>JAWHQI010000012.1:13767500-15006250 GCA_033032865.1 Dactylorhiza incarnata | reverse complement strand
ACCGACCCTAATCCAAGGACCGGTTGGCTCTCTCCCTTTCCACCACCAAAAATTCTTCGAGTTACCCTTCACCTTCCTCCCAAGAAGGGTCTTAGAGCCCCCACTAGATCTCCCAGATCTAGACGTCCTCCCAGGACGATTTCCAATGAAATACTCCCCGGAATTTGACGACTTCCCCGGTCGATTTTCCTTCACACAGAACAAAGAGAAAAATAAAAAACAATGGAGAAGAAAGAGATAGAAACTATTGCTCCCTCAAAAACAATATCCTACGTAGAGCGATGAGCGATCGGTGCTTTTGAATATCGTTCCTCTTGCACTTGATCAGCAGCGGATAATCATTGTGGACTTTGCTCTTCGGAGATCTTCAAACTTGAACGGGGGGAGATAGTTCTCTTTTCCTTGCTTGGAGATGTTTGATCTATGCAATAGAGGCAGCTGCAGAACCCTATTCACGTAAGTGTGTATCTTTCTATTTTAGGAAAAGAATCGAGGCCTTTTATAGCAGATTCTTTTAAGTTACCGCCGGCGGTAGAGTTAGCGTGTGGTGGTAGCATCTTTACGCGCTTTCTACAGCTGTCCAACACCAAATCAGGAGGGTGCCGGAAAACATTCTCTTATTGTCTTTGGATAGCGTGGCGTGGTAGGCTAGCGCATCGCGGTAGTAATCATGTTAATTTCTTCTCGACGGTAGCAGAGCATCAAGTCTATGTAGTCTTCTCGTAAATAACACTAGCGCGCGGTGGTAGGCTAGCGCTCGCAGTAACAGTCACGTCGATATTGTCTCGACGCCTTCATCTCGACGACATGGTCTCAAGTCGATGCATCCTTCAAGTCGATGATGGCAGTCTCGTCTACATAGTTAGTGCTCGCGGTAAGTTAGCGCACGGTGGTAGTCTTCTCAATGACATCATCTCGATGGCATAAGTCTTCACGTTGATATTTTTCTTTGCGTCAATAGCAAGTCCCGTAGATATGGCTATTGTCGGCGGTAGGACTAGCGCCCGGCGGTAGGTCACAAAGAGTAGAATTCTCGACGTCTTCACACCTATAAACCTGCACACTATACCTAAGACATGTGTGATCAAATACAGTATGGAATTTGATATTGTCAAACTAAAGAGATGCAGAACGCAAGTTTCAACAAGTACATTTTTTATAGTTATTTTTATATAATATTTTAGTAATAATTAATTTTTTTTAGTTTTAGTTTAATATATGTTTAATTTACTGTGTATCGTGTTTTCAGGTAATCTGGGGCTGCTAATAGCAAATTTGAGCCCTTAGCCGTATTCAGGGGAATTAATGGAACAAATCTGCAAAAACCCCCAGTACACGCCCTAGGTCACGCTCATGACCTGGGGGCATGACCAATGTCATGGTCGTGTCCCGCCTTCAGCTCTAGGAAGACCTATGCCACGTCGGATTAATATTACACACCCCTGTCATGGGCGTGATAGGGGGTGTGACCCTAAAGTCATAGGCGCGACTCGCCCGACAAGCCTTCAATGAAAGCAGTTTCTAGATCACGCATTCAGTATAGTTTAATATTACACGCCCTCGGTCACGTCGGGCATGAGCGAGGATGTGACTCGTCCGATAACCACTGCAATCACTCCAGTTCAAGCCATTTCGCTGTCATTTCTAGATTCAGCTAGACATGCCCATGGACACGCCCGTGTCCAAGGGAGTGTAACTTTGAGTTAAGATGATTTTGGTGGTTTTCTTCCCAACGTTCCAGGGTTTTCAAGATAGCAGTTACGCACCTTACACGCCCTTGGACACGGGCGTGACCAAGGGCGTGACTCCCCAATTTTCTGCCTATATAAGCCAGCTGCTGCCAAAGTGATCCTCATCCAGTCCCTGCTTTAGATTGGATCATTCTCTGTCATTTTATTTGTATTTTCTTTCATGCAATTTTACTTTATGTCTTGTACATTTAATTCATAGCTTAGATTTTACCTTCATCGCACTTGTAATTTCATTTCTTATTTATAAAAATGTTATTTCCCTTTAATCATTTTTAGCTAATTTTGTGGCATTTGATCGGATGAGTTCTTAAGTAATTTCATTTCGTAATCTCTTTTTCATAACCTTTGTTTTAGAAATTACGATTTTGCTTTGATTTCAAATTTATTGATTTCATATTGCTAATATATGATAATCAATTTAGATCCATATTCTTGTTGATCGAGAGATCCGTGAATATGAGAAGATTGCTCAATGGTGAAAGGAGTTGTATACACCCCTCGAGAGAGGATGACATAAATCTTCTGGATTGGAGTTAAATCCAATAGTGGGGTTCACCTCATAAAGCAAGCTTAGGGGTTTCGACTGGCCGAGGGGTCTTAATCGATCAACCTAAGATTAGTTGGTAGCGTATTCTCTAGAGAGGCGCTTTCATAATTTGGGAACCTGCACGGTCGAATTTTTATCTTCAATTGCTTATGAAATTTAGATTTACTAATTATTTTCCTTAAGAATGATTCTTGATCAAATGCCCACTTTCATTATTTCCATCTTTTTATTTACAAAAACAAATTTTATCTACTGATAAAATAATAATAATTTGCGTGAGTAGAGGTACTCAACAGCCCCGTGGAATATGACACTTGATATTTATTTTTAAATATCATAGGAATGACAGGTGCTCCTGCCTATAGTTCGTAGAATGTGAGAAAATTATATCTTAAATTTTACGTATCAATTTTTGGCGTTGTTGTTGGGGATTCTTTTGTTGATATTTTGAAAACAGAAATTTTATTAATTTTATCATTCTTTTTCCTCAACCCCCAAATTCTCTTTTTCATTTTTTTTTAATTTTATTATATTATGTAACGGTTGCTTTATTTTATAAATAATGTTATCTCATCTGACCGCTAAAATTACTGAGCTTACTTAAAAAATTAATATTTTGGAAGCAGCAACTAAGTGTCAAATTATTTGTAATTTTTGTGGTGCAAATCATTCTAGTGAGTAATGTTCTTTTTATTATCAAAATTATTTTTGTCATCAAAATGATTTTCTGTCGAATATCATTCTAATGAAATTCCTTATTGCTCCGATACTAATTATTCGTGGTGGCAAGATCACTCGAATAATTTACGGTGCGATGAAGAAAATTCATTTAATCAAAATTTTTATTCCTCCACTTTTTACCCACAAAACTCTTCTTCTTCTCTTGGTGATTCTACGGTTCTTCCTATTCCAAATTTGAATACCTATTCTCATGAAAAAGACCATATTTTATACCAAGAATTTATTAAAATAATGGGTGCACCGGACGAAATTGAAGAAGAACATGTGTATTCTCCTACTCTGCCCGAATCTATTCCTCATTTTCATGAATTTTCACACCACCGAATATTAACCTTGAAAATGAAATTCATGAAATTATTGTCTCCCATGATTTTATTCCGCTTGGTATTCCAACTAAATATTTGGATAACAATTTTACTTGGGAAATTCAACAACCCGCACTTCATCTTTGTTGCAGGTCGCTCGGGTGCTTTGGTAGACTGGTCGAATTGAACCACCTTAGCTCGGAAGCGAACCGAGTGCGCAAACAGTCAATTAGAGATTCGTTGAGTACACTGAGACTTGTTAACGTGGAAAACCCGGAAAGGGTTACAAACCACTCGGTCGGAGTTGTGCCGACCAAACTTCACTATCTTCTGAGAGGTTACAGTCAGGTACTTAGAAATCAAGCGCGACGGGCCACTGCTCGTTACAATAATAGGGAGAGAGAGAGAGAGCATTCCAAAGGTGACAGGCCACCTCTCAGAAAACTAAGTCTTTTTCCTTCTGAGAACTGTGGAGAACAAAAGTGAGAATGCTCCGGAGAACAAAAGTGAGAATGCTGAGTCGCCTTTCGGGATGAAGGAAATCTTCAAGTCCACGAAGGAGATCTTCAAGCGCCGAAGTCGAATTCCGTGAAAATCTTCGAAGAGCTCTCCCGGGTGCAGAAGACCAGGTCCTCTCAAATGAAGGTTCTGGGCTCCTTTTATAGCTTTGGCCGGGGGTAGCCCGGTAATTTTGCCGTTGTAACCACCGTAACCACATGGCGGACGAATCACATTTTCCGGTTTGAAGCACACGGATCGTCATTTTTCGTAAATGACTGTCTCGCCCTCGGGCAGCTTCGTTGAAGGCGAAAAAGGCGACAAGCCGTTCCTGCAATCTGAGAAATTAGAAAGACAAAAAGTGAGCGTGCCCGAAATGTGAAAGTGCTTTGAGCGCGCTCAGAAGTGTTCTGAGCGTGAAATGAACGGGGAAGCGTTCTGGGCTCGCAGGGAAGCGTTCTTGGTGGAATCCGTAACCCGAAGAGCGGGCGGCGAGTCAGAAGAGGGGGGATTCACCATAACCTCGCTACGGGTGGGAATGGCTCAGCTACACCCTAAGGGGGCGCGGCGCGTCCGCACCTGAGGGGGGGGGGGGGGGGTGCGGCCTTGCTTGTCCGTATCCCAAGGGGGTGCGGCAGGGCCGCACCCAAGGGGGTGCGGCAGGGCCGCACCCAAGGGGGTGCGGCAGGGCCGCACCCAAGGGGGTGCGGCAGGGCCGCACCCAAGGGGGTGCGGCCGGGACGCACCCAAGGGGGTGCGGCCGGGACGCACCCAAGGGGGTACGGCTGGGCCGCACCCAAGGGGGTGCATCTTGGCTTGGAGGCACCCAAGGGGGTGCGGCATGGCCGCACCCCACATGGGGTGCGGCTTGGCCGCACCTCATATGGGGTGCGGCCTGGCCGCACCCAACATGGGGTGCGGCCTCGCCGCACGCCCCACTATGGGGGGTGCGGCTATTCGCACCCCACTAGTGGGGTGCGGGCTAATCGCACCCCAATAGTGGGGTTCGGTCATGGCGGCGCGTGGCGTGTTTCAGGCGTTGCGGTTCGGTGAGGGCGGTTGGTTACGGAGAGAGTGGGCTTGCCCACTTCCCCACTCTCTCCTTATCATGCTAGTGGTTTTGGGAAGTAACCATCTCTTTTTATGCATATAAATGAATAGGAGTCTTGTATGAGTGCACATCATAAGCCCCCCAAACCTTCGGAGTCCAAGTTTTCGTGCGGAGGAGTGCGAAGGTTTCGTTCTTGTTCGTGGCAATTCCGATTTGTTGCGCGGTGCGTTGGATCATGGCGTAGGTGAGTTTCTTTTCCGCTTCGTAGGAACAAAGAGAAAGAGCGGAGGAGTGTGCCCGCAGGGGTGGTTTCGACCGAGGGAGCAAGCGGTCGGAGGCCGCATGCATGCCCGTGGGAGGGTGGTGCCGGCCGCGGGAGCAAGCTGCCGGCGGGCATGTGCTGCCCGCACGCGTGTGGTGCCGTCCGCAGGATCAGTCCGCCGGCGGGCATGCGTTGCCCGCGCTCGGGTGCTGTCGGTTGCAGGAGCAGGTCTCCGGCGGGCGTGCTCTGACCGCACGCGGGTGTTGCCAGCCGTGGCAGCAGGCCGCCGGGGGTTATGGGGGCATGTGCGCGCCCCCACGCGCATGCGGCGGTTCGCTGCGCGCAACCCTCGCACGCGTTGGTTAGCCGAGCGCGCTGGCTGTCGTGCTCGTGCAGCTTGCTGCGCGCGCAGGCTTCCACGCGCGCGGCTTGCTGTGTGCATGGCCTGCTGTGCGCGTGATTAGTTGCGCGCAACTCGCGGTGTTCGCGCAGCTCGTTGCCTGTATGTGGTTGAGGTGTGGTTGGCATGGCTGCGTGTTGTCGGACTGAACTTACTTGATATGCGCCTCTCTCTTTTTTATATATTATTTTTGTTGTTTTCAGGCTTTGAAACGGGTGGCCAGTCAAGGCCGATGCGCCTGTGCTCCACTCTTGATGTTGCGCGGATTGATATATGGCGAAAGCGGTTTGGGTTGCCTTCTGATGTCGACGTGAAGATTCTTCGGGTGGAGGAGCGCGCTCAAAATCCGCCGACCGGTTTTATGACCCTTTCTGAAAGCTGTCTGAAATTCGGGTTTCGCTTTCCTCCCTCTGAGGAGGTTGTTGAGATACTCCGGTTTTGCGGTGTCCCGATTACCCAGTTTACCCCTGCCGGGATGGCAAACATTATGGGGACGGTGGTATTTTTTTGGGAACATAGCGCGCGCTTTTCCCTCGAGATTTTCAAGGATTGGTGTGAGGTTTCTACCGACTCAGGTGGCCGTATTAAAGTTCGAAGCAACAAGAGTTGGTTTCACTTTGGGGAGAAGACTGATTACCGCCACGGGAATACTCTTTATGGGTACGTTCGGAATCAATGGGAGCTGCCGGAGCTATGGAGAGCACTTCCTGGACTTTGTCGCCGGCAGACTGGACGGGAGGATGAGTTCCTTCCTATCCCTGGTATTCCTGGCCGAGAAGGGCTGTCGAAGGCTCTATTTTGTATTTCCAACTGCGTGGAGGAAAGTCGGTTGCTCTCGGTGGGGCTTTCCTGGGACGCCGAGCGGGCGGCCGTTGTTCCCTTAGACCGTGGGAAGAGGAGGAGGATTGTTATTAGGAACGGAGGTTCTAGCTCGTGCTCTATCCCACCGGCGCCAGGATCCATGATCACGAGGCCGGCCCGAGCCGTCGCAGGGGAGAGCCGATTTCATCCGATGCGGAGGTTGAGATTTTGGCGTCTCCTATTGCCGATCGGGTCCCACAGGGAGACTTGCCGCCACTTCCCCCCTTGCCGCCGACGAGGCGAGTTTCTTCTTCTCTTCAGGCGATGACTTCGGCGGTAAGTAAAGTTCTCTTTTTCTAGTCTTGGATACCTTTTTCCCATTGTTGCTTTGGTATGCTGATTGTTTATCTTTTGTCTGCAGGCCGATGTTCTAACTAGTGTTGCTCTTACATGGAACGATTGTTATGTGAGCCTCAAGGATAGCTACTTCGCTCTTCAGGAGGAGCTGTGCGTGGTGAGGAGCGATATGTCCATTTTGCAGAAGAAGAGGGATCGTGACTTGTCTCACATCAAGCAGTTGGAGGCCAAAATATCTTCTTCCCGATCCGAGGTCGAGAAGCTGCGGGCGGAGTATGGTGGTGACAAGGCGCTTGCCCAGGATGCCCTTCGTCAGCTGTCGGAAGCTCAGGGGGAGATGTTCCACCTGGAGGGGGAGCTGGGTTTTCTGAGGAGCGAGGTGGACCGGTTGTCGTCGACCGAGCGCAGCCTCGGGGAGGCCAAGGCGGCTGGAGTGACCAAGTACAAAGATTCTCTTACTTTTGTAGAAGAGCGGTTCCAGATGGTGGAGGAGATTCGCGCCGAGGTTATGACGAAGGAGGTTGAGCCCTTGATAGTAGACGAGTGCGAAGTTGCCTTTCAGAGAGGCATTCAGAAGACTCTCCGTATGATGGGGAAGAAGTTTGGGTGCGACACCGCTGGCCTCAGAGTTGGGGACCTTTCAGGGGATGATTACTCGGATGTAGTCGAGGACTGATGTTGGTTATCTTTCATTTTCTTGCTTTCAGTATTGTTGTTTGTTTGTGTGTAGCGCTGCATTTGATGTGGTTGTATTCCCTTATTATATACATTGCATTTATTTCCTTGTGTGATCTTGTTGTTCTGGTTGTTGACACTGCGTAGTTTGATGGTATTTCCAAAATTACGGATGAGCCTACGCAAGTCTTAGCAGAATATTAGTTTGCACGAGTCTGAGCTCGCAGCTTTTTACATAATAGAAAAATAAGTTTGCGCGAGTCTGAGCTCGCGGCTTATTACATAATAGAAAATTAGTTTGCGCGAGTCTGAGCTCGCGGCTTTTACATAATATAAAATTTGGTCGGTGAATAGCGGGGGTTTTCAAACCGTGGGCGAACGTAAGAGGGGCAGGCCCTTACGTCGCCGGGACTCGACGGCGGAGGAGAAGGGCGAACCTTCAATCGACGGCGGTGCAAAGTCCCCGGGGAAGGGCCCCAAAGTGGCCGGTGAATAGCGGTTGTATTCAAACCGGGGGCGAACGTAAGGGGGGAAGGCCCCTACGATGCCGGTACTCGATGGTGAAGGAGAAGGGCGAACCTTCAATCGACGGCGGTGCAAAGTCCTGGGGGCAGGGCCCCAAAGTGGCCGGTGAATAGCGGGTGTATTCAAACCGGGGGCGAACGTAAGGGGGCAGGCCCCTATGACGCCGAAACTCGACGGCGGAGGAGAAGGGCGAACCTTCAATCGACGGCGGTGCAAAGTCCCCGGGACAGGGCCTCAAAGTGGCCGGTGAATAGCGGGTGTATTCAAACCAGGGGCGAACGTAAGGGGGCAGGCCCCTACGACGCCGGGACTCGACGGCGAAGAAGAAGGGTGAACCTTCAATCGACGGCGGTGCAAAGTCCCCGGGGCAGGGCCCCGAATGGGTTCCTGCGGTAGAATAGTTTAGGATAGGTAAAACATAATTAGAAAATGAACATTGATACATGCACAAGTGCAATCTTGTGGCTTCTGAGCCAGTAAGTTTCTGATACAAGTTTGACGAGAGAGAAGGTAACATCGAGCTCCCTTTGCGCTGCGCTTGCTCAAGCTCTTTCGGTCGTTCAGCATGGTGGGCGGCGGTGACCCGGCGACCGACCCTCAGTGACATCCTTCTGTGCTTCTTTGCGGAAAGCCTCAAGATGTCCTGACTGGACAAGGTGTTCAATTTCTTCTTTCAACCTGGCACAGTGCTCTGTATGGTGTCCTCGGCCTTTGTGGAAATTGCAAAACTGGGATTGATCTCCCCTGTGCTGGGAGAGCGCTCTGGGCCAGTTGATGATTTTGTTGTTGTAGATTACGGACAGTATATGCTCGCAGGGGGCATTTAACGGGGTGTAGATCCGGGAGCTTTGATTTGCTAGCCCTCGTGAGTGGTCTACTCGGTTCTGAATGGGCAGTTCGGCCTTCTCGAACTATTGTTGCTGTCCCTTTCTCTTGCGACACGTATCCCCAAATCGTAGTGGGTTTGCCGGTGCCGGAAGATTAGCTTTTTCTGCCAATGCGGGGGTTGCGTGGCCCTCACGCACGCCTTGCTTCTCAGAATTTGGTTTTGGCGGTGGGTCGTTGTTGATCCAAGTGAGCTCGGCTGCAGCCGTGTCGAAACCACGAATTGCATCCCTGAGGATTCTCCCTTTGTTGGCCATGCGTCCAGACATGGAAACGTCGTGGTTCGGGGCGTCGAGTAGGAGGCTCCCAAATATTGCGTCGTAGGGGGAGTCTGCCTCTGCGATGACGAACTGAACGTCATGCTGGACTGGTTTCGAGTGCATCCCTACTTGGATGAGGAGGGTGACGACTCCTATGGTGGGTACCATAGTTCCGTCAGGGATCTCTACGTCGCTGGCCCTGAGCTTGAGGTTCCCGCTTAGGAGTTTGAGCTGCACCACGGCTGCCATGAATAGGATATTGAACGAGATGCGATGGGTTATCAACGCCCTCTCTAGTTCACAGGATGGATTGCCTATGCTTGCGTCTAAGGCGAAGTCCAACCATCCACGGGGACGCTCCTGGTGAAAGCTTGTGTAAATCTTTTCTTGCTGCTTGCTTCGCACCGCTTCCCCTAGGTGGTGCAACTCGTTCGTCTCGGGCTCTCCTCGCTCTTCTTTTTGGATCATCGGCGCGCGCACTTCGTGCCATTCAACAAATAGTTGGGACAACTCGGTGAAGTTGTGAATCGCTCCGTTTGGCAGAGATTGATACCAGCGGAGGGCGTCTCCGCGCAGTGTCTTGGTGAAGATTTTGCAGCTGATTTGGTCGGGAAGTCCGAACGTTCACATCGTTATCAAGAAGTGATTAACGTGCCCGTACGGGTCCTCTGCTCCGTGGAACTCCTTGTAGTGCGGGAGCTTTAGCCATGACGAAACTAGGTATGACAAAATTGACTTTGACAGGGGGGATCGCCTTTGTTGCTTTGTGACATCGTTCGGATCCTGTCCTGTCACGAGAGGGGACGGCTTGCTAGTTGATCCAAGCCACTGGGCAGGATGGGTGCAGTGGTGAGTGCTCTTTTCACCGGGTTTTCAGGGATTGAGGAACTGCATGCATCGGATAGTTCAGGGGAGGTGTCCACTCTTGCTGGTTCCATGAACTCAGGCGAAGCGGGCGCTGCATTCGGAAATCCTTTGCTCAGTATTTGGGAATCCATTTCCCACAGTCGGCGCCAAAATATTGCGGGTCGCTCGGGTGCTTTGGTAGACAGGTCGAATTGAACCACCTTAGCTCGGAAGCGAACTGAGCGCGCAAACAGTCAATTAGAGATTCGTTGAGTACACTGAGACTTTTTAATGTGGAAAACCCGGAAAGGGTAAAAAACCACGCGGTCGGAGCTGTGCAGACCAAACTTCACTATCTTCTGAGAGGTTACAGTCATGTACTTAGAAATCAAGCGTGACAGGCCGCTGCTCGTTACAATAATAGGGAGAGAGAGAGAGAGAGCGTTCCGAAGGTGACAGGCCACCTCTCGGAAAACTAAGCCTTTTTCCTTCTGAGAACTGTGGAGAACAAAAGTGAGAGTGCTCTGGAGAACAAAAGTGAGAATGCTGAGTCGTCTTTCGGTATGAAGGAAATCTTCAAGTCCACGAAGGAGATCTTCAAGCGCACTAGGAGAATTCCGTGAAAATCTTCAAGGAGCTCTTCCGGGTGCAGAAGACCAGGTCCTCTCAAATGAAGGTTCTGGGCTCCTTTTATAGCTTTGGTTGGGGGTAGCCCGGTAATTTCGTCGTTGTAACCACCGTAACCACCTGGCGGACGAATCGCATTTTCTGGTTCGGAGCACACAGATCGCCATTTTTCATAAATGACCGTCTCGCCCCCGGGCAGTTCGGGCAGTTCGGGCAGTTCAGGCAGCTTCATTGAAGGTGAAAAAGGCAATAAGCCGTTCCTGCAATCTGAGAAAATAGAAAGACAAAAAGTGAGCGTGACCGAAATGTGAAAGTGCTCTGAGCGCGCTTAGAAGTGTTCTGAGTGTGTAACGAACGGGAAAGCATTCTGGGTGCGCAGGGAAGCGTTCTTGGTGGAATCCGGAACCCGAAGAGCGGGCGGCGAGTAAGAAGAGGGGGGATTCACCCTAACCTCGCTACGGGGGGGAGTGGCTCGTCCGCACCCTAAGGGGGCGCGGCGCAGCCGCACCCGAGGGGGGTGCGGCCTTGCTTGGCCGTACCCCAAGGGGGTGCGGCCGGGCCACACCCAAGGGGGTGCGGCTTGGCCGCACCCCACTTGGGGTGCGGTTTGGCCGTACCCCCCACTATGGGGGGTGCGGCTATTCGCACCCCGCTAGTGGGGTGCGGGCTAATCGCACCCCAGTAGTGGGGTTCGGTCATGGCGGCGCGCGACGTGTTTCGGGCGTTGCGGTCCGGCGAGGGCGGTTGGTTACGGAAAGAGTGGGCTTGCCCACTTCCCCACTCTCCCCTCATCATGCTAGTGGTTTTGGGAAGTAACCATCTTTTTTTATGCATATAAATGAATGGGAGTCTTGTATGAGTGCACATCACTCTTATTCTTTCACAAGAAACACCTCCTTGTGAATTTATTTCTGACTCGCTAATTTTTAATTCTTTTGATATTACCGGTTTTCATATCGAGGATGAGTCATTGCAACCAAACATCTTTCATGATCCATTTGCCTCTCATCTTTAGCACTCCAAATTACCTCAAGTATGTATAGTAATTTGGATTCATAATTTCCAGCGAATCGTTAACAAAAGAGTCAAGAGTATAGCGGAGGAGTCGTCGGACAACGGATTTCGGCATATTCACCTAAGCGTCAAATAAGGAGTTGCCTGTGCATTTTAAATTTAAATGTCTGTTTAGCTAACCCTTAACGTCTAGTTCAAAGACATTAAACAAATCGCTCTTCGAAAGCAACTCTTGCTTATCTTTATTTTTCTTGCATTTTTCTTGTTACGCATTTTCCTTTCAAGTTTTCTTCATACTTTGTTTATAAATATTGGGGATAGTTTATTTTTAAGTATGATGGTGTATTCTCTTATGTTTTGTTTTTATTTAAAATAAAAAAAAAATTAGACAAACTTTATAAAGATCATAAAAAATTATTTTTCTTCTTTCTTTTCAATTTTGTTACAAAATATAAGAGAATACAAAAAAAAATTTAAAATTTTAAAAATTTAATTTCTTACGAGAGGGCCGTTCTGGGATTTCATCCCACAGAACAGCCTAGTATCTTGCGAGCCCGTCAATGGGTGGCCCTTGCGAAGTCCAAAAATTAAAAATATATTTGTGTTTTATTTTAATATAAAAATCCAAAAAATTAAAAAAAAAAGTTTCTATGAAAATAAATTTTGTAATATTAAATTTCTCCAAACTTCATTTAGACTAAATTGATTTTAATTATGAGTTTTCTTTATAGGTCTTTTAAGGAGTTTTCTTTCCATGTGTTTCTTTATTTTATGTCTCTTCAAAATTTGTTAGATTTAATTTTTAGATGAATTTGATTTAATGAATTTTTCATTATCTTGGTTTATTTAGGATTTTTCTTAGTTTTGATTTCTCTCATTAAAATATCATAATTCAAATTTTGTAGAAATTGTGCTTAATATCTATAGATTTTACTTATATTAATTTTAGCTCACTGAGTGTTTAAGAGTGCTAAAATTTACTTTCTATGCTCTCAATATATATATATATATATATATATATATATATATATATATATATATATAGATAGATAGAGAGAGAGAGAGCAATGTTAGTAGCACCCCATGTTAAGATAGTAGCACCCCATAAATTAGATTAAAATTTAATACATAATTGATCTAATAGCACCCCACTCGATCCTCATCTCCCTCTGTTATCGCCCTCCCCTGCTCCATCAATAGGAGTTTCAAATGGAATGATCTCCCCCGACGGCTCGGCCAGAAATTTCCGCACACCACCATTTTAGAATTCTTCCGTCCTCTCGTATCTCTACCAATCTGGGCCATAAATTTCATTCCTTGTTTACTCCCTATCTCCAGACTCGCCTTCTATTTGCTCTCCTCCCCCTTGAATCCCCTTGGAAATGACGATGCTTCAATGGTAGGCGGCGTCTACGGCGGCGACAACTACCTTTTACTGGTTCGTCTGGGTCATGGGTTCTGTCGAGGTCAAGGGAAAACACGTTGTCGATCCTAAGATGGGATCGATCACTAGAGGCAAGGTCCAAGAAAATTACAAACAGTACTGGTCCTTCGGGCGGCGGACGGAGTCATCGTAGAAGGTCCGGACTTGGCTCGGCTTGCAGAAGAGGGAGAAGTGCAGGCGAAAGAGGCGGAAGTTGCAACCATTAATGCTTCAGGAATTGGTGAGAGTTCGTTGGAAAACAAACCTGATTCTCCTATCCATTCAAGCTCTGGTTAGAGCGCAGGACAAATTTTTAGACGAGCGGATACAACACATAATCCCAAGGCAGGGCATGATGCTGCTTGCGAGGTCGTGTGCGGGAATTTCGCTGGAGAGGAGCAGTCTCGGCCAGAGTTTTCGCCGGAAATCAAGTGGAAAAGGAAGGGGCGGCTGTAAAAAATGGGGTGCTATTATAACTGTCTAATATTAAATTTAAATAACAATTATGGGGTGTTATCAGCACAATGTGGGGTGTTATCAGCACAATGTGGGGTGCTATTAACATTGCTCTATATATATCTTTGAAATTTTATAGCCTTTAAACCCTAGCCATTCTCCTACCATTTGTTTAACCTATTGATTGGCAATATAAAAGATTATAAAAGATCATATGTTATGGAATGGGAGGATAAAATTCATTATTCCTTAACATATGCTTCCAAATTTGTAAAAGATTATATGGCATGGAGCTGAGAGGATAAAATTTATCACTCTAAAACGTATACATTTGGGATATTTAAAAAAAAAATTAATTAAAGATAGAAATGAGAGGATAAAATTCATCATTTCCTAAACAAAGAAATTTCTTCTATGCCCATTTTTACCCTATTTTATCCAATATCAATTGCTAATCCAAGATTTATATGAGAGAGCTTAGATAGTTTTTGAAGTTTTCTAAATAGTTTCTTATGAAGTTTAAAATTTCTATAATTTTAATCTTAGTTTATTTTGCATAATTCAATGCAATTTTAATTATGAAAATTTAATTAGAGAATTTTGAAAAAAATATTTATTCTACTCAATTTAATTTATGAATTATAAGTTTTTTCTTATGAGTCCAAAATTTTATTTTTAACTTGTTTTGATTTTGGTCATACAATATTTAGAGTGCATGACTATGAGTAATTCTGTTTGGAAATACCCTATACATTATTCTCATATTTATGAATTAGTTTTTGCTCTGGAATAGCAAAAGATTAAGTATGAGGGTATTTGATAGTACATTATTTATAGTTATTTTTATATAATATTTTAGTATTAATTAATTTATTTTTATTTTT
Organism: Dactylorhiza incarnata; assembly: GCA_033032865.1. Lineage (NCBI taxonomy): Eukaryota > Viridiplantae > Streptophyta > Magnoliopsida > Asparagales > Orchidaceae > Dactylorhiza > Dactylorhiza incarnata. The sequence continues at coordinate 14,991,942 of JAWHQI010000012.1, read as the reverse complement.
ATTTAGTTTTAGTTTAATATATGTTTAATTTACTTTGTTTCGTGTTTTCAGGTAATCTGGGGATGCTAATAGCAAATTTGAGCAAATAGCTGTGTTCAGGGGAATTAATGGAATAAATCTGCAAAAATCCTCAGTATACGCCCCAGGTCACGCCCGTGACCTGGGGGAGTGACTACTGTCACGGCTGTGTCTGGCCTTTAGCTCCCGAAAGACCTATGCCATGTCGAATTAATATTGCACACCCCTGTCACGGGCATGACAGGGGGCGTGACCCTCAGGTCACGGGGATGACTCACCCGACAAGCCTTCAATGCAAGCAGTTTTCAGATCACGCCTTCAGCATTGTTTAATATTACACTCCCTCGGTCACGGGCGTGATCAAGGCCATGACCCATCCGATAATTGCCGTAATCACTCCAGTTCGAGTCGTTCCGCTGTCGTTTCCAGATTCAGCTAGACATGCACATGGACACGCCTATGTCCAAGGGTGTGTAACTTTGAGTTAAGACGATTTTGATAGTTTTCTTCCCAACGTTCCCGGTCTTTCAAAATAGCAGTTACACACCTTACACACCATTGAACACGGGCGTGACCAAGGGCGTGACTCCCAATTTTCTGCCTATAAAGCCAGTTGCTGCCAAAGTGATCCTCATCCAGTCCCTGCTTTAGATTGGATCATTTTCTGTCATTTTATTTGTATTTTCTTTCATGCAATTTTACTTTATGTGTTGTTCCATTAATTCCTAACTTATATTTTACCTTCATCGCACTTGTAATTCCATTTCTTATTTATAAAAATGTTCTTTCTCTTTAATAATTTTTAGCTAATTTTATAGCATTTGATTGGATGAGTTCTTAAGTAATTTCATTTCGTAATCTCTTTTTGATAACCTTTGTTTTAGAAATTACGATTTGCCTTTGATTTCAAATTTATTGATTTCATATTGCTAATATATGATTGTCAATTTAGATCCATATTCTAGTTTATCGAGAGATTCGTGAATACGAGAAGATCGCCCAAGGGTGAAAGGAGTTGTATGCACCCCCTCGAGAGAGGATGACATAAATCTTTCGGATTGGACTCAAATCCAATAGTGAGGTTCACCTCATAAAGCAAGCTTAGGGGTTTCGACTGGCCGAGGGGTCTTAATCGATTAACCTAAAATTAGTTGGTAGCGTATTCTCGAGAGAGACACTTTCATAATTTGGGAACCTCCACGGTCAAATTTTTATCTTCAATTGCTTAAGAAATTTAGATTTACTAATTATTCTCCTTAAGAATGATTCTTGATCAAATGCTCTCTTTCTTTACTTTCATCTTTTTATTAACCAAAGCCAATTTTATTTACTGATAAAATAATAATAATTTGCATGAGTAGAAGTACTCAACAGCCCCGTGGAATATGACACTTGATATTTATTTTTAAATATCCTATATTATGAATGACAGGTGCTCTTGCGTATAGTTCATAGAATTGGAGAAAATTATATCTTAAATTTTACATATCAGACTTCACATCCATTTGGAAGACCTTGAATCCTTTGTGGGCAACATATGCAAGAAATAATCTTATGGCTTCTAGTCTCTCCACTATTGCAAAAGTCTGATCAAAATCAATGTCTTCTTCTTGTCTATATCCTTTTGCTACCAGTCTTGCCTTATTCTTCACAATTACTCCATTCTCATCCATCTTATTCATGTAGACCCATTTTGTTCTAATTATATTCTGTCATTTGGGTCTTAGAACCTACTTCCACACTTTGCACCTTCTAAACTGATTTAGTTCTTCCTGCATGGCCATTATCCAGAATGGGTCTCCATTTGCATCTTCAAATTTCTTTGGTCTACCTGGGAGAGGAAGCTCAGGAACATAGCTTTATTGTGAGTTTTGCTCCTGGTTCTGACTCCCTGGCTTGCATCTCTAATGATCGGATTTCTAGGATGGCCTCCTAGGTGTCTGATAGCAATTGATAGCCTTTCTATATTTCCATGTGCACCACCTCCAGCTTCCTATTCATCAGGTTTAATTTCATGTTGCTCTTCTTCACCAGCTCCTTTTGTTTCACTTAATGATTGTCCTTCATCTCTGACAATTGCATCAGGTGTGGTGATCTCATTGGCAGCTGGCTTGTCCTCTATAGAAAGCTCTTTCATCTTCAGTTTAGTACCTGTAACATTAGAAGAACTAGACCGGCCCTTGTAGATCAGGCTAGTCTCATCAAATACAACATGGATAGACTCTTCTACAACTTCAATATTTTTGTTGAACACATAGGATCTGCTATGGGAGTTGTATCCAACAAGAATACCACCACTGCTCTTCTCTGCAAACTTAGTTAAATAAGACTTACCATTATTTAAAATGAAGCACTTGCTCCCAAAGATTCTAAAATAGGATACAGTGGGTTTTCTTCCCTTTAACAATTCATATTCTTGTGATTCTTGGTGATAAATGCTCTACTCGGCACAAGACATGTTGTTTGGACAGCCTCAGCCCAGAAATATTCTATCAATGAGGAGTCACTTAACATTGTTCTTCCAGCCTCAATGAGGGTCCTATTCTTTCTCTCAGCCACCCCATTCTGTTGTGGGGTTCTAGGAGAAGATAATTCTTGGTAGATACCTTGTTATTGATAGATATTTGTCATAGCACTAGATTGGAATTCTGTTTTATGGTCACTTCTCATTTTGACCACAGAATAGTCCATCTCATTCTGGATAGACTTGACAAATGTCATCTAGATTTCAAGAGTATCTGACTTCTTTTTGAGGAAGAAGACCCATGCAAATCTAGAGTGATCATCAACTATCACAAGGGCGTATAACTTCCCTCCTAAACTCTGAATTGGCATTGGACCAAAAAGATCCATGTGTAGTAAATACAAGCACCTTATAGAATCCTTGTGAGCAATGCCCTTAAAGGTTGTCCTAATTTGCTTTCCCATCTGACAAGCATGACATGGACCATATTTAATGCATTTTAGATTAGGTGCATCTCTAACAGATTCTCAGATAATAGCTTACTAATTATTTTGTAGTTAAGATAAGCTAATCTTGTGAAGAGATTTTTTTCTCATTAGCTACAAGACAAATAGGCATGGAAGAAGTTGAGCAAATAAAATTTATGCAATAAACATTTCCACTCCTAGTGCCTGACAAGATTGTCTCCAAGTCAATTGACTTTTTGATAAAGCATTTATCCTTGTGGAACTCAATCACATAGCTTAAGTCACATGGTTGTCTTGTGTTTATAAAGTTGTGTTGCAACCCCTCTACATAAGCTACTTTTGTAAATGAGACTATGTCATTGGAGATCATACCATAGCCTTTTGTAACCCCTCTATCTGAACCTCCAAAAATGACTTTTGGTCCATTTTTCACTGGGGCATACTCCTTTAGAAGGTTTCTTGTCTCAGTCATATGTCTGGAACATCCACTGTCTAAATATCATATTGGCATGTGATTGGCCTTTGGACATACCTGCAAGAAAGAATTTATTTATCTTAGGAACCCAACCAACTTTGGGTCCTTGGTTCTTATTAGTTGTTGCAACAGATTTTCGACTAAAAAATGCTCTAATTGAAATGGCTCTCTTAGCCTGTGGCATAATAGGGTTATACCAATAGTCCAAGATAAAGTGACCTACCTTTCAACAGCACCTGTACCCATAACTATTATACCTTCTTTTCTAAACAGCTTTGGGTGCTTGATGTGCAAGCTCATGTTCACGAGAGAAGACATTGACATTCCTTGCATTCCTCTGAAGAATCTTATGGTTGTGTGCATGATGTGGAATGGACTGCACAGCCACAGGATTCTTCTTAGGGGCAAGCCTTTACAAAGTGGCATTTCCCTTGCCTTTAGCTAATGGTGTTGGTACAGTTGAACCAAATACAAATGACCCATGGTGCTTCGTCTGTATTTCTTCATATGGAGCTTTAAGTACACTAGACCCAAGGTCTTTTCTTCCTTTCCAGTGAGGAGCTTTGCTAGCCCCACTAGAAGAACATCCATTTTTCAAGTGACCATGCATGCTGTCATGGTCATGATTGTTGGATGCAAGAACAACCTTTTTGAAGATGGTATGTTGTACTTTTTATTTTCCATCATTTCCTTTCTTTGCCTCGGCCTTCTTGTTATAACCTATGCCACTCCAATACTTGGCAGAAAAGTTTTCAATGATTGGCAATATAGTATGTGGATTGGAAAACTTAACCACTAACATCCTCTCATTGATGAGCTAATTCTCAAGATCCCCATTGATCTTGTTCTTATTGTTAATGGTCCCATCTTGGATAATTGATAGAGCTCTTAACTTGATAATCTCTTTGCTGAGTCAAACTTTCAGCTGTCTCATCACAAACAGATTTAGCAAGTTTTAGGGTTTCAATTTCCTCAGCTTTCTTGTTAGCAAGCTTCTTGCTCTTCTTGAGTGCTTCTATGAGAGAACCATATTGGTTGACCATATCATTGAAGTCTTTTTCAGATTCATCCTCTTCAACATGTGATGAGGATGCATCTGAATCTGCACTAGTCTCACACTTAGAATCAGATAGAGAAAGGGGGGCTTAGTGATTACCTCATCGGGATGAGCTTCATCCTGATTTTCCTCATCTGGCATGGACATTAGATCACATCATTCTTCATCTTCACTTTCACTGTCTGACAATGACAGGGGAACCCTGATGCCCACCTTGGCAGCATGGTAGATGTCTTCCTTAGCAACAGTAACCAGCCCAATGAGAGCCTCTTCATCTTTTAAATCTAAAGAGCTAGAGTCACTATCACTCCAACTCTTCTTCTTCTTTGTCAGGAGACTCTTCTCATATCTCTTGGCCTTGTAATGTTTTTCTCCTATGCTTCCTTTATCTCCTTCTTTTGACTGGACAGTCAGCAATGGCATGTCCAGACTTGTTACAATAGTAGCACACAATGCCAGTAATAGAATGTTTTTTCTATTTGGAGACATACCTTTCCTCTTTGGGGTCTCTTTTTTTTCTATCATTGTTGTTGTGGGGCTTCCTTGAGTTGGAGGCAGAGGAAGACTTGTTCTTCCATTTCTTCTTCGGCTCAGTATCTTCTTGAACTATTTAGAGAACATGGTAAGTTCTCCATCAGTTAGCTCATCTTCAGAAGTGGAGGGCTCCGAGCTGTCTGAATCAGCCTTTCTTCTTATAGGGAGGAGGTCTTTTTTCTGCATCTTCTGGAGCTTTCATCTTTGAAAGCCACGGACTTTTCCTTGCTGCTCGCCTCTCATCTTTTCTAGTGTTCAGTTGAAGCTCATGGGAAAACAGCTTCCCTAATAAATTCCGGGGTTGGATCTTATCCAGATTTCCCATCTCCCTTATGACACAGATCTTCATATCCCATTCCATGTTAAGATATCTAAGAAATTTGTCATTTAGATCATAATTTGTGAAGACCATGCCATAGGTCCTCAACCCATTGACAATCTAGAAGAACCTTTCATAGCATTCAGCAATGGAGTCATTCTTCCCTTGCTTGAAAGCTTCATACTCCTGGTTCAGCAAGGATTTTCTATCATTCCTACCATAGTTTTTCCCTCCATGTACACAATCAGTGTGTCTCATATTCCCTTTGCAATTTGGCAGTGAATCAGATTTTGGAATGTGGAATCATGTATGGCACTGACAGTAATATTCTTGGCCATTTTTTCCATACTGGCCAGAACTACTTCATCTTTGGTCATCTCTGTCAGCTTCTTTGGGACTTGTAGATTTTCATCTATTGTTGAAATCTTTGAGGGGGTGAAGGGTACCTCTTCAACTGTAACAAAGATTCTAGGGTTAGAGGCTTCCATAAATAGCTTAACTTTTTTGCTTCCAGATGCTGAAGTTCTCCATTCTGCAGATAGACAACTTCATTGAATTGAGCTCTTTATAGCTTTCACCTAAAGTCATGGTGAATAGACTAAAGATTTTCTTGAGGAACTTGTTCAGACTGCTAAGTCCTTTTTGAACAACCTCCCTCTGATGCCACTTGAAAGTTTGATCTATAGTCTAATCACCTAGAGGGGTGAATATGTGCTTCTAGAATATTTTAGTCTCTTTTTGTTTTGACAATTCTAGCTCAAAGAATGTAGAATAAATAGCACAGAGAAGCACAAAAATTTTTATAGTGGTTCCCCAGATGATGGGTACTCCACTGTCCCCCTTCACCTATCTAGCAGTGTGCTAAACTCGACCAACTCTTCCAAAAATCATATCTATCCAATCTTACAGCTCAGCAAGTCCCCTACCTCAGATTCCCTCCTCGAATCCTACCTCAGGTGTCAGTAGCAACTCTACATCAGAGTGCAAGCACTCTTACAGCTCAGATTCCCATCAAGAATCCTACAACTCAAATTTCCTCAGAAATCCTATAACTCATATTTCCACATAAATCTTATAGCTTAGGTCTTCACAGACTCTACCTCAGACTTTTTAGCAAAGTCATACAACTCAAACCTTCTCACAAGCCCTACACTCAGGTTGTCAGCACTGCCCCACACTCAGATCTCAAAGAGATCTTACAATAAGGTTGAAGGAATGTTTACAACATATAGACTCTGATAGATATAACTTTAAGCAGCTTGAGTCTTCTTAGACCTTTCTGGAAAGAAAGTCTTCCTTAGAAGCAACACTTGATTAATCAGCAGAAAATTGTTTAGTACCAGGATCAGTGATGAGCTTTCATGAATGAAGAAGTATTCTTGCTCTCAAGTGTGAGAGTTTTCTTGTTGAATCTTGACTTCTTCTTCTTTCTTTTGAAAATACTTGCTTTTACTGTTTTATTTCTTTTTAGCGGTAGTCAAGCATTTCTCTTTTTGAATTCTCAACGATATAAGCCCAAGTGTTAGGATTAGCCGACCCTCTCTTATCCTTTTATATATCTAAACCTTCAAATGGTCGAAACCCTAAAAAGGTTGTCTCATACCGCATTTTAGACCTGATTGATTTGGCATTTGCTTTTGTCATCTTCGTCGATTTGAAATCCCGCCTTCTGAGCTTGTCAAGACGATATCATTGTATGAAGATAGTTGACACGACGATAAATGACTTAGCAGGTCTTTCTCTAGTACATACAATGATATTGTCGTGTGCACCTTGTTGTCACGACGATAACCAACTTAGATGGCTTTACTTGAGCTTTCACAGCGATATCTCCCTTTGCTGATTGTTTTTTAGTCCTCACAACGATATCATCTTGTGAAGCTTGTTTTCACAACGATATATGCCTTAGCTGAATTTTCTTGAGTCCTCACAATGATATCGGCATGTGAAGCTTGTTATCACGATGATATATGCCTTAACTGACTTTTCTTGAGTCCTCTCAACGATATCTGACTTAGCTGATTTTTCTTGAGTCCTCATAACGATATCATCGTGTGTACCTTGTTGACATGATGATATATGCATTAGCAGATTTTCTTTGAGTTCTCACAATGATATCGTCGCGTGTACCTTGTTGACGCGACGATATCATCGTGTTCTTCTAATTGTCACGTCGATTTTTACTGACTTCTTCTACTGTCTTCTATGAGTGATCAAGACGATAGTGTCGTATGACAGTCATATACACGACGATAGTTAACTTAGTCATTTGTGCTTGATCTCCAAACATTATATATAAGATATATTTTGTCCATATCTGCTCATGTCACATCAAATAGATATCAAATAAAAAATGTACTTATCATTGAATTAGGGACTTCTCCAAATCTGGAACATTGTGGGCAGTATTCACAACATATAACCTGAAGAGATAACATCAACATCTTGCTAAATCCCTGCAGATTAGTTATTGGGAAAAACTCCTTTTGATTTAACTTAAAAAATTAACTACAGGTGATTTTACTCTCTAGGGTAATTACCCATGTTGTATAGTAAGGGTAATTTTGTCATAGAAGTCTTAGGAAGTCAGATGAGTCAAAGTAATGAGAAAGGAAAGCAAAAATTATGAAGAAAATTATCCAGAGTAATTATGCGTCTACTAGAAGTCAACACAACATCGACTAGGAGTCGACGCATCAGTTGTCGATGCAACATCGAAATGATCTCGACGCAGAAGATAGAGCCTGTCAAAGCTATATCAGAAGTCGACGCAACTTCAAAATAAATTCAATGCAGAAGAAAGAGCTTGTCAAAGTAATATCAGAAGTCAACGCAACTTCAAAATGAACTCGACACAGAAGGAAGAGTCTATCGAAGCCATCTTAGAAGTCGACGCAACTTCGACTTCAATTCAACGCAGAAGACGAAGTTCAAATTCAAGTCTTCAACTCGACGGATACGTCGATAAGAACTCGATGTGATGTCAACATCTGAGTTCAGCTAGAGCTAAGAAGGAATTAAAAGCTACTTCTATAAGAACTCAGAGGTGTGTCGATATGATGAAAGATGAAGTCGACACAGCGTCTAGTACAGTCAGAAATAGAAGGTTTTATGCTGTCTTTTCCAATACCTTTTAAGAAGGTCTACAAAGCTGAAGATAAATCTCCAATGACTCGTTTGTTGCCAAGAATGAAATGGAGTGTTCCAGAGATGCAGTAAAAACATTCTTGGAAGTTTATTAAAATCAGATGGACGGGTCGGGAACAAGAATAGAAAGAACATCATTTGTCTAATGGATATTCCTTCTAAGGACGGTCTAGAAGAAGAAAGAAATTCAAACTCAAATGATAGAGAGTAAATATGCTGAGAATGAAAGAAAACAATGAAGAACAACTGATAATATATTTCTGTCTGTCGAAATAGGGCTTCTCCTTCTTCCTCCTTCAACCCTAAGACAGAACAGAAGAAGATCTCCTCTGCACAGGAAAAGAGAATAACAACACTGCTGCCTCTTCTTCCTCATCACATGGCAGCAAGTCAACCAAAGTGCCCAAAGAAACAGGATCAAGCTTATAACTCTTGCAATCATCACTAACTTAAGCAAGGGTTCATCATATTCAGATCCTGAGATAAACATAAGCTACATCATTCAAAGAGACAGCTTCTGAAGGATTCTTACTAAAGAATCATTTTCTCTTCTTTCTTCTCATTCTACTGTTCTCATTCTCCAACTGTAAAAGAGTTTTAATAATCCCTCTTCCAAAAGATTCAGTGGTTCTAAGAGTCTCCTTATCAAAAGACTCAGTGGTTCTAAGAGTCTCCTTATCAAAAGACTCAGTGATTCTAAGAGTCTCCTTTTCAAAAGACTCAGTGGTTCTGAGAGACTCCTTATCAAAAGACTCAGGCACAGTTAGTGCAATCCTACCAGGGAGGTAGAAGAGTGGACTACCCACATTTTAGGGAACCACTATAAAATTTTGTGTCTCCTGCATTGAATTTCCATGTTGTCCAGTTTACTGCTTTTCTGTTTTATATTTCCTGTGATTACTTTATTCTGCTTTTTGTGTTGATTATTGCATAGCACTTAGTATTTTTTATCATGTGTGCATAACTAGGGTATAAAAAATTTAAAACTCTATTCACCCCCCCCCCCCCCCCCCCCCCCTCTAGAGAATACTCAAAGGTATACTATGCGCTTTCTATTAGTATCAGAGGGAGGTTGATCATTAAAAGGTTAACACCTTGATCAAAAGATTTTCTCACTCTTATTTCTTTATTTAAAATTATCTAAAAATATTTTAATAAACATAAGTTCTAAGGACTATGCATCAACAAGACCACCAGTGTGTAACTTAAATAAGTTTACACTCTGGAAGGCCAGAATAAAGCTTTATATGAACTCTATTGATGAAGATATCTTTAATGTCATTATTTCAGGTCTCCCTGTTCCATTCAAGAAAGATGCAAGTGCGACTGTTACACAGTAACTGGTCCCTAGGGCTAAATGGACATATGTGGATGAGAATGCAAAAGCCTGTGATTCTAAGGCTATGAATATATTAGTATCCACTATGTCAGATGACATATTTCAGGAAGTGGTTGAATGCCAGTCTGCAAAAGAATTATTGGATACAATGATCAGTTTAGTTGAAGAAAGTTCTTATGAAAGGAAGGAAAAGAAGAATGGAAGAGGTTTCATAATTGAAACCTGGAGTGACTTAGAATCTGAGTCATGTTCCTCATCTGAAAGTGAGCAAGAAGGTGTTAATGAAGAAGCCTGTCTGATTGCTTTGGAGGCCTCCTTAGATAATGAAGAAGATCAGGTATCATATTTTGATAATTTTGATTACTCTTCCAATGAATTTAAAACTTGTTTTACAGAGTTCAGCCAAGATCAATTAGAGGCAGAAAATCAAATAAAAATACTTAGGAAGGAGTTAAAAGAACTGAAAAGTAAAAGGATATATGAAAATCATCACTATGATAATCAACTCAGGATTGAGGTAGGAGAGTTAAGAAAATAAATAGATGAAATAAATGCTGAAAATCTAACACTAAAGGAAGAGCTTACAAAGGCAAAAGCCTTTGAAGAATCACTCAATGGGAGGAGTCAAAAGCAAAGAGATATCACAGAGAACCTCTCTAAGAGATTCAAACATCTTGGATTAGGAGCAGATTTATCAATCAGTAATGGATCTTCCAGCAAACCTGCCTGGAAAAATCCAGTAGTATTTGTTAGATCTAGTGAGAATCACGTAAATAAAAATAGTGAAATTTGTGAAGAATTACATGATTATCCTAATAAAATAACTATCTTCAACAGGGTGAATCATACTAATCAAATAGAAATTCTAGGTAAGTAACCCTCAGAAAATCTAATTAAAAATTATAAAATCCTTAATAAAAGAAATTATATGTCGAATAGAACTCAACGCACTTTTAAAGATGCGTCGAATGAAACTCGACGGAGTTCTGCATATACTTCGGCATCATCTCGAAGCAAGTATGAGGGTGCGTCGAATTCAATTCGACGCAACCAATATTCTTCATCAAACTTTTATCAATGTAACTATGCAGACATGTCAAATTACACTTGACACAACTCTAAAGATGTGTCAATTTCTTATCGACGCATGTTTTCTGAAAGAAATCTTTGATCATTTAGACCTCCCTCTTTTATGTCTAATTACCATTCTAGATGCTCCTATTGTTTCAAATTTTGGCACAAATCTAAAAATTCCTGGGATAATAAACCAGCACTTCTTCACCTTAAGGGGTATACTGAAAGACCAACCTATTCTTTCGTAACTGCATATGATGATAGAAGAAAGAGACCCCAACAAGTGAGGGTTTATGTTAATGTTTGATTTACATGTGCGGGATGAATAACATAGGACATCCCAACTAAAGGAAGGGTAATGTAGATATAATGGACTTTAATTTTAGTTAAAGGAGTTACATGTGCAAGATGTACATTTGATCTTCTTTCTGGAGAAGCAAAAGCAGAGCTATCTGACAGAGAAAAGGGATATTGTTGAGAAAATACTGTTGTGCAAAGTCTCTACACATGATGTCATGTCTAGGGCCCTCTATTTCATCAAACTAGGCAGTACAAATGGTCACTAACACAATCTAAATATGGATGAGAATACTTCTCAGAAGTCAAACAACCTTTGAAACCATGCAAACACAGTTTGGTGAGGTCATTGTCTCTATGTAGTCCTTATATTCAAGAATGTCCTCCTCCTGCGTGACTAGGTCATTCTTAAACTCCCATGCGGATGAGGTTAAGTAGGGGGAGAAATAGAAGGAGGATCATGTTGATAAACAAGGGGGAGATTGAGATTAAATATGTTGAATAGGTTAGGGTGCACATATTCAGGGGGAGATTGAGATTGAACATGCTGAACAGGGTGCACATATTTAGGGGGAGGAAGATGCTAATCAAACTCCTTATCAAGTCACTGAACATGAAGATGATGAAGAAGAGTCACCTCTAAAATTATAAGATGATCTAACTGTGTTAGTTATTCAGAAAGAGAGAAGCAAGTCACTTCCTTCCAAAGTTTTAAAAGAATCTTTACAAAAACATGAAGTTATCTCTCAGGGTAGTATCACAGTAAGTTGATACAAAAACAAAGAAAGAAAGGTTGAATGTTGATGCTGAATTGGTATAGGGCAAAGTCTAAAATTCAACCTTGAAGACAAAAGTTTTCACTTGCCTGCTCATGGTTTCTTCCCTCTCCTTACAACTTTTCTTTCTTTTCTTCCATTATTCTATAAAATCACTATAAACAATCTGTAAAATTTGTTAAGATAAATAGGGGGAGACTTTTGGGAAAAACTCCTTTTGATTTAACTTAACAAATTAACTATAAGTGATTTTACTCTCTAGGGTAATTACCCATGTTGTTAGTAAGGGTAATTTAGTCATAGAAGTCTTAGGAAGTCAGCTGAGTCAAAGTAAAGAGAAAGGCAAGTTGAAATCATGAAGAAAACTATCCAGAGTAATTATGCGTCGACTAGAAGTCGACGCAACATCGACTAGGAGTCGACGCATTAGTTGAAGTCGATGCAACGCAAAAATGATCTCGACGCAAAAGACAGAGTCTGTCAATGCTATATCAGAAGTCGACGCAACTTTGAAATAAACTCGACGCAGAAGACAGAGCTTGTCAAAGCTATATCAGAATTCGACGCAACTTCGAAATGAACTCGACACAGAAGAATGAGTCTGTTGAAGCCATCTTAGAAGTCGACACAACTTCAACTTCAATTCGACGCAAAAGACGAAGTTCAAATTCAAGTCTTCAACTCGACAGATGCGTCGATAAGAACTCGACGTGACGTCGACATCTGAGTTTGGCCAGAGCTAAGAAGGAATTCGAAGCTACTTCTATAAGAACTCAGAGGTACGTCGATATGATAAAAGATGAAGTCGACTCAGCGTCGAGTACAGTCAGAAATAGAAGGTTTTGTGCTGTCTTTTCTAATACCTTTTCATAAGGTCTACAAAGCTGAAGACTGTTCTCCAACGGCTCGTTTATTACCAAGAATGGAATGGAGTATTCCAAAGATGCAGCAAAAATATTCTTGGAAAGTTGGAAGTTTATTCAAATCAGATGGACGGGTCGGGAACAAAAATAGAAGGAAACATCAATTGTCCAATGAACATTCCTTCTAAGGACAGTCCAGAAGAAGAAATAAATTCAAACTAAAATGATAAAGAATAAATATGCTGAGAAAGAAAGAAAACAATGAAGAACAAATGATCATATATTTTTGTCTGTCGAAATAGGGCTTCTCCTTCTTCCTCCTTCAACCCTAAGACAGAACAGAAGAAGATCTCCTCTGCAATGGAAAAGAGAATAACAACACTGCTGCCTCTTCTTCCCCATCACATAGCAGTAAGTTAACAAAAGTGCTCAGAGAAACAGGATCAAGCTTATAACCCTTGCAATCATCATTATCTTAAGCAAGGGTTCATCATATTCAGATCCTGAGATAAACAGAAGCTACACCATTCAAAGAGACAGCTTCTGAAGGATTCTTACTGAAGAATCCTTTTCTCTTTTTTTTTCATTATACTGTTCTCATTCTCCAACTATAAAAGAGTTTTAAGAATCCCTCTTCCAACGGATTCAGTGGTTCTAAGAGAATCCTTATCAAAAGACTCAGTGGTTCTAAGAGTCTCCTTATCAAAAGACTCAATGGTTCTAAAAGTCTCCTTATCAAAAGACTCAGTGGTTCTGAGAGTCTCCTTATCAAAAGACTCAGGCATAGTTAGTGCAATCCTACCAGGGAGGTAGAAGAGTGGACTACCCACATTCTAGGGAACCACTATAAAATTCTGTGTCTCCTGCATTGAATTTATGTGTTGTCTAGTTTATTGCTTTTCTGTTTTATATTTCCTGTGATTACTTTATTCTGCTTTTGGTGTTGATTATTGCATAGCACTTAGTACTTTTATTGTGTGTGCATAACTAGGCTATAAAAGATTTAAAACTCTATTCACCCTCTCCCCCCCCCCCCCCCCCCCCACCTCTAGAGAATACTCAGAGGCACAATGTGCACTTTCATCACTGAATCAAGTCTCGCCTTTAGTTCCTCAATCCAATATGATTTCCTTCAACTTACAATCTATGAACACACTTTGTTCTGATAGTTAATACATGTTGAAGATCACATCAAACTCGAGAGTGATAGTAAGGATGCTTACAAATCAAAGTATCACTCCCCAATTTGAACCTTCACTCAGCTCTTCTTATAAGTACTCATCGCATACATGTTAGGTAGTAAAACATCTAACCTATCACCCGCCAATATATATGGTACTCTGATCCGCATAACAAATCCTTATGACAAAAGGAATGTGAAGCATCAATGTCGAACAACACTCTCATTGGATGATTAAATATGAGTACGAAGTCTTACGACACATGAGACATATACACACAAGTGAGGTATAAATAACGAATACGATAAAAGCTAAATAATAATGTATACCAATCACCACGTCATTCTATCGGATGACCTCCTGTTGTCCAAGGGAAAACACACTTGACTTGGTTGGGGGGTACTGGGAGGTGAAAGACACCACAACCTTCCCCTTCTCGGCGTAGCTGGGACTTTCCACTTGAGAAGTATCAATAGCTCGGCTCTCCATCTTCGTCGGACCACTCTGACATGAACATACTATATGATCCACATTCCGGCATATGAAGCAAACTATTGGTCCTCGATCAGTCATGGCACCCAAAGTAGTGGGGGGAGCAGCTTCCAAATAACATGAGTTCTTCCTGTGCCTCCTGCTCCCAGTCTTTACCTGAGAGGGAGACACCCTAAATTCTGAACCCTTGGCATTAGAACCTTTTCGGTGTTGGACCTTTTCTAAGTCCATCTCCAAATCTCCCGCCGTCACCGCTAAGGTGCGGAATCTAAGAGACTTAGATCCCATTAACCTCAAATCGCATATCATCTCGAATACCCTAATAAAACCATTGAATCGTGATCTCCTCATTTTTCTACCAACCTCTCCACATAACAGATAAGTTTGGTGAACTCATGTACATTCATGCCCCTCTGAATCAAATGTAGGAACTATCCTTGCAGTGTCAAAAGCATCGCGGTGGAAATGCATCTCCGAAAAAATGACTCAGAGAAGTCCTCAATAGAGATCTGTATCAATCAACATCCACCAAAACTACGCTCGACTTCTTCCTCTCACCAGAGCCTAACCTCCCCCATCTGCAGGAAGTTGGCTAATATAACCATCTTCTCCTCCTCATGTTGGTGGCAATCAGAATCCTCTTTACTCTCGCCAAAAAAAAAATCTATTCACATGCAAAGTTTTTCTTTGAGAGGAGTAATCATTTTCTTAGAAAATTTTCAATGCAAAATGCATTCGAGCATAACAACTGAGCTCATGTTTTTTAGGAAAATATTACTTGGTGGATTCTGGCTATCCGCTACAAAGGGGATACTTGAAACCATATCAAGAGACACGGTATCATCTTCCAGACTTTGCTCGTGGCGGTCGTGCACCGGAAGGACGCCGAGAGATATTCAATAATGCGCACTCATCACTTAGAAGTGTGATTGAAAGATCGTTCGGCATTTGGAAGAAAAAGTGGGTCATATTATGGGATATGTCGAGCTACAACTTCGCTAAATAAGGCGATATTGTAATGGAGACTATGACATTGCATAATTTTATTCGACGTCACTCTTCGCGGACGGATATTGATTTCAGTGACTGCGAGCAGGAATGTAGGGATGAGGGGGTGAGCACACAAGGGCATCGAGAATTTTGTCCTGATACTGCAGACGAGATAGAAGAGATGATCACGTTGCGTGAAAGTATAGCGCAACAGTTGTATGCTTCTAGATCGTAGATGGTGGGAAGAAATGTTGTTATTTTTATCAGAAATGTAGTAACTATTATCAAGGTTATGTATTTTATGTGCTGAGTATCATATTAAGGAGAGAAAAAATTAAAAACTTTATTTTGTTACCAAACAACTTTTTCAAAACTCAATTTCAATAAGCACTGAAAACTCCATTGACTCAAACAGTTTTTTTTATAAAACTTCATTTCTCAGAAACAGCTCTTTTGCAAAACTCAATTTCTGATCAGCAGTTTTTCATCAGCAACAGTCCAACCAAATGCACCCTCAATTGAAAAACAAGCAGGATAGAAATCCAAATGAATTCTTGAAACACGGACAAGGAATACCAAGAAGATCAATAAAAAGAATTTCATAAGAAATGCATTTTTTAGGGGGGGTGGGGGTTTAAGGATAATAAAAACGTACAAATATATATTTCCCCTGATGTTGGCGCCTCCGGAATTTATCATTCGATATATAGGCTTTGTTTGGGACAGCTCTGGCAAATGAAAAAACTATATTCCAACCGCCAAAGCTATTTTTTAACTATTTGTATGCATAGCTTCTCGAAAATCATTTTTGATAGAGCGTCGATTTAGGGATTTTCCGAAATCCACCGAGCCCCGTGCTGTTCGATCGGCTAACAAATGTCCGATCGGTTCGCATTTTTTTAATGTTTTTTTGCTAGTGGCCCGATAGCAAATTGGACTGACAAAATTTCGCCCGAATAATTCTCCTATAAGCTACCCATGTGTAAAAATCTCTCCCTATGCCGACATTGGACTACTTGTAAAATATCCAAGTCTTATACAAAAAAAAATTGTTTGTTCAAAAAAAGATGTGCCCTGTCATATAGGCTTATGTAAATGGCGTAAATGTAAACGACAGAATGTTGCATATTGGCCAATAAAGCAAAGTATAAAGTCCACCCTCCCCTGCCAATTTCTCTCCGCCCTCCCTCCACTCTATCCCATCTCCTCTCCTCTTCTGTTGTCCCTCTCTAATCGCCGCTCCTTCTCTTCTACCTCCGCACACGCTTCCCCTGTAAAACGCCGGCGAGCTCCACTGATGAAGGCCCCTCAACTTTCGCCGGAAAATAACCAACCCAGCAGTCATTACCAGCTTCTCTTCCAAGCAGCCTCCAAGCTCTTCAACTTCACCGGCCTCCTCCCCAAACTTCTCACCTGCCTCCTCCTCTTCGCCGCCGGCCTCACGGCCGGCAGCACCCTCAACTCCTACATCAATTCCAATATCCCTTTTTCCACTCAGTTATCTCCCCCTCTTTCTCCTCCGCCTCCTCCGCCTCCTCCGCCTCCTCCGCCGCCTCCGCCGCCTCCGCCGCCTGTTCCGAAAACTCAAAACGATCTCAAACAATCCGCCGAGCCGAGCAAAGCCATGAATGACGAGGAGCTTCTGTTGAGAGCTTCCATGGCGCCGAAAGCCGATTCTTTTCCTTATAAAAGCCTCCCCAAAGTGGCTTTCATGTTCTTGACGAGGGGGCCTCTCTATTTCGCGCCGCTGTGGGAGAAGTTCTTCGAAGGGCACGACGGCCTGTACTCGATCTATGTTCATTCAAATCCCTCATACAACGAGCCGTTGCCGGCGGGATCTGTTTTTCACGGCCGGCGAATTCCGAGCAAGGTTGGTTTCCTACGTCTTCCTCCTTTCTAACCAGTCAAAATTGCCAGACCATTCATTCATTCATTTGTTTAGGCATAAAATTAAATTTTAAAAATGATTTTATAATTCTGTTTTATGTTTTATAAAGGCAATTGTTATAAGCACACCAGTTTTGGCTATTCGCACACCAATTTCTATGAGTTATTACGCGCAAGCCGTATTAACTAAAAATGCACGCACAAGACGTATTGTCGCCCTGATCGTAACTATAGTGAATTTTTAAAAATACGTCTTGTACATGCATTTTAAGGAAAAGTGTTCAACACGAAAATTGTAGATCTCGACGAGATCTACAATTTTCGTGTTGAACACTTTTCCTAAAAATATATGTTCAAGGCGTATTTTCAAAAGGCACGTAATAATGAATAGAAATTTGTGTGCGAATAGCCAAAACTGGTGTGCTTATAACAATTGCCTTTATAAAACCAAATAATTGCCATGAATTTGATGACTCACAATTAAGAATAAATTTTTTTCTTAATATATAGTATTATATCAATTATCCTACCAATCATTTTTTGTCTTGGAGTGATTTTGATTATGACTACGTAAAAAAAACTAGTTTTGAGTATAAAAATTGATGAAGTTCCTTAGGTATGATCGGGCATTGAACGAACGACAGCTCATAACCACCGCATTCATGACCGTTGTAAAATGGTGCCTTCACCATCTGCAAAAAATTTACATTTAATAGTTTCTTTATCTTCTCTGTATATTTTAAAATTTAATTTATATTATATTATTTGAATTAATATAATTTTTATTATACAATTTACTTTGTTATAGTAGTATTGTTGTCCTGATGTAATCAGAGTCTTCTTGGTGTCAAATTAGTTGACTTTGATCCTCAGACAAGAAGACCATCAGTTTATTTATCATTATGATTTGCAGAAGAAATATGGGTTTATTAAGTTTTACCAAAAATTAAAATAAACAATTTTTGCATCAATAATATTAAATAGTAATCTATAATTTTTAGAATAAAAATATGTCATAGTGTCAAGCTTAGATGATAGGTGGGAATCGAGAAGTTATCGATGAAAGCCTCAAAATTTATTTATTTTTAAGAGAAAAAATTTATTAAGAAAATATTTTAATTATAATTTTATTATTATTAATAAATAATTTATTGACAAATCAACAATTAATAAGAAAACATAGGCAAATAAAATGGAGAGGTACGATAATTCCTATTAATTTTCATTGCACGGGAGAAAATTAACCCCAACTCCAAATTATTATATATAATAACTCCAAATTATTATATATAATAACTAGCCCAATAAACAAAAAACAAAATAACATTGAAAATTAGCCCAATCCAAAAAGCCCGCCCGGGTCGGGCCAGTACAGGGCCTGGCGGGCCCGGGCTTTTGTCATCTGGGCCCGGGCCTTGCTTTAGCCGGGCTCGGGAACCAACCCCAGCAGGGGGCCTGTCAGGGCCGGGCCCGGTTAATAAATCCCGCCTATAGGCGGGATTTTAGTTAAATCCGGCCTAATAGGCGGGATTTAATTAACATCTCACCTGTTTAGGCGGGATTATCCCGCCTGGTGCTTGGCCTTGGTGCCAGGGCCAGGTAAGGCCCGGTGCCCAGGCTTAGGCGGGCCTGGCCCGGGCCGAGCCGGGCTTTGGGTATATATGGGAGCCTGTTGGGCCCCCATAGCCTGGCCTGGCCCCGGGGCGGGCTAGCCCGGGCCCGGGCTTTTTCCGGGCTTGGCCCCCGGGCCCGATTTTTTTGAACACGTTTTAAATTATGAGAAAAATCGTTAGATTTTGGTATAAAACAAGGGAAGTAAACAGTTAAGTTGGTTATTTTTTACCCAAAACAAAACGGAACGGTTATATATTGCCAAGGCTTGATTTAATCTTGCAGATTTTATGGATTCAATGGTTTTTACTGCATAGGAGTGGCTAAATGTCTGAGGTTGTACAAAATTTTTAATGCAATGTGTTAACTAATAGTTCTTTATTTTTTTTTATATAATAGCTTGTCTGTAATCATAATTTAAATGCTAAATAAAATTGTATTAAAATTGTTATATAATTATTTATTTGTAATCATTATTCAAGTGTATCAATATTACTAACCAATAAGTTACTCAAGTTCTAGGGTTGAGATAGATGGATGAAGTTTTTATTAAATTTTTAACTAAAAGGATATTTGATAGTGTGCATTGAGTTTGCCATTATTTATTTTATGAGCAATTAAATCATTAGGGAAATATTAACAAATATTTTATTATTATATAAATGGTTAGATAGTATTTTTTAGGCATAAATTGAAATTGGGGCAATTCCATCTTCTCGGTTTAAAGCTATGAGAAACCAAACTAAATCGAGCTATGTAAATGCAAGATAGGTATGGGCATTTTAAATTTTTCATGCACGCGCCTACTTTAAATGCGAGAAATTATTAAATCTTAGTAAGTAAATTAGTCCCTCATAAAAAAATCGAGTTATGTCAAACCAGCCTATGCCGGTCTCAAGCCCGGTTAAAAATTGGTGAAGGTTGTGTTTGGTAGACGGTCAGTGTAAAATTTAGTCATCCTGATGATCGCAAGTCGACCTCAGGTCATGTGTAAAAAATACTAAAATTAGTATTTTTTTAGTCACCCTGATGACCGCTCCTCGCCCAAGTGCCGAGTTTGATGGAGCTCCTCGCCACGACGGAGATCGTCGCCAGTAAGGTGGGAGGAGCCCATTCTGTGATGAGATTCTCTCGGCCCCCGTCCCGGAGGGGTTCAAAGAGTCAGTTATGAGCTAATATTCAGGGAGAGATGTGTTAAATTTTTGAAGTGGAAGTGGTTTAGTCCGGGCGGTCTGTTCTTGGAGACCGCGGAGACTGCGCGACCTGTGTTGCGGTTTACCACTGGAATCCGCAAGCTCGGTGTGGTGACCTGGCTGGTGTGGTCGCGTGTCTCTAGTGTTGGCGACCTGTGTTTGGTCTGCTTATTGTGCCCAAGTATCCTTGTTCTGGTTTAGACCTGGCTGGTGTGGTCGCGTGTCTCTGGTGTTGGCGACCTGTGTTTGGTCTGCTTATTGTGCCCACGTATCCTTGTTCTGGTTTAGACCGGGCGGTCTGTACTGAGATCGCTTTTGCGGTCTCGTACTGCCGGGTTGTTTTGGTGAGCTGTCTTTCTTGGGCAGTTGTGCCTTAAGTGTAATAAGGTCTTGAAGAGACCACGCGGTCTGTTTCTGGAGACCGCACTGTCTGTTTCTGGAGACCGCGTGCTTCAATAAGGAAGGTGACAGTATCCCTTGGGGTGGTGACGACATCCGTTCGTTTGCCTATAAATAGGGACGCCGGGGTAGCCATTCATACCAAAGAGCTGTAAAAACCAAAGTTGGCTTGATTGTGCCGGTCTCATTTGGAGGTCGCGCAGTTTGGGGTTGTCTGACCGGTTTGTTTGTTCGCAGGTTAGCGGCTAGCAGTCACCGTCAGCTTTCTCTTTTCTTTCCAGCTTTGAATAAACCAGTTCAGCAGCGGTCTGTCTGTGTGAACTGTGTTTAGGTGTTCTTGGACTGTGCAAGCGGACTCAGTTGATGCAGGCAGCCTTAAGTGGTCGAGCGGTCTTGAGTTGCGGTTTGCAGCAGGAAGTAGTTCTTCGTCAAGTGTTAGCGGGTTCTTCTGTGATCTTGAGAACGTGTGGTCTGGGCGATCAAGAAGTGCGGACAGTTTTCAGCAGTTGAATAAAGCAACAAGTGTGCGGTCTGTGGTTGCGGTCTTACAGGTGTGGCTTGTGCTCTGTTCGCGCGGCCACAGTGTTAATCGTGCGGCTTGCCTGTTTGAACGGTCTGGCGGTCTCTGCCTTGGCAGTTCGCTGACGGCTTGTTTTTGTGTCTTGTGCTTCTCTCCTTTGTGATTCTTATAAATCATGTCTCGTCATGTATGTCTCGAGCTGTAAAGAGATAATAAGTAACAAGAGCATTATTCTGTCTTCTCATTGTCATTGATTGTCACGCTTGTGAATTGTGTGAAGTGTTCCGCATTTTTACTTCACTCCAGATCTCTAAATATTTTAACGTGGTATCAGAGGGAGGTTCCTGAGCAGTAATCAGCGTTGTCTTCTGCTTGGATTTCTACAAGTCGGTTGTCAATCAGTGGGATAACAATGGAAGGAGGATATGCTAGATGTCTTGGTATTGAGCTCCTTACGCAGACTAACTTTAATAAGTGGAAGTCGTGCATGGAGAGCTATCTGCTTGGCGAGGACTTATGGGATGTAGTTGGAGGAGAAGCAAGACAAGCTGCTGTTCCTGCTGAGGGGAATGTTGAGCTCGTGAAGGCTTGGAAGTGAACAAATGCGAAGGCTGAGTTCACTCTCAAGCGAGCTATCATTCCGGAGTTGGTTGACCACATCTTCAGGTGTAGGTCAGCTGCTGAAATTTGGACAGCCTTCGATGGCTTGTTCAATAAGAAGAATGTAGCTGGGCTACAATTCTTGGAAAATGAGTTGACGAAAGCAACTCAATGAGACTTGTCCATTTCGACGTTCTTCTTAAAAATGAAGAACCTATGTGCAGAGATATCGGTTTTGGACCCAGATGAGCCTATCTCAGAAGCGAAGCTGAAGAGACACATAATCCGCGGCTTGCGAAGGGAGTATGTGGCCTTTGTTACTTATGTGCAAGGCTGGGCCAATCAGCCATCGTTGCTGGAGCTGGAGAACTTGCTTGCATCGCAAGAGAGTTTAGCTAAGCAAATGACGGGGATGTCTGTCTCTGGGGGAGAAGATGAGGTTCACTTTTCTGGAAAGAAGAAGCGTTGGGACAAGAAGAAAAATTCATCTGGTAATGATGGTTCGTCTACTTCATATCAGCAAGAGAGGAGTTATGCTCCTAAGTCTGAAGGGAAGAAGAAGGAAGGACTGAGACGTTTCAAATGCAACAAGCTTGGTCATTTCAAAAGGGACTGCAAGGTCAATCTTCAGCCAGGGCATGCTGCAGTAAAGGAGGAGGCTAGTTCCAATGCAGATGATAGATGGGGTGATGGAGCTTTCATGACGGGCACGTGTGTTCGGCCTATGGCTTCCATCAACTATCAGGATGATTGGATAGTGGACTCTGGTTGTGGTCATAATCTAACCGGAGATGAGTCGAAGCTCTCTTCTTTGCAGGCATATACAAGTAATGATGTTATCATTACGGCTGATGATACTATACATGGAGTAGAGAATGAGGGTGTAGTTTCTTTGAACGATGATAGAGGTACTCTTACGTTGAAGAGTGTCTATCATGTTCCGGGGATGAAGAAAAACCTCTTCTCGGTGACCAACGTTGTGGATGATGGCTATCACGTTCTGTTTGGTCCAACAGAAGTAAAGTTTCTTAGAAACGTGTCAGCAGTGGAGGCTGAAGTCACTCATGTCGGCAAAAGGGTGAAGGACTTGTTTGTGTTATCAACAAGTTCCTATGTTGATAAGATGAGGACTAATGATAGCGCTGCTATCTGGCATGAAAGACTCGGACATGTTGGGATGGACAAGTTGAAAGCAATGACAGGGAGAGGCCTTGTGAGAGGTTTGCCTAATTTGTCATCCTTCGGCGAAGGTCATGTTTGTGCAGGATGTCAGTATGGTAAGGCTTAACATTTTCCGTTTGACAAATCTCAAAGCAGATGTAAAGCACCATTGGAGTGTATTCATGGTGATCTGTTTGGACCTACCGCAACTGTCAGTCTTGGAGACAACATGTATATGCTAGTTCTGATTGATGTCTTCACTAGATATACTTGGGGTATATTTTCTAAAGGAGAAGTCGGAAGCGTTCGCGAGGTTTGTGGAGTTCAAGGAGCTAGTGGAGGGTCGGCTCAATCTGCGGGTCAAGAGGTTCATAACTGACAATAGAGGGGAGTTTACCTCCAAAGCATACCTTAACTTCAGCAGGAAGCATGACATACAGAGAGAGCTGTCTTGTGCTCATACTCCACAATAGAATGGCTTTGCAGAGTGGAAGATCTGTCATTTGACGGAGACCTGTAAGTGTTGGCTACATGCCAAAAGTATCCCAAAGTCCTTCTGTGCAGAGGGAATGTCTTGTGCAACCTATGTCATCAATCGGATGCCTCTCAGTCCCATCAACATGAAGACCCCTCATGAGTTGATTTTCAAGATAAAGCCTACAATGGAACATCTTCGAGTGTTCGGTTCTACCTGCTTTGTGCATGTTCCTGATGCCCTCAGAATGAAGTTAGATGCGAAAGCAAGGAAGCTAGCCTTCGTCGGTTATGATGATCGGAAGAAGGGTTGGATATGCATGGATCCAGAGACACGGAGAGCTTTGGTTTCAAGGGATGTGGTATTCGACGAGCTGACATCATACCAGGGTAGCTCTTCTGTTGAGTTACAAGGAAGCAGGGTAGATGGTGGACCAGGTGAAGCTACTAAGGAGGTTCTGGTGGAGTTGCCTATTTCTCCAGGTGCTCCAGGTGCTTCTAGCTCTGGGTCAGTTGCTTCAGGTTCTGGAAGCAGGGGGAGCAATGCTCCATGTCTACCTGAGAAGAGAGCTAGTTCAGAACAAGTGGCTGAAGAGGTGGTTCGGAGTCAAGCTCTGAGGAGGTCCAAGAGGACCATTATTCCACCAGATCGGTATACGAGGGGAAACTTGGTGAGATTCATCTCATGTTTCTTCGCAGATCCCCTAGATGAGAGAGAGTCATCTTGTTATGAAAATGCCGTTGGAGTCAAGGAGTGGGAAATGACCATGGTTGAAGAGATGGCTGCCCTCAGGAAGAATGAAACTTGGGACTTGGTGCCTAAGGTTGAGGGTGTTATTCCGGTGACTTGCAAGTGGGTTTTCAAGGTGAAGAAGAAGGCTGGTGGTAGCATTGAGCGGTACAAGGCTCATCTTGTAGCTCGAGATTTCTCTCAGAAGTATGGGGAGGATTATGAAGAAACCTTCAGCCCCGTTGCCAAAAAGACTTTGGTTCGGGTGGTGATCGCATTGGCAGCTTGCCAAGGATGGAAGATTTGGTAACTCGACGTAAAGAATGCTTTCTTGTATGGCGAGATTGACAAAGATATCTTCATGGATCAGCCACCTGGTTATGTTTCCGAAGAGCATCCAAGATATGTGTGCAAGCTCAAGAAGGCTCTTTACGACTTGAAGCAGACGCCTCGGGCGTGGTATGGCAAGATAGCAGAATACCTCCAGTTCTGCGGATATTTTGCTTCTGATTCTGATTCGAGCTTATTCGTAAAGAAGGCGGGGAAGCTTCAGGTCTTGGTGTTGTTGTATGTTGACGATATGATCATCACGGGAAATTCTGAAGTGGAGGTAGCTAGGCTTCGTGCTGAGCTAGCTATCAGATTTGAGATGAAGGATTTGGGTGAGCTCCACCATTTCCTTGGACTCGAAGTGGAGAGGAAAGAGGGTGAAATGCTTTTTTTCCCAAAAGGGGTATGCATAACGAATTGTGAAGCGATTCGGCATGGAAGGGGGAAGAGCAGCTCTACTCCACTGGAGGTTGGTATTCATCTTCGACGTGATGAGGGGAAGCTTCTTTCTGATCCTTTAGTGTTCCGGGCTTTGGTCGGAAGTCTGATATATTTGACGATCACGAGGCCGGATATTGCTTATGCGGTTGGCCGGGTGAGTCGGTATATGGCAGAGCCACGGAAGCCTCATCTGATGGAGGCAAGGAGCATTTTGAAGTATGTCAAGACCACCTCTGATTTGGGTCTCTTCTATGGGAAGGACTCGAGCTTTTGCTTGCATGGATACATGGATGCTGATTATGGAGGAGATTCAGATGATCGGAGATCGACTTCTGGATACGTCTTTATGATGGGCTCTATAGCTATATGATGGTGCAGCAAGAAGCAGGATTTTGTGTCTGTCTCTACCACGGAAGCAGAGTACAAAGCTTCGGCTTTGGCAGCTCAGGAAACCATCTGGCTTAGGAGGCTTGTGGAGGACATTCATAGGGAGGTGCATGGTCCCACTCTGCTTCGGGGTGACAATGAGAGTGCCCTCAAACTGGTGACCAATCCAGTTTGTCATGCGTGAACCAAGCACATAGAGATTCAATATCATTTCATTCGGGAGAAGGTGTTGGAGGGATCTCTTATGGTTGAGCATGTGCAGAGCAAGGAAAATGTTGCAGACATATTTACAAAGTAATTGTCGAAGGAATCGTTCACACGGTTGAGGAGGTTACTTGGGTTGACTTCCACTTCCCACTTCAAGGGGAGTGTTAAATTTTTGAAGTGGAAGTGGTTTAGTCCGGGCGGTCTGTTCTTGGAGACCGCAGAGACCGCGTGACCTGTGTTGCAATTCACCTCTGGAATCCGCGATCTCGGTGTGGCGACCTAGCTGGTGTGGTCGCGTGTCTCTGGTGTTGGCGACCTGTGTTTGGTATGCTTATTGTGCCCAAGTATCCTTGTTCTGGTTTAGACCAGGCGGTCTGTATTGAGGTCGCTTCTGCAGTCTCGTACTGCCCGGTTGTTTTGGCGAGCTGTCTTTCTTGGACAGTTGTGCCTTAAGTGTAATAAGTTCTTGAAGAGACCGCGCGGTCTGTTTCTGGAGACCGCGTGCTTCAATAAGGAAGGTGACTGTATCCCTTGGGGTGGTGACGACATTCGTTCGTTTGCATATAAATAGGGACGCCGTGATAGCCATTCATACGAAAGAACTGTAAGAACCAAAGTTGGCTTGATTGTGCCGGTCTCATTTGGAGGCCTCACGGTTTGGGGTTGTCTGACCGGTTTGTTTGTTCGCAGGTTAGCGGCTAGAAGTCACCGTCAGCTTTCTCCCTTCTTTCCCGCTTTGAATAAACCAGTTCGACAGCGGTCTGTCTGTGCGGACTGTGTTTAGGTGTTCTTGGACTGTGCAAGCGGACTCAGTTGATGCAGGCGGCCTTGAGTTGCGGTTTGCATTAGGAAGCAGTTCTTCGTCAAGCGTTCGCGGGTTCTTCTGTGATCTTGAGACCGTGCGGTCTGGGCGATCAAGAAGTGTCGATAGTTTTCAGCAGTTGAATAAAGCAGCAAGTGTGCGGTCTGTGGTTGCGGTCTGTGGTTGCGGTCTTACAGGTGCGACTTGTGCTCTGTTCGTGCGGTCACAGTGTTAACCATGGGGCTTGCCTGTTCGAGCGGTCTCTGCCTTGGCAGTTCGCTGGCGGCTTGTTTTTGTGTCTTGTGCTTCTCTCCTTTGTGATTCTTATAAATCATGTCTCGCCATGTATGTCTCGAGCTGTAAAGAGATAGTAAATAACAAGAGCAATATTCTGTCTTCCCATTGTCATTGATTGTCACGCTTGTGGATTGTGTGAAGTGTTCCGCATTTTTACTTTACTCCGGACCTCTAAATATTTTAACAAGATGATCCAGTCCGCCACCTCCAGTGGTTTGAAGACATGGTTGTTGGACATGTGTGTCACATCCCTTTGTTTGAGAATAAGAAATCTCAAACTGTATTTGATCTTGTTTGTCGTGTGTTTATAGTGTGCAGGAACTATAGGTGCAATACTCCACAGGAAGAAAGCAGCTGAATTCAAAAATCTGGAAGAATGCGCTACCGCCAGGCTCTAGCTCAGGTTCCGTTCGACGAACTTCGAGTTGCGTTCGATGAAATTTTTGTTCGACAAAAATTTCCGTTCGACGAACTTCGAGCTTCGTTCGATGAAAATTTCGTTCAACGAATTTCGTTCGACGAAAATTTTGTTCGACAAAAAATTCCGTTCGACGAACTTTGAGCTCCGTTCGACGAAAATTTCGTTCGACGAAAGTTTGTTCTGCCACGACGACCGACGGTTTCGCAACCGCTACCGCCAGCGCTACCGCCAGCGCTAGCGCTACCGCCTGGCGCTATCTCAAGTTCGTGCATAGTGCCACGCCGCCGACGGTTTCGCAACCGCTCCACACGTACGCTACCGCAGGCGCTATCTTCAAGTTCTAGAAAATGATGGGCTCTCTCTCGTTTTGAGCTAGTGCTCCCAGAGAGATTACCTGTGCCAAATTTCCAGAGCTGCTACTCTGCCGAAAGTTCATCTCCCACTCAAATTCAAAGAGGATTTCTGGAGAAGGAAGCCACCGCACTGCATCCGAAGAACGATCGCTTCAACCTCGCTTATGCTACAGCGATCATTCATCCTCACCTTCAGAGATCACATATATGGAGTTTCATTATTGTTATATTTATTTTCATTCCATAATTTTTGTAATCGTTAAGTTAATTCGCATTGTGTTGGCGACTAGGTCTGGGTAGGACTTAGGGGGAAATTCGCCTTGTGTTGGCGACTAGTTCTAGGTGATTTGATCTAGGGGGCTCGAGGCCATATCCGGGGAAGGATTGGCTAGAGTGGCTTGAGGCCTTATCCGGGGAAGGATAGGCTAAAGCCAACCGGTTTGTGGGGATACAAGTCGGTATATAAAAGGAAAAGAAATTTACATTTGTACGCCTCCGATTTCTAGCGATATAGAAATAAAATTTATGTAAACACTTTTTCCATATAATATAATCATGTCTCTTTTGTGTTTACTTGATTTCTATCATTTGGCATAACTTTTAGATTTGCAAATTACAATTGTTTTTTCCTTCTTTAAGATAAATTGTTATTTTGTTCTAAGTTTCTCTAAACAATTTAGTAAAAAGTAACAAAGAATTTTATTCCCTTATTCACCCCCCCCTCTAAGGGCGCCGTAAGATCCAACAATGTGTCCATCTGAACATGTCAGATGCCTTCTGAAAGTGCACAGTTAGCCTCACTAGAATTCTCTAGAGGGGGGGGGGGGGGTGAATAGAGATTTAAAAATATTTTGTGCAAAGTTAATAAATATATATATATATATATGTGTAATATTCACAGATTTAAGCTTCCCACACACCAACAAGAATTAAGCAAAAGAAATAGCAAAAAGAAAATCACAGCACAACACAAAGAAATATAGTGGTTCCCCAAACTTTGGGTAGTCCACTCTTCTACCCCCTTGGTAGGAATTCACTATCTTGCACTGAGTCTTTTGATAAGGAGACTCTTAGAACCAGCCTGAGTCTTTTGATAAGGAGACTCTTAGAACCACTACAACTGAATTTTTTGAAGAGAGATTCTAAAAACTCTTTTACACAATTTGAGAGTGAAATAAGAATAAGAAGAAGAAGTAGAAGAAAAACAATTAAAGCAAGAAAGAATCTTCTTCCTAGCAAGAAGATTAGAAGCACAAGTATAGTGAATTTGAAATCTCTCTTCTATAGTGAGAAGGAGATTGTAGGTCTTTTTCTCTTTCAGTGAGAGCTTTCAGAAATGGCAGCAGTATGACTTTAGAAGGAGGAGAAGAAGAAGGCTTTTTCTTTGCTGCAGCACTCTTTCACTTTTCTCAGCTTTCTCACTTTTTACTTGGGAGCTTTTCCTCTTTTTCAAATGGATGGAGTGGATCACTTTCTTTTCTTCTCTGCTGATTCCACTCTTATTTATAGCTCTGTTTATTCAAAGAATGTTATAGGAGAATAATCAATTAGCAGTCAGAGAAATAGTAAGAGAGAAAAGATTCCATAATCAATATTTCTGTAGAAGGAAAGAGATCATTCTGATTTCAAATAATATCCATAATAAACTTAATCAATTTAGCCAAGAATCAATTAGAAGGAAAGACTGATTCAGAATGGCTATAAAAGAATAATATAATTCCATAAGAATCAGATCTACAGAAAGAAGGAAAGAGATCTGACGTGTTTTGAATTTGACATAGAAATTGATGTACGTCGATTACTATTCGACGGAAGCGTCGATTTCAGACTGGCTGGACGTCGAGAGGAGAATATGGAAGGTGCATCGACTAAGGTACGTCGACTCTGAAGTCAGAGTTACGTTGACATAGATTACGTCGAATTCTGTTTAGAGTTACTTCGACTCATTCTGAGAGGAACGTCGACTACACTTTGACGTTGCGTCGAATACTATTCGACGCATATTTACTTAGACTAATTTTTCATTCTTAGAATTTATATTCTACTCATTTTTAGGGGTTAAGATAAATCATTTCCCCAATAATCTCCCCTATTTGTCTTAACCCTATTCAAGGAGAAATTGTATCAGCTTTTAATCAACACAGCAAGGCATTTATATAGAAAAGAAATATGTTAAGTAATTAGAAGAAGGTAGAGAAAGAAATCATATAACATGTAAGTATCTTTCACAAAATTTATACTAAGAACTTCTTGTTATACATGAAGTTGACAAAGGCAGAGTAAAGTTTCTTAGATAAATTTTCAATAGCTTCAAAAATGTAGGTCCTGGCTCTATCAGGATGCTCCTGAACATTTCTGATAATTGTGTGCAGCTTTGCCAGGATCTTTTCAGCATCAGGGAGAGTGTCATTTATGGAATAGCCCTTGTTAATGATAATAGCTGCCTTTTCATCAATCATTTCAATTGTAATGCTTTGAGGTTTCTTTTGTGTAGATTTGGGCTCAGATGGTCCCTTGTTGTCAACCTTGGGCCTATATTTTCTCTTCTTCTCTGATTCTTGTTTCTCAGGGATCTCAGACACTTTTCCTTTCTCTTTCCAAGGTGAACTATGCCATTTGTCTAATCCTTCTGGTCTTTTAGGCTTCTTATAGGGAATGTAGTCATCTTCTGAACACCCTACACCCCTTTTGTGCTTTTGTCCCTTGTCTAGAATAAGCCCTGCCTGAGGATTTTTCTTCTGATATGCTTCAACATCAAACAATTTTTTTGGAAGTTTGATGGAAGATTCAGCAAGAATCTGTTCTTTGGTCATCCCCTTCTTGATCTTTTCCATCCAGATATTCCTCTTATCCTCTGTCTCTTTCATTGCTGCTTCAAATTCATACAACTCTCTTTCTCTCATTTCTTCATGCCTCTTTTCCATGTCAGGGTCATGGTACTCCTTTACAGGACTGTTAGGAGTGCTATTAGGCATTCTTTCAAACATTTTTATCTCCTCAACAGCTTTTCTGTATTTCTTTTCTTTTGCATAGTCTTTCCTTTCTTCTTTGGAGAATTTTTTCCAATGAGGGATGGCTTCTCTTCTTTTTTCATTTGTCCTCTTAGTCTTTCCCTAGGTAGCATTTGTGGAGGTAATGGTAGTAGAGGAGGTAGAGAAGGAGGTTGAAGTGGTGGTAGAGGCAGAGGTGGAGATGTAGTTTTCTCTTTAGAAGGAGAATGTGGAGAAGGAACTTTTGTAGGAGAGGGAATTTGTTCTATAAAAGGAGGCAGAATGTCCTTTTGTAGAGTAGACTGTGCTGAGGAGTGTTTTTCTCCTTCAATCTCTTCTGGAGGAATATCCTCAAGTAGGGGTGTCTTGAGTTTGATATAGCTAGCAGAGAAGCCAGGAGAGTGATGCTGATATTCTTCCATACAAGGGGGTGCATCAATCCAGACTTGCCCTTTCCAGTCATCTGAAGTGGTTGCTTCTTCCTCCCCCTGGATTTCTATATTCTTTACTGCAGCAATCTCCCCCTGAACATATGGGGCATCTGCTCTGAATGCTGAGTCCACATCATGGTCTCCTTCTGTATGGTAGGATGAGGTTTCACCAAAGGGGTTGTTGAAGGTGTAATCAGAGTGATTTGAGAAGATTGGAGCCTATAGTAAGAAATGAAGTTGGTGTAATATGTAGAGATTATACTTAGAGTTTGGAGAAGAATTAACCCTGAGCTTTTAAGAGGGATAGAGAACCTGATTGGAGGGGTTTCTGGAGCAACTCTCCCCCTGGTTTATATCCTGCAGAAAGGATGTAAACCCTTTTGGCGACAGAGGTTGTTCTTTAAGAAGAACATGAAGCTCAGGAAGAGAAGCAGAGAGGTTGGCCAGTTTGGCTTCACAGGTAGTTAGCATGGCGGCACACTCGTTTGAGAAGTTGTTCAGTCGTGTCTGAAATTCATTCACGAGTTGTTCCAGAGCATCGTTTATTGCTTGGATGATGGCAGATTGAACAGGAGTTGGCGTCATTGTTGCAGAGAGAAGGGTAAATGATGAAGTTTTTGGCGGTTTGGGAGAGTGTGAGTTGTGAAATAAGAGGTATTATTTAAAGAAGGTGAAACGTCGAAAAGGAAACATAAATCAAGGGATATTAGGTAATCCAATTGTCAAAAGAAGAAGGAAAGATTTGTTTCCAGTTTTATCATGAAGTCAACGCATGCGTCGATACGGAGTCGACGCTCCGTCGAATTTTTGTCAGCCTAGGGACATGTCGACGTGTTCGCAGATTTGTGTCGATAATAAGTCGACGGTACGTCGAGAAGGGATCGACGTATCTTTGTCTGTAAGAAATCAATGCCATCGTTGAGTTCTTTTCGACGGTGCGTCGATAGGTAATCGACGTACCTTCAAGTGCTCTCTTAGTTTTTCTGACCTCTTTTAGATTTGCCCAACTATGATGTTTACAAGCTTCCATCAAGCATTCCTAAGGTGTTGATGAAGTAAGTATGCTTAGTTTCATCCAAGGGCTTGGTGAAAATGTCTGCTCTTTGGCTATCAGTAGGAATATATTCTAAGGTTATCTTGCCTTTTTCCACATTGTCTCTAAGAAAGTGATGTCTGATTTCTATATGTTTGTTTCTACTATGAAGGACTGGGTTGGATGCTATGGATATAGCACTAGAACTATCACAATAGATTTTAGAGTTATTGACTTCCAATTTATAGTCAAGAAGCTGATTTTGCATCCATAGGATTTGTGAACAACAGCTCCCAGCAGCTATATATTCAGCTTCAGTTGTTGAGGTTGAGACTGAGGTTTGTTTCTTACTGAACCATGATATTAATCTGTCACCTAGGAATTGGCAAGTACCAGATGTGCTTTTTCTATCAACCCTACAACCAGCATAGTCTGCATTTGAGAAACCTGTTAATTCAAAGTTTGTTTCTGCTGAGTACCATAAACCTAGTTCATGTGTTCCCTTTAGGTATCTAAGAATTCTTTTTACAGAGGAGAGATGAGATTCTTTTGGATCAACCTGAAATCTAGCACATATGCAGGTGGCAAACATAATGTCAGGTCTGCTAGCTGTTAGATAGAGAAGGGAACCTATGATTGCCCTATAGGTCTTTTGATCTACTGCTTTTCCCTTATCATCCTTTTCTATGATGGCATTAGTTGTCATAGGTGTTTTCATGGTAGATGCTGATTCCATACCAAACTTTTTGATTAACTCTTTAGTGTATTTAGATTGTGAGATAAAGATCCCCTCACTGCTTTGTTTTACTTGTAGCCCTAAGAAATAAGAGAGTTCTCCTATATTACTCATTTCAAATTTAGATTGCATTAAATTAGCAAATCTTTTACAGAGTTTGGGATGGGTTGAGCCAAAGATGATGTCATCTACATAGATTTGAACAAGCAGGAGTTTATTCTTGTGGGTTCTAGTAAAAAGTGTTTTATCTACTTTACCTCTTTCAAAAAAAATTTCTATCAGGAAGTTGGAGAGAGTTTCATACCAAGCTCATGGTGCTTGCTTAAGACCATAAAGAGCTTTGTTAAGTCTATAAACAAAGTTAGGAGAGGAGGGATTGATAAAACCTGGTGGTTGCTCTACATACACCTCTTCTTGAAGGTCACCATTCAGAAAAGCACTCTTGACATCCATCTGGTAGACTTTCATCTTCATGAAAGCTGCATAGGCAAGAAAGAGTCTGATTGCTTCCAATCTGGCTACTGGAGCAAAGGTTTGGTTGTAGTCTATTCCTTCTTCTTGTTTGTATCCTTGTGCTACAAGTCTTGCCTTGTTACTGATAATTACTCCAGAGGAATCTAGTTTGTTTCTGTATACCCACTTTGTACCAATAACTGGGTAGTTTCTTGGTCTCTCAACTAAGTTCCATACTTTGTTTCTCTCAAATTGGCTTAATTCTTCTTGCATGGCTATGATCCAGTGAGGATCACAATTTGCTTCTTCAAACTTCTTTGGTTCAACTTGTGATAAGAAGCATTGGAGCATCATCCCATTGGAGACTTGGTGTCTTGTTCTTACTCCAGTATTGGGGTCTCCAATTACTTGGGATTGTGGATGATTTTTCATATTGATCCCTGTCCTGCTTGGATTTGTCAGATGCTCTTCTTCCTCATTAACAATGGGATCATTGTCTAACTGTTCCTCCTGAACCATGTTCTCTTGTGGGAGTTGGTTTTGATTGCTCTTTTCTGAACCTTCTTCATGTTCTTGTTCAGACTCCTCACTTGGTTCCTTTAGCTGGTTTTCTTTCCCAGTGTCTGTGTTCTTTAGAGTCAGATGTTCAAACTGAGTCTCTATGCTGCTGTTTTCCTATGGAAAAGGACTGGTGGAAGTTTCCTCCCCCTTAAACAGCATGTTAGTTTCATCAAATATAATGTGCATGGATTCTTCAATTCTGAGAGTTCTCCTGTTATAGCACCTATAAGCTTTACTAGATGATGAGTACCCCAGAAATATTCCATCATCAGACTTCTTGTCAAACTTGGCAAGATGATTTTTCCCATTATTTAGGATAAAGCAAGCACATCCAAAAATTTTAAAGTATTTAACAATGTGTGTTTTTCCCTTCAGGAGCTCATATGGAGTTTTTGACTTAGTTTTGTGTATGAGGCTTCTATTTAGAACATAGTTTGCAGTGTTGACTGCTTCAGTCGAGAAGGTTTTTGGTAATCCTGATTCTGCAAGCAAGGTCCTTCCTGATTCAATTAAGGTTCTATTCTTTCTTTCAGCAACTCCATTTTGTTGAGCAGTTCTAGGTGCTGAGAAGCTTTGTTTGATACCTACATCCTCACAGAAACTACAGATTAACTGATTTTCAAATTCAGTCCCATGATCACTTCTGATTATGGAAACATGAGTATTGAATTCAGATTGAATCTGTCTTATGAATTTTGAGAGAATCTTGTGGGTTTCAGACTTAGCCCTTAGAAAGAATACCCAGCTAAATCTAGAATAGTCATCCACAATGACTAGGGTATAAGACTTTCCACCTAAGCTCTGAGTGGATATGGGACCAAAGAGATCCATGTGCAGTAAGTAGAGAATCCTGGGGGATTCATCCTTACCAATTGGTTTGAAGGATGATTTGGTTTGTTTTCCTAGTTGGCAAGGTCTACATGGAGAATCCTTAGAGTACCTACCCTTTGGTAGGCCTCTGACTAGGTTATTCTTTTCTAGTTTACTAATGGTTTTGTAGTTTAGATGACCCAGTCTCCTATGCCATAATTCACTTTTATCAATAATATTGTTGAACAAACAAACTTCTGTGGGTGTGGAGCTAAAGTCTACTATATATACTTTCCCTTTTCTAATTCCATTGAGTACTATGACACCAGTCTTGACATCAATAATATGGCAAAATAGTGTGGTGAATTTTACCTTATACTTACCACTGTCACATATCTGACTTATACTTATCAGATTGTGCTTCAGTCCTTTGACTACTGCCACATTCTTGAAGGTAACTTTCCCTTCTTTGAAATCTCCAAAGCCCCTGGTTTGCCCACAGCTAGAGTCTCCAAAAGTCACTGATGGTCCATGTCTATCTTCAAAGTTGGTTAATTGATTGTTGTACCCTGTCATGTGCATGGAGCATCCACTATCCAAGTACCACACCAGCCTGAATGTGTGATACATCTGCACATAAGATGTTAAACATTAGTTTGGACCCTGCTAAGCTGGGGTCCCTTCCTCCCAACAGAAAAAGGTTCAATGAAAGAGTAAGTTGGTTTTTCAGAGTACCCTTTCTTCTTTAGGAGTGTTGGCTTATCATACCAACAGTCTTTAGTAATATTGCAGAAATAGTATTCATAATAAAAAGAAATGGATTGAGAAGACTTTTTGGAAAAGGAGATATTTCTGTTAGATTGGTTGCGTCGATATGAATTCGACGTATGTTTAAGGTTGCGTAGAGTCGAAGTCGACGCTTCCTTCATTCTGTGTTCTCTTTTAGTCGAAGCATAGGAGAGGTTGCGTTGATTGGGAGTCGACGTATTTCGGTGTATGCGTTGATTAGAAATCGATGTATTATTTGAGTTGCGTTGAGTAGAATTCGACGCACGCCGATACTGATTCGACGCAAGTTTGTTTCTTTTCAGAGGATATTTACCTAGGATTCCTTCATACATAGTGAAATTATTTTTATTAAAAAAAGTAGTTGTTTCTGGATTTTCTTGTGATTCTTCTCTTATGAGATTATTCTTCCTAGTGAGGTGGATAGGATGTCTCCAGACAAGTTTGCTGGGTGACTGACGTCTGGGTTCTAAATCAGTATTAAACTCTAGTTGTCTAAATCTATCAGTGAGATTTTCAAAGATTTTCTTGAGTTTTTGACTTCTGCCATTTAGAGAATCTTCAAAGGCTTTTGCCTTTGCTAGCTCATTTTTCAGTGTTTGATTTTCAGTATTTATTTTATCTAGTTGCTCCTCTGATCTAGAGAGTTCTTGACTGAGCTCATAGTTTTTATATTGTGTATCCATTTGTTTGAGATTGTTCAATTCATTTCTTAGTTCTTTTATTTCCTTTTCAGATTTGACTTGATCTAAACAACATTGTATGAAATTATTTTTGAAATCAGTAGAAGAGAAGTCTATATCATCAAATATATTTACCAGAGATTTATCTTCAAGCTTCTCAGTAGCCATCAAACAGGTTTCCTCTTGCTTAGCCTCTTCTTGATCATTTTCAGATGAGGTACTTTCTTCAGATTCTGAATCACTCCATGATTGAGCAATGAATCCTTTCTTTTTCTTCTTCTTCTTTAGATCTGTTCTTTTCAGATCTTTCTTGTTACTGATCTCTTTAGGACATTCAGGTGCAATATGTCCAGGTTTCCTGCAAGAGTAACATATAATCTCTTTAGTAGGAGTTTTATCATACCTGGTTTTTGAATCTCTCCTTCTGGAACCTTCTGTTTTGATCCACTTCTTGAACCTTCTGGTCAGTAGACTGATCAGCTCCTCATCACTTGTAGAGGGTTCACCTGCAGTAGCTTTTAAAGCAATACTCTTTTCCTTTGAGAGTGAAGGAGTCTTTTCTTTCACTTCTTTCTCAGCTCTTGTTTTCAGCAACTGTTCATAGGATCTTAATTTACCCAACAGAACATCTGTTGAGATTTCATTTTGGCTTCTTGAGTCTCTAATTGGCCAAATTCTTGAGTCCCAAGAGCTAGGGAAGCAAGTTAGCAATTTGTCATTTATCTCAGTGAGAGATATGTCCTTCTCAAGTGTTCTTAACGCATTTATTATGAGGCTGAATCTG
The DNA here is from genome assembly GCA_033032865.1 of Dactylorhiza incarnata. Classification (NCBI taxonomy): domain Eukaryota; kingdom Viridiplantae; phylum Streptophyta; class Magnoliopsida; order Asparagales; family Orchidaceae; genus Dactylorhiza; species Dactylorhiza incarnata. Next base: position 14,955,369 of record JAWHQI010000012.1, on the reverse strand, counting down.
GCATACATGTCAGCAACACTTTCACTATCTTTCTTCTGGAAGTTTTCATATTGAGAGATGAGTAATGCCTTTCTATCTTTTCTCTCATCAACACTCCCTTCTACCATTTTAGTGAGAGCTTCCCATATTTCCTTAGCTGACTCACATTCAGCAATCTTTTGGAAGGTTTCATCTGAGAGGGTTGAGACTAAGATATTCATAGCCTTGGCATCACATGCATGCGCTTTCTTTTCTTCATCTGTCCATTCAGCCTTTGGAGCAAGTGTTTGTGTGACCTTTCCACTTGAGTCCTTCTTGAATGGCTTGGGAGGACCTGTCATAATAACATCAAATAGTTCTTCATCAATAAAGTTTAGATAAATTTTAATTCTTGTTTTCCAAAGTGCAAACTTTTCAAGGTTGCAAATTGGTGGTCTGGTGGAAGCATAATCTTTGATTTGTGTCATGTAAAAAAAATAGGTTTTAGAAATATATATATATATATGAGGTAGGATCTTTTTGATCAAGGAGTTACCCTTTTTTAGATCAACCTAGCTCTGATACCAATTGAAAGTGCACAATTAGCCTCACTAGAATTCCTTAGAGGGGGGGTGAATAGAGATTTAAAAATATTTTGTGCAAAGTTAATATATATATGTGTAATATTCACAGATTTAAGCTTCCCACACACCAACAAGAATTAAGCAAAAGAAATAGCAAAAAGAAAATCACAGCACCACACAGAAATATAGTGGTTCCCCAAACTTTGGGTAGTCCACTCTTCTACCCCCTTGGTAGGAATTCATTATCTTGCACTGAGTCTTTTGATAAGGAGACTCTTAGAACCAGCCTGAGTCTTTTGATAAGGAGACTCTTAGAACCACTACAACTGGATTTTTTGAAGAGAGATTCTAAAAACTCTTTTACACAATTTGAGAGTGAAATAAGAATAAGAAGAAGTAGTAGAAGAAAAACAATTAAAGCAAGAAAGAATCTTCTTCCTAGCAAGAAGATTAGAAGCACAAGTATAGTGAATTTGAAATCTCTCTTCTATAGTGAGAAGGAGATTGTAGGCCTTTTTCTCTTTCAGTGAGAGCTTTCAGAAATGGTAGCAGTATGGCTTTAGAAGGAGGAGAAGAAGAAGGTTTTTTCTTTGCTGCATCACTCTTTCACTTTTCTCAGCTTTCTCACTTTTCACTTGGGAGCTTTTCCTCTTTTTTAAATGGATGGAGTGGATCACTTTCTTTTCTTCTCTGCCGATTTCCCTCTTATTTATAGCTCTGTTTATTCAAAGAATACTATAGGAGAATAATCAATTAGCAGTCAGAGAAATAGTAAGAGAGAAAAGATTCCATAATCAATATTTCTGTAGAAGGAAAGAGATCATTCTGATTTCAAATAATATCCATAATAAACTTAATCAATTTAGCCAAGAATCAATTAGAAGGAAAGACTGATTCAGAACGGCTATAAAAGAATAATATAATTCCATAAGAATTAGATCTACAGAAAGAAGGAAAGAGATCTGGTGTGTTTTGAATTTGACATAGAAATCGACGTACGTCGATTACTATTCGACGGAAGCGTCGATTTCAGACTGGCTGGACGTCGAGAGGAGAATATGGAAGGTGCGTAGACTAAGGTACGTCGACTCTGAAGTCAGAGTTACGTTGACATAGATTACGTCGAATTCTGTTTAGAGTTACTTCGACTCATTCTGAGAGGAACGTCGACTACACTTCGACATTGCGTCGAATACTATTCAACGCATATTTACTTAAACTAATTTTTCATTCTTAGAATTTATATTCTACTCATTTTTAGGGGTTAAGATAAATCATTTCCCCAACCCCTTCAAGTGCAGGCTCTTCGTCATTACCTTTCGGGGAAAGGCCAAAGATTAGTTCCACCTGCATGCGGGAGGTTCCATCTACTACTTCGAGAAATTGCGTCGGGGGGGGGGGGGGGGGGGGGGGGCGATGTGATTTGCCATGACAAAGAAGAGGAAGAAGGAGGCAACATCCCTCTTCTACCTAGTGGAAGGGGTGCGAGAGACATTGGGAAATACATCGACCGCTTCCAGGAGGAATTGTTACACATCCAGGAGGTGGATGTTTTCACCTTATAACTAGCCCTGACGTTCGACCTAGGGAGGGCCTCTTCAAGATGGAGATCAACAGAGATCCCCCCATGTCTTACGCAGAGCGTATTAAGAGAGCCTATATGTTCGTTTATGGGAGGCCTCGAATCGCGGATTCCTGGCAAAACTCACCAGGCTGACCAGGGAGGAGGTGGATGAAGAGGAGAAGCTCCCGGTGCGAAGGAAGAAGGAGGAGCCCCGGAAGCGAGAAAGGAAGCACCAGGAAGAAAGAAAGAAAGTGGGAAGAGACGAGGAGAAGGGAAGAGCCCATGAAGGAGGAGCTGAGATGGAAGGAAGCGAGAAGGCCCTTTGTGGCCCCGGAGCGTCGATAGGAGGAGAGGAGATACCAGGTCCCCATCAACAGGTCACCGTAGAGGCCGACAGGAAGGCCCCAACGTCCAGGTCTGGGAAGAAGATTCTTCCCGGAAAGAAGAAACTTCAACCAGCCAGAGAGCCGTCAGAAAAGAGGACGCGAGGAAGCGATGGCTGTTAACAGATAGGGTAACAACCCAGTCCGAAGGAACCATCGCAGGAGGCCTCATGCGGAGGATATCCCCCTCTACTGTAATCTACATCATGTAGAGGGGCATGCGACAATGGCTTGCCCAGACTTCTGGGAAGCTAGGAGGAGGCTAGCATCCAGAGAAGGAGGAGGAGAGCAGCAGCAGAGGATGGAAGCCCCTGCTGGGTTGGTGGTTGTACAAGCCCCAGCTCGAAGGAGGAATGAGGATCAAACTGACCAGGGAGGTCAAGGAGAAGTTATCCAAGGAGGAGGAGCAGCAGTAAGGGGGACAACAGGGGAGAGGGGCTAGGAGCTTCTCGCAAGGGTAGTATCCATTAAATCTGCCGCAGGAGCGTCGCCTCGATCTCGCAGACACTGTCTCCGTTGGAAGAAATCACTTTCTCGGAGGAGGACATGTGGAGGAATGAGAATCCCTTCCACGATGCCCTCGTGATCCTGGCAATAATGGAGGACTTCACCGTCGACCGAATCCTTGTGGACAATGGGAGCTCGGTAAATATCATCTTCAAAAAGACGTTCGATGGGCTAGGAGTCGAGGCAGGAAGAGTAGTGGCTTCATATGGTCCCCTCTTTGGCTTCTCGGGAGAGAAGAAAGAGGTGGAGGGAGGAGCAGATTTGCTGGTAACACTCGGGGGCACCTTGATCAAGTGTCGCTTCATCATCGTCGATGCACCGAGTTGCTACAATGCGATCTTTGGGAGGGCTCTCATCAACTCATTCAAGGTCGTCTCATCCTCCTACTACCAGTGTTTAAAGTACTGCCAAGGAGATGTCCAAGTGAGGATCAGAAGCAATACAAGAGCCGCCCACGAGTGCTATCACAACACAGTCAGCACCATAAGTTGGATGGAGGATGCAGCGGAAATGGAGAAGGTGTGGGAAGGCATGGCGAGGTTGGAAGCCTCAGAAGAAGTGGAAGAGATATAAGTACTATAGGAAGCTGGAGAGCTAGGGTTGTTGATGATCGGCGGATCTGAGAAGACCGAAGAGAAGATAGAGTTGGCGACATGCTTGCAAAAGAAGGTCGACATCTTCGCCTAGAGCGCTGCAGAGATGCCAGGAAATGACTCGTAGGTTATCTTCTATCGCCTCAATCTGGATCCCGCATCCAAGCCCATTTGGCAGAAGAAGAGAGCAAGCGTCACTACGTTGGTTGGGCCCATTAGAGAAGAAGTGAGGAAGCTGATTAAAGCAGGCTTTGTGTCAGAGATCCAGTATCCAGGCTGGGTCTCAAATGTTGTAATGGTGAAGAAGGTTGGGGGGAGCTAGAGAATGTGTGTAGACTTTTCTCTTTTGAATAAAGCTTGTCGGAATGATTGTTATCACTTGCATGCCTTAATCGACGCGCAGGTGATTCGCCCGTCTGTTTTTTTTTGTGATGAGCTTCCTTAATGCCTTTTTAGGTTACCACCAGATTGGTATTCCTCCTCCCGATTGTCGTGATGTCTCTTTCGTCACTGGTGATAGTCGTTATAGTTACATGATAATGCCCTTCGGGTTGAAGAATGTAGAGGCTACTTGCCAGCGAATGAGGGATCGGGTCTTCAAAGAGCAAAATGGGAGGACCTAGAAGTATATGTGAACGACCTCTTGATCAAAAGCAAGAGCGCCTAGGAACATGTCATCGATCTGGTGGAGACCTTTGCAATGCTTCAAAGGTTCAAGATGAGGCTCAATCCTGTGAAGTGCATATTTAGGGCAGGAAGAGGAAAATTCTTGGGACATCTTCTTACCCCGGAAGGAGTTGAGCCCAATCCTGACAAGGTTAAAGCTATCTTGGAGATGGCATCGCCCAAGAACACTATGAAAGTACAGAGGTTGACTAGAAGATTGTTGGGCCTTTGTTGTTTCCTATCAAAGGCAGGAGAGAAGTGCTCTCCGTTCTTCAAAATGCTCTAAAGCAACAAACAGTTTGAGTGGACCGAGACGTGTGAGGATGCCTTCGACAAGCTCAAACAACAACTAACTCAGACACCTCTCCTCCAAATCCCAAAGGAAGGCGAAGATCTACCCCTCTACCTAGGAGTAAAAACGATGGCAGTGATTGTTGTGCTTGTAAGAGAAGAAGGGAGGAGGCAGTTACCCATCTACTATGTAAGTTGGGTACTAAAAAGGCGAAGAATCGATATCCCATCCTCGAGAAGCTAGCTTTCTCCATGGTGGTATCAGTGCGGAAGCTTCAACCTTAATTTTAAGCTCACTCCATCCAAGTCGTGACTGATCATCCCCTCTGAAGTATCCTAGATGGGTTGGAACATTCGGGAAGGTTATCGAAATAGTCGGTCGAACTCAGCGAGTTTGACGTTTCCTTCTCGTCCATGATGGCGATAAAAGCATAGTCGATGGCGGACTTCCTAGCTGATTTCTCGGTAGATGTAGATAAAAGCGAGAGCCCCTCAAACCTGGTTTTTTGGAAGATGTTCGTAGACGGAGCTTCAGGCAAAAGCTCTGTAGGAGTAGGCATCGTGCTTGCCAACCATAGGGGGCTAGGATCGATCAAGCAGTCGAGATCCCCTTACTCGTCATAAACGCAGAGTACGAGGTCGTAATAGCAGGCATGTGTCTCGCCAAGGAGTTGGGGATTCAGGCCATCCTAGCTTTTATAGATTCAATGGTGGTTGCGTTGTAGATCCGAGGAGAATTCAAAGTATGCGACATCATCCTACAAAGATGTCTGGTAAAAGTGAAAGGATTGATCGGAGGGTTCCAATCCTTCTTCTTCGAGCACATGCCGAGAGAGGAGAATTGAGCGGTAGGCCGTTTGGCCAAGTGTGGCCCGAGGGCCGGAGGAACAATCACCGAACTATATTGACCATCCATCAAAGAAGGGAAGATGACAGAAATCGAGTAGTGTGCTTCCTGGATGGATCCATTTGGAGCATTCCTAACTACCGGCCAACTCCCAACAGTGGAGATCAAATAAAATTTAGATATAAGGCGTCTTACTACCTACTGCGTGGCGGGGAGCTGTATCGCAAAACCAACTCGGTCCCCTTGGCTAGATGTGTTTCAAAAGCCGAAGTGTCTCGGGTTCTAGAAGAAATTCATTCCGAAGAGTGCAGAAGTCATTCAGGGACTCGCACTCTAGAGAAAGGATCTTGAGGCAGGGTTACTTCTGGCCAACCATCTGAAAGGATGCCGAAGATTTCTCGATGAAGTGTTAGAAGTGTCATCTCTTCGCTCCTCTCCAATTACAACCGACCCAGCAGCTTCGTTCGATCACGACCCCCTGATCGTTCGCCATCTGGGGAATATATCTAATAAGCCTTTCCCCCCAAGCTAGCGGTTAGAGGAAGTTCGTTCTCATCATGATTGACAACTTCTCCAATTAGATCGAGGCCAAGGCTTTGGCCAAGACCACCTCTCAAGTCCTGAAAAACTTCATCTAGGGTGAAATCACATGCAGATTCGGGATCCCTCTCACCATCGTCACCGATAACGGCCCACAGTTTGCTTGCTTGGAGCTGGAGGACTTCTGCAGGCAGCTAGAGACAGATCTTCAGTTCGCTTCAGTGCAACATCCTCAGAGCAATGGGCAAGTGGAGGCAGCCAACAAGCTAGTCATTAACCTCCTGAAAAAGAAGGTCGTGAACTTAAAAGGGAACTGGGAGTAACAACTCTCTTTGGTCCTATGGGCTTTGAGGACCACTCCTAATTTAGGCACAGGGGAAACTCCTTTCAAGCTATCCCACGGGTCTGAAGCTCTCATCACAATAGAGATCGTGGTCTGAGGTCCCAGGGTGGTTGCGATAGAAGATGGAGATGAGGAATGACGATTAGAGAATGAAAAGGACCAAATGCTTTCTCTCGACTACATCGAAGAACTTAGAGACCTAGCCTCGGTCCGGCAAGAAGAGATTAAGCGGCAAATGGAAAAATATTTTGACAAGCATGTCCACATGATGTAGTTCCAAGTAGGCTGCCTCGTCTAGAAGAAAGTAGATGTTGCAGGAAGAGCGACCGCTGTCGGGAAACTTAACCTGAGTTGGGAAGGGTTGTTCATCATCCATGTGTCACTCACAACTGGAGGGTATCATATTCAAAACCACGAAGGGAGGCTTCTTAGGAATACTTAGAGCGGTGATGACCTGAAAAGGTTTTACCCCTAGCATGAATGTGTATGTCCATCTGATGTATATTCGTTTATATCAATAAATCTCTCATTCCCTGAAACAGGGGATTGTGTGAGTCTATTTTTCTCTTCCAGCAAGCATTTTCTTAAAAATGCAAAGTAGGTGAAATCGATCTCCACGAGCGAATTGGGAAACGGGCCTCTGACTCGACTCTTGCAAAACTCAGAATGGATGATGGGATGGTGCGTCGGGATAGCGAGTCCTCTTAAGACCAAGCCTCAGCACTGACGGTCGAGATCAGCTCCCCCATTGCATATTGGTCGAGTGACCACCCGATCACATTTCTCATCCCCTAACTCGACGAAGAGATGATCGATTTAACTAACAGAAGGACCATTGTATAAAGGTGTTGTTTAAAAGAGCTAAAAGCTCGCAGCAAAACCAAGTTCATTATCATTTCTTCCAATCATATGAGTTGGTGTGGTTAAGCCTCTTCGATTCTTGAGTAATAGGATGATGACCCTTCAAGAACCAAGAACCTGGAGTAGGATGGAGGCTTCAGGATTGTGTGTCCCCTTGGAACCCCTGACTGTCATACCCTACTTACCAGATCTCCCAGCATCTTGCATCGAAGTAGGATGGAGGCCTCGGGATTGTGTGTCCCCTTGGACCCCCGACTGTCATACCCTACTTACCAGTTCTCCCAGCATCTTGCAGCAAAGTAGGATGGAGGCATCAGGATTGTGTGTCCCCTTAGACCCCCCGACTGTCATACCATACTTACCAGTTCACCCAACATCTTGCAGCGAAGTAAGCTAGAGGCCTCAGGATTGTGTGTCCCCTTGGACCCCCGACTGTTATACCCTACTTAGCAGTTCCCCTAGCAACTTGCAACAAAGTTGGATGGAGGTCTCGGGATTGTGTGTCCCCTTGCACCCCCCGACTGACATTCACTGCTTTATTTTTTTATTTATGTATGAGCCCTCGAGTCTCTCACCAGGTGGAGTAGAAGCATCGGGAAAGTGCGTCTTGCGGGACCCTTTCGAAAGTCACCCCCAGTCCAAGTTTCTGCAACCCCTGAAGATGGCGAGCACTCATATATGTGAGTGTGTAGAAATGCGAGCATGCAGGTGCGAGTATATATAGGCAAGTATGCGAGTATGTCTGGCGACCATAGAAAGTCTCTTTTCAAGTCGCATATATCATAACGGCGATCACTCAAACTCACTTTGAGCCTATGAGCCTAGGAAGCACTCATCGCGTTCGAGCCTAAGATCCTACTGAATTACACAAATTATACGAGTACGGGAAGAGCAAGCGAGAAAAAAATGTGTTTTCGTTCATATATACGAGTATTACATTATCAAAAAAATTCTATAAGTCCTGCAGGATTAAAAAAAGGATCCTGCCAACTACGTGTCATCATCGCCCCCATCATTCCCACTGAGATACTCTTCATCGTTAACATCCTTATCTTCAACATCATCATCGACATCGACGATCCCATCTTAATTGGTATTCGGCCTCCTCCTCGTCTTCTCCATCGTCGGACTCTTCATCATCATCATCATCGCTTGATCGGGGAGATAGCATGCAATGGAGAAGTGGAATCTTCAGCGAGTAATGCTGGGATAATATTCATCACCGCCAAGTTCATCGCCTCCGGCACCAAGTGGTCGTCGACCTTCAACCTGCTTAGGATAACCTTCCCAGTTGCTCGCGCAATACCGCAACGAATGGCAGGCATCTCGTCGCCTTGGATCCAAACCTGCTTCCCAACCCTGTAAGGTCCCACCACTAAAGGCTATTGCTCGGCAATGCGAGTTTCCATCTCGACGATCCTCACTTGGGCGATCTCCAAAGCGGCTCGGGTGTCCTCCAACTATTGTTCCATCTTGAACATATTCTTCACTGTTTCAATCTCGGCATCCTGTGAGTAAGGGAGATTGTCGTCAGTCCAATAGTCAGCGAATAACGAGAAGCAACAAGGTGTAAATATTTCAATCAAGCTGTAGTTACCTCATAAGCCTTGCACTTGGTGACTTTCGGCCCAAGAGCGAGGATGGTCTGGCTTAGCTCCTTGATTCTCGCTTCAGCTGCGAGCAAGCTTCTTGCCATCTAATCGCTGAGCTCCGCAGACCACAAGAGCGAGCGCGAGGTGTGGTATGCGCGATACTCAAATGTGACATCTTGAAGCAACTCACCATCCGCGCGACCATAGAGGGAGAAGGTGACGTCTTACGCCTCCCCTTTTTCTTCTCAGTCCTCCGACCAGGCGGGCAGGTTGGTGTTATGAGTCACCTTATGCTCATGCTCATGCTCGTCCTAGGTCACTAGTGGGTTACCATAGGCATCCTTGATGCGCCCCTTCCCCGAAGTTGGGATGAAGATAAGGCTCGCCAGCCTCTGAGGGGTCCGCCTTCTCGCCAAGATCCTTGCTCGCGATTTCTTTCTTCTTTCTCGTGGTCTCCTAGACCGTGGATTTGTCTTTCCTCTTGTGCGATAAACTGTCCTTCTCAACGGTCTCCATCAGGTCATCAGGGAGCATCGGCAAGTTGATCGGGGCACCTACTGTAAGACCCCATTATTTTCGCTACAGAACCGGGCCTTATGCCCAGAACCGCCGATTTGCGGTGACACCAACACTCAGGAAGGTTGCCACTACAAAACGCTGATCCTGCCGGCCATATCAATCATAGAAGAAGAAAAGTGCAATTGAAGTAAAAGTGAGCTCAAGTCCACGTCACATAATATATAAAAGATGTCCACAGATAATAACTGAAATAAGAGGTAACAATAAAAAGGGCTCATGCCCAGTACATCAAGTCCTCACTACAAGATCACTCGTGGAAGCAAAATCTACTAGAAAACACTCACGGATCCTGAAACTAGTGCTCCTGTGCTAGACTAGCCCGCCACCATCTACACCGACCTATGGTAGTGATGTGTCTCCTTGGTCCCCTAAAATGATATGGTCCACCGACCGTTAGTCAAAAAGACAGCCTCATTTCCCACCACCCATCCCCTAGTGACTCATAGGCACCGTGCGGGAGGGATGAAGTGGAGGACATCAAGGGGTATATATCAAAGCAGATGACGTGGCCTAGCTACATGAATATCTACCTCTACATAGGTGTAAATATATAACTGAATCAGCAAATAAATCAAGGTAAATTACAAGTAAAGTAAGTAAGTAAAAATGAGTATAGACTAGAAAAGTAACCTTTGATTTATAGGAATGCCCATACAAATCTATAGACTAAGTGGTCGTTTAGCAAAGCCTATCGTATAAAAAGTCTCATAACCAATTTATACGATATGGGTATGGGTTGAAATGCAATGCTTATGCTATGACATACAGAGTTATGATGTTTAATGTTATGATCACACAAGTGCAACACACACACTTCGACTCTATGCACACAGACCTTTAGTCCCCCCTTTTTGGAGCTAGCAAAACTCCTAGGATACACCCTTAGTGGCAAACATAAGCGGTGGGTTGGGCCTCGCCCACCTCTAGGTTGGTATTCGCACTACCTAACCTTGACCTATCGTATGCTTCAACGCGAAGAACACAACCGCGGAGCGCCTGCGTACTCTTACTGGCTGGACCACTACACTTTCTTGGCTAAGTGCAAATCCACACTTGCCGAGTCAGCGTATCGACGTCGGTGTGAATGATCGTCAATACCGAATACCCACCACCTTTATGCACATGAAATTATGATTACTATATATCTCCGAGCCATAAGCTCCCCGGGCTCACCTGCCCGTCACCATAACTTTCTGAGCCACCGGCTCGCTGGACTAACCCGTCCGTACCCACAACCACCGAGCCTACTGCTCATAAGGACAAACCAACTAATCACCCGTAGCTACGGGGTGTGGGTGAGTGTATTATGTAGTTAATCTTGCATAACAATTTATTCCTACGGTTTTGGGTTAACCATGGACTTCCCGAGGACTACCCTGTGAGGGGCTCGCAGCGGTACTAGGAACTATGATGTGATGAACCCCAAAGCTCCATTTCCAAGGCACTTATTTTTATTGGTGTCTACCCTTTGACCTGACCACTATTAATGTTACACTTAATATTACTAAGTGTGTTTTACTTCACTCCAAGGGAATGACGATCTTTCGCACAATCCCAAGCACACTCTTGTCTCCTAGTCAACCAGACATCTTACTCCTACTTTCCTTTGGTGACCCCTTCCAAATCCAATCAGTCTGGGTGCACCAACTTCCTTAATTCCCCATGTAAAAACTACATGCTTATCTCAATTCAGTATTTTCACTATACGCAGACCACTTGAACTATATGAGGTGCATGAGAGGAGGTACTCCAAATAATCATCGAAATGACCCAAGTGTTGAAACTGATTTCTCGGTTTCTGTGGAGTTCGGGGCCCCCAATGGGTTGGGGGGCGACTGGCACTTACTAATCTCGCGAGAGAACAAACCAGAGCCTCGGAGTTGGACACTGATCCTTAGGCTCAGCTAGGAGGACCCACCACACACCCGGAAGATCTTTAGAGCGCTTCCCCTCCCAAGCCAAGAGCTGAAGCCTGGGCACCTTGGAGAGCTCAAGGATGGCCTGAGGAGAGAGAAGCTCTAAAAAAAGGAACCCTCTCCAAAGGTGCCCTTTGGATCCTATTTATAGATTTTCTGATCTGGCCTGCAAATAGCAGGAATCTGCCTCTCGATTTTACTATACGCACCCCAACTTGGTCTGCTAACAGCCAAACTCCGCTGTCCGGGGTGGCTATTAGCAGACTCTCAGGGGCAAAGAGGTAATTCTAGCTTCCAGCCTCATGGAAGAGGGGTCTGCGAGGACTGCTCGCCCCCCTGGTCTCGCCAAAGTGTATGCGCGAGACCCTGCTGTCTCTGCGACCTCGAGGGTCTCGCTGAACCTTAGGAATGAGGCCCTCCTGCCGAGCTCGGAGAGAGCGAGATCAAGCCACTGATCTCGCCTCGCCCCGGCTGCCGAGAACTATTGGTGTTCTCCGAGATCCCTGGGAGTTGCCAGGCGAACCCCGGGTTGTACACAATCCCCGCTCTTTGCGAGGTTATCCTAAGCTCGCAAAGAATCGTCCAACCCTGGGCGTTCACCTGATGACAGCTGTCCTGTCGGGAATCTTTCTGTGGGTCCCACCGTTAGGCTATAAATACCACTTGAGCTGAAGGGCGTCCTCACTTTCTTTTCTCCTTTATTCTTCTTCTTACTGTAGCTATCTTCCAATGCCTCTCTCCAAGGAAATGGAGTCTCGCCTGAAAGCTTCCAAGGCTCGCGAGGTGTCGATGATGATGAAGCCCCCAGCGTGGATGAGTCGCCCATCCTCCTCCCCTGTGCCGAAAACGAAGAAGGCGAAGGCCGCTCGCCGACTGGGAGACGATACTGTCGACCTGGAGTCTTCCCCTAACGACAAATCCGTTGACAAGGTAAGGATTACCCGTCACGCGAGACTACTTGATTATTGTTTCTAAGCTTCGCCTCTGTAGGTCATTAAGACCAACGAAGACGCTGGCGGACCCTCGAACGAACCCCCCACTACTCCTCGGGAGAATGCGAATACCATTGGCGAGAATCCTGACGGTGCATTATTTGATCTCGCCAATTTTACTTTAATCATGTTACCTGCTGATGTCTCTTACCTCTTTATTTTCCTTCTTCAGTTCTGCCTCCTGCGAGCCCGAGGCAACAGGATCAGCGAACTCCTTCCCCTAAACTCCTGGACGCGACCATCCCGGCACCGAACTTTAACCTTCTCGCCAATGAGTACTCTGGCGGCTCGCGCCGGCCGAAAGGTCCCCTCGTAGGTACAGCGAAATACCCCCCTGGAAAGGGGAAGACTCACATCCCTTACTATGGCACCGCCTTTGATCCTCCGCCTAGTTCCTTTCACCCTCCCCCGGGTAAGCCTTCTCGCGTCTCTGCTATTTACCCTGATATCTGTCCCTCCTAACCTCGCGTACAACCCTTTTCAGCGGACTGCGAGACCCAACACACCGACTCTGAACTCGGGGATGAGGAAATGTCCCCCTTTCCTGAGCAGGTGGAGGACTTCCTGGGCGATTCGCGAGAACCTGAGGTGATAAAACAGCGGACCGCGGAGTTATTCCAAAAGCAAAACCAGATGCTGCAGGACCTCAACATTCGGGCGAGAGTGGATAGGCGGGCTGCCGAGGAGAGATATGTTTCGCTGATGGACGAGTGCGATAAACTTCGTGCTGCGATGCCTCGCGATCCTGATGAGTCCGAGACCTCCGAGGAGATGCTCATAGCGAGGATCAGAGATTTCGCCCACCTGATCGATCGCGACTCCCGCGCTGCTGCTGAATTCCACAACCCCAGGAGGCCGCCGAGGACGGGACCGCGAGGCGGCGGCAGGTGGCAGTGGCTGCCTTACTGATCTCGTGCCTTTTGTTTTTCCTTCGTGAAACATTTTTGCTATTTTTATATTATTACTCCGAACAATCTCGCATGGCTGTGGCCTCTATTAGTTTTCGCTCGCTAAGAGCTGTGAACAATTATTAAATGTGCTATTGCTTGCGGCTTCTAAACTGCTGCCTATCCTTTATCTTATTTTCGCTTGCGAGTACTGTTTCTGCTCGCGAATCGTTTATTTGGACTAACCCTGCAGATTGATCTCGCTCGCCGGTCATTGGCGGAATGACTTTTGTTTTCGCGCGTTATCGTGATGTGACATTTTGACTAATCGTACCTTCCGGCGCTTGGGCTTCTTCCCGCCGTTTTCATTTTCCTATAAATAGCTTCTCATTAATGTCGTTTATCTACCGCCTCCCTCAGACCATTCCTTCCTCTCAGCTGCAGAGCTCTCGCCAATCTGTTCTCGCATTCCTTCTTTCTAGTTCTCGCAGGTACTAAAGATGGTGAAAACTGGGAAGGACGACCGCGAGGGCGAAGGTAGGCTAAAGTGCGCTTGGGCTTTCTGCGAACACGAGTTCTTCTGCTGCAACATGAGCGAGGACGAATACCTCACCTCCCTGGCCGACTTCGTCCCCCCCCCCCCCCCCCCCCCCCCCCCCCCCCCCCCCCCCCCCCCCCCGAGTTCACAGCTCGCCGCCCAGGGGAGGATGAGGTGATTAACACCCTCCGACCCGATGAGATCGCCATCCCCATCGCACATTTCGCGGTGGGCCTGCGACTTCCCCTCTGGCCCGAGATTCGCCAGGTACGCTCCCTTTTCCTCTTCATTTTTCTCGCAGGATTAGTCTCGCTTGCAATAGTTCTCATTGTTTGTGGTTTTCCAGGTGCTCCGGCACTACGGAGTAGTCCTCGCCCAACTCACCCCTAATGCGATGGCGGTGATCGTGGGTTTCGCCTGCTTCCTGCGCGAGGAGCGCATCGAGTTTAGCATCCCGGTCTTCCGGAAACTATTCTCCTTCCGCGCCTACTCAGAGGGTACTGTCTACTTTGTAGGCTCGGGGTGCAAGGTTGTCGAGACCGTCAACAAGGCCCACTTCTGGGCTCAGAAGTTCCTCCTCGTGAAGGGGAACTTCGGCAACATCCCTGTCTCTCCTGTCCAATACAACGATAGCGTCTACTGCCCTCCAGTTCTCGGCGGCACCGATGCCGACCTCTACTAGTTCTTCCAGAAGAAGAACTTCGAGGTGTGCCATCTCCGCCACAACGTCGACAAGCTACCACCGGTGCTCCCCGGGGAAGGTAAGGATCTCTCCCCACCACTCGTGTTCTTTTTAATTTTCGGCATTCTTCCTAGCATAACTTTTGTCAGGTGAGCGAGACATCCCCCTCCACCCTCCTTATGCGAGTAACATAAAACCCTCCGCCGACCTCGCCCTCGCTACCATGGGGGCGGCAGCGTGCCGAGAAGTTACTCCCGCGACCGCTACCACTTCCAAGAAGAGGGTGGAGGCCCCGGGTAGCAAACCTTCCCGCCAGCCAACTCCAAAGAAACCCAAGAAGGGCGAGACCTTGCGCGCTTCCGCGAAGGGGAAGCGCCCTGCCGAGCTCTCGGGTCGCGAGGCCGGCACTTTCGTGCTCCCCGAGGATCTAGAAGCCGAGGAGCCAGTCGAGGTCACTGCCAGGACCTCAGCACCGCCCCTTCCGTCGAACCACCTGCACTTCGGCCTTGGCGAGCGAGCCCGGGATGAAACCGGCGAGCGCCTAGTGCGCTGGAGAGAAGAGGTCAACCGGATCGACGTCTCCTCCATACTTCCCACTTGGGTGGAGAAAGACGTCGCGACCTCCCACGCCTTCAACTTCTCCTTCATCATGTATGGTCGTGAGGACGCCACGGCTTATAAGGAAGAAACCGCGAGGGGCCTCGCCTATGAAAGCGCGAGGTCCCAGTTGCGGGCTATGGAGCTCGCCCACATGACGGGGAGAAGATGCCTGCAGCTGGAGCACGAGTATGCCGAGCTTGCCGAGGCCTACAAGGCCTCCCAGGCGAAAGTCGACGAGTTGAAGGAAGAGCTAGCTGCCGCCGAGACCGGGGTGGTGAGTCATTTATCTACAGCATCTCCTTTCTCCCCAACTTGTCTTGTCTTACGTGTTTCTTGTTCGCAGGATGCCGAGATGGCCAGGCTTTCAGATGCTCGGGTCCTGAGCCTGGAGGGCGAGGTCGCCGGGCTGAAGGCACTCAACCGCGACATTGCTCGCGCCGCCGTTCCCCCTTCTCCCCACCGTTTAAAGGAAGAGAGGCGAGACCGCGATGAGGCGCTTCACGTAGAGTCGACGAATGCGGCTCGTTTCGTCTTCCAGGCCATGAAAGGAGCTGGACTGTTGGTTGCCGAGGCCGAGAGCGTGATAGTCGAGGACATCGTCCCAGAGCTCTTCAAGCCGCTCCCGCCGGCGAAGGATAGCGACGACGAGGAGTTTCTGAGCGAGGCTTAGGAGACAATTTTCATTTTGTTTTTAATGTATATTTTTTGGGGCTGGCGAGATCGCCGCCCAATGTAACTAAACTCTTACATTGGAATGGAAATTTTGTGCACTGTTCTTTCTTGCTTGGTATTTTCTTTGGTTACATTTCTATCCGCTAGTTTGTGTATAGTACTCGCTCCTTGCCGTTTCGCTTATTTTATATATGCCGAGAATTCCGTTCCTCGCCCAGCGAGAAGTTACCCTAAATTTCCGACCATATTTCTTAAGGACCAAACCCCATTTTCTCCTTATTATCTGGTACCGAGGTCCCACCCTCTCGCCAAAACGAGAAGTTATCCTCACTTTCGAACTCCCTTAAGGACCAAACTCCCTTTTCTAGCCAGCCTCTCCGCGAGATCAGCCTGACCCACCGGCTAGTGAGAGCCCTGCAGCGGGATCGTCCGGGGCAATCCAGCATAAAAGAATTCGTGAACCTCGCCAGCCTCTCCGCGAGATCCACCTGACCCACCGGCTAGTGAGAGCCCGGCAGCGGGATCGTCCGGGGCAATCCAGCATAAAAGAATCTGTCAACCTCGCCAGCCTCTCCGCGAGATCCACCTGACCCACCGGCTAGTGAGAGCCCGGCAGCGTAATCGTCCGGGGCAATCCAGCATAAAAGAATCTGTCAACCTCGCCAGCCTCTCCGCGAGATCCACCTGACCCACCGGCTAGTGAGAGCCAAGCAGCGGGATCGTCCGGGGAAATCCAGCTTAAAATAATTCGTGACCCTCGCCAGCCTCTCCGCGAGATCCACCTGACCCACCGGCTAGTGAGAGCCCGGCAGCGGGATCGTCCGGGGCAATCCAGCATAAAAGAATCTGTCAACCTCGTCAGCCTCTCCGCGAGATCCACCTGACCCACCGGCTAGCGAGAGCCCGGCAGCGGGATCGTCCGGGGCAATCCAGCATAAAAGAATTCGTGAACCTCGCCAGCCTCTCCGCGAGATCCACCTGACCCACCGGCTAGTGAGAGCCCGGCAGCGGGATCGTCCAGGGCAATCCAACATAAAAGAATCTGTCAACCTCGCCAGCCTCTCCGCGAGATCCACCTGACCCACCGGCTAGTGAGAGCCCGGCAGCGGGATCGTCCGGGGCAATCCAGCATAAAAGAATTCGTGAACCTCGCCAGCCTCTCCGCGAGATCCACCTGACCCACCGGCTAGTGAGAGCCCGTCAGCGGGATCGTCCGGGGAAGTCCAGCATAAAAGAATCTGTCAACCTCGCCAGCCTCTCCGCGAGATCCACCTGACCCACCGGCTAGTGAGAGCCCGGCAGCGGGATCGTCCGGGGCAATCCAGCATAAAAGAATTCGTGAACCTCGGCAGCCTCTCCGCGAGATCCACCTGACCCACCGGCTAGTGAGAGCCCGGCAGCGGGATCGTCCGGGGCAGTCCAGCATAAAAGAATCTGTCAACCTCGCCAGCCTCTCCGCGAGATCCACCTGACCCATCGGCTAGTGAGAGCCCGGTAGCGGGATCGTCCGGGGCAATCCAGCATAAAAGAATTCGTGAACCTCGGACCCATAGTTGAAGAAACAGCACATGAGAAATAATATATTAGAACAGGTATAGAAAAGGAACTTCATGGATAAAAACGTTTCAAGTCATCCCCACTCCTGGCCCGATCGAGGGGTACCCCTTCCACATCCCGGAGGTGGTACCCTCCTGACTTTAGCACTTCACTTACAATATACGGGCCCTCCCAGTTGGGATTGAGCTTACCTACCGTGCCCCCCTTCCGGCCGCATCAACCTTCTTTAGCACCAAGTCCCCCTTCTGGAAATGTTTTACTCGGATATATTTGTCAATGTACTTGGCTATCCGCCTTTTCACTTCCTCCTGCCTAACGGTGGCCAGGTCTCGGAGTTCCTCCACTAGATCCAAAGACAATCTTTGGCCTTCTTCGTTGTTCTCTCTCCATTCTTCACCTCCTTCCCCTGCGGCGACCACTCTAGGTGTCTTGACTTCAAACTCAACCGGGAGGACAGCCTCGGATCCGTCGGACAGCTTGAAGGGGGTCTCCCCGGTAGCTGTGTTTGGGGTGGTCCTCAGTGCCCAGAGGACCGAGGGAAGTTGCTCCACCCAACTCCCTCTAAGGTTCTCGATCTTCTTCTTGAGGAGGTTTACTATAATTTTATTCGCCGCCTCCACTTGCCCATTGCTCCTTGGGTGGTGGACCGACGCGAACCTGAGATCTATGCCGAGCTGAGTACATAAACTAACGAACTCATCACTGGCGAACTGCGGCCCGTTATCCGTGACAACGGCTAGAGGAAGCCCGTGCCTGCAAATAATCTCACCCCAAATGAAATTCTTTACCACTTGGGAGGTTACCTTGGCCAGCGCCTTCGCCTCGATCCATTTGGAGAAGTAATCGATCATCACTAGCAAGAACCTCCGTTGACCGCTTGCCTGGGGGAAAGGTCCCACCAGGTCTAGTCCCCAGATTGCAAATGGCCAAGGGGCCGTGATCGTTCTTAGCCTCTGAGCTGGGAGGAGTTGCAGAGGAGCGTAGAGTTGGCACTTGGGGCACCTCCTGGAGAACTCGGCCGCATCCTTGCTGAGGGTGGGCCAAAAGTAGCCTTGCCTCATAACTCTTCCTTCCAGAGTCGTGCTTCCTGAGTGGCTGCCACATTCTCCTGAGTGAATCTCCTCCAGGACCCTCAGGACTTCCTCCTCCGGGACACAACGGGCCAGGAGCCCCGAGAGGGTCTTTCTATATAGTACCCCTGCATGCAAGGAGTAGTAGGCTGATTTATACCTGAGCCGGCGCTTGTCTGCCTCTTCCTCGGGGAACTTTCCCGTTGTTAAGTAG
This sequence comes from Dactylorhiza incarnata, assembly GCA_033032865.1. Classification (NCBI taxonomy): domain Eukaryota; kingdom Viridiplantae; phylum Streptophyta; class Magnoliopsida; order Asparagales; family Orchidaceae; genus Dactylorhiza; species Dactylorhiza incarnata. Next base: position 14,936,933 of record JAWHQI010000012.1, on the reverse strand, counting down.
GTGATGAAGGGATCCATCCATGACACCCGCTGGTCCACTTCCATCACCTCTCCCTCCTCGATGGAGGGTCGGAAAAGCTCCGACACCGTTCCCCCGGCCTGGGGACCGAACTTGGCTAGGAGGTCCGCCTGGGTGCTCTCTTCTCTTGGGATGTGTCTGATGGAGAAGGTGCGAAACTGTCCCACTATCCCTTTAACCTTCTCCAGGTACCGTTGGAGAGTTGATTCTTTGACTTCGAATTCCCCCCCGATCTGGCATGCCACCACCATGGAGTCCGTCGAGACCTCCACGTCCTGCACCCCCCAATTCTTGTGCCAGGCGGAGGCCTGCTACCACGGCCTCGTACTCGGCTAGGTTATTAGTGAGGGGGAAATGGATGTTTATCGCTTGCTCTATCCTGGTTCCTTGGGGACTCACCAACACCACCCCTCCTCCGAAGGAATGCTTTCCCGACGCACCATCGACCATCATCTTCCAAGCCACCTGGTGGGGTATTTCAGATTCCTCTAACTCGGTCACGTAGTCGGCCATGAAATCCGCCACCGCTTGTGCCTTTATGGATACCTTGGGCACGTAGGAGACATTGAACTCACTCAATTCTACCGCCCACTTTGCCAACCTCCCAGAGTGCTCTACCCCTTCCATGATGCCACGAAGGGGGTGGTCAGTCACCACTTTGATTGAGTGTGCCTGAAAGTAAGGTCTGAGCCACCTAGCCGACACTACCAAGGCAAACGCTAACTTTTCGAGGATAGGATATCTGAGTTCGGCCTTCCGGAGTACCCTGCTGACGTAGTAAATGGGGAGTTATTTCTTCCCCTCCTCTCGAACCAACACTGAGCTAACCGCTTCCGACCCTACCCCCAAGTACAGGTATAGGTCTTCCCCTTGTCTCGGCCATTGTAATAATGGGGCCTGGGTCAGTTGTTCCTTTAGCGCTTGAAAAGCCTTTTCGCACTCGGGAGTCCATTCAAAATTTTTGGCTACCCCTTAATACCTTGAAGAAGGAAGAACATTTTTCTCCTGCCTTGGAAAGGAACCTGCTCAGCCCGGCTAACTTCCCTGTCAAACGTTGGACCTCTTTCGCACTTCGCGGAGATCTCAACTCAAGGATCGCCTTTACCTTGTCTGGATTAGGCTCCACTCCAAGAGGGGTGAGCAAATGACCCAAGAACTTCCCTCGACTGGCCCCGAAGACACACTTGAAGGGGTTAAGCCTCATTTTAAACTTTCTCAAGGTTTCAAAAGTCTCTTCGAGGTCACTGAGATGGGACTCGAGATTTTGACTCTTGATCATTAGGTCATCCACATAGACCTCCAAGTTCCTCCCTTTCTGCTCGCGAAACACCCTATCCATCATACGCTGATAGGTGGCCCCTGCGTTCTTTAAACCAAACGGCATCATTTTGTAACAATAGCACCCATCCCCGGTGATGAAGGACACATCTTTAATGTCGGGAGGGTGCATGCAGATCTGATGATAACCTGAAAAAGCATCTAAAAAAGACATCACAGAAAAACCGACGGCTGAATCAACCAGCGCGTCGATTCTAGGCAAGGGATAACAGTCCTTGGGGCATGATTTATTAAGCAAGGAAAAATCCACACACATTCTCCACTTACCCTCTCCCTTGGTTACCATCACAACATTGGAGACCCAGCCTGGGTACTGGATCTCCGATACAAAGCCAGCTTTGAGGAGCTTGTTCACCCCCTCCCGGATGGGCACCTCCAGCTTGTCCGCCGTAGACCTCCTCTTCTGGCGGATGGGGCGAGCGCCGGGATCGAGGTTGAGGCGATGACACGCCACATCCGTGTTGATTCCCGGCATCTCTGCAGCGCTCCATGCGAAGACGTCCACATTGTCCTGGACGCAAGCCAAGATCTTTGCCCGATCCTCCGGGCTGAGCTCCCCATTGATCTTGATCTTCTCGATCGCCCCGGCCTTGGTGGTGATCTCCACCTCCACCACTTCTTCTACAGCCTCCAGCCTGGACTGCTCCCCCCAGGGGCCCTGCTCCTCTTCTTTCTCTCCCTCTTTCTGCCCCGCCCTGAGCCTTTCGCCGACCCCTTCCTGGGTATGAACTACTTCTCTTCCCCCTTCCTCTCCTACCTCCATTAGCCCCTCCGCCCCTTCCCCCGGGGCCTCATCTTCTCCCCACTCTCCTTCTTCACCCCCCGCTCTGGATCCCTCACTGACCCCTTCCTGGGCATGAACTACTTCTTCCTCTATCTCTTCCGTCGCGGTCACTTCTTCCATTACCTTATCCCACTCCTCCGCCTCCTCCATCCAAGAGATGGTGTTGACGGCGGTCACATAGCATTGCCTTGCCACCTTGGGATCTCCCCTGACCCTGACCTGGATTCCCCCCATGCTGAACTTGAGGCATTGATGGAAAGTGGACGGGACACACCGGAGCGCGTTGATAAGAGGACGTCCGAAGATGGCGCTATAGCTACTGGGGGCGTCCACTATCACAAAGCGGCAGTTCCGGGACTGCCCTCCCAGGGTCACATGAAGTCCTACTCCCCCTTCTACTTCTTTCCTTTCTCCTGAGAATCCGAACAACGGGCCATCCGAGGCCAACACCCTCCTGGCTCTACCTGCATCCCGTCGAACGCCTTCTTGAAAATAACATTGACCGAGCTCCCGTTGTCCACCAAGATTCGCGAGACGGTGATGTTCTCGATGGCTGTCTGGATGACCAGCGCATCGCAGAATGGATCTTCGTGACCGGGCAGGTCCTTCTGTGAGAAGGTGATCTTCTCCGCGGGGGGAGGGGGGGGGGGGGGGGGGGGGGGGGGGGGGGGGCTTGGGATGTCGAAGCTACACTCCGACGGTACATGGCATGGAGGCTCGCCTTCCGGGTTGCCTCGACCCCCACCCCCCCCATGGATCACTCTGATCCCTCCTCGAGTCCCTACGTCCGCCCGATCCTCGCACCTTTCATGCTCATCTCCCTGAGGTAGAATCTCCTCTATCCTTGCTCCCCCTTGCTGTGCTTGTGATGCCGGGGCTCTCGCCCCTCTGACTTCCAAGAACTCAGGGCAGGTGGCCGTTGTGTGGTCTTCCTCCTGATGGAAGTCACAGTACGGCAGCGCCACCCCCCTTGCCTCATCCCCGACTCCTCGGTTCCTTCTTCTGGGGTCGGCTCCTCCGGCTCCCCCTCCTCTTCCTCTTCCTGCCCTTCCTCTACCGATCTCCATTGCCTGATGAGGGGGGGGGGGGGGGGGGTGGAAATGGCCTCGGGCCCTGTCTCCACCCCAGCTGGTGAGGTCTTCCCTGCCCTCCTTGGAAGTTACCTCCCCCGTGGGGGAAACCCCTCCCTGGGCCTTGCATTCCTCCACCATGCTGCCTCCATCCCAACTCTGGGGCTCTCGCTTCCTCTCTCCTCCTCAGCCGTGCCAATCTCTTTGCAAACTCGGGGTTCGCTGCCTCCCCTTCTACCTCCTTTGCCGCTCTTTCCATCAATTCTTCATAAGATTGAGGAGCCTTCTTCTTGAGGTTCATCTTGAAGAAGCCTTCTCTCAGCCCCAATGTAAAGGCGAGCTGGAGGGTATACCCTGGGACCTCTTGGACGAGGAGGACCTCCTCTCGGAACCGCTCCAGATAATGAGCCAACGATTCTCCTGACCTCTGCTTGATGTCGAAAAGCGACTCTGGATCCTTCTTTCTTTTCTTCATGGCGGAAAAACGTAAGAGAAAACCTTTACGCAAGTTCTCGAAGGTATAGATTGATCCCGAGGGAATCTGGTGGAACCAGTCCCTCGCCTTTTCCATCAGGGTAGTAGCAAAGAGGCGACACTTGAAGGCTTCCTGTGAAAATTTCTCGGACCTTGTGAGAGCAAGCAGGAATAACAACTAGAGATACAAGCCAAAGCAACCAGAAACAATCTTAGGCAAACAACCGATCTTTATTGATAGCAAACTTCAATTACAGGGCAAGACATGCTTGACGAGACATGATTTCGTCAGCACAAAACTCCAAAGAGAAGTACAGAAAAAACTGATAACTGGAGACCGCCCAACCCGCGCGACCTCCCCTGCGATCTCTGATAGTTGCTAGACCGCAACTCTCTGCCGACCACAGAACACCACCAGACCGCTGCACAGACCGCTCCCTTCTTCCGACCTCCTGATTCTCCCGAACTCCAGCACCACAACTCCAAGCCGCAGACCGCCCGAACACTTTCAGAGGAAGAGGTGATCGCTGCTGCCCACACTATCCGCAGAAGCTGCACAAGAAGAGTTCAATTAGAGACCGCCCGGTCAGAAATAAACAGACCGCAAGAACAAGAGCGAACTCAGCTTGCACTTGGTGTGTCTAATTGCTGCTACAGTGGCCTCCTATTTATAGGCGTGAGACCTGATCCAGTCACCACCCTATGAGATAGGATCACCACCCCCCAGACCGCGCGACCAGACCGGTCAACCCGCGCGATCAGCAACAGAACTCCTGCTTCATTTTGGTGAACTCGCCAGCTTCAACATCGACCATGAGAGACAGCTACTCTCACAGCAGATCGCGACTTCAAAGAAGATCGCCGGACCGCCCGAAGCTATTCACCACCTGTGTTCGCACGAGACCGCGAACACAGTCAGTTCGCCATCAGATCGCGAACTCCTGTCTGCATGCTGATCTCCTCCTGAGACCGTGAACAACAACCAGCTCGCATACCAGTCTCCTCCTGAGACCGCGAACTAAGACCGCGCGACTAAGACCCTTAGTCCGCGAATACCCCCAGAAAGCCCGGTCAGCTACCAGACCGCATTCCGAAGAGAACCTGGATCAAACTGTGCGGTCACACCAGACCGCCACAGCCTTGAAGAGGACAGCCCGCCACGCGGTCACGCACAGACCGCGCGGCTCCACCTTCAGCAGACTTTGGACAAGACCAGCGGTCAACCCGGGAGACCGCAGCTAGGCTAAGATTAGCCAGACCGCAGATGCAGACCGCCAAGTCGCGCGAACTCTCCAGACCGCCCGACCTCCTCCCAGACCGCCCAGGTCCAAAATCCTCCAAACTTCCACTTCAACAATTTCAACACTCCCCCTTGAAGTGGGAAGTTGAAACCAGCCCCAGTAAGCTCCTTAGCCGTGTGAACGGCCCCTTTGCCACCGCCTTTGTGAAGATGTCTGCGACATTGTCCGCACTCCGCACATGCTCGACCGAAAGAGACCCCTCCAGCACCTTCTCTCGTATGAAGTGATGCTCGATCTCGATATGCTTGGTCCTCGCGTGACAAACTGGATTGGTTACCAGTTTGAGAGCACTCTCGTTGTCACCGCGTAGCAGAGTCGGCTCCCGAACCTCCTTGTGGACGTCTCCTACCAACCTCCTAAGCCAGATGGCTTCCTGAGCTGCCAAGGCCGAAGCCTTGTATTCCGCTTCCGTGGTAGAGACCGATACGGAATCCTGCTTCTTGCTGCACCATGATATAGCCGTAGGGCCCACCATGAAGACGAATCCAGATGTCGACTTCCGATCATCCGAATCTCCCCCGTAGTCAGCATCCATGTATCCATGCACCTCGAAGCCCGCATCCCTCCTGTATAGGAGACCCATATCCGAGGTCGCCTTGACATACTTCAGAATGTTCTTGGCCACTAGCAGATGAGGTACCCGTGGCTCCGCCATAAATCGACTCACTCTGCCAACTATATATGCAATATCCGGCCTTGTGATCGTCAGATAGATCAAGCTCCCAACCAGAGCACGGAACACCAACGGATCTTGCATAATCCTCCCCTCATCTTTCCGAAGCTTCGTAGCCTTCTCCAGAGGTGTGGAAGTGCACTTCCCTTCCTTCATGCCGAATCGCTCCACGATCCGCTCCGCATATCCAGCCTGGGACACCAGCACTCCACTTTCCTTCCTTTGCACCTCGAGTCCAAGGAAATGGTGAAGCTCACCTAAGTCCTTCATCTCGAACCTGATAGCCAGCTCGGCCCGTAGCTGTGCTACTTCCTCCGTCGAGTTCCCCGTCACGATCATGTCGTCGACGTATAGCAGTACGATGACTTGAAGCTCCCCGCTCTTCTTGATGAACAAGCTTGAGTCTGAGTCTGAAGCACAAAACCCACAGAATAGGAGATATTCTGCGATCTTGCCGTACCACGCCCTCGGCGCTTGCTTTAACCCATACAGGGCCTTCTTCAGCTTGCAGACATGCTCCGGAAAATCTTCAGACACAAAGCCTGGTGGCTGGACCATGAAGATGTCCTTGTCAATCTCGCCGTACAAGAAGGCGTTCTTGACGTCGAGCTGCCAAATCTCCCATCCACTGAATGCCGCCAAGGCAATGATGAACCGAACTGAAGTCATTTTTGCCACCGGACTGAAAGTCTCCTCGTAGTCTTCACCGTATTGCTGCGAGAACCCCCGAGCTACAAGACGAGCCTTGTACCGCTCGATACTGCCGTCAGCTTTCTTCTTCAATTTGTAGACCCATTTGCATGTTACAGGAGTAGTTCCCTTGGGCTTGGGCACAAGAGACCAGGTCTCATTCTTCTCAAGAGCTGCCATCTCTTCTTGCATTGCAACATCCCACTCCTTCACGCCTTGGGCCTTCTCAAAGCTCGACGGCTCCCTCTCATCCAAGGGACCAGCGAAGAAACATGAGACAAAGCTCACTGCGTTTCCTCATGTATAGCGATCAGGGGCAACGATTGCTCGCTTCGACCTCCTCAGCTCCTTCCCCTGAACCGCATTATCTCCAGCTGCTTCTTCCCTAGCTCCTCTTCCAGATGTGCTAGGAGCATCGCTCCCCCTGCTCCCTGAACCAGAAGCCCCCGTCTCGGAACTAGAAGGAGATGGACCACCTGGTGACACAGGTAGCTCCACCTGAAGATTCTCCACAGCTTTCTCTGGCACCTCCACCCTGCTCTCTGGTAGCTCCACATCAGAAGACCCCTTGTAAGATGTCACCTCATCGAACACGACGTCGCGAGAAACAACAAATCTCCGCGTCTCCGGGTCCATGCACTTCCAGCCTTTCTTCCTCTCATCGTATCCCACGAAGACTAGCTTCCTTGCTTTCGCATCTAGCTTCGTCCGAAGAGCATCTGGAACATGCACGTAGCAGGTGGAACCAAATACCCGAAGGTGAGCCACGCTTGGCTTCTCCTTGAACATCATCTCATGAGGAGTCAACATATTTATGGGACTCAAAGGCATCCGGTTGATGACGTAGGCAGCACAAGACATTCCCTCCGCCCAGAAGGACTTTGGGATACTCTTGGCATGCAACCAACACTTGCAGGTCTCCGTCAGATGACGGATCTTCCGCTCTGCAACTCCGTTCTGTTGTGGAGTATGAGCACAAGTGAGCTCCCTCCGGATGCCTGCCTTCCTGCAAAAACTGGAGAACTCAGCAGAGGTGAACTCCCCTCCGTTGTCCGTCCTCAGCTTCTTGATCCGCAGATTCAGCCGACCCTCCACGAGCTCCTTGAACTCCACAAACTTGGCAAACGCCTCCGCCTTCTCCTTCAGAAAATAAACCCAGACATATCTGGTGTAATCATCGATCAACACCAGCATATACCTGCTGCCTCCGAGGCTTAGGGTAGCAGTTGGTCCCATCAAGTCACCGTGGATGCACTCCAACGACACACTACTCCTCGTCTGCGACTTATCAAACGGCAGTCGATGAGACTTGCCGAACTGACATCCCTCGCAAACATGACCTTCACCGTAGGAAGATAGATTTGGCAGGCCCTTGACCAGACCTCTCACCGCCATAGCTTTCAGCTTATCCATCCCTACATGCCCCAACCTCTCATGCCATATCACGGCACCATCATTCGTCTTCATCTTGTTGACGTAAGAACTTGTCGATAAAATGAACAAGTCTTTCGCTCTCCTCCCGACATGGACGACCTCGGCCTTCACGGCCTCTATATTACGTAGAAATTTCACTTCTGTTGGGCCGAACAGAACGTGATACCCAGCATCAACAGCGTTGGTCACGGAGAAGAGGTTTTTCCTCATACCGGGCACATGATAGACACTCTTCAAGGTTAATGGCCCTCTATCAATGCCCAAGGAAACAACCCCGACCTTCTCGACTGCATGCACAGTATTATCTGCAGTAATAATAGCATTGTTATCTGTGTAGGGCTCCGCTGAAGAAAGCTTCGACCCATCCCCGGTGAGATGATGACCACACCCCGAGTCCACAATCCAGTCCTCCTGATAGTTGATAGGAACCGAGACTCCAATAGAAGCCGAGAAGGCTCCTCCCCATCCTCCATCAATATGACTGGCTGGTGCTTCCTCCTTCTCGGCAGCATGCCCTGGCTGAGTATTCAGCCTGCAGTCCTTCTTGAAGTGCCCAACCTTCCCGCATTTGTAGCATTTGAGACCTTCCTTCTTCTTCTTCTCCTCAGCCTTAGGAGGATAGCCCCTCTCCTGCTGTCCAGAAGTTGAAGGCCCATAGCCTCCAGCGGTCTTCTTCTTCTTATCCCACTTCTTCTTCTTTCCTGAGAAGAGAACCTCGCCATCTCCCCCAGACACGGACACCCCCGCCATCTGCCTTGCCAGACTTTCCTGCGACGCTAGCAGATTCTCCAGCTCTATCAAAGACGGCTGATTAGCCCAACCCTGCACCGACGTCACAAAGGCCACATATTCCTTCCGCAGGCCGCAGATGATGTTCCTCTTCAGCTTCGCCTCAGAAATTGGCTCATCAGGATCCAGTGCTGATATCTCAGCGCAGAGGTTCTTCATCTTCAGAAAGAAATTTGAGATAGAAAGATCACCCTGAGCCGACCTTGCCAGCTCATTCTCTAAGAACTGTAGCCTAGCTACATTCTTCTTGTTAAACAACCCATCCAGGGCTCTCCAGATCTCGGCAGCTGATCCACACCCTAAGATGTGATCAAATAGATCAGGTGAAATGGCACGCTTCAAAGTGAACTCGGCCTTAGCATTGGTCTTTCTCCACGCCCTCACGGCCGGACCATTGTCACCCGCTTCTGTTGCCTTCACCTCTTCAGTCGCATCTCCTCCAACAACCTCCCAGAGGTCCTCCCCTAGAAGATAGCTCTGCATACACGACTTCCACTTCTTAAAGTTAGTCGATGTAAGCATCTCAATCCCAAGACCTCTTGCAAATCCACCTTCCATTGTTTTTTCTCTGGTTCCTTCTTCACAAAGGCGATGGCTACTCTAAGTTATTCGCTGCTCTATCCACTCCAACCTGCCTCTGATACCATGTGAAAAATTCTCGGACCTTGTGAGAGCAAGCAGGAATAACAACTAGAGATAAAAGCCAAAGCAACCAGAAACAATCTTAGGCAAACAACCAATCTTTATTGATAGCAAACTTCAATTACAGGGCAAGACATGCTTGACGAGACATGATTTCGTCAGCACAAAACTCCAAAGAGAAGTACAGAAAAAACTGATAACTGGAGACCGCCCAACCCGCGCGACCTCCCCTGCGATCTCTGATAGTTGCTAGACCGCAACTCTCTGCCGACCACAGAACACCACCAGACCGCTGCACAGACCGCTCCCTTCTTCCGACCTCCTGATTCTCCCGAACTCCAGCACCACAACTCCAAGCCGCAGACCGCCCGAACACTTTCAGAGGAAGAGGTGATCGCTGCTGCCCACACTATCCGCAGAAGCTGCACAAGAAGAGTTCAATCAGAGACCGCCCGGTCAGAAATAAACAGACCGCAAGAACAAGAGCGAACTCAGCTTACACTTGGTGTGTCTAATTGCTGCTACAGTGGCCTCCTATTTATAGGCGTGAGACCTGATCCAGTCACCACCCTATGAGATAGGATCACCACCCCCCAGACCGCGCGACCAGACCGGTCAACCCGCGCGATCAGCAACAGAACTCCTGCTTCATTTGGTGAACTCGCCAGCTTCAACATCGACCATGAGAAACCGCTACTCTCACAGCAGATCGCGACTTCAAAGAAGATCGCCAGACCGCCCGAAGCTATTCACCACCTGTGTTCGCACGAGACCGCGAACACAGTCAGTTCGCCATCAGATCGCGAACTCCTGTCTGCATGCTGATCTCCTCCTGAGACCGCGAACAGCAACCAGCTCGCATACCAGTCTCCTCCTGAGACCGCGAACTGAGACCGCGCGACTAAGACCCTTAGTCCGCGAATACCCCCAGAAAGCCCGGTCAGCTACCAGACCGCATTCCGGAGAGAACCTGGATCAAACTGTGCGGTCACACCAGACCGCCACGGCCTTGAAGAGGACAGCCCGCCACGCGGTCACGCACAGACCGCGCGGCTCCACCTTCAGCAGACTTTGGACAAGACCAGCGGTCAACCCGGGAGATCGCAGCTAGGCTAAGATTAGCCAGACCGCAGATGCAGACCGCCAAGTCGCGCGAACTCGCCAGACCGCCCGACGTCCTCCCAGACCGCCCAGGTCCAAAATCCTCCAAACTTCCACTTCAACAATTTCAACACTTCCGACATGGGTCTGATCGAGACCATATCCTCGAACCACTGCAGGTGTTGAATGGGGTCATCATTGCCAGAATACAGCATCATGTTAGGCTCCCTGAACCCATCGGGGAGTGGTGCCGAGATCACCATCTCGCAGAAAGGACTTCCCCCACTCACTCCCTGAACTTGCTCTACCCTTCTCGCGGGCTCCTCGGGTGACCCTACTCCTGCCGATCTCGTCAGAGGACAGCTCGTCGGGACCTCCCTGGCCGAGCTTCCCCCCGCTAGAGTCTCCCTTGCCGGATTCTCGCTTCCCCCGGCAGGGCTGGGGAACAGCTCTCGCCCAGACAGATCTCGCCCTCCTCCCTGGGCCGCCACCTCTTTTCCCGCTCGATGAGCTGGCTCGCTCTCGCCGACTCCAGGTTGATGAGCCACCTGGGGCGCCGGGGTCGCGAAACCGCCGAGCGCAGTGGCGAGAGCGCTCTGAAAAGCTCCAAGAAGATCTCGCCTAAGATCCGCCAACATCTCCACTGTGGCCGGTGCTCCTGGGGGTGGCGAGCCTCCGGGGTTCGCGTCCCGCTCGTCCTCGCCGGTCATGTTTTCCCTAAGATTTTCTTGAGCTAGCCGCACTCCATGCTCACCGCACCAAAAATGTTGAAACCGATTTCTCGGTTTCTGTGGAGTTCGGGGCCCCCGACGGGTTGGGGGGCGACTGGCACTTACTAATCTCGCGAGAGAACAAACCGGAGCTTCGGAGTTGGACACTGATCCTTAGGCTCAGTTAGGAGGACCCACCACACACCCGGAAGATCTTTAGAGCGCTTCCCCTCCCAAGCCAAGAGCTGAAGCCTGGGCACCTTGGAGAGCTCAAGGATGGCCTGAGGAGAGAGAAGCTCTAAAAAAGGAACCCTCTCCAAAGGTGCCCTTTGGATCCTATTTATAGATTTTCTGATCTGGCCTGCAAATAGCAGGAATCTGCCTCTCGATTTTACTATGCGCACCCCAACTTGGTCTGCTAACAGCCAAACTCCGCTGTCCGGGGTGGCTATTAGCAGACTCTCAGGGGCAAAGAGGTAATTCTAGCTTCCATCCTCATAGAAGAGGGGTCTGCGAGGACTAGTCGCCCCCTGGTCTCGCCAAAGTCTATGCGCGAGACCCTGCTGTCTCTGCGACCTCGAGGGTCTCGCTGAACCTTAGGAATGAGGCCCTCCTGCCGAGCTCGGAGAGAGCGAGATCAAGCCACTGATCTCGCCTCGCCCCAGCTGCCGAGAACTATTGATGTTCTGCGAGATCCCTGGGAGGAGCCAGGCGAACCCCTGGTTGTACACCAAGATTATTATTGGGGGTGTGTTATGACATTGTAAGTCTATCTCCAGAAATTCATAGATTTTCTAATTTATTTGGCATTTATTATAATTTCTTTAAAATCAAGGAAACTATGACTTTGAACATCGAGTATAGTTTTCTGATAAGCTATGGCCTTGATAAAATTTGTACAACTATATATCAACAAAATAACACCCACATATGAAATTCATAAATTTCCAGAAAGGTTTGACATCCTAGTAAAATATTGATTAATTTATCTCAATAAAGGATTTACAATGGAAGTACCACAAATCCTCATTCAAAAATTATAAGAAAATTAACAGATGTCTAGGGTGATCAGAAAAGTTCACTGGTTGAGTTAATTTTCCAGATTCATTTGACCATATAAATCCTTTATTTAAATAAATAAATCCAATGGCACTTTGTGAATGGAACCACATAAAAACTCCTCCAAAAATTATACTAAAATTTATAGATTATATTCTTTCCCTAAAAAGTTCTCTGACCAAGTTTCACGATTTTCCAGTGAGTATAAAATCTACAAATTAATTTTTCTTACAACTAGGGCAAGTATTGGGGTTATGAATGAAGTACTATATATATCAATCCGAAATTCATAAAAATTTTATCAGAGAATAATATCACTAGTACCAGCTTACTGCCAAAATTTAATGAATATTCAAGGTAATATGATTATGTAAATTCTTAACATAAAAAGTGCCCTAATTGATTCTTAATTAATTCAGAGGAGATAAATGTTCCTAAAAATTCCAGATAAATTATCTAGGGTATAATACCGCCCTATGAACCTCTCTACCAGTTAATCCGATGAAATATGACTCTATGTTCTTCAATGAACCGGGGTTCTAGGGCACATCCACCTCAAACCACCCAAAACCACTTGTGGGGGTGTTTTATATGATGTTAAATCAGTGGCTAAGGTTTCACCACATTTGGATGAGGGTTGATCTCCCAAATCCATCAAGTGCACTTTTGATCTAACATATCATAGTTTAACCAAATTTGGGCTGCCTAATTATCCTACCAATTCAATCTCAAATAGGATGAAATTTTTACCAGAGTCATGTCATGACCCTAAGGACCACCCACCAAAATTTGGAAGGGTTTAGAGGTCAATAGACCCTAAAATTAATTCGTACATGAATTATTAAATTTTAACAAAAACTATAGAAAAAGATCCTCCAAAAATTCTCATTTTTGGTTATGTTGAGGGTAAGGGTAAATCTAGACTATGCTCCAAATTTCAAAGCATTTGGATGTCTGGATTAGTGGAGTCACTCAAATAAATCTCTGGTCAACCCTATGTATAGGTTGCACCATTTTGAGTGTTGTAGTCAAACTAGACGTAAATATCTATAACTTTTGTCTCTGGTCATTTGTCCTAAAACGGCCTCTAAGGGGTTCAATTTTCAGTTTCAAAAATATGCATTTCTAGGGGAAAATATGATGTTAATTAATCACAAAATTAATAATTTGTCTAAATGGAGGGCATCAGTTCATCTTCTCCAATCAGCCAACAACCACGATTGGCCCGTCCTGTAGCAATTTGGGAGGTGATTTACCGGCCACCTAGACCCTCTCCCGGTCGGCCAATGCCACCACTACCTTCGTTGAGGTGGCGGCCGACGATAGAAGGCGGTTGGCCGGCCGGAGGCGACCGGAATCGAGGGTTTAAAGTAAGGAGAGTAAAGCTTGAATCCAAGTTTCTGGCCATGTCGATCCAAGGCCAATTGGCCTCAAATCTTGTGGCCATCATGATAAGATCTATCCACTAAGAGAGAGGAGGTGGGGAGGACCTGAGTGGTGGCTTGTAACCGTGCCGATCGCCGGTCCGCCATGGTTGGTCGTGAGCTCTTGGGTGTCATTCCGATATGCGCTTAGATGATGGATTTCTTCTGGAAAGTGGGGGAAACTCCTTCCCTTCACCCCTTGAGGCCTTTTAAAGAACCAATTCAGGGAGGGGAAGAGGCAAAGCTTAGGATTCCTCCATCAACACCATTCATGGTGAAAATTTTGGTCATCCCAAAAGTCATCAAATCCACCCTCCTTAAGAGTTGGAAAACCTCTTAATCTTCTCCTAATTGATAGGGGTAATGATTCCCCATCAATTGGGAGGACTTTTGGCCGCCCTTGGCCATGAATTTGGCTACCAAAAACGATCTCGTCCACATCCCGTCGGTTGAGCTACCACCGACGCTAGAGCTTGTGCCAGCGCTAGCGTCTTGATGGAACAAAGCTTGCCGAATCAATCACTATCGCCAGCGCTAGTGTCTCGACGGTACATGGTTCATCTCAGCGGTTCAGAGCTCGTCTCAGCGGCTCACGTAAACCACCACTACCGCCAGCACTATCCCCTAGCGTCGACGCTAGCTCAGCATTCGAGGTACCCCTCTTTCTACGGTTGGGTACATGGGGTGTCACAAGGGACCCCTTAATGTCTTAGGCATGTTATGGTGGGGTCTTGGGTCACGGTGACGCCCTAAAGCCAACTCTAGGTTTGGCAACTGAAAATTACTATCTGCAGACCATAGTGATTTTCACCTCGAGCCTAAGCTCTTATGATCTCTTCGCGCATCCTAGGGTTTTGTCATGACCTAGTCATGATAAAACCGTCTTAGGGGTCTAGTTGTTTGGGTGATGTTACACCGACGACTCCTCATCATCTCGCACCCTCCCGAGAAGGGGTTGTCTGTTTTGTCGCAGGGAGAGGCTCGCGCGAAAGAATGCGAGTAGCTGAAGAAGGCGAGAAAATAATGATTAGTCTCCAGATGAGAAGAACGCCATAGAGTGAGAGTAAAGGAGATGCTCGCTCCACAAGTTACTTCACCCGGAAAGATCCACGACAGCTCATTGACGCGATGCGCCAGTAAACGACATCAAGCTGTCGACCTCAGAAGGCATTGAAAAGCAGCTCCCTTGATTCCTCCAGCAAAGGCGGAAGGATGACGGTGTCGGGCGACTGATGGGATTGGCGAGGAACCTCACTGAAGTCGCCGCCGACAACGATAAACCACTCGACCCAGCGATGATTGAAAAGCAGAGTATCTGACAAAACTCCGGCCACAAGGGAATTCGCAGGCCGACTTCGATGTGGCGGATCAGAAAGATGATCTCGCCCTCCAGAAAGGTTTTTAGTCACTCTCCTTGACGAGGAAGACTTGCCGAGAATCCTTTGCGCTGGAACTTCTCTTTAAAATCATTTGAGTCCTTCTGCACGGTGATTGCCTTCTTGAACGTCGCCGCAACAAAGTTTCTCGCATGACCGATTCACCGAGCAGCTACTGAAGTGCGAGAAGAAGAAGCGAGAATCAACGGCGAGAAGGAAGGAAGATAGAGGTAATCGCAAGAAGAAAAGACAAGTCGTTGATAGTGTAATAAATACCTACCCCCTATTTATAGGCGGAGGCCAACGGGGTATCGGCCAGCACGTCGCGGCTAGAAAAAGGGTATGGCGAGTATCGTGTGAAATCACCACTACAACAGTACACACAGAAATTTGCCGACCCTAGCTAGCGAGAACCTGTAGGAAAACATTAGAAGCTCGTCAAGTCTGCGTATCAACCTAGTGTCTATACTCACAACAAATTGAAGAAGACAAAATAAAAGCATCATCGCCACAAACAAGACAACAAATCAAAAGGCGAGATCAAATGTTCGACAAATAATATTACAAATTGAAGGTGAAGTCTTGTTTTACAAAGTCACCAAAGGCGATCATTCAAAGAAAAAGAGAAAATATTCCCTAAGCCCTAGGAGGATTCGTGTGCTGATTAGGGGGGAGAATATCGCCCGACCCACCCCATGTGACGTGAGTGTTTGAAGTGCTCGGCAGTCAGCGTCATCGCATCTTCACGCTTGCAGATTTGATCCTCCATTTTCGCCAACCTTCCCACCGAGCCCATGCTCGCACGGATGTCAACTAGCTCACCGTGATGGAGCTGATGGAGACGTTCTGTTATCGCCAGTTGCCTCTCCAACTCGTTGAGAAAATAGAAACGAGACTCCACGCCCGCCAGCCGCTCCCCGAGCTCTTCCATCTTTGCTACACGCACCTCCAGCGCAGAGATGCGGCGATGAGGTTCACAGATGGTCAACTGGCCGAGCTTGGACTCCAACTCCATATATGCGCAATCATTCCTCTCCTGATACTCGCCGGTCAGGAGCCCGATAGCGTCGATCAGCACTCCTCACGAGATAAACGAGCGACCTGCCAAAAAAATAGAAGATTGTCACCCGGCTGGCAAGAATTACAACAAATAGAATGACTTTCTCAAGAAACAGCATATTACCAGGCCGAGTAGTATCGGTCCTTTCCTTGCAGCGAGGACTTCGAGATCAAACACAACGAGGAGACCGAGCTCGGCGAGGGGAAGGGCTGCGATGAGTTGAATCTCACCGGACTGTTGAGGAAACCCCGCGATGTTCCCTATCCGACGGAGCAACACATTGTGGAGACATTCCACGCCTCCTAGGAATGTCGGCGTCAAGTCCCCTGCCGCAACCCTCTAGTGGTCTCCCTCCCCCTCTTGGCGCAAAGAAGCCCGAAGACCTGCCACTCCCCCCCGACCTGCGATGATCCCGCGGGAGGGAACGAGGGGATAGATGTCGACAATGGGTGGAGGTCAGCCAGAGCAATGAATGTGGACGACAAAGGAGGCAGAGGTGGAAGGTTACTCGCGGGTAGCTGCGATGTACTCGCAGAAGTCGGTCGCGAGCTACTCCGTGGGACCTCTTGATCGCACGCAAGATGCAGAGGCGCCTTGCTCTCCCCAAGTTGTGAGGTCTTCTCTGGAGTAGGTCGCTTGTCGCTCACAGAGAGAACTTGCTTCCCCGACATCGTCTTCGAGTGGCCGACGTTGATCCTAACCGAGTTTCCAACTTGCGTTCCCGACTGAGATTCAAGGGTGAACACAGGAGTTGATATCAAAGGCGTCACCGATAGATACTCTCCTGGAGCTCTAGTAGTCGATAGCACTGGAAAAAGAAGAAAGTCCATCAACGCAAATACAATCCGACAAGCGGCAATCTGTCAAGCGAGTACGGAATATCAACCTCGCGAAGAGGTGAGTTCTAGTGACGACTGAGCCTAGGACCTTGTAAGATACTCTCCAGGGGCGACCTATGGTGCAGAGGGGTGAGAGTGTTCTGGAGCGGGTTGCTCGATATCATTGGTAAGGCCCAACTCGCTGAGCAATATGTGGGTGCCCACGGGAATCTCCTAATGTTTGTTGGAAGGAGCGACGACATTCTCCACTTGAGCGGGTTGCGTCTTCTTCTTTTTCTTCGTGAGCGTCTTCTTCTTTTTTGATGAGAGGAACTCGTCAACATCGTCGCCATCGCAAGGACGCTTCCGAGTAGGTGGCTCCAGCAACCCCCCCCCCCCCCAGCTCATTCATACTCGCTTGATATTCTTCCTCGGCAGTGAGCGACATGTCGTGCGAGTTCAGAAAAACTATCCAATGAAAAGCCCCCCCCCCCCCCCCCCCCCCCCCCCCCCCCCCTCTATTTATAGAGTTCAGGAGTTGGACAGATTGATCACGAGTATGTCAGATACTCGACAGAAGAAGCTTGTCGAATAAGGGTTGAATGTATCTTTCTGAGCTCCTTCGTTGCTCGCAAAGAGCAGGGGTTGTGTATAACCCATATTCTTCGAGGGTAGGACTCGATTCAAGTCACGCAGGCAGAAATCAAAGTCAAAGGTCAAAGCAGAAGTCAGGAGTCAAAGATCAAAAACAACTCAGCCAGCCAAAACAGTATAAGGCATGGGCGAGAATGTGCGAGCATGTGCGAGCATCCCATCATACTCGACAGGGGGCGACCATAGGTGATGCTCGCCGAAGCCAGGTGATATCCCCTTAATATTGCATTATCTCCAAGCAGGACTGGCCAATAGATAAGCCGCCCCTCTTCGGTTTTTCTATAAATATGACTCCAAAGGTACCAGGAATGACACCTTTGGCTGAGCTATTAGAACCCATTTTCAAATATTTGAACCGTGAGATCTTAATATCCCCCTTGGTTATCATTCTGGACACTCATCAGTTGGTGCCTTTCTTGTACCCCGCTCGACCATTTTTGGTTGTGGAGGGGAAGTCTCTTTTGAGCTTCCGAGTGCGTGGTGAGATCTCCCTTTCGCTGTGTTTGGGGTACTGTTGTTGTTCCCTCAGTCCCTTTGTACTTGCCCATCAAGACGTCAAGTTGGACCGCTTGATTAGTAACTTTAGGCTGCATTGATCCGAATAATTGGAGATGAGATTTTCCTGGCTTCAACAACAGGAGTGTTGTTGTGAATAAAAAAATAAGCTCATTATTAAATCTTAGTACTTTACACCATCTTTATTATTAACGTACATTATACTCCCCCACCTTAAAAAATTTACCCCAGACATTGTGTATAACTTAATACATAATCTGCAAGAACTTCTAAGAGTAACCTAATAGAAGAATAACAATGATAGTAGCACCCTAATTCCCGTTATTCGTACCTCAAAAAATTTAGTTGATCAGAGAAGCATTATCTTTATACTCTCTTATACATTTTAATGGCAACCCTTATCCTAGCTCCTGACGAAACATATTGACATGCTTCCTTACTCGCCATCCTCGACAAATGTGCCCAAAATCCTGTTGGGGCGGCTCCGCTCAAGGTATTCTATGTATACTCCATCAAGTTTTTAATGGGTATATATAGTACCTCCAACATAGAGCATTTTCCTAGGTAGACACAAAACACACGGGTCACTATCGATTCGGTCTCGACATGCGCAGACATACACAAAATATTCAACAATCTCCTCTTATGTCCGCCACAAGCCCGACTTCAATATAAGTGGTTTCTACAATGTTCAACACAACATGAATCATTCACAACAGTGTCTCAAACATGTTTAAACAATATTGGACTAAATAAAATTGTATATAAACATAGGAATAAGATTAATTCAGAGCAACATAATAATGAGTCTAAGGTATAACTATAACACATGTCTCAGCACACCTGGTGTCTAATGGTCAACCAATGCACAACAGTCCAAACAAAACATGTAAACAAGAAACGAAAACAACTCTAAGCATAGGTATAAAAACACAGAACATAAAAGAAATAACACTCAAGAAAACTGTCATCATCCTCAGATGTACAATAGATCATCTTCAGACCAATCCCATTCAACAAGTGCTCCTCGATCTTCACCATCTCCTGTAAATTTCAAATAGAGAATTTCATATAAGAATGAATTCAAACATTTGAAAACTACAAGTATCTAGTTCTACTGTACGAACTTAGTACTAAGTGATTAAGCAAGAAGACCACCTATAAAGAGTATTATGTGTTCCATTTTAGAATCCATTATCTGTTTCAAAAGAGACGATATTATAGACTTTTAGACATCATAGCTATATCTGTGTTTCAATTTGGAATGTCACGATCACTGTTCTCTAAAGTTAAAACAGATATCATCAGAATTTGGAATAATATTATTTAACAAAAGAAGATTCAAGTCAAGTTAGATTGTGTTATTAAATTTGGAATAACATTTTCTTCCAAGATAAGAAATAAGAATTCAGGTTGAGTTATAAACATCAAAATTTGAAATGAAACAACTCACTAGATTAAAGATCAACAACCACCAACATCAACGAAACACACCATGCTTACTAAGCGATGAGAAAAATATGAAATATCAAAACATTAGACTAAGGTCTAAATCGCCTTTAGTCTTATTTCCCTCACTGTTTTTATTAATCGATCTTTAAGCATTTCTTTCGTCAATTGATCAACTAAGTTATCCTTTGACCTCACATCAATCAAAGTGATAACTCCTTGTTCTTGTAGATAATTCGTAAAAGCATGTCTCAAACATACATGTCTCCCCTAAGTGTTATAGAGAGGATTTTTATCGACTTAAACAGCTACCTGATTATCATAGTACAAGCTCAATGAATTGACTTGAAGTCTAAATAAGGAAATATCTAGAATCAAATTTCTGATCCAGACTGCCTCTTCGTCAGCCGAAGCAAAGACAAAGAATTCTTCTTCCATAGACGACAAATCTATAACAGTATGTCTTTCGGATTTCCAGGTTATAGCAGCTCCACCCAATGTGAATATTTGTCCACTGGTAAACTTACTGTTTCTAATTTATAGGAATCTCAGGCTGCAATTAGCATGATTTCTGTAACCCCCACTAACTTAATGAGGGGGAGTTATGGGAGTAACCACCGCGCACACAATCATCGCAACCGATCCACGTGCGATCCGCGTGCTAACCATCGCACGCGCGATCCCCCCGCCGTTTCACGCACCGAAACTACTCACAACTGCCGCATTAATTGCCTGCGGGCGGCCCACCAGCCCGCTGCTGCTTCTCCAGCTGACCCCCGCTTGCCTTTCCGCCGCGTGGCCAGCCTCCGCTCGACGGCCTGCAGCGTGGCCACCGTCCGCTCGACCGCACATCACGTGTCCGACCTCTGCTCGGTCGCCCGCTGCGTGGCCGGCTTCCGCTCGGCCACCCGCCGCGAGATCGGTCCTCGCTCGGCCGCAAGGCTGGCCGCCACGAGATCGGCCGCCCGCTGCGAGGCCGGCATCCGCTCGATTGCCCGCCGCAAGGCCAGTCCTCGGAAGCCGACCTCCATTTGACCTCCCACCATGGGGACGACCTCCACTCGGCCCCTAGCCGCCCTCCTTGGCTGGACGCCCGGTCGGCCCCCGCCGGTCGGGCCTCGTGGCCAACCGCCCCCTCCGAGCCGACCTTCCTCCGCCGTTCGATCGTTCCTACGCGATCTCCATCGTCCGATGTACGGGTAACCACCCTCATAACCATCGTAACCACCCATGCGACCCCAGTGCCCTCCATTCCCATCTTTTTCTTCCTCGGGTTCTCTCTGAGGTGCGCCAGAGCTCTCCCAAGAATACCATGAAAATCTTCTTCGTCTTCGAAGACTCCTTCGAAAATCTTCGAGCGCCTGGAAGATTCTTCGAAGGCTTCCATCATTCTCCTAGCGCCCCCGTGCACATTCCTCTCCATTGTAAGGAAGGCACGCTCCGTGCACGCCTCATCAAGTGCACCGCGCGCAACACGCTCAAAGCCCGCAACTCAACTACAAGCACGAAAGGCTTAGCTTCGAGAGTGGTGACATGTCACCTTCCTAGCGCCACTCTCTCTCTCCCCACAAGTTGTAACGAGGAGCGGTGTGTCACCCTCGCCTTCCCTTAAAAGCTTTGTATAACAACCCAAAATAGTGAAGTTTGGTCCGCACCGTCCCTACAACATGGTTTTCACGCCTTTTGGGGGTTTTCCACGGTAAAAAAGTCTCTTGCCTGCCGTCTCATCTATTATTGACTGCTTACGCGCTCGACCGCTCTCGGGCTAAGAAGGTCCAATCCAGACAGATTTCAGAAGCGCTCGAGTGAGCCGCAACAACTATTACTCATAACATCTGCATTTTGCTGTATATTTACTCACGAATACTTATAATTATAGTGCATGCATTGGATAATATTTGATTTTACTTATACCAGCTGCAAATTATCTCTCTTTTTTTTTATTTAAAATATTAAAAAATTTAACATAAATATCTCTCCTAATATCTACTGTTTCTCTATCTCCTTTTCGGACTAATTTTACTTCAACTCAAATTAATCATCTCATTTTTAATAATAAAATAAAAATAAAAATCACCTTCAGGTGGTGCAGTGGGGAGAAGTGAACATGATGGAGGCCGAACGCCGCCTGCTCGCCAACGCCCTCCTCGACTTCTCCAACCAGAGATTCATCCTCCTCTCCGAATCCTGCATCCCCCTCTTCAACTTCAACTTCGTCTACTCATATCTCATCAACTCCACCACCTCCTTCGTTGCAGCATACGACGAACCAGGCTCCAGCGGCCGCGGCCGCTACAACCGCCGCATGGCCCCCTTCATCCCGGCCTCCCGTTGGCGGAAGGGCTCCCAGTGGTTCGAGCTCGGCCGCGACCTCGCCAGCGAAGTTGTCTCCGACAACTACTTCTTCCCCGTCTTCCGCCGCTTCTGCCACCCTTCCTGCTACGCCGACGAGCACTACCTGCCCACCATGCTCACCATGCGCTTCGCCCCGCGCATCGCCAATCGCAGCGTTACGTGGGTCGACTGGTCTCATCCCAGCGCCCACCCGACCCGGTTCATCCGGCCCTCCGTCACGGTCGAGCTTCTGCGATGGATGAGGGGCAGCGCCGCCTGCAAGTATAACGGGAGGACAACGACGGACTGTTTCCTTTTCGCCAGGAAGTTTCATCCCAACTCTTTGACACGGTTGCTGAGGTTCGCTCCCAAGCTCATGGGTTTTGGCGGGCAGAGGTAGTTTTTTTTTCTATTTCGAACGATTAATTATTTTGTTAATATATATATATATATATATATATATATATATTATATTAAAAGAGTAAAACATTCAATTTTTTTGGTTTTAAAATTTATGTACTTTTTTTTATTTTAAAAAATGTGCTCTCATATAGATAAACTCCTCTAAATACAATAAAAAATGTGTTTTTCACGCCGCTCGCAAGCCCCCGTACACACAGCAAAAATGAGGACGAGCAGAGTATAACATTCAGGGGTTTGCGAGCGACGAGAGTGTTATCGCGCCGGGACAATGTCGTGGCCGGGATAATATCGTGCGAGGCATGGGGGCCCCGTGCACTATTGTCGTTGAGGTACTATCGCGGTTGGTCGTAGGGAAGGAGTCCTGTGCCTATCTCCCATGTCACTCGTCTGTCTATATATCTTTATTCTATAAGTGAATATAGCAATCTCCATGCTCTTAATTACCGTGCTTTCATGTTCCACCGTTGGATCTTTCACATGTTTTATCCGAAACATCTTTAATATAAAAA
This sequence comes from Dactylorhiza incarnata, assembly GCA_033032865.1. NCBI lineage: Eukaryota > Viridiplantae > Streptophyta > Magnoliopsida > Asparagales > Orchidaceae > Dactylorhiza > Dactylorhiza incarnata. The sequence continues at coordinate 14,914,287 of JAWHQI010000012.1, read as the reverse complement.
AATAAAAATAAACTTCTCGTGAGAGAGAGGGAGAGTGAGAGAGAGAGAGGAGAGAAGGGGAGAGAATGCAGCGGAGAGGGAACGAGAGGGGGAAAACAATAATCTTTGTAACTATATACGTATTTTTCTTATAAAATAAATATTGTAATATTGATGTATATTTTTTACGGTCATTTCGAGTACTCATATGTATATGTTGCGGGTGTTGAAACCTCCAACAGGCCTCTTGAGTTCGGACCCACTGGGGGTGCAGCTGATGCTTACTTCTCCCTCACTAGACTCTCTTGACGGTGGATGTGAGAATAAGAAAAGACCCAAGGCTGAAGCGAGGAGGTCCCGCCACACACCCGGAAGATCTTAGAGAGCTTCCCCTCCCAAACCAGAGCTCAACCGGACACCTTGGAGGGCACTAGCAGCTGACCAAAAATTAGCATGGAGGAGAGAATTCTCTAAAATCGGATCTCCTCCAAGGTGCCCTTAAGGGTCTATTTATAGTTTTTCCTAGGCTGGTCTGCAGATAACACGAATCCGCCTTTTAGTTTTACTAACCGCACCCCAAATTGGTCTGCTAATAGCCTAACTCCGCTGTTCCGAAGGGCTATTTGCAGCCCACAAGGGGCATTATGGTCATTTCCCCCTCAAAGCCTTTGGGGCGAGTGGTCCGTGAGGGCACCACTCGCCGATCTCCCGCTCAGCTGGGCGAGTGCCCATGCTACTGAGCGAGTGGTCCGTGAGGGCACCACTCGCCGATCTCCCGCTCAGCTGGGCGAGTGCCCATGCTACTGAGCGAGTGTTCCGTGAGGGCGCCACTCGCCGAACTTCTTCTCGCCTGCAGCGTATCCCCACTAATCCGGGGATCTCTCCACCTTCCTTAGCCTGGGCGAATGATCCGACTGACCCAGGTCTCGCCAGTTGGCTTGAGGGACCCACTCGGTGAATACGGGTTGTACACAATCTCCGCTCTTTGCGAGCGGTTCCTACGCTCGGAAAGAACAATCCAACCCTGTATTCGGTGAGTGCTTGCTGACTGGACCCATAAGACTCTGTGGGTCCCACCGTCATCCTATATATACCTCCTCATGTCAGACTTTTCTGGACCATTTTTATATCTCGGCCCGGAGTTTTCTCTCCCTGGACCTTTCGCCACTCCCAATGTCTTTCCACAAGCCTTCCACGAGACCCCTCTCGCAAGAAATGATCGAACGCCTGGCTGCAGCCCAGACTGCAACCTCCCCCAAAACTGCCAGATTTGCTCCCTGGCTTACATCCAAGCGAGACTCGAGCGCCCCATATGTCTCGCGGCGAGCCAAAGCGATTCGGATGAATCGCCAAAAAGGCGAGACCGCCTCAGATTCTCCGACGAATACTCCTCCAGACCCCGGGACTCAGGTATGAAGATTCCTCCTGCCTTTCTTTTTAGTTTCTGCCTCCTTATTCGGCAATCGCTCCGACCATTCGCAGGGGATTTCGGTGCCTGAGGACGGCCACGGGGCCGTTTTGAACAGTGCTGTGGTGCCACCTCTCGCGGACGAGGCACCTCCCCCAGATCTGGACCTTGCTCCTCCACCCCCTCCGGGCGAGACCATACTTCAATCCAGTAAGTTGTGAACCCTCTCGATTTTCCTTTCATGTTGCTTGTTACTGACCATTACCTTCTCGCAGCCCTCAACCCTGACGTCCCGCTGCGGGACTCCATTCCTCAAAGTTCCCCTGCCCAGCAGAACCCCTCTGTTACCGCGAATGAACCGAGGGTCTCCCCTGAGCGGGAACTGGGTCAGCACCTCCGTGTTGATGACCGTACGAATGCTCCGGCTCCTCCTCCTCCGCTTTACCGCCCCGGGAAGGGGAAGGTTCTACAACCTTCCGCAGGCTTGTCTGGGGTCCTCCCCCCCTTCGTCTCGCCCTTCAGGTCATAGGGAACCCGTCCCTGGTCAGTTTACTCTCCTGCCCCTATCGTACTCGCTTATTTTACCGCAACTGACCTGGTTGTGATTTCGCAGGCTATCGGGAAGCCTCCCCCTTGATTCCTACAACGAGGGGGAAGAGGGGATGCTCTCGCCTCTCCCCTCCCCTGGGGATCTCGCTGATTTCCTGGGCGACTCCTCAGATCACGCGACCCTGAAGGAGCGGATCACGGAGGTCTTGGGGAAGCTCATCCACATCCAGCGGAACGTCGCCGGCCAGGTGGATGATGTGCGGCTGAGAGTCGCGCATGAGTTAAAGGACCTTCGGCGGGACTACTCGCGCCTTCTCGCGACGGTGGAGCGCCTGGGGGGTGAAGGAGGGGAGTTGTCTCCCGAAAGACATGCCGCGCGAGCCCGGGACCAACTCCAACTGGCTTCCCATGAGATCACCAATATGCTCGCGTACTACCGCCTGCGAATGCCCCTAGAAGCTGGGTCGCGAAGGCGAGGTCGGTGGGTCTGGGAGGAGTTCTGATCTAGTCGACATTCACCCCTCCTGTTATTTCTTTCCTCGTTTTCTGTGTTGCGGATACTGGACTTTTATATTTGTCTGTAATAATTTTATACTCTACGCTTTGCGAATGCTCTATTTCTCGTTTTTTGTTTTTCTCGTAGCTTGCCTGGGTATTGCCGAATGATATGCTATTGCCGAATGTTTTCTTAGCTCTTTCGCGTGGCTGTCGAGCGAATAGCCACAGAGAATTCGCCATTAATGGGCGAGAGGGATCGGCCCGGGCTTCGAGGCGTCGGGAAGGCGCGATTGCCATCCGCACACCCGTTACCTCGAAAGCCCAAACGCCGTTTAGTCCTTCTATAAATAGGTCTTTCAACCACCGTATTAAATACCTTACCATCCGTTCCCCCTCTTTCCTCGCGCTAGCACTCACGCTTCTCCCTTCTCTGCTGCTCCCTTCTCCTTCGGCATTCGCGAAATGGGTGGTGATGCGGAAGGCAGGGCCAGGTGCGCCAGCGCATTCGTCAACCATACTTTCGACTCCTGCGACCTCTCCGAAGAGGCTTACCTGACAGCTGTTGCGGATTACATTCCGCCGGGGTTCGAGGCGCGAAAGCCCAGGCCGGAAGAGCGCCTAAACTCCATCTCGCCCTGTGCTCTCGCGATCCCGCTAGAGCATTTCGAGGTGGGGTTTCGCCTTCCCATCTGGCCGGAACTCCGCCAGACCTTCAGGTACTACGGGGTCGTGCCCGGCAAGCTCAACCCCAACTCCATCGCCATGCTGGTCGGGTATGCGAGCTATCTGCGAGAAGAGGGGATCGAGTTCTCGCTGCCCGTCTTCCGCAAGCTCTACACCTTCCGCTGCACCAACGACATCTCATTTTTCTCGGGTCTAAGCCCACTCAAGCACTACGGGATCCCGAACAAAAACCACGACTGGGTTCGTCGCTTCATCTTCGTCAGCGGGAGCCTGGGAAACACCCTTCTCGCCCCGGTGCAGGAGGAGGAGTCAACCTTCCGCCCTCCGACCCTAGGGGGGCACGAGGCCAAACTCCACCAATATATTCTGGAGCACGGGATGGACCTCGTCTATCTCCGGCGAAACGTCAACTCGCTCCCGCTCATTTCGCAGGGCGAGGGTAAGTTTTCGAGACTTCCTTCATTCGTTTTGGCTTTGTGATTCTTACACCATTCGCTGAAACCATTCGCAATATTATGTAGGCGTGCGTAGCCTCCCCCTTCATCCGCCGCGGCCTCCTGGGTTTTGCGTGCCTCTCGCGCAAGCTGCCACGGATGCCTGCCGGGAGGGGCCTTCCTCCTCCAAGCCCAGCAGCCGAAAGAGAAAACCCGCGGCGACTCCTTCCTCTCCCCCCAGCAAGTCGCGATGCCCTCCTTCCATCAAAGGGAAGGGGGTTGTGGGCGAGACCTCTGGAGCGAAAGCTCCAACCCAAACCCTAGGGACGGAGGTCCCGGCCCAAACCCTGGGGACCGAAGTGCCGGCCCCAACCTTGGGGTCGGGTGTGCCAGATGGGACGGTGGTTCAGGCGAGATCGTCGCTGCCGCCGCCTCCGCTGCCCAGGGACCACCGCAACTTCCCGAACGGCGAGAGGTACGTGGATCCCTCAGGGGCTCCCCTGGTCAAGTGGGACAGAAACACGAACAGGGTCTCGCTCTCTACCCTCCATCCAACCTGGATAGAGAGCGACGTCGCCAGCGGCGAGGCGTACGCCATTGCGTATGCCCTCTATGGCCGTGAGGATGCCGAGGTCTTCGATGCCGAGAAGACGCAAGTTCTCGCCCACGAGGCCGCTCGAGCCATGCTGCGGGCCCTGGAGCTCTCGCACATGTTTTCTCGCCGGAGAATCAACTTGGCACGGAATCTGGCCGGGGTCGAGGAGGCCAGGGCTCTCATCTCTAGGGAGGCGACTGAGCTCAGAGTGAAGCTGGAAGCCGCGGAAGCGCTTCTCGCCCGCCGCCCGGTTGCAGAGGTATACTTTCTCTCACCCCTGCGGATGACCATTGTTGATTGCCGCACTTTTATCTCAGGTTTTATTTCATTTCTTCAGGATGCTACAAGCGTCGGGATGCTTCGCGCGCGGGTGGTCGACCTTGAAGAGGAAGTCCGCCTGGCCAGAGCCGAAGTCCAACGGTTGCGAGAAGCCGGCGCGTCGGCACTCGACCCGGGAAGTGGGGGCACTTTTACCCCCATCACGAGCTAGAGCAACTGATGCAAGAGAATGCGCAAAGTGCCGTGAAGCATGCGCTGCAGGTGCTGCGGCGAGCTGGGTATCTGAAGGCGGAGGCCGAATGCCTTTCCGCTCGCCAAGTTGTCCCCGAGCTCTACATTCCGATCCCTTCCCGGAGGACGATAATGGCGAGCCGCGGGAAGACGCCCTCATCCCGAATTCGGGCGAAAGCGAAGGATCTTCAGGCGAGAAATCTGCCGACCCTTGAGAAGGGCCATTTGTATTTTTTACTCTTTTTGTACTTACCATTTTGAATGTAATCATGAACGGGGCGAGTGCCCTTAAAAGATATATATATTGACTACAATTTTTGTGCTATCTCAATTTTTTTCTCTCATTCGCCGCTATATCTCGCTGGGCTCATTAGGACGTTCTTTCTCATTCGCCGTTTTATCTCGCTAGGCTCATTAGGACGCTAGGTCGTAGCGCGACTGTCCTGGCCACCCAGCGAATGCTCGAAGATGACTTAGGTGTGCTGCCCCTTTTCGACTTCCCGCTTCCTGCCCCACTCGTATCTCCTTACCATTCGCCCAGACCGGAGTTTCGCTTAGGTAGTCAGGAAGAGAGGTGAGATTACTTTACTGGCGTGTGGTCCCTGCGAGTGCCCTCAAGATCCACCCTTGAGGACTTAGAACCTGCCACCGAGTGAGCCTTCGGACCTGCCAGCTAGATGAGAGCCTGGACAGCAGGTCTTCTCGGGGCCATTTCCTTCATCACCTTAGAACCTGCCACCGAGTGAGCCTTCGGACCTGCCAGCTAGATGAGAGCCTGGACAGCGAGTCTGCTCGGGGCCATTTTCTCAACACCTTGGAACCTGCCACCGAGTGAGCCTTCGGACCTGCCAGCTAGATGAGAGCCTGGACAGCGGGTCTGCTCGGGGCCATTTTCTCAACGCCTTGGAACCTGCCACCGAGTGAGCCTTCGGACCTGCCAGCTAGATGAGAGCCTGGACAGCGGGTCTGCTCGGGGCCATTTTCTCAACACCTTGGAACCTGCCACCGAGTGAGCCTTCGGACCTGCCAGCTAGATGAGAGCCTGGACAGCGGGTCTGCTCGGGGTCATTTTCTCAACACCTTGGAACCTGCCACCGAGTGAGCCTTCGGACCTGCCAGCTAGATGAGAGCCTGGACAGCGGGTCTGCTCGGGGCCATTTTCTCAACACCTTGGAACCTGCCACCGAGTGAGCCTTCGGACCTGCCAGCTAGATGAGAGCCTGGACAGCGGGTCTGCTTGGGGCCATTTTCTCAACACCTCGGAACCTGCCACCGAGTGAGCCTTCGGACCTGCCAGCTAGATGAGAGCCTGGACAGCGGGTCTGCTCGGGGCCATTTTCTCAACACCTTGGAACCTGCCACCGAGTGAGCCTTTGGACCTGCCAGCTAGATGAGAGCCTGGACAGCGGGTCTGCTCGGGGCCATTTTCTCAACACCTCGGAACCTGCCACCGAGTGAGCCTTCGGACCTGCCAGCTAGATGAGAGCCTGGACAGCGGGTCTGCTCGGGGCCATTTCTGGAGCTTTCAGAGTCTTTCCTACAAGCTGCGGCATCACTCTCATACATATAGTTTAAATAAAATATTCAAAAACATTGTTACTACATACTGCTAGGGATAGAAGCGTTTAAGGTCGTCGCCACTCCATGTGTGGTTGAGAGGTTGGCCCTCCACATTCTGAAGGCGATACCCCCCAGACTTTAGTGCCTCTTCCACGACATAGGGGCCTTCCCAGTTGGGGTTAAGTTTTCCCACCGCGGCGGACCTCCCAGCCGCGTCGACTTTCTTAAGCACCAGATCTCCCTTCTCGAACTGCTTTACCCTGACGTGCTTGTCGAAGTACTTGGCCATCCGCCGCTTGATCTCTTCTTGGCGAATGGTTGCTAGGTCCCGAGCTTCTTCGATGAGGTCGAGGGAGAGCCGCAACTCCTCCTCGTTCTCGGCTCTCCAATCTTCCTCTCCACTTGCGGCGGCCTTTACCCGTGGTGTTATAAACTCGAACTCTATGGGAATGACGGCCTCGCAGCCGTGAGAGAGCTTGAAAGGGGTCTCTCCTGTGGCGGTGCTGGGGGTAGTTCTTAGGGCCCACAGGACCGATGGAAGCTGTTCCACCCAATTGCCCTTCAGATTTTCCCCCTTCTTCTTGAGCAGGTTCATGATGACCTTGTTTGCCGCCTCCACCTGCCCGTTTCTAGCTCCTGGGATGGTGAACGGATGCAAACCTGAGGTCTATCCCCAACTGGCCACAGAAGCTGATGAATTCCTCGCTTGCGAACTGCGGACCATTATCCGTGACTATGGCCTATGGAAGCCCATGTCGACAAATGATCTCCCCCCATACGAAGTTGTGGATTACCTGGGAGGTGACCTTAGCCAACGCCTTGACCTCCAACCACTTTGAGAAGTAGTCAATCATGACTAGGAGAAACCTCCTCTGCCCACTAGCCTGGGGGAAGGGTCCTACCAGGTCCATCCCCCATATGGCGCGCCGTGATACTCTTTAGCCTCTGAGCTAGCATGAGCTGAAGCGGGGCGAACATTTGGCATTTCTGGCACCTCTTGGCGAAGGCTGCCGCGTCTTTACTTAGGGTTGGCCAGAAGTACCCCTGCCTCATTATTCTTGCCTCCAACATCCTGCTCCCCGAGTGGCTGCCGCACTCGCCGGAGTGAACCTCTTCCAAGATCCTTGGGACCTCCTCCTCTGAAATGTATCGGGCCAGGAGGCCCGAGAGGGTCTTCCGATACAAGTCCCCTCATGGAGCACGTAGTAGGCGGACTTATATCGGAAGCGCCTCTGGTCCGGAACCTCCTCCGGAAACTTTCCCGTTGCAAGGAAGGTGACGAAGGGATCCTTCCAGGAGGGCCGCTGCTCTACTTCCATGAGTTCTCCCTCCTCGATCGAAGGGCGGAATAGGTCTGTCAGGGTCCCCCCGGCTCGAGGACCGGATTTGGCCAACCGTGTTGGAGCATGCGTTTCGCACTCCTCCGGTTTGATAATAACAAAGTCCCTTTTGTATTTGATTCTATTTTGATTAATGGTGTGCAGATAACAGGTATGTGATATTCACATTACTGCTGGAGCTAAAATTGCATGTGGGAAAAATTCACTGTCGGAAAATTCCGACAGCCACTGTCGCCCAGGCGACAGCAGAGAAGTTACAACTACTTCCCTCCACGGCAGATCGACGAAAGACAGTTTTGCGCTGTCGGAATTCCGACATCGATGTCGCCCAGGCGACAGCTCCACGATTCCACCAACTGCCCACGACTTCACCCACGACAGCGGCAGTTTTGCGCTGTCGGAAATCCGACATCAATGTCGCCCCAGCGACAGCTCCACGATTCCAGCAACTGCCCACACGACGGCTCGACGGCACGACCGAGGCAGTTTGGCGCTGTCGGAAATTTTCGACAGTGACTGTCGCCCAGGCGACAGTGAAAGTCTATAAAATGGTGCCTTTGGTTCGTGCATTCCAAGCTTTTGAGATTTCCAGTCCCTACCTGAGTGCATACGAACCAGAGAGCTCCAGAACCTCCTCAACTCCTAATTGTGAAAAGAAGGATTGAAGATTGAAGACGAGATCGGGCGCGCCACTCCATCAACGATCATCTCGAGGCTTCAACAATCCATTCAGAGATCTGAATTTCTAGGGAGTTGTCTTTTTCATATTGTATTTTCATTTACTCATATTTCATTTTGTATTGGGGAAGAAATCGTCGTCTTGCGTGCGGCGTCTAAGTCTTTGCGTGGCTTAGGGGAAAATCGCTTCCTTGTGCGGAGCGTCCAAGTCCTTGCGTGGCTTGGTGGGAAATCGTGGCCTTGTGTGCTACGTCTAGATCTTGGGAAGATCTAGAGGTTAGGCTTGGGCTTGGTCTTGGGTAAGACAAGCGATAGCCTTCCGATCCTTGGGAGAAGGATTGGTAAATCAAAAATATAGTATTTTCATTTTATCATTGTGCCTTGATCTTAAGCATTGTTAAGATCATTTTTATTTGTATGGAAATTTCATGATAAATAAAATTGTGATCCTTTCACTAATCGCAAATTTGTTTGCTTAAATTTTTATCTTAAAAATTTGTGCTTGGTGTTATACAAAAATTGCTTTGTTTTAAAATTAATTTTTAAGAAACTTTTTATTAAAGTAAAATTGTCTTAAAATTATTAAGTAAAAATTACAAATTTAAACACACCCTTATTCACCCCCCCCCCCCTCTAAGGGCGTCATACGATCCAACAAGTGGTATCAGAGGGAGGTTACTCCAAAACGGTTTTACCACCGGGAGTAATGGCGCACAACGATCACGCGTTCGTTGAGGGACAAGGAATTAGTAGGCCACCACTTTTCACGGGCACGGACTATAATTATTGGAAAACACGTATGCGTTGTTTTCTAATTGCTTTAGATATAGAAGTCTGGAATATGGTAGAAACTAGTTACACTTCTCCAACATTTGTTCTAGGAGATGTAACTATGGAAAAACCCAAAGACAAGTGGGATGATAATGATAAATTAAAATGCAAAAACAATGCAAAGGCCATGAATGCCTTATTTTGCGCACTAGATCGCACTGAGTTTAATAGAGTCTGTGCTTGTGATACTGCTTTTGATATTTGGAATCTTTTAGAAATTACTCATGAAGGTACTTCGCAGGTAAAGGATTCAAAGCTATTTCAATTGGAGTCAGAGTTCGAAAGATTCAAAATGGAGGTGGATGAAGAAATTGACACAATGTACACACGATTCACTAAAATCGTGAACGATTCAAAGGTGTTGGGTAAGGTTTTTTCAAATGGAGATTTAGTTAGAAAAATCTTAAGATCACTTCCCCCGAAGTTCAATCCAAAAGTGACTGCAATTTCTGAGTCACATGATCTTAAGACCTTACAATTGGAAAGTCTCATTGGGAATCTAAAAACCCATGAAGTTGAGTTGAAGATTCAAAGCCAAGAGTATAATTTGGAGCCCAAAAAGAAAAGCTTGGCGTTGAAATCTAAAAAGGAAATTGAGAGTGAGACTGAAGAAAGTGATGAAGATGAAGAAGGATTGTTTGTGAGAAATTTTAAGAAGTTTATGAGAAATCCGGAGAGGAGAAACTCATTTAAAAAGTTTTTCAAAAAGAAGGATTTTGCCTACCAAAAAGGCAAAGGAAAAATGGAGAATGAAGAGGAGCGTCCGCCACCGGAGTGCTACCATTGCAAGAAGATTGGTCATATCAGAAGCAAGTGCCCAAAGTATCTGAAAGAGCAAAAAGCAAAGAGGCACGATAAAAGGAAGAAAGTGTTAAAGGCAGAGACTTGGGATGATTCTTCGTCTGGTGAAGAAAGTGATCCCTCAACACAGGAGGAAGAGGAGGCTAATCTATGCTTGATGGCAAAAGACAGCATTACATCTGAAGACGACTGCAGTGTCCAAAGCGACACTGAGGTAACGCCTCCATCTTATGATGAGTTATATTCTGAATTTATGAAAACATGCAAAGTTTTAGATAAAAGCTTAAAGAAAATTGATTTTCTAAAATCTGAAAATAAAGGTCTTTCAAAAGCAAATAAAAAACTATCAAATGAGTTGGAATCTATTGGGAAAGAGAAGATATTTTGTCAAGAGTGTGATCATTCTTCGACAAGGATAAAAGAACTTGAAACTACTATTTCTAAGTCCGATCAAAAATTTGATCTACTTGTAAAAGAGAAAAAGGACTTAGAAAAAGTTGTTAAAACTTCTCATTCTCAATTAGATAATTATAAGAAAATTTTTGCAAATAGATGTGGCATGATAGTAAAAGAAAATTCAATTCTAAAATCCAAAGTAAATGAGTTGAACATGGCAATTGGAAAATTTGGTGTTGGAAAAAAATCACTGGATATGCTATTAGCCAACCAATGCCATGGTACAGCAAAATTTGGACTAGGATACATTTCTGGAAGCTCTGGAGGCTGTCGGAAATTTCCGGCAGCTACTGTCGGAACCGGCGACAGCTCCAGGTTCAGAAATCTTATTTCTAAAAATACAAATTTTTCTAAGTCCACACATAAAGATGCTTCCACCAGCAAGAGTCCAGAGAAACCATTGAAAAATGGTTCCTCACCATTCATTGTGTGTGCCAAATGTCATCGATTTGGTCACATCTCGGGCTCATGTTGGAAGAAAGGAAAAGCTATTGTTAAACAAATCTGGGTACCTAAGGCGTCCACCTATACAATGGGATCGACCACTTGGGTAACCAGATCTTTACTCTCATCATCGTTTTAGGTATGCGTGCAGGCTAGGAACAAGGAAGACGTGTGGTATTTGGACTCTGGATGTTCAAAACACATGACGGGCGATAAATCAAAGTTCCTTAGCCTGGAGATGAAGAAAGGTGGAACAGTGACATTTGAAGTTGATCTAAAGGGTAAAGTCAAAGGCATTGGAGTAGTAGGTAACGAAGAATTTAAAATTTCAAATGTTTTATATGTTAAAGGTTTGAAACATAATTTAATTTCTATTAGTCAACTATGTGATAAAAATCTAAATGTTTTATTTGACTCTAGCTCAAACCTTTGCAAAATTATTGATTCTAAAACAAACGAAATCGTACTTACTGCACCAAGAATAAACAATGTCTATACGATCACTTTTCATGATTTATCTCATTCTACACTTAAATGTTTCATTTCAAAGAATGATGAACTTGAATTATGGCATAGGAGACTAGGACATTCTAGTGCTAAACGCATAGTAAAGCTTTCTAAAAATAAAATAATAAAAGGATTACCAAATTTGAATGGAAAGCTATCCTCATTATGTTCACCATGCCAAAAGGGAAAATTTACAAAATCATCTTTTAAAAGCAAAAATGTCATTTCTACCACTAGACCTTTGAATTTATTACATATGGACTTGTTTGGTCCAATTTCTACACAAAGTCTAGGAGGTAGAAAATATACGTTTGTTATTATTGATGATTATTCTAGATTTTGTTGGACTTTGTTTTTATATTCAAAATCTGATGCTTTTGATGAATTTGTAAAACTAATTTCACGTATTCAAAATGAAGTTGATCTAAAGGTAAAATGCATTAGATCAGATCATGGAGGAGAGTTCGATAATGAAAAATTTATTTCATATTGTAATGATTTTGGGATAAAACATGAATTTTCCGCTCCACGCACACCACAGCAAAATGGTGTAGTGGAGAGGAAAAATAGAACACTCCAAGAATTAGGACGTACTATGCTTTGTGAATTTAAATTGCCAAAATATTTTTGGGCCGAAGCAGTTAGTACGGCATGTTATATTATTAATCGTGTCATGATTCGTCCCACATTACAATTAACTCCTTATGAAATTTATTTTCAAAGAAAACCAAATGTATCTTACTTTAAAGTGTTTGGTTGTAAATGCTTTATTTTGAATACAAAAGATAACTTAGGCAAATTTGATGAAAAATGTGATGAAGGAATTTTCATTGGTTATTCTTCAACTAGCAAGGCCTATAGAGTTTATAATAAGAGAACAAAAATAGTTGAAGAATCTATTCATGTTAGGTTTGATGAGTTTGCTTCATGTGTAGAAAGGAAAATTACAGGAAAAGAAGATGAACTCCTTCCCACGGTGGAGAATGATGAAGAAGAACTTGGAGAAAATGAAGAAGAAAAAGGAGAAGAAAGAGAAGAAGAAAGAGGAGAAGAAGATAGAGAAGAAGAAGAAAGAGAAGGGTATGTACCTCCAACCGAGCTACAATTCTCAAAAGATCATCCGCAAGAACTTGTTATTGGAGAACCATTATGTGGGGTACGTACGCGTTCTAGTTTAAATGAAACCTTTTCAAATTTATGTTTTGTCTCAAATATCGAACCAAAAGATGTTGCCACCGCTTTAAATGATGAATCTTGGTTTCTAGCTATGAATGAAGAACTTAATCAATTTGAAAGAAATAAAGTTTGGATTCTTGTTGATAGACCTAGTGATCATCCAGTGGTAGGAGTCAAATGGATTTTCAAAAACAAATTAGATAGTGACTCTAGGGTCACTAGAAACAAAGCTAGGCTTGTAGCGAAAGGATATAATCAAATTGAAGGGGTAGATTTTGATGAAACTTTTGCACCCGTAGCACGATTGGAAGCAGTTAGAATTTTTGTTGCATTTGCTAGCCATAAAAGATTTAAATTATTGCAAATGGATATTAAAACTGCATTCTTAAACGGGTTGATTAAAGAAGAAGTTTATGTTGAACAACCCCCAGGATTTATAAATGAAAAATTTCCTAATCGCGTATATAGATTGCTAAAAGCTTTGTATGGTTTAAAACAAGCACCACGAGCATGGTATGATAGATTGACTATATATTTATTACAAAATGGTTTTAAAATGGGTGGTGTTGATTGTACACTCTTCATTAAGCAAGTAAATGATGATTTAATTGTTTTACAAATTTATGTTGATGATATTATTTTTGGAGCCACTAATGAAGAGTTGTGTAACTATGTTGTAAAAATGATGGAAAGTGAATTTGAGATGAGTATGGTAGGGGAATTAAAATATTTCTTAGGATTTCAAATTGTTCAAAATCATGATGGAGTTTTTATTAACCAATCAAAATATATTCATGATGTCTTAAAACGATTTGGATTTGAAAATCTCAAACAAGCAAATACTCCTATGAGTGTATCTTTAAAATTAGGAAAAGATGAAACTGGAATATCAATAGATCAAACTTTATATAGAGGCATGATAGGTTCACTTTTATATTTGACTGCTTCTAGACCGGATATTATGTTTTCAGTTTGTTTATGTGCTAGATTTCAAGCCGATCCCAAAGAATCACATTTAAAAGCGGTAAAAAGAATTTTTAGATATTTAATTGGCACATCTAAACTTGGTTTGTGGTATCCTCATAGCGATGATTTTACACTTTTTGGTTATTCTGATTCTGATTACGCCGGTTGTTCACTAGATAGGAAAAACACTAGTGGCACTTGTCACTTTTTAGGTCCTTCACTCATTTCATGTCGAGTAGGAAACAGAATTCTGTTGCCCTCTCAACCACCGAAGCCGAATACATCGCACTAGGTAGTTGTTGTGCACAAGCCCTTTGGATGAAACAAACCTTAGAAGACTTTAATATTAAACAACAAACTATTGAATTATGGTGTGATAATAAAAGTGCAATTGATTTAACACACAACCCGGTCCATCATTCAAGGTCTAAGCATATTGATGTGAGACATCATTTTATTAGAGATCATATTAAAAATAACCACATAAAAATTTCATTTATAGGCACGGAAAATCAACTAGCGGATATATTCACTAAGCTGTTACCGGATTCCCGTTTTTTTATGCTTAGGCTAGAATTGGGCATTCTAGACATTTCACAACGAATATATCACAATTTAAAGCCTATAAAATTAAAAAAAAAAAAATTATTATTATCACAAAACATAAACAATGTAAAAACAAAAAGACAAAATTCTAAATATCAAAACATAAAATTTCAAAAGCCTCAACAAAAATTCAACACCATTAATATTACATCAATATTGTTCAAATAAAAATAGTAGAAACAAATTAAGGATCAAGTTCATTAAACAAAACAGAAATTTAAAGAGGTTCACTGTCGCCCAGGCGACAGTGGATGTCGGAATTTTCCGACAGCTCCCAGCAGCAGCAGCAACATAAAACTACTCTGAATCTTCATAACCAGCCCCGCTGCTCTCTGGACAATCTTCTGGAGGTCCTCGTCTCACGGCTTTGCCTCGGCGAGTCCGCCTCACCGATTGGCGCGGCGGTTCTTCGTCCGGTACTTGCCATTCTGCCTCCTCCTCCGGCGTTGGCTTCAACTTCAGACCTTTGACGAGAAACTTCATAAATTTCTGCATTCGACTACGATCCTTTTTCACTTCCTTTTTGTGATCCTCTAACGAATCACGCAAATCATCAATGGACTCCCTTAGTGATCCTGCCCTAGAAATGCTCGGCTCTCTAATCTCAATTCCCGGTTGAGCTTTTCTAAGCGGCTTCTTCCCTTTCATTGAACCCGTGAAATAAATTTCCGGATAACAATCATCAAAATACGAGTCTTGCACAATCCATCCATACTTCTTATAAAGTACACGCTGAATTACCAAACCCATTGGCAGCGTATGCACCTTCACCCATCTTGGATGTTTCAATCTGTACGTATACCTAATCTGAGAGAGTATGAAGTCTGCCATATCAAAAGGCTCATCCTCCATAATATAGTACGTAAAGAGGGTCAACTGCGCAGTAATGCTTCTCGTGTCTCCACTCTTCAACATCACCGAATTCCTTAATATATCTTGGACTAAGTAAGCATCCGGTGTAAGTGAGGTAACTTCAGTGGTAAGAGTTTTCTTTTGATTCCCATGTAAACTCATGTTTACTAGGGTCCAATCTCTATCCTTCCGATAATTCTCCACTATATCAGGCATATTCTCACTCATTACTAGTCCAAATTCCTCTCGTAGATCAACATGTGTTATTTCCACATGTTGACCTTGGATCCTTGATCTCACACCTCCATCCAATTCCGTAACATTTGGGTCTTCCAAATGGTTATAAAATTCACGAATTAAAAAGGATGAAAACCCCTCTGGTGAGATTATTGATAGAATACCTGCCTTCGCAAGACGATCATAAATATGATCATGTTTTGGCAAATCAAATTCGATGTATTTGGCCAACCCAACAATAGCCTTCTCCACTCCAGAAAAAACTTGATATGAAGTATGTGCATCTCCCGAAGTACTCTTTCGAGCTTTAGAGCTGGAAGCCATTCTGCAAATAAAATACAAAATTCTTGATTAAAACAGATTTTTTCATTGAGCACTGGAACACTGTCGCCCAGGCGACAGTGGCTGTCGGAAATTTCCGACAGCCCTCCAAGTGATTTTATCTCATAATTTTTCCTAAAACTTCCAGATCTACTCATACTAAATGTTATTTCAACATCAAGTTTTAAAAAAAAAAAATTAATCTATTTTTTTAAATTATCAAATTCTACAAATCTTTCACTATTCAACATCTTCCATCTTCTTCTCTAACCTAGATCTACAAAAATTTTTTTTTGCAAATGCACAAATGAAAACCTTTATCACAAAATCAAGAGAAATTTCACAAAGCTAGACATTTAAGCAAAGATCCACCAAGATCCTATAGTTTTAAAACTAGATCTACATTTTATTCAAATCAAAAATTTCCAAACCTCCACCATTAATCAAAAATCAATATGAAAACTATTTTTTCCTTCTTCTCTACTATCAAAATTAAAAAGCCCTAAAAATTTGGAGTTAAAAACACAAAATCAAAAAAACCCATACCTTGGATCTAGGGTTGTCGCCGACTTCCGACAGCCTTCCTCTCGTTTTTCACTCCAGGAAATGATGCACAATGTGTTTTGACTCGGTCCCCAGCCTTATTTATACTTTTGGCTGTCGCCCAGGCGACAGTGAGTGTCGGAAATTTCCGACAGCTCAAATTTTTGTAAAAACTTCAATTCTGGGTCCCTTTGATGATTTACAATAGTTATATGTCATTATTAATGCTTCACCTCATGAATTGATGACAAACCATGTGTTATTTATTCAAAAAAAAAATGACTTACATGTTTATATGATTTCATTTCCAAGCTATCATCGTATTGACACTTCTACTTAGTTGTTTAGACCATTGGAAATTGTTTTCGCATGCCTCTAAGTATGAGAAATTGTTTATCTATCATAATGAACTATCACATTCACTTCTTTTGATCAATACGTATGTCGTTTTATTTAAAATATACATGGATCATATTTGTTTTCACATAATACAATAGCATTTCTTAAATACAACTTTCAACATTGATTTGTTAGCACAACAAAATATACACCATCTTTTGCGATTCAAGTGAATTCGGAGATCCTTGGTCAATTTAAAAAAAAAAAATTTCAATATATCAAAATTACAATATCACAACATCTGTGATAAAACAAAAAAATTTATTAAAATAACGACAAGGATACTCCACCAAGCACTACTTACCCTCCTGATAAGTCTTAATGAGCATTGTGAGGTTAAGCACCTTGGAAAGAATTGTAAAGTGTCTTGTGCAAAAGAAACATGGTTTTCTATTCATCTTGTGCTATATCTTCAACGTCAAAGTTGACTTTATATGCTTTTATTATGTTATACATTTTAATGATCATGTAAATTAAATAACTTCATATGTTTGATCTAAGTATCACATTTACACATCATTATGTTATATAAACATTCATCTCATGAGAATTGGACCGAAAATATTCCATATATCTATACACTATTGTGTCTTTCTATGATACTTTCAAATGACCTTACTCATATTGAAGTTATTTTCTTTCATATACTTCATATGGCTATACCGTCACTTCATGGGCTTATTCATACTATGGCATATTCCTATTATTTCATGGACTTCAATTATTACCATCAAATTGCTTCCGCTTACTCTACAATTCTATATCCTATCCCTTAAAAGCTACTCTTTTATTTAATATTCACTTTTGCTAATACCAAAAGGGGGAGAATTTAAAGTATAAAAAGAAAAATCACAAATATATCACTCCTAAATATTCCACCTACACATTACATCATATATTTAAGGGGGAGCATATATTAAGGGGGAGCATATATTTAGGGGGAGCATTCATTTAGGGGGAGCCTTCACCTAAAAGGAGAGTATTTATTTTAAAAGAAATATATCAAGGGAGATTATTTTTTTTAAGAGAAATATATCATGTTATATTTGTGCACACACCAAATGTCTAAAATCAACAATCTAAATAGACATGTTTTCTTTTTATACGGATTTGTTATTATCAAAAGGGGGAGATTGTTGGAGCATGCGTTTCGCACTCCTCCGGTTTGATAATAACAAAGTCCCTTTTGTATTTGATTCTATTTTGATTAATGGTGTGCAGATAACAGGTATGTGATATTCACATTACTGCTGGAGCTAAAATTGCATGTGAGAAAAATTCACTGTCGGAAAATTCCGACAGCCACTGTCGCCCAGGCGACAGCAGAGAAGTTACAACTACTTCCCTCCACGGCAGATCGACGAAAGACAGTTTTGCGCTGTCGGAAATCCGACATCAATGTCGCCCCAGCGACAGCTCCACGATTCCAGCAACTGCCCACACGACGGCTCGACGGCACGACCGAGGCAGTTTGGCGCTGTCGGAAATTTCCGACAGTGACTGTCGCCCAGGCGACAGTGAAAGTCTATAAAATGGTGCCTTTGGTTCGTGCATTCCAAGCTTTTGAGATTTCCAGTCCCTACCTGAGTGCATACGAACCAGAGAGCTCCAGAACCTCCTCAACTCCTAATTGTGAAAAGAAGGATTGAAGATTGAAGACGAGATCGGGCGCGCCACTCCATCAACGATCATCTCGAGGCTTCAACAATCCATTCAGAGA
Organism: Dactylorhiza incarnata; assembly: GCA_033032865.1. NCBI lineage: Eukaryota > Viridiplantae > Streptophyta > Magnoliopsida > Asparagales > Orchidaceae > Dactylorhiza > Dactylorhiza incarnata. Next base: position 14,896,193 of record JAWHQI010000012.1, on the reverse strand, counting down.
TCTGAATTTCTAGGGAGTTGTCTTTTTCATATTGTATTTTCATTTACTCATATTTCATTTTGTATTGGGGAAGAAATCGTCGTCTTGCGTGCGGCGTCTAAGTCTTTGCGTGGCTTAGGGGAAAATCGCTTCCTTGTGCGGAGCGTCCAAGTCCTTGCGTGGCTTGGTGGGAAATCGTGGCCTTGTGTGCTACGTCTAGATCTTGGGAAGATCTAGAGGTTAGGCTTGGGCTTGGTCTTGGGTAAGACAAGCGATAGCCTTCCGATCCTTGGGAGAAGGATTGGTAAATCAAAAATATAGTATTTTCATTTTATCATTGTGCCTTGATCTTAAGCATTGTTAAGATCATTTTTATTTGTATGGAAATTTCATGATAAATAAAATTGTGATCCTTTCACTAATCGCAAATTTGTTTGCTTAAATTTTTATCTTAAAAATTTGTGCTTGGTGTTATACAAAAATTGCTTTGTTTTAAAATTAATTTTTAAGAAACTTTTTATTAAAGTAAAATTGTCTTAAAATTATTAAGTAAAAATTACAAATTTAAACACACCCTTATTCACCCCCCCCCCCCTCTAAGGGCGTCATACGATCCAACAAACCGATCCGCCGGGGTGCTCTCCTCCCGAGGGACGTGCCGGATGGAGAAAGTTTTGAACGTTCCCACGAGACCTCTCACTTTGGCCAAGTACCTTATGAGCGCAGGTTCCCTCGTCTCGAACTCTCCCCTGATCTGAGAGGCTATTACCATCGAGTCGGTGAGGACCTCCACGTCATGGACTCCGAGCTCCTGGGCCAGCCATAGACCGGCGATCACCGCCTCATACTCCGCCTGGTTGTTGGTGATTGAGAAGTGTATCACTAGTGTCTGCTCGATCTTCACTCCGTGGGGACTCTCCAGCACCACCCCTCCTCCGAGAGAATTCTTGCCCGAAGCCCCGTCCACCAGCAGCTTCCACGGAACGTGACGAGGGGCTCCATCTTCCTCCATCTCGGCCACATAATCTGCCATGAAATCAGCCACCACCTGCGCCTTCATGGATAGTCGAGGGACGAAGGTAATGTTGAATTCACTTAGCTCTATCGACCACTTTGCGAGCCTTCCCGAGTGCTCCACTCCTTCGAAGATCTGGCGGAGAGGGTGGTCCGTCACTACTTGGATTGAATGGGCCTGGAAGTATGGCCTGAGCTTCCTTGCTGCGACGACCAGAGCAAAGGCCAACTTCTCCAAAATCGGGTATCTGAGCTCCGCTTCCCTCAGGACCCTGCTCACGTAGTAGACCGGCAGCTGCTTCTTGCCTTCCTCCCGAACCAGGACGGAGCTTACGGCCTCTGCCCCGACCCCGAGATATAGATATAGATCCTCCCCCTCTTTGGGACCTTGGAGTAGCGGAGCCTTGGTGAGTTGGCTCTTCAAGGTCTGGAAGGCGAGAAGAATTGAAATGGAGTGGAGGAGAGAGTCACTTTGAGCTACGGATTTTCCTGGTTCAGGGTTGCTGCTTTCCTTCTCCATGGCAGGACTACTGAGACAAGGAAGGAGTCGTTAACCAGGTTTCTAGGAGGTTGTTCTACTTATAGTGAGAGGAAGGTGAAGAGTCGTTCGATATACGTGCCTATTTGAATTTATCGATGAACTGACGGCTATTGTCAGGTGGTTCTGATTTATCGATTTACTAGGGATTTATTTAATTGCACCAAATTTTTATCCCTTGTCAGTTTTAAATAGACTTTGTTCTTTCCTAGGTGGCTTCTTTTAGAGGCTCTGCTGCAGAGAAAAATAGTGAGTGAATCTGTTGTTCTTTGTTCTTTAGAACAACAACTTGTCCAAAGCCTCAAATTTACTTTTGATAGGCTTTCGGACTATCTGAAGGATAAATTTACTGACCCTTAGGGATCCAAGTGGTCTTGGGTCCTGGGATATTGTTAGCTTTAAAAATCACAGCTCCAGGATATGTATGATGATAATTTGTTACCCTTGGAGTGGTGTGATTATGCCAACAGTCAATTGCAAAATGACCCGTCTTGCTACAGCACCAACAATCAAATTTATTGTATCTTGTCCTGTTGCGATAGGCAGGCGTATGATTCTTTTGTGGACAGTTGGACGTGCACTTGTAGGAGACAGAGTTGTATTGGTTAGAAATATAACTCTCTCCATTCATGTTTCTTCTTTTGAATTCAGTCCTTTGTGGCAGTTCCTTCTTCCTCCTGTGTCCACTGAGCTCATGTTTTCCCGTGTCTTCCTTTTTGAGATGTACCTTGGAAGTGGTAGGTGACATCTTTCTCAGATTGACCTTTGTCTCCCATAGTGGACCTAAACCACTCTCTTGATGGCAGTTGTGCTCCCCTCTTGGAGTAGAGCAGCAGTCGTTGATGGGCTTAGTGGAGCTTGTTGATGGGTTTCCTTTGAGAGAGAATTTGTTATCGGCAACCTTAGCCTGATGATGATCCGTTTCTTGAGAATGGAGAGAATGCTTCTGAATCAGATCTTGAATGCACGGTTCTTCTTCAATTCTTTCTTAGCCGGATGTGGATTGGCTTCTTAGCAGTCGATGAGGATGACTGCTTCTTTCTTTCTTGCGGTGCTTGTGTTGTTTGATTTGCTTCGTACGCAAGTTCTTTCTTTAATGATCGATCTCTTTTTTTAGGGCAACCTCATATGTCCTTTTATAAGACTGAGAGGGGTCACCCAACGGTCTTCTGAAAAGTTCCTTTATGTGTCAGATCTCCAAATCTTTTTAGCACGCGCAAATACCTCGAAACTTTAAGTGCGCGCGCTGATTGAACAATCAGGCGGCGGCATTAATTGCTGACTGCACGCGTCCACAAGATTTGAATTTGTCTCGACGATATATTCCATCATTACGACGACATGGAATATCTCTCGACGACATCCCTTTGTCGGCGCCTTGTGCTTTGGAACTTCTTCTCAGATCTCCTTGCTTCTGCCTCCGCCGCTTGCATTCCAACGATACGAGACATACTGTCGTTCCTGTATATACGACGACAAGCTGACTTTGACTGTGTCGTTGGAACCTTCTTTGTTCATTCTGTCGTTGTAATTGTAGTATTGTCTTGTCGACATGGCCGCCATTTTGATGTCGACGATACTCCATTCTTCTCGACGACATGTCTTTCTTTGACAGTTTCTCTGCGTCTGCTTTGCTTGTCATTACAGCGACAAGCATACTTTGTCGGCCATCCCTTCTGTCCTTCTCGACGATATATACTTGTATACTTGTATTCTCCTGAGATTATGAACTAGATGTGTGATCAAATACAAAGTGAAGTATTCTTGACATGATGACTTCTTCAAATCAGGAATCATGTGGGCACGATTCCCAACAGCGGCTCGGAGGCTCTGACCCTACTTTCAGGCACACTCCATCAGAGTAGTGACAGACCACCCGCTTCGCAAAATCATGGAAGGGGTGGAGCACTCGGGAAGATTGGCGAAGTGGTCCGTGGAGCTGAGCGAGTTCGATATTACGTTCGTGCCCAGGACATCAATCAAGGCCCAAGCGGTGGAGGACTTCATGGCCGACTACACGACCGAGGTGGGGGAACATGGACCGCCTCCCCCAGTGGCATGGAGGATGTTAGTGGATGGTGCCTCAGGAAGGCACTTCTATGGGGGGGGGGGGGGGGAATCATCCTAGTGAGTCCCCAAGGGACAAAGATCGAGCAAGCCTTGAACATCCATTTTCCAATCACCAACAACCAAGCGGAGTGCGAGGCGGTGATAGAGGGCCTGCGGTTAGCTCGATAACTGGGAGTATAAGATGTGGAGGTCTCGACGGACTCCATGGTGGTAGCATGCCAAGTCAAGGGAGAGTTTGAGGCAAAGGACCCGACCCTCCTGCGGTACTTGGAGAAGGTCAAGGGATTCATCGGGCAATTCCACACTTTCTCCATCAAACACATGCCAAGGGAAGAGAGCACCCCCGCGGACCTCCTAGCTAGGTTCGGTCCTCGAACAGGAGGGACGGTTTCAGAACTCTTCCGACCCTCCATCGAGGAAGGAGAACTGATGGAGGTGGATCAGCGGGTCTCATGGATGGATCCCTTCATCTCCTTCCTATCATCAGGGAAGTTCCCTGAAGGAGACATGGACAGGCGACGCTTCAGGTATAAGTTAGCTTATTACTCTTTGCATGCAGGAGGGCTGTACAGAAAGACTCTCTCGGGACTCCTGGCCCGTTGTGTTTCAGAGGAGGAGGTTCCGAGAGTCCTAGAAGAAACTCACTCCGGGGAGTGTGGGAGTCACTCTGGGAGCCAAACTATGGAAGGGAGGGTGTTGAGACAAGGCTACTTCTGGCCCACCCTCGGCAAGGATGCGACGGAGTTCGCAAGGAGGTGTTCAAAGTGCCAGCTCTATGCTCCGCTCCAACTCCTCCTAGCTCAGAGGCTCCGAACCATCACTGCTCCCTGGCCCTTCGCCATATGGGGGTTGGACCTAGTTGGCCCTTTCCCTCAAGCTAGCGGCCAAAGAAGGTTCTTACTGGTCATGATCGATTATTTCTCCAAATGGGTAGAAGTGAAGGCGCTCGCCAAAGTAACATCTCAAGTTGTGAGGAATTTTTATGGGGAGAAATAATCTGCAGGCACGGCCTTCCCCTGGCTATAGTGACGGACAATGGGCCGCAATTTGCGAGCGAAGAATTTGTTAGCTTCTGCACCCAGCTTGGCATCGACCTCAAGTTCGCATCGGTTCACCACCCAAGAAGCAACGGCCAGGTGAAAGCGGCAAACAAAATAATCGTCAACCTACTGAAGAAGAAGGTGGAGAACCTCCGAGGGAATTGGGCAGAGAAACTACCATCCGTTCTCTGGGCCCTAAGGACTACCCCTAACACCGCCACCGGGGAGACCCCGTTCAAACTTTCTCACGGGTCCGAAGCAGTCCTTCCCATAGAATTCGAAGTAAAGACCCCCAGGGTGATTGTCGCAGGTGAAGGAGATGAAGAGTGGCTAGTGGCTAATGATGCGGAGCAAAGGCTATCTTTAGACCTGGTGGAGGAACTCCGGGACCTGGCCACCGTCAGGCAGGAGGAAGTCAAGCGGCGAATGGCCCGATACTTTGACAAAAACATCTGAATAAAGCACTTACAGAAGGGAGACATGGTCTTAAAGAAGGTCGACGCGGCCGGAAGAGGGGCCGCGGTAGGTAAGCTTGACCCCAACTGGGAGGGTCCATACATTGTAATCGAGGTGCTCAAGTCAGGGGGGGGGGGGTATCACCTCCAAGATGTGGAAGGGGTACCTCTCGGCCGAGCCCGAAGTGGAGACGATTTGAAATGATTCTACCCTTAAAAGTTTTATGGCAATATTAGTTGTATATTTTACTTCTTCACTCGATAATCATAACTGTTATGTGAGGACAGGCAAGGTGACAAGTATTGGTGCTGGAATGCCCCAGATCGATTCCGCTCCCGGGCTCTCACTAGACGGGGGGTTTCAGGTTGATCTCTGAAGAGGCTGGCAAGGTGACAAGTATTGGTGCTGGAATGCCCCATATCGATTCCGCTCCCGGGATCTCACTAGACGGGGGGTTTCAGGTTGATCTCTGGAAAGGCTGGCAAGGTGACAAGTATTGGTGCTGGAATGCCCCAGAATGATTCCGCTCCCGGGCTCTCACTAGATGGGGGGTTTCAGGTTGATCTCTGGAGAGGCTGGCAAGGTAACAAATATCGATGCTGGGCACCAGGTCCGATTCGCTCCCGGGCTCTCACTAAACTGGAGGTGCAAGTTGATCACTGGGGAAGTTGGCAAGGAGATGAGTTCCTTATAAGGTCAGGATGAAATGCATCAGGTTAGCGAACCTTCGGCGCTGACCCGATCCTTCTCGCTCGGTGGGCCTGCTCGCTCGGCGAGAAGAGAGATTTTGCACGGTAGTATGCGAGTGACGAGAATCAACCATATGCACTCCGGGGTATCCGGTGCTCGGCAGAAAAGTCGTCGGCGCTAGGTAAGAGGAGAGCTCTCGCCGAGAAGGGAAGTACCCTACGAAACCTAGAAGAAAATGCACACCTAAGAGGGTAACAATCCTAAGGCAAGTGGCAAAAGGCCCGAGCAGCCAAAAGTGTGCTATGACTATCTATTCGATGACGTGAGGTGCGAGAACGACCATCGCAAGAACAACCCCCGCAAAGACAGAGATCGAGGCGAGCGAGAACGAGATATCAACACACGAAAATAACAAAACAGAAAGGGAAAGCACAATGAACAAAGAAGAGGCCGCATTTATATTTCAAAATCCGATTACAATTTGTGGCGATCTCGCCGATCAAAAGTTACAAAAAGAAGGGGAATGTCGGCGAGCTTCAGGAGTCGCTCGCAAACCCTTCCTCGTCATCACTGCTCTTCACTGGCATAAGAGGGATGAAGAGCTCCGGAACGACGTCTTCCAGAGTCATGTCAGCCGCATCGTCGGCCAGAAGGCCGGCCGCCTTCATCGTCTGAAAGATGTAGCGGGCTGACTCGGTAGATTCCAAGCGGATGTCCTCGTCTTGCGCTCGCCGCTCTTCCTTCAGACGACGGGGGGAAGGGGGAACAACGACACGGGAGAGGTCGCAATTTAGAGCCTTCAGCCCGGCCACCTCCCCCTTCAGGCTCTGGATGCGAGCGTCGGCTCTTCCGGCGGCATCGACATCCTGCGAGAAAGATGACCTTAGAGAACGAAATGGTGAAAGTAAAGAAGGGTGACGAGGTCCAGGTAACTCACCACACTGCTCTCGGCAGCGAGCAACTTCTCCTTCAGCTGCGCGTTCTCGGCAAAAAGCTCCTGATAGGCCCTCGCGAGCTCCACGTTCTGAAGCTCCAGTTGTAAGCAGCGCCTCCCCGTCATATGGGCGAGCTCGGCGGAACGCAACTGGGATCTCGCACTCTCGAAAGCGAGGGTTCTCGCAGTCTCGTCTTTATAAGACCCCGCGTCCTCGCGTCCGTAAAGGACGAACGAGAAATCGAAAGCGCGGCCGCTAATGGTCTCCTTCTCCACCCAGGTAGGGAGGATGGTGGAGATGTCCGCCCGGTTCATCTCCGGCTTCCAGTTCACCAAGAGCTCACCGGTCTCATCCCGGCGCCTCTGGCCGAGGCCGAAGTTGTAGTGGTTGACGAGGATGGGCGGAGCGGAGGTTTTGGCAGCCTACTGGATGGGCTCGTCGTCCTCACCTCCTGCGGAGAGGCCGGTGAGGTCGAACTCGTCGAAAGCGACCTCGCGAGGCTCCTTCCCCTTTGAGGAGGCGAGCGAGATCCTGCCCTTTTTGCTCTTTTTCATCGGCGGAGATTTCGAGGGAAGGTCATGGATGCTAGAAGCCCCCGGTCTCTTGCGAGAGGAGGGCTCACCCGGTGTGACGGCATCTCGGCAAGCCTCCGCCCCCATGGTCGCGAGAGACAGGGTAGCGTCGGTCTTTCAATTGCTCGCATAGGGGGGATGGGTGGGAAGATCCCGCTCGCCTAGAAGAGGTTTGAAATTCCAATAAGTACGGGGTTACTGAGAAAGAAGTTAATAGTGATAGGGCGAGATCTTTACCTTCCCCGGCGAGCACTGGAAGCAGCTTGTCGAGGTTGCGGCGAAGATGGACAACCTCAAAGTTCTTCTTGCAGAAGAACTGATAGAGGAGGGCGTCGTGTCCTCCGAGGGCAGTGGGCTGGTAGGTGGTCTCGCCGTGTTGGACTGGCGAGATCGGGATGTTACCGAAGTTCCCCTTGACGAGAAGGAACTTCTAGGCCCAGAAGTGGGCTTTGTTGACAGTCTCAACAACCTTAGGACCCGAGCCCACGAAGTAGGCAGTCCCGTCCCTGAAGGAACGAAACGAGAACAGCTTCCGAAAGACCGGGAGGCTGAACTCGATGCGCTCCTTGCGAAGGTATCAGGCGAAGGCTATGATCACTGCCATGCCATTAGGTGTGAGATGGCCCGGAACAACGCCATAATGCTTGAGCACCTGACGAGTAGCGAGAAGATCAGGATTAATTTACATAATGAGCGAGACTTGACCTGCAGAGAATAAGAAGCGAGCGAGAACGACCATTACCTGGCAAACTTCCGGCCACAGGGGGAGACGCAGGCCGACCGCGAAATGAGCGGTGGGGATGGCCAACTCGTCGACAAGTGGGGCGTTGATCACGTCGTTCTCGCTGGGACGGCGTGCCTCGAACGGGGGGGGGGGGGGGGGGGGGTGACGTAGTCGGCGACCGTGCTGAAATATTCCTCGTCGGTCAGGTTGCAGTGATAGAAGGTGTGCTCCGCGAAAGCCTTCGCAATCTTTCGTCGACCCTCCGACTCATTGGCATCGCCGCCCATCTTAATAACCTGCGAGAAAGGAAGTAGAGCGAGAACAGGAGGGAGCGAGAACTCTGAAGCAGAGGAGGAAGAAGGTTGACAGTAAATGCGGTAGGTGACTCAGTTATGGCCGCCTATTTCTAGCCAAAGCAAAAGGGCGGGAAGAAGTCCAAGCGCCAGCGGGCGCGGGTAGGAGCAAAAACACCACATCAAGGCCGCGGTCGAGAAAGACCTGCGGAGTTAGTACAAGCAACATTTTCGCGAGATACATTTAGCGGGGACAGAGGGTCCTCGCGAACACAACATAGCGTGAAAATGAAATGGACATATCAGCAGCGAGCGAGAACTAATAAAAAGCTAGTAATTATTATCAGACGAGTTAAAACTAGTATATAAGTCGAAGACCATTGCGAGATCGTCTGAAATAAAAGCGCTCGTTAACAGGTAATAAAAGTTTGCGACAACTTAAGAGTTAGCGAGAGTCGTGGGGCAACCATTTCCACCTACCCCCGCCTCGCGACCCGGATCGCGGCGGTACCCTAGAATTATAGTAATCCTCGACCGCGCGGCCCTCCCGATCAATGAGGAAGGCGTAATCCCTCATTCTCGCTATATGCGCCTCCGACGTCGTGACGTTCTCATCATGATCGCGTTGTCTCGCGGCCCGGAGCCTCGCACATTCTTCCATCAAAACGACATGCCTGTCCTCGGCGGCTTCTCTGTCCCGTCTCGCCTGCATGTTAAGGTCCATCAGCATCCGACCATGTTTTCTCAGCAACTCCGCGGCTCATTGTTTCATTATCTCCGGATCTCGCGGATCACCTAAGAAATCTTCCACTTGGTCAGGAAGGGGGGACATCTCGTCGTCGCCCAATTCAGAATCGGTAGGAGGAATTTCATTATTCTCTGCGAAGTATTACGGAAAGGTCAGATAACGTGCCTAAGCTCGCGCAGGGCAAGGGGCCGTCGAAATGCTTACCAAGAGGGGGGCGAGAAGTCTCAGGGCGGCCCTGGAAGAGGTTGCCGTAGTGGGGATAGAGAGATTTACCCAGGCCAGGAGGGCAGGCTTCGCTATTGGTCGGAGGGACCTTTGGCGGCAGGGAGCCGTCGGTCTCCTCGCTCGTCAGGAGTCGGAACACTGGCTTATCTATAGTTTTGACGGGAGGAAGCGGAGACGGAGGCCACAGTGCCTGGCGAGCCGGGGACTCACGGGGCGAGGCTATACGAAGAAGGGAATGAAGGTCAGATAGTGGACAAAAGGAGAGCTGGCATGCGAGATTAAGGACATACCTGCGACATTTTTCCCAGCAAGATTTGTATCCGCCGACGGGCTTTTGCGAGACCCACCAGCAGGCTCGCCAGCATCCTCGTTAGGCAGTGCATCCTGCGAGTAGACATGAATCACAGGCAAACTTATTGACTTAAGCTAGAGGGGTAGCTCATACCTTCTCATAGAGACGGCTATCCGGGGAGGAGTCCAGCAGCACGGAGCTATCCTCGATTCGGCAAGCCGCCTTCGCCTTCTTGGTCTTCGGCGACTGAGCGGGAGACGGCCGGTTCATCCAGGCGGGGACCCTGGTCTTGGAGGGTAGCCCGCCGGCCCTCACCGCCCTCAGGCGAGCCTCAGCTTCTTCGGAAAGAGGCATCTCCAGGCAGCTACAATACGGGAAAAAGGAAAGGAAAAGAAGTGGCGGCGCGCGCCATTAAGGACCCGGGATGATATTTATAGCCCTCGGGGTGGGCCCCACCAAAGATTCCTGACAGATCATCAAGGGGCTGGCGAATACCAGGGGTTGGATGTTTCTTCGCGAGCATAAATATCCTCGCGAAGAGCGGGGATTGTGTACAGCCCTGATATTCGCCAGGCAAAGAGGCCCGGTTTAAGAAGGCGACAGGATGGAAGTGTTGGGTAAATTGCCCTCAATATTACCTTGATTTGAAGAGGCATCACTCTCAATACTAAGGACATATTGTATTTAACAAAGCTATACTTGTGTAGAAGATACAGGCACAGGTGACTCAAAAGAAAGGGCCAAACATGCCCTTAGATGTGAAGAAATCATCTACAAGGAGATGAAGATCTGTCTCAGCAGAACAGCTGAGACGATAGGTCAAATCCGCTGAGATGAGGAGTCGTCTCAGTGGATCCGCTGATTAGAAGAGCCCAACCGCTGAGATGCTCCCGCTGAGACTGGATACTGTCTCAGCCCAACCACTGAGACAGATCCAAATGTGCTGACGGGATCTGCTTTTGGCACAAACGACAATTGAAAGGGAAAAGCAACTCCAATCCGCCCTATACCGTGTCAGGAGGATCGAAATAGCCGTTGAAGTCTTCTGAAGGTATAAAAGAAGAAGCTAGGGCACAACAACATTTACTGTTCGATTACAAAGTTCTTGCTGCACGCCGCAATCGAGCATTCTCGTTTCAGCCAGTTGAAGTCATTCTCTGAAGCTGAAGTTAATCTTCCAAGGGAGATAAGTTAGCTCTTCCTGCACTTATTCAAGAAGGGTAAGTTGATCTTCTGCTTTGCTGAAGGAGAAGATCAAGGTGTTCCAAATCTGAAGCTGCTGCCTTTCAGATCTGAAGAAGGAAAACAGAAGACCTGAGAGTAACTCCTTATCTTCTGTAATCAAAACAAACTCTATTATATCTTTGTAAGGTATTGTTGCCTGAGTGAAAGGCTGTTGAGCCTGTGTGTAGAGATGTGTTGACAGCTTGAGTGGTAGGACTTCTTGATAGGTCTGAGGTAGGAAATCTGTGGGATTTCTGAGTGGTAGGAGTTACATAACTCTGAGTTGTAGGGCTGCTGAGCCTGAGGTGTAGGGCTGCTGAGCCTGAGGTGTAGGGCTGCTGAGCCTGAGTGTAAGGCTGCTGTGCCTGAGGTAGGATCACTCTTGATCTGAGAAGTTCTGAGGAACTTGTGGTGTAAGCTCAAGGAGCCGAGATTGGAGTTTGTGGCCTTGTCTAACTCATTGTTAGAAAGGTGAAGGGGGAAAGAGGACTACTCAAGACACCCTATCTTGAGGAACCTCTATACATCCTTGTGTGTTTTCTGTGATTATATTTTCTGCAGCTAGAAACATTAGGTTTATAGAAAGAAATTAAGTAAAACCTATTCACCCCCCCCCCCCCCCCCCCCTCTAGGTATTATTGACTACACCTATATAAACTATCAAGTGGCATCAGAGGGAGGTTGATCAAAAGGACTTAACAGTCTGATCAGATCCTATACAGGAGTAGTCAAATCTGAAATCCAATGGAAAGCAGTGGAATGAAGAAGGAATTGGGGTCAATGAAGTTGCCCATATGCTCCAAAGAAAACTTTGGGATATGGAAGCAAAGGGTAAGGCTATTCATGGAAGCCTCAGACCCAAGGATCTTTTTGACTGTCAAAAATGGTCCTTATACCTTTGAGAAAGTCTCCACCATTGACCCTACTAGGAAAGTACTTAAGGTATTCTCTGAGCTGACCAATGATGAGATAGCACTGTACACTATGGACAAGAGAGCCCAAAACATAATAGTAAATTCCATTGATGACACTACATTTCAGAACTTGGTACACTGCACAACTGCCAAGGAAATGTGGGACACATTGGTGGTGTATATGGAGGGAACAGCTGAAGTAAGGGATGATAGAAAGTCACTCCTCAATCAGGAGTATGAAGCCTTCAGACAGCTGAGCCAGGAGAATATCTCCATGTGCTATGAAAGGTTCTTTAGGATTGTAAATGAACTAAGAACCTATGGAAGAGTATTCACAGATTATGAGCTTAATGACAAGTTCCTTAGATCTCTAACCAGAGATTGGGACACTAAAATTTGTGCAATCAGGGAAGGGGCAAGGCTTGGAGAAACCCCTACCCATACTCTGTTTGGGAAACTGCTCTCATATGAAATGCAGCTTTCTGCAAGAAAGGAGGAGGACACTTCTTCCAGGGCTCACACAAGGGAGAGATCTGTTGCTCTCAAAGCTGAAAGCTCTAAGAAGAACAAGGTTAGAGTGCAGTCACCTCCAAGAAAGACTGCTGAATCTGAAAAATCTGAGAGCAACAGTTCAGACAGCTCCTCTTCTGATGAGGAGTTTGCTGCCTTCACAAGGCAGTTCAAGAAGATGATCAAGAGGAAACAATGGAAGAGCAAACCTTCCTCCTCTTCTCGTCCTAAGAAGGATCATTACAGATCTGAGAGACAACATCCCAAAGGGGACAGGTATGACTCTAAATCTAGTAAACATGTTTCAACTAACATAATTTGCTATTGCTGTAGTAAGCCTGGACATGTCATTGCTGACTGTCCAGTCAAGAGAAAGGAAAGAGGTGACAAGAAGCCTTATCACCAGAAGGAAAGGAAGGGAGAAAAATCCTTCCTAGCTAAGAAAGGCAAGAGCTGGAGTGAATCTGAATCTTCATCCTCAGATTCAGATGGTGAGGAGAAAGCCTACTTGGGGCTATTTGCTGATCAGCAGGAGGAAGACTATCCAGCTGCCAGGATAGGAATCAGGGCCCCTCTTTCACACTCAGATAGTGATGAAGAGGAGGATGAAGAAGACACTGCTCAGCTAGGGCTTATGGCCTTCACTGATGAAGAAGGGAGTCAGAATGCTTCTGACAATGATCAGGTACTCTATCACTCCATACCTCTTTCTGATTATGAGACTAATCCAGAATCTGAATATCCTTCATCTAAAGTTGGAGGTGAATCACACTCTGAGGAGGATGTCAATCAATTGATTGATGAATATGGTGCACTCCTGGAAGCTCTGAAAAGGAGCAAAAAGCTAGCCAAGAGGCAAGCCCAAGAGATTACTTCCCTAAAGCAATCTAACTCTGAGTGCATTGAGCATGCTACCCAGCTAGCTCTAATGAGCAAGGAGATTGGCAAGCTAAGGGGAATGTCAATCATCCATGTGGGCACCATAAGCCACAAGAACAAGATCATTAAGGATCTTGAGGAAAAGCTCCTCAAAGAGAGGATGCTAGTGGCTAGTTTCTCCAAGCCCAAGACAGTGATGCCTATCATTGACACCTTCAACTCCCAGAGCAAGAGAGGTATTGGGTCCAACAATGAGGCATCTACTAGCAACACTAAGGGAAAGGTCAAGGACTCAAAAGAATCTAAGGCCTCCTTTGTAAAAGTCTTGATGCCCTCAAATAAGTATGACCAAGAAAGTGTTCATGGTCACTTATTAAATGGAAGTTCCTATAACTTGAGCAGGAATGCTCACAGTTATGGAAATAGAAAGGAGATAGGCTTGAGTGCCTTCAAGGCTCTGCATGAGGAAATTCAAATGGCCCATCATGGACCCTTTATTTTTGGAACCTCAGCACCCTCACTCAAGATAACTAAGGATGTCAATTCTAAACATTGTTCAGCAAAATCCATGACTGTTGACTGTCCTACAACCAAGCCAAAAAGCCCAGTTTCTGCTGCTATCCACACATGTTTAGCTGCCAAGCTAAAGGTGGTTGATGCCAAACAAAAATAGGCTGCCTTGACTGATTATAGGAAGGTAAAAAGCCATGCCTTTGCTGCTAAGAAAAAGAAAACAGCAGCTGCATCCCCTACTGAACAGAAACAGGAAGCTTCATCTTCTAGGACTGTTCAGAAGAGGAGATATAATATATATGAGTGTTGGTGCTGTGGCAAAGTGGGACACTTTGCAATTGACTGTTGGCACAACCCCAATGTACCAAAGGCAAAGATTGAGCCTCAAGCCAAACCAGCCCTTTCTAAGAATATACCCTATGGTGTTAACCAGAACCTAGGACCCAAAATCAGTTGGGGTCCTAAGGTACATTAAATTTTGCATTGCAGGTTAGTTCAAGTACCAGTCTCAACCAAATATGGTACTTGGACAGTGGGTGCTCAAGGCACATGACAGGAACTAAGGACCTTCTAAAGGATTATCATCCAGTGAAGAATGGTCCTAAGGTTATCTTTGGTGGATCTGAAAAGGGAGTCACCAAAGGATATGGTATGATTTCAAATGGCATAGTCTCAATCACAAGGGTAGCTTATGTTGAAGGGTTGCAACACAACCTTGTAAGCATAAGCCAACTATGTGACTTAGGCTATGTCATTGAATTCCACAATGACAAGTGCTTGATCAAAAAATCTAATGACTTGGAGACCATTCTCTCAGGCACTAGGAGTGGGAATGTTTATTGCTTAGACTTCATTTGCAATTATTCTATCTCCTATGTGTGTCTTGTAGCTAATGAAAGTGAGTCTCTCTGTGTCCAATGGCACAAGAGACTTGCCCACATTAACTATAAGACAATGTATAGATTATTTTCTAAAAACCTTGTTAGAAATAGTCCTAATCTAAAATGTGTTAAAAGTGGCCCCTGTCATGCTTGCCAAATGGGTAAGCAAACTAGGACCACCTTTAAAAGTATTGGCTCCAAGGATACTGAAAGGTGTTTATACCTATTGCACATGGACTTGTTTGGTCCTTTGTCAATTCAGAGCCTAGGTGGGAAGTTGTATACCTTGGTAATTGTAGATGATCATTCAAAGTATACATGGGCATTCTTCCTTAAGAAGAAGTCAGATACCTTACATATCTTTATAAATTTTGTCAAGGCTATTCAGAATGATCTACTATGTACTGTGGTCAGGACTAGAACTGACCATGGCACAGAATTTCAATCTGAAGCCATGACAAAATTTTGTCAAGAATTTGGTATCACCCAAGAGTTCTCCTCCCCAAGGACTCCACAGCAAAATGGTGTGGCTGAGAGGAGGAATAAGACCTTGATAGAAGCTGGGAGAACATTACTTAGTGACTCCTCACTCCCAGAATACTTCTGGGCTGAGGCAGTCAATACAGCCTGTCATGTTCTCAATAGAGCCTTCATCAATAAGGTCCTTGGAAAAACTCCTTATGAGATTCTGAAAGGCAAACAACCTACAATTTCTTACTTTAGAATCTTTGGTTGCAAATGCTACATTCTAAATAATGGAAAATCACAATTAACAAAGTTTGCAGAAAAATGCAATGTGGGGGTTCTTGTTGGGTATAGCTCACATAGTAGAGCTTATAGAGTTTATAACAAGAAAACCCATGTTGTAGAAGAATCTATGCATGTAGTATTTGATGAGACTAGCATTCTCTACAAAGAATGGTCTAGTTCTTCTATTTTGACAGGAAATGAAGAAGGGATGCATGAGCTGACTGTCCAAGACAAGCCCAGCAGCAGCAAAACACATACAGCAGTTGCAATTCCTGAAGTGGAAGAGGTACAAGATGGTGAAGCCATAGCTGAACCAGTGGAACAAACACAGCCACCAGAGGATCCTCTTCCTGCTGCTACAAGGCATCTGAGAGATCATCCAAGAGATCTAATAATTGGAGATCATACCCAAGGCATATTGACAAGAAGCAGAGCTCATAATGAAGCACTATTCTTAAGCTTCCTTTCACAAATAGAGCCCAAGAAGTTTGAAGAGGCCAATCAAGACACCTTCTGGATTGAAGCCATGCAAGAAGAGCTCCTACAATTCAAGAGATGCAAAGTATGGAAGCTAGTACCAAGACCTCAGGGACACAATGTGATTGGCACCAAATGGGTATACAGGAACAAGCTTGATGAGAATGGAACAATCATCAAGAACAAAGCCAGATTAGTAGCCAAAGGATACAGGCAAGAGGAAGGTATAGAATTTGATCAAACCTTTGCACCAGTTGCAAGGTTGGAAGCAATTAGGTTATTCCTTGCCTATGCTGCCCACAAGGGGTTCAAAGTCTACCAGATGGATGTCAAATCAGCCTTCCTCAATGGAGACTTGAAGGAAGAGGTATATGTTGAACAACCTTCAGGTTTTGTGCATCCAACCCTATCCTCTCATGTTTATCTTCTTAGGAAAGCATTATATGGTCTCAAGCAAGCTCCAAGAGCTTGGTATGAGACTTTGTCCAACTTTCTCCTCAAGAACAAGTTCATGAGGGGAAAGATTGATAGCACATTGTTTCTCAGGGAAACAAGGGGCAAGTGTCTCTTAGTCCAAATTTATGTTGATGACATAATCTTTGGGTCTACTGATGACAACCTCTGCAAGAGATTTGCCAATCTAATACAGGGGGAGTTTGAAATGAGCAATATGGGTGAGCTCAAATATTTCCTTGGGCTCCAAGTGAAACAGTCTGATGATGGAATTTTCATCTCCCAGACCAAGTACACTAAGGAGCTCATCAAGAAATTTGGGATGGAATCAGCCTCCACCATGAGAACACCCATGGGGTCAAATGTATCATTAGACAAGGATGAAAAGGGGAAGGCCTTTGATGAGTCCATGTATAGATGCATCATTGGATCTCTATTATACTTGACTGCTAGTAGGCCAGACATTATGTATTCTACATGTGTTTGTGCTAGGTATCAAGCATGTCCTAAGGAATCTCACTACACCTCTATGAAGAGGATTCTGAGATACCTCAAGGGCAGTTTGCATCTTGGCCTTTAGTACCCTAAGAACAATGACTTTGAACTAACATGATTTTCAGATGCAGATTTTGCAGGTTGCAAAGAAGACAGGAAGAGTACAAGTGGTACTTGTCAATTCCTAGGGAGAAGATTGATATCATGGAGCAGCAAGAAACAAACCAGTGTGGCAATATCCACAGCTGAATCAGAATACATTGTTGTAGGTAGCTGTTGTGCACAACTCCTTTGGACACAACATCAGTTGGAGGACTACAACCTCAAGGTAAGGGAATCTCCTTTGTATTGTGATTCATTCAGTGCAATATCTATTGCTAAGAATCCTGTCTCTCATAGCAGGACCAAGCACATAGAGATTAGATATCATTTTATTAGAGAACATGTAGAGTGTAAAGACATCTGTCTTGAATTTGTCCCCACTGACAAACAAGTAGCTGACATCTTTACAAAGCCACTGGATGAATCTAAATTCAATGCTTTCAAAATTGATCTTGGCATGCTTAGTATAGAATAGTCCTAAATGTATGGGTAATAGCTGTCACTACTATTGGTTATGAATGGTGAATTGTCAAGTTTTACATTACTGTACACTACAACTTAGTAACATGTCTAGGACCCATCTTAAGACAAAGTATCTACATTAGGTCTAAACCCTATGATCAGCTAAAATGCAGGAGTATGTTCAGCTGAATCAGCTGAGAAAAATCACAGCTGAACCGCTGAGATGAGGAAACTGTCCCAGCGGTTGACAGCTCACTGTCCCAGCTGAACCGCTGAGACGAGCAAACTGTCCCAGCGATTGACACTTTACTATACCAGCGGCCTAGGTCTCCGTCTCAGCTGAACCGCTGAGACGGGGTATTTTCAACATGACATTTGTTAATTAACCCAGAAATCCTTGAAACAATAAGGTAATTAAGTTAAAAAAAAAACCTAGGGTTAATAAAATCGAAACTAAAAACCTATAAATAGACACACTGTAACCTAAAACAAACCACAAAGCCAAACCCTTAGCCGTCGAGACGATTCATCTTCTCTTCCGTCTCATCGCATCGATTCTCTGCTTCCATGGCGCCAAAAAGCTCGAAAGATCTCCTGGAGGGCTACGAAATCGTAAGAGATGGATTCTCTCATGCCTCAGAAGAAATTCGACACGTGATTCATCTAATGGAAGCTCAAGGTCTGGAGCACATGCTGTCTGAACCGTGCTGCATTCTCAAAACTGAAGTTCTGGAATGGTTCAACCATGTCAAACTGTCTCCATCCAAAACCATCCTGATGTCCAAGATAGGAGGTGAGAAGATAAAGATTACAGTTAAGAGGTTGGAGAAGGGGTTGAAATTAACTCCCTGCAGTAAAACGGAAGAGGAGGAAATCTCTGAAAAGGATAAGAGGGCTGCCCTAAAGTGGACAGGATACAGTGATACTAAAACCAGTTGTCTAAGGAGAAAGTTCTTCAATCAACAGGGGAAGTTGTTGTCTGATATTGTAGGCAAAGCTATCCTATGCAAGCCTGGTTCACATGACACTGTCTCACAGTTCATGTTTGAATTAATGACAAGGATAATTCTGTCCAAGAGAACCTCATGGGGAGAAGTCATCTTTCAAAGGATAAAGGAATCCCTACAAGCCCCCAATATGGGAAGAATACTATCTCTGTACCTACAGAATAGTTATTCAGAGACCTTTGCACACTCCAAGGGGTCAAATCTCCTTTACCTTAAAAGAATGGACATTAAGACTCTGGATAGATTCTCCAGGGTGCTCCCTATGAGCCAGCCATCTGTGGCAAAGGAAAAGAAGAAAGAAGTATCCCAGCAGAAATCAAATTCCTCAACAGAATCAGATGGGTCTGACAATGAGGACATTCATGGGTCTGACCATAGATCTGCAAGCAGCCAAGTGAATATAGATAATGAAGATGTCTCCAGGACAGGAATGAATGAGGAACCCCAAGGAAGAGTTGTGCCCAATCCTGAGCCAACTCAAATGATTGCTGATCCAGCTGTTGCTCAAGCTGAAGATGAATTTCCCAATTCATCTACCCATGGTAAATCAAGACTTTAGTTAGGCCTCTCCTCTCTATCAATTGTATAGTCTAGGTGTCTAATTCATCAATCATTCTTTTAGGTGCCCTTAGACAAAACTCTCCTCCTATGGATGCTCTAAGTGAGGGGGAGCATAGCCCAGCCTATGCAGGAGGAGGTGGATCTGCTAGTGAGGAAGAACATCAACAGGAACCAACCCATCCCAATCTACAAAGTGCACTAACTGCCCCATCTGAGGGGGAGCAGATCCCTGATGCTGGAAGGGCTATAGCTCAAAGTGAAGGTGAAGAGCTGGTTGCAAAAGTCTTGGCCCAGGAAAGACCAGCTGCTACTCTGGACACATCTGACCTGCTAAACTCAATACAAACCATGATTGAGGGTCAGATGCTGTCAGTAAAAGAACTGATTGCTGAAAGAATACAAGATGCTACTGCTCAAGTTAGGGATGAGCTAAATGCTACAAGAGCTGCACTGACTCAGGAGATCCAGGCCAGTGAGCAGAGAATGGAGTTAAGAGTGGCTGGAGTAAGAACTGAGCTGAATGATCAGGTCAATGATGTCAAAACTGCATCAGATCATATCCTTCTGCAGATGACAAGATGGTTTGAAATGGCCAAAAATACTGTAGGTGCCCAGCACACAATCTTGAAGGACATTGCTGACCACCAAGGGGATTCCACAAAGGACATCACATATGTAAAGAATCACCTTTACAAAAACCAAAATGTCTGGGAAAAAGCAGTTGCCAGCATGGCACAAGTGGTCAACACATCATGCAGCCAAGTAAAATCTCACATTGACAAGGCAAAGGACTTCATTTTGGATGATGTGGACAGCACCTTTCAGACTCTCTCCCAATCAATAATTCATCAACACTCTGAAATAGAGAAGAAAATAGTGGACAACAGCAAAAAAAGGGAGGAGAAGATTACAAATCTACATGCTAAGATGAAAGGAACACACATCCAGTTATATAACAACATGGAATCCTCACACAAATTGATTCTCTCCAACCAAGAAGCAGCAAGCAAGCAAGTGGTGGAAGTGGTCAACAATGCCTCCAGCACTATTCAAGAAAATATCCTTGCAATGGTCAGAAAGGTCACTGACACTCAATGGGACACAAGTTTAAAAGTGCTGCAAGGAACAAGAGTTGCTTTGAATCTACCAAACCTGAACCCTAGCAGAGATGAAGATTTTGACTTCCAAAGTCAATCAAATCTGATTGCTGATGAGAGAGCAGCAAAAAGGAGAAGGGTAGAAGGTATTCAAACTGCTGAAGAATACATGGCACATAAAAGAATGGAAAGGCTAGAGGATCCACTCCATGATGATGACAATCTGGAGTTGGACACAATTGTTGTGAATACCTGGGTGAGCCATGACAATCCAATGAAGGACATTGACCATGTCTACTCAGCTGTTGAGTGGATCAAACACCTTGAAAGGGAATCCTTAAGGGAGAAGATTCTCAAAGAAAACATGGTAAGAAGGGAAACTCCTTTAAGGATTCCCCCAAGATATCTTCCCAAGCCACTTCTGTATTTCAAAGTAAAGGAGCAGATGAAGGCTGCTGAAGAAGCTAGGAAAAGAAAGTCTACTGATGGAGGAAGCTCTTCACAGGGTCCATCTTAGAAGAATCAGCCTTGGAATTTTTTTTATTTTATTGCATGTACAATTATAAGTTGAATTCTCTTTTATATATTTGTACTAAACATCAAAAGTGCAATGAAATTTCCTATTCTGCTCATAATATTGTGTTTGTTACTATTGATATATGTACTATGTATTTATTATCCTTAGTTTTCAGTATTTTAAATGAGAAATTCAATCTGAAATGAATCAGCTATTACAGAAAAATAGCTCTCCAATTGAGGGGGAGTACAGTCCCTAATCAGGTTGAAGGGAGTTGGCAAATGCTAAAAAGTGTATAGGTTAGCCTATAGGTTGATCCAAAGGGATCAATAGATGTTGTCCCTCTATCCATAGAAGGGTTGAAGAAACCAGAAAGGGGGAGCTAGGGCCAGAACCCATGCTGAAGAAAAGAGTGAAAGGGGGAGAAAGAGTGAAAGGGAGATAAGACCAGTACCAATGACTAGTGTGGTGGGTCCCATGAGATAAAGTGAAAGGGAGATAGGACCAGTACCAATGACTAGTGTGTTAGGTCCTATGCTTCACAGATTTTTTTTCTATGTAGGTCACTCTTTATGTGAAAAGATTAATATTGTTAATGGACCTTAGCATTGGGGATGTTCTGCCTTCTTCAAATAGGGGGAGATTGTTGGGTAAATTGCCCTCAATATTACCTTGATTTGAAGAGGCATCACTCTCAATACTAAGGACATATTGTATTTAAGAAAGCTATACTTGTGTAGAAGATACAGGCACAGGTGACTCAAAAGAAAGGGCCAAACATGCCCTTAGATGTGAAGAAATCATCTACAAGGAGATGAAGATCTGTCTCAGCAGAACCGCTGAGATGATAGGTCAAATCCGCTGAGATGAGGAGTCGTCTCAGTGGATCCACTGATTAGAAGAGCCCAACCGCTAAGATGCTCCCGCTGAGACTGGATACTGTCTCAGCCCAACCGCTGAGACAGATCCAAATGTGCTGACGGGATCTGCTTTTGGCGCAAACGACAATTGAAAGGGAAAAGCAACTCCAATCCGCCCCATACCGTGTCAGGAGGATCGAAATAGCCGTTGAAGTCTTCTGAAGGTATAAAAGAAGAAGCTATGGCACAACAACATTTACTGTTCGATTAAAAAGTTCTTGCTGCACGCCGCAATCGAGCATTCTCGTTTCAGCCAGTTGAAGTCATTCTCTGAAGCTGAAGTTAATCTTCCAAGGGAGATAAGTTAGCTCTTCCTGCACTTATTCAAGAAGGGCAAGTTGATCTTCTGCTTTGCTGAAGGAGAAGATCAAGGTGTTCCAAATCTGAAGCTGCTGCCTTTCAGATCTGAAGAAGGAAAACAGAAGACCTGAGAGTAACTCCTTATCTTCTGTAATCAAAACAAACTCTATTATATCTTTGTAAGGTATTGTTGCCTGAGTGAAAGGCTGTTGAGCCTGTGTGTAGAGCTGTGTTGACAGCTTGAGTGGTAGGACTTCTTGATAGGTCTGAGGTAGGAAATCTGTGGGATTTCTGAGTGGTAGGAGTTACATAACTCTGAGTTGTAGGGCTGCTGAGCCTGAGGTGTAGGGCTACTGAGCCTGAGGTGTAGGGCTGCTGAGCCTGAGGTGTAGGGCTGTTGAGCCTGAGTGTAAGGCTGTTGTGCCTGAGGTAGGATCACTCTTGATCTGAGAAGTTCTGAGGAACTTGTGGTGTAAGCTCAAGGAGCCGAGATTGGAGTTTGTGGCCTTGTCTAACTCATTGTTAGAAAGGTGAAGGGGGAAAGAGGACTACTCAAGACACCATGTCTTGAGGAACCTCTATACATCCTTGTGTGTTTTCTGTGATTATATTTTCTGCAGCTAGAAACATTAGGTTTATAGAAAGAAATTAAGTAAAACCTATTCACCCCCCCCCCCCCCCCTCTAGGTATTATTGACTACACCTATATAAACTATCAGGAAGTAATAAGAGACTCCAGGCCTTAGGGCCAAAGTCCTCGCGACGGAGACCTTGGATAAGCCTCTCTCGGAGAACTCGCTGAAGGGCGAGCGAGAAGGGTCGGCGAGATAAGCGCTCGCAGTGTTCGGCGAAAGGGGTACCACGTTCGACGAACTCTCCAGTGATCGTCGAGCCCACCCATGTTCGGCGGAATCATCAGCAGTCGACAAAGCGCTCTGGGCTCACTAAAGCCAAGGCGGCGGTCTCGCAAGAGGAGTCACGAGATACTGACCTCGGCAGGTATCTTCAAGAGAACGGGCCAAGTGAGGGGTGACAGACCAATACCTCGCAGGCCGCAGGAAGGATAGACCTTTGTTCAGTAAAGGGGTGTACAGCGAAACGTGTTCAGTGCGCGGCAAAGATAGTACGCGATCTCGCAGGGGGGCTCGCAAGCTTAGGGTCTCAGCATCTGGCGAGCTCGCTTCGGCGTTCGACGAATGTCGAACGGGGCTCAGCATTCGTCAGGCGGCGCTTGACGAATTGCAGCGGGAAGCAACGGTCGGCGAACCGCCCGCCTCAGCGGTCAGCGGACAATTCAACGTCCTGCCTTCGTCGAGCTCGCCTCTGATCGACGAAGAGCTCAACATTCGACGGAGGGCGTGTTAAGCCCGACGGAGCCAAGAGGCGGTCTCGCAAGAAGGCTCGCGAGAGCTTCGGCAAGTAGTGTTCTCGCGGTTTCTCGCCCATGGGTTGATAAGGTCAAATCACCCTCTCACCCTTGGTGGTCTGCCTTTAGCTCCTCCAAACAGCGGAGTTTGGCTGTTAGCAGACCCATTTGGGGTGCGGATAGTAAAACCAAAAGGCAGAATCCTGCTATTCGCAGGCCAAACTAGAAAACCTATAAATAAGACCTCAATGGCACCTTTGGAGAGGACTTCACTTCAGCTTCTCTCTCCTTAGGTTTTCTCTGGTTAGCATTTTCAGAGCTCTCCAAGGTGCCCGAGTCTCAGCTTTGGCTTGGGAGGGAAAGCGCTCAACGATCTTCCGGGTTAGTGGAGGGACCTCCTCGCTGCGACTAAGGTCTTAGTCTTTTTTCTAGTCTTCAGTCTACCTTCTCCGAGGGATCAGTAAGGGCTAGCTGCCCCTCATTTCGGTGAGGGCCCCGAGCTCTACAAGAGGCCGAGAAATCGGTTTCAACAAACATGACATCAAAATAATAAGCATAGTCTTTTGGACAGCAGCCCATCGGCTATTAACTCTCAACCCTAACATAAAACAAAAGACAAACATACCCTTACAACATAATAATAATAACGCTCAGGCCCCCGCCTTAATTTCAACGTAACAGTATCTTCCCTTTCAGAATGTCCTTGTCCTCAAGGACAGAATTGGGGCCACTTTTGCCGCAGCGACCGCAAATCCTCCCACGTGGCCTCCTCCGGCGACCCATCCAGCCATTGCACTAATAGTTGTGTCACCACCCGGCCATTCCTGTTCGTGATGCGTCGATCCAAGATCGCCATTGGTTCCACCAAGAGGTTCCCTTCCTTGTTCACTGTCGAGGGAAGCGGCACGGTGTAATCGGGAGGCTCACCCCTGTGCTCCTTCAATTAAGAGATATGGAAGGTATGGTGGATTTTTGCCGAATAACGCCCGTGCGTAACATCTCGTCAATCAACCCATCAATCACATTTTTGGAGGGGCGGGTAACGGTAGGGGTGGAGGTTGATGTCCACCGTGCTGTCTTTTAATGGTATGTGATGGTCTTGTTCCCGCCGTGGAGGCAGCCCCCGTGGTTCCGCAAAGATGTCGTTGAAGTTATCCAGAACGGCCTGCAATTGCTCTTGCTGTTCAGTGTTGGAGCAGGCCCCCTGTAGCTGCCATGAACAAAAAGCCAGTGGTGTCTCCGCCTCCTGCTCCGTCGGTGCCTCCTGAATGTGGCATAGAGCCAACATACTCAACTGCCCTTCCTTGGCCAACAGTTTTTGAACTCGTGCCTCCTTTGGCCATGGGTTATTTGCCGGTGTGGCCCCCCACAATGAAATATGCTTGCCACAACTGTTGAATTACATGCGCAGATTATTGAAGTCCCATTTCACCACTCCTAAGGTCACCAACCATTGCACACCCAAGACAACTTCACACCCTCCCAACGGCAAAATTAACATATCTGAAGCAAAAAACAACACCTTGCATCCGCCAACGGAAATCAGCCACCTTGTGCGCGCTCGTGATTTTCTTCCCATTTGCCACTGCCACCGTAAATGGCGGAATCAGAACCAAGGTACACTGGAGGCGTTGCGCCGTGCTTGCATCCAGAAAATTATGCGTGCTTCCCGAATCGATCAACACATTTATGGGTTGGCCTTGAAACGACGCGATGACGCGCATGGTGTGGAACTGTGTAAGCCCGGTCAGTGCATGGACTGATACTTGGGGGGTTTGTTGGTCGTCAACCTCCAATTGTGCTTCTTCCACTTCGAACGGTTCCGATTCTTCGTCAGCATCCACGACAACCTCCAAAGCATAAGATTGTCGCCGATTGGGGCATCGGTGACCGGGAGTGTAGGCTTGATCGCACCAGAAGCATAAGTCGTTCTTCCTCTTGTCATCCATTTCCGACGATGTCAGTCATCGCGTCTGTGGAGCGGAAGGGCGAACATAAGTGGGATGTGTGGCCGGCTGCGTCGCTACCTTGTTGTTTGCAGCAGGTGCCTCCACGGCCTTGAAAGATTTGTTGGGAAAAGACCAAGTTCTCTCCTCGCGTTGGCGCCACTCGAGAGAGATCACGGCTGATTTGTGGCTGCGGACAGACATTTTATACTCTTGTAACCGGGCAAGCGAAAAAACCTCCTGTAGGGACTTGGGCTGGAACATGCGGACGGAGTATTCAATTTCATCCTGGAGGCCGGCTAAACAGAAGCTAATAGCATGCTCTTCGGAGATGTGCACCCGATGGAGAATTAGATCGAATTCGTCCAGGTAGCTTTGGACGGAGGAATGTTGTCGGAGGTTCTTAAGTTCACTCATGGGGTCATCGAACAAGACAGAGCCGAACCAAGCGTGCAATGCTCTGCTATATTCCTCCCAAGTCGGCCATTGTCGAGTTAACCGGGCCTTCATGAATGCTTGGTGCCAGTAAAGGGCTTTCCCTTCCATGTGGATGGCGGCCATCTGCACCTTCATATCGTCGGGTGTGCCATCTATGTCGAAAAATTGGTCACATTTGTAGATCCATTCGAGGAGGCCGTCGCCTCCAAAATGCGGAAAGTCAATCCGCGATAGGTGGCTTGGAAGCCGGTGCTGCTGAGCAGGAGAGGGAGTTCCCGGAGTGGGGGCACCGTGACTGGATGCGCCGGACCGCTCGACCATCAGATTGGCGAACATGGCTCGCATCTCATCACTGAGAGCTTGGACGGAGCGGCTGAGTTCTTCACTCAATGTCTGCTTGACAACATCCATTTCCCCTTGCAGATCCTTGGATCGAGTAGCGTCCGAAACCGGCATTTTCCCGGACACAGCTAGCTCTGATACCCTTGTTATGCTCCTTCCGCCTGCGATTTCAGCAAGCCCAAATAACCAGAGAAAGGGGAATAATACACCACAATGACAAGAAGAAGAGCTCCAGATGATTCACTCAAACAAACACAAAATAACAGTAGCAGGTAAAGTCGATCCTAAGGGAGCAAACCCTGAACAGATCGATGGAGGGGCGGGGAGTTCTTCCGTTGCTTACCTTCCAACTAGCACCAACATGACATCAAAATAATAAGCATAGTCTTTTGGACAGCATCCCATCGGCTATTAACTCTCAACCCTAACATAAAACAAAAGACAAACATACCCTTACAACATAATAATAATAACGCTCAGGCCCCCGCCTTAATTAGAACGTAACAAGTAAAGATCCTTTCCGATGAGAAATAGTAAAATAACCCAGTGAAAACGACTAAAAAAATTACAATGAAAATAAAAAAAATCCAAATGAAGAACTTACCGATGATGGCAACAATGGCAAAGAGGGTTGAAGGTCCCTACCGATGATGGCGGGTTATGGAGTCACGGTATATGGCGTCGGGAGTAGATGCGCGAAGGTCCCTATCGATGATGGCGGCAATGGCAGAGAGGGTTGAAGCACGGGAGGGGGTTCTCGAGTCGTTTGCAGAGGCCGAGAAGGTTGAAGGAGGGAGCGTGAGGGAGCGTTAGGGAGCGGGATTTGCGTGAGCAGAGTGAGCATATTTATTGCGCAGGGGTTGACGGCGTGTGAATGAGGAGATGTTAGGGTTGGATATTTCGATGGTTGTCTAAATCCGATGGGTTATAATAGTTGTAGCAGTTTGATCGTGTGGTCCAAATAAAAAGATTGATGTGCTTGGTAGATATGCATATTTACTTGTATAATAAAGATATATAGGCAATTGTTATTAGCACACCAGTTTTGGCTATTCGCACACCAATTTCTATGAATTATCACGCGCCTTTTGAAAATACGTCTTGTACATGCATTTTTAGGAAAAGTGTTCAACACAAAAATTGTAGATCTCGTCGAGATCTACAACTTTCGTGTTGAACACTTTTCCTAAAAATGCATGGACAAGGCGTATTTTCAAAAATTCTTCAAAAAATCGCTATAGTTACGATCAGGGCGGCAATACGTCATGTGCGTGTATTTTTAGGAAAATTGTTCAACACGAAAGTTGTAGATCTCGACGACCTCTACAATTTTCGTGTTGAACACTTTTCCTAAAAATGCATGTAAAAGGCGTTCCCGACACGGGGCTCCGCCTCTACAGCCAAGCGCGACAGTACCCGGTCGGCGACGGCGGGCTTCGCCCACCCCCGGCGCGATGCTGTCGGGCGGCCTTCGACCGCAGCCAGGCGGCCTTCGACCGCAGCCAGGCGGCCTTCGCCCATGCTCGATGCGTCTGCGGGCTATGCCCGCAACATATACATATCAGTACTCGAATGTTGGGATATAACGCGGAAACTATCCCCTAGTCGCAACCAAATAATGCAGGGTATACAAGCGCATGAATCTGAACAAGAATCTCTGCATATATAAATAATATAACTGCAACAATACAACATGAAGAAATGTATCGACGTCCATTACAGAATACACCACGGAGAGCCTAACTCGCTCGATCCGCGTGAGAGATAATAATCTAGACTGCAATCTGCTAGTACAGCAGACGCACAAGGTTCACCGAGAATCTTCGTCGTCGGATGACGACCAAACCATCAGCCACCACCGGAGAAGCACCGTCGAGGCCAACTGCACCCGCGCACGCCATCGACACCAAGCCGCACCACCGGAGAAAAACACCATCAAGGTCACTGCACCACCGCAAGCCTTCGCCGCCATGCCCGCACCACATCATCTCCTTCAAGACTGGTAGAGATCCTCTCCTCCAAGACCGGCGGCTATTTCCTCCAAAGCCGGTGGATACGTCGAGCTAGAGTCTCACACGAGAGAATAGAAGAGCAAACAACGCTCGATACCAACGGCTCCACCGCCATCGCACGGTGTTTCACCAACGACAACCACCGGCGACATCCTACAGGGGTCTCCCACCCCTTGCGGCACCAAGATCAAGACGGCGGCGGCGACGGCGGCTCCTCCCTCCAACACTAGCAGTTTCCTCTCACACAAGGTTGTTCTTCTCACGTGAACGGGAGATTTACTATCTATATACATATATCAAATATATATATATATATATAACACAACCCTATTTTACTTTCCACTCAAGAGAGATAGAATCTCTCTCAAATAGGAAAGCAACTATAGGCCGGGATTTCCTTTTTATTTTTTTTATAAAACCTGCGGCTCCACTGTCAAGCATGACATTTCCCGAAATGGAAGAAACTCGATTCGGATCCGGTTTGGATCGATCCGGATCCGAACCAAATATAACACTCGAAATAACTCTAAAAATATATATCAATATTATAATATTTATTTTGTAAAAAATACATATATACTTAAAAAGATTATTGTTTTCCCTCTCTTTCCCTCTCCGCCGCACTCTCTCCCCTTCCCTCCTCTCTTTCTCTCTCTCTCCCACTCTCTCTCTCTCTCAGGGAAAGTTTATTTTTATTTTTGTATATTAAAGATGTTTCGGATAAAACATGTGAAAGATCCAACGGTAGAAAATGAAAGCACGGTAAGAGCATAAAGATTGCAATATTCACTTATATAATAAAGATATATAGACACACGAGTGACATGGGAGATAGGCACACATGACTCCTTCCCTACGGCCAACCGCGATAGTACCTCAACGACAATAGTGCACGGGGCCCTCATGTCTCGCACGATATTATCCTGGACACGACATTGTCCCGGCGCGATGACACTCCCGCCGCTCGCAAACTCCCGAGTGTTATACTCTGCTCGTCCTCATTTTTGCTGTGTGTACGGGGGTTTGCGAGCGGCGTGAAGAACACATTTTTTATTGTATTTAGAGAAGTTTATCTACATGAGAGCACATTTTTTAAAATAAAAGAAAAATACATAAATTTTAAAAATTGATTTTTTTTTAATAAAGAAGAATAAAATCAAAAAGTAAATGTTTTACAAGGGACGTTTTTCCCTCATCTATGGGAGAGTATCGAGAAGTGAAGAGCTTGGGGGGGGGGGGGGGGGGGGGGGTCAACGTATCTTTTCTTGCACCCTTGGGGTCCTATATATAGACAATCCAAAGGGGTGTATTGGTCTGCGAATAGACACCCCCGCAAAATGCCTGATCCGACGGACCAGTGAGAGAACATCAGTGAGATAGTTGGTGCTACTTTAAAAAAGGATCGTGTTGCCGAGAACATCAGCGAGATATTGAGGGGCTCGCCCACGGGCGTGTTTGAAGAAGATCTTGCCTATGAATAGGCTATGGGCGAGTACCAAAGAGATCTCGTCTATGGGCGAGTACCAATTAAAAGATCTCATCTATGGGAGAGTATCGAAAAGATCTCGCCTATGGGCAAGTTCCAAAGAGATCTCACATATGAGGATAGTTTTGATTGCTGACCGTTGTCTCGGCTGGGCTTACCTCGACGAATATGAATTGTACAATAATCTATCGACAAATAATTAAATCCAATATTTACATTGAAAGATAAATAATTAAATTGAAAGAGATGACTGAATTATACTTCACATATGGCATATTCAAATCCAATATCTCTTTATAATACAATTCTTCAATTTTCATTTAAAAATCTTCACAATACATTTTATTTTCATTTTCTCCCCCTCTTCATGCAAAATAAATGGCAAATTTTTTGCATGCGATTGTGGATACAAATCATGATTCGGGATTTACAAAATTGTGCAACTTATCCTACAAAATAAAATGTTTATTTTTCTAAGAAATAAAAATGATTAATCTCACGGAGAGATCCAAATGATCTCTACGGGAGATCAAAATGACATCTAGAGAGATCATCGTTATTTGGGGGGATCATTTTGATAGGATGTTGTTATTAGCAAACCTCTTATGGATACTAGCAAACCAAAAAAATCAGGCTCATCATTTTTTTTTTCATTTTTTCTCTCCTAACAAATAGCTACTAGCAAACCAACCCCTTCCCCTCATCCCTCAGCCACATTCCATCTGCAATCACTCACATCTTGTCGTATTCCTCTGCGTCTTCCTCCTTGCCCGCTATGGTCGCTAGGGTTCCCATAGCCATCTCGAAACCTTGCGGTTTTGAGATCTTCCATCTTAGATATCCCCAAATGGGGGATAACGACAATGATAACCATGAGGATGAAGTGAAGCCATAGGAGGGACGAACGAGGCAAACCTGTGGGGATATGGTGGTGCGAGTGAAATTCTGTGAAAAGTGATATTTTCTCATGGTTTGCTGGTAAAATTTGGTTTTCGAATAGTCATTTTTTTGACTTTTATGGTGTACTAGTAGTAATACTTTCCCAAAGTAAAAATTAATTTGCCAATAATAACACTCTTTTGATAAAATTAAGGAAGATCATTTTAATATCACCACATAAATGAATAATTTTTTTTTTACTCTGTAAATATATAACACAATCTTTAGAATCTCGGACCTTCATTTGGTTCCAGCCCGTTTACAAAAGTTTTGCTAATAAATGGGTAGTGATGGACACGAGTGTTCGACACGGGGCTCCGCCCCTACGGTCAAGCGCGACAGTACTCGGCCGGTGGCGGCGGGCTTCGCCCACCTCCGGCGCGATGCTGTCGAGCGGCCTTCGGCCGCAGCCAGGCGGGCTTCGAATCACCCATGCTCGATGCACCTGCGGGCTCCCGCTGTACAACCCGTATTCTCCGAGTGGGTCCCTCAAGCCAACTGGCGAGACCTGGGTCAGCCGGATCATTCGCCCAGGCTAAGGAAGGTGGAGAGATCCCCGGATTAGTGGGGGTACGCTGCAGGCGAGAAGAAGTTCGGCGAGTGGCGCCCTCACGGAACACTCGCTCAGTAGCATGGGCACTCGCCCAGCTGAGCGGGAGATCGGCGAGTGGTGCCCTCACGGACCACTCGCTCAGTAGCATGGCCACTCGCCCAGCTGAGCGGGAGATCTGCGAGTGGTGCCCTCACGGACCACTCGCCCCAAAGGCTTTGAGGGGGAAATGACCATAATGCCCCTTGTGGGCTGCAAATAGTCCTTCGGAACAGCGGAGTTAGGCTATTAGCAGACCAATTTGGGGTGCGGTTAGTAAAACTAAAAGGCGGATTCGTGTTATCTGCAGACCAGCCTAGGAAAAACTATAAATAGACCCTTAAGGGCACCTTGGAGGAGATCCGATTTTAGAGAATCCTCTCCTCCAGGCTAGTTTTTGGTCGGCTGCTAGTGCCCTCCAAGGTGCCCGGTTGAGCTCTGGTTTGGGAGGGGAAGCTCTCTAAGATCTTCCGGGTGTGTGGCGGGACCTCCTCGCTTCAGCCTTGGGTCTTTTCTTATTCTCACATCCACCGTCAAGAGAGTCTAGTGAGGGAGAAGTAAGCATCGGCTGCACCCCCAGTTGGTCCGAACTCAAGAGGCCTGTTGCAGGTTTCAACATTTTTGGTGCGGTGAGCGTGGACCGTAGCCAGTGAAGGAAAATCCCAAGCTAGGCTCGATGACAGGAGATGGAGGGAATGGTTCTGACTCAGGCCACTCGCAGCCACCAGCGACAGGGGAGTGGCTGGAGATGTTCGAGAAATTCAAGCGAGAAGTCCTGCAGACAGTTCTCGTGGCAAGGGGCGAATGCGAGACGCCAGCGGTTCCCATCATTCCACCCCAACAGGTCGGCGAGAACGCTCCGGGGCAGCGGCCGGGAAAGGAGGTGCCAGCAGAAGGAAGTGCGCGAGATCTCCCGGGGCGGCAGCTGTTCAGCAGTCCGGCGAGTGCTGAGGTGTGCGAGTTGGCTGCGCGCGAGAGGACCATTCGCCGAGCAGGGGAAGGGAGCCCCTTTTGCGAGATGATCCTCTCGGCTCCAGTGTCGGAGGGGTTCCGGGGGCCGGAGATGTCCTACTACACCGGAAAAGAGGACCCGGTCGTGCACCTGCAGTGGTTTGAGGACATGACCTCAATTCTCCCCATGTCGGATGCATTCCAATGCCGGCTCTTCGCAACCACCCTGAAGGAGAAGGCAAGGGATTGGTTCCACCAGCTTCCCGTAGGTTCCATCTACGCGTTCGACGATCTGCGTCGGGGCTTCCGGCTGCGATTCTCGGCGTCAAAAAAGAGGAAGAAGGATGCGGAGGCTCTCTTCAAGATCAGGCAAAGGGAGGGGGGAGTCCCTGTCACATTACGTGGACAGATTTCAGGAAGAGATACACCTTGTGCAGGAGGTGCCGGGGTTCGCCCTCAAAATGGCGTTCATTGTGGGATTGAGAGACGGGTTCTTCAAGATGGACCTGAAGAGGAGGGCTCCGGTCTCCTTTGAGGAGTTGATGGAGCGAGCGGAGGAGGAGATAGAAGGGGAGGCGGCCAACCCGGAGTTCTACAAAAGGTTGGCGAAGATGAGCGAGCCTGAGGTGAGGCAACAAGAGGGAAGAAGGAGAGAGGAACCCAGAGGTCAAGGGTTCGAGAGGCCACCTCGGAATTGGAGGTTTCAGGAGCCCCACAACAGGTTGGGGTGGAGGAATCAGGAGGGACCTGCGAGAGGTCAGGAAGGAGGATACCAAGGAAGGGAGATGGGGGGAGTCAACCCGGGGTGGAGGCAGGGCCCCCGACCCCCTCCTCCTCCGCGAGAGCAAGCCATGGCGGTAGGCCGAGGAAGAGGAGCTAGAGGAGGAAGAGGAAGAGCGGGAAGAGGGGGTAGGGTGGTGTTGCCCTATTGTGACTTTCATCAGGAAGAGGGTCACGCAACGGCCACCTGCCCCGAGTTCCTGGAGATGAGGGGAAGAGGGCAACCACGGCAGCAGCCGATCAGGATTGAGTCGGTGTTCCCGGAAGGGGAAGAGGATAGGTGTGAAAACTGGGCTGATACAGGAACAAGGGGGAATCGGGGTGATTCATGGTGGGGTTGGGATAGAGGCCTCTCGCAAGAGGAGCTTCCAGGCGATGTTCCGAAGGGACGTCGCGTCGACTTCCCAAACCCCACCCCCCCTCGGAGAAGCTCACCTTCTCCTCGGAAGACATGCCAGATTATGAAGATCCATTCTGCGACGCCCTGGTGATCCAGACGGCGATTAAAAATTTCACGGTCTCCCGGATCCTGGTGGATAACGGGAGCTCAGTGAATGTGATCTTCAAGAAGGCCTTCGACGCGATGGAGGTGGAGAAGAAGAGGGTGCAGGCCTCCGATGGACCACTGTTTGGTTTCTCAGGGGAGCGGAAGGAGGTCGAGGGAGGCGTGGGTCTCCAAGTGACGTTATGAGGGGTCCCGAGGAACTGCCGGTTCGTCATCGTTGACGCTCCGAGCTACAATGCTATCTTCAGACGCCCTCTCATTAGTGCTTTCCGGTGTGTGCCCTCATCGTACCACCAGTGCCTGAAGTTCCATAGTGGAGGAGTCTAGGTCCGGATCCGAGGAGATGCTAAGGTGGCGAGGCAGTGCTATGTGACTGCCGTCAACACCATCTCTTGGATGGCGGAGGCTGAGAGGATGGATAAGGAGATGACGAGGCCGGAGGGGCCAGGAGAAGAAGTGGAGAAGAGAGGAGTAGAGGAAGAGGGCGATGCCCGAGAGGAGAATATGGAGGTCGCTCGGGAGGAGCAGGGGATCGAGCCGATGGAGGCGGAAGGAGCCACAGAGGAAGAAGCCCGGGAGGAGGGGCGAGAAGCAAAGGGCCAATGGGAAGAGCCAACCCGGCTCGAGGCGGCAGAAGAGGTAGTAGAGATGGAGGTCATCACCCAGGAGGGAAGAGTGAAAGAGGTGCGGATCAGCGGGGGTCTCGGCCCGGAGGACAGGGTGAAGATGCTGGAGTGCATCCAGAAGAACGTGGATGTCTTCGCGTGGAGCGAAGCTGATATGCCAGGCATCGAGGCGGACGTGGCTTGCCATCGTCTCAACCTCGATCAAGAAGCCCGCCCCATCCGGCAGAAGAGAAGGACCTTCGCCAGCAAGCTCGAAGAACCAATCCGCGGGGAGGTGGCCAAGCTCCTCGAAGCAGGTTTTGTATCGGAGATCCAGTACCCAGGCTGGGTCTCCAACGTTGTAATGGTAAAAAAGGCTGATGGCCGATGGCGTATGTGTGTGGATTTTTCATTGTTAAACAAGGTCTGCCCTATGGATTGTTATCCCCTGCCTCGGATCGACGCGCTGGTTGACCAAGGGTTAAAAATATAGAAAACAAATTCTCTCTCAAAGGAAACCCATCAACAAGCTCCACTAAGCCCATCAACGACTGCTGCTCTACTCCAAGAGGGGAGCACAACTGCCATCAAGAGAGTGGTTTAGGTCCACTATGGGAGACAAAGGTCAATCTGAGAAAGATGTCACCTACCACTTCCAAGGTACATCTCAAAAAGGAAGACACGGGAAAACATGAGCTCAGTGGACACAGGAGGAAGAAGGAACTGCCACAAAGGACTGAATTCAAAAGAAGAAACATGAATGGAGAGAGTTATATTTCTAACCAATACAACTCTGTCTCCTACAAGTGCACGTCCAACTGTCCACAAAAGAATCATACGCCTGCCTATCGCAACAGGACAAGATACAATAAATTTGATTGTTGGTGCTGTAGCAAGACGGGTCATTTTGCAATTGACTGTTGGCATAATCACACCACTCCAAGGGTAACAAATTATCATCATACATATCCTGGAGCTGTGATTTTTAAAGCTAACAATATCCCAGGACCCAAGACCACTTGGATCCCTAAGGGTCAGTAAATTTATCCTTCAGATAGTCCGAAAGCCTATCAAAAGTAAATTTGAGGCTTTGGACAAGTTGTTGTTCTAAAGAACAAAGAACAACAGATTCACTCACTATTTTTCTCTGCAGCAGAGCCTCTAAAAGAAGCCACCTAGGAAAGAACAAAGTCTATTTAAAACTGACAAGGGATAAAAATTTGGTGCAATTAAATAAATCCCTAGTAAATCGATAAATCAGAACCACCTGACAATAGCCGTCAGTTCATCGATAAATTCAAATAGGCACGTATATCGAACGACTCTTCACCTTCCTCTCACTATAAGTAGAACAACCTCCTAGAAACCTGGTTAACGACTCCTTCCTTGTCTCAGTAGTCCTGCCATGGAGAAGGAAAGCAGCAACCCTGAACCAGGAAAATCCGTAGCTCAAAGTGACTCTCTCCTCCACTCCATTTCAATTCTTCTCGCTACTCAAAAAGTGCAAATGGAAAGCTTCATACAGAAGGCCATTTGTGAGTTTAGGACTGAGATCAAAGCTGAGATAGAATCTATAAAGAAGGATGTCCTGTATCTCAACACTCAACATGCCCACTTCACGGGTCTTATTCTGAATAGGATCACTGTCCAAGAGCAAAACTTGAACACCCAACTGTTAGAAGTTAGAGACTTCGTAGATGCAGGAAATCAGGTAGCTCTGCAACAGTTAGTCGGGCTTCAAAAATCCGTATCTGAAGACGTCCAAGAGATGGAGGATAATGTGAAGGAGAAGATCACGGAGGAGGGGAGGAAAAACATACATGCCGGCTCACACCACATCATTTGGGTGAGCAATCAAGTCAAAGAAGCTCTACAGGTAACCCCGTGCTTAAATGTACTTAACGAACCCTCAATTAGCTCCGACTCGAATGCTTATGGAGGTGATTCAGACGAATCCACATCGACCAAGAGGAGAAGAAGAGTCTCCAATGCAGAGTACCGGCAGAAAAGGCTAAATGAGGTTGAGCTGGACACTAAAGCTGGTAGGTGGAGTCCCCGTTCAAGGGAAACCATCACGGAGCCGTGGGTTATGTTCGGACATCTTCAAGTCAATCCGGGAAGGGCTTACTCCTCAGTAGAGTGGAATCGACGTCTAAAGGAGATGGATGCAAGGAAGCTTCACAAGATGGCATTTCCGAATGGACCTCCTCCGCCACCAAAGAGAATACCAAGACCCATCCACTTATATAAACGACAAAAGAAGAAGGAAGCAAAGAAAGCCAGATCCAACAAAGATGTCCTGCCTGTCAACAAATGAAAGACATTTACTTCTTAAAAGTTAAAGTTACGAACATTTTATATACGAACAATTCTAATATCAAAACACTTATATGTGCCTGCTTATAAGGCATATGCCTGAGATATTTTGACATGCTCAATGTGCATAATATTCATGCAATTACAATCCCTGCTATCTGTCTGTTGATAACCAATAATGTGTCCTTAGCTAACACATAGGTATACGCCAGCAAGATGCAGGCTCGGTAGATAAGCAAGTTATACTAGACATTCTGATACAGATTATGCAGGGAGCTGTAAAGAAAAGACATCATCAAGAGAGAGCTTATACTACTCCTTGGAGAAATAAACAGAAGGAGCCTGCTGCGCCAAGCACGGAGCAGAAGGATTATAGTTAAAATTCAATTCAAGAACAATCAATTTCTTTTACATGAATATTCATCGATGAATGCTTATAAGGCACATGCTTAAGTTTAAAATGCTGCCTTCTATTCTACATGCAAGTTACTCATAAATTATTGCTATGATTTCTCTTGCAAAATACCATTGTATATGCCTGTGCTTAGCCAAAATGTCATACAATCATATAAATGCTTGTGCTAGATATCAGATGCAAACTATGTAGAATGCAGGAAAATAGGTAAAGTATCTCTTGGAGCAACTAGGTCAAGAATACTTGAAAACTTTGAATGAAGGCAAGAAGTCAGAAAGGGGGAGAAAGAGTGCTCAAAGAAGAGACATCAAATCAAGGGGGAGCTACAAAATTGATGTACTCAAAGACACCCTAAAGACAGGGGGAGCAAATCAAGGGGGAGCTAGCTCAAAGATAAGTTATATCTTGACACACCTTCTGTTAAGATTATGATATTTATTGTCATGTGAAGTAGTCTTGAAATGAGATTCTGTCTTCTTTAAATAGGGGGAGATTGTTGGGAATCGTTCCCACATGATTCCTGATTTGAAGAAGTCATCATGTCAAGAATACTTCACTTTGTATTTGATCACACATCTAGTTCATAATCTCAGGAGAATACAAGTATACAAGTATATATCGTCGAGAAGGACAGAAGGGATGGCCGACAAAGTATGCTTGTCGCTGTAATGACAAGCAAAGCAGACGCAGAGAAACTGTCAAAGAAAGACATGTCGTCGAGAAGAATGGAGTATCGTCGACATCAAAATAGCGGCCATGTCGACAAGACAATACTACAATTACAACGAGAGAATGAACAAAGAAGGTTCCAACGACACAGTCAAAGTCAGCTTGTCGTCGTATATACAAGAACGTCAGTATGTCTCGTATCGTTGGAATGCAAGCGGCGGAGGCAGAAGCAAGGAGATCTGAGAAGAAGTTCCAAAGCACAAGGAGCCGACAAAGGGATGTCGTCGAGAGATATTCCATGTCGTCGTAATGATGAAATATATCGTCGAGACAAATTCAAATCTTGTGGACGCGTGCTGTCAGCAATTAATGCCGCCGCCTGATTGTTCAATCAGCGCGTGCACTTAAAGTTTCGAGGTATTTGGCAGTGCTAAAAAGATTTGGAGATCTGACACGTAAAGGAACTTTTCAGAAGACCGTTGGGTGACCCCTCTCAGTCTTATAAAAGGACATATGAGGTTGCCCTAAAAAAAAGAGATCGATCATTAAAGAAAGAACTTGCGTACGAAGCAAATCAAACAACACAAGCACCGCAAGAAAGAAAGAAGCAGTCATCCTCATCGACTGCTAAGAAGCCAATCCACATCCGGCTAAGAAAGAATTGAAGAAGAACCGTGCATTCAAGATCTGATTCAGAAGCATTCTCTTCATTTTCAAGAAGCCGATCATCATTAGGCTAAGGTTGCCGATCAACATCAGGCAGAAGAAACAGTTTATATCTGTAATCTCTTGTAAGGCTTGCGGGCCATATTGTCTAGCTTGAGGGCTGGAGAGATGTGAGGCTTGAGGGCCAGGGCAGTGCACTCGCGGGTGCGATTTGTCGAGCTTGCGGGCTCGGGGGAAGTAGGGACTTGCGGGTCTAGGCTGTTGGGACTTGCGGGTCCGAAAGGTAGGGCTTGAGGGCCTGAGTGTCAAGCTTGCGAGCTCGGGGGAAGTAGGGGCTTGCGGGCCTAGGCTGTTGGGACTTGCGGGTCCGAAAGGTATGGCTTGAGGGCCTGAGTGTCGAGCTTGCGGGCTCGGGGGCAGTAGGGGCTTGAGGGCCTAGGCTGTTGGGACTTGCGAGTCCGTGGTGTAAGGCTTGAGGGCCGGATGATTTTGGCAGAGTTTGTCGAGCCTAGCGGATCGCTGGGTAGGCGCAGAGGGACAGAGGACTACTCAAGACACCCGGTCTTGAGGAACCTCTATAGATCGATTGTGTGCTTTCTGTGATTAGTTCTTTATATTCTGCAAATCCATTAATCACAATCGAGAAATACCTAAAGGGGATAGTATAAATTAGAAAAACCTATTCACCCCCCCTCTAGGTGATCTGGGTAGACACCCCCATAAACAACAGCCGCCACCACCAATGCGAAAGCCAACTTTTCCAAGATTGGGTATCGGAGCTCCGCCTTCTTCAGCACTCGGATGACATAGTAGAGAAGGAATTGTTTTCTCCCCTCCTTCCGGATCAGCACTGAACTCACTGCCTCAGACCCTACTCCCAGGTATAGGGACAGGTCTTCTCCCGATCTCGGCCCTTGAAGTAGGGGGTTTGGGTGAGTTTC
This sequence comes from Dactylorhiza incarnata, assembly GCA_033032865.1. Taxonomy (NCBI): domain Eukaryota; kingdom Viridiplantae; phylum Streptophyta; class Magnoliopsida; order Asparagales; family Orchidaceae; genus Dactylorhiza; species Dactylorhiza incarnata. Next base: position 14,857,589 of record JAWHQI010000012.1, on the reverse strand, counting down.
TCTTTCAAGGCTTGGAAGGCTCCCTCGCATTCCGAAGTCCATTCAAATTTTGTGTTGCCCCTTAGCGCCTTAAAGAAGGGCGCACACTTCTCTCCCGCCTTGGAGAGGAACCTGCTGAGTCCGGCTAGCTTCCCCGTGAGGCTCTGAACCTCCTTCGGGTTTCTTGGCGACCCCAACTCCATTATTGCCTTGACCTTGTCCGGGTTAGGTTCCACCCCCGCTGGGGTGAGCAAGTGACCTAGAAATTTCCCTCGGCTAGCCCCAAAGAGACACTTCAGGGGGTTGAGTTTCATCTTGTACTTTCGTAGAGTTCCGAACGTCTCCTCGAGGTCTCGGAGGTGGGACTCAAGGTCCCGACTTTTCACCATGAGATCATCAACATAGACCTCCAAGTTTCTTCCCCTTTGTTCGCGAAAGACCCGATCCATCATCCTTTGATATGTGGCACCTGCATTCTTGAGCCCGAAGGGCATCATCTTATAACAGTAGCATCCATCCCCCATGATGAAGGAGACATCTTTGATGTCCGGGGGGTGCATGCGGATTTGATGATAACCTGAAAAAGCATCTAAGAAAGACATTACAGGAAAACCGACGGCTGAGTCAACCAGCGCGTCGATTCTGGGTAGGGGATAACAATCTTTCGGGCATGATTTATTAAGTAGTGAAAAGTCGATACACATGCGCCACTTACCTCCCCCCTTCTTTACCATGACTACATTGGAGACCCAGCCAGGATACTGGATCTCTGACACAAAACCTGCTTGTAGGTGCTTTTTCACCTCCTCGCGGATCGGCCCCTCTAGCTTGTCCACTGTGGCCCTCTTCTTTTGGCGGATGGGGCGGGTGCCAGGGTCGAGGTTGAGGCGGTGGCAAGCTACATCCGCATCGATCCCGGGAATCTCCACAGCGCTCCAAGAGAAGACATCCACATTCTTCTGCACGCAAGCTAGGATCTCAGCCTGCTCCTCCGAACTGAGCTCTCCGCTGACTCGGAACTTCTCCACCACCCCGAGCCGAGTGGTGACCTCAAGATCCACGACCTCATCCACGGCCTCCAACCTGGATTGCTCTCCCCAAGCACTTTCCTTCTCTCCGCCGCAAGCGAGCGCTTGGGCTCCTTCCTCCGTCTCTTCCTCCCCTACCATCATCAACTCCTCCACCCCTCCTTCCTGGGCACCCTTTTCTTCCTCTTCTTCTCCTCTTTTCTTCGCCTTGGGTCTCTCAGTGACACCTTCCTGGGCATGAACTTCCTCTTCCTCCATCCTCTCCTCGACTCCATTCTCTCCTCCGGCTTCTGCCGCCTCCTCCATCACTTTATCGAACTTCTCCGCTTCTCCCATCCAGGTGACGGTGTTGATAGCCGTCACGTAGCACTGTCTCGCCATCTTGGTGTCTCCTCGGATCCGGACCTGGACTCCACCCGCGTTGAACTTGAGACACTGGTGGAAGGTGGAAGGGACGCATCTGAACGCACTGATGAGTGGCCGTCCGAAGATGGCGCTGTAGCTGCTTGGGGCGTCCACTATCACGAAGCGGCAGTTCCGGTACTGCCCTCCGAGGGTCACATGGAGCCCCACTCCACCCTCTACCTCCTTCCTTTCTCTCGAAAAGCCGAATAGGGGGCCATCCGAGGCCAACACCCTCTTGGCCTCCACCTTCATCTCATCAAACGCCTTCTTGAAGATGACATTGACCGAGCTCCCATTATCGACTAGAATCCGCGAGACGGTGAAGTTCTCGATGGCGGTCTGGATGACCAGCGCATCGCAGAACGGGTCTTCATAGCTTGGCATGTCCTTCTGGGAGAAAGTAATTCTTTCCGCTGGGGGTGGAGCAGTGGATGTTGAGGCCACGCTCCGCCGATAGATGGTATGGAGGCTAGCCTTGTGGTGCCTCCACCCCTACCCCCCATGGATCACCCCGATCCCTCCTCTACTCCCCACATCAAATATGTCTTCACACCTTTCTTCCTCCTCCCCTCGAGGCTCGACCTCCTCAATTCTCACCTGTTGTTGTTGCCTCGGCGCGGGCACTCGGCCCCTTTTTGTTTCCAGGAACTCTAGGCAGGTGGTCGTCGCGTGACCTTCCTCATCGTGGAAGTCACAATACGGCAATGTCACCTCCCCTGCTTCGCCTTCCGCCATCCTATTCCCCCTCCTTCTTGTTCCCGCTTCTTCTCTCGCCTCTTCTCTCCTTCCTCTTCCTCCTCTTCCCCGCCTGATCTCCATGGCTTGTTGAGGTGGGGGAGGCAATTTCCTCGGACCCTGCCTCCATCCCAACTGGTGGGGTCTTCCTTGTCCTCCCTGGAAGTTACCCCTTCCCGGGTCGTAACCCCTTCCCTGACCATGCATTCCTTTGGCACGCTGCCTCCACTCCCCCTCCGGGGCCCTGGGTTCTTCCCTTCTCCTTACCTCTTGCTGCCTGACCTCCGACTCACTGAGCTTTGCTAGCCTCTTGGTGAGCTCCAGGTTGGCCTCCTCACTCTCAATCTCCTCCGCCACCCTCTCCATCAACTCCTCGTAGGAGACAGGGGCTTTCCTCTTTAGAGCCATTTTGAAGAAACTTTCCCTCAACCCGACCGTGAAGGCGAGCTGGAGTGCAAACCCAGGCATCTCCTGAGTGAGTAGCACCTCTTCCTGGAACCTATCCGCGTAGCGAGCCAACGACTCCTTCGGCTCCTGCTTCACTTTGAAGAAAGACTCGGCATCCTTCTTCCTTTTCTTTGAAGTCGAGAATCACAACAAGAAACTCCGGCGCAAATCCTCGAAAGCGTAGATCGACCCTGTAGGGAGTTGATGGAACCAGTCCCTGGCCTTTTCCTTAAGGGTGACGGCGAAGAGCCGACACTTGAAAGCATCTGACATCGGCCTGATAGAGACCGAGTCCTCAAAAGACTGGAGATGTTGGACGGGGTCATCCCTGTCGTTGTAGTACACCCTGTCCCACTCTCCGAACCCTGCCGAGACAGGTGCAGAAAGTACCAACTCGCAGAAGGGACTTCCCCCTTCTGCTACCCTCTCTCGCTCCACACGACCCCCAAGCTCTTTCGCCAGACTCGGGCTCGCGGGGATTGCGCTCGCGAGAATGGTATTCGCCTGGACCACTCCCACAATCTCCATGTCTTCCGGGCGCGCGCTCGCCTGCGCCGCGCTCGCCAGCACAGAGTTCGCCGGCACGGAGCTCGCCGACACGAGACTCGCCGGGCTGACGAACAACACTCGCCCTTCCAAGTCTTGAACTGAACTTCCTGCGACTTCCTTTTCGGCCCTTCCCCCCAGAGCGTTCTCGCCAACCGCTGCTGGGGGTAGGGTCGCCTGAGGTGCTGGGGTCGCAAACTCACTCCGCAGCGCCGCGACCGTGAGCCCGAAGGTGTCGAGCACCTCCCTCCTGAAATCCGCGAACATCCTCGGCGTCACCACATGCGGCGACTCGCTGAACCCCTCGCCTTGATCCTCGCCTCCCGTCATATCTGCTCCTCGAAACTTTCTTGGACCAGCCACGCTCCACGCTCACCGCACCAAAATGTTGAAACCGATATCTCGGCCTCTTGTGGAGCTCGGGGCCCTCACCGAAATGAGGGGCAGCTAGCCCTTACTGATCCCTCAGAGAAGGTAGACTGAAGACTAGAAAAAAGACTAAGACCTTAGTCGCAGCGAGGAGGTCCCTCCACTAACCCGAAAGATCGTTGAGCGCTTCCCCTCCCAAGCCAAAGCTGAGACTCGGGCACCTTGGAGAGCTCTAACAGAGAAAACCTAAGGAGAGAGAAGCTGAAGTGAAGTGCTCTCCAAAGGTGCCCTTGAGGTCTTATTTATAGGTTTTCTAGTTTGGCCTGCGAATAATAGGATTCCGCCTTGTGGTTTTACTATCCGCACCCCAAATGGGTCTGCTAACAGCCAAACTGCGCTATTTGGAGGAGCTAAAGGCAGACCACCAATGGTGAGAGGGTGGTTTTACCTTATCAACCCATGGGCGAGAAACCGCGAGAACACTACTGCCGAAGCTCTCGCGAGCCTTCTTGCGAGACCGCCTCTTGGCTCCGTCGGGCTTAACACGCCCTCCGTCGAATGCCGAGCTCTTCGTCGATCAGAGGCGAGCTCGACGAAGGCAGGACGTTGAATTGTCCGCTGACCGCTGAGGCGGGCGGTTCGCCGACCGTTGCTTCCCGCTGCAATTCGTCGAGCGCCGCCTGACGAATGCTGAGCCCCGTTCGACATTCGTCGAATGCCAAAGCGAGCTTGCCAGACGCTGAGACCCTAAGCTTGCGAGCCCTCCTGCGAAATCGCGTACTATCTTTGCCGCGCAATGTACACGTTTCGATGTACACCCCTTTACTGAACAAAGGTCTCTCCTGCCTGCGGCCTGCGAGGTATTGGTCTGTCACCCCTCACTTGGCCCGTTCTCTTGAAGATACCTGCCGAGGTCGGGATCTCGCGACTCCTCTTGCGAGACCGCCCCCTTGGCTTTAGTGAGCCCAGAGCGCTTCGTCGACTGCTGATGATTCCGCCGAACAGGGGTGGGCTCGACGATCACTGGAGAGTTCGTCGAACGTGGTACTCCTTTCGCCGAACACTACGAGCGCTTATCTCGCCGACCCTTCTCGCTCGCCCTTCAGCGAGTTCTCCGAGAGAGGCTTCTCCGAGGTCTCCGTCGCGAGGACTTTGGCCCTAAGGCCTGGAGTCTCTTATTACTTCCATCCTGTCGCCTTCTTAATCTGGGCCTCTTCGCCTGGCGAATATCGGGGTTGTACAATGTTGGTGCTAGCTGGAAGGTAAGCAACGGAAGAACTCCCTGCCCCTCCATCGATCTGTTCAGGGGTTGCTCCCTTAGGATCGACTTTACCTGCTACTGTTATTTTGTGTTTGTTTGAGTGAATCATCTGGAGCTCTTCTTCTTGTCATTGTGGTGTATTATTCCCCTTTCTCTGGTTATTTGGGCTTGCTGAAATCGCAGGCGGAAGGAGCATAACATTACTCCCTCCTTCAACTCTCTGCCGCTCCCTCCATCTATTGCTCTTTTAGCTGCCGCTGGAGATGCCGATGCTGTCGCTAGAGACAACGCAGGCTATCGAAGATGACCTCTGATCTCTACTTGCCGTCCAAGCCCTGCTCCCTCCCTCCATCTACAGCTCTGATCTCTACTTGCTCCCTCCATCTACAGCTCTGCAGGACACTTACAAAAAACGGAATATGTTTAAAACATTGATTAACACAGTTGCTTCTCTGTTTTTTTATTCAGTTCTTGCACTGATCTCTACTTTTTCCATAAACTGAGAAGTTGTACAAAACTGAATTTCTTTCAGTTCTTGACCTATATACAGTTTTGAGCTCTGATCTCTACTTTTTCCAAGTTGCTTCTCGGTTTTTTTATTCAGTTTTTGCACTGAACCTGTTTGATATATTGCCATAATTTAATTCATTTCTTCCTTTGAACATGTCTAACATAGATTTATTTCATATGTTAATTTCATATGTTGATCACAAATGTCTATTTCAATTTTATTTTATACCATTCATACTGTTTAGCGTTTCTCTTTTCCGCCATAGCCAAATAGATATATTATCTGTTAAACTTCTGGTGATTGTAATTTTATCTTTTGCAAATACTAGCGACAGGGGTACCGTGTTGAGTTTGCGGCGATGTCGGCGAAAAATGAATTTGCACTTGGACCAAACACAATTGAGTGACACCTGTGCTCAGTGAGTATTGTGCGTGCCTTGGAGTACTTATATATTTGTTTGTGTTCAATATAACTGATACATTGTTTCCATGTCTGCATATTTTATTATATTTTATTTCTTGCCTTTTTTTTTTTTCATTTTTATCCCAATTTATATTGTTTATTTATTTATCTATAGGTACACACATAGATATTGAGCTATTTTATTTTAGAAGTAGTTAGATATATTTTATTATTTTAGAAGTAGTTACATAGCTAAAATGAATTTCTACTTCAATCTTAATATCTGCAACCAAGCCATAAAATTGAAATTGTTCTTATAAATGCTTACCAAATAAAATTGTGAACTTTTCACATTCTCGGAGCATCAAGTAGCTTTTATATCTGAAGAGTAAGAGAAGCACGTTATTGAAGCTTTGTCGGTCATTGGATTTTGGATAATCAATGTCAAAGGCCTCTGTGTCCGTGAATTGGAGTTCTCCATAGTTCTTCTTCCCAAGCATATCAAGCACAACTTCTCCAACTTCGTGCGCCAACTAAACACATAAAGTAAGTGCTTCTCATACCTTTTCTTTTAGACGTATTAACTACCTGAATCACAATTACTCTGTTTTTATGTGCACTTTGTTTGTGAGTGAGATAAAATGGAGCCATATATTTCAATGTCTATGTTTCAATGCATTTATGTTGTTTTCTCTCGCCTATAGTACATGAGTTTTTTTATTGTTCTCAGTATCGAAGCCCGCTTGGTGGCGGGCGAAGCCCGCAGCGCCGCATCGAGAACGGGCGAAACCCTTTTCATTGTCAAGCGGGCGAAGCCCGCTTGGTTATAGGCGAAGCCCGCAGCGACGCATCGAGAATGAGCGTAGCCCGTTCGAAGATGCTAGTATATATATACATTTTATTTTGCAGGATAAGTTGCACAATTTCGTAAATCCCAGATCATGATTTGTATCCACGATCGGATGTACAAAATTTGCCACTTATTTTGCATGAAGAGGGGGAGAAAATGAAAATAAAATGTATTGTGAAGATTTTTAAATGAAAATTGAAGAATTGTATTATAAAGTGATATTGGATTTGAATATGCCATATGTGAAGTATAATTCAATCATCTCTTTCAATTTTAATTATTTATCTTTCAATGTAAATATTGGATTTATCTGTCGATAGATTATTGTACAATTCATATTCGTCGAGGTAAGCCCAGCCGAGACACGTCAACAATCAAAACTATCCTCATATGTGAGATCTCTTTGGTACTCGACCATAGGAGAAATCTTTTTGATACTCTCCATAGATGAGATCTCTTTGATACTCACCCATAGGCGAGATCTCTTTGGTACTCGTCCATAGCCTATTCATAGGCGAGATCTTCTTCAAACACGCCCGTGGGCGAGCCCCTCAATATCTCAGCAAAATGCACTTACGAGATCAATTCTCGGCAACACGATCCTTTTTTTAAAGTAGCACCAACTATCTCGCTGATGTTCTCTCACCGGTCCGTCAGATCAGGCATTTTGCGGGGGTGTCTATTCGTAGACCAATACACCCCTTTGGATTGTCTATAAATAGGACCCCGAGGGTGCAAGAAAAGACACGTTGACCTCCCCCCACCCATGCTCTTCAATTCTCAATTTCGTGTCTTTCTTGTGCCTTGTTCAACTTTTGGCTTTTGAGGTGAAGTTCTCTTGGACTTCCGGGTATGTGGCTAGACTTCCTCGCTGCAACACTCAGGTCTTGTTTGTAGATAGTCCTTGCTCTTTCTCTCTCTTGCTCTTTCTCTCTCTTGCTCTTGCAATTAGATTCGTGGTGTTGGACTGCAAGATCAGTAACCTCGGTCTACCCTCTAGTCCGAACTTTGTGAACTAGAATTTGTTTGCTACCAATATTTTAGTGCGGTGAACGTGGACCGTAGCCGGAGGAAGAATTTCTTGTAGAAAGACGTCATGGTTCAAAATGGCGAGCAAGATATTGATGCCGAGAACTTGGGAGCGAAATGCAAATTCGTTACGCGGACTGATTTTGTGGATTCCAGTCGAAGGATGGAAGATACGTTCCAAGCTCTACTTGCTCCTCACGTCGAGGTCACGACGACCTCGCCTCGCCACATTACTTCTTCGGAGGATGGCGAGCCGTCTCGACAACCTGGCAAGGAAGTCGCCCTGAAGATCTCGAGCGAGTTCAGCAGTCGCAAGGACTCCCAGTGATCTCGCACAAGATTCAATTCTGCGAGGATGGGCCTCTGACGACTTCTCAGTGAGCTTGCATCCGCGTGCTGGAGCTGGATCGCAACCTGTCAGCTCTCCAATTAAGGCCTGTAAGTCCATTATGCAGTCAGATTTTGTTTTCCTCGGTTCCGGATGGGTTCAGAGAGCCCAATTTGAGTTATTATATGGGGAAAGATGACCCATTCCACATTTGCAGTGGTTCGATGATGTGGTCTCCATCCGATCCATGACCGATGCCTTCAAGTGCAGATTCTTTGTTGTCACTTTCAAGGTGAGGGCGAGGGACTGGTTTCATCAGTTGCTAATGAGCTCGATTGACTATTTTGAAGACTTGTCAAGCAGGCTGATTGTTGGGAACCTTGCCCTCAATGTTCCTGATTTGATGAAAACCTTAAGTCAAAGATAAAGACACTTTGTGTTTGACATGTTTGTTCTAGATGATTTCAGGTACTTGACAGTGCAAGTCTAATATAAGGCTAGACATAGTGTCATTAGACGTAGTTTTGCCAATGTAATCTTTCATTGTGCAAAACACCATGTCGACATATGATATGGACTATATTAGACCTGACACTAACTTTCAATCATCAAGTATAAAGGTCTATCAAGTGAGCTGCAGCATAGGAGCTAAGTTGAGAAGATCAGAATTTGCCTAAGGCAAATATCGTCTTGGTAAGCTTCAATATCGTTGGGTGAAGGTCTCGATATCGTCTTGAAAACTCTAAGCTCCAAGACGATATCGTCTTGTAAACTCACATCATAACTCTTATCGTCTTGTCTAAGAAGAAGTAGAATATCCAAATATCATTTTGGTAAAATACTTTCCAAGACGATATCGTCTTGACAAGGTTTATATACCTTCATATCGTCTGAAAAGTACACTACATATAGATTGAAGGGTTTATATAAAGAAAGAAATTGACTAAGTCATTTATCGTCTTGGTCACTCGAAATATCATCGAGGAACCAAGACGACATTTCATGAATAACAAGATGATTCGTTTACAAGAACTCAAATATAACCTTGAAGATCATGAAGTTATATGAAGACGAATTATGCTGAAGATTCAATTAGAAGGCGCAAGCAGCAAAGTATCGTCTTGAAGAATATGAAGAAAGATCAAGTCGATTCATGAAGAAGAATCGACTAGAAGGCTGAAGAAACAAATTATCGTCTTAAAGGCTAGGAAGAAAGATCAAGTCGATTCGTGTAGAATAATCGACTAGAAGGCAGAAGGAATGCAATATCATCTTGTGGTAGAGACAACAAGATGATTCGTGAAGACCATTAGTCTAGAAGAATAAAACGTGAAATATCATCTTGTGGACCACCGGTCACCATGATGATTCGTGTAGACGATTCAACTAGAAGAATACACTATGATAAATCATCTTGAAGATTATCAAAGGCATCAAGACGAATCGTGCAGAAGAATTGAAGTAAAGCTTTACAGTGCAGAATCGTCTAGAAGAAGTAAAGTCGACTAGACATCTAGTCGATTGACTGAAAGGTGTGAATTCAAATTAAAGCGTGATTTTGGCGTCACGTCATTTATTGTCGTCGCAGATTGAGCCAATGAATCTCGTTTGCTAAGGAAAGAAATCTCTGGCTTAATGCCAGTACTAGAATCAACCGTTAGACATTCTTGTCTTATAAAAGGGAATACAACGCTGATGCAAACCTTAATCTTAAATTTCAAAATCTAAAGAGAAAATCTTTTCCGCCGCAAAAAGCTCTGCTCCATTGAAAAGCTTAATGAAGGAGAAGACAAGTAGAAAGCATATAATCTTCACCAAGAAGAAAGGTCGATCAAAGTTGTTGATTTAGATCAAGGATCGTTCAGCTAGAAGAAGGGTATTCATATGTGCAGAAGAAATTTCATTGTTTTATCCACGACATCTGCAGGAAGATTCTTGTGAAAGCCAATCTTCATCAAGGCTTCAAGAAGACTCCAAAGCTTTCAAGTTTACTTATTTATAGTCTATAGAAAGTATGTAATAAAACTTATTAAACCTGTAGGATCTCTCTGAGATTTGAGTTGTAGGATTCCCGAGTGGAATCTGAGTTGTAGGGCTCTGTCTAGCCTGAGCGTAGGAGACGTTGTCTCTAAGGTAGGAAGCCAGGAGTGCTTCTGAGTTGTAGGATCTTGCGGGATCTGAGGTAGGAGACTTGGTCTCTGAGGTAGGAAGTTGGACATGACTTCTGAGTTATAGGGTCCTTGGGACCTGAGGTAGGAGACGCTGTCTCTGAGTTGTATGATCTGTGGATCTGAGTTTTTACAGAGATTGTCGAGTCCAACACACTACTAGATTGGCGAAGGGGGCAGTGGAGTACCGAGAGACACGTTGTCTTGAGGAATCGCTATAAATAACTTATGTTTATGTTGTGATTGATGTGTGGTTGCTGCATTTACATTTACTCTTCCATACAGTTTTAAAAGTAGCCGACATCACCTATTCACCCCGCTCTAAGTGAAGACATCCCTGAACTATCAAGTTGGATCAGAGGTAGGTTGTTCAAAAAGAGCCTAATAGCTTGAACAACATCCTCAACAAAGGACTAAGTCTATTCACCATAACTTCTAGAGAGAACTATAAAGAGATCAGTTCATAAAGCTACCTATGTGCAGAAAAGAAGAATGGGACAACTGTTATCCTGCAGCAAGAGTGTGCATAAGGGCACCTCTATCATTGTCAGATGATGACAGTGACTCTGAAGAAGAAGAGATCAGTCGTGGACTGATGGCCATGATTGATGATGAAGAAGAAGAGAACTTCTATCCTAATAAGGTACATTTCAGAACGCCTCTTTCAATTTCGGGATCAGATAATAAGACTGATGCTGAAACAGAATCAAACTCATGAGCTGATGATGAGAGTGGTTCTGATTTAGCAGACCAGTTTGTTGATCTGCTCAGCCAGTATGGTACTCTTCTAAAAGCACTCAAGAAGAGCAAAGCCTTGATCAACGCTCAGGCAAAAGAAATAGAAATTCTTGAACCTTTCAGATCCCAGGTGGAAGAAGAAGAGCAGATGCAGATAGACTCTTCTGATCTTCTGGGTCAAGACAGTGCCCCTGAAAGTTCTCCAGAGGAAAATGCTGCTCCAGAAGTGGATGTTGCTGGACCATCTACTGCACAATCAGGCTCCCTATTCCACATGAGCTCAGCATTGCTGAACGTTCAAAGGGAGAAGATGGAACAATTGTTCTGCAGACAGTTGACGGCCTCAGGCAAGAGATGAAGGCTGAGTTACAGAGTGCGAGAGATGACATGCATCATCAAAACACTCAGCACACTCATTTCCTTCACCTAGCATCCCCAGCCATGGAGAATGTGTTGGTGTTTCCATGGTGATCTAGAAGTGATCAAGCATCTAGTCTCACTGCCAACGCGATATGAGCCTATGTGGTCACACACAAGAGTGTTTGGAGAAGTTGGAGAAAGAATTGTGTTGGGCTTACTCATATTGGATATGAGTGAAGGACCAATCCTATGACTTATGGAGTTGGGTCGAGTCAACTGAATGCTCCACAGGTATTGTGAATATTGTATGGAGCATGTTGACAAGTTTTCGAGTCGAGTCGTCGAGAATGTCTCGACGAGTCTTACTTCAGTTCGTCGAATGATGATTTTATGATTACTCGATGAAATCATAATGACTCGACGAATTCATGATTACTCGACGAACTCGACGAACTCGACGAATTCATGACTCGACGAATTTATGATTACTCGATGAATCATTTGTTACTCGATGAATTTCTTAGTGAAATGTTCACTCGACGAATTCTGTTTTACTCAACGAATTCAGTTTGTTACTCGACGAATTTCTTCAGTGAAAGGTTCACTCGACGAATTCTGTTTACTCCAATATAAGACGTGGGTGTGCGAATAGCCTCTCTTTTTTGCCTGGGTATAAATAGATTACGATTCTATACCTAAATAGAAGATCTCCTTTTGCAAATCAGAGAGGGGGAAGGAAGGGTTCCAAAGTGCGACGGAAGAGTTCCGATCGACCGTTTCTGCCACCGCCGCTGCGCCTCTCCCTGACGTCAGACCTAGCAGTCCGTGGGAGACATTGAGGGCTCTTCTTCTCCGACCTAGTTCTTGTTCGACAAGAAGCTAGGGTTCTCCTTCGCTCGTGTGGATTTCCGTAGAGGCGCCGATCCATTTCAGTGCTTGGGACTCAATGTCTGGTTTCCGGATTTCAGTTGTGGAGCACCTCGGTTGAGTATTGACTCAATCCCCTTCAGGTATTGCATTGTATTGCTTTCTTTATTTCTTAATTCATGAAATCGCAAGATCCGTAACTCTTTTAGGGTTGTTCTTGTTTTTGTTTCTTCCGCTGCGCATATTTGATGTGCTATTATCATTATGAATGGTATGAAGAAAACCCAACAACATGTTAGTGAGGAGATCAACAGAGTTGGGCACCAAACCCATGAAATCGTGCATAATCAGATACCCATTTCAAGAAATATGGAGCGTGCATTTTGACGGGTAGTAGGTTTCATGAAGCAAGACAGAGATCAATTTCTAAACATAGTAAATGAAAATACTCAAGACTATAGACGAACATCTTCTAGAAGTAAGAAATAACTTGGATGAGGCTGAATAATACCTACATAAGATGATAAATTTGGTACAAGCAGCTCTTGATGATCACACTGTTGAAGAAGTCCTAAAGGGGGAGAAGACAATGATAAATGCTGACTCAAATCAAGCCATGTGGACTGTAAATCAAGTCAAGCAAGGTTTACAGAAGCCTCCCTCAATTTATGAATTATCAGAACCATCTGAGAGCACTGCCTCAGAAGTATATGGTATTGAAATTGGAGAATCTGCCAGTTCAAGAAAAAGGAAAAGAGTTCAGAGCAAAAGGTACAGGCAGAAAAGGCTAAGGTAAATTGAGCAGGATTTACAATCAGCCAAGTGAGGTCCTAACTCTAGGACCCTGATCTCAGAAGCTTGGATGCAGTTTGGATACCCTCAAGATGAGTCAGAAAGAGTTTACTATTATGCTGACTGGAATCTTCATCTAAATTAAATGGAGAAAAGGAGAAATCATAAGCTAGCATTCTCTCATGGTCCTCCTCCTTCTCTAAAGAAGATTCCAAAACCAATCAGCTTCTATGAAAGGTAGAGGAGAAAAGGAAAGGGAAGCAGCAGCAGGACCTGAAGATTAATTAATGTTTTGTCTGAAAATGACTTTAGCAAATGACTATGAAATATTTTGTTTTAAAGCTTTATCTTTTGTTGGAACAACCTTATTACTGATTTGGGCTAGGATCACTATCTGTTTATTAGGACTCAATTGACCCCAATGTATAGTCTTAAGGGTCAAAGTTTTAGGCTGATAGAACTAAGGAAAAGATAAGTTTTCTGCGTTCGACGAACTCCATACTGCGTTCGACGAACTCAATCCTGCGTTCGACGAACGGCATGCTCCTGCGTTCGACGAACTTGCCAAGGTTTTGCGTTCGACGAATTCATTCTGTGTTCGACAAACTCCTCTCTGCGTTCGACGAAATGCTCTCAGCGGTCGACAAAAGCTCGTCTCAGCGGTTGTTGAACCTCGTCTCAGCGGTCGATGAACTTCAGTCTCAGCGGTTGACCAAGTCTCAGCGTTCGACGAAGTCTCAGCGGTCGACGAATTGATTCAGATCGACGAAAGATCTTCTCAGCTCAACGAATTCAATATTCCAGCTAGCTTATCAGATATTATTCTTCAGTTTGACGACCTCCAGCTTGAGATCGACGAACTCCAGATTGTGTTCGACGAAATTTATTCAGATCGACGAAATTTCTATTCTGTTCAGAATTTCAGACAGATTATTTCTATTTCATTCTCTGAACTCAGATCTTCTTTCAGCAACGGCTCTATTCTTCCAGATAAGTCAAGGATATTATATTTCCTTTTATTTATTCTCTTATTTCAAAAAGAGGCCGTTGACATTTGTTGGAAAAGGAAGCTTTCATGGAAAAGGAAAAGAAATAAAGCGTATCAGATTTACAGTTCCCAGGATATCTCTTTCAGAATATTTTATTCCTTAAATCAAGGGACTTGAATTTCAAATCAGTCAGAGCTTTCAAAAGAAATAGAAAAGGAAGAAGAAGATATACAGTATTACGACATATTACATAATAACTTTACAGGAAATAGAAAGAAGAAGAAGAATACTGTCGAGAAAAAAATACAGGAAGAAGAAAGAAAAAGCTAACAGATCATCTTCATCTTCTTCAAGCAGCACATCTCATTCTCTAAGAACAACAATACAAATCATCTCTCAGTTTTTCTGCTGCAAGTTTAGATCTTCAAAAGAGCAACAAATAATCTGAGAAACTTCTGTCTCTCAGATTCATCAGCTATCAGGAAGATACAAGAAGATCTACATTCAAGAGAAATCTCCATCCTCAACTGTCAACAAATTTCAATCAGACATGGGGAGCTTTACATCACACATTCCACTAGCCTTCTCTCAGATTATTAACAGAGAAGAACATCTAAACCCTCTTTATCCCCTTTTGTACAGGGTTATAACTCCCTTCAAAAGTTAACCCCTTGGTGGCAGGGCACCTGAACAAAAACCTATGGTTTGGTTAGAGCACCTGATCAAAAGCTCATTGGTGTTTGGACACCTGATCAAAAATCCATTGGTGATAGGGCACCTGATCAAAAACCTAGTGGAATCCTACCAAGGGTGGTAGAAGAGTATATATACCCAGGTTGATTGGGGAACTACTATAAAATCCTTGTGTCCTCTGTGTTGTGATTTTCTGTGTGCTGTGCTGTGTGCTGTGATTTGTTTTTATTTGTTTTATAACTCACTCAATACACATATAAGTATCACTATTTTAATTCCGCTATAAAAATAAGTGAAAAACTTTTTAATACTCTATTCACCTGTTGGATTTTTTCTACAACCATACATCGAATGTAGGTGCAGCGGAAATAAAGAGAAACAACCCAAAAGACTTTGATCGGGCCATGAATATTGAATCAAGAAGTTAACTAAATGCATAAATTACCTTAGTGGAGTTGGATCGAATCCAACCTAGATGCTCCAAGAAGAAGATTCCCGTCGGCGGCAAAGAGAGTTCTCACGTAGAATTATGTCTACGTCTCTACAGTGATCCACACGAGCCGGGAGAAGAACGGCTGCACCTTGCACTTCCACGAACTGCTAGGTTCGCTCCAGGAAGAACATCCACGGCGACGATCGCTGGAAGGGGGGGGGGGGGGTCGCGTAGACGAGCGAAACGGCAGAACACTTCCGTCGGCTAGGGTTCGTGAGGCAGAACTCTTCCGTCGGTCTTCAATTCGCATAAGCATCGTGAACCCTTAAGATTAAGTACAATTTATAGACGAAGTATAAACAGACCTAAAAGATTCGCTATCCGCAGTCCATACAGAAAAAGAACTCTTTCTGTAACAATTCGTCAGGATTTCACGAATCAGCATTCGTCGAGATTACACGGGACAATCCGACGAATTCCGACGAATCATATCAGACGGCAACATTTGCCGAGTTAAGGATCTCTGTAACAATTCGTCGGGATTCCACGGAACAATCCGACGAATCCGACGAATCATATCAGACGACAACATTTGCCGAGTTAAGGATCTCTGTAACAATTCGTCGGGATTCCACGGAACAATCCGACGAATCCGACGAATCATATCCGACGAATTCCGACGAATTCTATCCGTGTAAACCCGATGAATTCAGACAGCAACATTTGCTGGACCTCCCTCATTCTATATGGTGATTGGTAACCTTTACCAACACAGTCAATTTTCCATCTTCTCCACATGCTCTTATGTGCGACCCTGCAGGCTCATATCGCGTTGGCAGTGACATTACATGTTTGACCACTTCTAGATCACAATGGTAACTCCAACAGTCTCCCACTTGATCTTGAAAGTATCAAACAAAAACCTCACAAACAATGAGCGGCATCTAGCAATGCATCATTGCTCCCCAAGCAATAAGAGTTCATAACTCATAAGCCTTTATGACCAATGTTCCAGCGTTGTCTTTGTCCCTTTGTCCCTTACATCTGGAAAGAACTAGAGGCATGGACCGTGTCACCCTCTTTATAGCTCAATCCAAGTTTCTTGATCTAGAAAGGACTTCCAGAGAATGGTGAGCTCAATATCACATATTGACTCAACCAAGCATGGCCATGCATTTCTCAGTCCAATTCCATCAAGGGGCCCATGGATGCAACTCCTGTTATATAGGAGGACAAATCCCATATCTGCTCACACCCAAACACCCAAATGATTCGTAACGTACCCAACGACCACCCTTATCATCAACCTTCCTCAAGGAAGACTTTAGATGACATCAAAGCACGCTCTTCCTCACTCGATGAATGTTGTGACTTCAGGTCAAAGGACCACAACACTATTGTCAAATGAGACCTACTTGTGACACTTTTAAGTAACAATCCACAAAGTAGTCTCAGGTTGGGTCTGTCCAGTACAACTTGTTTACTAACAAGTACCCACGTGATGACTTGATATCATAATACCATGACCTGTGAGAACCGGCCATCAGTCAACACACATGCTAGTCTTAATGTATCATCATCACCCTTAGCTTCTGCGATGATACCTCGACCAGGGACCTTTTAAGAATGAAGCTTCAAAATCATAGGCTCTCACATTCAAGTCACGTACTTGATGTCCTATGGAAGCGAACATTCTAAGGGTATTTATCACGAATTTTATTCTATTATGTAGAAACAGTATATCGTAATAAAAGAACTTGCCATTAATTGTAAAAGGAAATAATTGGTACACTATTCATCATATGAATAATAAACAGCCAACAGAATATATATTTTACATGCAACCCACAAGACTCCCACTAGAGTTGATCACTCAGGTATCGTATACCCATTGATCTAGTATGACCATCATGCTTTCTCTGCGCGAGAGGCTTTGTCAGTGGATCTGCAATATTCTCCTCAGTCGGCACTGTTGATTAAAATTCCGCTTGCACGAAATAAAATCCGAACTACCAATCCGAGAAGGCAAGTATACCTATCGAACTGTAGTATAGGAACGCAAGTGTCGTATTAAAATCCGAGAACCGTTGATTACTTATACTCAAACGAATTACTATTATTTTATCTTAATAATTTTTTGGATGGTTTTGTCTGCTAGGTTAAAATAAAAGTTGGATATAAGTACGGCTAAACGATGATTAAGAAATAGCACTCGATCTTGACTTACTTCGGCCTAAGTTGATCAAAATTCAAAAGCAAACTTAAAACTTAATAAAGTAAGGGCAGCTTGACCGTGGGGGTTCCTATAGTTTGAACATGCTTCTCTCGAAGATATGCCCAACTGAGTTTAGGAAAATCCGACCGAACTCTCGTCCCGTATTCGAATACCTAAAACTCGCTTTAAGTGGTGAACCCCGCTATTGGGTTTTACTCCAATCCAGGAGATTTACGTCATTCTCTCTCGAGAAATGTGTGTAATTCTCTTTACTCTTAAGTGCTCACTTCAGACTATCGGCCTCTCGGCTAGCCAAGAATGAAAGCAAAGGTGGGGATTATACATCGATAATATAGCTCCACTCAATTTTAATTAAGAGTAAATCTAAGGCCCAACACTTTAGAAAGTGAAAGAAGACTAAAGGATCATAACTTGATCAACTCATCCTCAGATCATCAAGATCGAGTACTATGAGGATTTAGTTACTCATGGTGGAGGGGTAGGAGAGAGAAATGATGAAGATTTTAAGAGAACAAAAACATACCATTTTTATTAAATAAAAGTTCAACTGAGATTACAATTGCATGGAAAGGTTACTATAAAAGGAAATTACAAAGACATTACAACATTCATATGAAAACTAGAAAAGGAAATGCATTGAAATAAGAGAGAGAGAGAGAGAGAAAGAGAATAAAATGACATGGAAAACACTGAAAATAGAGTAGTAGCACTAGTTCTCTCTCCAAAAACTGAATGAGGAAAGCTTGGAGGTCATTTCAATTTATAGAATTTTTTCTGCCTCGGTCACGCCCTCAGTCACGCCCGTGACTAAGGGCGTGACTTTGTTTAATCAATTCTGCGGCTTGGATCAGGTTCGGCGCACGATTCTGACGCGATTTGATGGGTCACGCCCTAGGTCACGCCCGTGACTGAGGGCGTGACCATTTCGGTGGTTAGCTTGGGTCATGGGCGCTGGCGGCGATCATGGGCGCTGGCGGCTGGCTGACGTGGCAGTCACGGGCGTGACTGGAAGCACGCCCGTGTAACAGTGGCGTGACCAATTCGGTGGTCAGCTGGTCGAATCTGAGCTGTTCACGGGCTGGTCACGGGCGTGGCTTGCGTGTCACGGGCGTGTCTTGCGTGTCACGGGCGTGTCTTGCGTGTCACGGCCGTGTACTTTGGGCATGTCTGACCAGATCTTCTGAATTATGTTGGCAGCAGCTTAACTGGAAACAGCAACTTACACGCCCTAGGTCACGCCCGTGACTGAGGGCGTGACTTAGGAAATTTTGCATCTTTGACCTGAAAATTCAGAAAACTTAAGTTAGCACTAAAAATAGGAAAATGAAACAAAATTGCATTTAGGTAAGCAACAATAAGCAAAAAGTAAGAGTAAATATCCTAAAAATAACCTAATTAAACTAACTAGATTTAGCATTATCAAATTCCCCCAAGCTTACACTTTGCTTGTCCCCAAGCAAAGAAATATGCTTTAGCTAATAAAATAAAATGACTAATCAAAAAGATTTAATTATGCTAAACACGAGTACCTTGCGAAATTCCAAGTAGGGAGAATAGTGAAAAGGAAACCTAAAATCAGTACTTTATTTAAGCTTAATTTTTATACCCTTTACTAACAAAAATTAATCATCCAAAATTTAACTAAAAAGTTTTTATAATAAAATTGAGCAAAGTAACAAGTGAGATAGTGCATTGAATTGTTACTAAACCCTAAGAGACAAATTATAACTATATCATTCTAAGAACAAGAATCTAAATTCATACCCAAGACTTAACTATTCTACTTTTCTTCTTTTACTTAGCTAAAGCAAATTTAGGAGCATGAATCAAGAGGACTTTATTAGGACCGAAATGTTTGGTTTAGGCATATGAATTGGAATGGGAATCGAAGATAAAAGTGATTGCTATAATCACACTAAACCATAAACATGAGTTTTATAAAATTTTCGATATGAATGATAAGAGGCAATCCTTCATTATAAGCATATAGCATATTTTCTTTCTTTCTCTTTCATAGCCATTTTTTCTTTCTTTTTTTTTTTTTTTGAAATTTTGGCAAAGATAACTAATACAAATATGCTTAAAATATCTCCTTTTTGAGCAAATTCTTTTCTTTGAAGCTCTCCATGCAATAAACCAATCACACTCTTTTAGAAATTTAAATAAAACTCAAAGTGTTAGTGTGATTCAAATAGGTTTGGAAATTTTGGCTTTGGTGAAAAATTTGATAAGTGGAGGTGACAATAAAACATGGGAAAAGGCTCAAAAGATGCTAACAAAGGGTTTCTTTTTAAGGGTTGGCATGAAGGCTCAAACTTAAAACAAAAAATGGCCTAAATCATTTTCATTGCTCTCTAAATTTAGATAAAGCATGAGTTTTGAAGGATTTCAAAAAGTAAGCCCTAGATATTAAATAAAGACTAATGAACTTATCCTGAAAATAAGAATAATAAGCGTCTAGGATTATTCACATTTACTACACAAATCAAAAGTTAACCTTGCAAAATATATCTAAAAATGAAGAGAAAATAGTGGATGAAGAATTTTTACGAAAGTAAAGAAGATAAAAGAGAAAACGATAAGGAAAGTACAAGATTTTAGAAAAAAACTTTTCAGATTAACATGCTACCTAGAATTAGAACACTACATGAGTCAACAATTTACTTGTGAAACATAATTAAAAGTAGGATTAGAAATTTTGAAATTAACTAAGGCTATATAAGATATTTTGGGAAAAACAAAACATAAAGCAAGGGGTACTATTGATTTTACCAAAATCTAATTTAGACTACTAAAAGAAAAGAAGACATTCTCCCCCAAGCTTACGATAGACATTGTCCTCAATGGAAAAGGAGAGTGAAGGAAGGGGTAATTAAAACTGAAAAACTGAAACAGGCATTTCCCTGGATTTATGGGCTTGAACGGGTGTGTGATGCCGCTCCCCCTTGCTGGCGCTTTGAATCTTCATGAAATATCATCTTGAATTTTTCTTGAAACCAGCAATGTTGAAACAGGCGATCGCCGAAGTTGAGAGTATCAGAGTTATCCAGGGCCAAAAAATTTAAAACAACAATTTTAAAAACCTTGGGTTGCCTCCCAAGAGCGCCCTCTGTTTAATGTCGTTTGAGCTCGACTAAAAGAATATAGTTCAAAAGTTAATCCAAAATATTACAGTCCAGACAAAAGAAGTTTTTCATTGTCCATGTCAACATTGTCACCAGAAAAATAAAGTTTTAGACGATGCCCATTAACCTTGAAATCACCCTTATCTGGGTGTGATATCAAAACAGTTCCATACGGATAAACTTCCTTTACATTAAAAGGACCTGACCATCTAGATTTTAATTTTCCAGGAAATAAACGTAGACGAGAATTATAAAGTAATACTTGGTCTCCTGGTTTAAATGTTTTCGGGAGCCTTAAATTTTTATCGTGAAAGCATTTCGTTCGTTCCTTATATAATTTATTATTTTCATACGCATTGGAGCGCCACTCATCGAGTTCATTGAGTTGGAATTTTCGAAGATCGGCGGTGGAGTGGGGATCAAAATTTAAAAATTTAAGGGCCCAGAAAGCACGATGTTCTAATTCGACCGGTAAATGGCACGATTTCCCATATACTAACCGATACGGTGTACAACCGATGGCGGTCTTGTACGCTGTTCGGTAAGCCCAAAGAGCATCGTCTAATTTATGTGACCAGTCTTTACGTGAGGTGGAAACAGTTTTTTCTAAAATACGTTTGATTTCTCTATTCACTACTTCGACCTGGCCGTTAGTTTGGGGGTGGTAAGCAGTTGAAAGCTTATGTGTAACGCCATATTTTAAAAGTGTTTTTGCAAATTGTGCGTTACAAAAGTGCGAACCCCTGTCACTAACGATGGCCCTAGGAGTACCGAATCGAGAAAATAATTTTTTTAAGAAAATAATAACGACTCGGGAGTCATTAGTAGGAAGAGCTTGGGCCTCTGCCCATCGAGACACGTAGTCTACCGCAACTAAAATGTATTTATTACCATGGCTAGAAGGAAGAGGACCTACAAAATCTATTCCCCAAAGGTCGAAAACTTCGCACTCGAGGAAATAATTTTGCAACATTTCATTTTTATTTGAGATATTTCCGGTCCGTTGGCAGCTATCGCACCGTCTCACAAACGATTGGGCATCTTTAAAAAGGCTAGGCCAATAAAAGCCTGCACTAAGTACTTTGTGAGCGGTCCGATTGGCTTGATAGTGCCCACCAGTCGGTCCTTCGTGTAAGTGTTTGAAAATATTTTGTCCTTCTTCGAAAGAAACACATCTCCTTATTACTTGGTCTGCACAAACTCGAAACAGATACGGGTCCTCCCAAAAATAATTCTTCAGGTCAGAGAAGAATTTCTTCTTTTGCTGATAGGAAAATTCTTTTGGGAGGACTCGAGCTACTAAGTAGTTGGCGAAGTTTGCAAACCAAGGAGAAGGAGTAGTGTTGATTGATAATAACTTCTCGTCGGGAAAATAATCATTAAAAGTTTGTTCATTTAAATCTTCAATAAATGGGTTATCTAATCGTGAAAGATGGTCCGCGGCCAAATTCTCAGCCCCCTTTTTATCTCGGATTTCCAAGTCGAACTCCTGGAGGAGTAAGACCCAGCGAAGTAAGCGTGGTTTGGCATCTGGTTTAGAAAGTAAATATTTGAGGGCCGAGTGGTCCGTAAAAACAATAATTTTTGAAAGTGTAATATAAGGTCGAAATTTGTCGAATGCAAAAATAACTGCTAATAATTCTTTCTCCGTTGTGGTATAGTTCGCTTGCGTGGATGTAAGTGTTTTACTTGCGTAGAAAATAGGGTGGAAGTTTTTAGATATACGTTGACCTAAGACGGCTCCCACCGCAAAACTACTTGCATCGCACATGATTTCGAATGGAAGGTCCCAGATTGGAGCTATCATAATTGGCGCATTTATTAGCTTATTTTTGATTAATTGAAAAGCAGATAAGCATGTATCATCAAAAATAAACGGAGTGTCTTTTTCTAAAAGATGAGTGAGTGGTTTGGTAATTTTCGAAAAATCTTTTATAAACCGCCGGTAAAAACCGGCATGTCCTAGAAAGCTTCTTATGGCCTTAACGTTGGTTGGCGGTGGCAGTTTTTCGATCACTTCTATTTTTGCTTCATCGACCTCAATTCCTCTTGCTGATATCTTATGACCTAAAACCAATCCCTCCCGTACCATGAAATGACATTTTTCCCAGTTCAGGGCGAGATTGGTCTCCTCACACCGTTCTAACACTTTTTCTAAATTTTCTAAACAAAAATCGAAGGAATCACCAAACACGGAAAAGTCGTCCATAAATACCTCCATAATACTTTCTACGTACTTGTCGAAAATGGCCAACATACACCGTTGAAATGTTGCCGGCGCATTACATAAGCCAAACGGCATTCTTCGATAGGCGAAGGTGCCGAAAGGACAAGTAAACGTCGTTTTCTCCTGGTCCTCGGGCGAGATGGGAATTTGGAAGTAGCCCGAGAGACCATCGAGAAAACAATAAAAGCTATGGCCGGATAATCGTTCTAAGATTTGATCGATGAAGGGCAAGGGGAAATGGTCCTTGCGGGTGGCGTCGTTCAATTTGCGATAATCAATACACATACGCCACCCAGTCACCGTCCGTGTTGGGATTAAGTCATTATTATCATTTAACACTACCGTGATACCTCCTTTTTTAGGAACTACTTGAACGGGACTTACCCATTTGCTATCTGAAATTGGATAGATAATTCCTGCGTCTAATAATTTCACGACCTCACCCTTTACTACTTCTTTCATGTTTGGGTTTAATCGGCGTTGAGGTTGGATAGAATTTTGTGAATTATCTTCCATTAGAATTTTGTGCATGCAGAAAGATGGACTTATGCCCTTAATATCAGAAATCTGCCAAGCAATTGCTTGGCGGTGTTTTTGTAAAACTTTTAGCAATTTGGCATTTTCAGATCCACTTAAATAGGCCGACACTATTACTGGTAACTTAGAGTCTTTTTCTAAAAATTCATATTTTAAATGCTTGGGTAGTTCTTTAAGTTCTAAAGTGGGAGGTTCTTCGTATGAAGATTTGAAAGACTTTTCTTTTTCAAAAGTAATTTCTTCAAAAATTTTTGATTTAATTTGAAAATTTGAGGGGGCGGGAGCAATGGCCATTTTCATTTCTTGTAATATTTCAGTGGAGGTGTTTGAAGATGAACAAAAAGAAGAAGAACTAGTTTCAGAAATACAAAAAGAAGGGTCTTCACTTAACACATCTAAGAAAAAACACGAATCGTCATTTTCTAGGGTATTTTTCATAGAGGGTGTTATGGAGAAGGTTACTTCATCATCTCCAACTCGGAGGAATAGCTTACCATTACTCACATCAATGATAGCACGGGAGGTGGCAAGGAAGGGGCGGCCAAGGATTAGGGGAACCTCGACATCCTCTTCAATGTCCAAAATGACAAAATCCACCGGGAAGATGAATTTGTCTACTTTTACGAGCACGTCCTCCACAATTCCCAGCGGATATTTTATCGTCCTATCTGCTAGTTGTATACTCATACGTGTGGGGCTAAGGGTGCCCACTCCTAACTTTTTAAACAAGGAGAATGGCATTAAGTTGATGCTTGCTCCTAAGTCGGCCAACGCGTTCTTTACAAATAGATCACCAAAGAGGCACGGGATAGAAAAACTACCTGGATCGTTAGCCTTTTTCGGTAATTTATTTGTTAGGACGGCGGAACACTCAGCATTTAAAGTTACGTGCGATAGATTTTCTAGCTTTTTCTTATTAGTTAGAAGATCCTTCAGGTACTTAGCGTACTTGGGCATTTGTGATATCGCTTCATGGAAGGGCAAATTGATGTGTATTTGCTTAAACATTTCCAGGAAGCGATGATATTGATCATCTAATTTTTCCTTGTTGAGTTGAGATGGATAAGGCGGGGCGGGGTTGTTTTTGAAAATATGAGGTGGAGTGATAAAATCTGTTTGAGTGAGTGGTGTTTTTAAAATAGGGGCGGATCTTGCCTCGGGCTCTTCGCTAACCGGACCGGATACTTGCTTTCCACTCCGAAGAGTTACAGCTTTCGCTTGCTCTTTCGGGTTGGGCTCGGTGTTAGCGGGAAGAGTCCCGGGCGGTCGCTCGGATATTATTTTGGCGAGCTGCCCGATTTGGTTTTCTAGATTTTTAACGGATCCGGCTAAGTTCCGGACGGTTGCTTCGTTCGTACTTATATATTTTGAAAACATCTCCTCCAAAGATGGAGGTTTTTGAAAGTTAACAAGGGGTGGAGGTGGTGTAAATTCATTTTGTAGAGGCGGGCGAGTTGTGTTTGCAGGATTACTCCAAGAAAAGTTCGGGTGGTTACGCAGCGCAGGATTATAATTATTCGGTAACTGAAAACCAGGTGCATGAAAATTAGAAGCAGAATAATTATTATAAGCATTTCTATTGCCTACGAAATCAGCTTGTTCGGAGGTGGCTTTTGCGAATTCCCAAACCTGAGGTGCGGAAGGAGCATTCATTTCGGATATC
This sequence comes from Dactylorhiza incarnata, assembly GCA_033032865.1. Lineage (NCBI taxonomy): Eukaryota > Viridiplantae > Streptophyta > Magnoliopsida > Asparagales > Orchidaceae > Dactylorhiza > Dactylorhiza incarnata. The sequence continues at coordinate 14,832,871 of JAWHQI010000012.1, read as the reverse complement.
TTTTTGCTAAGCATTTCCACTTGTAGTGCCAGCTGGGAGACGTTATCCACTTCGTACATACCTGCAGGTTTGTTTGGGCGGGATCTTGGCACATTCCACTGATAGGTGTTCATGGCCATATCCTCAAATAGTTCAAGAGCGGCTTCCGGGGTTTTGTTATTTAAGGTACCACCGGAAGCGGCGTCTATCATTTGCTTAGTATGTTGATTTAGCCCGTTATAAAATGTCTGCACTTGTAACCATACAGGCAGAGCGTGATGAGGGCAGCGTCTTAAGAATTCTTTATACCTTTCCCAGGTATCATAAAGCGTTTCAGAATCTATTTGGCAAAAAGAAGAAATATCATTTCTAAGCTTAGCAGTTTTCGCAGGTGGAAAATACTTAGTTAGAAATTTTTCAGTTAACTGGGCCCAAGTGGTGATAGAACCTCTAGGTAGAGTTGACAACCACTGCTTAGCCTTTGTTCTTAAAGAAAATGGGAAGAGTCTTAGCCTAATTGCATCATCCGTAACACCATTTATTTTGAAGGTGTCACAGATTTCAAGGAAGCTAGCAATATGTGCATTCGGATCTTCATCTTGTAATCCGTCGAACTGCACGTATTGCTGCACCATGTGAATTATGCTTGGCTTTAGTTCGAAATTATTATTATTTATGGCAGGGCGGACTATACTAGTTTCCGTCCCTTCCAGGTTAGGCCTTGCATAATGGGACATAGTCCATTCAGGGGCCGCAACCATGTTGGGGACTTCATTTTGGTTAGGTTCGCCCATATTGACAACCGACTCCGAATCCTCAGCCAGTTCTTGGAATGTAGGATCTTGAACTTGCGATTTTCTCCGAAGAGTACGCTCAAGTTCTTGGTCCAAGTCTACAAGTTCTGACGGATTCGCTCGGGTCATAAGCTAGAAAGAGAGAAGGGAAAATAAGATTGAGAAATTCGAAAAAGGTCTCTCTCTTTTTTTTTTTTTGAATTAATTTTGTTTTTTTTTTTTTTTTTAAGAAAGAGGAGAAAAAAAAAAGGTGATAAAAGTAATAGATTCGTTCTTTCAAAATATCAACAAAATGCGAGTCCCCGGCAACGGCGCCAAAAACTTGTTGATTAAAATTCCGCTTGCACGAAATAAAATCCGAACTAGCAATCCGAGAAGGCAAGTATACCTATCGAACTGTAGTATAGGAACGCAAGTGTCGTGTTAAAATCCGAGAACCGTTGATTACTTATACTCAAACGAATTACTATTATTTTATCTTAATAATTTTTTGGATGGTTTTGTCTGCTAGGTTAAAATAAAAGTTGGATATAAGTACGGCTAAACGATGATTAAGAAATAGCACTCGATCTTGACTTACTTCGGCCTAAGTTGATCAAAATTCAAAAGCAAACTTAAAACTTAATAAAGTAAGGGCAGCTTGACCGTGGGGGTTCCTATAGTTTGAACATGCTTCTCTCGAAGATATGCCCAACTGAGTTTAGGAAAATCCGACCGAACTCTCGTCCCGTATTCGAATACCTAAAACTCGCTTTAAGTGGTGAACCCCGCTATTGGGTTTTACTCCAATCCAGGAGATTTACGTCATTCTCTCTCGAGAAATGTGTGTAATTCTCTTTACTCTTAAGTGCTCACTTCAGACTATCGGCCTCTCGGCTAGCCAAGAATGAAAGCAAAGGTGGGGATTATACATCGATAATATAGCTCCACTCAATTTTAATTAAGAGTAAATCTAAGGCCCAACACTTTAGAAAGTGAAAGAAGACTAAAGGATCATAACTTGATCAACTCATCCTCAGATCATCAAGATCGAGTACTATGAGGATTTAGTTACTCATGGTGGAGGGGTAGGAGAGAGAAATGATGAAGATTTTAAGAGAACAAAAACATACCATTTTTATTAAATAAAAGTTCAACTGAGATTACAATTGCATGGAAAGGTTACTATAAAAGGAAATTACAAAGACATTACAACATTCATATGAAAACTAGAAAAGGAAATGCATTGAAATAAGAGAGAGAGAGAGAGAGAGAGAAAGAGAATAAAATGACATGGAAAACACTGAAAATAGAGTAGTAGCACTAGTTCTCTCTCCAAAAACTGAATGAGGAAAGCTTGGAGGTCATTTCAATTTATAGAATTTTTTCTGCCTCGGTCACGCCCTCAGTCACGCCCGTGACTAAGGGCGTGACTTTGTTTAATCAATTCTGCGGCTTGGATCAGGTTCGGCGCACGATTCTGACGCGATTTGATGGGTCACGCCCTAGGTCACGCCCGTGACTGAGGGCGTGACCATTTCGGTGGTTAGCTTGGGTCATGGGCGCTGGCGGCGATCATGGGCGCTGGCGGCTGGCTGACGTGGCAGTCACGGGCGTGACTGGAAGCACGCCCGTGTAACAGTGGCGTGACCAATTCGGTGGTCAGCTGGTCGAATCTGAGCTGTTCACGGGCTGGTCACGGGCGTGGCTTGCGTGTCACGGGCGTGTCTTGCGTGTCACGGGCGTGTCTTGCGTGTCACGGCCGTGTACTTTGGGCGTGTCTGACCAGATCTTCTGAATTATGTTGGCAGCAGCTTAACTGGAAACAGCAACTTACACGCCCTAGGTCACGCCCGTGACTGAGGGCGTGACTTAGGAAATTTTGCATCTTTGACCTGAAAATTCAGAAAACTTAAGTTAGCACTAAAAATAGGAAAATGAAACAAAATTGCATTTAGGTAAGCAACAATAAGCAAAAAGTAAGAGTAAATATCCTAAAAATAACCTAATTAAACTAACTAGATTTAGCATTATCAGGCACTCTGCAAATGTTCACATCTCCTCGTTCGACAATCTCACGAATAAGATGGAACTGCCGAAGTATGTTCTTGGAGCGCTGATGGGATCTAAGTTCCTTAGATTGTGCAATTGCACCATTGTTATCACAGTAGAGAACTACGGGACCAACAATGCTAGGAACTACATCTAGCTCGCCGATGAATTTCCTAATCCATACAGCCTCCTTCGCTGCATTTGCCGCAGCGATATACTCGGCCTCAGTTGTAGAATCAGCAACTATCTCTTGCTTGGAGCTCTTCCAGCTCACAGCTCCTCCATTCAGGCAAAACACAAACCCTGACTGAGACTTCGAATCATCCCTATCAGTTTGGAAGCTGGCATCCGTGTAACCACTTACAACGAGCTCTTCCTTTCCACCATACACCAAGAATACATCCTTAGTCCTTCTCAAGTACTTCAGGATATTCTTTACGGCTATCCAGTGACATTCACCAGGATCAGACTGATACCTGCTAGTCATGCTCAAAGCAAAAGAGACATCGGGTCGAGTACATAACATTGCATACATGATTGACCCAATTGCCGAAGCATATGGAATCAATTTCATGCGGTCCTTATCTTCACAAGATTTTGGACACTGGTCCTTAGAGAGATTCACACTATGAGACATGAGCAAAAATCCTTTCTTGGACTCAAGCATGTTGAACCGCTTCAACACCTTCTCAATGTACGTACTCTGGGTCAAACCCAGCAACTTCTTCGATCTATCTCTATAGATCTTAATACCGAGTATGTAAGTCGCTTCACCCAAGTCCTTCATAGAAAAGCAGTTCCCTAGGTTGTTCTTAACAACTTTCAGGGTAGGTATGTCATTCCCGGTCAGCAGTATGTCATCTACATACAATATCAGGAAGACAACAATGCTCCCACTGATTCGCTTGTAAACACACGGTTCATCTTCATTCTTGACAAAACCAAACTCTTTGATTTTCTCATCAAAACGAAGATTCCAACTTCTAGAGGCCTGTTTCAATCCATAGATGGACATATTCAGCTTGCATATTTTAGTGGCTTCATTTGGGGATACAAAACCCTCGGGTTGTGTCATGTACACTTCCTCAAGGAGGTTTCCATTTAGGAAAGCCGTTTTTACATCCATCTGCCAGATCTCGTAGTCATAATACGCAGCAATAGCAAGCAATATCCTAATGGACTTTACCATGGCAACAGGGGAAAAGGTCTCATCATAGTCAACACCATGAATTTGCTTGAAACCCTTAGCCACCAGTCGCCCTTTGAATGTCTGTACATTCCCATCCATGTCGGTCTTCTTCTTGAAGACCCACTTGCACCCTATGGGTCGTACCCCTTCAGGCGGTTCCACCAAGTTCCAAACTTGGTTTGTATACATGGAGTCCATTTCGGATTTCATAGCCTCAAGTCATTTGTCGGAGTCCGGTCCATTCATAGCCTCTTGGTAGGTCGCTGGTTCATCATCATGATCCATAAGCAACACATTACCTATTTGAGACACGAGAAATCCATATCTCTCAGGCTCAAATCTTGGTCTACCAGATCTACGTAGGACTTGTGTCTCTTGAGAAGGTTCTTTAGCTACAACATCTTGTAGTCCTGGCTCAGAATCCAATTCTGGTTCATTCACTACTTGTGGTTCTTGAACTTCTACCTTTTGCCTCTTTCTTGACAAGAACTCTTTCTCCAAGAAGACACCCGTCCTTGCGACAAACACTTTGCCCTCAGATGGTAGGTAAAAGTAATATCCTTTCGTTTCCTTAGGATATCCCACCAGATAACACTTATCTGATTTGGGTTCCAACTTGTCAGGCATTTGACGTCGTACGTATGCCTCACAGCCCCAAATTTTAATGAATGACATACTAGGACGCTTCCCAGTCCATATCTCATATGGTGTCTTTAGAACCGTTTTCGTCGGAGCGCGATTCAGTGTTATTGCAGCAGTCTCTAAAGCAAAGCCCCAAAAAGAAACAGGCAAGTCTGCATGACTCATCATCGACCGTACCATGTCTAACAGAGTACGATTTCTCCTCTCAGACACACCATTATGTTGCGGTGTCCTAGGTGGAGTGAGCTGTGATACAATACCACACTCTTTCAGATGATCACGAAACTCATGACTCAGGTATTCGCCACCTCGATCAGATCGGAGTGCTTTAACCTTCTTACCCAATTGGTTCTCCACTTCATTCTTAAACTCTTTAACTTTTCAAAAGTTTCGGATTTGCACTTCATAAGATACACGTATCCGTATCTACTGAAATCATCAGTAAATGTGACGAAGTAGAAATACCCACCTCTAGCCATAGAACTCATGGGTCCGCATACATCACTATGTACTATACCCAAAAGATCCTCAGCCCTCTCAGTATAGCCAGTGAAAGGGGCTTTAGTCATCTTGCCTAACAAACAAGACTCGCATCGCTCAAATGATTCATAATCAAATGAGTCCAATAGTCCATCTTTATGGAGCTTGGATATGCGCTTCTCGTTTATATGGCCCAAACGACAATGCCAGAGATATGTAGGATTTGAGTCATTTGTTCTTAGTCTTTTATTATTATCTACATTATAGATCGGATGGTCCAGGTTCAAAACATAAAGACCATTAAACAATTGAGTTGCAGCATAACAAACATCATTCTTAAATATAGAACAACAATTGTTCTTAATTATAAAAGAAAATCCAATCATGTCTAAGCATGAAATGGATATAATGTTTCTAGTTATGGCCGGAACATAATAACAATTATTAAGTTCTATTACAAGCCCACTGGGCAAAGAAAGACGGTAAACCCCTATGGCTACAGCAACAACTCTTGCTCCATTGCCGACGCGCAGGTCCACCTCTCCTTTACTCAGCAATCTCCTCCTTCCTAGTTCCTGCACATTTGTACAAATGTGAGAACCACATCCGGTATCCAATACCCAAGATGAAGGAGCAGAAAGGTTTATCTCTATAACGTAAATATTCGAAGCGGAAGTCATACCTCCCTTCATTTTCTGCAGACCGTCAATGTACGAAGGACAATTCCTCCTCCAATGACCAGCCTTGCCACAGTGGTGGCATTTCCCTTCCTTCACAGTGCTCTTCTTTTTCAGCGCAGAAGATTTGGGCTCAAGATGTGACTTAGGTCCCACCTTCGTCTTCTTGAAGCCCTTGGCCTTACCCTTGCCTTTATGTACCATCAATATGGGACTAGCAGGCTTGGCCTTCTTCATGTTTATCTCGGCAGTTCGCAATATGCCTAGGAGCTCGGGCAGTGTCTTGTCTATTTCATTCATGTTGTAGTTCAAGACGAACTGCTCATAACTATCCGGCAACGATTGCAGGATAAGATCTGTGGCCAACTCTTGACCCAGAGGAAAACCCAGTCTCTCCAGGTTCTCTATATACCCAATCATCTTGAGTACGTGAGTACCAACCGAGTCTCGAGCTCCCATTTTGCACTGAAATAAGGCCTTCGTGACATCGAACCTCTCTTGACGAGCTTGCCCTTGAAATATTTTCTTTAGGTGCTCGTCAATCTCCTTGCACCCCATGTTCTCGTGTTGCTTCTGAAGCTCAGAGTTCATGGTGGCAAGCATAAGGCACTCGACGTCTAAGTCGTCATCGGTATACTTCTTATAAGCATCCTTATCAGCACGGGACGAGTTCCCGGTCGGCACCTCGGGGGCTTCTTCTTCCAAGACGTAGAGCTTTCTCTCTTGCCTGAGAACAATTCTCAGGTTCCTATACCAGTCCATGTAATTCATCCCACTTAGCTTGTCCTTCTCAAGGATAGCTCTCAGGGACAAGGTGGAATGTGAACCACTTGCCATGGAATTCTACAAGAATTCATGCAGAATTTAATCAGTAACTTAATTTCAAAATACAATTTATTTTAATTTGGACTTCAATTAAATACTCCCACTATTTTATTCAAATTGATAGCCCTCACTATCAATTCGGAGAGTCCATGCGAGCTACTCTCTTAGTGGACAAGATCCGTATTTCACCAACATCACGAGTCCGCTTTGGCGTTCCTCTCATAATGCGGTTATTTAGGTAGGCAACGCTTGCCAATTGCATCCTCATGCAACTCTTGTATGGCTGGTGAATAACTTCTTATTCGCATCCATCATATGGTGCATACCAACCCTATGCCTCTAGGCACTCAACCTTTGAGGTCACCTAGTTAAGTTAGACCCGATGTCGACAGTGGGATATCACAATTATCCGCTCGCACCCTTACCAAGATAGATTAATGCACCTTGCTTTGGCAAGCCCACACTTCATCGATCGAGGCAGGAAGAGTGTCATCCATCGGAAGGCATCCGAACACTTAATATTTGATGAAGGGATTTTAATTTTAATAATAGGTTAACACTTAACCATGATCAACATTTGATCAAAGTGCACATCAACAGAAAAACAAAATTTCTAAAATACACATGCATCCCTTATGTGCACAACATAAGACTATCAACCTTTGATAGACGAAAGGGCTAAATCTGGACATTTAGAACTTTTCCAAATCTTCAGATTTACATGCATTGGACAAAGGCAAAGACAACTCGACTTAAAGCAGTAGACAAGCTCGTCTCTCATTGTTGGATTCAAAATCCAAAACACTACAAGGGTTCATTAACCACTTGAGGGACGGTTACTGCTAAGGAGACAACAATTTCTAACAATTAGAAATAACCACGAAATCCCAGACGTTCCTGGCGGGGTTCAATTTTTTCAAAATCATCACCGATTTCCCATGAAAAATCATCAACTTTTGATGTTCCAGGAAGAAATCTTGACATTTAGAACGCTTCTAAATACCTAGATTTGCACGTACTGGAATAACCAAACTTCTGAAACAACATTCATGACCAGAACCTCGCTCTGATACCACTGTTGGATTTTTTTCTACAACCATACATCGAATGTAGGTGCAGCGGAAATAAAGAGAAACAACTCAAAAGACTTTGATCGGGCCATGAATATTGAATCAAGAAGTTAACTAAATGCATAAATTACCTTAGTGGAGTTGGATCGAATCCAACCTAGATGCTCCAAGAAGAAGATTCCTGTCGGCGGCAAAGAGAGTTCTCACGTAGAATTATGTCTACGTCTCTACAGTGATCCACACGAGCCGGGAGAAGAACGACTGCACCTTGCACTTCCACGAACTGCTAGGTTCGCTCCAGGAAGAACATCCACGGCGACGATCGCCGGAAGGGGGGGGGGGGTCGCGTAGACGAGCGAAACGGCGGAACACTTCCGTCAGCTAGGGTTCGTGAGGCGGAACTCTTCCGTCGGTCTTCAATTCGCATAAGCATCGTGAACCCTTAAGATTAAGTTCTATTTATAGACGAAGTATAAACAGACCTAAAAGATTTGCTATCCGCAGTCCATACAGAAAAAGAACTCTTTCTGTAACAATTCGTCGGGATTTCACGAATCAGCATTCGTCGAGATTACATGGGACAATCCGACGAATTCCGACGAATCACATCAGACGACAACATTTGCCGAGTTAAGGATCTCTGTAACAATTCGTCGGGATTCCACGGAACAATCCGACGAATTCCGACGAATTCCGACGAATCATATCAGACGACAACATTTGCCGAGTTAAGGATCTCTGTAACAATTCGTCGGGATTCCACGGAACAATCCGACGAATCCGACGAATCATATCCGATGAATTCCGACGAATTCTATCTGTGTAAACCCGATGAATCAGACAGCAACATTTGCTGGACCTCCCCCATTCTATATGGTGATTGGTAACCTTTACCAACACAGTCAATTTTCCATCTTCTCCACATGCTCTGATGTGCGACCCTGCAGGCTCATATCGCGTTGGCAGTGACATTACATGTTTGACCACTTCTAGATCACAATGGTAACTCCAACCCCCTCTAGAGTAACTTTAAGATCTAACCTCACTTTCAATTGGTATCAGAGGGCTGTTGATTGTTTACAGGCTAACACATGAATCAAAAAGATCAATTAGATCTTAAATTTTCTTTTAGAGTTTTACTTTTGCTTAAAAACTCATGACACAGAACAAAGAATATTCAATCACAAGATCTCCTATGTGCAATCTAAATAAGTTTGCACTATGGAAGGCAAAGATCAGATTGTACATGAATTCTATTGATGAGGATATTTTTAATGTTATTTTGACAGGACCTCCTACACATACAACAACAACAAGTGCTGAAACCACAACAACAAACAATGTTGTTCCACCACCTGAGTGGACAGATGCTCAAAAGAAGCAGAGAAGTGCTGATGCCAAGGCAATGAATATTTTGGCACAAACAATGTCTGATGACATTTCTAAAAAGTTGTGGAATGCACTTCAGCAAGGGAAATCTGGATGTCACTCAACAATATGGTGGAAGGACCAGCAGATGAAAGAAAGGACAGAAGATTTCACCTTATCTCTCAATATGAGAATTTCAAAAACGGAGAAACTGAGACAGTTGCTGATATGTACAACAGGCTCAGCCTCATAATCAATGAGCTGAAATCTGTAGACAAAGTGATCTCCATCACTGAAGTCAATGATAAGATCCTAATGTGCTTCCCCAGCACATGGGACTCTATGATCTGGCCAATCAAGGAAGCCAGAAGCCTTAATGAGATCTCCACTGAGAGCTTGTTAGGCAAACTCAAATCCTATGAGCAGCTGATGCGTGTCGGCAAGTGCACCGGTCGCTGTCAAGTAATAAATGTGGAGAATGGAATCCCCGGATGTCGGTCTCTTGAGGAATGCAGGTTGGGTGATCGAATCACGTAGTGTGACTATTGTTACACAAGCGTTAACAAACACAAAAAGGGGGCTTTGGTTGGTTTTTCCTACTCTTAACAACAGTAAAAGAATTGCGGGTCGAAAACACCGCTTCGCAAGGTGAGATGGATGCGACGGCCGCGATGCCGTGCTTCGAGAGGCGGATGGAGCGTGCTCAAGTGCGAGAAGGTGAGGGTCGCAAACACCTCTTCACAAACGCCGTTATCTCTTGCTAACACGGATCGAACATCTTGTGTGCGTGAGTGAGTGAGTGGAAACGAAGTGATTCACAAGCAAGCAATGATGAAGTACAAAGAAACATTCATTTCAAATAAACCAAACATCAAACTATTCAGGTTTACAAGATTCAACAATTACAACGAAGGAAAGAAGGAAGAGATAACCGATGGGTGAAGACTAGCGACCGTTCACGGCCGGAATGGTAGGTTGTCGGGCTACCTCCGGACTCGGGCGGACAATGCTTCCGGCGTAGAGAAACTGTCACGATTTCTCTACGTAGTTCCGTCGTCTTCTTCCTCAGATTTACTCTTCTTCTCGCTGGACTGGAATGGAAAACAGTTGCTTGAGGGCTTGCGGATGGTGGAGAACGCTCCCGGACAATGGAGAAAAGCTTGGAATGGTTGGAGAAGACTTCCCCTTGCGTAGGAGATGAAGTGGAGGTGTCCAAGAAGGGTAGTCGGCGGCGTACGGACTGGGAAATCCGCTCCCGGCGGCTCGATCCCGACCTAAAAGCGGAACAGGCTTATATATAGGCGCTGAAATGAATACTGCGCACGGTCATTGGCGCACGACCAGTGGTCGTGCGCACTGGAATTCTGCGATCGTGCGCGCTGCCTGGGCGGAGCCCTGCGAGGAAAGAAAATTATAAAATACATATTCGCATGACCAATGGCGCACGACCAGTGGTCGTGCGCACTATTGTAAGTGGTCGTGCGATAAGCCAAATAGAACTCATAAAAAGGGCGTTAAGTGCGCACGATCAGTGGCGCACGACCAGTGGTCGTGCGCAATAGAACCAGTGATCGTGCGCAGTGTTCCTGTACAGAATTGTACCGGGAACACCTGCACGACACCTGTTCCAGCATACAACACCGGTCTAGCCACTGAAAGTGGAACTTAACATCACATGAAAACTAATAACGAAGTTAAGCACGCAATCACACCAAAACGGGCCAAACGTGCACCTAGCATAGAATGATCAATATGAACTATAACAGGGCTAAAGTGCGGTGAAATGACTAAATAAACGGCCCAGATGAGTCCATAAAAGTGTATATGATCAGGACTCATCACACCCCCAGACTTACCTGTTTGCGCGTCCCGAGCAAACGAATCCAGTGGAGTGTGAAAACGGTAGTTAACATAGAAAATTACACAGAGGAGTACGGTGCGAAGTAACATACGCATGCGAGTAGAAATTCTAGTAACAAGAGATTCTAACTATGCTAACTAGTTTACGAAAGTATTAAAGCGTAACTAGAGATTTATCAAAACTCAGTTGGTGAATGATGAAGAATTCGAACGATCGTGCCTGGTGTGAAAGTAACAAGACGCTAAGGCGGGTGTTGCACAAGGTCGGGGTTTAGGAATAACTCCGCTGAAATCCATCAACGTCGTGAACCATACGCTCGCCCAGTCACACTCTCTCCACGGCGTTAGCAAACTCACAAGTCAAATCAATAGGGCTTTTAGGAGTATAATGGGGCTTAGGCTGCGGTATGATATTCAAATTTAAACACGATGGCTACGCAACCCAAGTGAGCTAACGGAACGCTGCACCACACAGAACCAAAAACAACGCTCGTGTGACACACCCCCAGACTTATCATGAAAACTAGGTGTGCACACGGCCTACTTCACAATCACCAACAAATTTTCTATTTAGCTCGGGAGGATTTCTTTTCAATATACTTTTTCCAGATTTTTTTTTCTTCTTTTTTACAATATACTTTTCTTCTTTTACTTATCCCCCAGTTGGTACAATTTCAGCGAAATGACGTTAATTTCCCCTTCTCATCACAACGATTCCAAACATCACACCAAATGTAGAAAATGAGTGCAGATAACAGCAATTTGGTTGCGGGTGTAGGATAAGCTTTGGGCTTTGGTGGATGAAGAGGAGCTGATCAAAGGAGTGGTAGGCACAAATTTGGCATGCAAAGGTGAGCGAAAAGGACAGGGAAAGACAAGGCTCAATCTAGCCAAAAGGTGGCCTACATCACGTTTAACTCGACGAATCGCTCTCGCCCATGCTTCGAGAGTCGCTTGGGGCAAGTTCTTAGCCCACGAGAAAGATAAACCTTCCTCCCGACTCGAGCAACACACGACTAGTGCTCGTACACACACAACACCGGGTTATCGTCAATTTCATTCACATTCACCACTTGAGTATCATAAATCTAAATCTACGCAAAAATACTAAACATAAATTAGATGCATAAAGATAATCTAGTTTTACTTGAATTCTACCATAGCATGCGAAGTGACTAGAACACTACACGAGTCATCATCGCGCTCCTAATAGTAATTCCTACGTTAACATCTTATTTCACATTCCAACCAAAACAGGTCTTTCGGAAACACACAAATAGGTAAGCGCGCACTCATGTGGGTGAAGTGGTGCGAGAAGCAAGAAAATGATAATGATGAAAATAAATAATACACAAACTTCTAATATGCAGTGCAACTCGTGCAAAGTGGATGACAACATACTCTCCCCCAGACTTAGTCTAAACAATACATCACAGAAATTGGAAGCTAAGGAGGGGAAGAAGTGTTACCCAATGCTCAGAATTGAGCATACCAGACGATTGGTGTTCAAGATCAAGCGCAGTCCGCAGCGTCCGCACCAAAGAACACAAGACACCTGCAAGCACAAAACTAAAAACAGCGAAAAGCAGATATAAAAACTGAACTAAGCATGTTAGAAAAGAAATAAAATCAGGAAATCTGGGTTGTCTCCCAGTAGCGCTTTTATTTAATGTCCGTAAGCTGGACCAAATACTTGTATTAACATTGTTTATATAGCGCAGGAATTAAATAAAAGAAGTTCACAAGCAATTTCACAAACTCAGATCACACAAATCAGCTATAAGCGCTCTTATGGTGCGCGTCTCCCGTAGCGCGTAAGCGGGAGGTGAAGGCTTTAGGGCCAACACTGGTGTCACCCAGTGTTCCCCTAACCTCCGCCCTCTTGCCACGGAGAGCGGCAGCGCGAGCTTCGTGCAGAAGTTTCTCCTGTTTAAGTTTCGTGACAGTCGGGGACTGCCACCGTTGAAAGTTTTCAGATTTTTCCGCCATGGTGGCGGGTGGCGTCACTTTCGGCATCGCGGTGACTACCGGATCGGCCCAGGAGATGGAGCGCTTAAATTTTTTATTACAGGAATCAAAACAAGAAGATAATGGGACATTGTCCCGAACTAAATTCAAGTCAACGTTTTTCGAAATGCAGTCTTCTTCCGTCTCGGAACCAAATTCTCTCCGAAGATCAACTTCTTCTTCCTCACTAGACAGGTGCTCCTCCTTTTCTCCTTCAATTGATTCTTTAACTTCTTCATGTCCTGCACAGCTCAAAGCTTCATCAAAAATAAAAAGAGGGGGAGGAGTGGATGTTTCAGTTGTAGCTTCGGGGCAAGTGGGCTGCGGCACCTTATTGGGTAGGAAGACACACCCCGTAACGAAATCAAGGGTGGCACCGCTCTCTTTCAAGAACGGCACACCCAAGATAGGGATAGAGTGATTTTCCTAAGGGCCCAACACCTGAAAATCAGCAACCACACTCGTCCCCTCAACTATCACCTCTACATTTTTCACTTCCCCCTCAGATTGTATAACAGTCCCATTAGCAAGCATAAGGGATTTCCTTTCCTCCGTGTTCATCTCAAGTTGTAGTTTAGCAACATCTTGCAACGCAATGACGTTGTGGGAGGAACCGGAATCGCATAGAGCTTTCGTTTCAATATTGTTGATGGAACAGGAAATCACCAACTCACTTGGATCAGCCTCTACCACATCACCAAGACTCTTCCCCTGATCTATTGGGTTCTTTTCCGTGTTGCTAGGAAGGGTCCCCTGCGACCGCTCGGTTAGCACTTGGGCCAATTGGCCCAGATGCGTTTCCAAGTTTCTCATGGATGCGGTTTGGTTCACCATATTCGAGGTAGCTGCTTGCATGAATTTCTCCATCATCTCCTCCAGATTACTCCTTTTTTGGGCAGGGGGGGGGGGGGGGGGGGCTTGGTTATAATCCGGGTGTGGTGGCCTCGGTTGGCTCCCGGAGGCGTAAGCATCGTTTTGATGCTGCCCCGGTGCCCATCGTTGGCCAGGCGTGTTTGGGTTCCACGAGAAGTTCGGGTGACTTCTCGCTCCCGGATTATAAGCATTATTAAAAGGCGCCCCCTTAGGCTGATTTCCTACATAATTAACAGATTCATTCAAGGTTAAGTGCGCGAAGTCACCTGCTACGTTGTTCCCTGAACATTCATACGCGTGGTGGCCTCCGCCTCCACATCCTTCGCAAGTAATGACAGCAGCAGGCGCGGGAGTAGGAGGAAGTGATTCAACCATAAAGAGACCACGGCCGCTTCTTGGAGCATTTCTCCCTGCAGTCCAGAATGTACTGTGGGAGGCAGTGTCGCGCAGAATCCAAAGGGCCTCCTCTGGAGTGTGGTTCATTAAAGTACCACCTGCCGCAGCATCGATCATTGCCCTGTAGTTGGGCTCGATCGCAAAGTAAAATGTTTCGACCACATTCCACGGTTGAAGCTCATGGTTCGGACAACGGCGGAGAAGATCGCTAAGGCGCTCCCACGCCTCAGCAAGGGTCTCCTGGTCAAGTTGGCGAAAGGTGGCGATCTCCCGCCGCAAGCTCACGATCTTATCCACAGGGTGGAATTTAGCAAGGAACTTGGATGCGAGGGCATCCCAAGTCGCAGCAGTCCCGGGCGGAATGGAGTGGAGCCACACCTTGGCTTTGTCGCGGAGTGAGAAGGGAAACAGTCTAAGCTTGACCGTGTCGTCAGTAATCCCTGCGTAGCGGAAGGTTCCGCAAATATCAGAAAACTCCGCCAGATGCAGATGCGGATCTACGCTGGCCAACCCAGAGAACTGAGCGTTGTTCCGGATGATGTTCAAGATCGCAGGTTTGATCTCGAACTGATTGTTCATAATATTGGGCCCAAACTCAGGATACACACTCCCAGCAGTTGGAGTGGTGTAGTCTCTCATCGTGCGGGGTCGAGGCCTAACCGCCTCCTGCTCATCTCCAGGCTGGTGTTGCCCCTTGTTGGGCACTCTTGCATCAACATCATTTGGGTCTACCTGATCACCCATTGCCGCTTGTACGGCAGCAGCGCGCCTTCGCGCGCGAGCGGTCCGTTCGATTTCCGGATCAAAGGGTACGAGTTCCCCTGCGGCTTGTCTCTGCATGCACGATCACAAACAAAAAGAAAAACAAAGAAAGTCAAAAACAACTGCTCGCATAACGAGAGTCACAACACAAGATGATACACGCCTGCATTCCCCGGCAACGGCGCCAAAAACTTGATGCGTGTCGGCAAGTGCACCGGTCGCTGTCAAGTAATAAATGTGGAGAATGGAATCCCCGGATGTCGGTCTCTTGAGGAATGCAGGTTGGGTGATCGAATCGCGTAGTGTGACTATTGTTACACAAGCGTTAACAAACACAAAAAGGGGGCTTTGGTTGGTTTTTCCTACTCTTAACAACAGTAAGAGAATTGCGGGTCGAAAACACGGCTTCGCAAGGTGAGATGGATGCGATGGCCGCGATGCCGTGCTTCGAGAGGCGGATGGAGCGTGCTCAAGTGCGAGAAGGTGAGGGTCGCAAACACCTCTTCACAAACGCTGTTAGCTCTTGCTAACGCGGATCGAACACCTTGTGTGCGTGAGTGAGTGAGTGGAAACGAAGTGATTCACAAGCAAGCAATGATGAAGTGCAAAGAAACATTCATTTCAAATAAACCAAACATCAAACTATTCAGGTTTACAAGATTCAACAATTACAACGAAGGAAAGAAGGAAGAGATAACTGATGGGTGAAGACTAGCGGCCGTTCACGGCCGGAATGGTAGGTTGTCGGGCTACCTCCGGACTCGGGCGGACAATGCTTCCGGCGTAGAGAAACTGTCACGATTTCTCTACGTAGTTCCGTCGTCTTCTTCCTCAGATTTACACTTCTTCTCGCTGGACTGGAATGGAAAACAGTTGCTTGAGGGCTTGCGGATGGTGGAGAACGCTCCCGGACAATGGAGAAAAGCTTGGAATGGTTGGAGAAGACTTCCCCTTGCGTAGGAGATGAAGTGGAGGTGTCCAAGAAGGGTAGTCGGGGGCGTACGGACTGGGAAATCCGCTCCCGGCGGCTCGATACCGACCTAAAAGCGGAACAGGCTTATATATAGGCGCTGAAATGAATACTGCGCACGGTCATTGGCGCACGACCAGTGGTCGTGCGCACTGGAATTCTGCGATCGTGCGCGCTGCCTGGGCGGAGCCCTGCGAGGAAAGAAAATTATAAAATACATATTCGCACGACCAATGGCGCACGACCAGTGGTCGTGCGCACTATCGTAAGTGGTCGTGCGATAAGCCAAACAAAACTCATAAAAGGGCGTTAAGTGCGCACGATCAGTGGCGCACGACCAGTGGTCGTGCGCAATAGAACCAGTGATCGTGCGCAGTGTTCCTGTACAGAATTGTACCTGGAACACCTGCACGACACCTGTTCCAGCATACAACACCGGTCTAGCCACTGAAAGTGGAACTTAACAGCACATGAAAACTAATAACGAAGTTAAGCACGAAATCACACCCAAACGGGCCAAACGTGCACCTAGCATAGAATGATCAATATGAACTATAACATGGCTTAAGTGCGGTGAAATGACTAAATAAACGGCCCAGATGAGTCCATAAAAGTGTATATGATCAGGACTCATCAGCAGCTTATCAAGTCTAGAGAAGCTGAGCAATCTACTTCATCTCCAGCATCCAAGAAGGAGAGAAGTATAGCTTTCCAAGCAACTGAAGAAGAAGAAAAAGCTCCAAAAGATGTGGAGTTCATGAGCCTTCTAGCCAAAAGGTTCTACAAGATGGCTAGAAAAGATTTCAGAAAGAAGGATTCCAGATCAAGAGAAAAGCCAAGATATGACAAATCAAGTTCTAAAGAAATTATTTGTTTTGGCT
This sequence comes from Dactylorhiza incarnata, assembly GCA_033032865.1. Lineage (NCBI taxonomy): Eukaryota > Viridiplantae > Streptophyta > Magnoliopsida > Asparagales > Orchidaceae > Dactylorhiza > Dactylorhiza incarnata. The sequence continues at coordinate 14,816,067 of JAWHQI010000012.1, read as the reverse complement.
GCAGGAAACCTGGATACATTCTACCAGAGTGTCCAGAGAATCAAAAGAAGGAAAAGAGAAAAGAGAAAGAAGAGAAAAGGCACTCCAGCAAGTCTTCCTCCCACAAACATAAGCATAAGGGAAGAGGATTTGTAGCAGAATCATGGAGTGAAACTGATTCAGAGTCTTCATCCAGTTCTTCTGAAGATGAAGAAGAATTAAAGGAAAAAGACCAATGCTTGATGGCTTTCTATGACTCAAGCAGTGAGTCAGAACTTGCATCTTCATCCAGCTCCAGTGATGATGAGGATGATGAAGAAGAAAAGAATTTCTGAATGATGACTATCAATGCCTCAGGACATAATTTAGAAGAATCAAAATTTGAAGCTGACAGTTATCAGGTAATCTCTAATTTTGATTTTAATTCAAATGAATTCAAAGATGAATTCAAAGTTCTTCACTTAGAATTAATCAAATCTGAGAAGGAAATAATCTCTCTCAGAAATAAGTTGGCTGAAATGAATCAAGTCAGTGAAGAAAATGCTATTCTTAAGAAAGAATTGGCTGCGTCCAGAGAACACATTGTTCTCATTGAGAACAAGTTATTTGAAGCTAAGAAGTTTGAAGAATCCCTCAATGGGAGAAGTATCAAACTGATGGACATCACAAGCACAGTAAATGCTAGATTAAGTGACAAACTGGGCTTGGGTGCATCACCAAGTGAGCCACATCTTATTAAGAAGAACATACTTTTTACACCAGCAAAGTTCATCTCTGCCAAGAGCAAAGAGGTAGTAGAAGTAAATAAAAACATTTCAAGCAAGGCTGTTAAGAATAAAGGAATTCAGCATAATTCGTCGAACGGAGCTCGACGAAATGAATTCACTTCGTCGGACGGAGATCGACAAACTCTAAAGACAGATATTTAGTATAGTTATTATTCGAACGACGCTCGACGAAAGCACTTCACTTCGTCGAACGACGATCGACGAACTCAGCCTAGTTCGTCGAACGGAAAACATACAGAAAATCTAAAGAATTTTTATTCTTCACGTACTAAGAATCCTTTCACTGAGTGGATAATTCCTCCAAGGAGATATCATCCACAAGGTTATAAGGATCAACCTGAAATGTCTTTTATTTCAAAATTTTGTGGAAAAACAAAAGGACCCAAGGTAGTCAGGGTCAAAAACAACTAGTTTATTTTTTCTGTTGTGCAGGTACAGGGCTATCCAAAATTAAATGAACAATGGTATTTGGATAGTGGGTGTTCAAAGCACATGACAGGAAACAAGGCCAACCTGAGCAACTACAAGGCAAAGCTTGGACCCAAGGTGATCTTTGGGGACTCCAACTGTGGACAAACCAAAGGATATGGGAAGATCAAAGTTGGAGCAGTTACCTTCAAGGAGGTAGCTTATGTCAAGGGTCTGAAGCACAACCTCATCAGAATAAGCCAGTTATGTGATGAAGATTATCAGGTAACCTTTAACCACTCCTTATGTCTTATTACCAATAATAAAAACATCAATGTATTATCTGGTATTAGACATAGAAATATTTATTTAGTCAATTTTGACTCTGTCAACTCAGATATTTGCTTATTCAATTCTATAAGTAAAACAAATGAATTATGGCATAAAAGGCTAGGACATATCAACCTTAGAACTATATCTAAGCTTTCTAAGGACAATCTTTTTAGAGGACTGCCTTCTGGTTCTTACAAGAAGGAAGGACTCTGCATGGCTTGTCAATTAGGTAAGCAGACTAGAAATAGTTTTAAATTTTTATCCAAGAGTGATTCACCTAGGATTTTGTACTTACTGCATTTGGATATTTTTGGACCCACTGCAATCAAAGTCTAGGAGGGAAGCATTACTCTCTAGTTATTGTAGATGACTTCTCAAGATTCACTTGGGTGTTCTTTCTTAGGAACAAGTCTGACACCTTCAAGGTTCTGACAGACTTTCTCAGGTCCACCAAGATTGAGTACTCTACTCTAGTTGCATTGATCAGAAGTGATTGTGGCACTGAGTTTGAATCTCTTCTGATGAGAGAATTCTGTGGAAAATAAGGGATCAGACAATGTTTCTCTGCTCCTAGAACTCCTCAACAAAATGGGGTAGCTCAAAGGAAAAATAGAACACTTATTGAATCAGCAACTACATTGCTTGTTGATGCTCACTTGCCAATCTCTTTTTGGGAAGAGGCAGTGAACACAACAAATTATGTGTTGAACAGAAGCCTGATACATAAGCTTAAGGGTAAAACTCCCTATGAATTACTCAAGAATAAAAAGCCTAAGGTTAATTATTTTAAGATATTTGGATGTAAATGCTATGTGCATAACAATGACAAGAAGTATCTAAGGAAGTTTGAAGCAAAAGCTGTTGAAGGCATATTTCTTGGATATTCTCTTTCTAGTAAAGCATACAGAGTTTACAACAAATCTACTCTTAAGATAGAAGAGTCCATGCATGTATCTTTTGATGAAACTAACATGTTAAATGAGGAGAGGAACACCACCTCTACCAAAAATACTTTGCAGGTACCATCTCTATGTGAAGAGCTTAATGGATTGGATCTACAGAATACAAATTCTCTACTTCCATCAAATGAAATAATTGAAGACAGTGAAGAAGAGGATAATCCAGATCTTGCTGACAGTTCAAATCAAATGACAGCTGAATAAGTCCCTCAAGAAGAAACTATTGTTGAGCCAACTCCAACTGTTGACCACATCACAGTTAGAGATCATCCAATATCCCAAATCATTGGAGATATTTCAGCAGGTGTTCAAACAAGGCATCAACTACACCAAAATCAGATGCACACTTGTTTCCTATCCCAGATTGAACCTCAATCCATAAAAGATGCAGAACAAGATCCAAATTGGATTCTTGCAATGCAAGAGGAGCTCAATCAATTTGAAAGGAACAAGGTATGAGATTTGGTTCCAATACCAAAAGTCCATCCAGTTATTGGCACCATGTGGGTCTTCAGGAACAAGCTAAATGATCAAGGCAACATAGTCAGAAACAAAGCAAGATTGGTAGCCCAAGGATATTCACAGGAAGAAGGAATTGATTATGATCAGAACTTTGCTCCTGTTGCAAAACTTGAAGCTCTAAGGATTATTCTTGCCTTTGTTGCATTCAAGAAATTCAAAGTATACCAAATGGATGTGAAGAGTGCATTCTTGAATGGAGACATCAAAGAAGAAGTCTATGTGGAACAACTGATGGCGCAAATCTCACACACCGCTATAGGCGGTAGCTCGACTGCGACACGAAACGGCAGTGTACCGATCGTTCAAGTAATAAATGTTGGGAATAAATCCCCGAGTGTCGGTCTCTTGAGGAACACAATAAGGTGGAGTTAGGTTTTGAGGAAGGACTTGAGATTGAAGTCCTAAAGCGGATGGATTGCGGGGGAGTTGGGTTGGCTTTTGGAAAACAAAAGAAAAGCTATCAACTACTCCTATGCAATGCCGCTATGCAAAGCTTCGCTTGGCGGGATGGAAACTAGGCAGGCCTTGAGCGCGCTGCGTCGCAAGGGCGGATGGACGAGAAGGCTAATGGAATCGAACTATGCAGGCCTTGAGCGCGCTGCTTCGATAGGCGAATGGATTACGGGCCGCGATGCCACGCTTCGGTAGGCGAATGGGCGAGTAGGCTAGTGGAATGAGGGTCGCAAGCACCTCTTCGACAAGCACGCCACTAGCAATTGCTAGTGCGGCACCGGACACGATGGTGGGATGGAGGATGGAATGGGGCGCACCTCAAGCAACTCAAATAACAAGAATTTCACAAATACAAGAAATATATGGAAATACAAATTAGTTCAAGTGCAACTTCATCAAAATATACAAGGTCTAACTATTACAACAATCAATAAAAGGAGAACAAGGCAAGAAATCGACCGAATCCGAAGGCTCGTTGAAGATTCACAGTTGGAATCGCCGGGTTGTCAATCCGCGTCCAAGCTCGGTCCGCAACTACGTCCGGGGTAAAGAGAGCTGTCACGACTCTCCAATGGACCCGTCTTCTTCGTGTCACGATCCGGTGGAGGTTGCCAACTTCCTCTTGCTTGACGGTAATGGCGGCTAGGTCTTCCTTTGGAGCTCTTGGATGAAGGAGGAGGCCGAGAGGACACTCCGGCTCAAGATCGGCGTGAAGAACAAGCCCGGAGCACCTCTATATGGTGGGCGATGGTGGAGGGGCGAAATCGGGCGGAACGGAGCAAGAAACGGCGGCTGGAAATCGGGGCTCCGACCTAAATCGCGAGCAGGGCTTTTATAGGCGCTGGAATTAAACAGTGCGCACGGTCAGTGGCGCACGACCAGTGGTCGTGCGCACTGGAATCCTGTGATCGTGCGCTCTGCCTGGACAGAACCTGCAAAGACAGAAATTACAAAATAACATGTTCGCACGACCAGTGGCGCACGACCAGTGGCGCACGACCGATGGTCGTGCGCACTAGCGTCAGTGGTCGTGCGCAATAGATGAAACAGAACTTAAAAATTAATGGTCAGTGCGCACGAGCAGTGGCGCACGACCGGTGGTCGTGCGCGCTGGAGTTGATGATCGTGCGCATTACACCAAACAGAACTTATGAAAAAAGCGTTAAGTGCACACGATCAGTGGCGCACGACCAGTGGTCGTGCGCAATAGAACCAGTGATCGTGCGCAGTGTTCCTGTGCAGAATTGCACCGGAAACACCTGCACGACTCCTGTTCTAGCGTACAACCACCAATCCGGCCACTAAAAGTGGCACCGAACAATGCATGAAAACTACTAATGAAAATCAACATGAAATCACACCAAAATGGGCCAAAAGGTGCACCTAGCATGGGATATCAAATATGAACTAAAACAGGGCTAAAGTGCAGTGAAATGACTAACTAAACGGCCCAGATGAGTCCAAAAAAGTGTATATGATGAGGACTCATCACACCCCCAGACTTAACTGTTTGCGCGTCCCGAGCAAACGAATTCTAAGCGAACAGGGAAAGAAAAGTAGATGGCTTAACATTACAATGCAGAGTACCATGCGAAGTCGCATGCTCATGTGCATAAGAAAATTAGTAGAAAAGACTACTGATTATACAAACAGTTTATAAATTTCTAAAAGAGTAAAAGCATATTACAACTACTCAAAATGGTGAACAACGGTGAATCATTCGGTCGTGCATACGGAGAAAGTAAAGTAAACGCTGAGACGAGCATTGCTCAAGATCGGGATGCGGGAAAAACTCCACTGAAATCCATCAGTGTCGGTGACCATAAGCTTGCCCGGTCACATTCTCTCCACGACACTGGTTTGACTCAAATGCGTGAATCAATAGGACTTTAGGTTTTAAATGGGGCTTGGGTTTAGGTGAGGATAAACAAAGATAAAAACGACGGCTCAAACACTAAACCCAAATGAGCTAATGCAGGAAACTATCCTCATTCGCCACACAAACACGCGGGTACACAACACCCCCAGACTTGAACTTAACAGCATGGGTGTGTGCACCGCCTACTCCCAAACATATATTTTTACACAGATTTTTCATTAAAGCTCAACTCCTTTTTCGTTTCTTTTTACTTCTTTTCTTTTTCCCATTTTTTTTTCTTTTCTTTTCTTTTCAAAACATTTTCAGCAAATTTATCAATGTTGCACATCCACATATTCACAAAAGTATCACAACATCAACACCCCAACCCATGAAAATAATAAACAGCTAAAGCTCAGATTTGGGCGTGCGACTAGGATTGGCTTTTGGCTTTGGTGAAATAAAAGTGGGGCTGAATCAAAGAACGGGTAGGCACAACTGGGCTAGCGAGGATATAGCGGTAGGGATAGGCACAAAGGCTCAACCGGGCCAAAATGATGGCCTATATCACCTTCACACAAATGACTAACCGTATACCCATGCTTCAAGAATCGCTTGGGGCAAGTTCTAGCCACCGAGAAAGATTCTCCTTTCTCCCGACTCAAGCAATACGAATCTAGCGATCGTTTACACACATCCCTATGCTACCGTTTGATTTCACCGAATTCACCATTTGAGTAGAGTAAACAACATTTACACTGATAAGAAAAATATAAAACCATAATATAAAGAGAAGTCTAATCTACACAAATTTTTATGCAACCGAGCACTCGACTAGGAGCACTACTAGAGTCAACATTTCACTCTGCTACATAATCCTAAGCCATCACCTAGATTTTCCCAAATAAGCAGAAGAATTAAATTCACAACAGAGCAGGCAAACAGATGAGTACGCGCTCAAGTGGGTGATGTGGTGTGCAATGAAAATGAACAACAATTTAAAAGAAATCTTCTAGCATGCAGTGCAATAGTGCACGTGAGCGGGTAAACAAAACTACTCTCCCCCAGACTTAAGCTAAACAATCCACAGAATATATGACATGAAAATCAGAAAAAGCTAGGGAAAGAGAGTACCCAGTGCTCAGAAATGAGCACACCAGAAGATTGGCGTTTAAACCACGACTAAGCTGCAGCATCCGCCATCCAGAAGAAGTACCTGCAAGGGTCAGCTCCGCAAAAACAGAAGAAAATAGAAAACTGAAAAGAAAATACTACTAACTAAACATGATTAGATAAAAATAAAAATTGCAGAAAAGGAAGATAACTACTGGGGTTATTGTCATCCCAGCACGACTTATTCAAAATCTTAACGATTCTAGCTAATGGGCCTATGGAAGGAGAAGTGGACAGGTAACTGGCCTAATATCCGTGTCGGTTGCGGGTACCGATACGGTGATAGAACAGTCACGCCTCTACCTGAATATAAATAAAACCTGCCCATCACAGGTAGAGGGAAAAGAAAGTAAGAAGAGGAGGAGGCCTGGTCCTCGCTCATCTCACGAAGCACATCCTTGCCTAGCAAGGTATCGTCAACAGCAAGGTGGCAGGGGGAAAAGGCAATGAGTGGAGCTTCCTCTACGGAGGGGGGATCAACCTCCTCACATGAGAAGATGCTCACATCATTGACTTGAGCATCATGCTCCAAGTCCTCCTGATGTACCTGTGAAGACTCAACCTGCACAGGCTCAGATGAAGAAGGGGGGTCAGGAAATAAAAGAGAAGAATGACATAAATAATCAAAAATCGGGGGAGTGGTCCCGGTCTCACTCCCATTAGGTTGGGGAAGTAAAATAATGTTTGCATTGTCATCAATGCTACAAGATTCGGCGGGATCAACGGTGGCCAGGCTTAGGATTTGGACTTCCTCCACCGATGCTGAGGAAAATTCCTCTTCACCTAGAAGGTTGTCCTCCTCCATAGGAATAGGCACAACACTCAGATCAACCGCCTCCTCCTGCGACACATCATCAACAATGTCGTCTGAGACGAGTGTAGTATGCACAACAGAGAGAGGAATAGTGCTCGGATAAAAGTCGAGCACCGATTCCTCACAAAGAATCGAATCCACTAGAGGTGGTGGATGCACCGGGAGAATAGGCTCAGCAATGTTGGTGCCCAGATCAGCCACACATCCAGTGACCGTGTCCATGCCATACCCTTCAAAATGTGAAGGTGACAAAGACACATAACCGGATGTTGAAGGTGTGCCGCCAGAGTTAGGATTCGGGACGATCCGGATATCCGGCTCGTCATCCTCATCCAATTGGCGAAGATAAGCAACACAATCCTTCAGGGCATGATCTGTGCTCCGACAAAACTGGCACTGCCTAGCAGGCTTCTTTGGCACAGCGGGGGCTGGAGCCGAAAAGAAGTATGACGGTAAAGGCTCAGCAGAGTAGCCATAAGACTTACGCGCACCATATGGAGTACCAGACGATGTCGGTGCTACGTATGCTGGGCTATAAGAATTATGCCTACTATTCTCCGTAGGGCATTCATCACTAGAGTGGGAGGTAGCTCCACACCAACGGCAACGGAAATTGAGATGTGCCCACATAGTGCGAAGATAAAACGATTCAAAATAAAGATGCTATTGTGCAAAATACTACACCTAACAATAATTACTAAAGCAACCTAATTAAAACAGGAAAAAGGAATAAAAAGAAATAAGACAAAGAAATGCAATTTACAAATGGAAGGGCTTCTCTCTCAGGTTCTCCCTCTCCAGAAAACTCACACGACTGTGTTCCCCGGCAACGGCGCCAAAAACTTGATGGCGCAAATCTCACACACCGCTATAGGCGGTAGCTCGACTGCGACACGAAACGGCAGTGTACCGATCGTTCAAGTAATAAATGTTGGGAATAAATCCCCGAGTGTCGGTCTCTTGAGGAACACAATAAGGTGGAGTTAGGTTTTGAGGAAGGACTTGAGATTGAAGTCCTAAAGCGGATGGATTGCGGGGGAGTTGGGTTGGCTTTTGGAAAACAAAAGAAAAGCTATCAACTACTCCTATGCAATGCCGCTATGCAAAGCTTCGCTTGGCGGGATGGAAACTAGGCAGGCCTTGAGCGCGCTGCGTCGCAAGGGCGGATGGACGAGAAGGCTAATGGAATCGAACTATGCAGGCCTTGAGCGCGCTGCTTCGATAGGCGAATGGATTACGGGCCGCGATGCCACGCTTCGGTAGGCGAATGGGCGAGTAGGCTAGTGGAATGAGGGTCGCAAGCACCTCTTCGACAAGCACGCCACTAGCAATTGCTAGTGCGGCACCGGACACGATGGTGGGATGGAGGATGGAATGGGGCGCACCTCAAGCAACTCAAATAACAAGCATTTCACAAATACAAGAAATATATGGAAATACAAATTAGTTCAAGTGCAACTTCATCAAAATATACAAGGTCTAACTATTACAACAATCAATAAAAGGAGAACAAGGCAAGAAATCGACCGAATCCGAAGGCTCGTTGAAGATTCACGGTTGGAATCGCCGGGTTGTCAATCCGCGTCCAAGCTCGGTCCGCAACTACGTCCGGGGTAAAGAGAGCTGTCACGACTCTCCAATGGACCCGTCTTCTTCGTGTCACGATCCGGTGGAGGTTGCCAACTTCCTCTTGCTTGACGGTAATGGCGGCTAGGTCTTCCTTTGGAGCTCTTGGATGAAGGAGGAGGCCGAGAGGACACTCCGGCTCAAGATCGGCGTGAAGAACAAGCCCGGAGCACCTCTATATGGTGGGCGATGGTGGAGGGGCGAAATCGGGCGGAACGGAGCAAGAAACGGCGGCTGGAAATCGGGGCTCCGACCTAAATCGCGAGCAGGGCTTTTATAGGCGCTGGAATTAAACAGTGCGCACGGTCAGTGGCGCACGACCAGTGGTCGTGCGCACTGGAATCCTGTGATCGTGCGCTCTGCCTGGACAGAACCTGCAAAGACAGAAATTACAAAATAACATGTTCGCACGACCAGTGGCGCACGACCGATGGTCGTGCGCACTAGCGTCAGTGGTCGTGCGCAATAGATGAAACAGAACTTAAAAATTAATGGTCAGTGCGCACGAGCAGTGGCGCACGACCGGTGGTCGTGCGCGCTGGAGTTGATGATCGTGCGCATTACACCAAACAGAACTTATGAAAAAAGCGTTAAGTGCACACGATCAGTGGCGCACGACCAGTGGTCGTGCGCAATAGAACCAGTGATCGTGCGCAGTGTTCCTGTGCAGAATTGCACCGGAAACACCTGCACGACTCCTGTTCTAGCGTACAACCACCAATCCGGCCACTAAAAGTGGCACCGAACAATGCATGAAAACTACTAATGAAAATCAACATGAAATCACACCAAAATGGGCCAAAAGGTGCACCTAGCATGGGATATCAAATATGAACTAAAACAGGGCTAAAGTGCAGTGAAATGACTAGCTAAACGGCCCAGATGAGTCCATAAAAGTGTATATGATGAGGACTCATCAACAACCACCAGGTTTCATCTCTCCAACTCACTCCTCTTATGTATTTAAGCTTAATAAAGCTCTCTATGGTATCAAGCAAGCTCCCAGAGCATGGTATGAGACCTTAGCTAATTTTCTTTTGGAGAACAATTTCTGTAGAGGCATAGTTGATAAAACCTTATTTTTTAGGATACATAAAAAATCAAACTTTACTAGTTCAAATATATGTAGATGATATCATATTTGGCTCTACTGATTCAAATCTATGCAAAAGGTTCTCTAACTTAATGCAATCTAAATTTGAAATGAGTAGTATGGGTGAGTTATCTTACTTCCTTGGTCTTCAAGTGAAGCAAACTCCAAATGGCATATTCATATCACAATCCAAGTATGCTAAGGAATTAGTGAAAAAGTTTGGTATGTCTGATGCTTCCACCATGAAAACAGTCATGCCCTCCAATGCTATTGTTGACACTGATGAATCAGGGAAACCTGTTGATCAGAAAGTATATAGAGCAATTGTTGGCTCATTACTTTATTTAACAACAAGTAGGCCTGATATAATGTTTGCTACTTGTATTTGTGCTAGGTTCCAAGTTAACCCCAAAGAATCTCACCTAATTTTACTAAAGAGAATTTTGAGATATAAAGGGTTGTCCAAATCTAGGACTTTGGTATCCAACAACATCAGAATTTGAATTATGTTGGATGCACAGTAGACAGGAAAAGCACATTAGGAACTTGTCAGTTTCTTGGTGATAGGCTTGTGTCTTGGTTTTGTAAGAAACAAATATCCGTATCTACATCAACAACTGAAGCTGAATACATAGCTGCAGGCAGTTGCTGCTCACAGATATTGTGGATACAAAATCAGCTTCTAGACTATGGTATCAATCTAAATAATTCAATTATATTTTGTGACAATACTAGTGCAATATCTATAACACAAAATCCAGTACTCCATAGTAGGACTAAACACATAGAAATTAGGCACCACTTTATTAGAGATAATGTGGATAAAAATAAAATTTGCCTACAATTCATTTCTACTGATTTGCAAAGGGATGATATTTTCACCAAACCCTTGGATGAAAAGAAACATATCTTCTTTATAAATCAGCTAGGAATGATAGATGGAGATTCAATCAATTAAAAATTAAATTTTCTACTTATCCCATCTCTTCATCGAACTGAGATCGACGAAATCTAGTCATTCGTCGAATGGAGATCGACGAAGTCATCTAGATCGTCGAACCGAGATCGACGAAAACTTATTTTTCGTCGAACGCAGTTTTGATGAAGCTTTTGTTTCTGAATTTCTTTCATTTTAATCAAATCTTTTTCATTTTAACTGAATGCCTACAGAAACTGCCTCTCTTTCCAGTTCCTTTGCACTTGATCTCTATTTTATTTTGCAGGAACAATAGCAATATAAAGATTGCATCATTCCCTACCTCCTCATATGTCCCTTCTTCTAGGAGCCTAGCTTCTGGCCTTCCTGAAACTAGGCAGGGAGAGATGTCTTGAAGAAGCTCCTTTTTGTTAGGGGGAGATACTTTCCTTTTGACAGGGGGAGAGGTTTTGAAGAAACTCCTTTATGATAGGGGGAGATGTTTTATGAAGATGCTCAAGTCTCAAGAGGAAATGTTGTATGAAGAAGCAAAAATTATTCAGTTGATGAAAAAGCTCACAGCAGTTTGCAGTTTTAGTTTTTGTTTCAACATCAGTTATGACAGATTCAAATGCAGATTGGTAGCAAAGCAGATTCAGATTATAAAGCTACAGTTCAGATCAACAAATTCAGAAAGCTGAAAAATAGCAGATACAACTCAGATATCAAATTCAGATATATCAGATACATTTCAGACAATCAAATTCAGAAAGCTGAAGGCAATGTCAGAATTCAGAGAAAGTCAAAGGTTCTATTTATTTGTTTTTATTAGTTTTATTTTCAATGTAAAAATTTCAAAACTCAGAGTATCATATTTTATATCTGCTGAAATATTTAAAATCTATTAGATATATATATGCTCTGTTGTTTTGTTGTTTGTTTTATTATTCAATTTTTGTCAAATAGTGTCCTAACCCAAATAGGGGGAGATTGTTGGAACAACCCTATTACTGATTTGGGCTAGGATCACTATCTGTTTATTAGGACTCAGTTGACCCCAATGTATAGTTTTAAGGGTCAAAGTTTTAGGCTGATGGAACTAAGGAAAAGATAAGTTTTTTGCGTTCGACGAACTCCATACTGCGTTCGACGAACTCAATCCTACGTTCGACGAACGACATGCTCCTGCATTCGATGAACTTGCCAAGGTTCTGCGTTCGACGAATTCATTCTGCGTTCGATGAACTCCTCTCTACGTTCGGCGAAATGCTCTCAGCGGTCGACGAAAGCTCATCTCAGCGGTTGTTGAACCTCGTCTCAGCGGTCAATGAACTTCAGTCTCAACAGTTGACCAAGTCTCAGCGGTTGACCAAGTCTCAGCGTTCGACCAAGTCTCAGCGGTCGACAAATTGATTCAGATCGACGAAAGATCTTCTCAGCTCAACGAATTCAATATTCCAGCTAGCATATCAGATATTATTCTTCAATTCGATGACCTCCAGCTTGAGATCGACGAACTCCAGATTGTGTTCGACAAAATTTGTTCAGATCTACAAAATTTCTATCCTGTTCAGAATTTCAGATAGATTATTTCTATTTCATTCTCTGAACTCAGATCTTTTTTCAACAACGATTCTATTCTTCCAGATAAGTCAAGGATATTATATTTCCTTTATTTATTCTCTTATTTTGAAAAGAGGCCGTTGACATTTGTTGGAAAAGGACGCTTTCATGGAAAAGGAAAAGAAATAAAGCGTATCAGATTTACAGTTCCCAAGATATCTCTTTCAGAATATTTTATTCCTTAAATCAAGGGATTTGAATTTCAAATCAGTCAGAGTTTTCAAAAGAAATAGAAAAGGAAGAAGAAGATATACAGTATTACGACATATTACAGAATAACTGTACAAGAAATAGAAAGAAGAAGAAGAATACCATCGAGAAAAAAATACAGGAAGAAGAAAGAAAAAGCTAACCGATCATCTTCATTTTCTTCAAGCAGCGCATCTCATTCTCTGAGAACAACAATACAAATCATCTCTCAGTTTTTCTGCTGCAAGTTCAGATCTTCAAAAGAGCAACAAACAATCTGAGAAACTTCTGTCTCTCAGATTCATCTGCTATCAGGAAGATCTACATTCAAGAGAAAGCTCCATCCTCAACTGTCAACAAATTTCAATCAGACAGGGGGAGCTTTACATCACACATTCCACTAGTCTTCTCTCAAATTATTGACAGAGAAGAACATCTAAACCCTCTTTATCCCCTCTTGTACAGGGTTATAACTCCCTTCAAAAGTTATCCCCTTGGTGGCGGGGCACCTGAACAAAAACCTGTGGTTTGGTTAGAGCACCTGATCAAAAGCTCATTGGTGTTTGGACACCTGATCACAAATCCATTGGTGATAGGGCACCTGATTAAAAACCTAGTGGAATCCTACCAAGGGTGGTAGAAGAGTAGATGTACCCAGGTTGATTGAGGAACTACTATAAAATCCTTGTGTCCTCTGTGTTGTGATTTTCTGTGTGCTGTGATTTGTTTTATAACTCACTCAATACACATATAAGTATCACTATTTTAATTCCGCTATAAAAATAAGTGAAAAACTTTTTAATACTCTATTCACCCCCCTCTAGAGTAACTTTAAGATCTAACCTCACTTTCATCTTTATTTATATAATGTTGATAGATGAATCATGTTACATTTGCTGAATATCTTCAAATTTTGATTCTATTTATTATTTGGCATTTATCATTGAAGTGAGTTATGACTTCTTCAAATAGGGGGAGATTGTTGGGAATAGTGCCAACAATGTTCCTGATTTGAAGAAGTGCTCAGATCAATGATAAATGCACTATGTATTTGATGACATATTTTATTCATGTCTGTAGAGGATAAATCATATATCCAGTAATTCTCTAAGTCCAAAACTGTCAAGAAGGACTTGACATATCGTTGAGATGATACACATATAGTTGAAATGCATCAAAGCTACAACACTATAATCAAGACTATAAAAGAAATGAAAATTCACTAAGTAAAATATTGTCTCAAGACTCAGCAGATAAATCATTGAGAAAGAAAACATATCGTTAAGACAGTCTCGACAATATCATCTTGAAAAAAGCTTATCGTTGAGAAAACTAAGTTCAGATGTCTCAACGATATCGTCTTGAAGAAGAAATATAGTCTTGAAGATTGAAGACATATCGTCGAGATAACTCATTAAGTTCTGAAGAAAGGATTATGTAGACAACATCGTCTTGAAGACTTTGTATTGTCTAGAATATCAAGATGATATCGTCTTGAAGAAAGATTATCAACTTGAAGAATAAGTCTAAGTCATATAAAAAGAAACATCTCGACGATATCATCTAGAAGAAGCAATATCGTTGAGATATCAAGTAAAGTCTTGAAGAAAGAAGTATGTCGACGATATCATCAAGAAGATTACACATCGTTGAGATGATCAAGATGATATCAGCTAGAAGAAATTTATCGTTGTGACAAATGTCGAGGTGCATTTATTGCGCCGATTTTCTCGGAAATTGAAATGCAGGGAATGTGCACGCCACTCATCATGCTCATCAATCAAGGAATAATTAATGATGTATCTTCTGCAGAATATAGTCATTGACACAACATTTAAGAAGAATATTATCTATTTCCAAAGGCTTGCAAGTTTCAAAAAGGAGAGAGCATTTATGGCAGATTATTCTGCCGTTTCAATCTATATTCTTTATTGGCCTAATTAATTATGGAAGAAATTATTAAGGGGGCCTTTGTACAAAATTGCAAAAAATATAAAAGAAAAAAATTGCCGATTTCAAAAGAGAGTAAATACACTCAAAGAAGACACAGTTATCCTCTCTCATTCATATTTTCACACATACAAGCCAAGAAAGAAAGAGAGGAAAGTACTGAACAAGAAGACTTCACTGCTGTACTGTGAAGATCAAAGAGAAAGAAAGATAGAATCTTCTTCCCTGATTGCAAAGTCCATTTGATATTTCTCTGAAGATGATTCTTAAGAACAGTAAAGAAATTCGAAGATCTCTGGACTTATAGTTGCAAGAAGAAGAAGAAGACATGCTATTCAAATCTTATATCTTGAAGCCTTCTCTTCCGCAACAGAACAATATCCTTCTTGTTTGGTAGGGTTCTTTGTGAGTCTGAGCTGGTAAGATCTTGAAATATATCTGAGTTGGTAGGGTTCTGTGTGAGCCTGAGTTTTGTAGGGTTCTTTGTGAGCCTGAGCTTGTAGGATCTTGTAACAGATCTAAGTTGGTAGAGTTCTTTATGAGCCTGAGTTCTGTAGGGTTCTTTGTGAGCCTGAGTTTGGTAGGATCTTAGTGAAGATCTGAGTTGTTGTAGGACTTGTAAAGTCTGAGTTATTGGTAGGGTTCTTTGTGAGCCTGAGTTGTAAGATCTGATTATTGAGAAGAGATCTGAGTTGGGGGAGTTGCCTAGTATAGCTCATTGCTAGATAGGTGATAGGGATAGTGCACTACCTCTAGACACAATGTCTTGTAGGGATCCATTATAAATCATGTATGTTTTCTGTCTTTCTTTTGTGCTGTGCTAGATAGATTTTTAAAGTAGTAATTAACTTTGACAACACCTAATCACCTGCCTTCTAGGTGTAGTTTATAGACAACCCATATCTTTCAATCTTCCAGAAAATTGTTTTGCCCTCCAACATATATGATCAAGATTTGACATATGAATACCTCACCAATGGGTGCTCTAGTAGTGGTACTAAGCCACAAAACTCAAAGAATAGAGCAAACATTGGACTGAGTGCTCTAAAAGCACCCCATGAGGATATCCAAATGCAGAATCATTGGCCATTTGTGTATGGATGTACAACACCATCAACCACAGGAACAACTCTAAAAGTGCTTTCTATGAAGCATCCTGATTTTCTGTTCATCAACACCAACATTCCACTCCAAAGATGAATCAAAAGAGGAGGTACAACATGTTTGATTGTTGGTGCTGTGGCAAAATTTGCCACTTTACCATAGACTATTGGTTCATTCCAACAACACATAGGTAAAGCGCATAAGCCTTGTAACTGTTCTGTTGTGAAATTTCCTGAATCTAACAGGTACCTAGGACCCAAGTCAAATTGGGCTCCTAAGGTAAACTAATCCTTATTTTGCAGGATTATCCAATGGCTAGCCAAATGGTATCATGGCTATTGGACAGTAGCTAATCCATGCATAGGACTAGATTAAGAAACCTTATATTAGAGGGCAATGGATAGTATGCAGGTTGGAAGAAACTAAGAGGGTGACAGAAAGGTGCACAAAAATTTAACTGTGGCATCGTGTTCACCAAGTATGGCATCGTGACAACATAACACTATGATTCTGACTAGAAGCCAGGATTAAAGTCGTGTAGAAGAATCTCAGTCGTTGGATCTAATCACTTGATCCTAAAAGGTACACACATTCTCCCTTTTCGAGACATAATATACTATAAATAGAATAAACTTCTATAATAAGATTACACTTGCATTTGTCCTTCGTCTTCTCCATGAAAAATCCTTGTTATCACAAGCCACTCTCCCTTCCATCTACTCCTCGATCTCAATGGCCTCAAAAAATGAAGGAAATCTCGTCAACTTGGGTTATGAAGTGGTGAGAGATGGATTCAAGAAAGAATATGAGGAGATAAAATTAGTTATCAGTTTGCTGGAGGCAAACAACTTGGAGTATGCTCTGTGTGAACCTTCCCTGATAATTAAAAATGAGGTAATGGAGTTTTTCTCTAATGCAAGAATGAGTACCTATAGAAAAGAGATAAAGACAAACATAAGGGGACGAAGCTTATTGTCAACCCAAAAAGGACAAGCAAAGCCTTGCATCTGACCAGGCTTAGTGACGAGGAGGATGGTGAGGAGGTGACAACTCTCTAAATCATTAAGGCCCTAGAATGGTGCGGGTGCTCAGATAAATCTTATGGATCTATTCCGAGAAGAAACTTTAATTAAAAAGGCAAGCTACTTTCTGATATAGTTGGCAAGACTCTCCTCTGCAAGTCAGGCTCACATGATAAGATCTCTAAAAACTTGTTTGAGCTAATGGCTAGAATAATTCTTATAAAGAAGACCCACTGGGCCCAACTACTGTTCTCCAAAATCCAAGAAAGTTTAAGCACATCAAGATTTGACGGGATTATATCCTTGTACTTATTGAACACCATCCCTGAGAAACTCAACAAGAAATTTGGCACCAAACTTCATCATATGAAGAGGATTGATATTAAAACTCTGGAGAGATGGGAGAAGGTAATATAAAAACATCCAAAGGAGAATAAGAAAAATGAGGAAGATAAAGGAAAGAAGATTGTTGTAGCTCAGGACAGTGAGGAGGAGAGTACTTCGAATGCAAGTAAAAAAGCCCTTGACCCCAATCTATCATATTCAAGCGAGGAGGCAACTCTGAAATATTTCACAGTTCAGGTGTCACTATCAGGAGATGAAGTTATGATGAATGACTTTGAGAGGAGTGCTCCATCTCAGGGGGATATGGAGAAAGAACCTAGTGCAGAGAATGGAGGAAAAGGCTTGAAGGTGATCTCAACATTAATGATTATAGAGAAAGCCATTGATGACACTGCAACAACTGAGGGGGAGTCTCATATTGAGCTCCCTGCTCAAGAGTCACAAGAATTGGAAATGATATAAGTGGCTGAGGATGTCATCCACTTTGGTATGGCAGTCCAACAGGACCAGGATGACGTTTCTAAAAGAAAATCCCCTTCCTCAATGTATGATGAGGCAAATGTGTCTGACCTTCTGAAAGATATCCACTTGAAGAGAGCATATCAAGAATCAAAACATCCCGGCTTCTCCAAAGGACATGTTTCTGAGGAGTCATCCTCTTCCATGCTGATTCAGATCAAGATATTGTTGGATGATCAAAGAAGGTACTCTGAAGAGTATGTGGATAATGTTGTCAGTGACTTGAGAAGGGATCAAACAAGTGAGATAACATGGCTGAGAATTGAAATGAACATTTTAAGAGAAAATACAATAAATTTCTTTATAAGGGCAGCTCCAGCAGTGGACCATACTGCTACACGACTAGAACTCACCCACAAGGGTCTGGCTGATATTACTGAAAATCAATGTACAACATTTGAGAATCTGTAAAATGCCTTCCAGGATACATCAACTAAGATAATAGAAAACAGAATCAATGTACTTGAAATAATAGGTACTTCTGCAATCAGACCATGGATGGTCATCTGCTTGAAACAAAGAACCATCTTTCTGATGGAATACTCATGATGAAGGGTAAAATTACTGATATGGAAAAATCTATGAGCCAACACATAAGTAAGGAAGTTCTCCAAGGAGAAAGATCAGTGGTGAAGGCCAGTGGTGACCATGCCATATGAACCTCCAATACAATAAGAGAAGCAATGAACCTACCAGCAATCAACTATGATGACCCTTTAGATGATGTACATGCAGCTATTCCCTGTGAATTAAATTCTCCAATCCCTATCTCATCCAATGGAAAGGAAGTTTATACTGAAGAAGATAAAAAAAGAATGAGAAAGAAGAGGTTCAGAGAAGAAATGGAAAGTAGACATGATTATGAGCAGTGGATCTCTAAATCAAGAGAAATAATTCCAACTACCTGGGAGCACATCAAGCTAAAGAGAACTAACAGAGGAAAGCATTACAGTACATCTGAATGGGAGAGGTTTGAAAAATAAGAGGAAGTGAGGAGAGCTTTCAAGATAGATAAACAAGCTGGCAAACTTCCAGAGGATGTTATTGAACCACCAAGATATCATACCAAACATCTAGGATTCTATACAAGACAAAAGCAAAAGAAATAAGAGGAGGAAGAGAAGACAACCAAGAGAGCCGGGGGAGGGGTTGTGATTAAAGACTAAGAATTTAATGGTTCTGATACGCAAATGTTGTTGTTGATCTGTAAAGAACATTTAATCTATTTATAATATATTATTGTCGTTGTCTTAAGATTTGCAATGAACCATCATACATATCTTTATTCTGCTCATTCATAAATACTCTACATGTGCTCAAATGCTGTTGATTAATTTACTGTGCTTAAACACTGTAAATATTAATAGAGTTTTTGTTGTCCATTCATTACATTTAATCTTAATGGTATGAACATTAATTGCAACTACTAAGTCATTATTGTATGTCAATAAGTAGATGATAGGACTCTATATATGTATGTAACTTATTACTTAGTAAGCTGACTAGCCATAAAATTCTAGATTACTGAATGAATTAATCTGAAGTAAACCTGCTCCAACTGAGAGGGAGATGTGCCTCAGTTGAGGGATAGGATGGGGTTTGGTAATGCTCTTATTGAGGGGGAGCCTCACATTGAGATCCAATCTCAAGATGTTGAATTGGCTAGTGTGAACTAAAAGGTTGAAAGTCCAAGAAGACTTATTAGTATTATACTGACAAGAAAGATGTTAAGTATATGGGACTAAATAATTGTTCCTTGAAGATATCAGAAAGGGGAGAGTAGATATTATAGCAGAATATAATATAAAAGATCAGTGGAGAGACTGGAGTGAGTATAATCACAAAGAAAATACTTAACTAGTTTATTCCCTATATGATCTTTATCATTGGTTGAGATTTCGACTTCTTCAAATATGGGGAGATTGTTGGGAACCTTGCCCTCAATGTTCCTGATTTGATGAAGTTCTCAAGTTAAATATAAAGACACTTTGTATTTGAGATGTTTGTTCTAGATTATTCCAAGTACTTGGCAGTGTAGATCTAACATAAGGTTGCACCTAGTATCATCAGACATAGTTTTGCCAATCTAATCTATTGGTACAAAAATCGCACCCCCATGACTTGCACTGTAGAAAAAGGGGTAAAGAACTATGGACGACCGGTTCCTAAGGGTTTAAAGCTTTTGAGAAGGATGTCACTACACAGTTAGACTATGAAAGGAGCCTTAGGGAGGACAAGAACTGAGATCGCCTAGGCTGATACTATGATCTAGACCCAAAACCAAAGTCCTTTTTAGGGACCCCTACCCCCTTATTTATAGACGTGGGAGCCTGCCCAAATGGGCATATCTCAAAATTACGGGCTGCCTAGGATATAAGAGGGCCGGGACAGAGGAAATATGCTACCTGGCGTGCAAATAGTAGAAAGGCACAAGGCCTCAGACCGCGCGGTCTGACGATCTTAAATAGGCTAGATTGTTGGGAACTTGAAGGTCTGTTGTTGAGGACGATACGAGTGGTCTAGAAAAACAGAGACCACCGTGACCGCCGAGTTCAAGTAAATTTCAGCATGAGTACTCGAGATCGCGAACTTTTGGGCAAACATAATCCTTCATTGTACAAAACACCATGTCGACATATGACCTAGACGAAATTAGACCTATCACTAACTTTCAATCATCAAGTATAAAGGCTTATCAAGTGAGCTGAAGCAAATGAGCTAAATTGAGAAGATCAGAATTTTCCTAAGGCAAATATCATCTTGGTAAGCTTCAATATCGTCGAGTGAAGGTCTCGATAACGTCTTGATAACTCCAAGCTCCAAGATGATATCGTCTTGTAAACTCATAGCTTAGGTCTTATCGTCTTGTCTATGAAGAAGAAGAAGTAGAATATCCAAATATCGTCTTGGTAAAATACTTTCCAAGACGATATCGTCTTGACAAGGTTCATATACCTTCATATCATCTGAAAAGTACACTACATATAGCTTGACGGGTTTATATGAAGAAAGAATTTGACTAAGTTATTTATCGTCTTGGTCACTCGAAATGTCGTCGAGGAACTAAGACGACATTTCATGAATAACAAGGCGATTTGTTTACAAGAACTCAAAAAATCACCTTGAAGATCATCAAGTTATATCAAGACAAATTGTGCTAAAGATTCAACTAGAAGACGCAAGCGGTAAAGTATTATCTTGAAGAATATGAAGAAAGATCAAGTCAATTCATGGAGAAGAATCGACTTGAAGGTTGAAGAAACAAAATGTCATCTTGAAGACTATGAAGAAAGATCAAGTCGATTCGTGTAGAAGAATCGACTAGAAGGCAGAATGAATGAAATATCGTCTTGTGGTAGAGACAACAAGATGATTCATGAAGACCATTCGTCTAGAAGAATAAAGTGTGAAATATCATCTTGTAGACCACCAACCACCAAGACGATTCATGTAGATGATTCGAACAGAAGAATACACTATGATAAATCATCTTGAAGATTATCAAAGGCATCAACACGAATCGTGCAGAAGAATTGAAGTAAAGCTTTACATTGCAGAATCGTCTAGAAGAAGTAAAGTCGACTAGACATCTAGTCGATTGGCTGAAAGAAATGAATTCAAATTAAAGCGTGATTTTAATGTCATGTCATTTATTATCGCCGCAGATTGTGCCAATGAATCTCGTTTGCTAAGGAAATAGATCTCTGACTTAATTTCAGTACTAGAATCGATCGTTAGACTTTCTTGTCTTATAAATGGGAATGCGGCGTGAATGCAAAACCTAATCTTAAATTTCAAAATCTAAAGAGAAAAGCTTTTCCGCCGCAAAAAGCTCTGCTCCATTGACAAGCTTAAGGAAGGAGAAGACAAGCTGAAAGCAAATCTATAATCTTCTCCAATAAGAAAGGTCGATCAAAGTTGTTGATTCAGATCAAGGATCGCTCAGCTAGAAGAAGGGTCTTCATCTAAGATCGATCAAAGTTGTTGATTCAGATCAAGGATCTTTCAGCTAGAATAAGGGTCTTCATCTGTGCAGAAGAAATTTCACAGTTTCATCCATGACATCTATAGGAAGATTCTATTCGAAGCCTATCTTCATCAAGGCTTCAAGAAGACTCCAAAGCTTTCAATCTTACTTATTTTGAGTCTATAGAAAGTTTGTAATAAAACTTATTAAACCTGTAGGATTTCTTTGAGATCTGAGCTGTAGGATTCCCGAGTGAAATCTGAGTTTTAGGGCTCTGTCTAGCCTGAGCATAGGAGACGTTGTCTCTGAGGTGAGCACTTCTGAGTTGTAGGATCTTTTGGGATCTGAGGTTGGATACTTGGTCTCTAAGGAATGAAGTCAGACAGAGCTTCTGAGTTGTAGGGTCCTTGGGACCTGAGGTAGGAGACGATGTCTCTGAGTTGTATGATCTGTGGATCTTAGTTTTGGTGAAGATTACTGAGTCCAACACACGGCTAAATAGGCGAAGGGGGACAGTGGAGTACCCAAAGGCACATTATTTTGGGGAACCACTATAAATAGCTTGTGTCTATGTTGTGATTGATGTATGGTCATTGCACTTACATTTACTATTCCACAAAGTTTTAAAAGTAGCCAACATCACCTATTCACCCCCCTCTATAGGTGAAGACATCCCCGGACAATCACTGATGTTACATTTCACAACTTCAAAGAAGAGAAAGAATGGGACAATGACTCTTTTTCATCTCTAGCAGGGGAAAACAAGACTTTGGGATGCTATATTGACTGCTTTCTGGAAGAGGTTGTGAATATCCAGGAGGTGGATAGTTCTACCCTATAAATCGCTCTCACTTTCAGCTTGCAAGAAGGTATCTTCAAGATCAACGTGAGCATAGATCCTCCAGTATCCTTCGATAATTTAATCGACTGAGAGGGTCAGTTCTTTGAAGGAGAAAATACAAACAACCATTTTCTAGCCAGAATTACAAGGATAACTAGAGCTGAGGAGGAGAACAATCCAAAAGGGGAAAGGAGGATGGGGCAGAGAAGGAAGGAAGATCCAAGGTGAGGAGGTCGTTCGCGGCTCCGAAGAATTGGGGGCCTGACAGGAGGTTTTAGGCTCTGATGAATATGCTGTCATGGAGGATAGCTAGAATTCCTCATCAGAAGGGACCCGAGAGATGTTTCTCCCGAGAAAGGCAAGCTCACTTTAATCCCCTTGGGAGGCACCGGGAGGCAAAAAGCATATCAGATCTCATCCCAATGAAGCAATGGAGATATCCAGGCAAGGGCATCGGCCTTTGAGAAGAAATCAACATCGGAGGGATCATCCCATAGCTGTTCCACTCTACTATGAGCTACATGAAGTAGAATTACATGCCACTGCAACTTGTCCAGAGTTCCTGGAGGCCGTGCAGAGAGTAGGAGAAAGAAGGTTCCCCGGAGGAGTGAGTGAAGAGCAGTGAAGAGTTCCGGAGGAAGGAGAGATGGTATGGGCCCCGAGCCAAAGAAGATGTGAAGACATGGTGGATGTCGGGACACGTGGAGGGATCATCGACATTCAAGGGGGAGCCGAAGTAAGAGCTTCTCAGAAGGGAAGTCACCATGCTATCTATCATCAGAGTGTCACTTCGCCATCCAAAGAACCTCACACGATGGGATAAATCACCTTTTAAAAAGAGGACATGATGGGGAATTAGACCTTTTTCACGATGTCATGGTCATCCAATCAACGTTCAAAAACTTCACGGTTTCTCGGATCCTGGTGGATAATGGAAGTTCTATGAATGTCATCTTCAAGAAGGCATTTGATGCTATGGAGGTGGAAGCGAAGAGGGTGACTACTTCAGATGGACCACTGTTTGTTTTTTGGGTGAGAGAATAACAGTAGAAGAACTATCATTTTATTATCATTGACGCTCTGAGCAGCTATAACGCAATCTTTGGGTGGCCACTTATCAGTGACTTCTTGTATATACCTTCCTCCTTCCATCAATGCCTGAAGTACAATCAGGGAGGGGTGCAGTTCAGGTTTAGGAGTGATCCAAAAGTTACTCGGGAGTGCTACTTGAATGCAGTAATCACCATCAGTTGGGTGCAAGAATCTGAGGAAGCAGACAAGGTGCTGGAAGGAATGTCACACTTGTGTTGGAATATGCATCCCACATCTCTTGGATTGAGAATAACAAATCTCACTGTGTATTTGATCATGCTTATCATGTGTTTATAGTGTGCAGGAACTACAGGTTCAATACTCCCATACGTACAATGAAAAATGATGAAGATGGTGCTCATAATAGGGTGCTAGCGTGACGCGGTAACTTCTACCATTGGCGGTAGCATCACCTAAAATGCAATATCACCGAGACGAGAAAATCGACTAGAATGGAAGGTCGGCTAGAGCCATACTTAGCAAGCCCTACTGCGGTGCGGTAACTACTAATGCTCAATGTTAACTTATGGAAGGGGCACCATTCAACTGCTGATAGAGGAGGAAAATAGGAAGGAGATCTGACGGTGCAGAGGAGATAATGCTAATGTGGCGCGGTAAGAAGGGTTGCCTAAATTGGAGCAGCGCGACTACCATTTTGGGCTCGATTTGTGTGCCTCTTACATTCCTTATATGCTACCACCTAGCGGTAACACTACGGCTGACGCTAGTATCCAATTCTATTTAAAAAGCGGATCTCCTCCTTCAACATTATGCACACTAGAGCCATAACTCAGATATTTCATGAGAGCCCTCTTCCTTGAAGCTGAGAGACTCCCTGTACCGCTCGTGAAGACCAAAAACTCGAAGGAGGATTCATCACGCTCACTCAACGCGAAGACCGCACCCATCGACTCCGACGATCTCCTTGGCGTGCCTTAGATCTCATCCTCGAGTTCTACTATTAAGGGAGTTTTTATTTTCATATTGTATTCTTGAATCTCTTGTTCTTTGTTGGTAGTGAATTCTCCTCAGGAGTTGGCGACTAAGTCTTGGGAGACTTAGAGAGAATTCGCCGCGGGTTGTGGCGACTAGGTCTAGGGTTAGATCTAGGGGCGACTCAAGGCCTTATCTGGGGATAGATAGGCTAAAGCCAACCGGTCCTTGGGAGATGGGCCGGTATAGAAAAACAAAAGGGTTTTTCAGTCGCCTCGATTCCAAGCGTCATTAGGATCTACTTTTGTAATTGTTTTTAACGAAATAAAAATATTCTATTCTTTGTTTTTCACTCTACATATTTTTCTACTTTGGTTCAAGCAAAAAGGACAGTCTCTGTCACTAACGTCATGCGATAACTACTATCATTGGCGGTAGCAACAAAGACTCCATCTCTCTTGTTTACATCGCTGTGAAAACTACTTTTTCTCAAGAGCATAAAATCTTATCTTAAGTAAAATATTTCATAGAATATTTTCAACTTATAACTATATTTCTATTTAGATTTAAAATATATTAAAACCCTTATTCACCCCCTCTAAGAACGCATACAAATCCAATAAGTGGTATCAGTGCAAGGTTATTCCAAAATGGTCTAACAACCAGGAATAATGACGCTCCATGATCTCGCTTTTCATGAGGGTCAAGGAATTACTAGACCTTCGTTATTTACTGGAACAGATTATTACTACTGGAGAACTAGAATGCGATATTTTCTTATGACTTTAGATATATAAGTCTGGGATTGGGTAGAACAATAGTATACTCCTCCTACATATGTAGTTGAAGAAATATCCATGGAAAAACCCAGAGATAAATGGGACGAGGGAGAGAAAACTAGGTGTAAAAATAACGCTAAAACAATGAACGTCTTATTTTGTGTTTTAGATAGAACTGAATTCATTCGAATTTGTGCTAGCAAAACTACTTATGATATCTGGAATTTAATGGAAATAACTTATGAAGGTACTTCGCAGGTTAAATACTCAATGATATTCCAACTGGAGTCAGAATATGAAAAATTCATAATGGATGCGGACGAGGATGTGGACTCGATGTACACTCAGTTCACCAAGATTGTCAATGCCTCAAAAGTACTTGTGAGAACTTTCTCCAATGACGACTTGCTGAGGAAAATCCATCGATCTCTCCCTCCAAATTTCAATCCAAAAGTGATGGACATCTTCGAGTTGCACGATCTAAGATAGCTCCAAATCGAGAGCCTCATTTGGAATCTCAAAACCCATGAGGTGAAATTCAAAATCCAGCACGAAGAATACAACAAGGAGCCCAAGAAGAAGAACTTGGCACAGAAGTCAAAAATAGAAGACGACGACAATGATGAGGAGGATGAACAAAGCCTCTTCGTGAAGAATTTCAAAAAGTTCATGAAGAACCCGGAAAGGAGGAACACCTTCCAGAAATACTTCCAAAATGACTCAATAGGAAAGGTTCGTCATCCAAGATGGAAAAAGGAGGCGAAGACGATGAGGAGCAACCTCCACCGGAGTGCTTCCACTACAGGAATACCAGACATTCAAAGCCAGTGCTCAAAATATCTGAAAAAGCAAAAGGAAAGCAGCACAAAGGAAAATAAAAGATGAAGGTACTGAAGGCGACAATAAGGGATGACTCTTCATCCGAAGGCTCAAACGACTCTACCTAAAGCGACGATGAAAAGGCAAACATGTGCCTCATAAGAAAAACCACCAAAGCATCGGACGACGAATGTAGTGTCCAAAGCGACACCGAGGTACTTCCTTCTACCTATAGAGTTTTATATGATGTGTATTTGAAAATTTGCAAATACTTCAATAATAGTTTAAGAGATCTTAGTCTTCTAAAAACTGAAAATAAAATCATATTAAAACAAAATCAAAAGTTAAATAATGAGGTAATGTCTTTGGAAAAAGAGAAGGTGACTTGCCAAGAGTGCGATCACTCATTGGTAAGAATAAAAGAACTAGAAGATGTTCTTTCTAAGGCCCACACTAATATCAAAACTCTTACAAATCAAAAGGGGGACTTAGATAAGGGCTTAAAAACCTCTCTTTCTCAAATAGAAAATGGAAAGAAAATTTTGATAATCGGTGTAGAATGCTAGTAATGAAAACACCTCTTTATAACGCTGATCCATGACTTGAACATGGCTATAAAAAATTCAGAGTTGGTCAAAAACACTTGACATGATTTTAACCAACCAATGACATGGAAGTGCCAAATATGGGGTAGGCTATGATTCTGGAAGTTATTGCATGATGGTAACTTATACCGCCGGTGGTAGCAACAGAAACCATAACTCGTATTATAAAAAATCTACATATTTTTATGCTACTTCCCAACCCTCCATCAAGAGTCCAAAGTAAACTCTGAAAAAAGTCTCAACCCTTTTTATGTCTTGTGCCAAGTGCTTTCACTTTGGACACACCATCGACTCTTGTAGGATGAAGGGACAATGTGTTATTAAGCAAATCTGGGTGCCTAAGGTTTCCATCTACTCCATGGGAGGGAACTCTTGGGTATCCGAATCTTTACTCTCATCTACTTTCTAGGTGTGTTGGCAGGCTAAGGACAAGTAAGACATGTGGTATTTAGACTCGAGATGCTCCAAACACATGACAAGCAACACAACAAAGTTCCTTAGCCTCACAAATAAGAAAGGATGGATGGTGACATTTGGTAATAATGAAAAAGGAAAAAATCACGGGCATCGCCAAAGTGGGTAACGATTCTTTTTCAATTACAAATGTTTTATATGTAGAAGGTTTAAAACACAACTTAATTTCAATTAATCATTTATGCGATAAAGGTCTAAATGTCTTATGTGAATCTTCTACAAACCTTTGCAAAATTATAAATCCTAAAACGAATGATATTGTACTCACTGCACCCAGAACTTACAATGTTTATATGATTGCATTTCAAGATCTTTCACATGCTTCTATACAATGTCTAATTTTGAAAAATGAAGAACTTGAACTATGGTATATGTGTCTTGATCACACTAGCATCAAGTTAATTTTAAAATTGTAAAAAGATAAATTAATAAGGTGATTACCAATGCTAAATAGAAATTTATTTTCACTTTGCTCACCTTGCCAAAAAGGAAAATTTTCAAAAACTTCATTTAAAAACAAAAATGAAATTTCTATCACTAGTCCACTTCAATTAATTCACATGAATCTTTTTGGACCAATTAGCACTGCTATTCTAGGAGGTAGAAAATTCACTTTCATTTTAATTAATGATTATTCTAGATTTTGCTGGACAATATTTCTCACCTCCAAATCCGATGCATTTTTTGAATTCACTAAGTTATGTAATCGTATACAAAATGAGCTAGATTTAAAAATTAAATGCATACGCTCGGATCATGGAGAAGAGTTTGATAATTTAAAAATCACCACTTTTTGCAATGATCTAGGAATCAAGCATGAGTTTTCTGCTCCACTCACCCACAACAAAATGGTGTGGTGGAGAGGAAAAATAGAACCCTTCAGGAACTTGCACGTACTATGTTGTCTAAATATGGGTTACCTAGATCATTTTGGGCCAAAGATGTTAATAGTTCTTGCTATGTGATAAATCTAGTCATGCTTTGCCCGATTTTAAAGTTGGCACCTTATGAACTATATTCCCAAAAGAAACCTAGTGTATCTTATTTTCATGTATTTGGTTGTAAATGCTTTATATTAAATACCAAAGATATTTTAAGTAAATTTGATGAAAAATATGATGAAGGAATTTTTCTAGGATACTCTTCAACTAGTAGGGCATATATAATATATAATAAAAGGACTAAAACAGTTGAAGAGTCCATTCATGTTAGATTTGATGAATTTATTTCTTGTGTAGATCATAATCTTGCAGGAAATGAAGATGAACCCCTTTCCCCCTTGGAGTATGAGGACGATGAACTGCTTGGAGATAAATAGAAGAAAGAGAAGGAACAAGAGGGATATGTACCTCCAAGTGTGCTGAGATTTTCAAAGTAACATCCAATGGAGCGTGTTATGGAGAGCCTTCAAAAGGTGTAAATACTCGTTCTTCCTTGCATGAATCTTTTTCAAATATATGCTATGTTTCTGAAATTGAATCTAAAAATATGTTAATCGCTTTAAATGATGATTTTTGGTTTATAGCTATGAAAGAAGAATTAAATCAATTTGAATGTAATAGGGTTTGGAAACTTGTAGAAAGACTATATAATCCTCATGTTGTAGGGGTAAAATGGATATATATACAAATTAGATGGTGAATCTAGAATCACTAGGAACAAAGCTAGATTGGTAGCACAAGGTTATTCTCAAATTGAGGGAGGTAGATTTGATGAAACTTTTGCGCCTGTTGCTCGCCTAGAATCTATTAGAATCTTTCTTGCTTTTCCGAGTTATAAGAGATTCAAATTATTTCAAATGGATGTCAAAAGAACTTTCTTAAATGAGATTATAAAAGAAGAAGTATATGTTGAACAACCCCCTGGTTTTGTAAATAAAAAAATTCCTAATCATGTATATAAGTAAGAAAATATGTTTTATGGTTTAAAGCAAGCGCCCCGTACTTGGTATGACCGATTAACATCTTTTTTATTAAAGCGTGGTTATAAAATGGGAAGTGTCGATACCACACTCTCCATTAAGCTTGTTAGCAATAATTTGATTATTCTACAAATTTATGTTGATGGTATTATTTTTGGAGCCACTAATGAAGAGTTGTGTAATGAAGTAATTTTAGTGAGGCAAAATGTCTTTAAAATAAGCTTGGTAGGGGAACTCACATACTTTCTAGGTTTTCAAATCACACAAAGAAATGATGGAATTTTTATTAGTCAAACAAAATATGTTCATGATATGCTAAAACGCTTTGGATTTGAAGACCTAAAATAAGCTAGTACACCAACAAGCGCCTCACTAAAACTAGGCAAAGATGAAGCCGAAATTTCAATGGATCAAACTTTATATAGAGGAATGATTGGATTGCTATTATATTTACGTGCATCTAGACCCGATATTATGTTTGTCGTATGTTTATGTGCTAGATTTCAGGCTAATCCAAAAGAATCTCATTTAAAAGTGGTTAAACAAATTTTTAGATATTTAATCAGAACATCTAGATTAGGACTATGGTATCCACATAATGATTCTTTTATTTTACACGACTATTCTAATTCAGATTATGCGGGTTGTTCGTGAGATAAAAAAAATACTAATGACACGTGTCATTTCTTAGGCCCTTCACTTATAGCATGGTCGAGTAGGAAACATAATTCTATTGCCCTCTCCACCAATAAGGCCGAATACATCGCACTAGGAAGTAGTTGTGCACAATCCTTATGGATGACTCAAAAATTAGAAGACTTTGGAGTTCATCTAACTAATATAGAACTAAAGTGTGACAACAAGAGCATTATAGACCTAACAAATAACCCTGTCCATCACTCTAGATTAAAACACATAGATGTGAGACATCACTTCATTTGGAATCACATAAAAAAGGAACATGTAAGAGTCAACTTTATTAGAACTGAATCCCAACTTGCGGACATATTTACCTAACCTCTTACCGATGCACGATTTGTTATGCTTAGACTAGAATTGAGGGGTTTGGAGATCTTAGCCTAAACTGCAAAATCCGCAACTTTTTGTGCTTTTCCTGATTTCTTTCCTACATTATATAGTCCTTATATTAAGAAAGAATAATCAAGAAAAATTGAAAATCCAACTCTTTGTTACTAGTGCCTGATGTTAGGTATTACTGCTGGCGGTAGTATAAAATGCTGAATTTTGTCATTTTTTTGTAATTTTTATTTTGTAGCCATTAATTTTTTTTATTTTGTTACAAACTAGAAAACCAATATATGTATATATATATAACAATTAAAAAAATATGTTTTCTTTTATATATATAAAAAATCAACTACAAAATTGAAAACAATTCCACAATACAAAAATATGTTTTCACTAGTCTAGTTTTGATTTGTATGTTGCTTAAAAAATAAAAATACAAAAAAATTTGCATAGTTATAATTGCAAATTTCAAGGACGAGTAGATTTATTTTTTCAAGATTAAATACAATGTTTAATTTAATTTTCAAGTCTCTTAAAACATTATTTTGTATTTATCATGCCTTGAAAACTATCTTAGAATATGCAATTAATTTGATTTTAGCGCACATGTGTAGGAATGATTAGCATGCCTCTAAGTATGAGTAATGATTTATGCTTGATAATGATTCATTCACTCACTTATGTTGATAACCTACATGTGTTGTTAATCTTAATTTTGCATGTGGTGTAGTGTAATATCATGATAAATTAAAATGCGTCAATAAATTACCTACACAACATTGAATTATTTATTGAATTCTTTGTCTTTCATGCACTTATCTATTAGAGAAAAGTGGTCTAAAAAATTAAAATGTTATTGTTTGCAAAACAAGTGAATTCGGAGTCCTTTGTGACTAAAATAAAAATCTAATAAAAATTGACAAAGAAAACTCCACCAAACATTACTCACCTTTCAGGTAAGTTTTAATAAGTTTTGTGAGGTTGAGCACCTTGGAGAAGAATTGTAAGGTGTTTTGTAGCAAACAAATTATCACCACTTCTCTTAAAACACAGGATCACAAAAAAAGTAAAAATAATAAATGTGATCGCTCAAGCACTACTTTGCACCCTGTTAAGTCTTAATAAGCATTGTGTGAGCATAATACCTTGGTAGTTGACCTCCTCATTCATGTGCATTGAAATATTGTGGAAGTAAAATTATTTTTATATTTTTATATTGTGTCTATTCTATTACACACTCATGTGTTTTGATTAATGCACTTGTATTATTTATCAAAACACTTCTTGTACACATCATTATCCTATATAAAACTTCTACTCATTGGTATTGGACCCTAACACACATCTACACAATTCTCTACAATCTTTAATAAAATGCACTAGATAACAATGCATGATCTCTACAATGTTTAAGTATAAGTATACTTGAAATGCAAATTTAATAATATTGTAGTCTCTTATCTTGTTTTGGTAAATTACATCATGCTTGCACATATTTTATATAACATATCTTGGTTTCAAACTCCAAAACATCTTCTTTTCAAGTCTACAACTCTTATATTACATGTGCTTTTTTACTTTCCAAAATGATGTTTTTTCTTCAAAAATGCTTAATCAAATTTTTCGCTGCATTACTACTTGCGCTCGATCATGATTAGCTGTTCATTCAACTAGTGGTAATTATAAACTTCTCATTTTTTCTACATAGAACACAAACAAATTATTGCTAAACACTCAACCCCACCCTCTTTTGATAATACCAAAAGGTGGAGAATAACTATGAAGAAATATACCATTTAGGGGGAGTACAATATAGGAAGCATATATGTAGGGGGAGCATCCATATAGGGAGAGTATGCATGTTTATCACACTTATCACTAACTATAAACATCACTTTTGTTATATTCGATTTATTTCTTCCTAGAGGAATTGTTATTATCAAAAGTGGGAGTTTGTTGGAACATGCGTTCCATATCTCTTGGTTTGAGAATGACAAATCCCACTTTGTATTTGATCATGCTTGTCATATG
Organism: Dactylorhiza incarnata; assembly: GCA_033032865.1. Taxonomy (NCBI): domain Eukaryota; kingdom Viridiplantae; phylum Streptophyta; class Magnoliopsida; order Asparagales; family Orchidaceae; genus Dactylorhiza; species Dactylorhiza incarnata. The sequence goes on along the minus strand of JAWHQI010000012.1, from coordinate 14,783,902 downwards.
TTTATAATGTGCAGGAACTACTGGTTCAATACTCCAATGCGCACATTGAAAAATGATGCAGATAGTGCTCGGAGTAGGGTGCTAGCGTGGTGTGGTAACTTCTAACGCTGGCGGTAACATCACCTAAAATGCAATATCATCAAGATGGGAAAATCAGCTAGAAAGGAAGGTCAGCTAGAGTCATACTTAGCAAGTCCTACCGTAGCGTGGTAACTACTAGCGCTCAGCAGTAACTTATGGAAGGGGCGCCATTCCACTGCTAATTGAGGAGCAAAAGAGGAAGGAGATCTGACGGCACAGAGGAGATAATGCTAAGGCGGTGTGGTAGGCACAACCATGGTGTGGTAAAAAGGGTTGCCGAAATTGGAGCAGTGCAACTACCATTTTAGACTCGATCTGTATGCCTCTTACATTCCTTATAGGCTACCGCACAGCGATAACACTATCGTTGGCGCTAGTATCTGAGTCTATTTAAAGAGCGGATCTCCTCCTTCAACATTATGCAAACAAGAGCCATAACTCATATATTTTGTGAGAACCCTCTTACCTAAAGCTGAGAGAACTCCCTGTACCGCACGTGAAGACCAAGAACTCAAAGAAGGATTCATCATGCTCACTCAACCTTCGACCTCATCCTCGAGTTCTACTATTAAGGGAGTTTTTATTTTCATATTGTATTCTTGCATCTCTTATTCTTTGTTGGTAGTGAATTCGCCTGAGGAGTTGGTGACTAAGTCTTGGGAGACTTAGTGGGAATTCATTGAGGGTTGTGGAGACTAGGTCTAGGGTTAGATCTAGGGGTGGATCGAGGTCTTATCTGGGGATAGATAAGCTAGAGTCAACCGATCCTTGGGAGAAGGGTCGGTATAGAAAACCAATAGGGTTTTTCAGTCGCCTCGATTCCAAGCGTCATTGGGATCTAGTTTTGTAATTATTTTTAATGAAATAAAAATATTATATTCTCTGTTTTTCACTCTACATATTTTTTTACTTTGGTTCAAGAAAAAGGGACAGTCTCTGTCATAAACGTCGCGCGGTAACTACTACCGCTGTCGGTAGTAACAAAGACTTCATCTCTCCTCTTTACATCACTGTGAAAACTACTTTTTCTCAAGAGCATAAAATATTATCTTAAGTAAAATATTTTTTAGAATATTTTCAACTTATAACTATATTTCTATTTAGATTTAAAATGTATTAAAACTCTTTATTCACCCCCCTCTAAGGGCGCCTATATATCCAACAACTTGGAGGCGGGGGAAGATATGGAAGAGGTGGTGGTGGTGACTGTGATCAAGATGCCTGAGAGTTTGAAGATCAATCGCGGGCTGAAGGATGAAGAGAAGCTTAAGATTGTGGCAAGTATCCTGGAGAGCGTCGATGTCTTCACTTGAAGTGCCGCAAAGATTTTCGACATTGATGCTTATGTGACGTGCCATCACCTCAACCTTGACCCAGGAGTATGCCCCATCCTACAGAAGAAGAGGGTAATAACCACAACTCTGGCAGAGCCCATCAGAAAGGAAGTGCAGAAGTTGCTCAAGGAAGGTTTTGAGTTAGAGATCCAGTATCCAGGCTGGGTCTCCAATGTTGTAATGGTGAAGAAATCCAGAGGGAAGTAGATGATGTGTATTGTTTTCTCATTATTTAATAAATCTTGTTTGAATGATTGTCATCTCTTGCCTCAAATTGACGCGTTGGTTGACCCGGTCATCGGTTTTTCTATGATGAGTTTCCTTGATGAATTTTTAGGATATCATCAGATCCGAATGCATCCTCCCAACTATCGTGACATCTCCTTCATCACAAATGACAAATGTTATTGCTATAAGATGATGCATTTTGGACTGAAGACTGCAGGAGCAACCTATCAACGGATGATGGACTGTGTTTTCAAGGAACAGAAAGGGAAGGACTTGGAGGTCTATGTTAACGACCTCCTGGTGAAGTGCAAAAGCATTCAGGAGCATCTCGAGGACTTGGTGGAGACCTTCACAACATTGTGAAAATTCAAAATACGACTTAACCCGACAAGTGCGTAGTTGGAGCAAGAAAGGGAAAGTTCTTAGGACAACTTCTCACTCCCACAGGAGATGGCGGTTCCAAGGGATGCAAAGGAAGTTCAGCGCTTGCCCAAGAGGTTAGCTGGTCTCAGTAGGTTCCTATTGATGAGTCCCATTTATATACACTTTTATGGACTCATCTGGGCTAGTTTTCACGCACCTGCACTTCACTTTTCTGTATTAATGCTTATATTTCATTTAGTCACAATTCTCACATGAAGTGCACTTCTAAGCCCGATGTGGTGTATTTTCTTGATTATCACTCTTAATGTCTTTCATGCTGTGTTATGTGCCACTTTCAGTGGTTTTGATTTGTGTTGCTGGAACAGGGGTCGTGCAGGTGTTCCCGTTACAAATCTGTACAGGAACACTGCGCACGATCACTGGTTATACTGCGCACGACCACTGATCGTGCGCCGCCGATCGTGCGCGTTCATTTGCAGCCCAATGTTGCATTCTGAATTTGGTCATGCCTTTTTACGCACGGTCGTGCATTCGGTCGTGCGATCTTTATATTTTATAAAGTTTATGTCGCAGGTTCCGCTGGGATAGTGCGCACGAGCGCCAAACTTCTAGTGCGCATGACCACTGGTCGTGCGCCACTGGTCGTGCGCACTACTTCGCCAGCGCCTATTTAATGCCCTGTTCCGCGATTTTAGGGTATTCATTCCGCCACGTAGCCGCCCATCCACGGATTTTGGGAGCTTCTCTCCTCCATTCGCCACCCTTCGTCCATCCATCCTCTGTTCAAGATCCGGGCATCGATTCATCATCCAAACGCTCCGCTTCCTCCACTCCGACGAGTTCTCAACCACACAACACTATTCTGGTGAAAAGAAGAACAAGATGCAGGGATTCAATGCCAGTTCAGAGGTTCAAGTGAAGAAGACAGGACGTTAGCGGAGGATTGACAACCCTTCGAGTATCCCGGATGTTAGCCGAAGCCGAGCCCGGATCCGGATTGACAACCCGGAATTCCGGCTGTGAACGACGGCGAGTCTTCATCCTTTGGTGATGAAACCTCTATCTCTCATTTTCATATTATTATTTGTTGTGTAATTTCTGAGATTTTAATGTATTGAACAATTAGTTGAGATAATATAATCATGTCTCGTTATGTTATTGGTTGATGATCTCGTTGTGACAATCGTTCCGTTTCATTCACGTTCACAATCCACGCTATAGCAAAAGTGCTATTAGCATTTGCGAAGAGGTGCTCTCGACCCTCAACACTTCCGCCTTTGCGATTGCCCATCCGCGTGCCTTCTCCTCCATGCGCTTTCCGAAGCACAGCATCGCGGCCGTTGCATCCATCCCGCCTTGAAAAGCGAAGTTTTGACCCGCATCTCATTTCTGTGTAGTAATTTAGGAAACCAAAATCAAAGCCCCTATTTTTCCTTTAATTTACTCTTGTAATTATTTTCTCAATCCGAAGAGTCAAACTAACCACGCGCATTCCTTGAGAGACGATATTCGGGGACATACTCCCAACTTTATTACTTGTGCGGCCGGTGCACTTGCCGAACACGCATCAAGTTTTTAGCGCCGTTGCCGGTGAATGCAGACGTAGTTTGATTTTGGTGTTTGAGTTAATAGTTACTGGAGTTGTTGTTTTTTGTTTACTGTTTTCGGGTTGTGTGTATGCAGGAGCGATGTCATGTTCTTTACTCCTCCTATCACAACATGATGAGGATACAACCTATTTGGAGGAGAAATTCTTCAAATTTGCTCAAATTATAATTCAAGACCTTGAAACACGACAAGAGTATATTGATAGATTGACTAGGCAGGCTGAGACTTTGGTGTCTCTAGCCTCGTCCGTGTTGCAAGAACCTCCTCGTGATGTGATAGTGGTACAATCAGAACCTGCAGGGAGTGAAACCGTGATCACTCCCTCGACTAATGATTCTTTATGTTCTTCATCTACTTTGTTTCTTGACCCTCTTTCATTGGTTACAATTCAATAGGAAGAGTTGGTGTTGGTCATCCAGGTAGAATCTGATCATCTCTCACGGGAGGATGTCACTTGTGACATTTCTTCCTCCTGCTTTGCCCCTACGGATGTTGAGTATACTCTCGCTCCATCTCTTCCTGTTATTTCTAACATCGTTTCATTTGTGCCCCCGCGGAATTTGGAATATGCTGACCCATTTTTGGGCAGTCGGATGATGCATTCCTGGTAGGATAAGCATGTTGTAGTGGCAGACGATATTGCTCTGTCCACTCTAGTGTCACCGCATATGCTTCCCCTAAAGGACTGACTACAGGGAGGAAAGCGATTTTTCTTTGAAGACATCATACTGGAGGAGAAGAAGAGAGCGAAAAAGGAGGAGATCTGGGGTTGGAGGCTGAGCATCCTACTTAATTTCCACCCCTACTACCAGGTCCCCGGACCCTTTTCTTTCATCAGTTGTTACTATTTCAAATCAGCTTATAGCTGATTTATTTTGAGCATGTAATAGTAATTAGGATTTATTAACTTTTGCTTATTCCTAGACTTTATAAACTGCTTTAATACAAGTATTTGGTCCGCCTTTAAGGACCTTAAACAAAAGGGCTTCTTGGGAGACAACCCATGGGAACCACCCGGTTCCGTTTGCTTGCTTTAATTTCTATTATGTTTTGTTTGTTTTTGCTTTGGTGCTAACAATGCAGGTGTGAACTCGATTGGATGAAGAGGAGGAGATCTTTTAAGAAGGATTATACCGCTCTTCTGGCATGCTCTTAGGAGCATAGGTACTCTTAACCCATCTCTTAAGTTGCTTCGAAAGATTATTTTTGATTTGTTTTTCAAATCAAGTCTGGGGGGAGCGGGCCTTTGCTTACGCTACACGCACATACATGCTAGAATGTTGTGTTAGGAAACTTATATTGATTGTCTCATTGCATAACACACACCACACGTGTTTTATTTTTCACTCGTGCGCAATTATCGTGTAAGTGCTTGATGTATATGTTTAGAAGTTTGATTGTTAGTTTAGGATTGTGTGGCAGAACAGGATGTGACCCATGCGGTGCTACTCGTAGAGCGCTCACACAGCATAAAAATTCACATAGAATAGATTTAATTACAAAGTTATAGTTTTATTTACTTCATTTGTGTAATTACTTAATACTCTACTCGAACGTTGAATTTGGTGAATCTAGTGGTAGCCCTAGATCGAGTGTAGAAGAGCTGTTAGCCTCGTGTTGTTTGAGTTGGAAGGAGAGGAGACCTCGCTCGGTGGTTAAAAACTTGCCCCAAGCTATTTTCAAAACGAGTGCGTTGAATGATCTTGTTGGGAGCATGACGTAGGCCATCGTTTGGTCCGGTTGAGCTTTGATTTCCCAACCTAACTTCTTCCTTTGCTAGCCTCGTTGAGCCTTACCTCTCCTATTTGTTAAACTCCACTAAACTTTCACGAAGGCCACATATCCTAACCTAATGCGCCCTAGAGTCGAACTTTGGAATATATACATATTTATGATGATTTTGTGTTGCGGAGAAAAATTTGTGTGCGCGCGAAAGAAAAAAAATGAGAATGAGTTAAAATTTTGATTGATCCTAACTTATGTTTCTATGGATCTAGAAAAAAAAGTAAGAGAACTCTAAAAAGAATATAAACACAAGTGTGGTAGTCTCGCGCACATCATCGTGCTTAAATGAAGTCTGGGGGAGTGTGCTTCAAGGTGAAGATGTTGAGGTTGAAATTTGTTTATTTACCGGAGGATGAGTGCGTTTAGCCTACGTTCTTCTACTTCATTACCGTACCTCAACCCAAGCCCTAAGACTAACCTACAAGCCCTACTGATTCTTGATAAGATCATCTCATGCAGTGGATAAGGTGTGAAAGGGCAAGTGTTTGACCACCGACCTTGATGGATTTCTTGGAGAGCTCTTCCTTAAGACCCAATTTGAGCAACGCTCACCTCAGCAGTTCACGCTATTTTCCCTAGGGCGCAACAGTCCGATATCTGGGCTAGTTTTCATGCACTTGCACTTCACTTTTTCTGTATTAATGCTTATATTTCATTTAGTCACAATTCTCACATGAAGTGCACTTCTAGGCCCGATGTGGTGTATTTTCTTGATTATCACTCTTAATGTCTTTCATGCTGTGTTATGTGCCACTTTCAGTGGTTTTGATTTGTGTTTATGCTAGAACAGGGGTCGTGCAGGTGTTCCCGGTACAACTCTGTACAGGAACACTGCGCACGATCACTGGTTATACTGCGCACGACCACTGATCGTGCGTCGCCGATCGTGCGCGTTCATTTGCAGCCCAATGTTGCATTCTGAATTTGGTCGTGTGTTTTTACGCACGGTCGTGCGTTCGGTCGTGCGATCTTTATATTTTATAAAGTTTACGTCGCAGGTTTCGTTGGGATAGTGCGCACGAGCGCCAAACTTCTAGTGTGCACGACCACTAGTCGTACGCCGCTGGTCGTGCGCACTATTTCGCCAGCGCCTATTTAATGACCTGTTCTGCGATTTTAGGGTATTCATTCCGCCCCGTAGCCGCCCATCCACAGATTTTGGGAGCTTCTCTCCCCCCATTCGCCTCCCTTCGTCCATCCATCCTCCGTTCAAGATCTGGGCATCGATTCATCATCCAAACGCTACGCTTCCTCCACTCCGATGAGTTCTCAACCACACAACACTATTCTGGTGAAAAGAAGAAGAAGATGCAGGGATTCAGTGCCAGTTCAGAGGTTCAAGTGAAGAAAATGGGACGTTAGCGGAGGATTGACAACCCTTCGAGTATCCCTGACGTTAGCCGAAGCTGAGCCCGGATCTGGATTGACAATCCGGAATTCCGGCCGTGAACGACGACGAGTCTTCATCCTTTGGTGATGAAACCTCTATCTCTCATTTTCATATTATTATTTGTTGTGTAATTTCTGAGATTTTGATGTATTGAACAATTAGTTTTGATAATATAATCATGTCTCGTTATGTTATTGGTTGATGATCTAGTTGTGACAATCGTTCCGTTTCATTCACGTTCACAATCCACACTATAGCAAAAGTGCTATTAGCATTTGCGAATTGGTGCTCTCGACCCTCAACACTTCCACCCTTGCGATCGCCCATCCGCGTGCCTTCTCATCCATGCGCTTTCCGAAGCACAGCATCGCGGCCGTTGCATCCATCCCGCCTTGCGAAGCGGAGTTTTGGCCCGCATCTCATTTCTGTGTAGTAATTTAGGAAACCAAAATCAAAGCCCCTATTTTTCCTTTAATTTACTCTTGTAATTATTTTCTCAATCTGAAGAGTCAAACTAACCACGCGCATTCCTTGAGAGACGATATTCGGGGACGTTCTCCCAACTTTATTACTTGTGCCACCGGTGCACTTGCCGAACACGCATCACCTATCAAAGACTAGCAAAAATTGCTCTCCAATCTTCAAAACTCTTCGAAACAACCAAATGTTCAAGTGGACGCCGGAGTGTGGTAAATTCTTCGAAAGTATGAAGTGCCAACTAACATAGGCTCCTTTGTTGCAAGGCCCCATGGATGGAGAGTACCTCTTCCTCTACCTAGGAGTATGGGTTGAGGCAGTAAGCTCAATTCTTGTTAAAGAAGAAGGGATCACACAACTTCCAGTCTACTACGTAAGCAGGGTCTTACAAAAGCGAGAGATGAGATTTCTGATCTTGGAGAGCTGGCCTTCACTCTGGTCATCTCATCTCGCAAACTTAGGTCATACATTCAAGCACATTCCATTCAGGTTGTAACAGATCATTCTCTAAGAAGTATCATGGATGGGTTGGAGCACTCAGACTGGGTATCAAAGTGGTCTATGGAGCTTAGTGAGTTCGACATATTTTTTTGCCCCAGATGACTATCAAATCGCAAGCAGTGGTGGAATTTTTAGCAGACTTCCTAGTAGAGTCCAAAGAAGGAGTGGTTCACTCAGAGTTTGCTTCTTGGAAATGTTTGTAGACTAAGCCTCAAAAAAATATTCTCTAAGTGCGGGCATTGTTTTGTTGAGCCCACAAGGACCGAGGATCAAATAGGTAGTTGAGATCCTCTTCCCTATCACAAATATCCAACCAGAGTTTGTGGCCATAATAGTGGGCCTTCTTCTAGCTAAGGAGTTGGGAGTCCACGAACTTGTGGCGCACATTGATTCATTGGTGGTGGCATCCTAGATCCGTGGAGGGTTCGAAGTATGAGATACTACATTATAATAATACCTAGAGAAGGTCAAAGGGTTGATGGGGTGCTTAAGATCTTTCTTCATTCAGCATGTGCCTAGGTAGGAGAATTCTGAAGCAGGTCGTCTGGCTAAGTATGGTCCGAGGGCCGGGGCAGAATAACGGAGTTATTTTGACCATATTTTGAAGAGGATGGGCTGATGGAGATTGATCAGCAAGTTTCTTGGATCAACCAATTCATTACTTTTCTCTCCACTCGTCAGTTGCCGGCATAGGTGGAAGATAGAAGAAAATTTTGGTATAAGGTGGCTTACTATTTTCTTCCCAATGGGGAGTTATATCGAAAGGCCATTTCTAGACCCCTAGCTAGATGCGTCACGGAGGCTGAGCTTCTCTTTATTCTAGAAGAGCTACAATACAAAGAGTGTGAGAGTCACTTTGGGACTCACACTCTTGAGCAAAGAAGTTTGAGGCAAGGTTATTTTTGGCCAACCATTCAGAAGGATGCATAGTCTTTCTCAAAAAAGTGTAAGAGATGCCAACTATATGACCCACTCCAGCTGCATCCAGCTCAGCCACTATGTTCAATCACGTCTCTGTGTCTGATCTCTATTTGGGGAATGGACTTACTTGGGAATTCCCTCGGGCAAGTTGTCATAGAAAGTTCATTCTTGTAATGGTTGATTATTTCTCCAAGTGGACCGTGTTTAAGGCTTTGGCCAAGACCACATCGCATTTAATTAAGAATTATCCGGGGAGAGATCGCTTGTAGGTTAGAAATACCTCTTGTCGTCATCACTTATAATGTACACTAATTCGCCATCTTGAAGCTTACTAACTTTTGTAGCCAGTTGGGAATAGATCTTAGATTCTCATTCGTGCATCATCCTCAGAGCAATGGCTAGGTCGAGGTAACCAACAAACTTATTTTGAAGCTTCTGAGGAAGAAAATGGAGAATATGAAGGGAAACTGGGTAGAACAACTTCCCTCAATTCTATGGGCCTTGAGAAATACCCTAAACTTAGCCACCGAGGAGAATGTTTTCAAATTATCTCATGGTTCAGAATCTCTCATCCCAATGGAGTTCGAGGTCAGGAGCCCAAGAGTGGCAGCGACGAGGGAAGGAGACGAGTAATGGCATCTCGAGAACTAAGAAGCTCAACGGCTCTCCCTCGACATCATCGAAGACCTCTGAGACCTAGCGTCAGCTCGACAGGAAAAGATCAAGAGAAGAATGGTCTGACACTTTGACAAGCATATTCATATTAAATAGTTCCAAGTGGGGGATCTGGTACTAAAGAAGGTGGATGCATCAGGTAGAACCGCTGCCATCGGTAAGCTTAACCCAAATTGGGAAGGGATGCTCATAGTGCAGGAAGCTCTCAAGTCAGGACGGTATCACCTAAAAAATCAGATTGAGAACTCCTCGGGAATACCTGGAGAGGAGACAACTTAAAATGGTTTTACCCGTAAAAGCGGCAGCGAAAGAGCAAATACTCAAACATGTTACATCCTCTATAAATATGCATTTCAGTGAATCAACAAATTTAAATATGCTCTTTTCCCAAAAATTTGTTGAGTCTTGAGGCCATATGGGGGTGAAACCTGTCTTCGCAAGTGATTTAAAATACGAATCTCCAACTCGACTCTTGTAAACCCAGGGTTTGGTGATGGGATAGTGACATGAGACAATAATTCATCATCCTAAGCCCAAGCTTCTGCATTGATGGCCAAGATCAGCTCCTCGCTTGCATGTTGGCCAGCAAATCCCTCGAGTACACTTTTCATCTGCCCGAGTAGTTATTAAAAAAAGAGTCTGGAGAGGCCCTTTAAACCATCATATAAAAGATGAATTCCCTCTCAGCTATGGGTTGTTCATGTCAGGCACCTCGAACGACTTCAAGAGTCAGAACTTGTTCAACTCCTACGCAAAAGTAGAAAGCAAAGAAATGATTCATCTTTCATACATTATGTACACTTCATGAATCAACACCATTAATTCCTTTTTACTCTTAAGTAATAGGGTGATATCTCTCCTGGAATGAAATTGGTGATCCTCCTATGGTGGTATCTTAGCCTCAGTCAGGTGATGGGATGCAGCCTCAGGAAAATAGCGCATCCTCCTAAGTACAAGCCTCTGCATTGATGGACGAGATCAGCTCCATCTTGCATGTTGACCGACGAATTCCTCGAGTGCCTCTCTCACCCACCCAATGCATTATTAAATAGGGCATGAGACAATGCCTTCAGCTTTGCGAGTCCACTTAAGTCCATGCCTCTGCAAGGTCGTTTAAGATCATCTCCCACTTGTATGCTGGCCTTTGGACCCCTCGACTACCTCTCCTTCCCGATTGTATATTTTAAGTAGGGCATTAGACAATGCCTCGTGCACTACGAGTACACTTAAGTCCATGCCTCTACAAGGTCGATATTGATAATCTCCCCACTTGTATGCGGACCTTTGGACCCTCGACTCCCTCTCCCTCTCGATTATACATTTTAAGTAGGGCATATGACAGCGCCTCGAGCACTTCGAGTCCATTTAAGTCCATGCCTCTGCAAGGTCGGTCGAGATCAGCTCCTCACTTGTATGCTGAACTTCAGACCCTTGACCGTCTCTCCCCCAATTGTACATTTTAAGTAGGTATATGACAGTGCCTCGATTGCCACAATTCAAGTCCATGCCTATGTAAGGTCAGTCAAGATCAACTCCCCACTTGTATGATGTCCTTTGGACCCCTCGACTCTCTCTCCCTACCGATTGTATGTTTTAGGTAGGGCATGTGACATCACCTCGAGTGTTGCGAGTCCACTAAAGTCTATGCTTCTGTAAGGTTGGTCGAGATCAGATCCCTACTTGTATGCTGGCCTTCGGGACACTCGACTTCCTTTCCCTCCCTATTTTACATTTTAAGTAGGGCATGGGGCAGTGCCTCGAGCGCTGCGAGTCCACTTAATTCCATGCATCTACAAGGTCGGTCGAGATCAGCTCCCCACTTGTATGCTATCTTTCGTACCCCTTGACTGCCTCTCCCTCCTAATTATATATTTAAGTTGGGCATGGAACAACTCCTCGAGCATTGCGAGTCCACTTAAATCCATGTCTACAAGGTTGGTCGAGATCAGCTCCCCACTTGTATGCTTGCCTTCGAACCCCTCAAATGCCTCTCCCCCAATTAGCTAATGTGGAACAAACGTCCTGAGATCCTAGCGAGTTCTCGACTTGCTCATTCCTAAAAGCCTAGTGAGGTCTCGACTCGCTCATTTCTAAGAGCCTAGAGAGGCCTCAGCTTGCCAGTTCCTAAGAGCCTAGCGAGATTTTGACTAGCTCATTCCTAAGAACTCAGTGAGGCCTTGGCTTGCTCATTCCTAAGAGCCTAGCAAATTATCGGCTCGTTCATTTCTAATATTCAAGCCAGTTCTTGGCTCACTTGTTCCTGAGAGCCTAGTGAGGTCTCTACTCTCTTGTTACTAAGATCCTATTGAGTTCTCGGATCGTTCATTTCTAAGAGTCTACCAACTTCGCGGGTAAAATAAACGATATGAAACAAACAAGTATGAATGAATGCTTTCTTCATTATCACGTGGAAAAACATTACAACAAAAAATGGTGAATGATTCGCCATATACATATAAATATTTTCTTCAAATCAAAAAACAAAACAAAAAGGTAAAATTTCAGGTATGATTGAAGCCGCCAAGGTTCTCGCGATGCGATCGACCAAGATCGGTACCACCCTAGCAAGGAGGAGATGGGGAGTATCCCTTCGAGCTAGAAGTCTTTCCCATATTCGTAACGAATACCTCTGGAAAAATATCCCCCGTCTTCTTCTTCAAACCCTCCTTAATGAGTGAGCACTGCTCCTTTAATTTGGCAAGAATTAAGTCACCCGCGCTGCACTCTATTTACTGGCGCATTTCATTGAGCTCCATATAAGACATTTAGATGGCCTTTCCACTGCCAGAAGTACTCACCTCGGGGATCGCTAAGATGCAAGGTGAGATTCTATCTTGGCTATCCGAATGTGGGAAGCCTCTAAGGCCGTCTGTCATCCAAGTCCATTTCCATCTTTGAAATCCTCTCCATCATTAGAAGCTCCACTTCCTGTGAGTTATATTTTGTCAAAAAAGAGACAGAGTAGGAAGGTATTGTCGAGTAGAACAGAGGGAGGGAGCTCTTACCAGGGCGACTTCATAGGATTTCTTTTCAGACAATTTAACTTCGACATCAAGCATGTTGAAGAAAAAGACAGCCACATAAAACTCTGCACCGGTCCACTTTATTAGCCGTTTGAACTTAATTATCTTAATCACTATTTTTGGTTGTAACCACCCCCTAATCTCATTTAATGTCTTTAATCTAGAGCTTTCCTGGCTACTATATAAAGCCATGTATCCCGTACCTAAAATGTAACACAGAATATTAGTAAAATCTGCAGTAAAACATTTCCCGTCTTCCCCCTTTGCGCTCTTTTTTTTACAACAGTGGTATCAAAGCGCTTCTTTTGCCTGGGATCTGTTTTCATCCCCATTTGATTCAGGCATGGCGTCTTCATCATCTACCAACATCCCTAGCATCACCCACATCTCTATCCCCATTTTCTCTGGGGATTCTTTTGAGTTCTGGAGCGACCGTATGGCAACCCTCCTTCGCTCCCAGGACCTTTGGAACATTGTTTCTGATGGCCCTCAATCAACTGGGAAGGAGGCTGATGGCGCAACACCAACAATGACCAAGGAAGAAGGAATGAGAGATGCTCTGGCCCTTCACCTCATACAGCAAGGTGTTTCCTCCGCCATCTACCCAAGAATCATGGGTTCAAAGACGGCCCAGGAAGCATGGCAAAGGCTGGTAAATGAATTCAAGGGGTCCAAGAAGGTGGTGAAGATAAAGTTAACAGCACTTCGACGGCAGTTTGATGCTCTGCTTATGTGTGAAGGTGAGTCCTCTCAAACATTCTGTGGAAAAATAACTAGTTTAGTGAATCAAATGAGGTCACTTTGTGGTGAAATTGAAGAACAACAAGTGGTTGAGAAAATCCTTCGTTCAATGCCTAAAACACACAAACATATCGTTTCATCCATCCTTGAAGCTCACGATTTGGAAACTCTAACCGTCATAGACCTGCTAGGATCCCTTCAATCCCATGAAGACTTGTATCCTGCAGAAGAGGAGAATCTGGACAAGGTGTTACAAACTAAAATGAACCTTGACAGTAAAATACCAAGGAGGAATGAGAAAGGAGGGGGGAATGTAAACCACCATTTCAAAACCAAATTCAACAAAGAACCTTCCTCTGCTCCAAATGGGTACAAAATATGTAAGAAATCGAATCATGACACTAAGGATTGTTTCTTCCGGTGTAAAAGATGCAAAATACAAAACCATTCTGCTCAAAGATGCTGGTATAATACTACTGGAGAAACCAAGCCAATAAAATCTGAAGGAGAGGAAGAGTATTTATTCACACGTACAACATCCACCACTAACAACCCAGGGGACTGGTTTATTAACAGCGGCTGCTCAAGCCATATGGTGAATGAGATAGCTTACTTTGTTGAAATAGACAAAGATTTTAAATCAGAAGTAATACTAGGAGATGGTAAGAGGGAGAAAGTAGAAGGAAGGGGTACCATTGCTGTCCAAACCAGTGTTGGTAAAAGGCTAGTTAATGATGTCTAGTATGTGCCCACTCTATCTCAAAATCTCTTGAGTGTTGGACAGCTGACTAGAAGGGGCTTTAAAGTAACATTTGATGAGGACACTTGTGTTATTACTCACAAGCAATCACAAGTCACTATAGCCACAGCCAACCTAAATCAAAACAACATTTACACCATCACTTTACAACCTTGGTCACCCACAGTTCTGGTTGTTCAGGAGAGTCATAAACAAAACCCCATATATCTTTGGCATCATAGGCTTGGCCATATAAATTTCAAAACACTACAACAACTCCATGATGAAGATTTAGTTATTGGGCTTCCCAGAATTAAAACCATGGCAGCCCACTGTGATACTTGTGCTCAATGCAAGTCTCACCGGCTGCCTTTCCCAAAAGCTGCTACAAGTAAAGCCACAGGACCCTTAGATCTCCTCCATATAGATCTCTGGGGACCTGCAAGTACAACAACTCTGGGGGGGGGGGGGGGGGGGGGGGAAGAAATATTACATGTTGATAGTAGATGATCATACCAAATACATGTGGATATCCTATCTAACCAACAAATCTGAAGCACTTAGCTTTTTCAAAATATTTAAAGCACAAATTGAGAATCTGTGTGAGAGGAAAATCAAGACCTTGAGAAGTGATCGTGGTGGAGAATTCTTGTCAGCAAAGTTTAACAAATTTTGCCTTAAAAATGGAATCTATAGACAGCTCACCACCCCAGGCACCCCCCAACAAAACGGAGTAGTAGAAAGAAGGAACAGAACAATTGTTGAAATGGCAAGGGCCTTACTCACACACACCTTATGTCCAAAATCCCTTTGGGGAGAAGCAACATCCACAACCATCTACATCCTGAATAGAAGCATCACAAGGGGGCTCTCTAATTCCACCCCTTATGAAGCCCTATTCAAGATCAAACCAAACATTTCTCACCTCAAAACCTTTGGGTGTGTTGCCTATGCACACAAAAATGCTACCAAAAGAGATAAACTAGAACCATCAAGTGAGAAATGTGTGTTTATTGGCTATAGTGAAGAAAGTAAGGGGTACAGACTACTCATGCCTACCACCAACAAAATACTTGTCTCAAGAGATGTCACATTCGATGAAGCTCACAGGTGGGATTGGGGCTCAGATTCTTCACAGCATTCTACAGCTATTGAGGTGCCGGTTGAGCTGGAGCATCACTCCAGCCCCCTCCATGGCATTCAAATTGAAACAGTCTCAGACCCTGATACATCAGATCTCGAATCATCATCGCCCAAACATACCCGATCATTGCAAGAGATATACCAAAGGAATGATTTTGCCCTCCTTGCATCCTCACCCACTACTTTTGCTGAAGCCGTGAAAGAAGAAGTATGGAGAACTGCAATGAGAGAAGAGTTAAACTGCATAGAGAAGAACAAGACATGGTCTTTAGTACCCAGGCCCAACAATTAAGAAATAATAGGGCTGAAGTGGGTTTATAAAACTAAGCAAAATCAGGAAGGAGAAATTATAAAACATAAAGCTCGTTTAGTGGCAAAAGGGTATTGCCAGAAGCCTGGAGAAGACTACACTGAAACCTTTGCGCTGGTTGCCCGTCAAGCCACCATCAGATTAATACTTGCATTAGCAGTACAAATGGAATACCCAATATACCATCTCGATGTAAAATCCGCATTCCTCAACGGTGAGCTAAGTGAAGAAGTTTATGTTTGTCAACCACCAGGTTTTGAAGCTGCAGGGGAAGAAGAAAAGGTGTACAGATTGCATAAGGCCCTCTATGGGCTTAAGCAGGCACCAAGAGCTTGGCACAGCAATATAGATAGGTATTTTCAGAATGAAGGCTTCATCAAAAGCCCAAATGAACCTACATTATACATCAAGCAGGAAGGAATAGAAAGAGTCATTGTGAGTCTATATGTTGATTACCTCATCGTAACAGGGACCAAATCAACTCTTATAAATCAATTCAGGATGAAGCTGAAAGAGGATTATGAGATGTCAGATATGGGTGACTTGTCCTTTTTCCTTGGAATGCAGATAAGAAGAAAAGGAAACACAATTCAGCTCAGTCAAGAGTTGTATACCCATGCCGTTTTGAAGAAGTTTAATATGGCTGAATGCAACCCTACCTTATCACCAATGTCCACTGCAGACAGATTGACCAGCAAAGCCGAAGAAGAAGAAGGTATTTATATTCAGGAATATCGAAGCCTAATTGGATCCCTCCTGTACCTTACAAATTCAAGACCAGACATTGAAAATGCAGTTAATATAGTTGCAAGATTCATGAGCAACCCCTCCAAAGTTCATCTCCACGCCTCCAAACGCATTCTTCGCTACTTAAAGGGAACGCCGGACTATGGAATAACTTTCAAGAAAGGAGAGGGACTCAGCCTAATCGGGTATTCCGATTCCGACTGGGGGGGGAGATTTTTGTGATAGAAAAAGCACCACAGGTTTTATCTATTTTGCAGGTACATCCCCGATCTCGTGGAGTTCACGGAAGCAGCACTCTGTGGCCCTATCTACCACAGAGGCGGAGTATATGGCGATAAATTCTGCCGCTTGTGAAGCCCTCTGGCTATGGAGAATGCTAAAAGAACTGCAAGAGGAAGAAATTAAAGGAGGAACCACCATCTACTGCGACAATACATCAACAATCATGCTTGCGAAGAACCCCGTTCATCATGGAAGGAGCAAACACATAGATGTTCGCTTCCACTTCATCAGAGAGGTAGTCGAGAAGGGGGAGATCGTGCTTATCCATTGCGCTTCATAAGAGCAACTCGCCGACATCCTGACCAAGCCCCTGCCGCGAGATCGCTTCAGAGGACTTAGGGCAGAAATCGGGGTCGTTCCCAGCACAGATTTTGGGGAGGTGTTGAAGAAAAAGACAGCCACATAAAACTCTGCACCGGTCCACTTTATTAGTCGTTTGAACTTAATTATCTTAATCACTGTTTCTGGTTGTAACCACTCTCTAATCTCATTTAATGTCTTTAATCTAGAGCTTTCCTGGCTGCTATATAAAGCCATGTATCCCGTACCTGAAATGTAACACAGAATATTAGTAAAATCTGCAGTAAAACATTTCCCGTCTTCCCCCTTTGTGCTCTTTTTTGTTTTACAACAAAGCAGCCTCGCCTCAGTGGCCGCCAACTTCTCCTTGAACTATGTAGCAACTTGTCATGCAGTGATTCATACATGAGGTTCTTATCTTCAACCGCGAGAAGATTTCTCGAGGTCTGGTGAGAAAGTTAGAGACTCCGAAGGTGCGACCTTGAACACTGATCCGCCAGGCAGCGGGGAGAGGACTCTAGCAACAATTTGACATCAGCTTGCTCGTACAGGCCAAATGTGACATTAAAAGTGTTTTCATTTGGCTCTCCATCCTCTGTCCAAGAGAGGAGGCACAAAATAAAGCGGACCTTGTTCTTCTCATTATCTTAAGAGATCAGGGTATCACTCGAGATATTGGTACTCCCCTCCCCTTGACCGAAATTGGGGTGCGAGCTGGGATCATTGGAATTATCCCCACTCTCCTCTTCACAATGTTGATTGTGTGCGATTATCTTTTTGTCCCTTGGATGTAGAGGACTTTACCTCGAACCGCTTAGGTGATTCAGCCAAAAGCTCCTCTATAGCATCTGGATCTATAAACTCGGCCTACTGAGCGGAAGTCGCCTCTCCAAGGTGACTAAAAGAACCCTCGCCACCTCGCCAGGGAATGATCTCGCCAAGCGCAGATGGGGTTACCTCACCTACAAGAGGAAGGAAGGTTGTTGGATTCGTGTGAGTTCCTGCAGTAAACAAAGGATAAAGATGTGTTCACAAAACCACATATAAAAGGAGAGACAAAACCATCTCGCCAAAATTGCTCCACTCTTAAAAATTACCTTCGCTGATTTTAATATAGGTGAGCTAATTGACTCGCCTTTAGAAGCGAACAATGTCATACTTCCTTTTCGTAAAGGAGAGTTGGAGATTGAGTCGCTTCCCACTCAAGATATGAGGAATGAAGACTTCAGGCCCTGGCTATTGTGGTTTATGGGGAACATTGTTGATGTCGCCTTGGATAAAGACAAACCTCTCGTCGAACCTTGCTTGAGGTCCCCACCAATGAGCACACATGGGTGCCAAAGTAGGAGATGCCCTCCTTTGTTGCCCGTGTTTTCCCGGAATTCTGCGACCTCTTCTCTAGTTAGAAGGAGCCCCTCCAACGGTCTCAGATTTGAGAGACCGCCCAGATCGCCTGCTGCCCCTTTAGTGTTTTCTCCCAAGGCACATGAGATCAAGTCTCTGCCAGACCGCCAGACCGCGCGGTCTGGTCTCTTTCTCCTTTTTTGTTATTAGCACCCCTTCCTCTGCCCCGGTTCTCCTGTACCCCGGGCAACCCATAATTTTTGGATCTGCCCGTTTGGGCAGCCTTCGCGTCTATAAATAGAGGGGTAGGGGTATCTGAAAAGGGATTTTTGGATTCGAGCTTCCAGCTTACAACCTGTGTAAGCGGTCTCGAATCTTGTCACTTTTATGCCTCTCCCCCTGGCCTGTTTTGGACCCCCCCTTTGTAGTTCCTTTTTTGAGATCAATCCCAGCAGTTTTTCCTTCTCTTGATCTCTCCTCTAGCATCTTCGTCCCAAGTAACCGACACTCCGCAGTTCCTTCCCCTCCCTTTTAGTGTGAGCCCTGGAGGTACATTTTTTGTACCAACAGCGCGCATGGTAAAGATCTTGCGAAAGACCGTGAGGTATAACATGTTGGGAATATTGCCCTCAATGTTTCCTTGATTTGAAGAGACTTCATTCTCAATACTAAGTACATATTGTATTTGATACATTCTATTTTGTCTCAAGTATTGTACAGGGAGATGATATTCTACACAATGGAATAGATTCAAAGGTGTGTTGTTTAATCAGCTGAGAAGGTCTCACTGTATCAGCTGAACCATTGAGACAAGACCAGGAGCCGCTGAGAAGGCATCTGGGCAAGCTGAGCTGCAGATAGAAGAAACTTGGCGTGTTCGTCGAACGCAGACTGAAGTTCGTCGAACGCAGAATAGAGTTCGTCGAACGAAGAATGTTGTTCGTCGAACGCAGAGACAGGACATAAGCAAACGCTGAGACTTGGCAAGTTCGTCGAACGAAGAATGCAGTTCGTCGAACGAAGAATGCAGTTCGTCGAACGTAGAAACGGGACCGGAGCAATCGCTGAGAATTGGTGAGTTCATCGAACGAAGAATGAAGTTCGTTGAACGCAGAGTTTGGCGAGTTCGTCGAATGCAGATTGCAGTTCGTCGAACGCAGGATCTTCTTTACAGATCGACAGAATCCGCTGAGAAGAGGAAGCCTTCTCAGCCCAACCACTGAGACAGTTCAAACGTGACATGGCGGGTTCTTCTTTTGGTGCAAGCTGCGGAAAAGTATTGTGGGGCCCACCAACCACTCCCATATCAGTCAGAAGGATGGCTAAGAGCCGTTGAAGATCAAGGGTATATAAAAGAAAGAGTTAGGGCACTTTTGAGATGAGCTGGTCGAGTGCTAACATCTTCACTATTACATTGACGGCCCAGTTCTCGCCTTTCTCCTCCTGCTCACTGAACAAGGAAGAAGAAACTGAGAGATAAAGATAGCTCCTCTACAAGAAGGAGCAAGGTGATCTTCCATCCTTCAACTGAAGAGGAAGATCAGGTTGTAGCTGCCATTATCATCTCCAGCTACAAGAAAGCACAAGTTGTGTAGTAACTACAGAAGACATCTTCTCTGTGTTTTCTGCTGTAGTAAGCTTAAATACTCTTTTACTATAGAGCTTTTTGCCTGAGTTTGTAGGGCTTTTTTCTTGAGTTTGTAGGGCTGTTAGGCCTGAGTTTTTAGGGCCATTTGGCCTGAGGTTGTAGGACCAGGAGGTGGTCTGAGCTGTTGGAGGTGGAGTCCTCTGAGGTAGGATCTGTGAGATCTGAGGTAGGGCTGAATAGCCTGAGTTGTAGAGCTGAGACATCAGCTTGAGGTAGGACCTGGAGGTGGTCTGAGCTGTAGGAGGTGGTTTCCTCTGTTGTAGGGCTGTTGTTCCTGAGGTAGGGTTTGGGTAAACCTGAGAGATCTTGGAGCTGAGATTGGAGGAGTTGTCCCTGTCTAACACACTGTTAGAAGGGTGAAGGGGGAAAGTGGATTACCCATAGACACACTGTCTTGGGGAACCACTATAAATGCTTGTGCGTTTTCTGTGTGTTTGATTAATTGTTAATACTAAACTAGAAAATAGCTAGGCTAATTAAAGGAAAATAAAAGAAACCTATTCACCCCCCTCGAGGTGATTTAGACAACAACCTTTATAAACTTACAAGTGGTATCAGAGAGAGGTTGGTCAAGAAAGACATAACTATCTGACCAGATCCTTTAAAGGAATAGTCTAATCTCAATGCAATGACCTCCTCTGGATTGAAGAAGGATGAGAAGAAGGCTCATCAGCTAAGAGGCAAGAAAGGAGAAAAATCCTTTCTAGCTAAGAAGGAAAGGAGCTGGAGTGAATCAGACTCCAGCTCATCAGAATTTGAAAAGGAAGAAGCCCTTATTGGGTTGGTTGCTGTTGAAGAACCTGTTGCTAGGAGAATTGCAATCAAGGCCCCTCTATCTCACTCTGAAAGTGATGATGAGGTGGATGAAGATGTTGAAGAATATATTGGCCTAATGGACTTAAAATCAGATAATGAAGAATGCTATGTAGCCAGAGAAAGGATAAGATCACCTTTGACTCTCACAGACTGTGACTCTGAGGATGAGGAAGTCTTTGGGTTGATGGCTCTATCAGATGAAGAAAATCATAATAAATCACATCATGATCAGGTATGCATCACTCACACACCTTTACTACCTGCTTCAATTAAGAAAACCAAGAGTGCATCAGATGATTACTCGTCTTCTGAAGATGATGTAGAAGACTGCTCATCATGCAACAATGAGAACCATGTCGATCTAATAGAGCAGTTTGGTGATCTCTTGGGAGCTCTGAGAAAGAGCAAGAAGCTTGTTAAGAAGCAAGCTAGGGAGCTAGAATCACTCAGAGCCATTAAGGCTGAGATGAACAAGGAAATGGGTATGTCCCACAATGAGGGCACCAACTCCTGTGAGCTCAAGAAGATCATAGGCAAGCTTCATGATGAGAGAAACCAAAGGGAGGAGCTCATCAGAAAACTTGAGAATGATCTTCTTAAGGAAAGATGCTTAGTGGCTCAATTCTCTAAGCCCAAAACTATTCTGCCCATCATTGACACCTTCTCCTCCTATGGAAATAGGAGGGGATTGGGTTTCAATGAAGGGGCATTAGATGCTGGGAATGGAGAAAAGGGAAAAACTAAAGCTGAGCCTCATACCACCTTTCAGAAGGTAGTACTTCCCTCTAACAAGTATAACCAGGACAGTGTCCATGGTCATTGGATGAAAGGAAGCTCCAATAGCTTGGGAAATGCTCCTAACTATGAGAGGAGAAAGGGCATGGGGATGAGTGCATTGAAGGCTCCCCATGAGGAAATCCAAATGGCCCATCATGGACCATTTGTGTTTGGTACCTCAGCCCCCACCTTCAAGGATAAAGGAGCAACACCTTCCCAATCTCCTTCAGATAAGAAGCAGGCTGGTATCACCAGTATAATCAACTCTCACTTGATCATATCTGATTCCATCAACACCATGTCAGCTACCAAGCTAACATCTGTTGCTGACAAACATATAAAGTCAAGAAGAAATAGTTATACTAGAGCAGCTAGTCAGCTCTTGGCTGAGAGAGATAGGAGGAATGCTGCTGCCTTCTCTACTGAACATAGGCATTCTGATTCTCCACTCACCTCAAAAAGAGTTCAGAAAAGAAGGTACAACATCCATGAATGTTGGTGTTGCGGCAAAGTGGGTGGCAAAGTGGGACACTTTACCATTGACTGTTGGCACAACCCTAGTGTGCCTAGTGCAAAGGAGAGACCTCCTGGAAGGGCTGAGGTGAGTAGAAGAATTCCTTATTATACTCACAAGAACCTAGGACCCAAGTCACCTTGGGTTCCTAAGGGATATTAAATATGTTTTGCAGGGAAGTCCATTTAGCCAATAAAAAGCAAACAAGGCTAATGGACAATAAGTGCTCCAGGCTCAACTCTGGACTAAGAAAAACCTCACCACATGCCAAGATGCACTGGTCAAGGGGGATCTAAAAGATAGTTCAAGTACCAGCCTCAACCAAATTTGGTACTTGGACATTGGGTGCTCAAGGCACATGACAGGAAGAAGGTTAACATCATGGTGCAGCAATAAGCAGACCAGTGTGGCCATATCCACAACTGAGTCAGAGTACATTACTGCAGGAAGCAGTTGTGCACAGCTACTGTGGATTCAACACCAGCTAGAGGACTGCAACCTCAATGCATTCAAGTAATCTTATTTCATATTGATTTTAAAGTAGATTGATCAGCTTAATCAGAACAATCTGTTTTAGCTGAGCTTGAGGTTACCCTTAAATAGCCTTATGACATAAGCTTAATGTACACTTACAATCATAAGAACACAAATGCTCCAAATGAGGGGGAGCTAGAAAGGGTTACTCAAAATGAACAAGAACATCTATTAAAGATAATAGTTCTCACATTGAGGGGGGGGGGGGGGCAAGTTCCTGCTCAGGTTGAGGGGGAGATGGCAAATGCTAAGAGGGTCAGAGAAGATGTAGGATGACCTAAAGGGGGATTTGGAAAATACTTTCCAAACCCTCTCAGGGTTTATAGCTGCTGCCTCCTAATCCCTAGAGGTAAAATAGTTGAAGAAACCAGAAAGGGGAAGATGGCCAATGCTAAGACCAACTCAGAGTTAGCTTTGAGTGGATTGCCCTCTGAGTTTGTCAAAGCTTAATACAGAATGCTGTCATGAGTTTTGATAGTATGCTTAAACAAATTTTTTTTTTGAAGCAATGTTATCATGAATGCTATATAGATCATTTTCATGATAGGTTTTGTTGGCTATGTACCGTAGCATTGAGAATATTCTGCCTTCTTCAAATAGGGGGAGATTGTTGGGAATATTGCCCTCAATGTTCCCTTGATTTGAAGAGGCATCACTCTCAATACTAAGTACATATTGTATTTGATACATTCTATTTTGTCTCAAGTATTGTACAGGGAGATGATATTCCAAACAATGGAATAGATTCAAAGGTGTGCTATTTAATCAGCTGAGAAGGTCTCACTGTATCAGCTGAATCGCTGAGACAAGACCAGGAGCCGCTGAGAAGGCATCTGGGCTAGCTGAGCTGCATATAGAAGAAACTTTGCATATTCGTCGAACGCAGAATGAAGTTCGTCGAACGCAGAATGGAGTTCGTCGAATGAAGAATGCTGTTCGTCGAACGCAGAGACAGGACAGAAGCAAACACTGAGACTTGGCAAGTTCGTCGAACGCATAATGCACTTTGTCGAACGCAGAGACGGGACCGAAGCAAACGCTGAGAATTGGTGAGTTCATTGAACGAAGAATGAAGTTCGTCGAATGCAGAGTTTGGCGAGTTCGTCAAACACAGATTGCAGTTCATCGAACGCAGGATCTTCTCTGCAGATCGACAGAATCCGCTGAGAAGAGGAAGCCTTCTCAGCCCAACCGCTGAGACAGTTCAAACGTGACATGGCGGGTTCTGCTTTTGGCACAAGCTGTGGAAAAGTATTGTGGGGTCCACCAACCACTCCCATATCAGACAAAAGGATGGCTAAGAGCCGTTGAAGATCAAGGGTGTATAAAAGAAAGAGTTAGAGCACTTTTGAGATGAGCTGGTCGAGTGCTAGCATCTTCACTATTCCAATGACGGCCCAGCTCTCGTCTTTCTCCTCCTGCTCACTGAACAAGGAAGAAGAAACTAAGAGATAAAGATAGCTCCTCTACAAGAAGGAGCAAGATGATCTTCCATCCTTCAACTGAAGAGGAAGATCAGGTTGTAGCTGCCATTATCATCTCCAGCTACAAGAAAGCACAAGCTGTGCAGTAACTACAGAAGACATCTTCTATGTGCTGTCTGTTATAGTAAGCTTAAATACTCTTTTACTGTAGGGCTTTTTGCCTGAGTTTGTAGGGCTTTTTGCCTGAGTTTGTAGGGCTGTTAGGCCTGAGTTTGTAGGGCCATTTGGCCTGACTTTGTAGGACTAGGAGGTGGTCTGAGCTGTAGGAGGTGGAGTCCTCTGAGGTAGGATCTGTGAGATCTGAGGTAGGGCTGAATAGCCTGAGTTGTAGAGCCGAGACATCAGCTTGAGGTAGGAACTGGAGGTGGTCTGAGCTGTAGGAGGTGGTTTTCGCTGAGGTAGGGCTGCTGTGCCTGAGGTAGGGTTTGGGAAAACCTGAGAGATCCTGAGGGATCTGTGTTCGAGCTCTTGGAGCTGAGATTGGAGGAGTTGGCCCCGTCTAACACACTGTTAGAAGGGTGAAGAGGGAAAGTGGACTACCCATAGACACATTGTCTTGGGGAACCACTATAAATGCTTGTGTGTTTTATGTGTGCTTGATTAATTGCTAATTCTAAACCAGAAAACAGCTAGGCTAATTAGAGGAAAATAAAAGAAACCTATTCACCCCCCTCTAGGTGGTTTAGACTACAACCTTTATAAACTTACAAGTGGTATCAGAGGGAGGTTGGTCAAGAAAGGCATAACTGTCTGACCAGATTCTTTAAAGGAATAGTCTAATCTCAATCCAATGGCCTCCTCTGGATTGAAGAGGATGAGAAGAAGGCTCATCAGCTAAGAGGCAAGAAAGGAGAAAAATCCTTTCTAGCTAAGAAGGAAAGGAGCTGGAGTGAATCAGACTCTAGCTCATCAGAATCTGAAAAGGAAGAAGCCCTTATTGGGCTGGTTGCTGTTGAAGAACCTACTGCTGGGAGAATTACAAGCAGGGCCCCTCTATCTCACTCTGAAAGTGATGATGAGGTGGATGAAGATGTTGAAGAATATATTGGCCTAATGGCCTTAAAATCAGATAATGAAGAATGCTCTGTAGCCAGAGAAAGGATAAGAGCACCTTTGACTCTCACAAACTGTGACTCTGAGGATGAGGAAGTCTTTGGGTTGATGGCTCTATCAGATGAAGAAAATCATGATGAATCACATCATGATCAGGTATGCATCACTCACACACCTTTACTACCTGCTTCAATTAAGAAAACCAAGAGTGCATCAGATGATCCCCTCCTCGCGGAGGAAGCACAAGTACCCGACGATGGTTGCAATACCGTTGGGGTTGATATGGGCCGAAATCAGTTTGTAGTAGCGAAGAATCTGGGAAAATTTCGGTTATTACAAAAGTCGCAGCCTCTTCAAAATGCTGAAGGGAGAAAGTGAGTTGCTCTGCAAAGAAGGTGTTGATGTACTCGCCTTGCCTGGGTAACCTCGCCTTGTATGAAGAAGGTAGAAATTTAGCCTTGGAAGCCTCCAACTCTTCTTCAAGGGTTATTGACTTCTTGGTGCGAACCAAAGAGAACTTTGTCGTGCAATGCAGGTGACCATCATCCTCTTTCCTCGGAGCAGTCATCGCGAGATGGATTAATCTAAGTCCCGTACTGCCTCAAATCGACTCGCAAAAGAAAGTCCGAACCAAAAAACACATTTATTTAAGACCCAGGCCTATCTATTTATAGACGAAGGGAGGGTAACTTGTCACGAAGTGAGCGTATAGGTGACATCGCCACGCGAGAACTTCTGTCCGTTGACACCCACGAGTTAAGACCCAGACTCACGCGAAAGCACACCTTTCTGGTCAAAGCATGACACGAGCTCATTCCATCTGATTCCAGAGAAAATAGATGGACCCGCAAGAATAAGCAAATAGAAAAGACTTGGAAGCATCCAATTGATACGTAAAATTTGAGAGATATTATCTCCAATTCTACTATCTATAGGAAAGTGTACCTATTGAACATAGCATAAGATATTTAAAATAAATATCAAGTGTCGTATTCAATGGCATTGTCGAGTACTTCTACTCACTTATATTCTATTATTTTATCGACCAAATATGAGGTTGGTTTATAATCATAAAAATTGCAATTCTAATCTAGGATAAGAAAGACAAGGAATGAAAAACAATTTCATAAACTAATAATCAGAAAGTGCATGTGCATGAAATGTAAATTCCATGTACAAGACTTAAAGTAAATTGCAGTGAAGAAATTACAAATATTGAAAGAAATTGATCTAATCTAAAGCAGGTACTTGATGGTGGACTCATGGCAGTAGCTGGCTTTTATAGGTGAAAATTTTCAAGTACATGCCACAGGTACACAGCCTGACATGGGGGCGTGACTTGGTGAAAAACTACCAAATTTCTTCCAGGAAGCGTTTGGGAGAAAAACTGCCAAAATATTCAATAATTTGATGTACACGCCCTAAGTACACATCGTGACCTAGGGCGTGACTGGTTGGATCTAGAATGGCAGAAGAAATGAGCGTGACAGAGTAAATTTGACAGTTGTTGGATGGGTCACGACCTTGGTTCACGACATGACCAAGGGCGTGTAACTTTAAGAAGGCGTTGGAGTGGTCACAGGTTGATCGGAAGGCGTGACTAGGTTACACAGCCTCAGGTCACGCTGTGACCTAAGGGCGTGTAATAATAAAAAGCCGTCGGAGAGCTCACTTCCTGCAGAATCTTCCTGGGGCATGAAGGGGTACACGACATGTGGTCACGTCATAACCACATGGCGTGTAAAATTGACTTTTCACCAAAATGCTCCAGAAAATTCCTTGAGCAAGGCAATAAGTTCTAAATTGTTATCAACAACTCAGTTATTCCCGAAAACATAAAAAAGAGACAATTTATGCAATTATTAGGATAAAAGTAAACTAAAAATGTTTATTTAAGTAATAAATATTATAGTAAAATATAGATAAATATTGTATTATCAAATACCCCCATACTTAAGCTTTTGCTATTCCAGAGAAAAACTAATTCATAAGAGCATGAGTAATATTTCTAGAGCATTTAAACAAGTTTCACTTCTATTTATGCACTTTGAATTATACATGAAAAATGTCAAAATAAGTTTTGAAATAAGATATAGATTCATAAGAGATAATTCATAATTCACAAAATGATATGAAAAGAATAAGTATTAGTTTATAGTTCTCTAATTGAATTTTCAGAATTAAGATTGTATTGAATTAAGCAAAACAAATTAAAATTAAAATTATTGAAACTTTTCACAATATTAGAGACTTATTAGAAAACCACAAATTATATAATATACTCTCTCAACAAATTAATTTTCAAAAATAATATGATCATTAGGAATTGAAAATTATATTAGCTTTGGCAGGGTGAACAACAAATTGACAAAGAAAGGTCTTTAGGAGTTGGTGATGAATTTTATCCTCTCACCCCCTCATAGAGAATGATGAATTTTATCCTCTCATCCCATGTAACATATCTAATCCTACTAGACCCCATGGATGTGTTAGGACATAACATGAGGAGAGAAGGGTGAGTGGATCGGAAGCAAGAGATGACATTGGAGTTCACTAAATTGAGGTGAACTCACATAGTGCTCACCAGTGAGCACAAGACAACTTAGGTCAAGTTAATCAAATTGAACTCACAAACACTAATGGACCTCACCACTATGTTCCTAACCCTAAGGGAGGCTCATTTGCCAAAGAACCCCAACAATTGGTCAACCAAATAAGCCAAATTGACAAAAGTCAAACCTAGGTCAACATAGCCATACTCAACACAATTAGACTCAGTTGACCTTCCATACCTCAAATTGACCTTACCTAGGTTACCCTAACCACTAAGGAAGGTCATTAGGTCAATAATCACTAATTGGTCTCACCCAAATTCAGGGTATTGACCAAAGTCAACTTTTAGTCAACATAGCCCAAACCAACTCAATCAAGGACCAATTGGCCTTCAATTTAGCAAATTGACTTAACCCCTAACCTTATAGCCCCATTAGGAATCTAATGGACCCAAAAGCCCCATCATGTGGTCAATATTATGCCTTAAAGGGGGAAAATCCAAACCAAGTAAAATCCAAGTGAACCAAGACCCCACCCCATGCCTAACCAGCATGACACAAGCCTATTAGCACCCTACATTTGAAATTGGAGAGAGAATGTGAGCTTGGGGGCAAAAATGGCATTTTTCCTTAAGGTGAAAAGGCACTTTGAGTAAAGAAGCTTTCATAGCCCCTCACCCCTTTGCCCAAGCCCATGGCCGACCCCCTCAGACCATGAATAGTCTTTTTAGGCATGGCAGCCACCCAAACAATAAAGGGGAGGGTGTACCACCTATGATCGAACACCATACTACCCATTCTCTCTATGCAGCCATCCTCTCCCTCATTTGACCCCTCCATCATCTTCAGAAGGTCCTAAGGAGTCGAGCCAGCCCCCTGGAGCAGAGCAATTGGTGGAGAATCCATAGATCGAGCAAGCTCGTCGGAGACGGAGAGACCCATGAGCACTCATCAGAACACCCGCCGTCGAGCCACAATTGAGGTCCATTTCTCCTCCTCTCCCCTTATGCTAGGATCTAGATCCATTTAGGAGATATTTCGAGCTCAATAGGGCTTGAATCCATGGGAGATGAGGGAGAAAATTCATAGCTTTTTATCTTGCTCGGGATCGCTGAAGAGGTGGTTTCCTGCTGGCATCTCGCCGCCAATCGATAGCCCCCACCTCAACGGAGGTGGAGGTGGTGGTGGCCGGTCGTGGAGGTGAAGGGGTGGATGGGAAATGAAGTTGGAAGATGGCCCAGCTAGGAGAATTCCTGGCCGTTGGCTGGAGGAAGGAGACGAAATCAGGGCCTTTGATTTTAGGGATCATGGTTATACGCAGACCACATTATTATTAAATGACATTATTTGTCACACTATAATCAGATTTTAGAATTAATATTTAGACTATTTATGGGTTGTTTTAGGCAAAAGTGCTGAGCCAACTTTTGTAGCCCCTGAGTCTACTGTCTATAGGGCTTTGAATCACCAAGTTTAGTGGGCTACAGCTCCTGGTAGGGTTATTTTTTTCTGAGGTGTGTCCTTAAAGGTGTCCTGACCTAATTATGTAGATCTAGACCACATAGTTGCTTGGATTAGTCTAATATTTTAGACATAGTTGTAACTAGCATAGATGCACCCCCTGCCCAAAAATCATAATTTTTGAGCAACTTTTTCCTATAGTTTTATGATAAATATGGGTTTTCATATTAATGGAAAAAAGTGGTGACATAATTGTTAGGTCATACATAGTCACATATCAAAAGTTGAGATCATTTGGATCACTGTAGAATATTATATCACACATACATAGGAATGCGATGTATGGAAAGTTGGTGTGCATATATCACATTTGTGTATTTTGTGATTTCATCACTTATGGCTTGTGGTATGCTCATGAAACTTGGGCAACACACCTAACACAAAGGAGGGTATCATCTATATAAATATTGGGATTTTTGGGAAGAAAAATCCTAAGTATTTGAGTAATAATGTATTTGTCACATAAATGTATTAATCAAATAAAAGTGATCAAATAACTTAGGATAAATCTGATTTTCAGTCACATGATATTTTAAGATGTTAAATACCTCTGGGAATTTTACGGAGATTTTTGAAATTAATTTTCTTAGTCATTTGAGCATAATGAATTTTGTCACAAAATGTATTAATGAAATAAACATCACCTAAGATCTAGAGAAAAATCCAATACTCTGTCACATACAGTTTTACCTTGAAATATATCTCTGGAAATTTTTTTAAGATTTTTGAAAGTCATTCACACTATAAATTACCAAAAATTCCCTTTGTCATACTTATGTATTAATGAAATTTATATGGTTTATATTATCTGGAAAATTCTGAAAATTTGGCTAGACTGTATTTGGATCATTACAAGTCTATGGTAATTTTTGTAGAATTTGTGGATCAGTTATTTTAGTACTTTCTGTGTAATGTGCTCAATTGATCTAAATGTTTAAATATTTAAGTAGTGGTCTTAAACATTATGGAAAATTAATAAATCCAGTCAACCATGATAATTATATATTACATGCCACTGATAATTTATTGGGAGCATTTTGGCTTCAGAAAGTTGTACTTCATGTGTAAAGTGAGGTGTGCATTATCATTAAAGTATTTTTATAAATGACCAAAATAGTTGGGAAAATTATGAATTTCTGACCATCTTGTAATTAGGTCATGTTTAACCTATGGCAAAAAATTTAAGACATTTGGTCATGTTTTAGTGATGTTCACAATATAGAGATCAAACTAGTTCAATGTTGAGTGATCTGCGATTAGCAAAAACCTGGGGTAGTGTTTAGGCTAGCCAGAACATGTAGAAATGGAATGAAATTTGGAACACAACACTAGGGCTTACATAAGTACAACCCATATAAGTTGTCTTGTTGGAGGACCTCTACACTATAGAGAATAGTAATTGGGAAGCGCGTCTCGGCGAGCAATTGAAACATTTGGAGAGTTTCTTATATGCAGCACTTATAGTAACCTTTGGAGTGGTAATATGATCATGGTGATTCAAGGTTAGTGTTGGTCACATAGATGAATGTCTAAGAGTTTGCACCAAGAACTGATAAGAGTTCGTCAAGTTACCAAAAAGAAGTCTAAGTCATCCTTAAGCAATCTAGAGCAACCATGGGGATAACTTTAAGAAGGGTAGTTACCAATAAAAGTAAATATTCTGAGAAAGGAAGGTCTGAGATGTCACCCCAGAATACCATCTAGTACCGCTGAGATCCCTTCACCGGGTAGACCTCGGGAAGTCCAGAATTCACCTTAAATTGTTATGGCCACCTAAATAACAAGCAAGAGTAACCCTAAATGAGACAAGTTGAGAAAAGTAAACCTCATCCTATTAGAGAGGACGGAACGGTCCAAGACTAGTTAGTCATGCGAGCTGAAGGCTCGGGTGTTGTGATAAATCTTGCATGTTGAGAGTGCACAGTGTGCCTCTAAGAATCCTCTAGAGGGGGGGTGAATAGAGATTTAAATGTATTTCTATTCTATTTGTGCAAGTACAATAAAATCTAAGTATTATGCTTCACCAAGATAAGTCCCAGAATAAATAACCGCAGTTAAGTGATAAAAGAAAAGGCAGCAAATGAAATCTAAGCTATGAGGTACAATACAGAAAATTGACAATCTAGAAGACACGTAATTTTTATAGAGGTTCCCCAAAATGTGGGTACTCCCCTCTTCTACCACCTGGTAGGGATGCACAACTATGCCTGAGTCTTTTGATAAGGAGTCTCTTAGAACCACTGATATTTTGACAAGGAGATCATGAACCACCAGATGTTTTGATAAGAAGATCTTGAACCACCAGATCTTTTGATAAGGATATCTTGAACCACTGAATCCTTTGAAGAGGGATTAACAAAACTCTTTTATAGATGGGAAGGAGAAAGAGAAAGAAGAAGGGTGTAGGAATTCTGTTTTCAGAATTCTTATAATGGCTATATGAAGAACAGCTTCTTGTATCTATTCACAGGATCTGCTCTTGATGAACTTCTGCTTATGATGGTGATGATTTGCAGAAGCTATGATTGTCAGATCCTTCTATCTTCTTTCTGATTGAACTTTGGCTGCTATAAGATTGTGTTGATGAGCAGCCTTGTTCTTTACTATTCTTGGAGAGAAGAAGAACAACAAATATTCCTTCTATGTATTTTCTTCTATTAGGGTTCCCGTGAGAGAGAGAGAGGAAGAAGGAGACCCAATAGAACAGTGTAGCCGATTGTGATCAGTGTTGTGCTTTTCTCTTTCTTATATTCCTTTTTATTGTCCACATCTTGAATTTGAATTTATTTCCCTTTTAGGTAAGTCCTGAAGGGTATATCTGTCTTCACAATAAAACCATCCTTGATTCCTGACCCGTCTACCAACATTTAAGCTTGTTTTCAAGAAAACTTTTCTCTGACCTCAGTTAATTTTTATTTCATTTGAGGCAATTAAGAAGCCATTGGAGAACGATCTTGACAGAGGTGGGCCATGAGAGAAGGTCCAAAAATGATAGCTAAAAAAGTTTCCCTTTTTCAGACTGTATTCGGCATAGCGTCGAGTTCTTTACCTCTCTTATCGACGCTCCTTCGAGTTCTTGTAGGAGCAACTTCGAATTCATCCTTGCTCTGACTAAACTATACTAGTCGACGTTGCGTCGATACCCAATCGACTTAACCGTTGAGTTGAAGATATGATTCTGAGCTTCATTATCTGCGTCGAGATGAAGTCGACGTTGCGTCGACTTT
This sequence comes from Dactylorhiza incarnata, assembly GCA_033032865.1. Taxonomy (NCBI): domain Eukaryota; kingdom Viridiplantae; phylum Streptophyta; class Magnoliopsida; order Asparagales; family Orchidaceae; genus Dactylorhiza; species Dactylorhiza incarnata. Next base: position 14,751,763 of record JAWHQI010000012.1, on the reverse strand, counting down.
GAATGGCTTCGACAGATATTTCCTTCTGCGCCGAGTTGAAGTAGAAGTTGCGTCGACTTCCATAAGTGCTTCGACAAGTCCATGGCTTCTACGTCGATATCTATTCGACGTAACGTTGACTTGAATTACTTTGACACAAGGGTGAACCACTTGGACTTCTAGTCAGAGTAGCGTCGACATTCATTCGATGTTGCGTCGATTTCTATTCGACGCAAATATTAACTTCACCAAATTTGTGTTTCTCTTGATATGGTCTTGACACCCTACGTTGAGTGTGACATCCTAAGACATTTAATGACCAGATTACCCTCACTATACAATGGGTTTTTCAATCCTAAGAAACAAAATCACTTTTAGGTAATTTGTTAAGTTAAATCAAAAGGGTTTTTTCCCAACACATGTTCTTAAACTAGTGGAAGGTCTTCGGTACGAGTCCATTTGTCATACCAATGGCGGTATGTTGACCTTGGTGGGGTGTGGTAGGTTAGAGGGCCAGTAGGTTAATTTATTGTGGTCTAGCAGACAATCCCTAGTAACCCCCCCCCCCCCCCCCCCCCCCCGACCATAAAATATTGGAGGGATGCCAACAAGAGTATGCAAAATCTCACGAAAGTGCACCTAGGATGTGTACAACAACATACGTAAGGTATAAGTCTGGTAGTGTGTATACCCATCTAGAAGTGGAGTGCATGATCCGCTGATTCCGTTGCCACGACGGAAGTACCTGAGAGGCTTGCTACCTCCGAAAAGCGGGAACTAAAGGTCTGTGCGCGCAGAGTCGTGTGAGTGAGTTGCACTGTATGAACATATCATAACATATCATAACATTCATACGTCATAATGACATATACATTTGCAGACCCTTATCATATAAATTAGTATGGGCTCTTTTATATGATAAGTTATAATTCCGAAAATCTTAACTTATAAGTTTGTCTGGACATTCATATAAGTTAAGGTACTCTAAATGATAGTGTGGTAGTCTTCCTTATTACTTCACTTGCGCTGCTTTTACTTACTACTCGTTATTTACCTACTATTGATGTTCTATTTAGTGTTATTCTTACTGCTCACTCATTCATTATACTGCTAGTATATTTCATGTCACCTGTACCATCTTTTACCCCTTGTTGTCCTCCGCTCCGTCCTCCCGCTTGGTACAAGGAGTCATGGAGTGAGGCGAGGACAAAATGACTTAGCTTTTTGACTAACGGTCGGATGCGTTCGTAACACCAGGAGATCGAGGAGCAGGAGTCGCAGTACGTCAGGCAGGACGTGACGGCAGACCCCGGGGAGCATATGTCGCGCATCACTAATTCCACAGGACGACAGGTTGGAGAGTATTTTGTGTCGCATAGTGTAGAGTGAGAGTGTGATTTACTCTTATTAGTTACTTTTGGACCTGTACCGGTCTTAAGCCCTTGCACTCTCTTTAGTTTGTTTTCATTGTGGACTATTTGCACTCTCTTACATATATACATATATGTGTGCTGTGGTTGTGGACTGGTCTTATTTGTACTTATTACTTCTTGCAATTGGCCAGTGATATGATCGATTTAGCCGGTAGGATCGGCGTTGAACGGTGACAGCTAACCCGTGAGTTGGGGTCATCGTAAGACAGCGGTTCTGGGCATAAGATCCGGGAAACTCTCCGGTAAGGAGGAGGGAGATCTTACATCCCAAGCATTTTTTTTCCTTTCTCAAACGAAAGAGATGAGTTTTATCCTCTCTCATCTCCATAATTATTTTAGTTTGACAACAACAAAGGGTAAATAAGGAAAGTTTGAGGGTAAAAGTGTAAAAGGTTCGAAGATGGCCTATATCATGTCATAATCCTTTATTTTGAAATAAAAATTAATGCTGAGAATATACAAAATAAAATGAGTAATCTTAAGAATCCATGAACTAAAGCTAATATAAGTAAAATCTAAAGATTTTAGCACAATTACTACAAAATTAATTCATGAAAATTTAAAGAGAGAATTAAAACTAAGAAATTTTCTAAACAAATTATGATAATGAAAAATTCATTAAATCCGATTCATCTAAAAAGTATATCTAGCAAATTAGGACAAAGATACATATAAAATAAAAATTGTATAAAAAGAATACTTTTTTTAAAATGCCTAATGATAAAACCCATATTTTAAAATTAGTTAAACTCAATAAAAAATACGGAGGAATCTAATGTTACACGATTTATAGATATTTTTTTTTAAAGAAGATTAAGTTTTTTTCATTTTTTTATATTTATATATTTTTTGGTTTGTTTTCATTTTTTTATAAAACAAATATAAATATTCTTGACTTCTCAAGGAATATCCAATGACGGGCTCTCAATGTAATAGTCAATTTTGTGGAATAAAAAACCAACACGGCCCGGCCTTTCACAAGAAATTTTTTTTTTATTTCTAATTGTTTATATTTTAATTTGCTCAGAAAAAAAATAGGACAGAAAATTTAAAATGTGAAACAAAATAAAAGAAAACAATTATTAATATTTTGGAAATTTTCCTAAACAAAATAGAAAACAAGAAAAAAACAAAAAAATTCATGATTTTTGAAAGTTTTCTAATTTTTTTTAGTAAAAACAAAACACAAGAGAATGCATCCCAATACTTAAAAATAAACATTGTCCCAATGTTTATAAATTAGGCATGAAGAGAATAAGAAAATGAAAAAACTTCTATAAACGGTAGGACACGACGAACGAAAGACCTGCAAAAGAAATTTAAAAACAAAAACAAAAAGAAAAGTAAATGATAAGCAAGGGATGCCTCGCAAGAGCATTTTTCTTTATTGTCTTGTAGCTAGACGCAAATGGCGGCAAATTACCATGCTTTTAACTTATCATCAAATGATGACAAGGGTTTGGGAAATAAAGGAGCAATGGAATTGGTCGCATGAAGAAGAATATTTTCATACCTCATGCAAAGGAGAAGGGCTCCTTCGCAAATATCAAATATAGCTCGAGATGCGGCCAAGAATGGAAGACCAAGGATGGTATCCCGACATCCACTTCCATATCAAGGATCAAGAAATCTACCGAAAGAGTGGACTCGCCAACCTCGACCTGCACATCCTGAATAACACCTAAAGGGGTCTTTACGGATTAGTCAGCTAATTGTAATTTTATATCGGTGGGGGTAGGCTCTTCTAAATTTATTTATTTTTTCGCTAAACTATATGGAATAATATTAACACTAGCGCCAAGATTGACGAAAGCATTTAAATGTGAGAACTGTCTATAGTGCAAGGAAAAAGAAAAATTCTATTTATATTATTATTATTCTCCCCTCCACCAAGCGGGCGGGATAAGGAATACGAGGCTGAAATTCCTGAAGAGGAGGTGTATAAATTAAAATTTTCTCTTCAAGGTGCGTGTCCAAATCACCTGCAAAAGTCACCGCCAAGGCATTTGTATTAGCCGACGGTGTTCTTGTGGGAAGATCGACGACCGTTTTTAACAATTGCCCCACTTGATTCTCCAAATTACACATAGACCCTTGTATGCTGCGGATGTCCATATAATTTTTAAAAATCTATTTATTAACCACCTCCTCGAGAGGAGGCGATTTGGGGGCTTGCGGTGGTAAAGAAAATTTTGAACGGGCAAGGGGAACATTACCCGTATTACCTTGATTCCCCCATGAAAAGTAGGGTGGTTCCTTCATCCCAGATTGTAAGTATTGTTGTACTAATTGTTGTTTGGGTTGAAGGGTGGTGGCTATTGTGGATTTACCATTTAATCCACATGTTTCATTTGTGGGCACCCGGGTAGTAGATGAAGAAGGATTAGAGGACATCTCCGCTATCTTGAATTGAAGTGCCTCAACCTGCGAAGAAAGATAAGAAATATTATCAATTTCATACATATCGGCCGACTTTTCAGGCTTAGACTGGGGAGCGCTCCATTGATAAGAATTCATGGACATATCTTCGATAAGCTCTTGACTGGCCTCCAGTGTTTTTTTATTCAAGGTACCACCGACTGTGACATCAATCATTTGTCTAGTTGGGAGGATAAGACCATTATAAAAGTTTGAATTTGAATCCAAGTAAGAAGAGCATGATGGGGCAACAACGTAATAATTCCTTAAATATCTCTCGTGTGTCATATAATGTTTCAGAATCTATTTAGGAGTAGGAAGATATATTTTTACACAATTTGGCATTTTTAGTGGGCAGAAAATATTTCGTAAGAAATTTTTCTGTCATTTGTGCCCATGTAGTGATGGTTCCTCTCCGAAGAGAACTCAACAATTTCTTGGCCTTGGTGCATAAAGAAAAAGAAAATAGTCGAAGCCGGATTACATCGTCGGAGACCCCATTAATTTTAAAAGTGTCTCATATTTCTCGAATTGGGATCCTCACCGTGCAACCCATCAAATTGTACATATTGTTGTACCATTTGAATTATGCTCAATTTCAATTCAAAATAAATATTAGTTATGGTGGAGTGAAGGATACTCAATGTTGTTCCCTCCAAATTTGGCCAGGCATGATGTGACATAGTCTGTTGCTCATCCACTGTTGGATTGGGTTCACCCTTGGTAGAAAAAGAAAAACAAGTGTCTCATACAGATTCCTCAATCGGATCTTGAGAAGTGGTTCCTTGAAATCGTAAGCGTTGCCTAATGGTTTGCTCGATTTCCGGATCCAAATCAAAAAGATTCGAGGGATTTCCTCGGTCATACACTAAACAAACATAAGACAAATATTTTTTTGGTTTTTAAATATTTGACAAGAAAAGAAAATTGATAAACTTAATAAAACTTTTGCTTTCAAAATATCGACAAAAAGTCCCAGACAATGACGCTAAAAACTTGATACGTAAAATTTGAGAGATATTATCTCCAATTCTACAAACTATAGGGAAGTGTACATATCGATCATAACATATGATATTTAAAATAAATATCAAGTGTCATATTCCACGGCACCTTCGAGTACTTCTACTCACTTATATTCTACTATTTTATTAACCAAATATGAGGTTTGTTTGTACCATAAAAATTGCAATTCTAATCTAGGATAAGTGAGACAAGGGAAGCAATATTATAAACTAATAATTGAAAAGTGCATGAGAATGAAATCTACATTCTATGCTAGGAATTGAAAATGTGATTCTATGCTAGGAATTGAAAGTACAAAATTTAAAGTAAATTGCAATAAAGAAAATACAAAAATTGAAAGAAAATTGATCCAATCTAAAATAGAGACTGGATGGTCGACTCTTGGCAGCAGCTGGCTTTTATATGTGAAAATTTCCAAGTACATGCACCAGGTACACAACCTGACATTGGGGCGTGACTTGGTGAAAACCCGCCAAATTCATTCCGGGAAGCATTTGGGAGAAAAATTGCCAAAATATGCAATAAGTTGATGTTACACGCCCTAGGTACACGTCATGACCTAGGGCGTGATTGGTTGGATCTGGAATGACAGAAGAAACGGCGTGACTGAGTAAATTCGAAAATTGCTGGACGGGTCATGCCCTTGGTTCACGGTGTGACCAAGGGCGTGTAACTTTAAGAAGGCGCTTGAGTGGTCACGGGCTGATCGAGCTGGTCGGAAGGCGTGACTAGGTTACACGGCCTCAGGTCAGGCCGTGACCTGAGGGCGTGTAATAATAAAAAGTCGCCAGAGAGCTTACGACCTGCAGAATCTTCCTGGGGGCGTGAAGGGGTACACGACCCGTGGTCATGTCGTGCCCACAGGGCCTGTAAAATTGATTTTTGACCAAAATGCTCCAGAAAATCCCCTGATCGTGGCTATAAGTTTCAAATTGTTATCAACGGCCCAATTATTCCTCAAAACATAAAAAAAGACAACTTAAGCTATTATTGAGATAAAAGAAAACAAAAAATGTTTAAGTAATAAATATTATAGTAAAACATAGATAAATATTGTATTATTATTATCACCAGTCAAGATAAATAAACAAGAACAACAAGAAAGTAGTCAAATCTACACGCTTACACAATTTATCATAACAATGGAGTTAAAAGTTCTTGGACTCGCCGAACAAACATTACATATATTACAAACAGATAAAATTTAAGCAAATTAAATCATGAGCAGATTGCTGCGGCGATTCGAGGTTTGAGCGTGGAGACCCTGCCATCCCAGCTTGCGAGCCATCTAGAGTTCCTCATTTGCTCGTGCCATATGCTCCTCATTACGACAGACGTGGCCTTCTATTCTTGAAAGAGTGCCTATTGCGTCCATGCTCGCGCGAAGACCACAAATGTCATCTTGAAGTAAATGCTCCTGATGCTCCAAATAAGTTGCTCGCATATCCAGATCGTTAATGACATAATATTTCACCTTGACTCCCTCCAAGCGCCGCGCGTGGTTTGTCTCGCATGCGATTAGCCGATCGACCTTTACCTCTAGGGCAAGATAGGCTGAGGCGATTCTAATATTGAATTCGTGAAACAGAGTGTTGATGGAATCAACAAAAGCAGCACCGGGCGAGGTGGCGCGACCTAAAAAATATTTATTTACAGTATAAGAAAAACCTCCATCAAAAAGCAATTCCTTTTCCAAATAGTTAGACCTGGACGTGGGTTAGTTGTCCTCCCCCCCCCCCCCCCCCCCCCCCCCCCCCCCCCCCTCGCGGCGAGGTGAATCAGCGCGAGGCCTCGGTCGATCGTGGCGATAAGAACAATCTCGCGTTGGAGAAAGATCTCGCGATGGAGAATGATCCCTCGGTGGAGACCGACCTCACGAGTTCTTTGTTGGGTTTTCTATACCCCTAACGAGATGACATATCGAATATGCGCAGCGGAAATAACAAGAACAACCCAAAAGAAGCTAACGGATCTTGCGGTTTTCATGATTCAAGAGAATAAGCAAATCGAAATACAAGGTACCTTTGCGGGATTGAGTCAACACTCAACCAAGGTGCTCCCAAGAGATATCCGAATTTCTGTCTTTGAGTTCTTCAAGAATCGAAATGGATCGATCCCTCTACAGAAGTCCACACAAGCAAAGGAGAACCCTAACTTCTTGTCGCACAAAAACTAGGTCGGAGAAGGATGCTCTCAATGTCCCCACGGACTGCTAGATCCGATCCAGGGGAGGCGGCGACCGACGACGACGACTAGCGGCGGCGGAAGGCGATTGGCGGACGGGAAGAACGAGACCCTCACGCGGAACTGTTCCGGTCGGCCGTTCACGTCAAAATCGCGAAAAGAAAAAGTCCTATGTAAACCTAGAATTGCAAGCCCTTTTATACTAAAACGCATAAATCAGGCTATCCGCAGACCAGAACATCTCTGTCCAGATTTACATTCGCCGAATTCGACTAATCACTATAACCGAATTCGACTCAGATTCGGCGAAACCATTTCGACGAATTCGTCTATATGTTATAGCCGATTCGACTATATAAATTCGGTTATATCATTTCGTCGAAACCATTTCGTCGAACTGATATATTTCGGCTAAACCCTTTAGTCGAATTCGGTTAATCACATTAGCCGAATCGATATAGCCGAATTCCTTTAGTCGAATCAACATAATTCGGTTAAACCCTTTAGCCGAATTTGACACAGTTCGGTTAAACCCTTTACCCGAATTTGTCTAGCATAAACTCATTCGTTTAAACCCTTTAAACGATTTCCCCTTGAGACATTCTCAAGTTAATGTCAAGCAGTCACAGGATTGGTCCTCCACTCATATCCAATATGAGTATGGCCAACACAATCCTTTCTCCAACTTCTCCAAACGCTTTTATGTGCGACCCTATAGGCTTATATTGCGTTGGCAGCAAGACTAACTGTTGATTGCTTTGAGATCATCTCAGAAACTTCAACATTCTCACCCCGCGTCGACCTAAAATTCATCATTGGTGTTGAACCCAGAAACCACGGTTCAACGAGGAGTTCGCACCAAGGGTGCAACTTGCCCTTAATTCTCCTAAGTTGAGTCGCTAGGCAAGTCTCTCGAGATAAGAAACCTCACTCTTCGTGATGGAAAAACTAGAAACAGACCCCCGAGCTACAGCTAGGAGGTCCCGCCACTTACCCGAAAGATCTTAGAGAGCTTCCCCTCCCAAACCCAAGGCTGAGCTGGGCACCTTGGAGAGTGATAGAGAATTCCTTCCCACACACTCGGAAACCACGGTAAGCAGTAAACAAAAACTCTCTCGCCAACCAAAGCTAGCCAAAGGAGAGAGAAGCAAATGAGAAGTCCTCTCCAAAGGTGCCCTTGGGGGTCTATTTATAGTTTTTCAAAAATAGCCTGCGGATAGCGAGATCCCGTATTTTGGTCTTCCTAAACGCAGCCCAAATTGGTCTGCCAACAACGGAATCCCACTGTTTGGAAAGGCTAATTGCAGGCAAGTAGGATTGACTTAGTTATGAGCGAGTCTAGATGAATGGCGAGTCCCTAGTCTCATGGTGACTCGCCTCGTCGAGGTTGCTAGGTGAGTGCTGATAGCGTAACTCAGCCCGCCGATCTCGCTAGCCAGCCCGTCGGTATCGCCAGCCACCCTGAGCATTGGACGGGTGCTAGCCCAAGGGGTCTGCTGACCGGGTATTGTTAGTTCTTGCCTTTCCTTGGTCTTTCGATCAATCGGCAAATACGGGGTTGCACACAATCCCTGCTCTTACGAGCTTGCCCCCAAGTTTGGAAAGATAGTTCAACCCCAGTTATCTAGCGAGTGTCAGTGTCCTTTTTAGGAAATCATTTTGCGGGACCCACCGATGCCTATATATAAGCATCCCCAGAGGGAAGAGGTGCAACTACCTGATCCCTTCCTCCCCACCCTGCCTTGACTTCCTTCTTCCTTTAATTAGAAGATATCATGCAACTATCTCAAGACGTTCTCGTTCGACTAGCGGAATTTAAGAAGAGGAGCGAGGAGGCCACTACAGGTCTGATGGCCATTGCTACTGAGCACGCCTCGTCGAGCCCGACTAGGCAGAAAGTGAGAAAGGCCATTAATAATACGCGACCCGCACTTTTCGAGAGAGTGGCGACTCCGCCGGCGTCGCAGCAGCCCGACTTCAGCTTGGGATTAAGCTCATCCTTACAGGTGCGAAACCACCTTTTTCTCTCACCCTCTGTCTTCGCAAAAACCCACTTATAATTTGGATGTCTCGTATAGCTTGAAACCCTTATTGACGACGTGGGAGGTCAAGACGGGGATGTGTTCGATTCAAAAGTGCGCTTCCGAAGGAAATCGAAGGTTGCGGATTATCGGTTACTATTTGGTTAGAAAATTCAGACCGCTAGTAGCGGTCGAGGCCAGACTTCGCCCGTCGCGGCAAATGCCACTCCTGCGACGGGCTTGATTGAAGAGAAGTGGTTACAGCGGGTTACAAGTGAGCCGGCAGGCTAGACTGGTCGCAAGAGCGGAAACTCGAGGCCGCAGCTCAAGCAAGCGAGCTTTCGGATTCGAGTGTGTGTCCCTTGTGAACAGTGCCGCCCCCTATTTATAGGCTTGGGGGCCTGCCCGAATGGGCAGGGATAGAATAACCACCTGCCCGGGTACAGGAGAAACGGGCAGGCGGTGACGGGATGCATAAAGAAGAAAAGAAAGAAGCCGTGCGGCCTGGCGGCTTGCCCTTCCGACCCGTTTGACCTGAGGCATCCCGGGCGGTCTCCTACTTGAGACCGCGGATAGCCTTCTTGTCTTGGCTTTTGACAATCTTCAATCTTGGGAGCGGTCCAAAATGTCATCAGACCGCCTGGCCTGGTTTGCCCTGAACTGAGAGCCACTGATCCTGGAACCCAGCGGCCTGACCTAGCAGTTCGCCCGGTCCGACAATGATCCAACCCGAGAAGCAGTTTTCCGGGTAAACATAATCCCCGCATATTTTCAAATCCCAAGGGAATTTCGAAAATATTAGCTTTAGCCGGGAGACCGCTTCCGACTTGTCCTAAATTCTATTAGAGAGCCAGAGAACTCATTCTGCAGAGTTTTTTCTGAAATCACGGGATATTACTCGCCATTTGCGGTTAGAGTTTTTAAGACCGGTAATTCTTCAACGATGGACTTCCTAGACACCATGTTAGACCGCGTGGTTCCTGCCGGTGATCAGAAGAAGGAGGAAGGCAAAAGGCGCGAATCAACGGAGAAGTCAAGGAAGGAAAAGGAAAAGCAGAACCGGAAAGACCGAAAAAAGAGGGAGCGGTCTGAGAAAACCGCGGCAGATAGTTCCAAGGCCGATGTGGATGCAACAATCCCCAAGACTCCTACAGAGCCTGCAGCGGAGAGTTCAGGGCCTTCTCCTAGCGACTCGCTGATTCCTCTCAGAGACCTCAGCCAACAGGTCGTCAGCCCGCTGAACAAAGGGGAGGCCGCCCCTTCTAGAAAAGTTGACTCTGGCAGCCCTTCAAAGAAAGTCGGCGGGTCCGACTCGTTTGGCATGGAAATCACCCCATCCGGGAATCCTCATTTGCTAGTCAAGGATTTGGGGGAAGAGGCGGTTAGCTCTCCGAGGCTGGGCGACCTGAGTACCCCTCTATCCGTGGACGATTATCCCGACCCCTCCAAAGAAGTCAGTCCAGCTTCGGGTAAGAAAGAGAAGAAGAGAAAGAAGACCGGGTCAGTGACCGACCGAATAACCAAGAAGGTTAAGAGGCTAGCCTCCATGGAAAGGGCGGCTTTTAAGAAACCGGCTGAGTCCCGCCTCCAGACCAACCCGCGATTAAAAGAGGAGCTTAGCTTAGTGACTCCCCCATCCGCTAAGGTGAATGATTCGCCGGCTACCCCTGATGCGAAACCGGGCGGCCTGATTCCGGACTCGGCGAGTAGTTTATCATTTAATGGGATTTTTCAGGATATGGATGAGCTGGTGAGGCGTGATAAGCTTCTTGACAGCCCGATGGCTTCAAAGCGAACTGCCCCTACTACCAATATCACAGCCCGGCCTGAGGAGACCGCTCAGAAGGAGGCCGAAGAGCGAGAAGCTGCTACCTGGGACGACTTGGAGGTTGAGCAGAAAGCGAAGGAACTCGGGGAGGTGCTGAAGGCGCGGGAGGAGATTCACCCGGTGATGACCGGGAAGGAGATAATGACGGTGAAGAAGGAGGGGGCGAAACGGGCTTTAAACAAGTCGCTGCTGCCTGATCCTTTTGCGCCAGGTAAGCGCCCTGCGGATTATAAAGCTGTCCGTTTCTTCATTTCGCGGCCTCGTCGAAATCAATTACTGAACCCGCCGCCGAGCTTTTTCCCCTTAGCGGCCTGGTCCTCTTCCGCTAGGCAGAGTAAGGAGAGACTCTGGCGTGAGCAACAACGGAGGATGGACCCGGAACGGTCTAAGCGGCCTGTGCGCCCAGGCATTGATGTTATATTTATGCCCACTTTTGTACATATATAGCGCTGCATGCTCTTGCTTTTCATAACCTCGCGGCTTCTTGCAGACAACGAGGATCAAATTGTGAAGCTGGGCGACCTTATGTCCAGCCTGCCTCCATCGGTTCCCCTGGTATCGACCTGTGCGACGACTTCGCAAGAAGGGCCGCAACTGTTTGAGCATCTAGAGGAAGATCTAGCAAACCTGAGGGCCCGTTTGAAGGAGGTGGAAGACCGGGAGGCTGCCACTCGGACCGCTCTGGAGGCCGAGCGAATGGCAAGGAAGAAGGCTGAAGAGGCGCTGAAGGCGCAGATGGAGATCGACAGGAAATCCAGGACCGAGAGGGATAAGAGCCTGGAGATTCAGCTTGAGGCCGCGCGATCTACAGTGGAGGCCGCACGAGCTGCAGTGGAGGCCGAGAAGAAAGCCAAGGTGGCGCAAGTCGCTACTCTGACCGCCCAGTTCGAGAAGGAGAAAAGAGCGTCTGCCAAGTCCGAGGATGACTCGAGATATTATCAGGATAAATTCTTGCGGTTAACTAGGGAAGTCGCTGCGGGTCGGCGAAGTATGAATGATGGGATGCAGGTTGCTAGCCGCCCAACTGTTGGGGCGGGATCAAATCCTCCCCCGGTTCGAGCGGCTGATCCAATGATTGATGAGGCCACCGCAACCCCCCGCATGATCGCCGCTACGCGGGTTGAAAGGGATGCCGGGCGGCTTCATAGCACAATCAACCACATCCATTATCATACCAGCCAGATTTACTCCCTTCTAAACACCACCAGCGACCAGGTCGCGCGACTGCATAGAGAGGATGTCTCCCCAGAACACCGCCAGCCGTGAACGGCTTTTTAGAACAATTTGTATTATGAATGCGGCTTGTTGATTTCGGCCTCTGTTAGACAATGCTTCTTTTTACTTTATTTCTTTTATTTGAATAACCCGTGCGGGTTCTTGTTTAGCCGCTGTATTTGTGTTCTGTTTAGATCTTCTGTGTTTTATTCGAACTAACTACAGGTCGCGCGATCTCTGATGTATGCTTGCTCCTAATTTCTTGAATGCCTTTGGTTCTTTTTGTTTTTCTGGTAAATCTGACCATGCAGGATGTTGACCGCGCGGTTAGAATGTATAGCCGCGATATATTTTTACTATTTGCAGATCGTAAAAATCTATAAGTAGGGACTTTTTCAAAGTCATTTTCACGATTTCAAATGGCGCGATCTAAGAACAAGTCGCAGCGGCCTGTTAAGGTTAAAGCCGTTCGAGCAGATGCGGCCTTGGCCTTTCACTCGGCGGACCACCCAGAGTGTCCTCTCAGCCAGAGCGAACTAGATGAATTTATTGCAAAACACATGGCAGGGAGTAATCTGCTCGCGCGGCTTCCTTTGCGCGACGAGCGGATTAACTCTTCCAATCCGCACCAGATAGCCGTTCCGGTCGACCACTTTGAATATGGCTTCAAATTTCCGCTGCCACTTGAAGTCATAGCCATTTTCGACCATTAAGGGGTTGTACCCGGCCAGCTTCCACCGAACTCCATCGCCTCCATATACAGCTTTATTTCATACCTGCGGTTCGAGCGAACCAGATTTTCCCTTGATCTATTCAGGAAATTCTTCTCGGTTCGGGCTGTCTCCGACGCGGGGACTTCAACTTTCAGGGGGCACCTCTACTTTGGCTGCCACGGACTGAAGATCGTTAACTTGGCGAACAAGGTCTCGGACAGGTCGGAGCGGTTTGTAATGCTCGAAGGCAACTTCGGACTATTGCAAACCAACCCGCAAGTTCGGGGGGAAGAGGCTTTCCAAATCCCCCAAGTCGGAAAGATCGAGATGGATACCTTCACATTTCTTGAGAACGAGCGGTTGGACATCAATCACTACATCCCGCTGTTCTCAGAGCTAGAGGACGTCCTCCCCGAGCATAGTAAGTTCTTCTAGGCTGCATGTATATGACCGCGCGAACTGGTTTATTTAAACTTTTGACTTCACCTTGCAGCTGCCCACATTGTCCCTACGAACAAGCCGGTCACTCCGGCCGGCCCGGTTTTGACCCAGAGAGAAAAAAGGCAGCGGCGAAACAGGTCGCCATCATCAGAGGAAGAGGACCCGGCTTCTCCTGACGAATACGAACTTCTTCGTTCCTGCGGAAACCCGCCCGACCTGCAGGGCAACCTGACTGTCCTCTGGCATAGGGATGGAAGCCGCATACGGGTATCCACTGCACTTCCTTCATGGGGAAGTGAAAAGATTAACCGCCATGCGCTAGCCGCCGGGGCCGCTATGTATGGTCGAAAGACTTTAAAGAAGCTGAAGAAAACTCCGGAAGAAGAGCTTCCCCGGCTAGCGGCACAAGCCGGCGCATGGGGGTTCGCGGCCAATCACTTCATGGCCTTGTCATACAGGAGGCTGGTTTCTATTCAGAAATATCTGGAAAAGAAGTATGAGGAGCAAGTCGTGGAGAATGTGCGGCTTCAAGAAGTCGTGGCGGTGAGTTTGACAAATGATGACGCGGTTTCTTTTGTTCAGCCCGAGCGACCTAATTTATTTTTCCTTTCTTGCAGAAACAATATGAGATGACCAACCCGGCCTTCCAAGATGAGGTGTTGCCTCATATGGCCCAAGGGATCAACAAAGCTTTGGGTCTTATGGAAGACCGGGGCGGTCTGTGCGAAGGATTCGGGGGCACTACTTTCTCCGACCTCTTCCCTGCTTTGAAGGTCCAACTTGATGAGATCAGCCGAAGGCAGAAAGGAAAAGCCAAGGTGGGCGAGGAGGCTGAAGCCGATGCGGGCAGGGAGATTGTACTTCATCAAGGAGGCTATGGAAGTGGTGGAGCCGCTGAGGAGGTCGGATGACGATGCCAGCGATGATGATGATGATGAGGAGGACAGCTTGTCCTCTGGAACAACCGGCTCCGCTAGTAAGACCGGGCGGTCTAGTGATAGTGATTCATCAGATTCTTCTACGTCAAGTGAAGGTTATTCGCCCGACGTTGATGTTGATGGTGTGGACTCGAGTTCCCCTGTCAAGAAAAAGAAGAAGTCGGCAGACTAATGTCTCTGTTTTGATTTTATTTTTGTGTAACCGCCGGTTTTTTTTGTTAGCCGGACGGATAATATTTTGTTAACACATTTTGAAGAATGAATAGAAATTTTACCTTTCTAATTGTCCTTCTATTGTTACTTACTTGTGGCTGATATCTTGTCTCTTCTCTCTTTTTTTTTACCTTTTGCTCTTTATGATCTAGTCGTGCGGCTATCCTGATCTGAGTATAAGTGATGATTTGATGATCTTGGACGATCTATATTCATCCCGTGCGATTACTCATTTAGATCTCCGGATATCCGATATCTGATAGTATGATCCATAATGGATAGACTCGTGCGACTGTAATTCAGACCGGGCGGTTTTTATCATTTCAGAGATACTTTATCCTTGCTGATATAGATAATGAATAATAACTTTGCGCGGTTTGAATTCAATCCTGGCGAGTAATCAATTGCATATAGAGATAACTTTTGCTAAGAAACGGCTCAACCTGATCGGTTAAAGCATAATCCGGGAGATCATATATTTAGATCTAAAAATATCCAGCTTAATTAATTATAAAAGATAGATAGTACACGCCCGGTTAGAATACAACCCGGGCAATATATTCAGCTCAAGAAATATCTAATTTAATAGAATGGAGAGATAGATAAAACCCGCCCGGTTAGAATGCAACTCGGGCAATCATATAATTAGCTCCAGAAATATCCAATTTATAAAAGATGGATAGGTCCGCCCGGTTAGAATGCAACTCGGGCAATCATATAATTAGCTCCAGAAATATCCAACTTTATAAAAGATGGATGAACCCGTCTGGTTAGAATCCAACCCGGGCAATATTTTCAGATCCAGAAACATCTAACTCAATAAAAGATGGATAGATCCGCCCGGTTAGAATGCAACTCGGGCAATCATATAATTAGCTCCAGAAATATCCAACTTTATAAAAGATGGATGAACCCGCCTAGATAGAATCCAACCCGGGCAATATTTTCAGATCCAGAAACATCTAACTCAATAAAAGATGGATAGGTCCGCCCGGTTAGAATGCAACCCGGGCAACCATATAATTATATCCAGAAATATCCAAACTTATATTCAATCAGACCGTTCGGTTTGAAAATTCAGACCACGCGGTCTTAATATCACAACTAGGGTAGACGAACACCTGCACCTGTTTTGATAATATTTTCCTCGAATGGTTTAGACAAGAAACCACAAGAGGTGAATGCCTTCCTGTAGGAAAAAAGGAATAATCTACAGGCTCAGATGACCAAATGGGCAGGTGGGCCTCGGCGGCGAACATTGCTTTCCTCAAGTGGTCATAAGAGCTGTTGATGCGTGAATCTCGCACACCGCTATAGGCGGTAGTAAGACTGCGGCACGAAACGGCAGTGTACCGATCGTTCAAGTAATATAAAACGAGGAGTAATCCCCGAGTATCGAATCTCGGAAGGAACACAGTAAGGTGGAGTTAACTATTGAGGAAGGACTTGAGATCGAAGTCCTTTAGGTCGGATGGATTGCGGGAGGCTTGGTTTGGATTGTGGAAAATAAAGTAAAATAGCTACGACTACTCCTATGCATGCCTTGAGCGCACTGCTTCGCCGGGCGGATGGAAACTAGGCAGGCTTTGAGCGCGCTGCTTCACTAGGCGGATGGGCGAGTAGGCTAGCGGATGAGGTGAATAAGTGCGGAATCGAACTATGCAGGCCTTGAGCGCACTGCTTCGTAAGGCGAATGGATTGCACGGGCCGATATGCCACGCTTCGCTAGGCGGAAGGAAGAGTAAGCTTGCGGATGGAGTGGGTCACACCGGCGGAATGAGGGTCGCAAGCACCTCGTCAACAAGCACGCCACTAGCAATTGCTAGTGCGGCACACCAATACTCACACCACAATCTCCACTAAATCACACCTCATACACACTTATAAACAAGATGATTTCATATAAATGAAACAACATTACACACATGGTTTATAGTGCTCATCATCAAAAGATAGAGAAATCCTACCCTAAATAACAAATCAAGAGGAAAATGAGTAAAAGAATCAACCCCGTCCGAAGCCTTGTTGGGATTCACGGTAGGAATCACTGGGTTGTCAATCCACGTCCAAACTCGGTCCACAACTGCGTCCGGGGTAGAGGAGGGTTGTCACTTCCTCCCAATGACCCGTCTTCTTCGTCTCACGACCCGATCTACTCCGATACACGATCTCCTTGCTTGGTATTGATGATCTTTGGGCTAGAATCCTCTCGTTGAAGGCTCTTGGATGATGGAGGGTGAAGGAGAACGAAGAGCCCCTGAAAACGGCGCTGAAAAAGACCTGAAATGCGGATCAGGGCGAATGGATTCGTGAAAACGCGTATTTATAGAAAGCAGAATTTTGAGCGCGCACGATCAGTGGCGCACGACCAGTGACCGTGCGTGAAGGAATGTCTGTGATAGTGCGCGAAGAACCTGTAGCATAACCAGATCTGCACAAAATCGCAAGCTCAGTGGCGCACGACCAGTGGTCGTGCGCGAAGAAGGCCAATGATCGTGCACTGTCGCTCAATCAGGGCTCAATCAGGGACAGGAATAAACGCACGACCAATGGTCGTGCGCCTGGTCGTGCGAGAAGGAAAACGCACGACCAGTGGCTTTTTCGACCGAAAATCCCCCAGAACCCATCCCGAGTGTCGCACAACCCTTGGACTTGCATGAAAATATACTAGACCACAGAAATACATGAAAACACACCGAAACGGGCCTAAAAGTGCACTTAGCATGGAATGACGTATAGAGAGCAAATATGAACGAAAATACGTCTAATGTGTAGTGCTTTGACTCAATACTCGGCCCAGATGAGTCCATAAAAGTGTATATAAATGGGACTCATCACACCCCCAGACTTACCTGTTTGCGCGTCCCGAGCAAACAAATCTGGCAGAATATGAAAATGGTAGTTAGCGTAGAGAATTGCAAAGAAAGAGTACGGTGCGAAGTAACATACCCATGCAATTAGAAATTCAGCAAAAGAAGATTCTAACTATGCTTACTAAATTACAATAGTGCCAATGCGTAAAATAGAGATTTATTAGTACTCAGATGGTGAATCATGAAGAATTTGTGCGGTCGTGCCCGGTGTGAAAGTAAACAAGCCACTCAGGAGGGTGTTGCTAAAGACCGGAATTCGGCAATAACTCCGCTGAAATCCATCAACGACGAGAACCATAAGCTTGCCCGGTTACACTCTCTCCACGGCGCTAGCAGACTCAAAAGTTAAATCAGTAGGACTTTCAGGTTATAACGGGGCTTGAGTTACGGTATGATATTCAATGATAAACATGATGGCTACGCAACCTGAATGAATTAAAAGACCAAGCTGCACCTGAACAAGTCCAAGACAAATGCTAGTGTGACACACCCCCAGACTTAGCTTGAAAACTGGGTGTGCACACAGCCTACTCCAAACAAACACCAACCGAATTTTTTCTATTACGCCCGAGGGGATTTCATTTCATTTCAGAATTTTTTCAGATTTTTACTTCTAACTTCATTTTTTTCAATTATTTTATCCCCCAATTGGTTTACAAAGGTGTGTTCAGCACACAATATAATAAATTTTTTTTTACATCACAAAAATTCCATACATCACACCCAAATAAGAAACATAATTTCAGTTAACTCACTACTTGGTTGCGATAATAGGATAAGCTTCAGGTTTTAGTGATTGGAAGAAGAGCTGAAACAAAGGAGGGGTATGCACAAATTTGGCTTGCAAGGGTAAGCGAATGGGTCATGGAAATCAAAGCTCAAACTAGCCAACTAGATGGCCTACGTCACGCTCAACTTATTGAGTCGCTCTCACCCATGCTTCGAGAGTCTCTTTGGGGCAAGTTCTTAGCCCACAAGAAAGGTAAACCATCCTTCCGACTCGAGCAACACACAACTAGCGCTTGCTTACACACAACACCGTGCTACCGCAAATTTCGGTTACATTCATCAAATGAGTACAATAAATCAAAAACTACACAAGAATACTAATTGTAAATTAAAAGTATAGAGACAATCTAATTCTACTCAAATTTCTATGCAAGCAAGGAATATGCGACTAGAGCACTACAAGAGTCAACATCGTACTCCAATTTGCAATTCCTAAGCTAACATCCTATTTCACATTCCAAACCAAGATAAGCGTGAACGGAAGCACACAAACAAGTGAGTGTGCGCTCAAGTGGGTGCAGTGGTATGCAATGCAATTGAACATAACTAAATAACTGAAATTAAAATACTTCTAGTATGCAAATGAGATGTGCACGTGCAGTGGGTAACATATAGCGGCTCTCCCCCAGACTAAATCTAAGCAATAGACATAAATGATGTAACCATGAAAATTGAAAATGAAGTCTAGGGAAAGAGATTACCCAATGCTCAGAAGTGAGCATACCAGAAGACGCGTGAAAAACTGAAGCAAACCCGCCATTCAGAATTTGCAATAAGTACCTGCAGGGGTGAGCTCCACAAAAACAGAAGAAAGCAGAAATGCTAAAACTGAACAGAAATTAACTAACTACTCTAACTAGGAAAATGAAAATGTAATAAAAGTAAGATAACTACTGGGGTTATTGTCATCCCAGCACGACTTATTCAGGTTTTGCACAGTTCTAGCTTATAGGCCTATGAAAAAGGAAATGCACAGGTAACTGTTCTAATATGCGCATCGGTAGCGGGTACCGATACGGAGACAGAGCAGTCACCCCTCTACCTAAATATAGATGCCTGCTCCTCACAGGTAGAGGGTAGAGAATGTAAGAAAAGGAGGAGGCCTGGTCCTCACTCATCTCACAAAAAAAATCCTTGCCGAGCAAGGTATCGTCCACAACAGGTCCGCAGGAGGAGAAGGCAACGAATGAGGCTTCCTTAATGGAGGAGAGATCAACCTCCTCGCATATAAGGACACACTCATCATTGACTTGAGCACAAAGCTCCAAGTCCTCCTGAAGTACCTGTGAAGATTCAACCTGCACAGGCTCGGGTGAAGAAGGGTGGTCAAGGAATAAAGAAGAGGAAGAACATAAATAAAAATCAATCGGGGGAGTGGTCCCTGTCTCACTCCCAGCAGGATCCAAACATAGATCACTGTCAGTATCATATGAGTCGTAGCGAGGGGAGTCCGAAAGCTCGAGGTCCTCGGTGTTGAGTTGGACCTCCTCATCCGATAAAGAAGTGCAAACCTCCTCATCAGGAAAGGAATCCTCCTCATCCCACCTCGGCGTATCATCGTGTTCCAAGAAGTCACACTCCCCACTGGAGAGAATAATATTCCCGTCCCACTTTGACGCAACCTCAGGCTCCGAATGAACCTCCTGCAAAACATCATCAACCAACTCACAAAGAATAGGAGTGGAAAATTCTTGCAAAGAAGGCGGAGGAACAACAGTAATAACATCATCAGAGAAAATATAAACAGGTTCCTCCGGGGGTGAATCCAAAAGAGGAGATGGAAGCAAAGGTAGAGGAATCTCCACCACGTCATCACACTGAGCAGTCGAAAGTCTGATGAGAATATCCGCAGAAGTCCCCCATAGACAAGGTGGTACTGCGAACTCATCATCAGAATCAGAAGGGGCAACCAAATGAGAGGTGGATGGAATGACACGGACATCCGGTTCGTCATCCATCTCCATCTGGCGCTGGAATTCTGCACAGTCCTTCAATGCATGCTCGGTGCTACGACAACACAAACATAATTTTCTATTCCTCGTCAGTCCTTGCGGGGCCGGTGAGGAATATAAAAATGATGGAAGTGGCGAAGAAGAGTGACCATAAGACTTGGGTACAGTGTATGAAGTGTCGTAGGAAGAAGATGCTCCATGCACTGAACCACGAGAGTTATGCCCACCATCTTCAGTGGGGCACTCATCACTATAATGCCTAGCATCCCCACACCATTTGCAACGTATATTCAGATAGGAAAACATGGTGCAAAGGAAGATTTCACCAAACAGAAATATTCTAAGCAAGAATTGGCTATACACAATTAATAAAATTGAAAACCTGCTTTTGAAAAATTGCAAATAAAGATTAGAAATAAAGAAATTAAAAGATGCTACTTATATATAAAAATACATAAAATGGTATAAACATGGGGAAAAGGGTTTCTATCTCTTGTCTCCCTCTCCAGAAAACTCACACGACTGTGTTCCCCGGCAACGGCGCCAAGAACTTGATGCGCGAATCTCGCACACCGCTATAGGCGGTAGTAAGACTGCGGCACGAAACGATAGTGTACCGATCGTTCAAGTAATATAAAACGAGGAGTAATCCCCGAGTATCGAATCTCAGAAGGAGCACAGTAAGGTGGAGTTAACTATTGAGGAAGGACTTGAGATCGAAGTCCTTTAGGTTGGATGGATTGCGGGAGGCTTGGTTTGGATTGTGGAAAATAAAGTAAAATAGCTACGACTACTCCTATGCAGGCCTTGAGCGCACTGCTTCGCCGGGCGGATGGAAACTAGGCAGGCCTTGAGCGCGCTGCTTCACTAGGCGGATGGGCGAGTAGGCTAGCGGATGAGGTGAATAAGTGCGAAATCGAACTATGCAGGCCTTGAGCGCACTACTTCATAAGGCGAATGAATTACACGGGCCGCTATGCCACGCTTCGCTAGGCGGAAGGAAGAGTAGGCTTGCGGATGGAGTGGGTCACACCGACGGAATGAGGGTCGCAAGCACCTCGTCAACAAGCACGCCACTAGCAATTGCTAGTGCGGCACACCAACACTCACACCACAATCTCCACTAAATCACACCTCATACACACTTATAAACAAGATGATTTCATATAAATGAAATAACATTACACACATGGTTTATAGTGCTCATCATCAAAAGATAGAGAAATCCTACCCTAAATAACAAATCAAGAGGAAAATGAGTAAAAGAATCAACCACGTCTGAAGCCTTGTTGGGATTCACGGTAGGAATCGCTGGGTTATCAATCCACGTCCAAACTCGGTCCACAACTGCGTCCGGGGTAGAGGAGGGTTGTCACTTCCTCCCAATGACCCGTCTTCTTCGTCTCACGACCCGATCTACTCCAATACACGATCTCCTTGCTTGGTATTGATGATCTTTGGGCTAGAATCCTCTCGTTGAAGGCTCTTGGATGATGGAGGGTGAAGGAGAACGAAGAGCCCCTGAAAACGGCGCTGAAAAAGACCTAAAATGCGGATCAGGGCGAAAGGATTCGTGAAAACGCGTATTTATAGAAAGCTGAATTTTGAGCGCGCACGATCAGTAGCGCACGACCAGTGACCGTGCGTGAAGGAATGTCTGTGATAGTGCGCGAAGAACCTGTAGCATAACCAGATCTGCACAAAATCGCATGGTCAGTGGTGCACGACCAGTGGTCGTGCGCGAAGAAGGCCAATGATCGTGCGATGTCGCTCAATCAGGGCTCAATCAGGGACGGGAATAAACGCACGACCAATGGTCGTGCGCCTGGTCATGCGAGAAGGAAAACGCACGACCAGTGGCTTTTTCGACCGAAAATCCCCCAGAACCCATCCCGAGTGTCGCACAACCCTTGGACCTGCATGAAAATATACTAGACCACAGAAATACATGAAAACACACCGAAACGGGCCTAAAAGTGCACTTAGCATGGAATGACGTATAGAGAGCAAATATGAACGAAAATACGTCTAATGTGTAGTGCTTTGACTCAATACTCGGCCCAGATGAGTCCATAAAAGTGTATATAAATGGGACTCATCACACCCCCAGACTTACCTGTTTGCGCGTCCCGAGCAAACAAATCTGGCAGAATATGAAAATGGTAGTTAGCGTAGAGAATTGCAAAGAAAGAGTACAGTGCGAAGTAACATACCCATGCAAATAGAAATTCAGCAAAAGAAGATTCTAACTATGCTTACTAAATTGCAATAGTGCCAATGCGTAAAATAGAGATTTATTAGTACTCAGATGGTGAATCATGAAGAATTTGTGCGATCGTGCCCGGTGTGAAAGTAAACAAGCCACTCAGGAGGGTGTTGCTAAAGACCGGAATTCGGGAATAACTCCGCTGAAATCCATCAATGACGAGAACCATAAGCTTGCCCGGTTACACTCTCTTCACGGCGCTAGCAGACTCAAAAGTTAAATCAGTAGGACTTTCAGGTTATAACGGGGCTTGGGTTACGGTATGATATTCAATGATAAACATGATGGCTACGCAACCCGAATGAATTAAAAGACCAAGCTGCACCTGAACAAGTCCAAGACAAATGCTAGTGTGACATACCCCCAGACTTAGCTTGAAAACTGGGTGTGCACACAGCCTACTCCGAACAAACACCAACCGAATTTTTTCTATTACGCCCGAGGGGATTTCTTTTCATTTCAGAATTTTTTCAGATTTTATCCCCCAATTGGTTTATAAAGGTGTGTTCAGCACACAATATAATAAAATTTTTTTTACATCACAAAAATTCCATACATCACACCCAAATAAGAAACATAATTTCAGTTAACTCACTACTTGGTTGCGATAATAGGATAAGATTCAGGTTTTGGTGATTGGAAGAAGAGCTGAAACAAAGGAGGGGTATGCACAAATTTGGCTTGCAAGGGTAAGCGAATGGGTCATGGAAATCAAAGCTCAAACTAGCCAACTAGATGGCCTACGTCACGCTCAACTTATTGAGTCGCTCTCACCCATGCTTCGAGTGTCGCTTTGGGGCAAGTTCTTAGCCCACGAGAAAGGTAAACCTTCCTTCCGACTCGAGCAACACACAACTAGCGCTTGCTTACACACAACACCGTGCTACCGCAAATTTCGGTTACATTCACCAAATGAGTACAATAAATCAAAAACTACACAAGAATACTAATTGTAAATTAAAAGTATAGAGACAATCTAATTCTACTCAAATTTCTATGCAAGCAAGGAATATGCGACTAGAGCACTACAAGAGTCAACATCGTACTCCAATTTGCAATTCCTAAGCTAACATCCTATTTCACATTCCAAACCAAGATAAGCGTGAACGGAAGCACACAAACAAGTGAGTGTGCGCTCAAGTGGGTGCAGTGGTATGCAATGCAATTGAACATAACTAAATAACTGAAATTAAAATACTTCTAGTATGCAAATGAGATGTGCACGTGCAGTGGGTAACATATAGCGGCTCTCCCCCAGACTAAATCTAAGCAATAGACATAAATGATGTAACCATGAAAATTGAAAATGAAGTCTAGGGAAAGAGATTACCCAATGCTCAGAAGTGAGCATACCAGAAGACGCGTGAAAAACTGAAGCAAACCCGCCATTCAGAATTTGCAATAAGTACCTGCAGGGGTGAGCTCCACAAAAACAGAAGAAAGCAGAAATGCTAAAACTGAACAGAAATTAACTAACTACTCTAACTAGGAAAATGAAAATGTAATAAAAGTAAGATAACTACTGGGGTTATTGTCATCCCAGCACGACTTATTCAGGTTTTGCACAGTTCTAGCTTATAGGCCTATGAAAAAGGAAATGCACAGGTAACTGTTCTAATATGCGCATCGGTAGCGGGTACCGATACGGAGACAGAGCAGTCACCCCTCTACCTAAATATAGATACCTGCTCCTCACAGGTAGAGGGTAGAGAATGTAAGAAAAGGAGGAGGCCTGGTCCTCACTCATCTCACAAAAAAAATCCTTGCCGAGCAAGGTATCGTCCACAACAGGTCCGCAGGAGGAGAAGGCAACGAATGAGGCTTCCTTAATGGAGGAGAGATCAACCTCCTCGCATATAAGGACACACTCATCATTGACTTGAGCACAAAGCTCCAAGTTCTCCTGAAGTACCTGTGAAGATTCAACCTGCACAGGCTCGGGTGAAGAAGGGTGGTCAAGGAATAAAGAAGAGGAAGAACATAAATAAAAATCAATCGGGGGAGTGGTCCCGGTCTCACTCCCAGCAGGATCCAAACATAGATCACTGTCAGTATCATATGAGTCGTAGAGAGGGGAGTCCGAAAGCTCGAGGTCCTCGGTGTTGAGTTGGACCTCCTCATCCGATAAAGAAGTGCAAACCTCCTCATCAGGAAAGGAATCCTCCTCATCCCACCTCGGCGCATCATCGTGTTCCAAGAAGTCACACTCCCCACTGGAGAGAATAATATTCCCGTCCCACTTTGACGCAACCTCAGGCTTCGAATGAACCTCCTGCAAAACATCATCAACCAACTCACAAAGAATAGGAGTGGAAAATTCTTGCAAAGAAGGCGGAGGAACAACAGTAATAACATCATCAGAGAAAATATAAACAGGTTCCTCCGGGGGTGAATCCAAAAGAGGAGATGGAAGCAAAGGTAGAGGAATCTCCACCACGTCATCACACTGAGCAGTCGAAAGTCTGATGAGAATATCCGCAGAAGTCCCCCATAGACAAGGTGGTACTGCGAACTCATCATCAGAATCAGAAGGGGCAACCAAATGAGAGGTGGATGGAATGACACGGACATCCGGTTCGTCATCCATCTCAATCTGGCGCTGGAATTCTGCACAGTCCTTCAATGCATGCTCGGTGCTACGACAACACAAACATAATTTTCTATTCCTCGTCAGTCCTTGAGGGGCCGGTGAAGAATATAAAAATGATGGAAGTGGCGAAGAAGAGTGACCATAAGACTTGGGTACAGTGTATGAAGTGTCGTAGGAAGACGATGCTCCATGCACTGAACCACGAGAGTTATGCCCACCATCTTCAGTGGGGCACTCATCACTATAATGCCTAGCATCCCCACACCATTTGCAACGTATATTCAGATAGGAAAACATGGTGCAAAGGAAGATTTCACCAAACAGAAATATTCTAAGAAAGAATTGGCTATACACAATTAATAAAATTGAAAACCTGCTTTTGAAAAATTGCAAATAAAGATTAGAAATAAAGAAATTAAAAGATGCTACTTATATATAAAAATACATAAAATGGTATAAACAAGGGGAAAAGGGTTTCTATCTCTTGTCTCCCTCTCCAGAAAACTCACACGACTGTGTTCCCCGGCAACGGCGCCAAAAACTTGATGCGCGAATCTCGCACACCGCTATAGGCGGTAGTAAGACTACGGAACGAAACGGCAGTGTACCGATCGTTCAAGTAATATAAAACAAGGAGTAATCCCCGAGTATCGAATCTCGGAAGGAACACAGTAAGGTGGAGTTAACTATTGAGGAAGGACTTGAGATCGAAGTCCTTTAGGTCGGATGGATTGCAGGAGGCTTGGTTTGGATTGTGGAAAATAAAGTAAAATATCTACGACTACTCCTATGCAGGCCTTGAGCGCACTGCTTCGCCGGGCGGATGGAAACTAGGCAGGCCTTGAGCGCGCCGCTTCACTAGGCGTATGGGCGAGTAGGCTAGCGGATGAGGTGAATAAGTGCGGAATCGAACTATGCAGGCCTTGAGCGCACTGCTTCGTAAGGCGAATAGATTACATGGGCCGCTATGCCACACTTCGCTAGGCGGAAGGAAGAGTAGGCTTGCGGATGGAGTGGGTCACACCGGCGGAATGAGGGTCGCAAGCACCTCGTCAACAAGCACGCCACTAGCAATTGCTAGTGCGGCACACCAACACTCACACCACAATCTCCACTAAATCACACCTCATACACACTTATAAACAAGATGATTTCATGTAAATGAAATAACATTACACACATGGTTAATAGTGCTCATCATCAAAAGATAGAGAAATCCTACCCTAAATAACAAATCAAGAGGAAAATGAGTAAGAGAATCAACCACGTCCGAAGCCTTGTTGGGATTCACGGTAGGAATCGCTGGGTTGTCAATCCGCGTCCAAACTCGGTCCACAACTGCGTCCGGGGTAGAGGAGGGCTGTCACTTCCTCCCAATGACCCGTCTTCTTCATCTCACGACCCGATCTACTCCGATACACGATCTCCTTGCTTGGTATTGATGATCTATGGGCTAGAATCCTCTCGTTGAAGGCTCTTGAATGATGGAGGGTGAAGGAGAATGAAGAGCCCCTGAAAACGGCGCTGAAAAAGACCTAAAATGCGGATCAGGGCGAAAGGATTCGTGAAAACGCGTATTTATAGAAAGCAGAATTTTGAGCGCGCACGATCAGTGGCGCACGACCAGTGACCGTGCGTGAAGTAATGTCTGTGATAGTGCGCGAAGAACCTGTAGCATAACCAGATCTGCACAAAATCGCACGGTCAGTAAAGCACGACCAGTGGTCGTGCGCGAAGAAGGCCAATGATCGTGCGATGTCGCTCAATCAGGGACGGGAATAAACGCACGACCAATGGTCGTGCGCCTGGTCGTGCGAGAAGGAAAACGCACGACCAGTGGCTTTTTCGACCGAAAATCCCCCAGAACCCATCCCGAGTGTCGCACAACCCTTGGACCTGCATGAAAATATACTAGACCACAGAAATACATGAAAACACACCAAAACGGGCCTAAAAGTGCACTTAGCATGGAATGACGTATAGAGAGCAAATATGAATGAAAATACGTCTAATGTGTAGTGCTTTGACTCAATACTCGGCCCAGATGAGTCCATAAAAGTGTATATAAATGGGACTCATCAGCTGTAGGAAAAAGGAAAAAATTTGTACACACTCAGATGACCAAGTGGGCAGGTGGGCCTCGGCGACGAACATTGCTTTCCTCAAGTGGTCATAAGAGCTGTAAGCGACTCATCTGCTCTCTTGCCTAGGGCTACAAGCCGAGTTGATCAATTGGGCAGGTGGGCCTTGGCGGCGAACATTGCTTTCCTCAGAGAGATCAACTCAGTTGTGGGCCCAACTAGGCTCCGTTTCGAGAGTACATAAGAGTATTCGATGGTCACAGGCTATGATGATCGGTTGGGCAAGTGGGCCTCGGCGGCGAATATTGATTTCCTCAGAAAGATCATCAAAGCTGTAACTATATCCCTTTCGGGGCATGATAGAGCTGACAATCACCTAGACCTCCCTTGATGCAGGGGTGTGTCAGATATCTGCCGGGATCCAAAGTCCTGAAGACCACCGCAGCGGAATTGGCAAGCTACCACTACATGTGCGCGAAAACTCCCCGCATCACATGGTCTTGGTGGGTTTTACGCTATGACTACAATCCGAGGGGGTTCGAGCAGAATTTGGCGATATCTCCGAGGTTCAGGGAGTGAGATATGTATATATATATATATATTCATAATGTAGAGCACCATTGGACAAGGAGAAGTGTCAGTATAGGGCTTTTCATTTAATATCAAGAAATGTAAAGAATGAAAGAGATATTTTAAGGATAGAATCGTTTAAGATCGTCACCGCTCCAGGTGCGTGAGATGTCTTCTCCTTCGCTGGTTTGGAGACGGTAGGCCCCATTCTTTAATACCTCTTTGATAATAAAAGGCCCTGCCCAGTTGGGATTCAGCTTTCCAATCATTACCAGATCTGGCCGCAGCATCTACCTTCTTTAATACCAAATCCCCAACTGCAAACTGCTTTACCCTGATATTTTTGTCAAAATATTTTGCCATCCTCCTCTTAACTTCTTCCTGCCTGATAGTTGCCTCGTCCTGAAGCTCTTCGATAAGATCCAAACTATACTTGATGGCCTCATCATTGTCTTCTACCCATGCTTCTCCTCCCTCTTTCGCATACACAACTCTTGGAGTGACCACCTCAAACTCTACAGGAACAACAGCCTCCGAGCCATGAGATAGTTTGAATGGTGTCTCCCCCGTAGCTGAAGATGGGGTAGTACGAAGAGTCCAAAGGATGGAGGGAAGCTGGTCTGCCCAATTTCCTTTTTGATTCAAAACTCTTTTCATCAGGAGCTGCTGGATTCGCCTGTTTGCTGCTTCTACTTGACCATTGGTCCTTGGATGATGTACCGAGGCAAACCGAAGATCAATTCCAACCTGATCGCAAAAGTTTATCATCTCGGGATTATTGAACTGTGGTCCATTATCAGTGACAATTGCCAGCGGAATTCCGTGTCGGCAGACTATTTCTCCCCAGATGAAGTTTCTGATAATTTGGGTAGTAGTCTTTGCCAATGCTTTTGCGTCAATCCACTTACTGAAGTAGTCGATCATTACTATGATAAAGCGGCGCTGGCCGCTAGCCATTGGAAAGGGTCCGACAAGATCCATCCCCCAAACCGCGAAGGGCCAGGGTGCAGTTATTGACCTAAGCGATTGAGCGGGCAGATGTTGAAGGGGAGCGAACTTTTGACACTGAACACACCGCTTGGCGAATGTTTCAGCATCTTTTCTCATGGTTGGCCAGAAATATCCTTGCCGTAGGATCCTTTTCTCTAAGGTTTTTGCCCCTGAATGGCTACCGCATTCCCCAGAATGAACTTCCTGAAGTATGATCGGGATCTCTTCTTCTGAAACACACCGTGCTGAGGGAGAAATCAAAGTTTTTCTATACAAAACTCCTACTATTCAGTAGTAGTAGGCCGCCTTTCTTCTGAATCTATTTTTGTCCTTGATCGATTGATGAAACTCCCCTCTTGACAGAAATAATTCATAAGGGTCCTTCCAGGAAGGATTCTGATCGATCTGCATGAGCTCCTCTTTCTCTGTGGCCGGATGAAAAAGTTCTGAGGTCACCCCTCCTGATGGAAGACCAAACTTCGACAACTCGTCTGCCTATTCATTTTGTGTCCATGGAATGTGCTCAATGATGAAGGATTTGAATTTCCCGATCTCTTCCTTAGTTAGCAATAGATACTTTCTCAACATCGGTTCTCTTGTTTCGTAGTTCCCAAGAACTTGTGAAGCCATTACAAGAGAATCAGTTTTTACATGAACATGCTCTATCCCAAGCTCTTTTGCGAGTCTTAGGCCGGCCAAGAGTGCTTCGTATTCAGCCTGGTTGTTCGTCACTGGAAAGAAGAATTTGATTGCTTGCTCAAGTTTGATGCCGTTTGGACTGATAAGAACTACTTCGGCTCCCACGGAGTTTCTTCCTGAAGCTCCATCTACATAGATGATCCAGGCAAAAGGAGATTCCTCTACTCGTTCTGGATTAGACTCCATCGTGTCCACCAAGAAATCTGCCAGTACTTGTGCCTTTATTGTCGTTCTGGGAATGTATAATATTTCAAATTCACTGAGCTCGATCGCCCATTTGGCCAATCTTCCTGAATGATCTGGCTTTTCCAGGATACTTCTTAGTGGATGATCCGAGACCACCTGGATAGGATGAGCCTGAAAATAGGGGCGGAGCCTTCATGATGACATGACCAAAGCCAAGGCTAATTTTTCCAGAATTGAATATCTAGTTTCCGCGTTTTTGAGGAAGTGGCTGACGTAATATATCAGAAATTGCTTCTTTTTCTCCTCCCGAACAAGGACAGAGCTTATTGCATCTGGACCCACTCCCAAGTATAAGAATAATGTTTCCCCTTCGCGAGGGCTTTGGAGAAGAGGGGTTGAGGTTAACTGCTTTTTCAACTGTTCGAAAGCACTATCGCACTCTTCATTCCATTCAAACTTAGATCCTCCCCTGAGAGTTTTGAAGAATGGAGCGCTCTTATCTCCTGACTTGGAAATGAACCGGCTTAGTCCTGCCAACCTCCCCCCAAGTTGTTGCACCTCTTTCTGATTACGAGGAGGGGTCATATCTAGGATGGCCTTTACTTTATCTGGATTTGGCGCGAGGCCATCAGGGGTGAGAAGATGTCCAAGAAATCTCCCTTTGTTTGCCCCGAACACGCATTTCAGTTGATTTAGTTTTAATTTGAACCTCTGTAGAGTTGCGAACGTCTCTACGAGGTATTTCAGATGGATTAAAAAAGTTTTACTTTTCAGAAGAAGATCATCAATGTATACTTCAAGATTTCTTCCTTTCTGCTTTTTGAAAACCGTGTCCATCATTCTTTGATATGTCGCACCTGCATTTTTGAGCCCGAAAGGCATGACAAGATAACAATAACACCCGTCGTTGGTAATGAAGGATGTATGCGGGATATCAGGTTTATGCATCTTAATCTGGTGGTAACCAGAAAATGCATCTAGAAAGCTCATGAAATTATATCCCACCGCGGAATCTACTAAAATATCTATCTGAGGCAAGGGATAACAATCTTTGGGGCACGCTTTATTGAGTTTTGTAAAATCTACACACATGCGCCATTTTCCCCCAGATTTTTTCACCATTACCACATTTGACATCCAAGTGGGGTATTGGATTTCAGAAATGAAATTGGCTTTAAGAAGCTTTGCAACTTCCTCTTTGATGGGTACCGCCAGCTTGGTTGCTACCTCCCTCTTCTTTTGTTGGATCGGCTTGAATTCAGGGGAGATGTTGAGGTGATGGCACGCAACATCTGGATCTACTCCAGGCATATCTTCCGCCGACCAGGCGAAGATGTCTAGATTCTCCAACAGGCAGTAGATCAACTGAACCTTCTCTTCTTCTGATAGCTCGACATTGATGATCAGCTTCTTCCCTTCCCCTTCAGCAATGGGGATCTCTTGGGTCTCTTGGGCAGGTTCCAGATAAGTCCCTTTCCGCTCTGCGCTTTCCTCGGTCTCCTCAGGGAGTTTGGACACCTCATAAATGTCATTCTGAACCTTGGGAAGTGGTGCCTCGGTGATCACATTAACTGTTTTTACATAACATTCACGAGCAACCTTTGGATCGCTTCGGATCCGATATTGACGCCCCTCGGCAGCGAACTTTAAGGCCAAATGGAAAGTGGACACTATCGCTTTGTAAGCGTTCAGGATTGGTCTTCCGAAGATTGCACAGTAGCTGCTTAGGGCTTCCACCACTACGAAGTTTATCAGCTTCGTTATGCCCCCCAGCGACACCAAAAGCTTCACGCACCCCTCCACTTCTTTCTTTTCTCCTGAGAAACCGTAGAGGGGCCCTTCCGTGGAGAGCAGAGACTTTCCAGTCTTAATGGCTTCAAATGTTTGGCGGAAAATGAGATTAACCGAGCTACTGGTATCAATCAGAATTTTATGTACGGTGTAGTTCTCGATGGCTGCCTTTATCACTACTGCATCATCGAAAGGGTTTGTATTTGGGGGAAGATCTTCTTGGCCGAAAGTAACGACCGACCTTTCTGGAGCAGAAGTAGAAGCGGTTGCTACTTCCTGCTTGGAGACTCTCCCAAAGCTGGATTTCCGAGAGGATTCTGGCCCTGCTCCACCATGGATACAATAGATATTGCCAAGGGGGCCAACATCATTTACTTCTATGCACTCGGCGGCAGGATGTATATCCCCATAACAACCTGCCTCTTCTATGTCAGCACACTCCCAGGTCACTTTGACCGCTTCCTTCTTCTTCTCGGTTCGTGGTTCAACCGGGGTTTCTTGCTGGATCAACCCTCGGAGCTTCCCTTCTTTCAGGAGTTTTTCTATCAACCACCGGAGGGCCCGGCAATCCTCAGTCTGATTCCCCTCCTCTTTGTGATATTCACAATAGAGGTTTGGGTTCCAATTGCGAACTTCCGATTTCAAAGGAGGGGGCCTCTTGAAGTCGGGCCTCTTTTGAAGAATCTGAACAACCTCGTTCATGCTGACGTTAAGAGGGGTGAATGACTCCTGTGATTCATCATATCGGATGGACGGAATAGTTGGGGATGGCTGTGCAATATATTGCGGCAGATAAACTGGCATTATCTGTGGAACCCCCATGGGTTGAGTGGGTGCGATGGCCAACGGCGGTTTCTGATCCTGAAACCGTTGATGGCCAAGAAATGGTTGCTTAGGCTTAAGATTTCTTCCCCTCTGAGCACGAGGTTCAAAGTCAGGCCTAGATGGGTTATTGTAACGTTGCTGATGGATCAGTGCGGAACTAAACTGGTCATTGTCGCTGAGCAATTTGGCAATATAACCAGGATTATTCTTTTCTCCCCTGATAAACTTATTGGCTAGACTAATCATCTCTTGATAGGTCTTTGGTTCCCTGATCTGAGCTTCAAATTTCAACGGCCCCTCCCTAAGGCCATGCATTAAAGCGACCCTATATAATTCTGGATCAACGTTCTGCACCTCCATTATCTCCCTTTGGAAACGGTCGACGAAGTGGGCCCATGTTTCGTTTTCTTGCTGTCGTATCTCAAATAGGGCTGCCGGACCATTCTTCCTCTTTTTAGAGGTAGAGAATCGAAGCAGGAATTCCCTACGCAATTCCGCAAAACATCTGATGGATCGAGGATGCAATCCATAAAACCATTCTCGGGCTTGTCCATCAAAGGACGTCACCAGGAGCTTGCACTTAGTTGCATCGGTGATAGTTCTCAGAACAACAGCCGATTCAAACGCTTGGAGATGAATTGCCGGATCGGACTCCCCATTATATGTTGACAGGCGTGGTTCTCGAAAGTTATTTGGGTCCGGCTCTCCTCGGATCTCGTCCATGAAGGGAGAACTTTCCTCGGTATCCTCGCACAGAGGGAAAGCAGAGTGGCAGGCTATCTCAGATGCGGTCATTTGCGGACAGGCCGCCTGATAGGAGCGGACAGGGACTCCAGCCAGGTAGGAGTGATAAGCAGCGACCTCGGGCGGGTAGGAAAGGCGGGCAGCCTGAGAAGTCGCCCCTTGGAAGTTGAGAACCCGAGCCGGCATCCAGTGCGCGGCTTCTTAGTAGAAGTTCCGCCGAGCCGCGGAACCTTCTTGTGGTGGCTGGGATTGGGCGACTTGTGGTAGTGGGAATGGAGGTGGAGGGGGTAGAACAGGAGTTACTGCCGGGTTAACCGCGGCCTGTTGGGGGGCTAATCGTTCGGTCAATAGAGTTAAAGCCTGACTGATCGCGTCCAGACGCTGATCAGTTGCTTTCTGGGCCTGGTCGGCTTCTCTCTTTGTTTGCTCCAGAGCTTCCCACAAAGAGTCATCGTTGTGGTCGGATCGGTCTCTTGGAGGGAACTGGCGGTCTGACATTCTGAACCAAAGATTTCACTGACTGTCCGCGATCTGAAGGTCGCGTGTTTCTGTTCGATTCAAAAGTGCGCTTCCGAAGGAAATCGAAGGTTGCGGATTATCGGTTACTATTTGGTTAGAGAATTCAGACCGCTAGTAGCGGTCGAGGCCAGACTTCGCCCGTCGCGGCAAATGCCACTCCTGCGACGGGCTTTCCTTTGATTGAAGAGAAGTGGTTACAGCGGGTTACAAGTGAGCCGGCCGGCTAGACTGGTTGCAAGACCGGAAACTCGAGGCCGCAGCTCAAGCAGGCGAGCTTTCGGATTCGAGTGTGTGTCCCTTGTAAACAGTGCCGCCCCCTATTTATAGGCTTGGGGGCCTGCCCGAATGGGCAGGGATAGAATAACCACCTGCCCTGGTACAGGAGAAACGGGCAGGCGGTGACGGGATGCATAAAGAAGAAAAGAAAGAAGCCGCGCAGCCTGGCGGCTTGCCCTTCTGACCCATTTGACCTGAGGCTGAAGATGTCGTGACCAAGTCAATGATGTAGAACGAGCGGCCTCCGGCTTGAGATCGCGATCTGCCCTCTGGACGTGACTTTGGCTGATCTTCACGATGCAACCCGGGTGGTCTCCGATCTGAGACCGCGGCTTGCTCTCCGGGCTTGAACCTTGAGTCTCTATGGCACAACCCGGGCGGTCTCCTACTTGAGACCGCGGATAGCCTTCTTGTCTTGGCTTTTGACAATCTTCAATCTTGGGAGCGGTCCGAAATGTCATCATACCGCCTGGCCTGGTTTGCCCTGAACTGAGAGCCACTGATCCTGGAACCCAACGGCCTGACCTAGCAGTTCGCCCGGTCCGACAATGATCCAACCCGAGAAGCGGTTTTCCGGGTAAACATGATGGATGTGAGTGCCCGAATAGATGCCAACTCCCACTCACCCATTAACGGTACATGGTCTTTTCAAATTTCCTTATCATTCCTTCAACTTGCATTCCTTAGGTGATGTTAGCGGGTTGTCTGCTCGCAGTTTCCGATTATGCTAATGTTTTCTTAACCTTCCCGCCACCCCTTTCTCCGACTCGCGAACATTCTAAAGAGTTGGTTGATGCATCCGCCTCGCCTAGAGGCAAGAATGCGAACGATTTTGTTTCTCCCCAAAAGCTGATCCCGACCCCCGGCGTTCGACGAGTCGGGCCTGTTGAATTTTTGAAGTGAAGTGGAGGAGTCTGGGCGGTCTGATTTTGGGAGACCGCCAAGACCGCGCAGCTTGTTCTTGTGTTTATTCTGCCGGTCTGGCTCTGTCGGGTTGCTCTGGCGGACTGCTGGTTCTGCCGGTCTATTCCTTGTAGCTGCGGTCTGTTCTCGAGTTGTTCTGCTGGTTGGCATGTCTTCCTTGTTGGAAGACCGGGCGGGTTGTTCTTATATGACCGTCTATCCGGGCGGTCTGTCCTGGCGATCTGGCGACTTGTCTGAAGTCGGACAGATGGTTCCTGGTTTGCTCCTGGTGGTCTAAGGAAGGAGTACCTTTGTGACCGCGCGACTTGTGCGCGGTCTCGTGTTCGCGCAACCTGTGCGCGATCTTGTCTGCTGATCTGCGTCTTGGTCGAATGATCATCCAAGAGGTCTGATCGCGCGGTCTGCCTTATGTGACCGCCGGCGATCTGACGGGTGGTGATTGTATCTCTTCTGTGCGGTGAAGACATCCATCTACCCGCCTATAAATAGAGGTGCAGGGCCCGTCATTCCTAACGAGAACTGTAAGAACTGAGCCTGGGTTAATTCGTGCGGTCTCACTTTGAGGTCGGGCGGTCTCGAAAGCTGATAGTGCATTATTTATAGTTATTTTTATATAGTATTTTAGTAGTAATTAATTAGTTTTTATATAATTTTAATTTAATATATATCTAATTTGCTTTGTTTTATATTTTCAGGGACTTTGGGGCTGCTAATAGCAATTTCAAGCACATAGCCGTGTTCAGGGGAAATTCTGGAGCATTTCTGCAAAAACCCTCAATACACGCCCCAGGTCACGGGCGTGACCTAGGGGCGTGACCATGGCCACGACCGTGTATCGCTTTCAGCTCACAGAACTCGCTGCCACGTCGGATTAAAGTTACACGCCCCAGGTCACGGGCGTGACCGGGGGCGTGACCTTCAAGTCACGGGCGTGACTCGCCCAACAAGCATTCAATTCAAGCAGTTTCTGCCGCCGAGTCGTTCCAGCTTACACGCCCTTGGTCACGGGCGTGACCGAGGCCGTGCCCTCTCCCTCAACTGCCAAATTAACTCCAGATCGCGCCGTTTCCCGCCGTTTCCTGACTCGGTCAAGACACGCCCTAGGTCACGGGCGTGACCTAGGCCGTGACCCGTCGAGA
Organism: Dactylorhiza incarnata; assembly: GCA_033032865.1. Taxonomy (NCBI): domain Eukaryota; kingdom Viridiplantae; phylum Streptophyta; class Magnoliopsida; order Asparagales; family Orchidaceae; genus Dactylorhiza; species Dactylorhiza incarnata. The sequence continues at coordinate 14,716,140 of JAWHQI010000012.1, read as the reverse complement.
TGATCAATTTTGGCGGTTTTTCTTCCCCAACGTTCCCGGGCTTTCAAGACGCAATTACGCAGCTTACACGCCCTTGGTCACGGGCGTGACCAAGGGCGTGACTCAGCAATTTTCTGCCTATAAAAGCCAGCTGCTGCCAAAGTGATGGGCATCCAGGCCATGCTTAGTTTGGATCGTTTCTAGTATAGTTTTTCTGCATTTTTCTTAGTGTAACTTTATTTTATGTCTTGTCTTTTTTAATTCCTAGCTTAGATCTACTTTACATGCAATTGTACTTTTCTTTACTTAGAAATAAAAATAACTTTCTTCTCAATTATGTTTTGATTTTCATAGTATTTGGTCGGATGAATTCTTAAGCTTTTATCTTTTCAAAATCTCTTATTCATAGTTTAGTTTGGAAAACTAAGATTTACCGTTGATTTGCAATTTTTGGTTTCATATTTCTAGGGTATGATAATCAAGTTTGATCCGTATTTTAGTGTATCGAGAGATCCGTAAATACGGGTAGATCGCTCATCGGTAAAAAGAGTTGTATGCATTCCTCGAGAGAGGGTGACGCAAATCTTCCGGATTGGAGTCAAATCCAATAGTGGGGCTCACCGCATAAAGCAAGCTTAGGGGTTTCGACTGGCCGAGGGGTCTTAATCGATCAACCTAAGGTTAGGTGGTAGTTCTCTCGAGAGAGGTTCTATCATATTTTGGGAACCTCCACGGTCAAGTTTATCTAAATCGATTTCTTTTGAATTCTAGATTTACAAAACATTTCACTTAAGAATGATTCCCGATCAAATGTTTCTTTTCTTCTAATTATTTTCAAAACTCTATTTTACTGCCGATAAAATAATAATAATTTGCGTGAGTAGAAGTAATCAACAGACCCGTGGAATACGACACTTGATATTTATTTGTTTTGAATATCCTATGCTATGAATGATAGGTGCTCTTGCCTATAGTTCGCAGAATTTGGAGAATATTATTTACATCTTAAATTTTAGCTATCAAGTTTTTGGCGCCGTTGCCGGGGAGTATTTTTTTTGTTGATATTTTGAAAGCGTGAATTTTATTAATTTTATCATTCTCTTTCTCCACCCCCATTTCTCTTTTTGCTTTTTCTTTTAAAATTCACTTCTATTAGGTAACGGTTGTTTAATTTTCTTTTTAAAAAAAAAATGATGTTATCGCAGTTGGCCGCAAAAGTTGCCGAGCTTCAAAATAAAGTTGATCTTTTGGAAGCCGCGCGAATGCGCCAAATTATTTGTCATTTTTGTGGGCATCATCATTCTAGTGAGGAATGCTATTTTTCATTTCAAAAATTTTCTCATGAACATCAAATTAATTTTTCTACTGAAAATTATAATTTTTATAATGAAAATAATAATTTTTATGATGAAAATAATTTTTCTTTAAATAATGATTTGAATGAATTTCCTTCTTACTCTGATGTTGATTATTCATGGTGGCAAGGTCACCCGGATAGTTTTCAGTGCGAAAATGGAAATTCCTTCAATTATGATTTGCATTCCTCGCCTTTTCCACAAATTTGTTCTTCTTCTGATCTTGAAATTTTTCCGAATGTTATTTCTCTCACTTTAAATGTTTATTCTCAAGATCAAGAAGAACAATTGTACCAAGAATTTCGCAAAGTCATGGAGACACCGGACGAATTAGCAAATGAAAATTTTTCTTCTTCTCCTTCGCCCGCCCTTTCTTCTCATTCTCATGAAATTATAGTTCATGAAGAAATTGTGTCTCATGAATTTTCTCCCCTTTGCATTGATTTTTCTGATAATTCTTTTATTTTTGAAAATAAACAACCGACGCTTAATCATGTATTTTCGCAAGAAACTCCTCCTTGTGAAAAATTTTCTGACTCGCTAAATCCTGATTCTTTTTATACTAACGATTTTCATGTAGAGGATGAGCCGTTGCAACCAAACGTCTTCACCGATTCATTTGCCGCTCATCTCCAACAATCCAAATTACCTAAGGTATGTATAGGTAATTTGGATTCGCAATTTCACGCTAACGGACAACGGAAGAGTCAAGAGTATAGCGGAGGAGTCGCCGGGCAACGGATTTCGGCATGCTCACCTGAGCGTGAATTAAGGGAGTTGCCTGTGCATTTTCAATTTTATTTTCCTTTTTCCTAATAATAACCGTCTAGCTTAAAGACGGGAAAAAGAAAGCGCTCTTGGGAGGCACCCCTTGCTTATCTTTATTTTTCTTGCCTTTTACTTTTTCCGCATTTTATTTTCTTTTCCCTCCTACTTGGCTTATAAACATTGGGGACAATGTTTATTTTTAAGTATGGGGGTGTATTCTCCTATATTCAGTTTTTATTAAAAATCCAAAAAAAATTAGAAAATCTTTTTCAAAACTCACAAAAAAAATTGATTTTTTTTATTCTTTATTTTCAATTTTGTTATAAAAATTTACAAAATTCAAAAAAATGTTTTCATTTAAAAAAAACTATTTTAATTTCCAATAAAATAAATTTTGTAATATTAAATTTCTCCAAACTTCATTTATGCAAAATTGATTTTAATTATGAGTTTTTTTTATAGGCTTTTTAAAGAGTTTTCTTTTTATGTAGTTTTAATCTTATATTTCTCTTCAAAATATGTTAGATTTAATTTTTAGATGAATTTGATTTAATGAGTTTTTCATTATCTTGATTTGCTTAGAATATTTCTTAGTTTTACTTTCTCTCTTTAAAATATCATAATTCAATTTTGTAGTAATTGTGTTAAATATCTCTAGATTTTATTTATATTAACTTGAACTCATAGTTTCTTGTAGATTGCTCAAATTATTTTCTATGCTCTTAAAATGTTTCTTTGGAATTTGTTTAGCCTTTAAACCCTAGCCCTTTCCCTACCTTTTTGTTAAACCCATTGTTTGGCATAAAAAAATTTTGAAAAGATCATATGTCATGGGATGAGAGGATAAAATTCATCATTCCTAAACATATGCACCCAAATCAGTAAAAGATTATATGGCATGGAGTTGAGAGGATAAAATTCATCACTCCTAAACATATACATTTGGGATATAAAAAGAAGAAGAAATAAAAAAAAAAAGATGGAAATGAGAGGATAAAATTCATCATTTCCCATATACAAAGTAACTTCTTCAATGCCAATTTTACCCCATTTAGCCAAGTTCACTTGTTTATCCAAGATATTATTGAGAGAGCATAGTTAATATTTTGTAGTTTTCTAAAAGTTTCTCATGATTGTAAAGTTCTTATAATTTTAATCTTGGAATATTTTGCTTAATTCAATGCAATTTTGTTTATGAAGATTTAGTTAGAGAATTTCAAAACTAAAATTTATTCTACTCATTTCAATTTATGAATTATTAATTATTTCTTATAAATCTGAATTTTAATTTCTTAACTTATTTTGACATGAGTTTTATGAGATTTGAAGTGCATAATTTGAAGTAAATCTTTTTGGAAATGTCCTATAAATTCTTCTCATACTTATAAATTAGTTTTTGCTCTGGAATAGCAAAAGCTTAAGTATGGGGGTATTTGATAGTGCATTATTTATAGTTATTTTTATATAGTATTTTAGTAGTAATTAATTAGTTTTTATATAATTTTAATTTAATATATATCTAATTTGCTTTGTTTTATATTTTCAGGGACTTTGGGGCTGCTAATAGCAATTTCAAGCACATAGCCGTGTTCAGGGGAAATTCTGGAGCATTTCTGCAAAAACCCTCAATACACGCCCCAGGTCACGGGCGTGACCTAGGGGCGTGACCATGGCCACGACCGTGTATCGCTTTCAGCTCACAGAACTCGCTGCCACGTCGGATTAAAGTTACACGCCCCAGGTCACGGGCGTGACCGGGGGCGTGACCTTCAAGTCACGGGCGTGACTCGCCCAACAAGCATTCAATTCAAGCAGTTTCTGCCGCCGAGTCGTTCCAGCTTACACGCCCTTGGTCACGGGCGTGACCGAGGCCGTGCCCTCTCCCTCAACTGCCAAATTAACTCCAGATCGCGCCGTTTCCCGCCGTTTCCTGACTCGGTCAAGACACGCCCTAGGTCACGGGCGTGACCTAGGCCGTGACCCGTCGAGATGATCAATTTTGGCGGTTTTTCTTCCCCAACGTTCCCGGGCTTTCAAGACGCAATTACGCAGCTTACACGCCCTTGGTCACGGGCGTGACCAAGGGCGTGACTCAGCAATTTTCTGCCTATAAAAGCCAGCTGCTGCCAAAGTGATGGGCATCCAGGCCATGCTTAGTTTGGATCGTTTCTAGTATAGTTTTTCTGCATTTTTCTTAGTGTAACTTTATTTTATGTCTTGTCTTTTTTAATTCCTAGCTTAGATCTACTTTACATGCAATTGTACTTTTCTTTACTTAGAAATAAAAATAACTTTCTTCTCAATTATGTTTTGATTTTCATAGTATTTGGTCGGATGAATTCTTAAGCTTTTATCTTTTCAAAATCTCTTATTCATAGTTTAGTTTGGAAAACTAAGATTTACCGTTGATTTGCAATTTTTGGTTTCATATTTCTAGGGTATGATAATCAAGTTTGATCCGTATTTTAGTGTATCGAGAGATCCGTAAATACGGGTAGATCGCTCATCGGTAAAAAGAGTTGTATGCATTCCTCGAGAGAGGGTGACGCAAATCTTCCGGATTGGAGTCAAATCCAATAGTGGGGCTCACCGCATAAAGCAAGCTTAGGGGTTTCGACTGGCCGAGGGGTCTTAATCGATCAACCTAAGGTTAGGTGGTAGTTCTCTCGAGAGAGGTTCTATCATATTTTGGGAACCTCCACGGTCAAGTTTATCTAAATCGATTTCTTTTGAATTCTAGATTTACAAAACATTTCACTTAAGAATGATTCCCGATCAAATGTTTCTTTTCTTCTAATTATTTTCAAAACTCTATTTTACTGCCGATAAAATAATAATAATTTGCGTGAGTAGAAGTAATCAACAGACCCGTGGAATACGACACTTGATATTTATTTGTTTTGAATATCCTATGCTATGAATGATAGGTGCTCTTGCCTATAGTTCGCAGAATTTGGAGAATATTATTTACATCTTAAATTTTAGCTATCAAAAGCGAGCTGACTGTTTGTTGTGTTCGCAGGTTTGCGATCAGCAGGTTGCGGTCTTCTTCCTTGGTGATTCCCAGCGGCTTGAATAGACAGTTCGGCAGCGGTCTGGTTGCGAACTGGTTTATGTTCGTTCTTGTGCTGTTCGCAGTGAGCTCAGCGATCAGGCGACCTTCAGCGGTTAGGCGATCTGAGTTGCGGTCTGGCGACAGCTTCAGTTCTTCGTTCCAATAAAGCTTCAGTTCGTGCGGTCTGAGGTGCGGTCTTGCAGTGCTGGAAATCTGTCCGGTTTCTGTTCGTGCGATCTCAGGTCAAGCCGGGCAACTTCTGGAGTCGAGCGGTCTGTGCGGTCTCAGCTTGTCTATCCGTCAGATTTGTTTTGGTGTATTTTGTTCTTCTCATCTCCGTGATTCTGAGGAATCATGTCTCGCCATGTATACCTCGCACTGTAAATGAAGTTTGTGTTTCAATAAAGTTTCTTGTGTTGCTGTGTGGCATTGTGGTTGTTTGGCTTTAACTCAGTTGATGCAACTCCTGCTTACTCCTGAACGATTCAAATCAAAAAATTTAACATGGTATCAAAGCAAGGTTGTTGGAGTGGATAAGCAGTGATCAACTTGAGTTGTCATCGTCTTTGTGAATAAGAGACCACATAGATTGCCATGGAAGGCGGATTCACAAGAGGGCTTGGTATTGAACTCCTTACATCGAGAAACTATAAGAAATGGAGGTCGTGTATGGAGAGCTATTTACTTGGCGAGGATCTATGGGAGATAGTTGGAGGAGAAGACACACAAGAGGTGTTTCTAGCAGGAGATAATATGACAGAGGTGAGACTTTGGAGGAGGACGAATGCTAAGGCAGAGTTCACTCTCAAGAGGGCTATCTCACCGGAGCTGTTTGATCACATCATCGAATGTAAATCTGCTGCTGAAATTTGGACGCCTTTGGACGGGTTGTTTAATAAGAAGAATGTAGCTCGGCTATAGTTTCTTGAAAATGAGTTGGCGAAGGCCTCTCAAGGCGATCTTTCTATTTCTACTTTCTTTCTCATGATGAAGAACCTCACAATAGAGATTTCTGCATTGGACCCTGATGAGCCCATCTCGGAGGCAAAGCTGAAGAGGCATATCATCCGCGGGTTGCGGAAGGAGTATCTTGCCTTTGTGACTTCAGTTCAAGGTTGGGCAAATCAACCATCTCTTTTGGAGCTGGAGAACTTACTTGCTTCGCAAGAAAGTTTGGCAAGACAAATGGCGGGGACTTCTATCTCTGGGGGAGATAGTGATGTGTTGTTCTCTGGGAAGAAGAAGAAGAAGTGGGAGAAGAAGAAGCTGGGTTATGATGGACCCTCTACTTCAGGTCAGCAGGATAGGGGTTATGCTCCTAAGTCTGATGGGAAGAAGAAGGGAGAGGGACCAAGGTGCTTTAGGTGCAATAAGACCGGCCACTTCAAGAAGGATTGCCGGGTTAATCTTCAGTCGGGACATGTAACAGAGAAGGAGAAGCCAAAGTCTGATGAAGCTGGATGGGGAGGAGCCTTTGAGGCTAATATGACGGCGATGCCCGTTAAGGCCTTGGCTGCCATCAACTTCGAAGAAGATTGGATTGTTGATTCAGGGTGTGGACATCATCTCACCGGGGATGAATCAAAGTTCTCTTCTTTGGCGCCTTACTCAGGTAACGATGATATCATTACGGCTGATAATTATGTTCATGCAGTAGAACAAGAAGGTGTTGTCTCCCTGAGCAGTGATAAGGGTCCACTCACTTTGAGGAGTGTTTATCACGTGCCTGGTATGAGGAAGAATCTCTTCTCTGTGACCAATGCGGTCGATGCCGGTTATCACGTTCTATTTGGCCCAACAGAAGTGAAGTTTCTTAAAACTCAACCGGAGATAAGGGGAGATGTTATCCACATTGGAAAGAGGGTGAAGGACTTGTTCGTGTTATCGACAAGTACTTATGTTGATAAGATGAAGACCAACGATAGTGCGGCTATCTGGCATGAAAGGTTGGGGCATGTTGGCATGGACAAATTGAAGGCTATGGCAGTAAGGGGCCTTGTCAAGGGCTTGCCTAGCTTGTCCTCTTTTGGAGACGGTCATGTTTGTGCTGGATGTCAGTTTGGTAAGTCTCATCGACTTCCATTTGATAAATCGCAAACTAGATGCAAAGCGCCGTTGTAAAGCATCCACGGTGATTTGATGAGACCGACAGCCACCCCAAGTGTTGGAGGCAATAGATATATGTTGATGTTGATTGACGATTACACCAGATATGTCTGGGTGTATTTTTTGAAAGAGAAGTCGGAAGCCTTTGCGAAGTTTGTCGAGTTCAAGGAGCTAGTGGAAGGTCGGTTAGGCCTGCGGGTGAAGAAATTGAGAACTCACAATGGTGGAGAGTTCACCTCTGGTGAGTTCTCAAGTTTTTGCAGGAAACATGACGTTCAGAGAGAGCCCACTTGTGCCCATACTCCACAGCAGAATGGCATTGCGGAGAGGAAGATCCGTCATCTAACGGAAACCTGCAAATGCTGGCTTCATGCCAAGAGTATCCCAAAGTCTTTTTGGGCGGAGGGAATGTCTTGTGCGGCTTACGTCATCAACAGAATGCCTCTAAGTCCTATCAACATGAAGACCCCTCACGAACTAATGTTCAAGGAGAAACCGAGTGTTGCACACCTTCGGGTGTTCGGTTCAACCTGCTATGTGCATATTCCTGATGCTCTTCGGACAAAGCTAGATGCGAAAGTAAGGAAGCTAGTCTTTGTTGGGTATGATGAGCGGATGAAAGGATGGAGGTGCATGAATCCTGAGACACGGAGATCAGTGGTATCTCGGGATGTGGTGTTCGATGAAGTGACTTCCTACAAGGGGATTTCGGGAGTTGAACTACCGGAGAGCAGGGTTGATGAAGCAGGGAAAGCTGCAGAAAGTCTTCAAGTGGAGTTGCCTGTTTCACCAGGAGCTCCAGCTGTGTCAAGCTCTGAGATGGAGGCTTCAGGTTCTGGAAGCAGGGGGAGCGATGCTCCAAGTTTGTCTGGAAGAGGAGCTTGCACAGTAGAAGCAGCTGAGGAGGTGGTTAGTCAGGTGCAACCTCTTAGGAGGTCGAAGAGGACTATCAAGCCACCAGATCAATACACAGGAGGAAACATGGTGAGCTTCGTCTCATGTTTCTTCGCTGGTCCCTTGGATGAGAGGGAGCCGTCGAGCTTTGAGAAAGCCAAAGGCATGAAGTAGTGGGATATTGCTATGCAAGAAGAGATGGATGCTCTCAAGAAGAATGAGACTTGGTCTCTAGTGCCCAGGCCTAAGGGCATTACCCCTGTAACATGCAAATGGGTTTACAAGCTCAAGAAGAAAGCTGACGGCATGATCGAGCGATACAAGACTCGTCTTGTAGCTCGCGGGTTCTCACAGCAGTATAGTGAAGATTATGATGAGACGTTTAGTCCAGTGGCAAAGATGACTTCGGTCCGATTTGTTATTGCCTTGGCGGCATCTTGTGGATGGGAGATTTGGCAGCTTGATGTTAAGAATGCTTTCTTATACAGAGAGATTGACAAGGATATCTTCATGATTCAGCCGCCGGGTTTCATCTCGGAGGATCGTCCGGACTATGTCTGCAAACTGAAGAAGGCCTTATATGGGTTGAAGCAAGCGCCTCGGGCGTGGTATGGGAAGATCGCGGAGTATCTCTTATTCTGCGGGTTCTTTGCTTCAGACTCTGATTCCAGCTTGTTCGTCAAGAAGGAGGGGGCGCTTCCGGTTATTGTGCTGCTGTATGTGGATGACATGATTGTCACCGGGAACTCGAAGGAGGCAGTAGCAAGGCTGAGAGCTGAGCTTGCTATCAGGTTCGAGATGAAGGATCTGGGGGAGCTTCACCATTTCCTTGGACTCGAGGTCCAGAGGCGGGAGAGCGGAGTGCTCATTTCTTAGGAAGGATATGCGGAGCGAATCGTGAAATGATTTGGCATGGAAGAAGGGAAGAGCAGCTCTATACCTCTGGAACAGCATCATAAACTTCGGAAGGATGAGGGAAGAGTTCTATCTGATCCGTTGGTGTTCCGAGCTCTGGTTGGGAGCTTGATTTACTTGACCATCACGAGGCCTGATATTGCTTATGCAGTTGGCAAAGTGAGTCGGTACATGGCGGAGCCACGGAAGCCTCATCTTTTGGCGGCGAAAGGGATTTTGAAATATGTGAAGTCGACCTCTGATTTGGGTCTCCTATTTAGGAGAGGGTCAAGCTTGGAGTTGCATGGATACATGGATGCTGACTACGGGGGAGACGTGGATGATCGGAGATCAACGTCTGGTTATGTCTTTATGACGGGCCCCACAGCTATCTCTTGGTGCAGCAAAAAGCAGGACTCGGTGTCCGTATCTACCACAGAAGCGGAATACAAGGCTTCGGCCTTGGCAGCTCAGGAAGCCGTTTGGCTCAGGAGGTTGGTGGAGAACATTCATGAGGAGGTTCGAGGTCCCACTATGCTACGCGGGGACAATGAGAGTGCTCTCAAGCTGGTTAATAATCCAGTTTATCACGCGAGGACCAAGCATATTGAGATTGAGCACAATTTCATTCGTGAAAAGGTGTTGGTAGGATCTCTTATGGTCGAGCATGTTCGGAGTGCAGACAATGTCGTAGAATGCTTCATAAAGCCGCTGGCGAAGCGACCGTTTACACGGTTGCGGAATTTACTCGGGCTAGTCTCCACTTCCCACTTCAAGGGGGAGTGTTGAATTTTTGAAGTGAAGTGGAGGAGTCTGGGCGGTCTGATTTTGGGAGACCGCCAAGACCGCGCGGCTTGTTCTTGTGTTTATTCTGCTGGTCTGGCTCTGGCGGGTTGCTCTGGCGGACTGCTGGTTCTGCCAGTCTATTCCTTGTAGCTGTGGTCTGTTCCCGAGTTGTTCTGCTGGTTGGCCTGTCTTCCTTTTTGGAAGACCGGGCAGGTTGTTCTTATATGACCGTCTATCCGGGCGGTCTGTCCTGGTGATCTGGCGACTTGTCTGAAGTCGGACAGATGGTTCCTGGTTTGCTCCTAGTGGTCTAAGGAAGGAGTACCTTTGTGACCGCGTGGCTTGTGCGCGGTCTCGTGTTTGCGCGACCTGTGCGCGATCTTGTCTGCTGATCTGCGTCTTGGTCGGATGATCGTCCAAGAGGTCTGATCGCGCGGTCTGCCTTATGTGACCGTCGGCGAACTGACGGGTGGTGATTGTATCTCTCCTGTGCGGTGACGACATCCGTCTACCCACCTATAAATAGAGGTGCAGGGCCCATCATTCCTAACGAGAACTGTAAGAACTGAGCCTGGGTTAATTCGTGCGGTCTCACTTTGAGGTCGGGCGCTCTCGGAAACGAGCTGGCTGTTTGTTGTGTTCGCAGGTTTGCGATCAGCAGGTTGCGGTCTTCTTCCTTGGTGATTCCCAGCGGCTTGAATAAACAGTTCGGCAGCGGTCTGGGTGCAAACTGGTTTATGTTCGTTCTTGTGCTGTTCGCAGCGAGCTCAGCGATCAGGCGACCTTCAGTGGTTAGGCGATCTGAGTTGCGGTCTGGCGACAGCTTCAGTTCTTCGTTCCAATAAAGCTTCAGTTCGTGCGGTCTGAGGTGCGGTCTTGCAGTGCTGGAAATCTGTCTGGTTTCTGTTCGTGCGATCTCAGGTCAAGTCGGGCGACTTCTGGAGTCGAGCGGTCTGTGCGGTCTGTGCGGTCTCAGCTTGTCTAGCCGCCAGATTTGTTTAGGTGTATTTTGTTCTTCTCATCTCCGTGATTCTGATGAATCATGTCTCGCCATGTATACCTTGCACTGTAAATGAAGTTTGTGTTTCAATAAAGTTTCTTGTGTTGTTGTGTGGCATTGTGGTTGTTTGGCTTTAACTCAGTTGATGCAACTCCTGCTTACTCCTAAACGATTCAAATCAAAAATTTTAACAGGGTCGGGTAAATCTTTGGCGACCTCTCTCGACAAGCCCTTCCACGAAAAGGACACCACCATCGCACCGACCTGGCAAAGAGGTCGAATCTTCTCGAGGTTAGTATTGGAGCGACTCTGCTTTGTTGAGCATAAAGACTTTGTGCCGACTCCCTACTCATTTTTTTCAGGCGTACACACCATTACTCTCGATGATGATATGGATGAGGTGGAGGATTATTCGGCTCCCCCATCGCCCAATGCGATAAGAGAATTCCTGGGTGACTCGGCTTCATGTTCTGCGAGCTGGAGGCACATGCGAGCGAGCACGCCCCCATCCTACCTTCTCTGGATAAGTGAGTGTTTGCCCTTGAATGCGAGTGCATTACGCTCGTCGGAGCTATGCAGCAGATCCTGGGAGTCAACACTTCTGCGCTCGCATCCCTCTTTGAGAGGATAGAGGAGTACTTGCAGAACTTACAAAGGGAAGTCGATGTTGCTCGCGAGGAGGTTGTAGTGAGGGGAAGGCCACAGGTGAGAACAAGGGGTAGGGGCTTATGGAAGTGGGTTCCCAACTAGACCGACCCGCCCATGTTTCTTTGTTTTTTTATGTGGCTAATAAAAACAAATTAACATTCTGTAATAACTTTTAATCCCCGACCTCGCGGGTGTATTCGCTTCTCAGGTAATTTCCTTTCTATAAGCCCGTACTTTAACTTGGACCTTTTTTGGCATACTTTTTTATTTTATCGGTGAGATGGGGAACTCTGGTGAATAGGTGGCGAGTTGATGAGGGGAAAGTGTGCTTGCGCACACCGGTTGAGGACTCGCTCTTTAGCCTTTTTTTCTATAAATACCCCCTTTACTATTTAACATATCGTATTAATTGTTTCCCTTGCCACTCGCTCTACTTCCTTCTTTCTACTTGAGGCATCCACTCGCTACTATGATTCACGCCACGGGTGGTGACGAAAATTCTGATGGCAGGGTGAAGTGCGTTACCCATTTCTCCGACCACTGCTTCCCTGATGGGAAGGTGTCGGAGGAGGATGTGCTCAACATCAGGGCCGAACTCCTCCCCCCAGTTTTTGGCTCGCACCCCTGCGGGTGACGAGTCCATCAACTCATTCTATCAGGATGAGCTTGCCTTCCCCCTCGCTCACTTTGAGGTCAGACTTCGCCTTCCTCTGTGGCACGAGGTCAAGCTCTTCCTCAAGTACTTCGACATTATGCCTGCGCAGATCAATACCAACGTCATGTCCATGCTGATCTCCTTCATATGATACATGCACGAAGAGTGAATCGAGTTTAACCTTACAATTTTTCGTAAGCTCTTTATTTTTAGGGCGACTTCCGACGGCATCGCCTTCCTGTCTGGCTCGCACATCAAGGTCTGCGAGACCTCCAACAAAGTCCAACACTGGAACGACCGCTTCATCTTCATCAAAGGGGATCTTGACAACATTACCTACTCGCCATCTCAGAAAGACGAGGTTGTGCTCAAGGCCCCTCGCGTGGATGGCGAGGCGGCAAAACTCCATCAGTTCTTCCTCGAGAAGAACTTTGAGGTTGCCCACCTCAGAATAAATTTGGACCTACTCGCTCCAGTCCTCCCAGGGGAAGGTAAGATCTTCATCCACTCATCCTTTATGTTTTTCGAACGTTTTCTTACAAATTTTTTCTTCATGCAGGCGAGCGGCTGGTCCCCGAGAACTCGCCTTATGCGGGCAAGGCAGTGGCGAGCAGTGCACTCACTCGCGAGTCGGCCACGACATCGGCTTGCTAATCAGATTTGAGGGAGCTGCCCTCCAGCAGCAGTTCCAAGAAAAGTCAGGCGGAGAGCCTCACGCCACCCCTACGACTGACTTACAAAAGAGGCAGAAGGATATCGCGTCGAATAAAGCAACCTCGGCGAGGGAGCCGATGACCACGCTGATGGATGAGGGCGTGGGTGGCGAGTCAGAGACCCCCGACTCGCACCCAAATTATGGGCTGGGGAAGACGCCCCTCGATGTTGCGGGACATCCGCTACATCTCTGGGAAGAGAAGGTCAATCCCCTCTCTATGTCCTCCCTCCTCCCCTCATGGACGGAGAGGAGTCACATAGGTGAGGATGCCTTCGCCCTACTCTATGGGCTCTACAGTCATTAGGACGCGGAGACGTATGAAAGGGAGACCATGCGTGACCTCGATAATGAGAGCGCTCGGGTCCTACTACGAGCCGTGGAGCTCTTGCACATGGCCTCGAGGTGCGTCCTTGACTTTGTCATAAAGTTCCTCAACACCGAGGCGAAATAGAAGATAGTTGAGGATTAGGTGTTCGACCTCCAGATGAAGCTGGAGCTAACGCAGCGGCTACTCACCAACTCTTCCAACTTAGTGGTAGGTCTCATTCGCTTCTTGTTATGATTTTCTTCTTCTCGCAGTCATCTCTTACACCAAATCATTGCAAGATGCCGAGACCGCGAATTGCATAAGAGCACAAATCGAGGCACTAGAGCAGGAGGTGGAAGCGGAGAAAGTTATATTGGTCGAGGCCTTGGCGTGGAGAAAGCCTAAGGAGCAAGGTGATTCATCGTCAAAAGGAGAGGAAATGATACTCCTCCCTCGTCGCGAAGTCGAGCGGGCGCGCAAGCAGCTCATCATGCAGTCTACTGAGACCATCCATACTTTCTTTCAAAGTGCAACCCGAGAGATCACTTGCCATGCCGGCTAGTGGGCGCCCGGACAACGGGATCGTATCAAGGGCTTGCTTCCATACTTTCTTTCAAAGCGCAACCCGAGAGATCACCCGCCCTGCTGGTTAGTGGGAGCCCGGTCTGCGGGATCATCTCAAGGGCTTGCTTCCATACTTTATTTCAAAGTGTAATCTGAGATATCACCTGCCATGTTGGTTAGTGGGAGCCTGGTCAGCGGGATCCTCTCAAGGGCTTGCTTCCATATTTCATTTCAAAGAGAAACCCGAGAGATCACCTACCCTGTTGGCTAATGGGAGCCCGGTCAGCGGGATCATCTCAAGGGCTTGCTTCCATACTTTCTTTCAAAGTGCAACCCGAGAGATCACTTGCCCTGCTGACCAGGGGGAGCCCGGTCAACGGGATCGTCTCAAGGGCTTGCTTCCATATTTCCTTTCAAAGTGCATCGCAAGAGATCACCTACCTTGCCGGCTAGTGGGATCCCAGACAATGGGATCCTCTCAATTGTTTGCCTCCATACTTTTTTCAAAGTGTAACCTGAGAAATCACCTGCCCTGCCGGCTAGTGGGAGCCCGGTCGGCGGGATCGTCTCAAGAACTTGCCTCCATACTTTCTTTCAAAGTGCAACCCAAGAGATCACCTGCCCTGCCGGCTAGTGGGAGCCCGGTCAGCGGGATCGTCTAAAGGGCTTGCTTCTATATTTCCTTTCAAAGTGCAACCTGAGAGATCACCTATCCTGCCGGCTACTGGGAGTCTAGTTAGTGGGATCGTTTCAAGGGCTTGCTTCCATATTTCCTTTCAAAGTGCAATAAGAGAGATCACCTGCCCTGACGGCTAGTGGGAGCCCAGTCAGTGGGATCGTCTCAAGGGCTTCCTTCCATATTTCCTATCACATCCCGGGATGAACCCGTCCAGCGCATGCTAGCAGTTATTTCCAAAAAGTTCCATTGTATTAAGGATAGAAATGTTTCAGATTGTCACTGCTCCATGTGTTGCATTGGATTCCCTTCGGCGTTCTGGAGGTGATACCCCACTATCGTAATGCTTCTAAGATTACATAGGGACCATCCCAATTGGTATTGAGCTTACCGACTGTCGTCGATCTTCTGGCAGCGTCGACCTTTTTGAGGACGAGGTCCCCTTTTACAACTATTTTATCATGATGTGCCCGTCAAAATATCTGGCCATCCTACGCTTGGCTTCCTCTTAGTGGATGGCTGCCTGTTCCCGGAGTTCTTCCATGAGGTCAAGCGAGAGCCGCCGTTCTTCTTCACTTACTACTTTTCATTCCTCCTCCCCTTCTCCCGCAGATATGACTACTTGACATCAAACTCCACTAGCAGAATGGCCTTCGAGCCATAAGAGAGTTTAAAGGGGTTTCCCTTATGGCCATGTTGGATGTGGTCTGCATGGCCCATAGGACTGAGGGAGTTGCTCCACCCAACCACCCTTCAGGTTTTCTACCTTCTTTTTTAGCATGTTCATTATGACTTTATTCGTGGCATCCACCTCTACATTGCTCCTGTGGTGATGGACGGATGCGAAGCGGAGATCCATGCCTAACTGGCCGCAGATGCTAATGAGCTCATCACTCACGAATTGCGATCCATTGTCAATGACAATCGCCATGGGCACCCCGTGCCAACAGACTATCTCCCCCCAAATGAAACTTTTTACTACATACGAGGTGGTTTTTTCCAGCACCTTCACCTCTATCCACTCTGCGAAGTAGTCTATCATGACCAGGAGAAACCTCCTCTGCCCGCTAGCCTGAGCGAAATGTCCTACCAGATCCATTCCCCAAATTGCAAAGGGTTAGGGTGTTGTTATTGTCCTAAGCCTTTGCGCCGGAAGGAGTTGAAGTAGCGCGAAGGCCTGACACTTTTAACACTTCTTAGCATTCTCTGTCGCATCTTTGCTGATGATTGGCCAAAAGTAACCTTGCCATAATACTCTATTCTTAAGGGTGCGACTTCTTGAGTGACTGTCTCACTCTCCCGAGTGTATTTCTTCAAGGACCTTGGGAACTTACTCCTCCACCACGCATCTGGCTAGAAGTCCTGAAAGAATTTTTTGATATAGCTTTACCTCATGAAGCAGGTAGTAAGAGGACTTGTACCTGAGTTTCCTTCGATCTAAGATCTCTTCTGGAAACTTACCCGAGATCAGGAAGAAAATAAGAGGATCCATCCACGAGGGTCGTTGGTCTATTTCCATCAGCTCCCCTTCCTCGATGAAGGGTTGAAACAACTCTATCACCGTCCCTCCGATATTGAGACCATGCTTTGCCAGGTGGTCGGCCCGAAAGTTCTCCTCCCGCGGCACGTGCTGGATGGAGAAGATATGGAACATTCTTATGAGACCCTTCACCTTGACGAGATATCGTTGTAAGGTTGACTCCCTCGTCTCAACTTCTCCCTTCACTTGAGATACCACCACCAAGGAATCCGTAAGAACTTTAACGTCATGAATTACCAGTTCCCGGGTCAGGTGAAGCCCTGCTATAACATCCTCGTACTCGACCTGGTTGTTGGTGATGGGAAAGTGGATGTCGATTTCTTGCTCAATTTTTGTTCACTGGGGACTGATCAAGATCATTCGTCCTCCCAAGGAATGCCTTCCTGAGGCGCCGTCGACGAGCACCTTCCATAACACATGCTTGGGTGACACGGGCTCACTTACCTTAACCACATAGTCTGTCAGAAAGTCGGTCATCGCTTGTGCCTTCATTTATAGTCGGGGAACAAAAGAAATCTCAAAGTCGCTCAACTCCATTGCCCATTTGGCTAACCTTCCTGAATGCTCCACTCCTTTTAAGATATTGTGGAGGTGGTGGTCGATCACTACCTTGATTGAGTGCGCCTGGAAATATGGTCGGAGCTTTCTATCCGAGATGACCAAAGAAAATGCTAGTTTTTCTATAATTGGATACATGAGTTCTGCCAGCTTCAGGATCCTGCCTCAGGTCCAGCTTGAAAGTGCACAGTGTGCCTCTGAGTATTCTCTAGGGGGGTGAATAGAGATTTAAATATGTTCTACCCTAATTATGCACACACAATAAAAACTCTAAGTATTATGCAATCAGCAATCCAAAGATAGAATAAAGTAAACACAGATTGCCTGGAAAATAAACACAGAAAACAAAAATATGGACAACACAGAAAAGCACACACAGAAGACACATGAATTTTTATAGAGGTTCCCCAAAATGTGGGTAGTCCTCTCTTCTACCTCCCTGGTAGGATTTCACAACCTGTGCCTGAGTCTTTTGATAAGGAGACTCTTAGAACCACTGAGTCTTTTGATAAGGAGACTCTTAGAACTACTGAATCCCTTGAAAGAGGGACTAATAAAATTCTTTTACAGTTGAAGGAAAAGTGAGAAAGAAGTAAGAAGAAGAAGAAGAATAGAATTATGTTTTTCAGAATCCTTCAGAAGCAATTCTCCAGCTTCTATTTTTCACTGGATCTGTATAAGATGAACCCTTGCTTATGATTGTGATGATTTGCAAGGGTTATTTGATTGGATCCTTTTTCTGTAAGCACTTGCTGAAAGCTTGCTGTTGTAAGGTGAAGAAGAAGTAGCAGTTGTTTCTTTTTCTATTCCGAGCACTTATTTTTTCTGTCTTGGGGTTTTTGGAAGAAGGAAGGAGAAGACCCTATTCGATAGATAAGAATAATGTAATGAATCCTCTTCTCTATCCTTCTCCCCTTCAACATACTTATTCTGTATGATTGGAATTTGAAATACTTTCTTCTTTTAGGTTGTCCTGAAAAGTAATTCTCTTTGGACACATAATTTTCCTTTCTTCTCTTTATCCCGGCCCGTCCATCAGATTTGAATATATTCCAAGAGTGTTTTTGTTGTGACCTGGAATACTCCATTCCATTATTGGCAATAAATGTGTCGTTGGAGAACTTTCTTTAGCTTTGTGGTCCTTCTGAAAAGGTCTTAAAAGGACACCAGAAAAAGCTTCCTTTTTCTGACTATATTTGATGCTGCGACGACTTCATCATTCTTCATGTCGACGCACCTCTGAGTTCTTATAGGAGTAGCATGGAATCCCTTCTTAGCTCTGACTGAACTCAGATGTCGACGTTACGTTGATTCCGTATCAACGTATCCGTCGAGTTGAAGACTTAGACTTGAGCTTTAACTTCTTCGTCGAATTTAAGTCAAAGTTGCGTCGACTTCTTAGATGACTTCGACAGGCTCTTCCTTATGCGTCAAATCCCTTTCGACGGTGCGTCGACTTGACTTGATACATCGACAAACTCTTCCTTCTGCGTCAAGTCCCTTTTGACATTGCGTCAACTTGACTCATACTTCGACAGGCTTGTTAAGTTGCTTGGACTTCTAGTCAGAGTTGTGTCTACATCAAGTCGAAGTTGCGTCGACTTTAATTCGACGCAAGTCTTACCTTAACTGATTTTGTGATTGTCTTGACCTGGCCTTGACACTCTAAGATGAGTGTGACATCCTAAGAAATCTAATGGCCAATTTACCCTTACTATACAATGAGGGTAATATAACTTAACTGATGAAATCACTTTAAATAATTTGATAGATAGATCACAAGGGTTTTCCCAACAATCTCGCCATATTTATCATAACAAATTTTACAAAATACAGTAAGTGATTTCAAACATCTTTTGACATTAATTCAAATACAAACAAGATATATATTGACAATAACAACATAAAAATGGAAACACAGACCACTTTATACACTTAGTAGTTATATTGTTCAACATAGTTGTTTGCTTTAGATGTTATTATATAGAGTATTCATATTTACAGAATACCTGGACTTCAATGCTCCTTCTCAGGAGTTTTACTTTTCCTTGGGAAGACCTTTGGTATCACCTTTCTTGTAGCAAACACAAGAAATTCATTTTATTCAGGATCCTAGTCAGCTTCTTCATGGATTTCATTCTCTTTGGGAGGCTCCCCGTGAGATTGTGCATTTTGTTCAACATTTAGGGCAGCCTCCTTAGCAATCATTGCCACCTCATCCACTATTTGTTCATCTTCTAGGAACTCCCCCTGAGTTGATGGGAGTTCCCACTGGGATACTACAGGAACTTCTGCAGCATGCTCCCCCTGGATTGATGTAGGCTTTTCGGGAGGATTCTCAACTGGCTCCACTTGAACTGTCCCAGTTTGAAAATCAGTTAGCTTATTTGGGTCATGAGCCTCAACATCTGTAACACTTGGGGCAATCTCTTATGCAGCACTCTTGTCCTTCTCCTGGACACTTACATTTCCCTGATTAACCTTACTGACTAGGGAGGTTAAGAAATCTTTAGTGATCATTGAGGAGGATACAATTGTCTTGAGAGACAGGAGTGACTCTTTTGATTTTTGTATTTCTGACTCCACCTGGGAGTATTTCTTATTAAACTTTCTGGTTTGGCTGGCTAGTAGGTCAGCAAAGGTGCTTGAGGTCAAACCTACTGATTTATAAATGGCTTGTTCAATATCAAAAGAGGGAGCATGAGCAAGAGATGTAAGAGGAGTAGGTATGGACAGAATAACTGGGGGGATTACTGTGTGGTTCTCATTGAAGTCTGAAAGATCTATAGGAGAGTGGTATTGATAGAATTCTGGAGAGATATGAAATGGTGGTAGGGGAGCAGACTGATTGTCTGTGATTATGGTGGATGGTTGTTGTTGTGGTTGGAGAGGGACCTGAGGTGCAGGTTCTGTGGCAGGGATGGATGAACTGGTCTGGTTGACCTAGGCTGGATCAGCATCTGGATTAGTATCATGTTGAGTTTTTGGGGTGCCCTGTGGAAGAGAATTATCCCCTGGAGGATATGGAAGACTTGCCTCTATATTTTGTGGAGGTGGAGAAGGAGGAGGTGAGGGTGCAGATTTACCAGACTTCAGAATTTGCCTAGTCCACTTGGGAAATAATCATATATTCATCCTTTTCCTTGGAGGAATGGGCACTCCTTTTGATTTGCACACCATTGGATAATGGTGGAAGAGCACCTGGCTCATGATCCTCATATATGCATTCTCTTTGTGTGAATATTTGTGCCCAATCAGCTTCAGGAGGCATCTTCCCCAGTTTATCTTCTTTTTCAGGACTAGAATTCCCATGTTTTGCAGCTGCTGCCTGGGGATAGTATCGTGTGCTGATATTTTGCATAGAAGCACCTTCCCTACTATATTAGCAAGGAATCTGTATTCCTCTGCAAGATAAATCTTCTTCAGATTGATGACTTTCTCTTTCTTGAATTGCATGATCTCTAAAGCTCTCTTGATCTCTTCCCCTGTCAGTTCATCTGGATCACTACCAGTTGTAAGATCAAATGTTTGATTAAGTAGTTCCTCTGTTATATGTATAATACCGTCTCAGAAACTTTCCCATTGATGGAGCCTTCATCTCCTATTTGCATATTGCCCTTGAACTCTTTCAGTTCAGCTTCAAGTATCTTGCACCTTAAGGAAATCAATTTTGTCAGCCCAACTATATGGAATAAGCCTAGAATGGCTTTGAAGCTTTCAACAGCAACATTAAATGAATCAACATCCACGTCATAGCCAGAGTTTATCTTGAGAGGTGTCATTTGATTCTGATGTACCTGCAAAAAGAGACAAGAGAGAGAGAAAGATACGAGGGAAAGATGTAGGAGAGTTGGGGAGAAGAAGAGCACGAGAGCAGGAAAGAGAGAATTCGAAAGCGTAATGAATTCGACGCCAATAGTGCTTAAAAGAAGATGATTCGTCGCACCTTAGGGTTTTATTTGAAGCACCGTCGACAAAGATTAATAATCAGCGCGCCAAAATGTGTCGAAGCAGCTTCTAGAAGTGAAACTATGCGCGCTTATAATGTCGACGTTGCATCGATTAGAACTCGACGCACCTTTGAATTAAACCCTAAACAATTAATTCGACGTATCTGTCAATATGAAGTCGACGTTGCATCGAATGCTATTCGAATTGCCTAATTTAGATGGCTCTTGAAGCTGGCCTCTAATAGAATTAGACAGTACGTCGAATTCTATTCGACGCAACTCAAATTATCTGTTGCATATTGCTTTCGAAGCAGGCGCCGAGTAGAATTAGACGGTACGTCGAATTCTATTCGACGCAACTCTGAATAAATAGTTCTATTTCTTAAAAAGTTCTTGTTGTTTTTCCTAGCAATATTTTTTTACTGAAAGTAGTATTTATTCCATTATTTTCATGAACTAAAGAAGATAATAAGAAGATTTAAAATAGAAATCACTCCCTTGTTGGATTTGGGTCTTTATTAAGCCATAATTCTTCCTTCCTCTTCCATTATCTCATAGGAGGGATCCTACCTAATCCTCCACAAGTAGCTCAAACATTAGAAGGAACCCAGGTTACCTTGGGCCCTTTGCTTTTACCATTATAAGGTTCTATGAAAGAGTAGAAATGTCTTTCATGATATCCTTTTGGATGGCAGAGAGTGAGTTTATCAAACCTTGATTTATTATTTTGATGCTTCAGATGTATATAAAATGTATCTAAATATAATAAATTAGTAGAGTGTTTAATTATTCTACTTTTGGTTTTAACCTTTTGATTATTGTTGTTTAATTTCTCTGCATTGCTCTTTCCTAGAGAATTCTTTTCATTTTTTAGGTTTACTTTATTAAGCACAGTTATTTTATTTGGATTATTATTATCCTTATCCTTATCCTTAGTTAGTGCACTCCTCTCACTTGTTTGAAAATTACTAGGTCTAATAAATCTAACTGGATTTTTCCAGGCTGGTCTACTAGTGATTTCTGTGTTAGTGTAAGGGTCTGCTCCTAGACCTAGTGTTTAAATCTCATGGAGAGATTTTGTGTAATATCTTTGAGCTTTTGACTCCTATTGAGAGAGTCCTCAAAGGCTTTTGCCTTTGTTAGCTCTTCTTTTAATTTTAGATTTTCATTTCTGATTTCTGTTAATTCTGTTTCTTTACCTTAAATTGTATTTTTCAAATCATTATTTAATAAATATAATTCAACTTTCTTAAAATTTTCTAATTCTTTCCTATTTGATTCTAATTCTTTTTGTACTTTGTGGAAATCATTATAAAATTCTTTAAAGCAAATTTTAAAGTCATCGGAATTGAAATCAAA
This sequence comes from Dactylorhiza incarnata, assembly GCA_033032865.1. Taxonomy (NCBI): domain Eukaryota; kingdom Viridiplantae; phylum Streptophyta; class Magnoliopsida; order Asparagales; family Orchidaceae; genus Dactylorhiza; species Dactylorhiza incarnata. The sequence continues at coordinate 14,694,331 of JAWHQI010000012.1, read as the reverse complement.
ATTATCAAACAGAGATACATGTTCTTCTTCATCATATGAGGATATCCCTATTGCCATCACGCAGTCTGCTTCAGCATCTTTTTCTTCATCACTCTCTGATGAAGAGGAGCTTGAATCTGCTTCAGAGTAACTCCAGGTTTTAGCAACGAAACATTTGCCCTTCTTCTTGTCATTCCTCCTGAAAGACTTCTTCTTCTGCTCATCTCTATTGCTGATCCTGTCCCTTTGTTCCTGTGGGCACTCAGGGGCTATGTTCCCTAGCTTATTGCAGGAGAAGCAAATCACCCCCTTCTTTGGAGTTTTATTATATCTGGGCTTTGAGCTCCTCTCTCTTCTCCTTGAGTTTTCTGTCTTGACCCACTTTCTGAATCTCCTTGCTAGGAGGCTGAACATTTCATCTTCAAGAGTGGAGGGCTCTCCTTCAGCAGCTTTCAGAGCAAGGCTCCTTTGGATAGGAGTTAGAGTTGTCTCATTTGCCTATGTTTAGGGTTTAGGGTTTAGGGTTTTGTCCTAGGGCAACACCATCACCTCGAGATCAATTTGTTGAGGGTCTCGACCCCAAAAAGTTTGCCAGAAGACGGGATGATGTGCGCCTCTATAAAGGGAGGTCCACTAGAAGAAGGTCTCTCATTCATATCGTCGAGGACAGGAGCTACATGAGTTCAAAAGAAAAAGTCATGATTAACCAGAAACAACATTTCACACTAAAATAGAGAGAACACGAGTCGACTTGATGATGCGAGCTCAAGGTGAACCTGAGCTGGGATATTAACATTTGACCGCATATTGGCGAGATCCAGGGCCGCATGAACCATTTCCAAATTACTCTACTTGCTCCACTCTAAAGGCCCGTCATCTACTAGGGTATCCTTCGGTTGGGAAAACCACCCTATTGATTTATCTTAAAAATTATGTACAAGTGATTTCATTATCTAGGATTCATTACCCATGTTGTATAGAGAGGGTAATTTGGTCATTAGATGTCTTAATATGTTACACTCTTATTAGGGTGTCAAAGACCAGTCCAAAAAGAGTATAATATTCATGAGTTAAATCTGCGTCGAATAGTAGTCGACGCAGATTCGACTGCAAGTCAAAGTAACTTTGAATAGAAGTAAGGATAACTCAGACTGGTAGTCATAGTATAAGTTGAAGTCGATGCATTGTCAAATTGTACTCGAAACAGAAGACAGAGTCAGTCGAACCAGCATTTGAAGTCGACGCAACATGGACTTACATTCGACGCAGAAGGAAGAGCTCTGAGTTTAGGCTTTCATCTCGATGGATAAGTCGATAAGTATTCGACATAACATCGACTGCAGAGTTCATTTCTAAGCTGAGGAGGATTTTCAAAGCAGCTTCTATTAGAACTCAGAGGTGTGTCGAAAAGAAGGCAAATGTATTCAACGCTACGTCGAATACAGACAGAATTAGAATACTTTCTGTATTATTTTCTAAAGATGATTCAGAGGTTATACATGGAATTGATTTTATCTCGAACGGGCCTTTTATAACCAAGAATAGAATGGAGGACTCCAGAGATACAATAAAGTCATTTCTGGAATATATTCAAAAAGGGATTGACGGGTAGTCAACAAAAATAGAAGGAGAATATTATTATCCCTTGGACATTCCTATTAGGGATACAACATAAGAGGAAAGGAATTCAAATACTATTCGACAAAAAAATAAGGATATTCTGGAAGATTCAGACAATAACAATTCAATCATTTTTATGTCTTCTTTCTTCTGAAGCTCTCTCTCAGACAGAAAAAGAAAATCTCTTTACAGGAATCATTAAAAAAGCTTCTTCTCGTTCTCCTCTGACAACAAGAAGCCTACAAAAATACAGAGATTATGTGGATCAAAGCTAAAACTGTAACATCCCTAATCCTACTAGACTTCATGATGGTGTGCATAACATGAGGAGAGAAGGGTGAGTTGAGACAGGGAGGTTACTTTAAGACTCTTTGAGTTAGGGTGACTCACACAGGGTCCCCTATGGTCCACAAATCAACATAGGTCAAACTGCCCAAATTGGACTTAATTGATCTTCAATACCTCAAAATGACCTTACCTAGGTTACCCTAATCACTAAGGAAGGTCATTAGGTCAATAATCACTAAATAATTCCACTCAATTTCAAGGTATTGAACAAAGTCAACTTTTAGTCAACATAGCCCAAATCAACCGAATCAAGGACCAATTGGACTTCAATTGGTCAAATTGACTTGACCCCTAACCTTATAACCCCATTAGAAATCTAATGGACCCAAAAGCCCCATCAAGTGGTCAACCAACCCCTTCAATTTGAACAAAGTCAACCTTAGGCTAAATTGGGTCAAACTCACACCATATCGATCAATTAACCAAATTGAAGCCACACCATGACCCAAGGGACTTTGGGCAAGGTCATAGGACTCATGGCCATCAAGTGGGGCTAACCCACCTACCAATTTGACAAAGTCAACCCAAAAGTCAACCATGGTCAGCATAAGGCCTTAAGGTAGAAATTGAAAGACCAAGTGAAACCCAAGTGAACCAAGACCCCACCCCATTCCTAACCAGCATGACACAAGTCTATTAGCATCCGACATTTGAATTTGGCGAGAGGAGATGAGCATGGGGGCAAAAATGCAATTTTTCCCAAAAAACTTAAAGGGAAAAGAGCTTTTGGAGTGAAGGAGCTTCCATGGCCCCCACCACCTCAGCCCAAGCCCCCAGCCAAATTCGTCAGGCCATGAACAGTCATTTCAGGCATGCCAGTCACCCAAATAGTAGGGTAGAGGTTGTACAAGTCATGGCCGAACACCCCACTCCTCATTCTCTCTAGACAGCCAGCCTCTCCCTCATTTGACCCCTCCATCATCTTCAGAAGGTCCTAAGTAGTTGAGTCAGCCCCCTGAAGCAAAGCATTTGGTGGAGGATCGAAGGATCGAGCCAGCTCTCTGGAGATGGAGAAATCCATGGCCGCACGTCGAAGAACCCATCGCCGAGCCACAATTGAGTTCCGTTTCTCCTCCCCTCCACCTGTGCTAGCTCTCTAGCTCATTAGGCCGAAAAATCGAGCTCAATTGAGCCACGATCCATGTGAGCAATGTGATAAATTTCTGAGCTTTTCATCCCGCTCGGGATCGCCAGAGACATCTCCTCTGGTGGCCATGTCGCCGCCAATCGATAACCACCACCTCAACGGAGGTGGTGGTGGTGGTGGTGGTGGTGGTGGCCCTCAGGTGGCCGGTAACTACAGGAGAAAGGGGATCCAGGAGGAAACAATCCTGGCCATTAGCCTATCGGGGACGATGAAGCCCAGCCGTCCGATCTGGTTGAGATCTCTACCCGCAGGCCACATTAATATAAATGTGTATTTATGTCACAGTATATGCAGATTTTTAGATTAATTAATTAGGCCACTTAGAGACTGTTTTAGGCAAATGTACCTGAGACAACTTTTGTAGCCCTTGAGGTCTACTGTCTATAGGGCTTTGAATCACCAAGTTTAGTGGCCTACAGCTCCTGGTAGGGTCATTATACTGAGGTGTGTCCTAAAAGGTGTCCAGACCTTATTATGTAGATCTAGACCACATAGTTGCTTAGATTAGTCTAATATTTTAGACATAGTTGTAACTAGCATATATGCACCCCCTGCACAAAAATCATAATTTTGGGCAACTTTTTCTTATAGTTTTATGATAAATATGGTTTTTCATATTAATGGAATAAAAGTGGTTAGATAGATCCAAAATGACCCAAATCTTGGGTGACATAATTTTTAGGTCATACATAGTCACATATCAAAAGTTGAGATCATTTGAATCATTGTAAGATATTATATCACACATACATAGGAATGTGATGTATGGAAAGGTGATGTGCATATATCATATTTGTGTATTTTGTGATTTCATCACTTATGGATTGTGATATGCTCATGAAATTTGTGAAACACACCTAGCACAAAGGAGGGTATCATCCATGGAAATATTAGGATTTTTGGGAAGGAAATCCTAAGTATTTGAGTAATAATGTATTTGTCACATAAATGTATTAATCAAATAAAAGTGATCAAATAACTTAGGATAAATCTGATTTTCTGTTACATGATACTTTAGGATGTTATATACCTTTGGAAATTTTATAGGGATTTTTGGAATTAATTTTCTTAGTCATTTGAGCATAATGAATTGTGTCACAAAGTGTATTAATAAAATAAACATCATCTAAGATCTAGAGAAAAATCCAATACACCGTCACATGATGTTTTACCTTGAAATATATCTCTGGAAATTTTGGTAGGATTTTTGAAAGTCATGCACACTGTAAATTACCAAGAATGCCCTTTGTCACACTTATGTATTAATGGAATTTATATAGTTAATATTATCTGGAAAATTTTGAAAATTTGGCTAGACTGTATTTTGATCGTTATAAGTCTGGTAATTTTTGTAGAATTTTTGGATCAGGTAGTTTAGTACTTACTCTGTAATGTGCCCAATTGATTTAAATGTTTAAATATTTAAATAATGGTCTTAAGCATTATGAAAAATTAAGAAATCTAGTCCATGATAATGTGCTCATGATAATTATATATTACATCTCACTGATAATTTATTGGGAGCATTTGGACTTCAGAAAGTTGTACTTCATGTGTAAAGTGAGGTATGCATTATCATTAAAGTATTTTTATAAATGGCCCAAATAGTTGGGAGAATTATGAATTTCTGACCATCTTGTAATTAGGTCATGTTTAACCTGTGGTAAAAATTTTAAGACATTTGGTCATGTTTTAGTGATGATCGCATTATAGAGGTCTGATTAGTTCAATGTTGAGTTGGTCCGCGATTAGCAAAAACTTGGGTAGTGTTTAGGCTAGCCAGAACATGTAGAAATATAATGAAATTTGGAGCACAACACTAGGGCTTACATAACTACAACCCATATAAGTTGTAGACTTGTTGGAGGACCTCTACCCTATAGAGAATAGTAAACGGGAAGCACATCTCGGTGAGCAATTGAAGCATTTGAGGAGTTTCTTATATGCAACACTTATAGTGACCTTTGGAGTAGTAATATGATCATGATAATTCAAGACTAGTGTTGGTCACATAGATGAATACCTAAGAATTTGCACCATGCACCGATAAGAGTTCGTCAAGTTACCTAAAAGAAGTCTAAGTCATCCTTAAGCAATCTAGAGCAACCATGGAGATAACTTTAAGAAGGATAGTTACCAATAAAAGTAAATATTCTGAGAAATTTAGGTCTGAGATGTCACCCCAGAATACCATCTAGCACCGTTGCGAGCCCTTCACCGGGTAGACCTCGGGAAGTCCAGAATCCACCTTAAATTGTTATGGTCGCATAAATAACAAACAAGAGTAATCTCTAAATGAGACAAGTTGAGAAAAGTAAACATCGTCCTATTAGAGAGGATAGAACGGTTCAAGAGTAGTTAGTCCTGCGAGCTGAAGGCTCGGGTGATGTGATAAATCTTGCATGTGCATAAACTAGTGGCAGGTCTTCGGTACGAGTCCATTTGTCACACCAATGGCGGTACGTTGACCTTGGCGGGGTGTGGTGTGTTAGAGGGTCAGTATGTTACTTTACTGCGGTAAAGAGAATCCCTAATAACCCACCCAAACCATAAAAGTCTGGCGGGATGCCAGCAAGAGTACGCAAAGGCTCACGGAAGTGCACCTAGGACGTATACAACAACGTACGTAAGGTCTAGGTCTGGTAGTGTGTAGACCCACCTAGAAGTGGAGTGCCAGATCCACTGATTCGGTTACCACGACGGAAGTACCTGAGAGGCTTTCTACCTCCAAAAAGCGGGAACTAAATGTCTGTGCGCGCAGAGTCGTGCGAGTGAGTTGCACTGTATGAACATAGCATAGCATATCATAACATTCATAACATTATAATGACATATACATTTGCAGACATTTATCATATAAATTAGTATGGGCTCTTTTATATGATAAGTTATAATTCCAGAAATCTTAACTTATAAGTTTGTATGGGCATTCATATAAGTTAAGGTACTCTAGATAATAGTGTGGTAGTCTTCCTTATTACTTCACTTGGGCTATTTTTACTTACTTACTGCTCGTTATTTACCAACTACTGTTGTTCTATTTACTATTATTCATGCTGCTCGCTCTTTCATTATACTGCTAGTATACTCCATGTCACATGTACCTTCTTTTACCCCTTGTTGTCCTCCGCTTCGCCCTCCCGCTTGGTACCTAGGAGTCGTGGGGGAGGCGAGGACAAAATGGCTTAGTCGTTTTGACTAACGGTCGGATGTGGTCGTAACACCAGGAGATCGAGAAGCAGGATCCGCAGTACGTCAGGCAGGACGTGACGACAGACACTGAGGAGCAGATGTCGCACATCACTACTTCCACGCGACGATAGGTTGGAGAGTATCTTGTGTTGCTTCCGCATAGTGTAGAGTGAGAGTGATTTACTCTTATTAGTTACTTTTGGATCTGTACCAGGCTTAAGCCCTTGCACTCTCTTTAGTTGTTTTCATTATGGACTATTTGTACTCTCTTACATATATACATATATGCGTGATGTGGTTGTGGACTGGTCTTATTTGTACTTATTACTTCTTGTAATTGGCCTGTGATATGATCGATTTACCCGGCAGGATCAGCGTTGAACGGTGACAACTAACCCGTGAGTTGGGGTCACCGTAAGACGACGGTTCTGGGCATAAGGTCCGGGAAACTCTCCGGTAAGGAGGAGGGGGATCTTACAACTGGTATCACTTGACAATGATCATAACAGAAAGAAGTCCACAAAACACTGGGTCAGCACGCTCGAGCATTAGTTTGCGGACAAACTATGCAGTGGAAGCCATGGTGTGTCCATGTGTGAAATCACATATATTGTCCATCTAAACAATGAGTTAGGTCGATTCTAATAATTTCCTTATATTTGTGTAACCCCCGAAGAGTACCGGCCCACGAGATACCCCTGCTTTCCCTCTGGCTGCCACTCCCTTCCAGCAGTCGGAGCTCGGTCAGACGTTGACAGCCATTCTAGAGGCCTTTAAGGCACAACAGGTTCCGGCCTCTCAGCCGAACCCGGGATGTAACTGGTTGAGCGCATTCAAGAGCTTGTCCACTCCGATGTACCACGGGACAGAGAATGTGGTCAGGACAAAGGAATGGTTGGACACTATATAGGAGATGCTCGCAGGCATCAACTGCACAGTCAGCACGGCAATCTCTTTGGCTACTACTGCTTTGGATGCCCATGCCAAGAGATGGTGGAAGTCCTTGATGGATTCCACTTACGCATATCGGGATTACTTAGAGATTACTTGGGAGGAGTTCAGTGCCACCTTTCTGGAGCACTTTGTGACAGTGACGGATAGGGATGAGTTGGAGGAGAGGTCTTTTAACCTCAGACAGGGGAGCCGGTCGGTGATAGAGTACCAGAGGGAGTTCTCCCATCTGGCTAGATTTTCGGGGATGCACTCACTGGATGACAGAGGTTTTGCCAAGAGGTTCTACCGGGGACTTAAAGACCCATTGAGGCAGGCATTGTTGTTCGTGGTCGAGGATAGTTTGGCCAAGATTGTAGAGACGGCGAAGAAGCTGGAGGCAGGTCATCTGATGGTGCAGAGTAGGGGAAAGAGACTAGTGGATGGGACACACTTTGGAGAGAGTAACAGGGGACCGCCGAGGGGCAGGATGAGTCATAGGAGAGGTGGAGGACACCCTCGTCCTAACTTTAGGCCGGATCAGCAGCAGCCTCCTACTGTGCCAATCCCTCCACCAGCACGGATTCAGGAGCCAATGAGGCACACTGATAGAGGATTCCTCCCAGTAGTATGCTTCGGATGCTACTAGTCAAGGCACATCAGGGCCAATTGCCCCCAGCTATTCCATCCACCCCCTTTTCCTCCCTCTCCACCAGCCCCTACAGCCCCAGAACCAGCACATCAGGGTCGGGGCAGAGGACGAGGTCGGGGTCGGAGACATCACGGTAGAGGTCCACGACAGTAGCAAGTCTATGCGTTGGATTTAGCCCAGGAGAGGAACCCCGAGGAAGTCATCACAGGTACTTTGATGTTTTCTTTACAATTACATAGTACCTTGCAAAACTTTAACTTATAACCCAAACAACAAAACTACCCAAGGTATAGTGTTTGTCTATGACAAACCTGCATACACTTTATTCGACACGGGTGCTTCGCACTCATTCATCTCAGAGGAGTTCGTACACGATCTGGATCAAGTCCAACACTTCAAGGGCATCCACCGGAAGGTGCCACTACCAGACGGGTCAGAGATAGAGACGTGCGCCAAGTGCAACATGGTGGTAGAGATTGGAGGAAAGACGTTTGAGGCACCGACGACATGCCTAAAGATGTCATATTTTGATTTGATCCTGGGCATGAAATGGATCACGGGAACCATACCAGGATCGACTGCCCGACAAAGAAGATCGTACTGAATCATGATGACTCAGTGGTGGTAGTAGAAGGTATTAGACCCGTCTCCCATATTTTATTATCCTCTATTCAGGCAGTTAAATCCCATCATCAGAGAGACGAGGTGTATTTGGTCTACTTTGGGATGGTAGAGGCGGAGGCCTCCATGGTCGACATCCCCGTGGTTCGGGACTTTTCAGACGTATTCCCGGAAAAGTTGCCCGGACTACCTCCACGACGAGATGTAGACTTCCAGATCCAGCTAGTGCCCGGAGCCAGGCCTGTGTCTCAGGAACCATACCGGATGGCACCCAAGGAGCTGGCAGAGATCGGCACTCAGCTCCAGGAGCTAGCGGAGTCAAGATTTGTTAGGCCGAGCTCATCGTCATAGGGAGCTCCAATGCTATTTGTGAAGAAGAAGGGTGGATCGCTTCGACTCTTCATAGACTACCGGGAGCTGAATCGACTGACGGTGCGGAATAATTATCCACTATCGGGGATCAACGATTTATTTGATCAGCTTCAGGGAGCCCACTGGTTCTCCAAACTTGATCTGAGGTCAGGGTATCATCAGCTGAGGATTCAGGAAGAGGATATGCCAAAGACGACATTCAGCTCGAGCTATGGCTTATATGAGTTCACGGTGATGCCTTTCGGGCTCACGAATGCGCCATCTGTATTCATGAGTCTGATGAACCGTGTGTTCGAATCCTACTTGGACATCTTCGTCATTGTTTTCATCGACGACATCTTGATCTACTCTAGGACCAAGGAGGACCATACCCAGCATTTGATATTGGTATTGGGGAAGCTGAGGGAGCACCAGATGTACGCCAAGTTTTCAAAGTGCCAGTTCTGACTGTAGGAGGTAGCATTCTTGGGACACACCATCAGCGGAGCCGGGTTGGCGATAGACTCGGTCAAGGTGCAAGCAGTTAGGGAGTGGCCGCAGCTGAGGTCGGCATCGGACGTTCGTAGCTTTCTCAGATTAGCGGGCTATTACCGCAAGTTCATACAAGGGTTCTCGAAGGTCGCCCTCCCGCTTACATCTTTGACGAAGAAGGATACTACATTCACCTGGACAGCGCAGTGCGAGGAAGCATTCCAGGAGCTGAAGGACCGACTCACCTCAGCCCCGATCCTTTCCATTCCATTTGGGAAGGAAGGATTTCAGATCTACACTGACGCATCCTACTAGGGGATGGGTGCAATATTTATGCATCACAGGCACATCATAGCATATGCATCGAGGAAGCTGAAGAAGCACGAGCAGAACTACCCAGTACATGATTTAGACCTCGGGGCTGTGATCTTCACCTTGAAGATTTGGAGGCACTATCTTTATGGGGTTCATTGTGAGATCTTTTCTAATCACAAGAACCTCAAGTATATAGTTACTCAGAAGGATCTGAACCAACGCCAGTGGAGGAGGCTAGAGTTCCTATGTGATTACGACTACACCATGTGTAACGGTCCAGGCCCGCCAACACGGGACCCAGCTAGACCGCCGACACCTTCCTAGCCCAGGCCCGCCAACACGGGACCCAACTGGCACCGAAAGGGTTCATCCTAACCAGATGGTCTGCAGACCATGCACCCCAACCCCTCTCTGTCCCACCGCAGGGCATAGTGGGTTGTTGGAGACCGCAGTCCCCCTTTGATGAGAATTGAGCCAGTTAAGCGGCAGCGCGTGGACTTCCCAGGAGGTCACCCATCCTATGACTACTCTAGCCCGAGCACGCTTAACTATGGAGTACTTTCACTTCTCATCACCAATTGAGCTTGGGAAGTCCCTGCGTTGCCGCTTAACTGAAGTATTTCTCATGAAAAGGGGGGCTACGGCTTCCAACAACCCACTGTGCCCAGTGGTGGGACAGAGAGAGGTTGGGGTGCATGGTTTGCAGACCATCTGGTTAGGCTGAACCCTTCCGGTGCCAACTGGGTCTCATGTTGGCGGGCCTGGGCTGGGAGGGTGTCGACGGTCTAGCTGGGTCCCGTGTTGGCGGGCCTGGACCATTACAAAAAGTGCAATCCTGGAGAATAGGACTTTTTGTAACGGTCCAAGCCCGCCAACACGGGACCCAGCTGGACCGCCATCACCCTCCCAGCCCAGGCCCGCCAACACGGGTCCCAGCTGGCACCGGAAGGGTTCAGTCTAACCAGATGGTCTGTAGACCATGCACCCCAACCCCTCTCTGTCCCACCACAGGGCACAGTGGGTTGTTGGAGACCGCAGTCCCCCTTTGATGAGAATTAAGCCAGTTAAGCGGCAGCGCGTGGACTTCCCAGGAGGTCACCCATTCCGTGACTACTCCAGCCCGAGCACGCTTAACTATGAAGTACTTTCACTTCTCATCACCAATTGAGCTGCAGATCAATTGGTGATGAGAAGTGAAAGTACTCCATAGTTAAGCGTGCTCGGGCTGGAGTAGTCACGGGATGGGTGACCTCCTGGGAAGTTCACGCGCTGCCACTTAACTGGCTCAATTCTCATCAAAGGGGGACTGCAGTCTCCAACTACCGACTGTGCCCTATGGTGGGGACAGAGAGGGGTTGGGGTGCATGGTCTACAGACCATCTAGTTAGGCTGAACCCTTCCGGTGCCAGCTGGATCCCGTGTTGGCGGGCCTGGGCTGGGAGGGTGATGGCGGTCCATCTGGGTCCCGTGTTGGCGGGCCTGGACCGTTACAAAAAGTCCTATTCTCCAGGATTGCACTTTTTGTAACGGTCCAGACCCGCCAACACGGGACCCAGCTGGACCGCCAGCACCCTCCCAGCCCAGACCCGCCAATACGGGACCCAGTTGGCATCGGAAGGGTTCAGCCTAACCAGATGGTCTGTAGACGATGCACCCCAACCTCTCTCTGTCCCACCACTGGGCATAGTGGGTTGTTGGAAGCCGTAGCCCCCCTTTTCATGAGAAATGCTTCAGTTAAGCGGCAGCGCAAGAACTTCCCAGGAGGTCACCCATCCCGTGACTACTCCAGCCCGAGCACGCTTAACTATGGAGTACTCAATTGGTGATGAGAAGTGAAAGTACTCCATAGTTAAGCGTGCTCGGGATGGAGTAGTCACGGGATGGGTGACCTCCTGGGAAGTCCATGAGCTACCGCTTAACTGAAGCATTTCTCATGAAAAGTGGGGCTACGACTTTCAACTGAGGTGCATAGTCTGCAGACCATCTGGTTAGGCTGAACCCTTCCGGTGCCAACTGGGTCCCGTGTTGGCGGACCTAGGATGGGAGGGTGCCAACGGTCCAGCTGGGTCCCGTGTTGGCGGGCCTGGACCGTTACACCATGCACTTTCATCCGGGAAAAGCAAACACGATGGCGGATGCCTTGAGTAGGAGAGACTGTTCATCTAGACTGGAGCCCTGAGTGATGGCAATGGAGCTGGTGAAGATGTTAGAGGACATGGAGATCACATTGGTATCCAAGGTCGAGCCTGAGGCCTACAGAGAGTACCTAGCTGCCCTGAGCATCACTTGTGATATCTGAGACCGCATCTGGCACAACAGAGACAGGATGCAGCACTGGAGCTGGTATTCAGAGCCCTGGGAGGGGGCAGCTCAGGAGACAACTCATTACGGGATGACCTTGTTCATTTTCCGGGGTCGTATATATACCCGCAGGAGGTGGGAGCCGGGAGGACATACTCGGGGAGGCACACTGCACTTGGTACTCAGTGCACCCTGGGATCACAAAGATGATGGCGGGCCTGCGGAAGACTATGTACCGGCTTGGGATGAAGAAGGGGATCATAGCTTGGGTGACGCACTGCGAGACCTGCCAGCGGGTGAAGGCAGAGTGCAAGAGCCCCGGAGGGTTATTACAGCCGCTACCAGTCCCAGAGTGGAAGTTCGAGGACATAGCCATGGATTTTGTGCACGGGCTACCGCAGTCTCATTCTGGGCACTATTCCATCTGGGTCATTGTGGATAGATTGACCAAGGTGGCCAGGTTCATTCCAATCCGGAAGGACGCTTCAGTGACTATATTGGTGAGGTTATTTGTGGAGCAGTTCGTCAGGTGCCACGATGTGCCCAGGACGATTGTCTCAGATAGGGATGGTTGTTTTACATCGAGGGAGTGGAGGGCAGTGCAGGCATATCTAGGGTCTCGACTCACCTTTAACACTGCTTTTCATCCACAGACTGACGGCCAGACAGATCGCACCCACAGGATAATGGAGGATTTACTACGTTTATGTATTCTAGATTCTGGGAAACCCTGGGAGAGGTTGTTACCACTGATAGAGTTTTTGTACAATAACAACCACCAGGCAAGCATTGGGATGGCACCATTTGAGGCTCTTTACGGAAGGAAGTGTCGTACGTCGTTTTCTTGGGTCCAGGACGAGGATCCAAGGGCACTTGGATCAGAATACATAGACGATACAGATGCCTTGGTACGAATGATTTGTGACCAGATGCTGGAGGCTCAGAGCCGGCAGGCCAAGTATTACGATGTGAGGCATCATAAGGTGGAGTTCTAAGTAGGGGACAAGGTTTTCTTGAAGATACGACCGATGCTTGGTGTCTCGCGGGTGCGAGGATAGAATAAGCTCAGACCACGATTTATGGGGCCTTATGTGATCCTGGAGCGGATCGGCCCCTTGGCCTATAGGCTGGAGCTGTCACAGGAGTTGGCGAACCTGCACGGCGTCTTCCAAGTATCCTCACTTCGGAGAGCCTTACTTCGGCCAGAGCAGCATGTTACGACTACAGCAGGCCTGATAGCATCCGACAGATCAGTCTTCCTGGAGCCCATCCGCATCGACGATACAGCCGTCTGAGTTCTACGGAGGAAGAAGATTCTTCTTGTCAAGGTGTTGTGGTCCAATTATGGACGAGAGGAGCACACATGGGAGCCAAGGGTTCTCATGCAACAGCAATATCCTGGACTATTCACCTCAGGTACACCCTAGACATGAGTTTATATTCTTTATTCTCAACTTGTATAGAATCCCGTAGACCCGAACTTAAATTTTAAGGATGAAATTATTATTTTTTGTTTATTGGGATTTGTAACATCCTTAATCCTACTAGACACCATGATGGTGTTAGGGCATAACATGAGGAGATAAGGGTGAGTTGAGACATGGAGGTGACCTTAAGACTCTTTGAGTTAGGGTGAGCTCGCATAGGGGCCCCCTATGGTCCACAAGTCAACATAGATCAAACTACCCAAATTAGACTCAATTGACCTTCAATACCTCAAAGTGACCTTACCTAGGCTACCCTAATCACTAAGGAAGGTCATTAGGTCAATAATCACTAAATAATTCCACTCAATTTCAAGGTATTCACCAAAGTCAACTTTTAGTCAACATAGCTCAAATCAACCCAATCAAGAACCAATTGGCCTTCAATTGGTCAAATTGACTTGGCCCCTAACCTTATAACACCAATAGGAATCTAATGGACCCAAAAGCCCCATCAAGTGGTCAACCAACCCCTTCAATTTGACCAAAGTCAACCTTAGGCTAAATTGGGTCAAACTCACACCATATGGATCAATTAACCAAATTGAAGCCACACCATAACCCAATGGACTTTGGGTAAGGTCATAGGACTCATGGCCATCAAGTGGGGCTAACCCACCCACCAATTCGACCAAGTCAAAAGTCAACCATGGTCAACATAAGGCCTTAAGGGAGAAATTGAAAGACAAAGTGAAACCCAAGTGAACCAAGACCCCACCCCATGCCTAACCAGCATGAAACAAGCCTATTAGCACCGCGCATTTGAATTTGGAGAGAGGAGATGAGCATGGGGGCAAAAATGTCATTTTTCCCAAAAAGCTTAAAGGGAAAAGAGCTTTTGGAGTGAAGGAGCTTCAATGGCGCCCACCACCTCAGCCCAAGCCCCCAGCCGAATTTCTCAGGCCATGAATAGTCATTTCAGGCATGGCAGCCACCCAAACAGTAGGGTAGAGGTTGTACAAGTCATGGCCGAACACCCCACTCCTTATTCTCTCTATACAGCCACCCTCTCCCTCATTTGACGCCTCCATCATCTTCAGAAGGTCCTAAGGAGTCGAGCCAGCCCCATGGAGCAGAGCATTTGGTGAAGGATCGACGGATCAAGCCAGCTCAGCCACTAGCTTGCTCTCTTTGAGGAGCTCTCCTTCCAATTTCTTAATGGTCCTTTCTTTTTGAACCAATAGATCAGCTTGAAAATCAGTTATTTTCTTGAACCCAATTATCTTAGAGTTCATCTGATTGATTTTATCTAGCTTCTCATCAAGTTGAGATTTCAGGGGTTTGAGATGCTCAATCTCCTCAGCCTGCTTCTTAGCAAGCCTTTTGTTTTTCTTTAATGCCTCAAGGAGAGCACTATACTTCCCAACCATCGCATCAAACGTGTTCTCTGATTCAGAGTTATTCTCATCATTGTGTGATGAGTCTGCCTATGACTCTAACATCAGTCTCATAATCAGATATTGAAAAAGAAGTTTTGATTTGTACCTCATCAGGAGGGGAGTCATCCTGATCTTCCCCTTCGGTCATAGCCATAAGCCCACAACTATCATCATTTTCTTCAGTGTCGCGTTCATATAGTGATAGTGGTGCTCTGATGCTTATCCTGATAGCAGTTTGCTCTATTTATTCTGTTAATGCAGTCAGCCCAGCAAAGGCTACTTCTTCATCAGACTCAGAAGATCTCGAGTCCTAGGTGAAAGATTTATGTAATACAATGATGTGTACAAATCGTGTTTTAATAAAGTATACAAGTGCAATAATCAAGACACATGAGATATGTAATAAAATAAACACAACATCATCAAAAATACAAAGTAAAATTACTTCCACTTATTTCAATGCACAATAAGTAATAGTACAACTACCAAGGTGCTTGACACACACAATATTCATTAAGACTTATTAGAGAGCGAAGTAGTGTTTGGGGGATCACATAGTATTAACCTAAATTTTATTGGTGATCATGTGTACTAAAGAGAAGTAGATCTATGTGGTGTATTTGTAAATTATTTACACAAGACACTTTACAATTCTTTCCAAGGTGCTCAACCTCACAATGCTTATTAAGGTTTATCAGAAGAAAAAGTAGTGTTAGGTGGAGTTTTTTTGTCATTTATTATTTAAAATTCAATTTTGTGACCAAGAACTCTGAATTCACTTGTGGAGCAAATATTTAAACTTCGTTTATAACCACACTTCACTAAGTAATAAGTGCATGAACATCCATCAATTACAAGAAATCAATTCAAAGATGTGTAGATAATTTATTCATGCATTTCAATTAGTTATATTATTACACTACATACTCATGCATAAACAAGATTATTTGCATATGTAGGAATCAAAAAGTGAGTGAAAAGTAAATCATTATCTAACATAAAACATCATCATATTTAGAGGCATGCTAAGCACTCCTACACATGTTTCCTACAATCATTTTCATTGTACAATAAAAGATAGTATGCAAAACATGAATAACAAGATAATGTTTAAGAAGTTTGAAAATTAAATCATACTAAACACAAAATAAGATTGATCAAATACATAATGAGATTTGTTATTCTCAAATCAAGAGATGCGGAACCCACTCTCACACTTAATGAATGCATTTTGCTCCCAAAGACATGATAAATGGGATGAACAAACCTGCTCTAAAATTAAGGAATCTAGCGATGAAGTTTATAATATAACTGCTAAGACATACATGTCTATAGGAAAAAAGAAGGGAGATTCTCTCCTTGGGATGATGACAATGGACGATTATACATTGGTAAAAGAAGTCATTCATCACATTTGGCCCACTGACAATATTCATAGATGCCTTATGGCATATAAGACTTCGTTTTGCATATCACTCTCTACCATTCTACTAATGGTTCATTTGGCACAACTGTGACGGTCATCAACACGATAGTTATGAACTGCTGCTCGTGAATGTCCGACCTCTCCTAAAGAAATCCATCCAACTTTATGTTCAAAAATAGAGTTTTTTCTTGATGGCGGTCATAACCGTGGTCATATAAAACATATATTCTATGACGGTGACATTTTTATCCAAACTCACCGCATCATAAACGCCGCGCCAAACAGATCCCAAGATTATAGAGTTTTATACAAAATAAACGGTGACATTTTCAAAAAAAAAATTAACTTGGTCAGATAGAGGGTCCCAATTTATATTCGTTGCATCTTTGACAGTTATGAAAATATTTTGAATTCCAACCTTCATGAGATTCAGCATTTAGAGATCTTTTTTTTAAGGTTGATGAGGTGAGATTTAGTTCATACCTTAATTTATGTTGGCCAATGACAACTTAAATCTGACTCACTTCTTCCTCAATAGAATGATATATGCAGAGGTCTTTCAAGTTTTATTTAGAGTTTATGTTTTTAACGTTTAGTCCATTATTTAATTTATTCGTGCACGCATTTTCTCCTAGACTGCTCTTTGTTCGGGCCTCAATGTCACGAAGATCATACAACATGGTGTGAGATGAGAAAATAACAACAAACCAGGAAAGTTCATTTGTAATAACAAGCATATATAAATACTCGGCTGCGGTGCAATTTGATGTCATAACAATGTTATCAATTGAAGCCAATTAGAGAACATACTACACACTTTTAAGGCTGAGTGGATCACAGCTCAGATGAATATGGCTAACAATTGCAAGGGGGGGGGGGGGGGGGGGGGGGGGGGGGGGGACATTGCTTCTCCTTGGAATAATGGGGCATATAATCAGAGGCTCCTTGCCCAAATAAATGGCAAAATATGCCTTCAAATGTTCCCAGCAGCACTGGCTCCGGCTCGTGTTCTCAAAATCTGAGTTCGCTTGCTTCTTTCCATCGCATCTACTAACCATTCAATAGCATATTTAATCCCCATCCTGCAGACAAACAATGCAGACAGCCGAGATCAATCAAGAGTCAAAAGATATTTTAGTCATATTTCAAATAATCATCTCCGGCTTTTAAGCGCTCATAATCTACACGCAAACGAGTAGAATTACTTTATCCATCGGTCTATCAGAGAAATATTTTTCCAGGGATTGTGCGGATAACATGTTTTCTTTGGAAAATTTTTGTGATTCCTTCGACTGATATTCCCAAAAATGAATCCCGCACTAATAGCTTGAATAAATTTAATACACGCATTGAGATACAAAGGCTTCTTCCACAACAACAAAAGCATTTTCTTCATTCTTTCATCTTCTAGGGGAATTTACTTGCCAACATACTACTAGTATTATGCTAATTATGAATTCGAAGAGACAAGAAAAGAGTAATACTCCAATACATCTAGATTTATCCTTATGAAACATCTTGCAAATCCTTTTCTTTTGATATCTATTAGATCAATAAAATAAAAGAATAATAAAAACACTATTTTATATTAAAAAAAATAGAAAAGAAAACTGTAATGATATAATAAAGAAGGATTTGGATATGCTTAAAGATCTGATCAGCTTTCCCGCGGGAACAAAAACTGATCCACGCAATTTCAATCCACGATACACTTACAAAAAGACCAATTCCCCAATTCTTCGGAACAAATTTAACTCTCATTTATTTGGGCATCGCCTATTCTCAGTTATGTATGCAATAAAACATTTAAGAAACTTTTCACCATTAAATGATACTCCCATGAACATGTAGAATAATTATATGAAGAATTTGGTCCTGAGCATTGGAGAGAGAAAATGTTTGAGAATGTATGCGTGCTCACCCATCGTGTGCTGAAACGGCTTCAAACAGGTACAGCCTTTCACCCAACTCTTTGAGATCCAAATATCTAGCTAGCTCCTCGGATGACACGGCGTCGGGAAGATCCTGCAATCAAATGTTTTTATTTTGTTTCAAGATGACTCTTAAAATAATGGAACTTCAAGAACCAAAAATGTTGTACCCTCCATATAATTATGCATATTTTAACATTTCCACCGACTTATTGGTTAAAGGATGCATTTTTGTAAGCAAAACATTTAAAAGGATTATTGGGATCAAAATCAAATGTCAAATAATTGACCGAATACAAATTAAAAATAACTATTAATTACCCAAACCTCCCCTATGATCTTCCAAATATCCACTTTAAGAAGGGATCATTATCGCAACCTCACCCTGGTCCAAAGCCTAAACATATCAGTATTCTTTTCTTTTAACTGTTATCAGAGATATTATATATTTTTCAGCACATTTCTGCTGCCAATACTATCCTCAATAAGACTTTTCCAAAATATTAAAACATATCAGTAACGGTTCAATTTAGTTCGGTTTTGGAGCAAAACCGCAAATCGAATCATCCCTATATGGTTCCAGAAATCTGGAACCGAACCGGTTCGGATTATGTGGTTTAAAAAATTAAAATATAAATACATAATATAGGACCGGGAATAAAAATTAAACGACACACTATTTTTATCAAGTAAGAAACTGAAAATTTATATTGTAATATCTATATGGTTCGGTTCGGTTTAACATTAAAAATTGTGAATCGAATTGAACCGTGTGGTTTTTAAAAATTGAAACCGTAATCGAACCGCCGCCTACGAAAAAACAAATTGAACCGTGCGGTTTGGCTCGGTTCAGTTTGGCCTATGCACATTAATACATATGTTAAAACTACATCCGGTATCTAATACCCAAGATGAAGAAGTAAAAATATTGACTTTTATAACAAGTATACATGAAGTGTAAGTCACTTCTTTTCTTCTTCTTATACTGAACAATTTCTTTCCGGTGTCAATTCTTTCCACAATAGTGGCAATTTTCTCCTTTGGTAACTCCTTTGGTAACTCTTTAGTGCACAAGACTTGCAAAGTTAGACTTAAATCTCATCTTAGACTTTCTAAATCTCATAGCCTTACCCTTAACTATACAATTAGTATAAGGCTAGTAGGCTTGGTCTTCTTCATATATTTTTGATAGTTCTTAATAAATCTAGCAGCTCGGGCAATATTTTGTCAATCTCATACATGTTGTAATTCATGACAAACTATACATGACTATCTGACAACGGTTGTAGAATTAAGTTAGTAGACAACTTTTGGCCCATTGGAAAACCTAATCTTGAAGGTTCTCAATGTACCCAATTAATTTTCGTACATGATTTCCCACTGAGTCGTGAGCTATCATCTTGCACTGAAACAATGTCTTTGAGACATCGTACCTCTCTTGTCGAGCTTGCCCTGAAACATCTCAAAGTCATACATGCTCTCATGCTGCTTTTGAAACTCAGGAGTCATAATGGCTAGCATGAGGCATTGACATCCAAAGAGTGATCCATATACTTTTTGTAAGTATCTTTATCTGCATGAGATGCAGTACCAAGTGGCTCATCGAGAAGATCATCCTCGAAGACATAGAGCTTCCGTTCAGGCTCAAGGTTAATCTTCAAATTCTTGTACCGGTCCAGGAAGTTTGACCTATTAAGCTTGTCCTTCTCAAGGACCGATCGCGGGGACAAGGTGGGATCTGTGTTACTTGTCAGTGAAATTCTACACTAGCTTATGAAAAGTTTAAATTAGTATTACATTTCAAAATATATTTTACTTTAATAAGATATTTTATTAAAATTCTCTCACTATTTTGCTTCAAATGACCGGTCATAACTAGCATGAACTCCCTGACTCAAGGGTGAGGGTTCGAAAGAGCCGCCCCTTAGAGATCACGGGCAAAAATATTGAATCCCTGATAAGACTTGCATTTGAATTTGAATCTTTCTGAATCATAAATCTTGTGCATCAACTAAATACACCTACACCTTTCATTTGTTCCAACATTGTCATTATCGTGATCGAATCTATGCTTTACTCCGGAGTAGTCTAATAATTCTAGATATTTTCTGCTTGACTCATTTACTTGTCTGTCTTGTTAGCTTGCTTCATGAAAACTGGTACACAAATATTTTTGTTTCTCCTGCCCGTACTTTATTTTACTTTGCTTCTGTTCATTTCAAGGTTCTGAGACTTTTTCCTTCTTGTTCTGAAATTTTCCTTAGTGTCTGTGTCTGCGTCGCCTGCTTCCTGAGCCCGATCTGCGTCAAGCTCCAGCTTCAGGATGTTTATCTGTTGAATTCCAAGTCCGCCGTCATGTTTTTGTATTTTCCCATAAGGGTATTTGTGTTTTTTGTACTATTTCCCATACTAGATATATATGAGTAGAGGGGGTGATTATTGAATGTAATTAAGATTTTCCCCTCTCAACTTGGTATCAGAGCAGCACGCCATAGCCGCGTCGCTTCCGCTTCCGATCGACCTCCGCTCACTCGCTCGCCCACTCGCTCGCTCGCCCGCTCGCAGCCAGCGTCGACTCCGCCTCCGCTCACATCCCGTGTCGCCACCGACCGTTTGAGAGTCGACCGCTCCTCATCTCCCTTCTAATGCCGCCCTAGGCTCCTGCTGTGGATGCTAGGGTCGGCGCCTCTCCTTCTGGACACTGGGGCTACTGTCGTGGGTCTCTTGGCCCCTCTCTTTTGTTGTCGGAGGCTTGGTCGGTCGTGATATGCCCGAGTCTTTTTGTCCCGCTGCCTTACCGCTGCTGTTGGATGCTCTGACAGCCTCTTTCGCTCTTCATTTGGTGTTTTTTGTTGATTGGCAGCCCCCCTCTTGCTCTCATGGGGGATTCTACGGACTCTTCGCCACAAATGAGTGAAGTTATGCCACATATGGGTGACCCGCAGCGGACCCATGGCCACTCAGGCTCGTTGAAGATTACCATCGTTCCCTTGGACGGAACAAATTATTTGGAATGGTCCCGTGCTGCCCAACATGTGATCCGCAACCATCAGATGTTTGGTTACATCGACGGAACTGTTAAGCAGCCATCCAAGACTGACCCTACTTGGAAACGCTGGGACTCCGAGAATTCCCTTGTTGTATCATTGCTTCTTCACTCCATGTCCCCCAAGGTATATCGAAGTTACAAGCTTCTGGACTCTGCTTATGATATCTGGACCCGGGCCAAAGACACGTACTCACAGATTGGGAGTTCCACGCAGATCTATGAGCTTACCCGTCGCATTCTGGAGCTCCGACAGGGATCTATGACTGTGTCCACTCACTTCTCGGAGTTTGAACGGCTCTATCAGGAATTGGATTTTTTCGAGCAGTTTACGGCTTCCTGCACGGCCGACGTCGTGAAGCTGCAGGAAAAGGAGAACCGATACCGCTTACATGTATTCCTGATGGGGCTGAATATGGAGTCTGATACTGTCCGAACTCATATTTTGCATCGATCACCCCTTCCGTCCCTGAAGGAAGCTTTCAGCATGGTTCTTGGTGATGACGATCGACGTCGATCCATCAGCACGACAGCACCTGCGGTGGATCGGTCTGCCTTTGCTAGTGTTGGTAGTGTTGGTCGGGGGGGTTCCAGCAATACCGGCACCATTCCTACGTGTGATCATTGTGGGCGTCGGGGACATTCTCGGGAGGTGTGCTTCAAGCTTCATCCGCACCTTATCCCTCCGGGATCCGGGCTTGGCCGTGGACGTGGAAGTGCCCCTGGACGTGGTGGATACCGTCAGAGCGACACTCGATTTCAGGATGTTGCCTACTCCACAGAGGTTCAGGAGGATCATCAGGGTAAGCTTCCCAGCCATCTTACCACCTCTGAATTGGATGCCCTTCATCGCCTGCTGCACTCCCAGTCTGATTCTTCCCTGAGTGGGACTTCTACTTCATTTGCTACTGCTATGTCAGCTGCTCATGAAAGAACACAGTGTGCCTCTGAGATTTCTCTAGAGGGGGGGAATAGAGTTTTAAAATATTTCTACCCTAACTGTGTTTAACAATAATTTATTCTAAGGAGTTATGCTTAACAATCCAGGCAGAATACAGAATGCAGAAAATAAGTGCAGAATAAAAGATTGGACAGCACAGAAAATCACAGCACAGACACAATGTTTTATAGAGGTTCCCCAAAATGTGGGTAGTCCTCTCTTCTATCACCTGGTAGGAATGCACCACTGTGCCTGAGTCTTTCGATCAGGAGACTCTTAGAACCAATGATCTTTTGATAAGGAGATCATGAACCACCAGATCTTTTGATAAGGAGATCTTGAACCACCAGATCTTTTGATAAGGAGATCTTGAACCACTGAATCCTTTGAAGAGGGATTAATAAAACTCTTTTACAGAATGAGAAAGAAGAAGAGAGAAGGTTGAAGGAATTCTGTTCTCAGAATTCTTATGATGGCTGATTGAAGAACAGCCAATGTGAAGTCCCTCAGAATCTGCTCTTGATTAGCCTCTGCTTTTGATGGTGATGATATGCAGAGACTTTGTTTGTCAGATCCTTTTTGACTTGTTCTAACTCAGATCCTGCTGCTATATGATGGTGATGAGAAGCAGCAGTTGGATCTTCTGGTCTATCAGATGAAGGACACTAGTTCCTTCTATTCTCTTTCACAGCTCTGTATTAGGGTTCCTGAGAGTGAGTGAGAAGAAGACAGGGAACCCTAATTTGAGAAGAGACGGCTGATAGTAATTAATGTTGCTCCCTTCTCTTCCTTCTCTATCCTTATATACCATGTCTCTATTTTGAATTTGTTTCCTTGTTAGGTAAGACCTGAAATGGTATATTTGATAGACATTCTCTTTCCTTCCTTAATTACTTCTCGACCCGTCTAACCAGAAGGTGTATCCTTCCAAGAAAGCCTTTTTCTCCTTTAATGTTTCCTTCTTCTTCAGGCAATTATTAGGTCGTTGGAGAACGGTCTGAAAGATGTGGGCCATGATAGAAGCATCAGAAAGACAGCTGTAAAGATTGAACTTTCACAGACTGTATTCGACGTAGCGTTGAATTAACTTCCTCTCATATCGACGTTGCTTCGAGTTCATCTAAGAGCTGCTTCGATTTCTTCTGTGCTCGGACTGAACTCAGCTAGTCGACGTTGCGTCTATTCCTTATCGACGCACCCGTCGAGTTGAATAGCATCCACTCTGACTTCCATTAACTGCGTCGAGATGAAGTTGACGTTGCGTCGACTTTAGATGGCTTTGACATGTATTCCCTTCTGCGTCAAGTTTGAAGTAGAAGCTGCGTCGACTTCTCAAGTTCCTTCAACAAGTCTCTGGTCTCTGCGTCGATATCTATTCGACGTAACGTCGACTAGTGTTACTTCTACAGTAGAGTTGAACCACTCGAACTTCTAGTCGGAGTAGCGTCGACATGAACTCGATGTTGCGTCGAATTCCATTCGACGCAATTATTAACTTCTGCCATTTTTGCTTCCCTTGGTCTAGTGGTTGAAACTCTTGGTTAAGTGTGACATCCTAAGACATCTAGAGACCAAATTACCCTCACTATACAATGTGTAATTTAAATCCTAGTAGATAAAATCACTTTTAAGTAATTTGTTAAGTTAAATAAAAAAAAAGGTTTTTTCCAACAATCTCCCTCTATTTATCTTAACAAATTTTACAGTTTGTTCAAAGTGATTTTATATAGTTTTTCATAGTATAATCAAACATACATGCAAGATAACATAGACACAAAGGAGAAAACAACAGAAAGCAGATTTCCATATCAAGAAATTGTATAGCATTGTTTTTCCACCAAATGTAATTCCACAAAACCTGATAATTTATCTGGTGACTGAAGTTCAGAACTCCTTCTCAGGGGTTTTTCTTTTCCTGGAGAAGACCTTTGGAATTTTTCTTTGTGCCACATGAAGATGCTCATCATCATCTGCTTCTTCAGCATTATCTTCCTTGAAAAACTCCCCCTGAGTGTGTGCATTTTGTTCAATTTCCTGGGCAACTTCCTGAGCAATCTTGACTACTAGCTCTGTTTCAATCTGAAGTTTCTCCTGATCAGCTGCTGTTCCTACAGCTGTCATTTCAGCTTCCAGATTCCTTTGAATGCTTAGAGAAGACTCCCCCTGAATGTCTGGGATCTCCCCCTGAACTACTGCATCTACTTTCTCATTCACCATTTCTGGAGCAAACTCCCCCTGATCTCCAGGCTCCCCCTGGATCTGTGCTTGTTGGATTATATTAGTTCTGTCAGGAGCTTTATTGGCATCACCTTTATTTTGTCCACCCAACTTTATAACAGGTCTTTCTTCCTCCAAAATGTTCTCCCCCTTCTTAACCTTGCCGGCCAGGGAGGTTAAGAATTCCTTTGTGACCATGGAGGAAGATATAAACTTTTTAAGGCTCTGGAATTTTTGTGAAACCTTAATAACTCACCCTCTATCTGTGAGTGTTTCTTGTCAAATTTCCTGGCCTGAGAGGCCACTTGATCTGCAAAAGTTGAGGAGGCAATGACTACTGCTTCGGAGATGATTTGCTCAATGTCAATGGGAGGATGAGCTAGAGGTGGAGGTGATGAAGGGAAGTCTTCTTGAATATTAGAGAGAGGATAGTAAACTTCAGGTGAGAAATGAATTGGAGGTGGAGGTGGTATGGATGGAAGTAGATGGGTTTGTAAAGGAGATGGTTCAGGTGGAGAAGTGGAAGGGATTTGTTGTTGTTGTTGTTGAAGTGAGGCTAGTGTATCTTCTTGATGAGGCACTGGAACAGTGTCCATTGGGGAGGGATCATCCCTCGGGGGATCTGGAATCTCCCTGTTTGACTCTAGAGGAGGAGGAGATGATGTAGCTTGACCAGGCTTCAAGATCTGCCTGGTCCATTTTGAGAATATCCCTATATTTATTCTTTTACCAGGAGGAATGGGCACTCCTTTGGACTTGCAGATGTATGGATAATGTTTGAGGAGCACTTGGCTCATTACTCACATATAGGCATTTTCTTTATGGGCATACTTGTGCCCAATCATCTTTAGGAGCAGTCTTCCCCAGTTCACCTTCTTCTTAAGCACCAGAATTCCCATTACTTGCAGCTGCTGCTTTGGTATTGCATCACGAGCAGAGACCTTGCAGAGCAGCACTTTTCCTACAATGTCAGCTAGGAATATGTATTCCTCTGTCAGGTCAACCTTTTTGAGGTTAATTGGCTTCTCCTTCCTGAACTGCATTATTTCTAGTACATTCTTTACTTCTTCTGTTGTTAGTTCATTTGAGTCATTCCCTGTGGGTAGATCAAATGTTTGGGAGAGAATTTCTTCAGACACACTGATGTCTTGGCCAGATATTGTCCCGTGGAGAGCACCATCATCTGTCACTGAAACGGTATCCTTGAATTCTGTAAGTTCTATGTCTAGAATCTTACATCGTGTGGAGATGAGCTTTGTTAATCCAGCAGAATCAAATAGGCCAAGGATGGCCTTGAAACTTTCTGCAGCCACATTGAAGGAGTCAATGTCGACATTGAATCCTGAGTTCACCTTTGGTGGAGCCATTTGAATTAATGTACCTGCAAGTAAGAAGAAAACAAGAGACAGAGAGCACAAGGGACACGAGCGCAAGAGAGCTGGAGAGGAGGAGAGCAAGAGAATTCGAAACCGTAAATGTTTCGACGCAGTAATTGCTTAAAAGCAGATGAATCGCCGCTACTTAGGGTTTATGTCGACGTACCGTCGATAATACTTATTATTTGGCGCGCAAAGCTGTGTTGAGATTGCTTTTAGAAGCAACTCTGCGCACGTTGATATGTCGACGTTGCGTCGACAAGTACTCGACGTAGCTTCGAGATTATTCTGAGACCCTAAGGCGACGTAGTCCTGTCGACGTTACGTCGAATTCCAATCGGCGTGACTTCGGATTTAATCAACAATTATTAAGTCGGCGTATGCGTCGATAAGAACTTGACGCTGCGTCGAATTCTATTCGAATTGTCTGCTCTGTGTGCTTCTTGACGCTGGCGTCGAGTAGAAGTCAATGGTACGTCGACTTTTATTCGACGCATCTCTTAATAAACATATCTATTTCTTTTAGAAGATTCTTGCTGTTTTTCCCAGCAATTTTATTTATTGAAAATAGATCATAATATGATGTTATAAATGTTAAAGAGGATTCAAGATAGAAATTATTCCCTTGAATGACTCTTGTTCCTTATTCATGACCTACATCATTCTTCCCACTCAATTTTTCTGAGTGGGACCCTACCTACACCTGCACAGATAATTCAAACATTAGAAGGGACCCAGGTTACTTTGGGCCCTTTGCTTTTATCAATATAGGATTCAATGAAAGAATAGAAGGGTCTTTCATGATACCCTTTGGGATGATAAAGAATGGATCTCCCAAACCTATTATGTTGATACTTGAAATGAGAATAAAATGTATCAAAATATAATAAATCAGCAGAATGTTTGATTATCCTATGTTTTGATTTATTCTTTTGGTTGTAGTTATTTGACCTCTCTAGATGACCCCTGCCTAGGGGTTTGTCCTTGTTATTTAGATTTGTCCTTTTAGGTTTGTCTAACCTGTCTGGATGATTGTTCTCTCCACCCTTGGGTGATGCACTCTTCTCACTAGATTGATATTCACTAGATCTAACAAATGGCACTGGATTTTTCCAGGCTGGTTTCCTAGATGTTTCTGTGCTAGTGGAGGGTTCTGCTCCTAATCCTAGGTGATTAAATCTCATAGAGAGATTTTCAGTGATATCCTTGAGCTTTTAACTCCTCCCATTGAGTGAGTCCTCAAAAGACCTTTGTCTTTGCTAGCTCCTCTTTTAGATTTGTATTTTCCTCTCTAAGCTTAATCAACTCTAACTCTTTATCATTAATTTCATTTGTTAGGTTTTGATTAGTTAGATGCATTTCATTTTTCTTAAGGTTCTCTAGTTCAGTTCTAGCTATGCCTAGTTCTTTTTCTACCCTAAGATGTTCAATGCATAAATCTTTAAAGCATGATTTAAAATCTTCTGAAATAAAATCAAATTCATCAAAGACAGATGATACCTGATCATTTTCTTCATCTGATACCATCCCAAGAGCCATCATGCAGGCTGCTACTGCTTCTTCTTCATCCTCACTTTCAGATGATGAGTCTACTTCTGCTTCAGAATCACTCAAAGTCTCAGCAATAAAGCCTTTGGCTTTCATCTTTTCCTTTCCTCTGATGAACTTCTTCTTCTTCTTCTCATCCTTGCTGTTGCTTTTCTCCATTTGCTCTTGTGGGCAGTCAGGAGCAATGTACCATGGTTTGTTGCAGGTATAGCAGATAACCTCCTTCTTTGGAGTCTTATCATACCTGGGCCTTGAGTACCTTTCTCTTCTCCTTGAGTCCTCAGTCTTTACCCACTTCTTGAATCTCTTTGCCAGCAGACTGAACATTTCATCCTCAGGAGTGGAGGACTCTCCTTCAGCAGCTTTGAGAGCAAGGGACCTTTGAACAGGAGCTGGAGAGGTCTCCCTTTCTTCAGCCTCAGCCCTATTTTTCAAAAGCATCTCATAGGACTTAAGTTTTCCTAGCAAATATTCAGTTGAGATTTCTCTGTGGCATCTGGATTCTCTGATTGCCTAGATCCTTGAATCCCAAGAGCTAGGGAAGCACATGAGAATCTTATCAATAATTTCAGTCAAGGATATTTCATTGTCTAAGCCTCTGAGCTCATTAATGATAAAACTGAATCTGTCATACATATTGGCAACAAATTCTTCAGCCTTCTTTTGAAAATTCTCATACTGGGATATGAGAAGGGACTTTTTGTCCTTTCTTTCATCAACACTTCCCTCAACCATTGTGGTGAGGGAATCCCAGATCTCTTTTGCTGATTGGCATTCAACAACTTTTTGGAAAATGTCATCAGTCATTGTTGATACCTGAATATTCATGGCCTTGGCATCACATGCCTTGACCTTCTTCTCAGCCTCTGTTCATTCCTTTCTTGGAACAACCTCAGTTGTTGAGGTTTCTCCTTCCTTTTGTCTGACTGGAGCAGGAGGACCTGTGAGAAGAACATCATAGATATCTTCATCAATGGAATTCATGTAAAGTTTTATTCTAGCCTTCCAGAGTGTGAACTTATTTAAGTTACACACTGGAGGTCTTGTTGAAGCATAATCCTTAGTACTCATTTTCTTTATAAAGTATGTTTATAGAAAAGAAATAAGAGTAGGAGGTCTTTTTGATCAAGGTGTTAACATCTTAATGACCAACCTCCCTCTGATACCAATTGAAAGAACACAGTGTGCCTCTGAGATATCTCTAGAGGGAGGGGGGTGAATAGAGTTTAAAAATATTTTTACCCTAACTGTGTTTAACAATAATTTATTCTGAGTTATGCTTAACAATCCAGGCAGAATACAGAATGTAGAAAATAAGTGCAAAATAAGAGATTGGACAGCACAGACACAATGAATTTTATAGAGGTTCCCCAAAATGTGGGTAGTCCTCTCTTCTACCACCTGGTAGGAATGCACCATTGTGCCTGAGTCTTTTTATCAGGAGACTCTTAGAACCAATGATCTTTTGATAAGGAGATCATGAACCACCAGATCTTTTGATAAGGAGATCTTGAACCACCAGATCTTTTGATAAGGAGATCTTGAACCACTGAATCCTTTGAAGAGGGATTAATAAAACTCTTTTACAGAATGAGAAAGAAGAAGGGAGAAGGTTGAAGGAATTCTGTTCTCAGAATTCTTATGATGGCTGATTGAAGAACAGCCAATGTGAAGTCTCACAGAATCTGCTCTTGATTAGCCTCTGCTTTTGATGGTGATGATATGCAGAGACTTTGTTTGTCAGATCCTTTTTGACTTGTTCCAACTCAGATTCTGCTGCTATATGATGGTGATGAGAAGCAGCAGTTAGATCTTCTGGTCTATCAGACGAAGAACACCAGTTCCTTCTATTCTCTTTCACAACTCTGTATTAGGGTTCCTGAGAGTGAGTGAGAAGAAGACAGGAAACCCTAATTTGAGAAGAGAGGACTGATAGTGATTAATGCTGCTCCCTTCTCTTCCTTCTCTATCCTTATATACTTTGTCTCTATTTTGAATTTGTTTCCTTGTTAGGTAAGACCTGAAAAGGTATATTTGATAGACATTCTCTTTCCTTCCTTAATTACTTCTCGACCCGTCTAACCAGAAGGTGTATCCTTCCAAGAAAGCCTTTTTCTCCTTCTTTACTATTTCCTTCTTCTTCAGGCAATTATTAGGCCGTTGGAGAACGGTCTGAAAGATGTGGGTCATGATAGAAGCATCAGAAAGACAGCTGTAAAGATTGAACTTTCACAGAGTGTATTCGACATAGCGTCGAATTAACTTCCTCTCATATCGACGCTGCTTCGAGTTCATCTAAGAGCTGCTTCGATTTCTTCTTTGCTCTGACTGAACTCAGCTAGTCGACGTTGCGACTATTCCTTATCGACGCACCTGTCGAGTTGAATAGCATCCACTCTGACTTCCATTAACTGCGTCGAGATGAAGTTGACGTTGCGTCGACTTTAGATGGCTTTGACATGTATTCCCTTCTGCGTCGAGTTTGAAGTAGAAGCTGCGTCGACTTCTCAAGTTCCTTCGACAAGTCTCTGGTCTCTGCGTCGATATCTATTCGACGTAACGTCGACTAGTGTTACTTCGACAGTAGAGTTGAACCACTTGGACTTCTAGTCGGAGTAGTGTCAACATGAACTCGATGTTGCGTCGAATTCCATTCGACGCAATTATTAACTTCTGCCATTTTTGCTTCCCTTGGTCTAGTGTTGACACTCTTGGTTGAGTGTGACATCCTAAGACATCTAGAGACCAAATTACTCTCACTATACAATGTGTAATTTAAATCCTAGTAGATAAAATTACTTTTAAGTAATTTGTTAAGTTAAATCAAAAAAGGGGTTTTTCCCAACAGCTCATACTGCCGCGACTCCTCCATCTGAGTGGATCATTGACTCTGGTGCTACTGACCACATGACTGGTTCCCCCACAGGTTTTTCCTCTTACACCCCCTTGTCTGGTAAGGATAAAGTTGTTTCGGCCAATGACACTTTATCCCCTATTGCTGGAAAGGGGAACATCTCTTGTTCCTCCTCTCTTTCGCTTACTTCTGTTCTGCATGTCCCTTCGTTTCCTCGCAGTCTCCTTTCTATTAGCAACCTTACTAAATCTCTTAACTGTTCGGTAACTTTTTTCCCTGATTCTTGTGTCTTTCAGGAACTGGGTACGAAGCGGTGCATTGGCAGTGGTAAGAATCGTGGTGGTCTGTACTATCTGGATGCTGCTCGGTCACCCCTCGCTCTCTCCTCGTTTGCTGCTGCTACCGAGTCCGATGCTCGACGCTGGCACTTGCGTCTTGGTCATCCGTCTCCTGTTTATCTTCAGAAATTGTTTCCTGCTTTATCTCCTTTTGTTCAAAATTTAAATTGTGATGTGTGTGTGATGTCTAAACATGTTCGGCACTCTTTTTCGCATTTATCTTCTCCTAGTAGTATGCCCTTTGCTATTATACATTCTGATGTTTGGGGACCGTCCCCTGTTGTTTCCTTATCTGGTTATCGGTGGTTTGTTACTTTTATTGACTGTTTTTCCCGGACTACCTGGGTTTATCTGTTAAAGAAAAAAGGGGAAGTTTCTTCTGTATTTCAGAGCTTTCATAAGATGGTACAAACTCAGTTTGGTGGTACCATTCGTGTTCTTCGTAGTGACAATGGGGGGGGGGGGGGTATGATGACCGTGGGGTGTTCGGTGCATACCTCTCTAATAATGGTATTATTCACCAAACCACGTGTGTCTATACGTCCACCCAAAATGGTGTGGCCGAACGAAAAAACTGGCGTCTTCTTGATGTTGCTCGTTGTCTCCTTGCCACTATGCATCTTCCAAAATCTTTTTGGGAGGATGCTATTCTGACGGTCACTCATCTTATCAACCGTCTTCCCTCCCGTGTTCTTGACTATATGACTTCGTTGGCGCGTCTCTCAACTACGTCTGTTATTCACACTTCCTCTCTCCCACCCCGTGTATTTGGGTGTGTTTGCATTGTTCATGTTCACACGCCACTTCGGGATAAGCTTGACCTCCGCGCTCTCCGATGTGTCTTTCTTGGCTACTCCACCACCACTAAGGGGTATCGGTGTTATCACCCGCCTACCAAACGTTTCTTTTGCACCATTGACGTCACATTCCGCGAAGAGGAACCTTATTATGTGGACTTGACTCCTACTTGTCGTCAGGGGGAGACTGATGTCGATGCCCGGGATGCTTCCCCTATTCCTCTTCCTCTTGTTCCCCCATCAGTTCCTGTTATGTCCATACCATCTACATCGTCATCCACTCCTCTTGTTTCCCCATCAGTTCCTGTTATGTCCATACCCTCTACATCGTCATCCACTCCTTATTTACCGACATCTACGCTTTTTCCCTACATACCATTATCCATCTCTCATCTCTCCGTTGCCACATGTCTATCACCGCCGAAAACCAGATATCCTGCCCACTGCTGCTCTGCCATTGCCAATGTCGTCGTTGGACTCAGTTTTCGATGCTGACTTACATGTTCCCATTGCTCTGCTAAGAGGTAAGACTGTATGTACGGAACATCCTATTTCTAATCATGTTGTTTATGATCATCTCTCTAAGCCACATCGGGTTTTTATATCGTCGTTGTCCGAAATCTCTATCCCTAAGACATGGCAGGAAGCGGCTGGTATTCCTGCATGGGCACAAGCAATGAAGGAAGAAATGTCCGCTTTGGAGAACCATACATGGGATGTTACTCCTCTTCCTCCTGGCAAGAAACCCATTGGTTCTAAATGGGTCTTCTCAGTCAAGCAGAACCAGGATGGGAAAGTTGAGCGGTGTAAAGCTAGGTTGGTTGCTCGTGGTTACACCCAGACTCTGAGAGTTGATTACCAGGAGATTTTTGCCCCGGTGGCAAAGATGAACTCTATTCGTGTGATCATTTCATGTGTTGTGATCTTAGATTGAGAACTTCATCAACTGGACATCAAGAATGCATTCCTACACAGTGACCTCAAAGAAGAAGTGTACATGGACCTTCATCCGGGATTCGTGAAGAAGGGACAAAAGGGTCTTGTTTGTCGTTTATGGAGGTCTTTATATGAGCTGAAACAGTCTCCAAGGGAGTGGTTCGGCAGATTTCACAAGGCTATGATCAAGTTTGGTTATAAACATGGTCACTCAGATCATACTTTATTTATCTGGAGGAATGAAGGTAAAATCGTCGTGCTCATTGTCTATGTCGATGATATTGTGATCACTGGACATGACTCGGATGAAATTGCTAAGCTGAAGGCCCTCCTGTCAGCGGAGTTCGAAGTAAAGGACCTGGGAAGGCTCCGCTACTTCCTAGGAAGTGAAGTGACCCATTCTGACAAAGTTGTGTTTATCTCACAACGTAAATATGTGTTAGATCTGCTAGAGGTGACCGGTATGCTTGGTTGTGCTCCTGCTAACACACCTAAGGAGGAGAACCATGGGATTGATGAAGATAGAAATGGTGATCGTGTGGATGCGGCCAGTTATCAGAGATTGGTGGGAAAACTTCTATACCTCTCACATACGCGTCCTGATATCACGTATGTTGTTGGGATCCTGAGTAGGTATATGTACGCTCGAAGAGTCATACACCGGGATGCTGCCTTTCGTGTTCTCCGGTTTTTGAAGAAAGCTCCCGGACGGGGGCTAATGTTCTCAAAGAATGATCATTTGAAGATTGATGTCTTCACCGATGCTGACTGGGTCGGTAGTCGTGATGACCGGAAATCTACCACAGGTTACTGCACATTTGTCGGAGGAAACTTGGTTACGTGGCGCAGCAAAAAACAAAATGTGGTGGCAAGATCCAACGCAGAAGTGGAGTATCGGGCAATGTCCCAAGGTCTCTGTGAATGTCTGTAGTTGTGTACCTTATTGCAAGATCATGGGCTTCAGAAGGATACTCCCATCTCTTTGTACTGTGATAACAAAGCGGCGATCAACATAGCTCATAATCCAGTTCAGCATGACAGGACCAAGCATGTTGAGGTGGATCGCCACTTTATCAAAGATCATCTTGAAAAGGGAAACTTAGTTACTCCCTTCGTCCACTCCAGAGACCAGTTGGCCGATGTCTTCACCAAGAGTTTGGGATCCGATGCCTTTACTGATGATATCCATAAGCTTGGGATGACAGATATCTACTATCCAACTTGAGGGGGAGTGTTGAATTCCAAGTCCGCCGTCATGTTTTTGTATTTTCCCATAAGGGTATTTGTGTCTTTTGTACTATTTCCCCTACTCGATATATATGAGTAGAGGGGGTGATTATTGAATGCAATTAAGATTTTCCCCTCTCAACTTTATCTTCTTGTCGTGACAGGTTCTATTTTTATGTTTCATTTCATTTAACTGTCAGATATTTCTTTTATGTAATAATTACGATCAGTCATTTTCTCTGTTATCATGGACAACTGCTAGGCTAATTAATATATGTATAAGAATTTGACATGATTTGCATGTTCATTTCTCTGGATTTGTCATTGTATAAAAATCTGTATCTAAACTTGTATCGTGAGTTTTATTACAAATACATGTGCATTTAATAATCTCACTGTCATATTTTAAAGCTTCCGCATAAAAACAATCTATTTTTCTCTAAAGTAATTATTCTAAAACTAAGTATCAGTATTTCAGTTTCTGCCTAACAGACATTGAGATTCTTTCCCCCATGTCTGTGGCATCACGACCCGCCTGTAGCGCACTCTGATATTTTTTATTAGACGGGTCGTGATAGTTGGTATCAGAGCTAGGTTAGCTTCTAAAGATAAAGTATTTTATGATTTTTCACCTATTTTGAATCTTATTATAAGTATATATATGCATGCAACATTCCTTCACTCACCTTGTCATTATCTGTTGTTCGCGTCTGAAACGCATGCACATTACACTCATAAGCACGAGTAATATGCACACGAATGTTAATGGGTTATGAGCAAACTTAACAATTTATGCATATGAATTTCCACTAGGATATACACCGTTTGCGAATATTAAATGGATATGGGCAGTTTAATATTTTCAAGTGTGATGCATTAGATCATAATATGTATGGCATGTTAAGTGAAATGGGCATTTAACATGACATGTGTATTCATTCATTTGCATTCATATCATTAATCATTGCACAAGTGTGAAGCTAAGAACAATAATAATGATTGTACACACATGAATTTACTATTTGTTTGACATTGCACATAATCTCATTGTTGCATTTGCATGATCATTACCTAGAGTTGTCCAATGAAAATGCTGTAATAATTATATGATCTATGTACCTGACGATATGGAATGTATTAGAATCTCTAGTTTCAATACCCCGGTATTCGTAATCAGTGCTTCATGTTCCACTTGCCTATCAACCTCATTCGGTCCTCTTGTATCCCCTTCTAGTTAGCTCCTAAGTGTCAGCGAGAAATGAGAGTCTTCTTATAAATTGTTCTGCTGAATTACTTCGGCGTTGTTTTGTGCTCTTCCATCGCCAGTGTGACTCACTTTTGTCATCACTCAATCGCCATTCAACTTCTTTTTCCCATTTGGTCTTCTATCTTCCTTTCATAAAAAGATTTTTCTGCTCTAGAATTCTCGAGTCATACCGCTCAATTTCTAGCTATTTGAAGAAATCTCCGTGATCCCTGAAGTCAATCCTTCGTATCCGTCCGAACTCGCTAAGATTGTGCAGTCCGCTTGAGAACTTGAATCTGATATGCGTAGCAAGTATCCGTAACTTTTCTCTTGATCTTGGTAAGTCCACGTGCATGTTTTTCTTCCTACTTCAGTATATTCATAATTAGTTTTCATATCTTTATTTGCAAAACCTTGTTGGAATGAATGACATCTGAATCTTTGTCATAAGAGGCCCCATCCAGAAAATCCTCAAAAAATTTGGGACGAAACTTCCTAAGTGGGGGAAAATGTAACAACTCAAATAAAAGGAATAATAAAACAAACTTTTAATATTGTAATTATTAGCCGCAGCCCAGCCCCCCCCCCCCCCTCCCCCCCGATTAAATCGCTTTTGCGATAGGTTTTCCCGTCTCCCACTCCTGTGCAATCCCATCGCTCTCGGGCGGTTCCGTCTCTCCCGTGCGATTCCGCCTCTCCCGATCGCTGCGCCTTCGGTTCGCATTCGTCTCCCACGCGTCCTCCCCTCTAGCCGGCGCCTCCTCCTGCTCCTCCTTCCCTTTAAGAGCCGACAGTTCTTCCTCCCCCTCCTCTGCGCTCGTGGACGACAGTAACCTTGTCTCCAGCCTCCCTTCGTCAAGGCCGCAACAACTCTTCACCTCCAAGGGGGCCGGTAACCTCCTCTCCATTTCTGGAGGCCGGCATCGGCTTCCTCCCTCCCCTCAAGGCCGACAGCGGCAACCTCCTCCTCCGGCAACCCTCCTTGTGTACGTTTTGGCCGAGTTTTGCGAAGGGGGCCACTATGGTTTGCTCGAAATCTCCTTTAATCGGATTTTTGAGTCCGAAATTAGTCTCCTTGGGTAAGAAACTCCTTTTTCCCCCTTTATTCATATTTTCCTATTTTTTTTAACTTGGAAATTTTGCCTCCAAATTTGCATTCAACTTGTGATTCAAGATTCTTGCCCTATTTTAATCGTCTAACCGTGATTTGTTCTTAATTTTCGGTGCCGCTCCTCAATTTAATCGGTGGGAACACGCAAAGCCCTCTCTAATTTAGGGTTTCTACTAGCCAAGCGTCGTCAAGTCTCCATTTCCGCGTGGTAATCTCCTCTTCCCTCACATTTGAGGGAGGTAATTCATAAACCCTCTCGTGCTTTAAATTTTGTAAATTAATTGTCTGTGTTAGCATAGTGAATTCTCCAATATCGCTTTCGTTGTTCTTGAATAGGTTCGAATTATGGTTTCTGATTTTTACCTGCGTCGCTTAGCCGCCGCCATCAGTTTCAGTCGCACCTTAAGGCAAGTAGAGATCCCTTTCTCTTGCAAGCATTGAGTTTAAATTATTTCGTTTGTTCTTATGATTATTTGTCTTCTCTCTTGAATTTTTGATCTGTAAAATGAATTTAAATCTTCAATTCCTAATCTTTCAAGTTAGTAGTTTAGGGTTTAATATATTTGGAATGACATGGGTTTGTGATCTTGAATGATTTTATTTGGAAATCACTCAGATGATTAATTTTCTCATTCGATGTATAATTGGAAGAATGGTAGAATTTTTTGTCTTGAGAAACGAGGGTCATAATGATAATTGATAAGGTTTCCTTTTAGCAATCAAATAATTTGTGTTTTATATAATATTTGGATCGTACACATTTTTACTTGGAAGATAATCGTGTCTTAGAATGGTCTAATCTTGATGGGTACTTGCTATCCCAAAAATGATGCATAAAAATTTTATCACTCGTGAATACCTGAACCCGCAAGTTTCAAAAATCTCTATCTAGTTTTTTTCTGTGTCATCGAATCTTGTTTCTTATGTCTGTATGGCCCTAAGACTTGTGTAATTATTATTCCATGACTTGATTCCCCCTCTTTCATGTTTATAAATTCTACTCGTGTATATCTGAATCAGTAATTGGTAACATATCTTGATACGCTAGGAATCACCAAATTATGAATCATTTAATTCATTAATAACATAAGCGAACAATGAAAGGTGGTATTTAATTGATGCAACTCCTCAACTTGGGTTCCTTCTTGAATCCCTAACGGGAACAAAGGACCGGTCATAGCTAAGCATGAACTCCCTGGCTCAAGGGTGAGGGTTCGAAAGAGCTGACCCTTAGAGACAATGGGCAGAAATCCTGAATCTCTGATAAGACTTGCATCTGAATTTGAATCTTTCTTAATCATGAATCCTGTGCATCAACTAAAGACATCTACACCTTTCATTTGTTCCAGCTTATGTCATTATCGTGATCGAATCTATGTTTTACTCCGGAGTAGTCTAATAAATCTAGATATTTTCAGCTTGACTCATTTACTTGTATGTCTTGTTTGTTTGCTTCATGAAAACTGGAACACAAATATTTTTGTTTCTCCTGCTCGTACTTTATTTTACTTTTGTTAGGAACAGTGCCCATCAATGTTCCTGATTTGAAGAAGTGTTCAGGTCAATGATAAAATCATTATGTATTTGATGGTATGCATAGTTTATACTTGCAGAGATTAAATCATATGTCCAGTACTTCTCCAATCTCACTAAGTCTAAA
Source organism: Dactylorhiza incarnata (assembly GCA_033032865.1). NCBI lineage: Eukaryota > Viridiplantae > Streptophyta > Magnoliopsida > Asparagales > Orchidaceae > Dactylorhiza > Dactylorhiza incarnata. The sequence goes on along the minus strand of JAWHQI010000012.1, from coordinate 14,656,867 downwards.
ATCGTCGAGAAGGATTGAACATATCGTCGAATAAGCACTCATACATCGTCGAGATTACTCTCAGAGTTAAGCAGAAGGTTCATGTCAATTATCGTCGAGATGCGGACTGGACCTTCCCCATCATCCCGGAGAAGGTGGAAATTCTGAATTTCTACGGAGCGGTGCCCCCACAGCTCCCTCTGAATACCATCGCTTCCATCGGGTCATACATCATCTACATGCGGACTAAGAGCATCCGCTTCAACTAGGAGGTCTTCCGCTCAAAGTTCCGCGTGCGGTCGCGGGAACACGGACTGATGTACTTCGGCTCGGAGAAATTCCGAGTTCTCAATCTGGCGAACAAGATCCACGGCTGGCAGTCGCGGTTCACCATATTCAAAGGGGACTTTGGCGATCTCCAAACGACACCAGATCCATGGGAGGAGAATACCTTCAAACCGCCCATGCTTTCGGCGGCGGAGGAGCAAATAGTGATGTTCATTCAAGGCACCCCACTGGACGCTGTACATTATGTCTGATGCATGCGGTAGGTCAAAGACCTGCCTATAAATGAATGTAAATATAGGCGGTTAGGAATTTTTGTAACCGCGCATACCTTCGAGTTCTGACGATTTCTTTCTTTTGCAGTTGTCTTGATGGCACCGGCGTCAAAATCGTACCAGCCTCCCGGAAATGTCCTAACTGCCACTGAGAAGGGGCGCATTCAGGACTTGAGGAGGGAGACCGAGCTCGCCAAAGGTAGGGCGGGATCTTCGAAGAAAAGGCGCATGTCCTCGCGAACTACTGTAGATGAAGATGGGGCGCCCGTCTTTTTGGGCCTAGAGGAGGACCTCCTCGATCTCTGGAGCAACCCGTTGATGTTGCGGGACCCAAAGGCGGTTACCCTGAGCACTCACCTTCCCTCCTGGAGGGAGTCCGGGCAGACTTTGTCGCACGCTCTTGCGGTCACCTCTGCAGTGTTCGACGGGGAAAATTTGGAGGAGATAAGGAAGGTGCGCGTGGAGGATATTTCGAAGAAATCAGCCGCGGAGACCCTGAGGGCGGTTACATATAACTACGCCGCCTTATGCGCCCTCGATGATTCGTTGGTTGTGAACAACCGCTTGCGCGAAAAGCTAAGGGTAATACAAATAATTCATTGAGTAAGGGTGACTACACATACCTGCCCGCGCTTACTAATTCACTATTTCTTTCAGGTGAGTTTAATTGCGAAAAATCTGAAATTCCAAAGAGAAGCACTCCGGATTTCCAGGCAGTCAGTGCAGGTCGCCCTTGATCTCCTGAAGGAGCAAGGAGCGTTGAAGGATGAGTTTGCGGATCTTGACTATGCGACTCTCTTCAAAGAATTTGTGGATGCGGATCTCCCCGATTCGGAGGATGAGGTAAATGAGCAAGAAGCGGACACCGTGGAGGAGGTCGCGGATCCTGGGGCGGAGGGAGAGGAACGGTCTATGCGATCAGGGACTCCTTCGAGCAGATATAGTCATTCTTCGGGGTCTCGCACAAATAAGTCCAAGTCCGCCAAAAAGAGGTTGCGGCGGAGTCGGAGACGGAGTCTGAAGAATAACTGTATTTTTATTTCCATTTTTTGAGTGATCGCGCAGATATCTTTTGTAACTGCGGTCTCTTCATATTGTACCTCTTGAAAAGCTATGATAATACTTGATTTTGTCGCGATCTCTCTTTGTGTTCATGTGAATATACATAGATCATGCATATACTTGTACTTAATAATTTACAGCGAACCTTTGCCAAATGACTTGTGTGAATACCAAAGTCGTGAATGTTGTATCAATTGTCGATATATTGCTTATTTAAATAATGTATACGCACGGCCATTAGGTAGTATCCGCGACTTACTAGCATGAAGATGCCCGATCGGGGCAAAAAAGTTGATATAAACTCCTGAGATAGAATGATCGTCACACAGTCCCTGACATTGGTGATTGCGCAATCCCATAGATGGTGCCGAGACAATATCAATATTTAAGGACCGGAGAACCCTGTTGTGGTGATAACCCGATGCGGACACGGTACTTGTGTCCGCCCGTCATAATTAAGAGTAATGATTAGTGAGAATCCCCAACACTCAATAGGACTGATAGTCTATGCGCCCACCGTAGGTGTAACCGCACATTATACTTTTTAATACTCAAAAGAACCGAAAGAAGATAAGTCGAGAACAATCGATAACTAGGGCGATCATTATATGAGCGGTTTTCGAATACTCCAGATTATGCATTAGATAGTGCGTGATTGCCCGCATAGCGTGCGACCTCTATATGAGTGTCCACACGACATATGATATTACTTAGCTAGAGAACTGCAAAAGAAAATGCCAGCTTGGTGTTGTTACCAATAATGTAACTGCCCATTGAATAGTCTAGAGAACGAGACTTGGATATCCCATTGTTCGAGAGACACTGTCGATAATGTTGCCAAACTGACTCAAGTATTCAAAAGTCGGGGGCTTGCTTAGATCAATTAACTGGACAGAAATAAGATGACTGTGGAGCTTTCCTCCGCCGGAATCGTCTAGTGGGGCTATGGGTGTCCGAAGACAGAGCGCTGCTCCGAAAAGACAACCTGGGGGTACTATGGCATCCACTACTCATTCTGAGGGGTCTATCACCACAGGTTAAGGTGGCCAGTTGGGCATATGGCATCCGTGGAGCGTTCCTCCGCAAAAGACGTTCGGACACGTTCGAGGGGGATAAGGCATCCATAATGTGGAGCCTGTCCAAAGAAAGGCACCAAGAACGGTAGCAACACCTTTGTTGATGCGCGACTGGCTGTTATGTTCGCTCAGATCTACAAAGCCTACCACGTATGTCAGTCGGGAGATTATCCAACAACGGCAATTGTAGTGGAATTACGTGAGTGATAAGAGGACGCAAATCGTGCTGACAGAGAGGGTCAGAGACTTGAAAATCTCTGCAAGCCAATGGATCCGGATATCGAAAATGGAGGGGTTCAAGCAAGTTCCAAGAACTGCCCAAGGGGAGTAAGAAGGGGTGATGCTAAGAGTCCTCCGCTCGACTGGATGAACATCACAGGTCAAGGGGAAATAGATAAGTCATGGTTTTAATATCCGAGTTGTTATTTATTGCCTCGGGGCAGTTCGAGAGATCTCTCACCGTGAATGAAAAGTGTTAGTATTTTGTGAGCAACCATAAGAGCATATTCATTGCTAAAATAAGTAAATGAACTGGAAATGAGAGCATGAAAATGCGTAAGAACAAAGATACTAGTGACAGAGCTCTGCAGGTCACGTCTCAATCTCCCACTACTTCTGGCTAGAAAAGGGATCCTCCATTGTTGCTTCGGAGACCCGAGGGTTGATATACTCGCTAATTGCGCTAACCAAGCGATTGTAACATTCCCTGGCCGTCCTGGGGTCGCTGCAGACCATGAACTGCCTTCCCCCCAGTGGGAGTTTTACCGTCTGATGGTAGAAGTTATGGCTTGATAATCATCCAGGAGGAGTCTCCCAAAGATTGTGTTATAGCTGCTTGGTGCGTAAATTACCAGGAAGGGATCCTACCTGGCTATTCCACACATGATCACTGAGAGATCGAAGCTCCCATCCACCTCTTTCCTTTCTCCTGAGAAGTCGTACAGGGGCCCATCACAAGCCTTCAGGGGCTTACTCATGTTCATGGCGTCAAAAGCCGGCTTGAACAAAACATTGACTGAGCTGTCAGTGTCGATAAGAATCCTCGATACCGTGAAGTTGTCTAGTACTTGATCACGATCGCGTCGTGGAACGGATTAACTGTCCTCGGGAGATCTTCCTCTTTGAATGTGACTACTGTTGGGTTTTTTATAACAACACATCAGATGTGCGCAGCGGAAAGAAAGAATAAGAATAAACCAAAAGAGTTTCGGATCTTGCGATTTCATGAATCAAGAAATAAGAAGGGGAAAGAAACACATTGCAATAAATACATGAAGGGAGTTGAGTCAACACACAACCGAGATGCTCCAAGAAGAAATCCCGAAGACAAGCTCTGAGATCCAAATACTGAAATAGATCGGCACCTCTATAGAAGTCCACACAGTGAAGGAGAACCCCACGACCCTTGTCCAACAAGAGCTGGGATGGAGAAAGGATGCCCTCTTCGTCTCCCACGAATTACTAGATCCGACGACAGGGAGAGGCGACGGCGATCTCGTGGAATGCGGACAGAACCGTCGAGGCCTATGCGGAACCCTTCCGTTTCGGCTCTGTCGGTTTCACAAAAAGCCTACAGGAAACTTAATCGCTTCCTGTTTTTATACTCAAGGCATAAAACATACTATCCGCAGACCCACGACTTTATTGGAGTTAACACAGAAATTCGTCGAGTATACCAAATTCGTCGGGTCCATCTAATTCGTCGAATACATCATGATCCGTTGAGACAATCTCGACGTATCGTCGAATACAACGCGCTCCGTTGAGACAATCTCGACGTATCGACGGTTCGACGAGACGAATCAATGCGTGTTCTGTCGAAACGATCTCGATGACTCGTCGAGTACATCAAATTCGTCGAAACGATTCAACGAATTCGACGAGACCAATAAACACACATATCGTCGAGACAATTCGACGATTCGTCGAGTACAAGACAATTCGACGAGACCCTCTCGACGATTCGTTGTGTACTACTTTTCTTATCGAGACATTCTCAACGCAACTCCAATTTGTCACAGGATTGGTCCTCCATTCATATCGAATATGAGTAGGACCAACACAATCCTTCATCCAACTTCTCCAACACTTTTATGTGTCATCCTATAGGCTCATATTGCGTTAGCAGTAAGACTAACTAATTGATTGCTTTGAGATCACCTTGGAAAAACCAACAACTACCCCTCGGGAGGGTGCCATGAGAGAGGTGGAAGCACTTCCCTTTCTCGGAGGCGCTACACAATTGCTTTCTTGGAGGACTCGGGGTCGGCTCCTCCGTGGATGTAGTTGATGTAGCCAAGTTGGCCGACATCATCTGTCTCCACACATTCTTCTCCTCCGACATCCTCATAGATGTCCGTGCTGACTTGCTCTTTGTTCTCACACCTTGGTCCCCTCAAACTCGATGCTTCCTTTTCTTTCCCCTTGCTTGAGGTGGAGGCACCTTTGGAATGATTGGCTAAGAAGTCCTTCCATTTCCATTCCCTCAGCAGCCTTGCTACTAAGTCACGGAGGGCTTTGCAGATTTCTGTATCGTGCCCAACGTCACAATGGAACTTGCAGTAAAGGCTCTAATCTTTGTTTCCGAACCCTGCCCTCAGGGACTGGGGTCTCTTAAAACCTGGTTGCTTCTAGAGTATTTCTACTACCTCATCTATAGGCATTCCTATGTCTGTATACTCATCCTGGGAGTCCTCCCACTGAGTTAGTGTTGGAGTCGGAAGAAGAGGGGGCACATTCCCACCATGTCGGGGGAACTGAGGTTGTGTCGGCCTCATTTGTTGAAACTGACGGGGGCGGTGCTGGGGTTGTTGGTGAAAATTCCTCCCGTGCTGAGTCGAAAACTGGAACTCCTGGCGGGGCTTGTTAGGTCGTTGGGGGCCTCAATAGGCCGACCAAAAGAATTCTTTGATCACTGCCAAGTCGGAGAGGGGCGAGACGAACTCTTCGTTTGTTGCTTCTCCCTCAATGAAGCGATTGGCTCGCTCTATCGACTCCCCATAAGACTTTGGCTTCCTCTTGCTCACTGCGAACTTGAAAAGGCCCGGTCGCAAACCGTTTATGAACGCCACCCGATAGAAAGATGGGTCCACATCTTGGACTTCCATGGTCTTCTCCTGGAAACGATCCATGTATTGGCCTAATACGCTCCTGGGGACCTTGCCTGACCTGAAAGAGCGTGTCTAGATCGCTCTTCCTCCTCTTTGAAGTAGAAAATCTTTGCAGCAACTCCCTCCTCAGCTCCTTGAAGGAGCCAACGGAGTGGGGGGGGGAGATTATGGAACCATTCTCTGATCTTGCTGTCGAACATGGTGGCAAGTAGCTTGCAACGCAGACCATATGAGAGGGATTGAAGGGACACCGCAGAGTCGAAAACTTGAAGGTGATAGGCAGGATCTTCCCTCCCAAAGAATCTGGAAAGGCGGGGCTCACTGAATCTAAGCGGAGCGGACTCCATCTCAATGTTGTTGGCGAAAGGGGAATAGGAATTCGGCCCGTCATTGTAATTGGGCTCTTCCTCAAAATTCAAAATACTTTCATGGTATGCTGTCGTGGTTTCTCTGAAGAAATTATGGCGCTCTCGCGTGAATTTGCCGTGCGGTGGGATCGGGGGCGGCCCCTCTGACTGGTGCGGTCTCTGTTGGGGAGTTGCGGGCTCCTACTGGTGTGTGGTGTCTTGGGGCGGATACCCCTGGTCCACCAAGCGGGTGACCATTGCTAAAATGGAGTTGAACTCCTATCGAGTAACCTCTCCCCCCTCCGAGGGGTTGGAACCATGGGGCGATTGCGACAACTGTCCTCCGGCCATTGGGCGATTTCACCGATTGCAAGATCTGAAGACCGCATGTTCGTTCTGTTGGTGTCAATAATGTCACCAACCTCCACACTCAGCAGCGGGACTTGAAGACGTTGGAGGAATCAGGGACCGCAAGCAATCGGTTACTAACCCTTATGGGTCGGGTGAACAGAACAGAGAGAAAATGAGCTCGTCGCGGACGACCACACCAGATTTGCCCGCAACGGCGAATACCACTTGCCACGGGAGATATTAGTTCACAAAAAGAACTATTACAAACTATTACAAGCAAATAGTGTTAGAAAGAAAGGCAACCGTTGGCGACTCAGAACTTGTAACCGCATGTACTACGAGGCAAATTCTGGGTCAAGCTCCGTGTCCCTTCCAAGAACCCCTGAATCCCTATTTATACATGAGGGATGGCTGCCCAGACGGTTGGGAGAAATTAATGCCACATTAAATGTTGCATTGAATGCTAGCTCCCCAGGGGAACAGGAGAATCCAGGCAGGGGAGAGGGAAGGAGAGCTTGTGTGGATACAACAGGCTGTAACCGCACGATCCACTACTAGCTAGAGGGAGAGGGGAGCTGGGGCGGACACCCAAGGTGTTCGCCCGAACCTCTCAGGACTTCGGCTGCTACTGAGGGCCGACCAGGCAGGTCGGCTGTTGTGGCTGGAGAAGGGGGCAGGGTTGCTTGGGACGTAACCGCCCGCCCTGCTGAGACAGGCCACGGTCTGCGGTTACAGATATCATAACCTCCACTACCACCGAGCACTAAAGGCTTGCTTCGGCTAAACTGAACTGGGTCTGGCTGAGGTCGCATGATTCCGGGTTAACAATCAGGGACATAATGCAAACATTCATGACATTCATAGAAGCACGCCTTCAGGACGACAAAACACGTCATCGGGAAGATATAGCCACACTCACCAACAAGTTTAATGATCTAACAGCCTCCATTCCGATTGTAACTACCCAACCAACTGATCAAGCTTACAACAGTAAGGCGCCTCCACCGCTGCATCTTCGATCTGATCCCCCAACCATGGTACCGCCTCAAGGCAAAATCGTGCCCCTATACACCAAGTTGGCATTCCCAACTTATGATGGGAAGGATGAACCCTTAGGCTGGCTCACTAGATGTGAACAATTTTTTAGCCATCGCAGTGTAACAACCTAGGTTTAAATAAAAATAAATAAAGAAGGCAAGATACATCTCAAATTAAAAGAAATGGCATTTTGGTAATTAACCCTACTAGGGTTTTCTTTTTTATTTCCTCGTATAACAAGCAGCGCCCTGATTTAAAGCGGCACGGTCCATGGAATTCAATCCCGTCGCTGCTAGCCGCCCCGATCCCGTTTCCCGCAAGTCGCAGAGCCGACCCCGTCTCCCGCGCGCAGCGCTGCCGCAGCCTGCCGCTTCTGGTCCCCCTGTCGGCGCCGCCTCCCACTCCTTCTCCCGTCGACGCCTCCTCCTGCTCTTTCTCCTCCCCAAGCCTGCAACTCCTGTTTGGCCGTCTCCCTCCTCTCCACTCCAGGAAGTTGTCAAATCTCCTCCAAAGGGCCGGCTGTAGCAAGACCCTTTCTTCTCCCCTCCCCCTCAAGGCCAGCAGCCGCAACCTCCTCCTCTAACAGCCCTCCTTGTGTCCGCTTGGGCCGAGTTTTGCGAAGAGGGCCGTCTAGGGTTTTCCTTCCCTCACCTCCCTTGGGTTTTGATGAGTCTCCATTATATACATAATTTAGGACTCATTTAGGCTTATTTTCATGCATAGGTACTGCATATTAAGTTGATTATCGTTCATATTGGATTAGTTGTTCATTTACGTAGATAGTACCTTCCTTAGCCTAGTTCTGTGTGTTATCGTGGATGTTTCCCTTTTATTCTTGTTGGTGCATATTTTATGCCGCTGAGGAGCTTTGTTTCTATGCCCCAGCAGAAATGTTTGAGTTTCATGCAGGTACAAGGATCATGTGAACGCCCGGAATTGTTCGGGGTGAATTTTGGCCTAAAAAGCAAATGATCGTGCATTTTCCTTCGCGCACGATCAAGCGCACGACCAATGGTCGTGCGTTAATTCCACTTTTCATCCCGAGCGGTTCGCACGATCGGAGGCCTTCTTCGCGCACGACCACTGGTCGTGCGCAGCTGACCGTGCGTTATTTCCTCCCTTTTCTCTGCTGCAGGTCGGCCGCGCACGATCACAGACATTCCTTCGCGCACGACCATTGGTCGCGCGCCACTGACCGTGCGCAGTGTTTATTCTGCTCCTTATTTAAGCCGCTGCTCCGCGAATTTAGGGCATTCAGCAGTTCCGGGGGCGCGATTCTTCCGTCGTTTCGGCCGATTTTCATCCCATCTTCATCCCCATTCCATTCCAATCATCCAGGAGACTCCTCCGGCGACCAAGAGTTGTTTCTCTACCATCGGGGAGCCCTTCCGGCCGTCAGCAAAGCTTTCCTAGCGAGTGTTCTTCAAGTTGTTGCGGAGAAAGTGGAGATCACCGGAGAAAGTGACAGACCTCCAGCACTGGAAGCACCCCTCGACCGAGTTCGGAAGCGGATTGACAACCCGCTATTCCGGTCGTGACCGACGGCTCTCCTTCTTGAGTGGTTTTCTCTTAACTTATCTTGTATAACTAGATGAATATTTGTGTAATGCACTTGAATGATTTGTTTGTTTATGAATGAATTATTTGGTGTTTACATAATCTCCTTTGTATTGCTCTGTGTTGAATTCGCTTACACTCCACTCCACTCCACTTCCACATACACGTTCTAACTAGCTCACCCTAGCAAAAGCTAGAGGTGAGAGTGAAGAGGTGAACTCGACCCTCACAAAACCCCGCACTGTGGCCATTTCACCCGCTTACCGAAGCGCGGCATCGCGGCCGCTGCACTCACCCCCACTTTGCGAAGAGGTGTGTGCGACCCTCAATCGTCACAGTTACTTTCCGTCCACGCGCCTTCCGAAGCACGGCATCGCGGCCGTTGCATCCATCCCGCCTTGCGAAGCGGAGTTTTGACCCGCATCTCTTATTTCTGCAATAGTCTAGATCACCCATCACAAAGCCCTTGTTTTTACTTTCTGTTACTCGTCATAACAATCGCCTCACTCTATTTTCTTATCACCACATCCTGCATTCCTTGAGAGATCGATACTTGGGGATAACTTCCCATTTTTATTACTTGAGCGACCGGTGCACTGCCGTCGTATCGCATTTCGTGCCTGCTAATTAGCAGTGCCGAAATAGCGCAACAGGTTTGCGTCTCATCCTTTCTCTTTCAATTAATTTAATTGAAATTCTTTGCAAAATTTTGTGCCCTTAATTGTGTATATGTCGTGATTCATGATTTTACCCCATTTTGATCGTCCAATCTCTAGGTTTTCGTGCTCCCCGGCGCCGTTCGTCGCCCTAATTGGCGGGAACACTAAAGGCCCCTTCCGATTTAGGGCTTCCCTAACCTAAACCGCCGCCAATTCGTCGACTCCTTTGTGTAATTTCCTCTCCCTCACCTTCGAGGGAGGTAATTTTTTTGCTAACTCGCACCTGCCTAATTTTGTGATTTAAATTGCGCATGCTCATGTAGGATTTCCTGTTTAATGCAATTGTCATCCCTGTTTGTGCTTAATCAGGTTGAACTAAAAAAAATGTTAAATTGGTTGCGCCTCTTAACCGCCGCCGTCAGCTTTAGTCTTACTTAAGGCAAGTAGAGAAATCTCTCGCTTGCAACATCTGAGTGCAATTCATTATTCTTTTATTTTATTTTATTTGTGTCCATAAGTTTTACTGCTCGACACCTGAAACATCAAATTGATAACTAGCCTCATTCACCAAATTATGAATTTTGTTTCGTTAATAACGTAGGTAAACATAGAAAGGTAGTGTTTAATTGATGCAACCTCTTGATTGGGGTTCCCTCTTGAATCCCTAACGAGGACAAGGGACCCGTCATTGCATGATTGAACTCCTGGATCTCTGATAAGTCTTGAATCCGAACTTGAATCTGTTTGAATCATGAATCTTGCGCATCAAATATAGACACATACACTTTCATTTGTTACAACTTAAGTTATTACAAACATTCATTTATACTATACTCCGGAGTAGGTTAATATTTTAGTTTGTTTCTCGCGTGATTATTTTACTTGTCTGTCTTGAATTCTTGATAGCTTGTAGATCCTAGGAATTCTACGTGTATAATTGTTGATCTCCTGTTAGTTGTACTATATTTTACTTTACCTTGCTTGTATCATTGTTCTGAGGTTTTTTCCTTGCTGTTTTGGAATTTGCTTTAGCGTTCGTGACTGCGCCACATGGTACCTGAGACTGCTTTGCACCATGTTCCTGTGTTCCTGGAGGTTTTTCTTATATTTATTGTTGTATGGGTTTTATGTATTATTTATTTTCTGTTGGGTATATATGCTATGTAATGATTACATTCAGTCATTTCTCTTGTTTCATGGACAATTGTTATGCTATAAATCTTGTACTGAAATTTCATATTATTGCATGTTCATTCTTTTGTGACTTTCATTACACGAACCGATATCGGTATTATTTTGAAAGTCTGGTTCTTTTTTTTTATATAAGCACCTGTATTTTTTTTCTTTTCACTGTTGTACTCTAAAGCTTCCGCATCTTTATAAACATAACTTTTTCAAATTAATTATTTTAAACCTAATACTGCTAGTTCAGCTCCGCCTAACAGACATTGTGTTTCATCCCCTCATGTCTGTGGCATCACGATCCGCCCGAAGCGCGCTCTATCTTTTGCTTTTAGAAGGGTCGTGACAGTTGGTATCAGAGGGAGGTTTAGCATCTAACGATAAGAATTTTATGATCTTCACATATTTTGAGATTTATTATAAAAATATATATTCATGCAACATTTCTTCACTCACTTTATCATTAACTGTTTTTCGTGGCCGAAACACTCACACACTACACTCATAATCATGTGTAGTATGCTCACGATTGTTAAGGGGTTATGGGCGAACTTAACATTTATGTGCATATGAACTTCCACTAGGTTATACACCGCTTGCAAATATTAAATAGTTATGGACAATTTTAATATTTTCAAGTGCAATGACATTAACAGCATAATATGCATGATATGTTAAGCTATATGGGCGCTTAGCATGGTGTGTGTATCCATCCATGAACATCATTAAGAACGCATTTTAGACACAGTGGCATGTCATGCATATCATAACTCATTTGTATAAGTGTCAAGCTAAGAACAACAGATAATGATTGTACACACATGGATTTATTAATTATTTACAACTTCTCATGATTTCATTGTTGCATTCACATGATCATTACTAGCAGTTGTCCAATGAAAATGCTGTAATTATTACATGATTTATGTATCCAACAGTACGAAAATGTTAGAACCTCTGATCTTAATGCTTCCTGTTCCGTTGATTTTTTATTCTTGCCTAATTATCTTGTATCTCCTTCTAGATGGCTCCTAAGAGACCGCAACGCAAGAAGACCGCCCCGCCTGTGGGTGAACCATCTGGTAATGCCACGACTCAGCTTTTGCAGCAGATTCTGGATCGCCACACTCGCCTGGAGGAGGATCGCCAAACTTCTAATCCAACCTCTGGATCCGGCACTAGGACAGTAGGACTGTTACTGCTGCCACTCCTGAAGTCACCCCTGCTTCTGATCCTGGAACCAACTCGCCTGCCGTCGACTTGATGACTCCGCCTGCGTCTAGTCTGATTGTTCTCCCGGTGGCGATGACAGACACTTTGGCGTTCAAAAGGTTAAAGTCGTCATCTTATGATGGTAATCGTGACTACTTTGTCATTTCTGAATGGCTCGACCATATGAAGAAGCACTTCGAGTACGCTGGGATTCCGGAGGTCCAGAAAGTTCTTCTTACTGCTTACTAACTAACAAAGGATGCGTACACCTGGTGGCTTCAGCGCCACAATCTTCCCAATTCTGCCACTTTGACCTGGGATCAATTCAAGGGAGTTATTTTGGAGAAGTTCCTTTCTTCCATGGAGCGTGACCGGCTAGCTGAGAAATTCCTATCCCTCCAGCAGCCAGGCAGATCAGTGACCGAGTACGAGAAGGAGTTCTCTCGTCTATCCCTCCTTGCAGTGGAGATGGTGCCAGATGAAGCTAAGAAGATCAGTCGTTTCGATTAGGGACTCCGTCATGATTTCCGCCAGCACGTGGTAGCTCATGGTGCCACTACCTACACAAAGACTGTGGAAGCTACGTTGCAGGTGGAGGCTATCGAGCTGGAGCGTTCTGCTAAGAAGGTCCAGCATAGTACTGGCAAAGCTGCCGCGGCTGATCACAAGCGCAAAGGTGCCCCTTTCCAAGATCAAAGTCTCAAGCCCAAAGAGGTGTGTGCCTTATGCCACAAAGTGGGTCATGTTGCCCAAGTCTGCCGCACCCTCTTAAAGAAGCAGAAGATGGTTGTCCCTGCATCACAGCCTCAGATGACGCTTGCCACTGTCTCCACTATTTGTGCTTACTGCAAGAGGCCGGGTCACCTGCTGAAAGACTGTCGCAGTAAGGAGAATGCTTGCTACCAATGCGGTCAGGTTGGGCATCATATCCAAGACTGCCCAATTCCCGCTCAACCTCAGCAGTCTGTCCCGGGAGCTCAGAAAAAGGGTAGAGCCGTACTGAATGTCATTTCCTAGGGCGAGGCGCTTGGGTCTAACGACATCATATCTAGTATGTAGTGCATTGTTCCTAGATTTCTGTATCTTATTTTATCTTCTTTAGTATCAAACAACGCTAAATTTGCGTCTATGTTCTTCTCTCCAAGGGAGATTTAGGGTCAATAATAAATGGGTGCAGATCCTTTTTTATTCCGGTGCATCTCATTCGTTTATTGCTCGTCATATTGTGGATCTTTATCGTTGGCCTACATCACCACTCAAGATCCCTTATGAGATCTCCGTGCCTGGTCATCTGCATCTTTCAAATCAGGGCATTCCCAATTGTCCGATCATGCTTGATGAATTGCGAGTCTCAGCGGATCTCATAGTTATGGAGATGTCAGAGTTCGATGTAATCTTGAGCATGGATTGGTTGGTCGCGTATAGAGCAAAACTGGATTGCATGGCAAAGAGGGTCAACCTCAGTATAGATGGCAAGGACTTCAGCGTTCATGTTCAGACCCGCAGTCACATGAAGGTAATTTCTGTTGTACGCGCCACTCGCCTTCTTGGTCAAGGATGTTCAGCTTGTTTTGTGTATGCTGCACTATCAAATTCTACCTCTCCTTCACTTGAAGCCATACCTGTTACTTCTGAATTTCCTGACGTCTTTCCTGCCGAATTGCCTGGGATGCCTCCTGATCAAGATGTGGAGGTCTCTATTGACTTAGAGCCTGGAACGCGCCCCATATCTAAAGCCTCGTACTGTATGGCCCCGCGCGAGCTAGAGGAACTTAGATCGCAGTTGGATGAATTGCTTGAACGTGGGTACATTCATCCTAGCTCTTCACCTTGGGGAGCCCCTGTCCTCTTCATGAAAAAGGACGGCTCCATGAGGCTTTGTATTGATTATCGGGACCTAAACAAGGTGACCGTCAAAAATAGGTATCCCCTTCCGCGCATGGATGATCTCTTTGATCAGCTCAAGGGTAGCACAGTCTTTTCCAAGATAGATCTCAAGTCGGGTTACCATCAACTGAAGATCAAGGAATCCGACATCCCCAGGACTGCCTTCCGAACTCGGTATGGTCATTTTGAATTCTTAGTGATGTCTTTTGGTTTAACTAATGCACCATCTGCTTTTATGGATATGATGAACCGTGTCTTCTGCGAGTATCTGGATAAATTCATCATCGTGTTCATTGATGATATTCTGGTCTATTCCAAGACTCATGAGGATCATGCATCACATCTTAGACTCACTCTCTCCACACTTCGTCAGCATCAACTCTATGCCAAGCTGACAAAATGTGAGTTCTTGCTGGATCGTGTTGTTTTCTTTGGGCATGTTGTTTCTGGTGATGGACTCTCCGATGATCCTGCCAAGATTTCTGCTCTTATGGACTGGAAGCGACCTTCTACCCCTACTGAGATTCGCAATTTTCTTGGGCTCGCTGGCTACTATCGACGTTTCGTCAAGGGTTTTTCCTCTCTCGCTGCTCCGCTGACAAAGCTAACTCAAAAGCATGCTAGATTCGAGTGGTCAGATCAGTGTGAGCAATCCTTCTTGGATTTGAAACAACGTCTGTGTTCAGCGCCAGTTTTAGCTCTTCATTCCGAGGGGGCAGATTTTTCAGTTTACACTGACGCTTCTAGAATAGACTTGGGTTGTTTCTTGATGCAGGATGACCGTGTTATTGCTTATGGGTCGAGACAGTTGAAGACTCACGAGCACAACTACCCCACCCATGATCTGGAGTTCGCTGCAGTGGTGTTTGCTTTGAAACTCTGGCGACATTGTCTCTATGGCGTGAAGTGTCACTTCTTCACTGACCATCAGAGCTTGAGGTATATCTTTGATCAGAAGGATCTCAATCTTCGTCAGAGGCGGTGGATCGAATTTGTAGCAGACTATGATTTGGAGTTTACTTATGTTCCCGGCAAGGCCAATACGGTAGCTGATGCGTTGAGTCGTCATGTTTCCGCTCCTTCTTGTGCACCCATGTCAACTACTCTTGCAGCTCTGATTGGTGACCTCGAGCGGATGGACATATCCATCTCACCAGAAGGTCAAGGTCAGATTTTTGGTCTGTCATGGGTGGAGCAGGTGAAAGATTTGCAGCCTGCCGACCCCGTTCTCTAGCGCATTCGCCGAAGGGTTGAACTTGAGTCTCTTCCAGATTTCTCTATCTCTGATGATGTTTTGCGTTTCTGAGGCCGTCTTTGCATCCCCGATGTTCCTGAATTACTTGATGCTATATGTCGTGAAGCTCACAAATCCCGCACATCTGGTCAGCAGGGTAATAATAAGATGTATCAGGACTTGAAGAAGATTGTTTGGTGGCCTGGCATGAAGAATTATATAGCTCGCTTCGTTTCTCGATGTTTGACGTGCCAGAAGGTGAAAGCTCAACGTCAGCGTCCTGGTGGTCTTTTGCAGCCTCTGCCCATCCCTGAGTGAAAGTGGGAGGACATCTCTATGGATTTCATCACAGGTTTGCCTCGCACTACGAGAGGGCATGATGCGATTTGGGTCATAGTGGATCGATTGACCAAGGTCACTCTACTGAGAAGATGGCTCGACTCTATGTATCGGAGATCGTTAAACTTCACGGGATTCCTTTACGGATTGTATCAGATCATGACTCGAGATTTGTTTCTCATTTTTGGAAAGGCTTCCAGCAAGCTTTGGGCACGGAACTCAACCTGAGCACTGCTTATCATCCGACGATCGATGGTCAGACCGAAAGGGTTAATCAGATACTCGAAGACATGCTGCGATGTTACATTCTGGATTACAAGGGAGCTTGGGATGAGCACCTACCCTTGGTGGAATTCACCTACAATTATAGCTATCAAGAGAGCCTCAAAATGGCCCCCTTCGAAGCACAGTATGGGTGACGTTGTAGGACCCCTTTCTATTGGTCAGAAGTTTGTGAAAAGGTTGTGTTGGGACCTGAGTTGCTCCAGCAAATGGAAGAAGCCACAAAGAAGACTCGACTTCAGCTTAGTCGTGCTATCGAGAGGCAGAGGAAGTATGCAAACTTGCGCCGCCGTCCGTTAGAATTTGTTGTGGGTGATCGAGTGTTCATGAAGGTTTCCCCTTCTCCTGGGGTGAAACGGTTTTGGTCGCCATCACAAGCTTAGCCCGAGGTTCATAGGACCGTTTTCTATCTCAGAGCGTGTTGGGGAATCTGCTTATCGCCTTGAGTTACCTGCTTTCATTGCTGGTGTTCACAATGTCTTTCATGTCAGCCAGCTGCGGAAGTACATTCACGATCCTAACCGCATCGTTGAAGAAATTCCTGTGATTCCTGAAGCCAATCTTTCGTATCATGTTGAACCTACTAAGATCGTGGAGTATCATGAACGCAAGCTTCGAAAATGAAACATTCCTATGGTAAAAGTGCTTTGGGTGCATGACAAGTTTGAGGAGTACACTTGGGAACTTGAATCTGACAAGCGTAGCAAGTATCCACATCTATTCTCTTGACTTTCGTAAGCCTCTGAACTTATTCTCCTGTCTACTTTATTATATTCACAGTTAGCTCTCATGTCTTGATTTGCAAATCCTGTTGAAATGAATGGCGTCTGAATCTTCGTCATAAGAGGCCCCTTTGGGGAATCCTAATTAGTTTCGGGATGAAACTTCCTAAGTGGGGGAGAATGTAACAACCCAGGTTTAAATAAAGGCAAGATACATCTCAAATTAAAAGAAATGGCATTTTGGTAATTAACCCTACTTGGGTTTTCTTTTTTATTTCCTTTTATAACAAGCAGCTCCCCGATTTAAAGCCGCAGGGGCCAGGGATTTCAATCCCGTCGTTGCTAGGCGCCCCGATCTCGTCTCCCGCAAGTCGCAGAGCCGACCCCGTCTCCCGCGCGCAGCGCTGCCGCCGCATGCCGCTTCTGGTCCACCTGCCGGCACAGCCTCCCACTCCTTCTCCCGCCGACGCCTCCTCCTGCTCTTTCTCCTCCCCAAGCCAGCAACTCCTGTTTGGTCGTCTCCCTCCTCTCCACTCCAGGAAGTCGTATGATCTCCTCCAAAGGGCCGGCTGTAGCAAGATCCTTTCTTCTCCCCTCCCCCTCAAGGCTGGCAGCCGCAACCTCCTCCTCCGACAGTCCTCCTTGTGTCGGCTTGGGCCGAGTTTTGCGAAGAAGGTCGTCTAGGGTTTTCCTTCCCTCACCTCCCTTGGGTATGCATCTCATCCTTTCTCTTTCAATTAGATTTAATTGAATTTCTTTGCAAAATTTTGTGCCCTTAATTGTGTATATGTCGTGATTCATGATTTTACCCAATTTTGATTGTCCAATCTCTAGGTTTTCGTGCTCCCGGCGCCGTTCGTCGCCCTAATTGGCGGGAACACTAAAGGCCCCTTCCGATTTACGGTTTCCCTAACCTAAAGCACCGCCAATTCGTCGACTCCTTCGTGTAATTTCGTCTCCCTCACCTTCGAGGGAGGTTTTTTTTTTTGCTAACTCGCACCTGCCTAATTTTGTGATTTAAATTGTGCATGCTCATATAGGATTTCCTGTTTAATGCAATTGTCATCCCTGTTTGTGCTTAATCAGGTCGAACTAAAAAAATGTTAAATTGGTTGCGCCTCTTAACCGTCACCGTCAGCTTTATTCTTACTTAAGGCAAGTAGAGAAATCTCTCGCTTGCAACATCTGAGCGTAATTCATTATTCTTTTATTTTATTTTATTTTATTTGTGTCCATAAGTTTTACTGCTCGACACCTGAAACATCAAATTGATAACTAGCCTCATTCACCAAATTATGAATTTTATTTCGTTAATAACGTAGGTAAACATAGAAAGGTAGTGTTAAATTGATGCAACCACTTGATTGGGGTTCCCTCTTGAATCCCTAATGGGGACAAGGGACCCGTCATAGCAAGCTTGAACTCCTGAATCTCTGATAAGTCTTGAATCCGAACTTGAATCTGAACTTGAATCTGTCTGAATCATGAATCTTGCGCATCAAATATAGACACATACACTTTCATTTGTTACAACTTAAGTTATTACAAACATTCATTTATACTATACTCTGGAGTAGGTTAATATTTTAGTTTGTGTCTCGCGTGATTATTTTACTTGCCTGTCTTGATAGCTTGTAGATCCTGGGAATTGTACGTGTATACTTGTTGATCTCCTGTTAGTTGTACTACATTTTACTTTACCTTGCTTGTATCATTGTTCTGAGGCTTTTTTCTTGTTGTTTCAAAATTTGTCTTAGCGTTCGTGACTGCGCGCCCGCTGAGACCGCTCTGCACCCTGTTCCTGTGTTCCTGAAGGTTTTTATTATATTTATTGTTGTATCAGGTTCTATGTATTATTTCTTTTCTGTTAGGTATATCTGCTATGTAATGATTACATTCAGTCATTTTCTCTTGTTTCGTGAACAACTGTTAGGCTATAAATTTTGTACTGAAATTTCATATTATTGCATGTTCATTCTTTTGTGACTTTCATTACACGAACCGATATCGGTATTATTTTGGAAGTCTGGTTCTTTTTTTATATAAGCACCTGTTTTTTTTTCTTTTCACTGTTGTACTCTAAAGCTTCCGCATCTTTATAAAACATAACTTTTTCAAATTAATTATTTTAAACCTAATACTCCTAGTTCAGCTCCGCCTAACAGACATTGTGTTTCATCCCCTCATGTTTGTGGCATCACGATCCGCCCGAAGCGCGCTCTGTCTTTTGCTTTTAGACGGGTCGTGACAAGCAGACATCAGTGACATTATTGATAAGTCTGGCCTCCTTCCACATACTTGATATCGCTCAGTTATAGTTCACCCATTTGCAGGCTGACATTCCTGGAATAATTTGGCGCGACCTTAAGCGGGCCTGCAACCTACGCTTTGACCACCCGATTCGCAGCAACCCCATTAATGCCCTCACGACATTACGTCAGACAGAGTCGATCGATGGATATCTAGATCAGTTTCAGATTCTTCTGGCCTAGGTCACAATACCCCCTGAGATGCGGGTCGTCAACTTTACAACTGGGCTTTGCGATCGAATACAAGTGGATGTCGAATTCGAGGCTCCCCGAGACTTGGTGACTACTATGAGTTTAGCCAGATTGTGCGACCGTCGACTTCAAACTGGAGCAGGAGGCCAACATCACAACCGGCACAGGGACTCAGGAGCGACGTGCCGAGGTCACTCCAACCCCGCAGATCCTCTCCTGTCTTGTTTAGAAATGTGTGATTGGTATGCACAAGGGCTATGTTATACCTACGATGAACAATATACTCGCGGACATCGGTGCAAAAGACTTTATCTGCACGTGGAGGACTCTCATGATGAGGGAATCGGGTGAAGTTGACACCGTCATTGATCTCCCATGAGCTTGAGGTCAAGCTCTTTTTGCACGACGAGGAGATGTTATGTGCTTCCTGCACAATTATTATGTTCTATTTTTATGCAGGTATGTAGGGGTTTTATTATGAGTCCTTCATTAGGTTTTATCATATTTTATCTTAGTTCAAGTGTCGGGGATTTACGTTTATGCCCCTTGTATCTTGTATTTAAAGGACCCCATGGGACTTGTAACAACAAGCAAGAATTTATCTATTCCTTGTCCCTGAGATTATGGTAACTCTCTCCTCCTGAGCACACCCCACCTAGGCAGTCGCGGTGCATCCTCCGTCCATCCTCCGACAGTTCTACCGACGTGTTACGGGCGATCCTATAACACAGCCACTGTATAGAGTTTTGAAAATCGCTATTCAAATAATTTAGTCTGGTTCTAAGAGTCTCCTTATCAAAAAACTTAGATTGATTCTAATAATTTCCTTATCAAAAGACTCCGACTAGTTCTAAGAGTCTCCTTATCAAAAGGCTCGGATCTTATTATAGGCAGTAGATTCCTATCTGTGGTAGAAGAAAGAAGTACCCAAGTTTATGGGAACCTCTATACAATTTCTTATGTCATCTGTGTCCCTCTCTCTATAGCTTTAACTTTTATTTCTGCATTTATTATCTCGCTCTTTCTTGCTTGTGAATGTGTTGTGCATATGAGAAGCAATATTATACATAATCAATCACAATCTATTCCCACTTTCAGGTTCATGGGTTCATGTGCAAAATCATAGAGGATCAGAGAATACACACACAAATAACTTGAATTTCCCAACAGCTTATATGTACACACAAATAACTTGACTACTCCATACGTAAAGAATGACCAAATGGTCTAACTCTAACACTGGCTTGAATCATTCTGAATTAATGGAAATAATTCACGAGAGTGGTACAAAACAATGGAATAATAAGAGGGATGGATAAGTCAACCTTCATGTGCAGAAAATAAAAATAAACAATATCTTTTTTAAAACATCCTATCTGTCGAATACATGGGCAAGTAAGAACTCACCTGCTTATTCGCAAGTATCAAGAGCGGTGCCCCCCTCAAATCATCATGTCTAAGAACCTTTTCTGTTTGGAACATAAGGATTTTGTGAGTAGTGACATAAAACCCCACTTGAATACACTTTCTGCTCGTTAAAGTGAAAATTAACACAAACCTAATGCCGACTTTGAATCCTCAAAAGACGAAGGGCAAGAAGCATCAATCATATAGACTATAGCATGAGCCTCCTCAAAATATTTCTCCCATATTGTACGCAAGCCAATCTGCCCATAAATGTCAAATACTAAATGATCAATTGAATTTGTTATCAACTATGGATCAAATAAAAAAATAAAAACAGAAGAAACCCATCTTCTCCATCAAGGAAAAACATAGCTGTAGAATAGCATTCTTAACAATGAGCTGCAATCATTCTATTACACATGCTAAAGTTAAGGAATAACCAAGAAAAGGTTCCCAGGCATCTGTTACGGATGTCACGGACCCACGCTGGGGGATTACGTACAAGCGCCGCAACTCGACGCACACCGCTTAGGATTTATCATCGATGTCCGCTTGTATCTTTTATTTCAGCATTTTGGTATTTTTATGTTGTGTGAACTTTGGTCCGGTTGGACCGGTTGGGTCTCCAACCCATATGGGTGGGAGCATGCTTGCTTGGGCATTTCATGAAATCAATTAACTTCTTTTTCTCTCTCTAATTTTCTCTCTCTACTTCACAGCCGACCTTAAACCGTGCCCCGCTCACGCTACGCCGTTCGAACGCCGCAACCCGCCGTCCCGCGCGATCCCGCCGTCGAAGCCTCCAGTCGGTAGCCTCCCTCTTGCTGCCTCCTCCGACGAGATAGGGTCGAGGGGTTATCGCAAGAGTCACGCCGATCCTCTACGGGATTTTCCCCTCCTTCCTCCACGTACTAGGGCTCAGACGAAGGCCCTTAACACCATGGTATCAGAGGTCTCCTCCTCCGCCGCTGCTCCACTGCCCTACACGCCAACAGCCACCGCCATTTCCGCCTCCGACGCTGAGTTTCCGCCCCGACCAACACCTGCCGCGCCCGGATCGGGCCTTCCGCCGCGCCATCTGAGCTCGTTAAAGTGCAAATTAACACAAACCTAATGCCGACTTGGAATACTCAAAAGATGAAGGGCAAGAAGCATCAATCATATAGACTATAGCATGAGCCTCCTCATAATATTTCTCCCATATTGTACCCAAGCCAATCTGCCCATAAATGTCAAATACTAAATGATCAATTGAATTTGTTATCAACTATGGATTAAATAACAAAATAAAAACAGAAGAAACCCATCTTCTTCATCAAGGAAAAACATAGCTGTAGAATAGCATTCTTATCAATGAGCTGCAATCATTCTATTAGACATGCTAAAGTTAAGGAATAACCAAG
This sequence comes from Dactylorhiza incarnata, assembly GCA_033032865.1. NCBI lineage: Eukaryota > Viridiplantae > Streptophyta > Magnoliopsida > Asparagales > Orchidaceae > Dactylorhiza > Dactylorhiza incarnata. Next base: position 14,634,959 of record JAWHQI010000012.1, on the reverse strand, counting down.
AAAAGGTTCCAAGGCATCATCAAAAAGGTAATCGTCCTGGCTAATAAATGCAGCTGAAGAAATATTTTCACATGATAACAATCTCATATTTAGGTTTCTGGTTATTGACATAGATATAACATACAACAACAACAACACTCAAGCCTTTATCCACCATAGTGGGGTCGGCTATATGGATCCTTTGTCGCTATTGCGCCCGCCCTATCTTTAATCATAGCCTCATTAATACCTAAGTACATCATATCTTTCCTTATAGTTTCATTCCAAATCTTTTTTGGTCTACCCCTCCCCCGTTTAACATGTCTAGTGACTAAACTCTCACAACGCGTAACAGGTGCCTCTAATGGTCTCCTATGACATAGATATAACATAATAAACAAAATTCCTATTGACGTACTGTTAGCTAATACATATTACATTTGTATAAAATTCATACGTAACAATCATGCGGAATATTTTTCTGATACACACACACCACATACATGCACACAAATGGTTAAAATTGAAAGTGCAGTGCCTTGCATTGCATTTACAAAAGTTATTAATTCAATTTGAAAGAATAAGGAGATGTTTCATGTTAATTAAACTTAAGAGTCTATAAATAAAATAATTGGGGAGAGTTGATGAAAAGCCTCAAGGAAAAAATGATTTCATGATAGAAGGATCTACTAACAAAACATTATATTCTAAAAATCAATAAATGAATAAGTATAACAAACAAACAACAACACTCAAGCCTTTATCCCACCATAGTGGGTTGGCTATATGGATCCTTTGTCGCCATTGCGCCCTATCTTTAGTCATAATCTCACTAATGCCTAAGTACATCATGTCTTTCCTTATAGTTTCATTCCAAGTCTTTTTTGATCTACCTAGTAGCTAAACTCTCACAACACCTATTAGGTGCCTCTAATGGTCTCCTTTGTACGTGTCCGAACCATCTTAATCGAGCTTCTCCCATCTTCTCTACAATTGGTGTCACTCCTGTCTTATCCCTGATACATCCAGTCTCATGTGTCCACACATCCACCTAAGCATTCTCATCTCCGCAACTCTCATTTTTTGCTAATGTACATAATTCACAACCCAACATTCAGAACCGTAGAGTATCGCATGTCTAATTGCAGTACGGTAAAACTTACCTTTAAGTTTTAATAAATGAATAAGTATAAATAGAAAATAAAAGATCTACATACAGTTTTGTTGATCTTGAAAAGACATATGATAGAGTACCATAACAATTAAGTTTGTGCACAGTAAGAAAGAAAGGTGTAAGCCAAAGGTATGTTGAAGGTACTCAAAACATACACGATGGAGCATTAACTAGTATTAGAAGTAGTTGAGAAGTAATCAAAAAATTCTTAATTACAATCGGATTACATCAAGAAACATCATTGAGTCTATAGCTTATTGCATTGTTTATGAAGATGCTGACAAAAGAATGTCCACAACAAGATGTTCTGGTGTATACTAGTTGCATATCATATAGTGAGATGATAGCTCTACTCAGTAAACATCCACTGAGATAACTAAAAATTAGAATAAAGGGGATATTCTTAAAAGATAAGGGGCCTACGATTAGTAAAATAATAAGAGTACATAATATACAAATCTAGTGGGAATAATAATTGCAATTATCAATTTATCTTATCAGAAAATAAAGTTATAGCAGTGAAATGTATAAATATCTTGGAGCTATCAAACAAATGGGCATACATATGAGAATATAACTTCTAGAAAAGGCTGGATAGTTAAAATAGATAGATATCACGAAAGTTACATGTGATACAAGGATAATATGGAGACTAAAAGATAAATTTTATAAAATAACAAATATATCATCATTGTTTGACCTATAATCTCGCGTAGTACATGAATCATTGATACTTGAACAAGATAGTAATGAGATTGTTTAAGACGGATGTGTGGTAAAATTAGAAAGAATAAATTAAAGAAATATCACTAGGGGAAACTCCTTTGTTGTGTATTATTCACCAGAGACATCTATTTATAATAGAAGAATGAGCATTGTTCAAAGGTACAACAAAAAAACATATAACACACATCAAATATAAAGCACTTTCATAATATGTGATATGCCTTAGCACGCAGTGGATGCGTATATGTCCTCAGAAGAACCCAGACAACAAGAGAAGACTTAGGATGTCCATCTTTAATTTATATTTTATTACTAATTGAACTAAATAATAAGTGATATTTTTTTTCTTATTATGATTATGAATTGGGTTATCTCGAAAGTCTTTTAAGGTTTGTAACATGCTCTTTGGAGGAACAAGCCCTTAGGAGTTTGGTCAAAACTTGTCTCGAATACATATCATAAGTTTACGTTCTAATTGATGTAGGGTAGGCTAGGTGCGTGTGAGTTTTAATAGGCAACACTAGGTGTTGTATCGGGAGAAATAACTCTACCGCCCTAGGTTACTACATGCAACTCTTACAAGATCCGACGGACAAATCACAAACAGTTAACTCAAATAGTGCACAATATTTATTTAAGCAAGCAAACTTAGGCTTTGTGATGCAGGACAGGCGTCACACCTGCCTGTCACCCTGGCGTCACCAGGGGGCCCACCTTGGAGTCCACCAAGGTGGCTTTCATCAGGGATGCAGCCCGTATACCCCAACCAGCTCACTCAGTTGGTGATGAGAGCGCTGGTGAGAGACTCTTATCTAGGAGGTCGGGTGTTCGATCCCGGACCTCAACAACCTACCGTTTCCTGGTGATGGAAGGCGGAGAGCTGGTTGGGGTGTACAGGTTGCATCCTTGATGAAATCCACCTAGGTGGACTCCAAGGTGGGCCCTCTGGTGGTGATGTCAGGGTGCCAGGCAGGTGTGACGCCTATCCTGCATCACTCTGTGTGGGGGCCAAAGCAAGGTGCGTTAGCAAATATGTCCTACAAATCACAAAAATTCCTAGAGCTAACAACTATTAATCAAGAGGTCCAAACTAGTATGAAATCATGCACCCTTATATCAATAAAGAAGATAAAGATTCATACAACAATAAAGTACTCACGAAGTAAGGGGTGTTGTCGTGGGATGGAGATCCGGTGATTCGGGTTGGAGTAGTGACTATCTGAAGATGGAGAGCGGGCTGGAAGATTGTGGGCATGTGGGTTTTGGGTGGCTGATAGGGCAGAAAGATGCAGACTTCCGGCAGGTGGAGTGGGGGTGGATAGACGATTGTGGAGGGCTACTGATTGGAGGGCCGTGAGGTGGTTGTAGGGAAGTGACATCAGGTGGAGTAGATATCATGTGGGAGGGGTATGACGGTGATTGAAGGCGGAGGAAGTTGGCGGCATGGGGATTGCAAGTGCTCTAGGGCACAAGAGATGGAGGTGCCCAGGATCCAGAAACCTTGGGGAGGAAGAGGGTCGATGGGACTTTATGGTTTGGGTGCAGGATCCTAGGGAGGAAGGGGGTTACGGTGGTGTTTTTGGAAGGGAGGTAGGCTACAGTTATGAGAGGAAACAAAAGGGATACAAGGGAAAACCTAGGATTTGTCACCTCGAGTCTCAAGGAGCCGTCGTCGTGAGTAGATCGCCAAATTTTGGGAATATCTTTACTCAAAAATCTGCAATGCCTAAACGGCTGCCCCCTTGCTCTTATTTATAATAAAACAACATTAGGGCACCATGTTATTAATGGATATGCTGGTAGTCGCTGTCAAGGGCCAGATCTCCCTAAATACAACAACAACACTCAAGCCTTTATCCCACTATAGTGGGGTCGGCTATATGGATCTTTTGTCAGCATTGTGCCCTATCTTTAGTCATAATCTCAATAATGCCTAATTACATCATGTATTTCCTTATAGTTTCATTCCAAGTCTTTATTGGTCTACCCCTCCCCCGTTTAACATGCCTAGTGACTAAACTCTCATAGCGCCTAACAGGTGCCTCAAATGGTCTCCTTTGTACGTGTCCAAACCATCTTAGTTGAGCTTCTCGCATCTACTCGCATCTTCTCTGCAATTGGTGTCACTCTTGTCTTATCCCAGATATATTCATTCCTAATTTTATCCCGTCTCGTGTGTCCACACATCCACCTAAGTATTCGCATCTCCGCAACTACCATTTTTTGCTCATGTACACAATTCACTGCCCAACACTCAGAACCATAGAGCATCGTTGGTCTAATTACAGTACGGTAAAACTTGTCGTTAAGTTTTAATGGTACTTTACGATCACATAAGATACCTGACGCGCCTCTCCACTTCAACCAACCTGCTTGGATTCTATGTATCACATCTTTATCAACACCACCTTTTTGAATTATTGATCCAAGAAATTTAAATCACTCACTGCGGGAAATATCTTGATCACCCAACTTAAAAATGAAGTCATTTGTCCTTCTTGCACTGCTAAATTTAAGCTTCATATACTTCGTTTTTGCCCTGCTCAACCTAAAACTCTTCTTTTCTAAAGTGTCTCGCCAAAATTCAAGTTTCGTGTTTACACCCTCACGTGTCTCATCAACTAAAACAATATCATTCGCAAACAATAAAAAACAAGGTTGTTGATACAAAAATTGTACCTCCAAAACTCACACTAGAAAGAGATGGGGGAGACTGCGGAATGCAGGTTACTTGAAACGGAGAATGTCAGAGGGGAGACCTCTGAGAGAAAAACTGCTTCGATTAATCTCAAAAAAGGTTACAGGAAGAGGTCTAGAACAGGTCAGAGTGAGGGGTAGAAGAGTGACAGAATTTAAGACCGTTTACACAGGTCGTAAGCTGGAGGCTCGAAGCAAAAGTCCTTTTTTCTGGTACCTCTACCCCTCTATTTATAGACGCGGAGGCTGCCCAAACGGGTAGATCCAAAAATTGCGAGCTGCCGGGAAACAGGAGAGTCGGGGCAGTGGAAAGGGGTGCAAATAACAAAAAGGAAGAAGAGACCCAGACCGCGCGGTCCGGCGATCTCCCTTGAAGCTGACCGCACGTGCCTTAGGCAAAAAAACCAAAAGGGAGGCAGGCGGTCTGAGCGGTCTCTCATAAATGAAACCGCTAGAAATGACCATTCTGACTGGAAAGGAGAGGTCGCGGATTTCCGGGCAAACATGATCCCCGCACATTTTCAAGTTTCGCTGGAACTTCGGGAATGTTCGCTTTGACCGCTGAGACCGCGACCATCATAAATGCGAGAGAAACTATAAATACGGCTTCAAGGCTTCAGAATCTGGAAACTTCTGGAAAAGACTGCGAGCTCGAGCTATCAGCGATCACAGAATCTCAGACCGCGATGACTTCGGAATGGAGGCCATCTTGAAGAGTTTGTCTAAGCGGGGACAGGACCGGGGGCTGACCAAGATGGCTTCCCCGACGGGAAAAGGCAAAGAGAAGGGGACTGCCAGCTCTAAAAAGATGTTAGCGGTCAAACCTTCTAAAGAGACTGCTAAGATGGATGTGGCGAAGGAGATAGTCAGCGCTCCTGAAGGACAGCCAACTGAACTGCTGGGGGACGCGGTCTTGACGGTCTCAAACATTGTGGACTTGTCGACCACTTCTTCAGGACCTCCTGTGCTTGAACTTCCAGGTGTGTCCATTACCTTTGACTGCCACAAATCAGAGGAAGCTCTCAGGCAGGCCGCTGGACAGACCGGAGAGACCGCGTCTACTGAAGCTATCAAAACTCAACTGTAAGAGAAGGCGGCTTCAGCTGGAAAGTTGAGGCAGCAGATCGCGGATAAACAAGAAGTTGTGAAGGGAACAAAGAGAAAAGGTACAAGTCCTTCCATCCAAGTTATCAGGAAAAGAAAAAGTGGCGAGAGTAAAGCGGTGACCGCTAAAGAGGCGGTCACAATCCCTGAAGGTGGGGATCTACAACTTCCTGCGAAGGCTCTTGAGAAGGTAAGAAGACAAATCGGCCTTCCTTTTTCTTCTGCGGTCTCTCTTTCTTCTGAAGGAGCGGGCCCAGAGTTGATTGCTTATCTTGACTGTGATTCTTCTAACGGTCTTGTTCGTCTGATCTTGCAGGTGATCGACCCTTTCGAAACTGAGAGCCTTCGAGAGGCCGCCGAGAAACAGAAAAGGAAGATCGCGGAAGAGACGATCAGAAAAAAGGCTGAGGCGGAGAAGAAAAAGAAGGAAGAGAAGAAAAAGAAGGAAAGGGAGGAGAAAGCGATGCAGATTGCTGCTGAACAGAAGAAAGAAGAGGAAGCGAGAGCAGCGCAGATCGCTGCCGAGAAGAAGAAGGAAGTGGAGGCGAAGGCAGCGCAGATCGCTGCCGAAAGGAAGAAGGAAGAAGAGAGGGCGATACTGATCGCTGCTGAGAAGAAAAAAGAGGAGGAAGAGAAGGTTGCACGGGTCACTGCAGTAAAAGAAAAGGAGAAAAAGGAAAAGGCAGCGCTGATCGCTGCTAAGGGAGAGAAGAAGGATAAGAAGAAAAATAAGAAGATAACCGAGGAGGAGAAAGAAGAGGAGAGGATAGAAAAAATATGACAGGTCAAAATGGAGAAGATCGTGCTATCCGGCGGTCTGACGAACATCTCCGCTGACCTGGAAACTCAATTGGATAAGGCAGCGGCAGACCGCGCGACAGCGGTCATTGCCCTGCGAACTGGTAAGGCAAAGCCAGCCGTGAGACCGCTTGAATTCTTTCCTTTGCTTGCTCTTCGACCTAGGTCTCCAAAAGAGCGGCGTGAGATCATCATTATTGAAACGGATGACATCATTTTGCTCACTGATGTCCTTAAAAGGAGTTGGAAAGAATTAAAAAGGAGAAGAAAAGAGGGAGAGAGATCGCAAAAAAGGAGTTGGAAAGAATGAACCTGGAACGCTTTAGAGGTTCAGACCGCCTTTTGCTGACCGCTGACAATGCGGTCTCACAAGATGTTGAGAATGCTTTGCGCGACAACGGTCCTAATTTCTTTCCGAGTATTTTCTTTGCGCGAGCTCTTTCATTTTTGACTTATTTGTGGCTGAGCTAACTGTTCTTTGCTTCTGATCGCAGATATTGGTGAGGTCGATGTAACTCCTGAAGAGGGGGAAATCCAGCAGCAACCGCTGATGATTCCTCCCCAGCACACTGATGTCCTTAAACCAATATTTGAGGATGTCAAAACAATGCGAGCTCGGGAGCGGGCACACGATGACCAACTCCGGGCTTTGACCGCTGATTTTGAGGAGAAGCTGCGAGCTAAGGAAAAGCAAGTCCGCGAAGAGGGCGACCTAAAAATTGCCGATCTCACTAGGGCGCTTCGGAGGGCGGAGAAGGATGCTGAATATTACAAAGGAAAGTCCGTTGCGCTGGCCGCTGAGGTCGCTACACTCAGAGACAGCTCTGCTCCAATGATGATGAAGTCGGGGACTTCTGGCGGCCACCCAGAAGAGAGACCGACTTCAGAGATCGTGGTCATTCCCATGGAGCAGGTGGGCAAGGAGATGATGAAGATTCATCGAGCTGCAATGTCAGTTAATCATAACCTTGCGTCTGTCCTGACCGTTGTGAATGAAATGCAAGATATTGCAGTTTTTGTTAGGTGGAAGCGACCAGCGAGGAGATAGATTTTAGTTGCTGATTTTATGCGGTCTTAAAACGTTAATTCTGGATGATTTAAAAATGTTGTAATATATTGTGACAATCTATTTTCTCATGCTATGCGATCTCTAAATTTGTTGCGATGCCGATCTTTTTTCTTTGGCTTATTTTTGTGTTGCTGCTTAGATAGATGGTGCGATCTCTCTTTGTTGAGACCGACCAAATTGCTTGCTATCTCTCTTCTTATGCATGTTCAGCGATCTTCACGGATTATTGGGCGGTTTCCTAAGAAAATAATCATTACGAAATCAGTCTCGGGCTTCTATAAATAGCTAACCTTAGAGTCTTAATTTTATACTTTCTTGAATGCGACCAAAACACCGATCTCAGCGATCTCATAAAATGGTGACCGCTCATGCTCTAGCTGCTGAAATCTTCCTTGCTGCCGATCACAAGCCCAACCGTCTTTCTAGGGAAGAGACGAAGAGTACTTGAGCTTTGTTGAGAAACATATGATCGAGAATCAAATTATTGTGAGACCGCCAACGGAAGAAGAGGGCTTAAATTTTGGAGAGGATAATAAGTTTATCATCCCAATCGATCACTTCGATTGGGGCCTGACGCTACCTCTCCCCTGGGAGCTCTTGGAAGTGATGAAGTACTATGGTTTGGTGCTCGCTCAGCTGCCGCCGAACTCCATCGGTCTCATGACCGTTTTTATCAACTATCTTAGATCGGTGAGAGTTATATTCACCATCGATCTGTTCCGTGCGACCTTCTTTGTGAAGTCGCTGAAGGAGGGGAAGGAGGAATTCAAGGGACTTCTTTATTTTTCTTGCAATGGGATAAAGGTCTTCAACTTGCCGAACAAGATCCCTTTCTGGACAGAAAGGTTCTTGGTGTTCGAGGGCGATCTTGGCGGTCTCGAGCCTAAGCCATCCCGCCGATCTGAAGGGGTCTTCCACAGCCCAAAAAACCTTTTGCAGGAGGAGGTTAAAATTCTGGCTTTCCTGGCGGACAAACGGTTCGACCTTATCCACTATCTGGCGATCTGGCCAGAGGTCGCGGAGATTACTTCTGAAGAGAGTAAGTTATTTCTGGCGGTCTCGCGCGGTCTCTTTACTTATCTTACTGTTCTAATACTTTCCTTTTTCGGCGACCTTTGCGGTCCCGAAGATCGATCCAGTGGCACCAGCTGAGGAGGTGCTTACTCAAAGAGAAAGGAGGAAGAAGAGAGCCCGCGAAAGGGAGACCGCGGAGCCTGGGTCGGAGACCGCCAACATTCCCTTTCCTTTGGCCGCCTTTGGGAAGAAATTGAAGGACCCCAAAGGCAAGCCCCTCCTCAAGTGGGGTGCCAAAGGAAAGAGTGTGAAGGTGTCTACCGACCTCCCTTTGTGGGGTGGGAAGCTGACACGTCACGCTTTTGCGATCACCTCCGCTCTCTACGGAAAAGACAATGCCTGGTTAGCATATGATTTGGAGACTGATATGCTCCATGACATTTGCGCGCAGGTGACCGTCAGGAGCACGGTTTTGAATCATCACATGGGGCGATCTCTTCGAAGAGCCCTAAAAGAAAATGAACAGCTACAAGAGGAATTGCATGTAAGTTTACCTTACCTGCGATCTTCCTTCTTCTTTGTCCGCGCGATCGAATTATCTTCCTTCTCTGCAGCGCTTAAAGAAAGAAGCTTATCATGCGGACAACATAGATTTTCAAAATGCCATGATGCAGCATGTGAAAGAGACATCTGAAATGACGATCACTGAACTTCGTGATCGCGGCTGTCTTACTGAAGAATCAAAAGGGATAACGTTCGCCGATCTCTTTCCTGACGCGGCCACGTTGATAGACGAACAGTCGATCATCGAAAATGAGGTCGGGGCGAAGAAGATGTTAAGATCGACGGGGACACGGACGATGAGAGTGGGAGCCGATATGTAGAAGGTGACGATCTCAGCTCTGTCGCGGCCTCAAGCTTAGGATCGAGAATTCCAGAAAGTTTAGAAGAATCTTCTGAAGGGACCAGCTCTTCGTCATCTGAGGAGCGGTCTCCGAAGAAGTCCAAGAATGATTGAAAACCAATCTATATTGTAACCTTTTGTTTTTTGAATTGAGACCGCTGGCTATGAGACCGTGCGAGCTAATGTAATTGGACAAGTGAATATATAAAAAAAATTGTCATACCTTGGCCTCTTTTGTGGAAAGAATATTTTCTCCTTGTTCTATATCGTTGCATCAATTTTCGATCTCATTATAATTCTTATTTTTAACGATAGAATTGGCATTCTATCTCAATGTCTTAGATCTCGCCGAGTTCGAATAGGCAGCTATGTAAGAGTAAATGTTGTACAACAGTTAGAGAACGTGATAACCTATAATGGCGGTCTAGTACTTGTCAGACCGCCTAAAGCATCATGAGAAATGTGCGATGATTTCATTGTAACATAACTGTGTCAATCGTTTGTCATATCGCGATCTCCAGCTTTTAAGATTTGCAGAGATAAAAAATCATAATTCATAAATGATGATTCCTGAACGACCTTAAGTAAGAGTAGAAGGTGTGATCTTCAATAATTTAGACCGCTCCTTCCTCGGACGATAATTAGATCGGAGAAATATGACCCTTTCAAGGCAGATAACCAGCGGTCTTATATTTTTCAGATCGCTATACGAGGGTATTTATAAGGTTGTTATTCAAGCGTCAATGAGTCTGGAGTGAATCAGACTATCATCAGCGGTCTCGTACTTTTCAGGAATAGATGAGATATACCGGATCCGCGGTCTTCATTTTTCCAGACCGATCATTATGAGAATAGATATTAGAAAAGTTGTAAATGATCTCAGATTTTTCAAGACAATCCTTAATTGAACACAAAGGAACCCAGGCGGCGGCCTCAAATTTTCCAGACCGCCCTTCAATAGATCGGAGCCATAATCATACAGTAGTTGTGTTTCAGATCGCCTTTGATTATTATAAAGCTCTGAAGAACCTAGGCGGCGGTCTCAAATGTTCTAGACCGACCCATTTCCAAAATAGCCGAGTACCATAAAACTGGCGGTCTCCGCAAACCTCAGACCGCTTATTCAAAGAGAAGACAGCTTGAGAGGTGTACAATCTGAAATGATCAAAAGGGCAGGTGCGGTCATGCTCCAAAGCTACATCAGCATTGCTTTCCTCAAGAGATCATCACAATCGTAACACTTTTTAGAAAAAGAGAAAGAGAGGTGAACAACTCTAAATGATCGAAAGGGCAGGTGCGGTAATGGCGCAGAGGTTATACCGGCATTGCTTTCCTCAAGAGATCATTAAAGTTGTACCGCCCTAAACAGAGGGGGGGAGAAGAGAGGCGAACAACTCTAAATGATCAAAAGGGCAGGTGTGGTTATGCCGCGGAGGCTATACCAATATTGTTTTCCTCAAAAGACCATTAAGGTTGTAACACCCTAACCACTCAAGGGCTCAGACGACGGTCGTAGATGCCACCGACCGCTTCTTGTCTATCCTTACACTAATGAGTATTCGAGGGTTACAGGGCATGATGATCAGTAGGGCATGTGTGGTTATGCCGCGGAGGCTATACCGGCATTGCTTTCCTCTAAAGATCATCAAGACTGTAACGATGTCCTGAAATGCATAACAAAGCTGAACATTCACCCGGACCTCCCTTGATGCAGAGGTATGTCAAATGTCAGCAAGGACCCGGCATCCTAAAGTTCCTCCACACGAGCTTGGCGAGCTACCACTACACCCGCTACTTGTGGTCATGGTAGATTTACATCTCAAGTTGCAAGTCGAGGGGGTAGCAAGTAGGATCCGTCGATATCCCGCTTGGTAGGATGTTTAGCCTAATCAGCCAATATATTTCGATGCTTCCTTTCCGATATATGCAATGCTAGAGGTTACAATCATGTCATCGCAACGCTTGCAAATAAAAAGGGAAAGAAAGAAACGGAAAAAATACAAGCTTTTAAGAAAAGAAACGCTTGAGATCATCCTCACTCCAAGTGTGAGATAGATCTTCTCCTTCATAAGTTTGGAGACGATAGGCTCCATTCCTAAGTACTTCATTGATAATGAATGGCCCTGTCAAATTTGGATTAAGTTTCCCAACCGAGCCAGATCTTGTTGCTGCGTTCACTTTCTTGAGGACAAGGTCACCAACAGCAAACTCTTTAAATCTAACATTTTTATCAAAGTATTTGGCCATTCTCCTTTTTACTTCTTCTTGCCTAATGATTGTTGTATCTCTTAGCTCTTCAATGAGGTCAATGTTGCATTTCAACTCTTCATCATTTCCTTCCATCCAGCTATCTTGATGTTGTTGAGATAATAATACACTTGGGCTTCTTACTTCAAATTCAACTGGAATGAGAGCTTCCGAGCCATGAGACAGTTTGAAGGGGGTTTCTCCGGTAGCTGAGGTTGGAGTTGTTCTTAATGTCCATAATACTGAAGGTAACTGGTCTGCCCAGTTGCCTCTGAGGTTCTCTACTTTCTTCTTTAAAAGGTTTATTATTAGCTTATTGGCAGCTTCTACCTGGTCATTGCTTCTAGGATGATGTACAGAGGCAAAATGTAGCTCAGTGCCGATTTGATCACAAAAATTTATAAGATTGGAGTTGTTGAATTGAGGGTCGTTATCTGTGATAATCGTCATAGGAATTCCATGTATGTATATGATCTCTCCCCAGATAAAATTCCTTACAACCTGAGTAGTGGTGTTAGTCAACGCCTTTGCCTCGATCCACTAACTGAAGTAGACGATCATTACCAGAATAAACTTGCGCTGTCCACTAGCCAAGGGAAAAGGCCCGATTAAATCCATTCCCCAAACTGCAAACGGCCATGGGGTTGCTGCTGAGCTGGTTGATGTTGAAGAGGTGCAAATTTCTGACATTGAACACATTTCTTCGCAAACTTCACTGCGTCCTTCCTCATTTGAGGTCAGAAGTAACCTTGTCTTAGAATTCTTTTTTCTAGAGTTCTAGCTCCTGAATGACTGTCACACTCTCATGAATGAACTTCTCAAAGAACAACTGGAATTTCCACTTCAGAGATGCATCTTGCCAAAGGCGAGAGAAAAGACTTTCCGTAAAGAATTCCTGCAACAAAATAATAATAAGCTGCTTTTAATTTAAACATCTTCTTATCCTTTACCGCCGGGTGGAATTCTCCATTTCAGAGATAGAGAACAAGAGGATCCATCCAGGACGGTTGTTAATCAATCAGCATGGTGTCTCCTTCTTCAATGGCCGGATGAAATAATTCTGAAGTAGTTCCTCCTGAAAGGAGACCGAATTTAGCCAATTCATCAACCTCCGCGTTCTCTTCTCTCGGAATGTATTGAATAGCGAAGCTCTTGAACTTTCATATATCAATCTTCACCAACGTTTGATATTGTTTCAAAATAAAATCTCTAGTTTCATAGGTTCCATTCACTTGAGATGACATCACCAGAGAATCAGTTTTGACTTGGACATCTTCAATCCCTAGCTCTCTTGCAAATCTAAGACCGGCGAGCAAGGCTTCATACTCCGCCTGGTTGTTCGTTTTTGAGAAGTAGAACTTGAGAGCTTGATCTAATCTAACCTCATTGGGGTTAATCAACACAACTCCAGCTCCCGATGAATTTAATCTGGAAGCTCCATCGACGTAAATTGTCCAAACCAAGGGTGTTCCAACCTCTTTTTCTGAGCTAGCTTCCTTTGCATCGATCATGAAATTTGCTAGCACCTGAGCTTTGATTGTCACTTTAGGAATGTAGGAGATATCGAACTCACTGAGCTCTATCGCCCACTTCGCCAATCAACCCGAGTGTTCTGGCTTTTCCAACACACTCTTTAACGGGAGATCAGTGACAACCTGAACAGAGTGAGCTTGGAAATAAGGTCTTATCCTTCCTGTTGAGATCACAAGCATCAAGGCAAACTTCTCAAGGACCGGGTACCGATCTTCCGCATCCTTCAAGATTTTGCTCACGTAGTAAACCTGAAACTGTTTTTTCTTTTCTTCCCTTACCAGCACGGAGCTGATAGCATCAGAACCAACTCCAAGATATAAGAAGAGATCTTCTCCCTCTCTCGGGCTTTGGAGTAAAGGGGTAGACGTTAGATGCTTTTTGAGCTTGACAAAAGCATCATCACATTCCTTTGTCCATTCAAACTTAGCTCCTCCACGAATAGTTTTGAAGAAAGAAGCACTTTTATCTCCCGAGCGAGAGATAAAACGGCTCAAGCCTGTCATCCTCCCACCTAGCTGTTGACCTTCCTTGGGGGTCTTAGGAGGTGACATTTCTAGGATAGTCTTCACCTTATCGGGATTCAGCTCCAACCCTTCCGGTGTGAGGAGATGACCGAGAAATTTTCCTTTGCTAGCTCCAAAAACACATTTTAATGAGTTCAGCCTCATATTGAAGGTCCGGAGGGTTGCGAATGTTTCATTCAGGTCGTTAAGGTGAACTGAGAAAAGCTTATTTTTCATTAGAAGGTCATCGACATAGACCTCTAGATTTCTTCCTTTTTGAGTTTTGAAAACGGTGTCCATTTTTTGATAGGTAGCACCAGCATTCTTTAGCCCGAAAGACATTGCGAGGAAGCAGAAACAACCGTCATTTGTGATGAATGAGGTGTGAGGGATGTCGGGCTTATGCATTCTAATTTGGTAATAACCAGAGAATACATCTAAAAAACTCATGCAAGAATAACCTACCGCAGAATCAACTAATAAATCTATCCGAGGCAAGGGGTAGCAATCTTTCGGGCAAGCTTTATTAAGTTTTGTGAAATCAACACACATTCTCCACTTTCCTCCGGGTTTTTTAACCATTACTACATTCGACACCCACTCCGGATATTGAATTTCTTGAACAAACTTGGCCTTCAAAAGCTTTTCAACTTCTTCCCGGATGGGTTGAGCTAAGGTCATTGTCACCGCTCTTTTCTTTTGTTAGACAGGAGTGAATTTTGGATCATCGATGTTGAGGTGGTGGCAAGCAACGTCCGGATCAACCCCTGGCATGTCATTCGCCGACCAAGCGAATACATCCAGATTCTGTAGAAGGCAGAAGATGAGCTGACTCTTTTCAACTTTGGGCAATTCAGCATTGATTGAGACCTTCCTGCTCTCATCTTCATTGCGGATGGGCACAGCTTGAGTTGCTTGGGCAGGTTCAAAGCGAACTCCGTCTCTTGTCTCTTCTTCTACGACCTCTTATGTAGCTTCGTCAGGATTGGAGATTTGAGAGACTGAAGAGGTCTCAGCTACCTGAGGGAGAACATAACATTCCCGAGCTTTCTTCGGATCACTCCTGATCCGGTACTGTTTGTCATTCAAGGCAAACTTCACAGCGAGGTGGTAAGTAGAAACCACCTGATGTAACCTAAGCGATCCGAGAGAGCGGATCCGAGTTTTCGCGCGTAAAAATCAGAGACGTTCGAATTTTTAAAAAGTTCGTTTTCCGTTCTTTGAGGGCGCTCTCAATGCTACGAGGGAATCGTCACGGAACACGGGCAACCACAAGCCGTCACAGATAATAATTTTATGAAATAAAAGAACAATAAACAAGTGATAGAACGCACCCGGCAAGCCAACCAATTATTTAATTAAGCGCATAAAATTTTAAAACTGATAATGGAGTAGGGTGGATTTTTTTTTCCAGGGATTACCAAGCAAGCTACGGCCGAGGGAGTGGAGTCGAACAGGGACAGTTGCGCAGGGGGATGCCGCGGTCTCGTGGGTGGAAGAGCTCACTGTAGAACCGGCCGGAAGAGGGGGCGTGGTCGACGGCCGGCGTCAGGAACTTCGCCGAAAGGAAGAGGGTCCCGGCCGGAGATGGTCTCGCAGTCGACGGCCAGAACACGAGCCCTCGGTGAGCTTGTGAGGTCGACGGCAGCGCCGGAGGAAGAGGAGGTGGACTCGCGTTGGAGATGCGACGGGGGAAACGAGCGCCGGGAAGGGACGAGAGGTTTATTTCAACCTCAATTCCCGATCTGCTCTTGTTGGGGGCTGTTCATGTATTTTATTAGGAGCTGCCCGAGTCTTCTTTTGGCAGAAATTTAGGAATAGTTTTTTTTTTAGGAAAGCAGATAATTTGTTTCATAATAAACAAATAGGCCAACTTTAGGAGATGAAATTTTGGCAAGTTTTTAAATGGAAATCCATTTAATTAATACTCACATGTTTTGTAATGTAATTTGAAAATAATTTTATACGTAATTAATGTAATTGGTTGGCTTACCGTTTACGTCCTATTACTAGGTTTATTGGACCATTTATTCAGGGTCCCACCGGGTGGTCAAACCGGTGAGCCGAACCAGAAAAACAAAGAGGACGATACGAAAATAAAAGTACAAAATACAGGAAAATGTAAACATCATAAAATCAGGATGCATCAATTCCCTCCGGGTTGAAAGAACTCGACTCCGGCGAGAATTTGCAAAAGCCAGCAACGGAAAGATCAGGGCGGCGTCGCTGTAACTCAGTAGGGGTAATCCAAGAACTGTCAGTGATAGCACGCCCACGCCAAGAAACAAGGTAGCGCTGATACGTGTCATTCCGAATATGAAATTCCCGGACATCAAGGACCTGATCAATCTCATCTGTGATAGGCGTCGGTGTGGGCACCAGATCTGGAGGTATGTCCGGAGCTGTGAGCGGTGGTGCTGGGCCGGAAGTAGGTGGATCTCCATAAAATAGCGAAAGGTCTGCCACATTAAAAATCAAGTACCGAATTCAACGGGCAGGTCGAGGAGATAGGCGTTATCTCCGATACGCTTCCGAACCTGAAACGGGCCAAACTTCCTTTGTTGTAGCTTGTGATAAGTCCCAGGTGTAAATCGCTGCTTCCTGAAATAAGCATACACCCAATCGCCTTCTGAAAAATATAACTCCCGGCGATGACGATCGGCCATGGATTTATATGTTTCAGAAGTTGCTCGCAGTTTATCAGCTATAATCTTATGCAACTCTTTTAAATAATCAATATGTGCTTGCGCTTCAAAAGAAATGCGTTCATGGCAGGGAAGGGAGTGGCGATCAAGTAAGTGAGGAATGGGAAAACCATACACAATCTCGAAAGGAGATTTATTAGTGGAGCGATTTTTAGAGTTATTAAATGCAAATTCAGCTTGTGGTAGCGCAAGATCCCATTGTGTCGGTTTCTCCCCTGTTAAACATCTAAGAAAATCTCCCAAACTTCGGTTAACGACCTCCGTCTGTCCGTCAGTCTGTGGATGATACGCGCTACTAAACTCGAGCTTGGTGCCCAGTCGGCCCCAGAGCGTCTTCCAGAAATAACTCATGAATCGCGTATCCCGATCGGACGTGATAGAATTCGGAATGCCATGTAAGCGCACTATCTCTCTAAAAAATAAATTAGCGACATGTACCGCACTAGAGGTTTTCCTACACGGAATAAAATGCGCCATTTTTGAAAATCGGTCAACGACGACAAATATAGAATCTACCTTCCTCTGAGTGCGAGGGAGGCCCGTCACGAAGTCCATCGAAATGTCGTCTCATGGCCTCTCAGGTATAGGTAAGGGGGTGTATAAACCAGTATTTTGAGCATGCCCCTCATACAATTGACACGTCGTGCAGTGTCGGATGAAATCAACGTCCTGTTTCATCTTCGGCCAGTAATAACGAGAGCTTGCGAGATCTAATAGCTTAGACTGACCAACATGACCTCCTAATCCAGACGAGTGGAGCTCTCGAAGTAACGTTTCTCGAAGTGGACCTTCGCAGATGCAAAGGCGGGTGCCTCTAAATAGATAGCCATCACTCACGACATACTGGGTAGTGGTGTCAGTCCCAGTGTGACTACATGACCGCCAAATGTCTCCAAAGTAAGGGTCAGTCGGGTATAGGTCACGCTGCGAGTCTAAAGAGGTGATGCGAGGCTGAAGGGTGACTAATAAGTAGGTACGACGACTAAGTGCGTCTGCTACTCGATTTGTGACACCAGGTTTGTGCTTCAGATGGAAAGTGAACTCCTGCAGGTAAGCAGCCCACTTGGCATGACGCCTGATCTCCTTCTGGGAGTTTAGGTGCTTCAATGCCTCATGATCGGTGTTCAGCACAAACTCGCGCTGGATCAGATAATGTCGCCAATGACGGAGAGCATGTACGATGGCATAAAACTCTATGTCATACGTGGAGTATCGAGTTTTTGCCTCGTTCAGCTTCTCGCTATAGAATGCTACAGGACGACCCTCCTGACTCAAAACGGCTCCAATCCCTATAATCGATGCGTCACAGTCAACCTCAAAGATCTTCTCAAAGTCAGGGAGAGCTAACACAGGAGCGCTAGTAAGTCTATCCTTCACTAACAAAAATGCTCGCTCCGCTTCCTCAGTCCAGATAAAAGTCCCTTTTTTCAAACAATCAGTCACAGGGGCGATCAACGTACTAAAATTTCGAATAAATCGTCTGTAAAAAGAAGCTAGTCCATGAAATCCTCGAGCCTCCGTGATCGTCCTAGGGCTAGGCCATGATTCTATCGCCTTGACCTTCTCTCTATCAACCTTAATACCTTCTGATGAAACAATGTATCCTAGGAAGGTCAGGCTATCAGTCATAAATGTGCATTTCTTCAAATTGATGTACAATTTATTCTCTCGTAGGATATCTAGGACCTGCCTAAGGTGAAATAAGTGATGATCAGAATCCAGGCTATAAATCAGAATATCATCGAAATAAACCACTACACAAACTCCAATAAGTGGTCTAAGCACTTGATTCATCACGCGCATGAAAGTACTAGGGGCATTGGAGAGCCCAAATGGCATCACCAACCACTCATACAACCCTTCTCTCGTCTTAAAAGCAGTTTTCCATTCATCCCCGGGACGTATCCTAATCTGGTGGTATCCACTCTTCAGATCTATCTTAGAAAATACACGGGATCCACTAAGCATATCCAACGTGTCATCCAAACGGGGGATGGGAAAGCGATATTTGATTGTTATCTTATTAATCACTCGACTGTCTACGCACATACGCCAAGTCCCATCTTTCTTAGGAACTAATAATGCGGGGACGGCGCACGGGCTCATACTCTCTCTAATGTGACCCTTTGAGATCAGATCGGTCACCTGCCTATGGAGTTCTTCGTGTTCCTTCGGACTCATGCGATAATGGGGAAGATGAGGTAAACTGACTCCAGGCATAAGATCAATACAATGTTGGATGTCTCTCATTGGAGGGAGCTGATCGGGTAACTCCTCCGGCATGATCTCAGCATACTCATCAGTCAGTGGGCGGACAATACTAGGGATATCAGCTATGGGCGGGGAGGTATCTAGACCAGACAACATATAAACGACCTCACTATCCTTCATCTCCTCCTGAAATTGGGGCCCTGTCAGTAACATTGTGGCGGAGGGGAAGGATATGGCCGACACAGTAGGTGTAGGGTGTGAAGATCTCTCAGTGGCTTTAGGAACAAGACTGTTCTTCTGGGGAAGTAGAACGATCTTGCGCCCATTGCGCTCGAAAGAGTGAGAGTTCTTCACTCCATCATGGATAACACGTCTGTCGTACTGCCAAGGCCGTCCCAATAGGATGTGACAGACCTCGATAGTGGCGACATGACACCGAACAGCGTCCTGATAGGTGCTACCGATGGAAAACTCTACGAGACACTGATGTGTGATGGGAATAGTCGTGCTACTCGTGACCCAAGATAGACTGTAAGGTTTTTCTAGCGGTTGTGACTTCAGCTTCAGCTTATCTACCATACGTTGAGAAACAAAGTTCTCCATACTACCGCTATCAATGATGATGGAGCAGAACTGCCCCTGAATGCGTGCGATCGTACGAAAAATGTTGTTTCTCAACCATTCGTCGGCAGTGGGAGCTTTGGGCGTTAGGAGACTATGTTGGAGAACGCACACTAACGACTCAGGATGCTCTCCCTCAACTTCGTACTCACTCTCTAACTCGGGCTCAGGAGTCGGATCGGGATGGGAGTCACTAAGGAAGACCCCATACTCAGGTTCTGACCCACTCTCAGAATCAATGATGGCGACGAGTGGCGTCGCAGGCACTCAGAAGATTTGTGTCCCGGCTCCATACACTTGAAACATCTAAAGGTGCCAGCCTGTGGTCTAGTGCCGACAATCTCCTTGCCTCTAGTGGATGTGGTGGGTAAGGCGGGAGTGCTCGGAGGCAGAGCGGGACGAGGGGGTCCGGCGTCCGAGTCACCGAAGTGGAAGTGTGAGTAGATGGGGGTCTATCAGTAGACCTAAACCCAGAGGTCCTCTTCTGCGAGGCCTCGGCTCTACGCGCGCGACTCGAAACTTCTCCTAAGTCCTTATAGTCAAATAACTCCAGTTGATCTCTAAGGGAATATCGTAATTCGTTCAGATATCGAGAGACAACCATGTCATCGTCCTCTCGGAGATTGAGGCGAGACTGGAGTACTAGGAATTCGTTCGTATACTCGTCTACCGTTGACTTATCCTGTCTTAGGTTGTGGAACCTACGTTATAGGGTTTGCATGTAATCATGAGGCACATACCGTTTTCGAATTTGTTCTTTAAATTCTGCCCACGTGGTGATGGGCGGCATGCCTAAATTAAACCTAGTTCGCTCTATTTGTTCCCACCAAACTAACGCGGGACCTTTTAGTCTCATAGTGGCGTACTCAACCTGCCTAGCCCGGGGCATTTGCTTCCAAGCCAAGTAGCGGTCCATTCTGGCACACCAATCTAAGCATCGTTCAGGTTCTAAGTACCCTTCGAAATCACCAACGTCCAACTTAATCCCTAAATCCCATCGAGGTGGATCCCTAATATTTGGTTGCCCTTGCATCATTCGTTGTGGATTAGGGTCGTCGACCTCAGGTGGTCTAGGGTTAGGATCCTCTTCAATTTGGGGCGGGATAATACCTAAGTGCTGATTGGCTTCTACAGTGTTGACACGCGTGCGCAACCCATTCATCACTTGTCCCACATCTCGAAGGCTCGTGGTAACGTTCGTACTTAACACCTCAATGGTTTTAGTTAAATTTTCAATTTGTGCGCTCAGATCGGTCATACCATTTTCTAAATTTCCCACACGATTTTCCATTTAAAATAATTTGAGATTAAATAAATTCTTTTTCTTTTCCTTTTTTTTTAATTAATTTTAATTTCTAAAAATAAAAATAAAAATTTATTTTCAAACTAAGAAACAAAATATTAGAAATTTTATTTTAATAAAATTTTTATTTTTAAATGAGATTTTACCCGAGCGGGTAGAAAGCAAAAAATTTTTTTTTTTATGATTTTAAAAGAAAGCAAAAAAAAGATTTTGAAATGAAAAGGGAAATAAATTTTCTTAAAAAGATTTTATTAAATTTTTTTTTTTTTTTTTTTGAAAAATCGGATCGGTTGATTTGCGATAGGAGCGAATCAAACCCGCTCTGATACCAAACTGATGTAACCTAAGCGATCCGAGAGAGCGGATCCGAGTTTTCGCGCGTAAAAATCAGAGACGTTCGAATTTTTAAAAAGTTCGTTTTCCGTTATTTGAGGGCGCTCTCAATGCTACGAGGGAATCGTCGCGGAACACGGGCAACCACAAGCCGTCACAGATAATAATTTTATGAAATAAAAGAACAATAAACAAGTGATAGAACGCACCCGGCAAGCCAACCAATTATTTAATTAAGCGCATAAAATTTTAAAACTGATAATGGAGTAGGGTGGATTTTTTTTTCCAGGGATTACCAAGCAAGCTACGGCCGAGGGAGTGGAGTCGAACAGGGACAGTTGCGCAGGGGGATGTCGCGGTCTCGTGGGTGGAAGAGCTCACTGTAGAACCGGCCGGAAGAGGGGGTGTGGTCGACGGCCGGCGTCAGGAACTTCGCCGAAAGGAAGAGGGTCCCGGCCGGAGATGGTCTCGCAGTCGACGGCCAGAACACGAGCCCTCGGTGCGCTTGTGAGGTCGACGGCAGCGCCGGAGGAAGAGGAGGTGGACTCGCGTTGGAGATGCGACGGGGGAAACGAGCGCCGGGAAGGGACGAGAGGTTTATTTCAACCTCAATTCCCGATCTGCTCTAGCTGGGGGCTGTTCGTGTATTTTATTAGGAGCTGCCCGAGTCTTCTTTTGGCAGAAATTTAGGAATAGTTTTTTTTTTAGGAAAGCAGATAATTTGTTTCTTAATAAACAAATAGGCCAACTTTAGGAGATGAAATTTTGGCAAGTTTTTAAATGGAAATCCATTTAATTAATACTCACATGTTTTGTAATGTAATTTGAAAATAATTTTATACGTAATTAATGTAATTGGTTGGCTTACCGTTTACGTCCTATTACTAGGTTTATTGGACCATTTATTCAGGGTGCCACCGGGTGGTCAAACCGGTGAGCCAAACCAGAAAAACAAAGAGGACGATACGAAAATAAAAGTACAAAATACAGGAAAATGTAAACATCATAAAATCAGGATGCATCACCACCGCTTGATATTCATTTAGAATTGGCCTTCCAAAAATCGCGTTGTAGCTACTTGGAGCCTCAACGACTATGAATTTTACAAGCTTGGTTATGCCTCCCAGAGTCACCGAAAGGGTGACATTTTCTTCCACCTCTTTTCTTTCTCCAGAAAAGCCATAGAGAGGCCCTTCAATGGAAAAGAGAGTCTTTCCAGTCATAAGGGCTTCGAAGGCCGGCTTGAAGAGGAGATTAACAGAACTCCCAGTATCGATCAAGATGTTTTCAACTGTATAATTTTCAATAACCGCCTTAATAACGACTGCGTCATTGAAAGGGTTGGCGGTTGGAGGAAGATCCTCCTGTCCGAAAGTAACCGTCCCTCGGACCGGAGCAGAGGAGGAGGTAACGACAACCTCTGATCTAAAAAGTCTTGCCAGGCTAGCTTTCTTCGATAATTCTAGGCCTGCTCCCCCGTGGATGCAAAATAGATAACCTAAAGTTCCCTCATCGTTCGCATCCACGCATTCACTAGGATAACCAACGTTGCCAAGGGGGTCAACGTCGTCAACCTCTTCACATTCCCAGTGAACCTCTGCCACTTCCTTGCTCTTGGAGGTGGAGGCTTTGGAGGGATCAGCTTTCTGCACTAGCCCCTGCAGTTTTCCTTCCTTCACGAGCTTCTCCACCAACATTCGGAGAGCCCTACAATTTTCTGTCAGGTGGCCTCTCTCCCTGTGATGCTCACAGTAGAGAGAGGGATTCCTGAATTTTTGATCAGATTGTATGGGGGCTGGCCTTTTGTAAAAAGGTTGCTTCTGGAGGATCTGGATTACCTCGCTCATTGGGACGTTGAGTTCGGTAAATGACTCTTGAGAATCATTATAGGACGGTTGAGGAAGCGGAAGAGGTGGCTGAACAAAATGAATTTGATGGACTGGTATTTGATGGGGAGCTGGGGTGACTGGAGCTGGCAGCAGTGGCACTTGAGGTTGGAACTGCTGGTGCCCCTGGTGAGGACGATGATGACGAAAATTCCTCCTTCTTTGAGCTGGAGGTTGGAATTCTTGACGCGGCGGCTTTGATGATGGAGGGGCTGGAAGAAAACCTGCGGAGCCTTTTTGAACGGCTTTGCATGTTAAATTGGAAACATAGACGGGGTTGTTGACTTCCCCTTCTATGAACCTTTTTGCGATGTTGATCATCTCTTGATAAGAGCTTGGCTCCCTGGTTGTGACCTCGAACTTGAGAGGTCCCTCCTGCAAGTCATTTATCAAGGCTACCAAATACAACGAGGGATCTACATCCCTTATTCCCAAAATTTCTCTCTGGAAGCGATCAATAAAGCGGGTTGTAGTCTCGCCCTCATTCTGCTTAATCTTGAAGAGGGTCGCAAGACCACACTTCCTCTTCTTTGAGGTGGCAAACCTCAGAAGAAGCTCCTGCCTCAGGACGGTGAAGCGGGAGATGGACTGGGGAGGTAGATTATAGAACCATTCCCTTGTCTGCCCATCGAGAGAGGTGATTAGCAACTTGCACCTCATCGCATCTGAGAGAGTCCTCAGAGCGACTGCGGATTCAAAAGCTTGAAGATGAGAACTGAGATCGCTCTCTCCAGTAAGCATGGGTAGTCTTGGCTCTCTAAAACCGCAGGGAGTTGGCTCCCTACGGATTCTATCAGAAAAAGGGGAGGGCTCTTCTGCTTCAAAGACACCAGAAGGAGCAAGAGGGGCAGCAAGTACTCAAGCTGTCACGGTTCCGGTTCGGTTCCGGTTCAACTAAGACCATGAACCGAACCGCTAAGGTAACGGTTCTTCAAATTAGAACCAAAACCATATTTGGTTTGACCGGTTCCGGTTCCGGTTCCGGTTACAATTCCAACATTATTTTTGGAACCATCGTGTTAACGGTTCCGGTTCCGGTTCAACAAGAACCAGAACCAAACCGGTCACTAACAGTTCGGTCCGGTTCTATTCGGTTCGGTCCGGTTCCAATCGGTTCTATGTATTATAGTTTTATCATTTTACAACTCTATAATTTGATTCATTAAACACATTCACAAAAATTATTATTTCTTTAAAATGCATATTTGAAAAGGAAAATTGGAATTCAAATGGTTGGAGCAATAATTTTATGATTTCTTAAGTTTAAATATATTAAAATTGAACAAATACAGATATGCATGCAATAATATCTGATTTGGCACACTGAATAGACAAAATGGGTAATATTATATGATGGACATTAGCATGAAGGACACAAGTAATATTGTAACACTTGATGCTTACCAAAAATAGTCACTTTACCGAAGTAGTTGAGAAATGACAAACATAAACATGTACAAAGTAGAGATCATGTAGTCATCAACAAAATTAAATAACAACCACCAAATATCATCTTTGTATGTTGGTAGGATCCATCACTGAGTACAACTACATTTGGACAGCGATGTAATATTATAAAAATATATTTATTATCGTTGTACAGATAATAAATATATATTAGTAATATTATAAAAAAATATTAAGAATAAATATATATATTATAAAGAATAATAATAATAAACGGATTGCGGTTCGGTTCTGCTTCGATCCGGTCCGGATCGGGTCTAAAAATTCTGAAACCGCTCGAAACATTTATGTTGCGGTTCCGGTTCCGGTTCTGGTCCGGATAATAAAATGAAGGAACCACACCCGGACCATTATGTTTACGGTTCCAAAATTCAAACCGAAACCTGAATAATTCGCGAACGGTTCGATCCGGTTCTTTGCGGTTCCGGTTTGGTTCCGGTTCGACTTACGGTTTTCGGTTTTATGTGACAGCTTTAGCAGCAACGGGAGTTGGAGCATAGACATAATCCTCTTGGAAATTCAGGGCTCGAGCTGGAGATCCCTGGGCTGCTCCCCTGAAGAAAGCTTGACGGGCAGCGAACTCTTCACCTTGAGACCGCATGGGAGCAACGGGTTGAGGGGTCGCGCGGTCTAGAGGGTGACCGGCGGCCAGCCAATCAGGGGTCGCGACTTGATCGGCTTGAGGCATCATCCTCTGGGAGAGCTCGGACAGCATCTGATTCATGGACTCAATCTGCCGAGCGGTCTCCTGGCGAGCTTGAGCAGTCTCCCGGCGGGCATGTGCGAGGTGAAGCTCCATTCGAAGCTTAAGGGCTTCCAAGGAGGTCGCACTCCCTGAAGAAGGGAGACCGCCGACGAACTGACCGGGCTGACCATCGCGATCTGACATCTCGACTGTCTGATGATTTCACCTGGACACTTCGGATCTAAAGGTCGCGTGTTCATTCTGTTGATACAAAAATTGTACCTCCAAAACTCACTAGAAAGAGATGGGGGAGACTGTGGAGTGCAGGTTACTTGAGACGGAGAATGTCAGAGGGGAGATCTCTGAGAGAAAAACTGCTTCAATTAATCTCAAAAATTTTTACAGGAAGGAGGTCTAGAGAACAGGTCAGGGTGAGGGGTAGAAAAGTGACAGAATTCGAGACCGCTTACATAGACCGTAAGCTGGAGGCTCGAAGCAAAAGTCTTTTTTATGGAACCCCTACCCCTCTATTTATAGACGCAGAGGCTTCCCAAACGGGCAAATCCAAAAATTACGGACTGCCCGGGATACAGGAGAGCTGGGGCAGTGGAAAGGGGTGCAAAAAACAAAAAGGAAGAAGAGATCCAGACCACGTGGTCTGGCGATCTCCCTTGAAGCTGACTGCACGTGCCTTAGGCGAAAAAACCAGAAGGGAGGCAGGCGGTCTGTGCGGTCTACCATAAATGAGACCGCTGGAAATGACCATTCTGACTGGAAAGGAGAGGTCGCGGATTTCCAGACAAACAAAGGTATTGCTCGTTGGATATGTCCGGTGAGCTCATCTAAGTTAAAGGTAAAGAGATTAGGGCTTAAAGTTGAACCTTGATGTAAGCCAACAATGATAGGGAATTCATCCGTTAATCCTCCAGATGTCCTCATCCTCATCACTGAATTTGTATACATATCTTTGATTATGTCACTGTATGATGCATTTACACCTTTCTTTTCTAAGACTCTCAATAAGATCTCTCTTGGAACCCTATCATAAGCTTTCTCAAGATCGATAAACAGCATATGCAAATCGTGTTTTCTTTCTCTTCAATGAGTCTCCTCAAAAGATGTATAACTTTCATGGTTGACCGTTCTGGCATGAATCCAAATTGATTCTCCGAGATGCTAGTCTCTCATCTTACTCTTCTTTCTATTACTCGGTACCATAGTTTCTTGGTATGACTCATTAATTTAATTCCTCTGTAATTAACACAATTTTGTATCTCATTTGTTCTTATACAAAGGTACCAAAATACATTATCTTCATTGATCTGGCATCCTCTTTGACTTCAGTATCTTATTGAAGAAACATGTAAGCCACAAAATTTCTTCTTTCCCTAGACATTTCCATACTTGGATGGGTTTATCGTCTGACACAACCGTTTTTTTTCCATTTTACATCTTCTTTAAAGCATCATTTACCTCTGATACCTTTATTTTACAATAAAATTTATGTTCCTATACTCCTCTGATTTACATAACTCTTCCGAGTTCAGTTCATTGTCTTTTGTTTCATTATAGAATTAATAAAAGTATCTTTTTCATTGCTCTTTAATAGCCACATCATCCGTCAAAGTTGTATATGTTTCATCCTTTATGCATTTAACTTGGCTAAAATCTCGTCTTCCTCTCTTTAGCTCGAGCAATTTTATATATGTCACGCTCTCCTTCTTTTGTATCTAGTCGCTTATAAAAAAGTTTATAAGCTTGAATTCTTGTTTTACTTACTGCATGTTTAGCTTCTTTCATGACGACTTTATACATTGCCAAATTTTCATCATTCTTACAAGCGTAAAGTGTTTTACAACCGGCTCACTTTGCCCTCACTTTCTCTTGCACTTTCTATTTCCATCACCAAGATTCTTTATTTTTATTTTATTTTTTTTTATTTTTTTTGGGGGGGGGACCTTTTGATTCTCCAAGTACGCTCTTTCCATTTATCCTTAAATGTGAAACATAACTTCCCATGAGACACTAGAATCAACATAAGGGTCATCAACTAATTGTTCCATAACTATTGTACGGAAAGCAACATTTTTTCCATCTTTAAGTTCCACCACCGAAATTTTGGCAACACTTTTGTCCTTATCTTAAATTTATTATATTTAAGTTGCGCGTCCAACATCACTAACCTATGTGTTGTCAAATTTTCTCCTGATGACTTTGCAATCCTTACAAATCATTTTATCCATCTTGCGAGTCAAAAAATAATTAATTTGTGACTTATTTGGTCCACTTTTAAACGTAATTAAATGTTCTTCCCCATTCATGAAAAGCGTATTTATCACGATTAGCTCATGTGTTATGGCAATGCCTAAAATGAAAAGTGTATTTGTCACGATTACTTTATGAACGGCTGTATAATTTGTATTTGTCTTCCTTATATGTCTATTTAAGTCTCCTATGAAAATTTTCTCTCTTTGTGAGATTTTCCTTAATAAATCATCTAAGTCTTCCCAAAATTACACTTTAATAGTTTCACTTTATTCTACTTTTGGGGCATAAGCACTGATCATATTAATAGTTTCCTTTCCTATAACTAATTTAAGAACAAAGATTATATCGCATTTTTTACTTGCCCCAACAACTTCGTCCCTTCAAGGTATCCACAATAATACCTACTTCACTGATTGTTTTATTTTTTGCTGTGTACCATAATTTAAAACTTGAATTGTCTAAAAATTTAGTTTTCTCACTCACCCATCTAGTCTCTTGCAGGCATAAGATATTTATCCTTCTCCTAATCATCGTATCCACTACTTTCATCGTTTTTCCCATTAGTATACATATATTCCAACTTCTAAACCTAAGTCGATCACAAATTCTACGATATACTTTCCTAAGACGTCTAATATGAGGACTTTTACCTATTTAACACTATACCCAAGTTCACTTGAAAGTGCAACGATCCTTGCCAAGACGTCGCATTCGGACCATACGACAATGACTCTTGCATATTTAACACTACACCCAAGTCCTGGAGATGTAGCAGTCCTTGCCAAGACGTCGCATTCAGACCATACGACGTGATCCTTAGGGGGAATAACCTAGCTTTTGCACAATTTTTAAAATGATTCATATTCATAATGGTGACTAAATTTTATGATGGATGTCTACCTAACACAAACCTCACCACTTTTCATCTGGGTTTGGGACCGGTATAGGCTGGTTTTCTAATATCAAGTATAGAATAGGAAAATTAGATTAGTCACTTACTAACTTCTACACATACATATATATGGGATAGGAAGGGAACAAATTAAAAAAAATATCATTACACTGAAAAATAAGCTAATATCTTTAATATAACACAAAACTTAAAATATTTATTCAACTATCTCAGCTTCCCCGCTTTAGTTTTTTCCGTAGCTTAATTAGGATTTGTACTATTATGATCTTTGTATCATATCTAGTAACAAATCTATGTCCTGATTTCATGCTTGATACTTCTCAAATCCCCTTTAATTTTAAACCTTATCCAATCCAAATTACCATCAATCAATTACGTAGTCATAATTCTTATGTTGATCTCAGTACGTTCAATTGTACATCTGAGAAAAGGGTAAATTTGGCTACTCTGCAGGAGATAATCGGGGTCCTAAAAAGGCAGATACAATCTATGCAACCTGCAATGTTGAAAAAAGCAATGGTAATGACTGACCTTTAAAAATTCTATGTAGTACATCATGCACACTCTCTAGAATGTGCAGTGACAAAAGCTTCATGCATTGAATATTTGTTTTTTATAAAAAGAACAAGGTCGTTCTGAATTGAACATCTAGTAAGTAAAGCGTGCTTATCAAAGTGGGAAATACAAAATCAGATTCTTAAGATTTACTTAAATTAGAGTATAAACAACATAATGATAAATTAAAAGAAAATTCATAAATTCAAATTTAGGATTATGAAAATACGATGATGTACGTGAAGACAAAAAGCAGTTAGTTGGAAAACCTTTCAAAGTTAAATTACACCGAAAAAGAATGGAGAAGTATGTGAAAACAATAAACATGAGCAAAGCATTCAAAATCTGGCAAAAAGAAATATATTTATTTAAATAGACGAATAGCTAAGTTCGGTCCTCTTTTGCCAATTTACGGCATATTCTTTTTAAGGCCTTAACATTGGTCCCATTGTAACACTTCAGAGATATTTCGCTATCTTCTATTTATAGAATTACAACAAAACATAAAGCTCCAGCAATAAATAAATAAGCTCAAACAATAACTGAAAACCAATTATTATTGGAAAACATACCTGACCTCCTAAATCCCACAATACAAGTTTAGCATTTGAAACTTCAATACGACCAATGTTAAGCCCAACTGTTGGCACAATACGATCAGGTGGAAGACCTTCTGAGTTTAAGTATATAGCCTTCAATTTTTCTAGTAAAGACTGGACGTTTAGCAGAATGTTTATCAGTGCAAGCTCAATGCCAAGTAAAATACTTATGAAGCATAGATGTGTGCTTTATGAGTAAGACATACAGGAGTAAGAAGTAACGGATGCAGTGTACAAATATATTGCATTAACTTCCATGAATGGTGCAAGCCAGAATAATTAGAACAACATTTATCTATCTTTATATAAGGGAGAGGGAAAATGGTAAAATATGTGGACTGTGTGCAGTAAAAGCCTCTTTTTCCCTGCCTATTCAGGTATAGCATGTGATCTCCGCTGCAACTGTGAAGTTAACAAAATAAAAATGACTTCTTTGTCGCTAACTTCGTTGTCAGCTTCACATTCTCGATCTTATTGATGGACTCCCTAAACCACCAAATTCTTTTGTAGTCTCCGAAGAAGTGTTCTTTAACAGTGCATCCTTAGTGATAGTTCGGCTTTGGCTTCATGACCTTAGCGGACTATCACGGATCTGCATTTTTCTTAGGCTTGGTATCCGTCACAGGCTTTGCCATGTCTTCTTTTTATACTTGACAACCGCCTTTGTTTTATCATTTGTTGCAGGCTTCATCTTAGGCATTCCTACACCAATCCTAGACAGCAGAAAATGGCTTGGCCTTCTCTGGTGCAACAGTGCCAGCTGTCAGTTTATAGAAGCTAAGTTGAATAGCACAATAATTGTATTAACCTCAAAAATAGGACCTTACAAGGCTTATATAGAAACCGGAAATAAAAGAAAGACAATAAAGCCCTCAAAGGGGAAAATACAATAATACAACTTGAACCAGAAAAATGACTAATCTCAACTCTCCCCCTCAAGTCGGACGGAAGATTATCGATCATCCCAAGTTTTTGAATATCATCAGAAAATACACCACTTCCCAAGCTTTTGGTGAACACATCCGCCAGTTGATCTTTGGAATGGACAAAAGGTGTGACCGCGGTCTTTTTATCCAGGTGGTCTTTGATAAAATGCGGATAAACCTCCACATGTTTTGTCCTGTCATGCTGGATTGGGTTATGAGTTATACTAATAACTGCTTTATTATCACAGAATAAGGAAAAAATGACTGCTCCTGGAGAAACACAGATCCTGTAATATAGTACGCAACCATAGGCCCTCACAAAGGCCTGTGACATAGCATGATACTCTGCCTCAGCACTGGATCTGGCCACCACATTCTGCTTCTTACTACGCCAGGTCACCAGGTTTCCCCCGACAAAGGAACAGTATCCGGTTGTGGACTTTCGGTCATCCCGACATCCAGCCCAGCATCCGTGAACACTTCGATCTTCAAGTGGTTATTTTTAGAGAACAAGAGGCCACGACCCGGGGCTTTCTTCAAGGCAATTGTTATTCGCGGACCATAAATGTCAATCCGCAGACCAATATTTTTTCATTTTATTTGAGTTTACAAATTGTTATCCACAGACCAATTTTAAATTTGAGCAGTTGATGTTTTTGTTCCCCTGAGCAGGGCTCGACAACGAAGGAACATCTCTGATGACCTTTTGAGCACTTCAATGTGCGCACGGATCGTGATTCAGAAAATAAATGCGCAGATAGAAACCGAGTTGAGGAAGAAAGACGATTTCCTCGTTGTTAATGCATTTTCGATTTGTTTGGTAAGATTTAGATAGCTAGGGTTTGTTTGGGAAGATTTAGATAGCTAGGGTTATTTTCTCCATGTGGTAAGGAAGGCGAAGAAGACTATCAAAGTTTTTTTTTTAATTTTCTTCACTAATCTGCGAATAACAAAAATATCTGCAAATAGACGAAATCTGTGAATAGACAAACGCAGTTTGCAAATAACCACCTTCATCAAATATCATAACACACGATATGTTGCCTCTTGATGCTAGTGTACAACCCTGTATTCGCCGAGTGCCCCGAGGCTCAAGATGTCTTTAGGCCCAATATCTTTTAAAGGGCACGGACTCAGGTAAGAGGGGCGGGGGAGCCGTCAGACAAGCTCAAGACCAAGGGGCGCAGCCCCAGTGTATTCCGAAGGCAAGAAGAGGGCAAGAGGGGGGCGAGCCAGGAGGCGGGTGGCCTCCTGGGCTCGCCCCCGCCCCTGTTTAAGGGGGGCGAGCCAGGAGGCGGGCGGCCTCCTGGGCTCGCCCCCGCCCCTGTGTAAGGGGGGCGAGCCAGGAGGCGGGTGGCCTCCTGGGCTCGCCCCCGCCCCTGTGTAAGGGGGGCGAGCCAGGAGGCGGGCGGCCTCCTGGGCTCGCCACCGCCCCAGTTTAAGGGGGGCGGTCCAGGAGGAGGGCGGCCTCCTGGGCTCGCCCCCGCCCCTGTATAAGGGGGGCGAGCCAGGAGGTGGGCGACCTCCCGGGCTCGCCCCGCCCAATAAGGGGGGCGAGCAAGGGAAGAGGTCAGCCCCCTCTCGCCCAACCTCGGGAAGGCGTTCTGGGCTGCGTTTAGCGCCTCGGAACAGCGGGATTTGGCTGTTCGCAGGCCAAATTCGGGGGTATTTTGGTAATCTCGTAGGCCGGATTGTGGTTATTGGCAGACCAAGTTCAAAATCCTATAAATAGGACCAAGGGGCACCCTTTGGAAGAGGAGTTCTCTACTTTTTCTCTTTTGGCCTTCTCTCTCCCTTAGTTCCTTTCTGGGGTGGAGAGAGCCTCCAATGGTGTCCAAGCTTAGCATTGGCTTGGGAGGGGAAGCGCTCTAAGATCTTCCGGGTGTGTGGTGGGATCTCCTCGCTAAGCCCTTGGCCTTGTTCCTAGTTCCTTAGCCCCTTAGCCTAGAGCTCTCCCTTGGGAGGAGTAAGTGTTGGTCACCCCTCAACTTGTTGAGGGCCCGAACTCCACAGAGCCTAAGTCTTGTTCTCAAGTCTTGGTTTCAACATTTATGGTGCGGTGAGCATGGAGAGTGACCAACTCAAGAAACTCTCAAGATGAGCTCCATGGCTGGAGGTGGAGGATCTAACCCAGGCCACTCGCAGCCCCCGGTGGCTGGAGTGACGTTGGAGATGTTTGAAAATTTCAAGCGGGAGGTCCTGCAGACCTTGCAGCTATCTTTCGCCACGATAGGCGAAGGCAGGAAAGAAAGTGGTCCGGAGGTCTCGCCTCAGCAGGTGGGCTTGAACACTCTCGGCCAGCAATCCAGGAAGGAGGTGCCAGTGGGGGGGAGTGGGGAGGCATTCGGCCCCCACTCGCCCAGTCCCCTAAGGGGGCGAGTGGGGAGGCGTCATGCCCCCACTCGCCCAGCCTTAAGGGGGGCGAGTGGGGAGGCGCCATGCCCCCACTCGCCCAGCCCTAAGGGGGCGAGTGGGGAGGCGTCATGCCCCCACTCGCCCAGCCCTAAGGGGGCGAGTGGGGAGGTACCATGCCCCCACTCGCCCAGCCCTAAGGGGGCGAGTGGGGAGGCGTCATGCCCCCACTCGCCCAGCCCTAAGGGGGCGAGTGGGGGGGCGTCATGCCCCCACTCGCCCAGCCCCAAGGGGGCGAGTGGGGAGGCGCCAGGCCCCCACTCGCCCAGCCCCAAAGGGGGGCGAGCATAGGAAGTCCTTTGTGTGAGCTGATCCTCTCGGCCCCGGTTCCAGAGGGGTTCAGGGGGAAGGAGACGTCTCACTACTCCGCCAAGGATGACCCCGTCCTACACCTGCAGTGGTTTGAGGACATGGTCTCCATCGGGCCCACGTCGGACGCTTTCAAGTGCCGACTCTTCGCGACCACTTTGAAGGAGAAGGCAAGGGGTTGGTTCCACCAGCTCCAAGGAGATGAGTGGGGAGGAGGCTTTCCCCCACTCGCCTGGCTCCAAGGAGGTGAGTGGGGAGGAGGCTTTCCCCCACTCGCCCGACTCCAAGGAGGTGAGTGGGGAGGAGGCTTTCCCCCACTCGCCCGGCTCCAAGGAGGTGAGTGGGGAGGAGGCTTTCCCCCACTCGCACGGCTCCAAGGAGGTGAGTGGGGAGGAGGCTTTCCCCCACTCGCCCGGCTCCAAGGAGGTGAGTGGGGAGGAGGCTTTCCCCCACTCGCCCGGCTCCAAGGAGGTGAGTGGGGAGGAGGCTTTCCCCCACTCGCCCAGCTCCAAGGGGGGAGTGGGGAGGCATCCGGCCCCCACTCACCCGGTCTCCAAGAAGTTGGGGGGTTTGTTTCCAAACTTAGTTTTTTTCTTACATACAATATTATCACTAACAAGGTTACAAGTCCTTTGGTGCTGGAATGTCCCAGATCGATTCCGTTGCCGGTCTCTCATAGACGGTGGGTCAGGTTGATCTCTGGAGAGGCTGACAAGTGGCAAGTTCTTCGGTGCTGGAATGCCCCAGATCGATTATGCTGTCGGGCTCTCATAGACGGTGGGTCAGGTTGATCTCTGGAGAGGCTGGCAAGTGGCAAGTTCTTTGGTGCTGGAATGCCCCAGATCGATTCCGCTGCCGGGCTCTCATAGACGGTGGGTCAGGTTGATCTCTGGAGAGACTGGCAAGTGGCAAGTTCTCTGGTGCTGGAATGCCCCAGATCGATTCCGCTGCCGGGCTCTCATAGACGGTGGGTCAGGTTGATCTCTGGAGAGGCTGGCAAGTGGCAAGTCCTTTGGTGCTGGAATGCCCCAGATCGATTCCGCTGTCGGGCTCTCATAGACGGTGGGTCAGGTTGATCTCTGGAGAGGCTGGCAAGTGGCAAGTTCTCTGGTGCTGGAATGTCCCAGATCGATTCCGCAGTCGGGCTCATAGACGGTGGGTCGGTTGATCTCTGGAGAGGCTGGCAAGTCGCAAGTCCTTTGGTGCTGGAATGCCCCAGATCGATTCCGCTGCCGGGCTCTCATAGACGGTGGGTCAGGTTGATCTCTGGAGAGGCTGGCAAGTGGCAAGTGCTTTGGTGCTGGAATGCCCCAGATCGATTCCGCTGCCGGGCTCTTATAGACGGTGGGTCAGGTTCATCTCTGGAGAGACTGGCAAGTGGCAAGTTCTTTGGTGCTGGAATGCCCCAGATCGATTCCGCTGTCGGGCTCTCATAGACGGTGGGTCAGGTTGATCTCTGGAGAGGCTGGCAAGTGGCAAGTTCTCTGGTGCTGGAATGCCCCAGATCGATTCCGTTGTTGGGCTATCATAGACGGTGGGTCAGGTTGATCTCTGGAGAGGCTGGCAAGTGGCAAGTCCTGTGGTACTGGAATGCCCCAGATCGATTCCGCTGTCGGGCTCTCATAGACGGTGGGTCAGGTTGATCTCTGGAGAGGCTGACAAGTGACAAGTTCTCTGGTGCTGGAATGCCCCAGATTGATTCCGTTGTCGGGCTCTCATAGACAGTGGGTCAGGTTGATCTCTGGAGAGGCTGGCAAGTGGCAAGTCCTTTGGTGCTGGAATGCCCCAGATCGATTCCGCTGTCGGGCTCTCATAGACGGTGGGTCAGGTTGATCTCTGGAGAGGCTGGCAAGTGGCAAGTTCTTTGGTGCTGGAATGCCCCAGATCGATTCCGTTGTCGGGCTCTCATAGATGGTGGGTCAGGTTGATCTCTGGAGAGGCTGGCAAGTGAAAAGTTCTTTGGTGCTGGAATGCCCAGATCGATTCCGCTACCGGGCTCTCATAGACGGTGGGTCAGGTTGATCTCTGGAGAGGCTGGCAAGTGGCAAGTTCTTTGGTGCTGGAATGCCCCAGATCGATTCCGCTGTCGGGCTCTCATAGACGGTGGGTCAGGTTGATCTCTGGAGAGGCTGGCAAGTTCTTTGGTGCTGGAATGCCCTAGATCGATTCCCGAGGTGACTCCGCTAGTCAGGCTCTCGCTAGCCGGCGAGGTAGGAAGGCCTCTCGGGGAGGTTGTGCTTTTTCCCCCGAGGAGGCTCCGCTAGCCGGCGTGGTAGGAAGGCCACTCGGGGAGGCTGTGCTTTTTCCCCCGAGGAGGCTCCGCTAGCCGGCGAGGTAGGAAGGCCTCTCGGGGAGGTTGTGCTTTTTCCCCCGAGGAGGCTCCGCTAGCCGGGCTCTCGCTAGCCGGCGAGGTAGGAAGTCCTCTTGGGGAGGCTGTGCTTTTTCCCCCGAGGAGGCTCCGCTAGCCGGGCTCTCGCTAGCCGGCGAGATAGGGAGGCCTCTCGGGGAGGCTGTGCTTTTTCCCCCGAGGAGGCTCCGCTAGCCGGGCTCTCGCTAGCCGGCGAGGTAGGAAGGCCTCTCGGGGAGGCTGTGCCTTTTCCCCCGAGGAGGCTCCGCTAGCCGGGCTCTCGCTAGCCGGCGAGGTAGGAAGGCCTCTCGGGGAGGTTGTGCTTTTTCCCCCGAGGAGGCTCCGCTAGTCGGGCTCTCGCTAGCCGGCGAGGTAGGAAGGCCTCTCGGGGAGGCTGTGCTTTTTCCCCCGAGGAGGCTCCGCTAGCCGGCGAGGTAGGAAGGCCTCTCGGGGAGGCTGTGCTTTTTCCCCCGAGGAGGCTCCGCTAGCCGGGCTCTCGCTAGTCGGCGAGGTAGGAAGGCCTTTCAGGGAGGTTGTGCTTTTTCCCCGAGGAGGCTCTCGCTAGCCGACGAGGTAGGAAGGCCTCTCGGGGAGGTTGTGCTTTTTCCCCCGAGGAGGCTCCGCTAGCCGGACTCTCAGGAGGGCCCTCGTCGAATGGGCAGGGTTGGACTTTTCTTTCCGAGCGAGTACCTCGCTCGAAAAGAGCGGGGATTGTGTACAACCCTGTATTCGCCGAGTGCCCCGAGGCTCAAGATGTCATTAGGCCCAATATCTTTTAAAGGGCACCGACTCAGGTAAGACGGGCGGGGGAGCCGTCGGACAGGCTCAAGACCAAGGGGCGCAGCCCAGTGTATTCCGAAGGCAAGAAGACGGCAAGAGGGGGCGAGCCAGGAGGCGGGTGGCCTCCTGGGCTCGCCCCCGCCCCTGTTTAAGGGGGGCGAGCCAGGAGGCGGGTGGCCTCCTGGGCTCGCCCCCGCCCCTGTTTAAGGGGGGCGAGCCAGGAGGCGGGTGGCTTCCTGGGCTCGCCCCCGCCCCTGTGTAAGGGGGGCGAGCCAGGAGGCGGGCGGCCTCCTGGGCTCGCCCCCACCCCTGTGTAAGGGGGGCGAGCCAGGAGGTGGGCGGCCTCCTGAGCTCGCCCCCGCCCCTGTTTAAGGGGGCGAGCCAGGAAGCGGGCGGCCTCCTGGGATCGCCCCCGCCCCTGTATAAGGGGGGCGAGCCAGGAGGTGGGCGACCTCCCGGGCTCGCCCCGCCCAATAAGGGGGGCGAGCAAGGGAAGAGGTCAACCCCCTCTCGCCCAGCCCCGGGAAGGCGTTCTGGGATGCGTTTAGCGCCTCGGAACAGCGGGATTTGGCTGTTCACAGGCCAAATTTGGGGGTATTTTGGTAATCTCGTAGGCCGGATTGTGGTTATTGGCAGACCAAGTTCAAAATCCTATAAATAGGACCAAGGGGGCACCCTTTGGAAGAGGAGTTCTCTACTTTTCTCTTTTGGCCTTCTCTCTCCCTTAGTTCCTTTCTGGGGTGGAGAGAGCCTCCAATGGTGCCCAAGCTTAGCATTGGCTTGGGAGGGGAAGCGCTCTAAGATCTTCCGGGTGTGTGGTGGGACCTCCTCGCTAAGCCCTTGGCCTTGTTCCTAGTTCCTTAGCCCCTTAGCCTAGAGCTCTCCCTTGGGAGGAGTAAGTGTTGGTCACCCCTCAACTTGTTGAGGGCCCGAACTCCACAGAGCCTAAGTTTTGTTCTCAAGTCTTGGTTTCAACAGCTAGATCATGGGAGTGTGCATATATCTACTCAGAATACCAACTACATAGGTGATGTCTGGACGTGTGGATAGGTATATGAGTTTCCCAACCAATCTCTAATAGCGCGAAACATCGGTTTGGTCACCATCACCATCTTCTCCAATCCCATGATTTGCTTCCATAGGGGTGTTCGTAGGAACACAGTCAAGCATCCCAGTCTCCTTCAAGAGATCTAAAATATACTGGCGTAGAGCTACCAATCTGGGAGTATGTTTCTTGTGCCCGGGTCCAGATCTCGTGAGCTAAGTCCATCAACATATAACTCCGATAGACCTTGGGAGACATCGAATGTAGGAGCCAAGAGACTACCAGAGAGTTGTCAGAGTCCTAACGCATCCATGAGGGGTCAGTCTTGAGGGGTTCCTTAATTGTCCCATCAATGTAACCAAACATCTGGTGGCTGCAAATGATGTGTTGAGCAGTGTGAGCCCACTCTAGATAGTTCGTGTCATCTAAAGGAACCGTGGTAATCATCAGAGAGCCAGAGTGTCCATGAGGCCGCTGAGGATCACTCATCTGTGGTTGAATCACATCCGGAGAGGATGTAGAAGAATCCGGATCACCCATAACGGCGAGTAGAATCTATGGGAACTCAAACAGCAGAAGCGATCCAGGTACAATCGTGCAAACCGTCAGAGGGAAGCAGGAACAGAAAGAAGGGCATCCGACGGTGCAAAGGAATGATCCACCATCGAGGAAGGAAAGGAAGTTGTAGAAGACAGCAGGCGAAATGGCAGCAGGAGATGCAGCAGGCAGGAAGCAGGAAGCAATCGTTCGACAGCAGGCAGCAATCGATCGGCATTGGCAGTCAGCAAACGAGCAGCTTGGCAGAGATCAGCGCAGCAATCAATTGGCGTTGATCAATCAATCGGCAGCAGACAGACGATCAGTGTTGCAGAGATGAGAGCAGATCGCAGGGGAGAACGGTCCGGCTGCTTCATGAAAGGACGGTCCGGCTGCTTCATGGAAGGACGGCGGCAGTGTCCTTCTCAGCAACTGGCGGTGGCGAGGAGGCCGCCCGGCATCCACATAGGAGGAGCAGCAGGTGGCGAGACGGGAAGGCGGGACCGAACACGAGCAGAGATGGGAAAACACGCATGGAGACGAGACCGATACGGACGACGGCTAGGATTTTTCCTTCTGATACCAAGTTGAATAGCGCAATAATTGTATTAACCTCAAAAACAGGACCTTACGAGGCTTATATAGAAGCCGGAAATAAAAGAAAGACAATAAAGCCCCTCAAAGGTGAAAATACAATAATACGACTTGAACCAGAAAACGACTAATCTCAACTGCTCATCCTATAAACACAGGAAACTTTATAACGACGACGAGCATGTGGAGATGGAAGAGGTCCATACGAAGCGGTTCTTGAAATTAGGGGAACATGCAAGAGGTGAACATATTAGTGTGGTGTTTGTTATCACACTAACATATTAGAAATTCTTATCCTTCGAGCAATTCTCATAGTACTCATGTGTTTGAACTCATTCATCCTGGTATCTGGAGACCTCCTGTTATTTATGTGGATGGGTATCAATATTATGCTACATTTATTGATGATTTCTTTCAAATGACATAGGTTTTTCTCCTTAAGTCACGTGATGAGCTCATTTTAATATTTAATTTTTTTTCATGCTATGAAAAAAACTCAAACCAGCCGATGCCGGTCCCAAACCCGAATGAAAAATAGTGAGGGTTGTGTTAGGTAGACGACCAGCGTAAAATTTAGTCACCCTTATAAATATGGATCTTTTTAGAAATTGTGCTAAAGCTAGGTTGTTCTCATTAAGTAAAGCGTCGTATGATCCGAATGCGGCGTCTTTACAAGGACCGCTACATCTCCAGGACTTGGGTGTAGTGTTAAATAGGCAAGAGTCCTCGTCGTATGGTCCGAATGCGGCGTCTTGGCAAGGACCGCTGCACCTCCAAGAGGACTTGGGTATAGTGTTAAATATGCAAGAGCCCTCACATATTAGGCATCCACATATTAGGCGTCTTAGAAAAATAGATCATAGGATTTATGATCGACTTAGGTTTGGAAGTTGGAATATAGGTACGCTAACAGGAAAATCGATGGAAGTAGTGGATACAATAATTAGGAGAAGGATAAATATTTTATGTCTGCAAAAGACTAAATGTGTGGGTGAGAAGGCTAAATTTCTAGATAATTCAGGTTTTAAATTATGGTACACAGGAAAAATAAAACATGCAATAGAGTAGGTATTATTGTAGATACTACTTGGAGGGATGAAGTTGTTGGGGTAAGCAGAAAAGGTGATAGAATTTTAGCACTTAAATTAATCGTAAGAAAGAAACTATTAATGTAATTAGTGATTATGCGCCACAAGTAGGATTAAATGAAGCTATTGAAGTACAATTTTAGGAAGACTTAGATGATCTGGTAAGAACAATCCCACAAAGCGAGAAAATTTTCATTGGAGGAGACTTAAATGGACATGTAGGGAAGAAAAATACGAATTATACAGATGTTCATGGAGGATTTGGGTATGGAGAAAGAAATGAAGGAAGAACCATTCTAGAATTTTTCATAGCACATGAGCTAATTGTGACAAATACGTTTTACATGAAGAAGGAAGAACACTTAATTACGTTCAAGTGCGGATAAAATAAGCCACAAATTGACTATTTTATGACTCGCAAAATGGATAAAAAGATTTGTAAGAATTGCAAAGTCATACCAGGAGAATGTTTGACAACGTAGCATAGGCTAGTGGTGTTGGATACGCAAATTAAATATAGTAACTTTAAGAGAAAGACAAAAGTGTTGTCAAAAATTCGGTGGTGGAACTTGAAGAAGGAAAAACAGGTTGTTTTCAAGGCAGCGGTTTTAGAACAACTAATTGATGATCTTTATGTTGATCCTAGTGTCACATGGGAAGTTATGTCTTCTCACTTAAGGTTAAGTGGAAAGAACGTACTTGGAGAGTCAAAAGCTCGTGCGCCCCCACAAAAAGAATCTTGGGGGTGGAAAAAAGGAAGTGCAAGACAAAGTGAGAGCAAAGAGAGTCAGCTACAAAATATTA
Organism: Dactylorhiza incarnata; assembly: GCA_033032865.1. NCBI lineage: Eukaryota > Viridiplantae > Streptophyta > Magnoliopsida > Asparagales > Orchidaceae > Dactylorhiza > Dactylorhiza incarnata. Next base: position 14,594,823 of record JAWHQI010000012.1, on the reverse strand, counting down.
TATGCTTGTAGGAATGATGAAAACTTGACAAAGTATAAAATCGTCAAAAAAGAAGCTAAAAATGCAGTAAGTAAAGCAAGAAGTCAATCTTATGAAGAATTTTACAAACGACTAGATATCAAAGATGAAGAGCGTGATATATATAAAATTTCTCGAGCTAGAGAGAGGAAAACAAGAGATTTAAGCCAAGTTAAATGCATAAAAGATGAATCAGATACGGTTTTGATGGATGATATGGCTATTAAAGAGCGATGGAAAAAAATACTTTTATCAACACTATACAATGAAGGAAAAGAAAATGAACTAAACATGGAAGAGTTAAGTAAATCGGAGGAGTATAGAAACGTAACTTTTTATCGTAAAATTCAAGCATTAGAGATAGATGACGCTCTGAAGAAGATGAAAAATGGAAAGGCAGGAGGAGCAAGAGATAGATGAATCACGAGGGCATCATGGAAGGGATTCTCATTCTCTAACATGTCCTCCTCCGAGAAACTGATCTCCAACGGGGGCGGTGCCTGCGAGGTCGAGGCGACACTCCGGCGGTAGATTTGATGGAGGCTTCCCTAGCGGGAGGCTCCGAGCCCTGCTCCCCCGTGAATCACTCTCACTGCGACTCCTCCTACTCTGTCTCCTGCTCCATGGATGACCTCTCCTTGACCTCCTTGGTCGATTCGGTCTTCATTCCTCCTTCGAGCGACAACTTGCATTGTCTGCGGCTCGACAGGGGCTTCCAGCCTCCTAGGCTCTGCTCCCACATCTCCAGCGGCTAGACTCCTGCTGGCCTCCCAAAAATCCGGGCAGGCCATCGTCCCGTGCCCCTCTACCTGATGGAGCACACAATAGAGGGGAACCTCTTCTGCCTGCGGCCTCCTCCGCTGGTTCCCTCGGGGTGTCCTGTTACCCTGCCGGGCAACAGTCATCGTTTCCTCGCGTCCTCTCTTCTGACGCCTCTCCTGCTGGTTGAAGTTCCTCCTCTCCGGTGAGACCCTTCTTCCCAGACCTTGACGCTGGGGCCGACCCGCTGGCCTGCACGGCGTCCTATTAGCAAGGACCTGATAGCGCATCTCCTCCTCCCGACGCTCCGGAGCCACTACGGGCCTCCTCTCTTCCCGTCTCCTTGGCTCTTCCCTCCTGGGATCTTCTCTCCTTCTCTCTTCCGGCCTCTTCCTCTCCTGCCTTCGGGCTTCTCCTTCCTGGGCATGGGGACCTTCTCCTCTTCTTCCTCCTCCCTGGTCAGCTTGGTCAGCTTGGCCAGGAAGCCGCGATTCGAAGCCTCCCCCTGAACGAACTTATTGGCCCTTTCACTAAGCTCCTCATAGGACATGGGAGGATCCCGGTTGATCTCAAGCTTGAAGAGGCCTTCTCTCAGGACGAACGTTCGGGCAAGCTGCAGGGTGGAGTCATCCACCTCCTGGATGTCCAACACTTCTTACTGGAAGCGGTCGATGTAGTTCCCTAACGTCTCCCGCGCTCCTTGCACCAGATAGAAGAGGGTCGTGGCCTCCTTCCTCTTCTTCGCCGTGGCGAATCACATCGTCACTCCTCGGCGAAGGTCTTCAAAGCAGTAGATCGAACCTGCTGCCAGCTGGTGGAACCAGTCTCTGGCCTTTCCTCGGAAAGTGATGGCGAAGAGCCTACATTTGAAGGCGTCCGACATGGTTCGGATGGAGACTACATCCTCGAACCACTGGAGGTGTCGGACGGGATCATCCCTCCCAGAGTAGTAGGTCATCACTGGCTCTCTGAAACCCTTTGGCACGGGGGGAGCGAGAATCTCTTCACAGAATGGACTCCTCCCACCTGATAGGCGACGATCCACAGCCTGGCGAGCAAATCCCCCATACTCGTCGTAGGGGCGAGTATCCCGGGATCTCGCTTGGTCATCCACCTCGCGGAATCGGATCCCTTGCGAGCTTTGCTGATTGCGGCCTCCTTGGTCGTTCTGGCTCATCCTCCACTGGGTCCTTCCCTGCTCGCCGAGGAGGGCCACCATCCTCGGACGGAGCCATGCGATGAGGCGAGGTCGTCGTGCCCTCCCCCTAAAGAAGAAGCGATACTCGCATGGTCTCCGCCAAACGCAGGGCGAACACTTCGAAATCTGCCCGCGTCACGAACTCTCCTCCATTTGCCGAGCTACCAGCAGCTCCTTCATGGTCACCAGCTTGGACCATCTCGCATTCTCACCAGACTTTCTCCCTCTAACTACGATCCACGCTCACCGCACCAAAGTGTTGAAGCCAGAAAAATCTCGACTCCAAAATTCGGATCAATGCAGCCGGAAGTTACTCGCCCAGCAGTCCGACTAGACGGCTTGACTGACAACGACGAAGGGACTAGAACAGGGACAACAAGACCTCAGGTGTTGCGGCAGGGAGGTCCCACCACGTACCCAGAAGCTCAGAAGAGACTTCTCCTCCACAACCAAAGATGGTCGAGCAGGGTACGAGGAAGGCACCAACTGGCGAGTATCTAGGACGACGGTCGAGAATGACGGTCAAGAACTCGGGGGGGACAAGTCTTCGAAAAAGAGGTTCTGAAAGCTCAGGCAAAGGTTCCAATCCAAGTACCACTGGGGTCCTATTTATAGGAAAACCAAAGGGGAGGGGAGCTATTTATAGCCCAGCCCTGCCCGGCGATTACGCGACATTGAGGGAAATCTCGTCTGGCTTTGGCGAGTATTGGATATGGTCGCCCACCTGGCGAGTATGAGGAGTTTGCTCGCACATGCTCGCCTATACTCGCACAGGTTTTCTGCTGTCTTTGCTTGTTGGGCTGTCTTCAGTCTTTGACTCCCGTCCTCCGTGTTGACATTTGACTTTGACCTTTTGCATACGTGGCTTGAATCGGGTCCTACCCTCGGAGAATATGGGTTGTACACTCCAGAAGAAGGAGCTTGACGCAGATCGGGCTCAGGTAGTAGGCGGCGCGGTCACAGACGCTAAGGCAAATTCCAAAACAAGAAGGAAAAAGCCTCAGTACATTGATATAATACAAGCAGAGGAATCAGAAATACACGCGTACTGATTTTCATGAAATAAATCTAGCAAAACAGGCAAATAAATGAGTCAAACAGAAACTGCTAGAATTATTAGTCTACTCCATAGTGTAGCAAGTGTTCATTCATGTAATGACATAAGCTGTAACAAATGAAAGGTGTAGGTCTTTAGTTGATGCACAAGATTCATGATGCAGAAGGATTCAAATTCAGATTCAAGACTTCTCGGAGATTCAGAGTTGTTTCCTGTGATCTCTAAGGGGTGGCTCTTGCGAACCCTCACCCTTGAGCTAGGGAGTGCCTGCTCGCTATGATCGGTAGTTTATTCCGGTTAAGGATTCAAGAGGGAACCCAAGTTAAGAAGTTGCATCAATTAAACACTACCTTTCATTATTTGCTTATGTTATTAATGAATTAAATGATTCATAGTTTAGAGACTTCTAACGTATTATGTCATGCTATTAATTTTGACAATTTAGGTGTTTCAGGGTAAAATTTATACACATAAGAAAATGTGCAAGAAACTAAATTCAGTGTTTGCAAGCGAGAGAGATTTCTCTACTTATCTTAAGGAGAAAACTGGCGGCGGCGGCTAAGTGACGCAAGCAAAATTAGCAATCTTATTTGAACATGTTCAAGGGAAAGCATGAATGATGATTGATATAACGAGATTCCTACGGTAGCACGTGCATTTTTCATCGCATAACTTAAACAAGAACAGGTTTAGAAATTTACCTCCCTCAAAAGTGAGGGGAGAGGAGACTACCACGAGGAATCGAAGATTTGGCGGCGCTTAGGTTGCGGAAACCCTAAATCGGAGAGGATTTTTTAGCGATCCCGTCAATTGGTTCGATGAACAGCGTCGTACATCACAAATAAATAGTTGTTAGGCGATTATAGGAATGACATAAACTTGGGTCACAAAATATTTGCAATTTGAAACACAAAATTCACAAAGGATTCTAAGGAAATCTGAATAAAGGGGGGAAAGAGGAGATCCTTACCCAAGGAAACCAAATCTGAGCTCAAGGAGGAGAGGGAAGAAAACCCTAGAAGACCCTCTTGAAATCACCGGTCAAAGCGAAGAGGAAGAGGGATGGAGGTGGATGTCAACCCTTGAAGGAGAGGAAGAGGGTTGTTATCGGCTTGGGGAAGAGTGAAATCGTGGCTGCCAGCCCCTTTGGAGGAGAGAAATGGAGGTTGTCGGCCTTGAGGAGGGGTGCAGAGAGAGCTGCTGGAGGAAGGGGGGCGGGTCTTGGAGAAGGAGGCTGTTGTCGGCCCTGGAAGAAGGATTGCAGGAGGCGGCGCCGGCAAGAGGAGCAGGAGGCGGCGACCACGGGAACAGAGGGCGAGCGGGAGACGTCGCGTGCGGAATACGGGAGCAGTGGGAGACGGGTAGCTTGCGGAAACAGGGAGCGGCGAGCGGGAGACAGGCTTGCAAAAAGCCCTAGGCCGAATAGAAATGGATTGGGAAAGGGGGCTGGTCGGCTAGATATTAGAGGGGAGGGTTGCGGCTAGACATAAGAGGGAAACCTCCCTCTAATTACAAATTTGCCATTATAATCTTTAACTTTGATTTAAATCTTTTCTCTATTTTTTTTAAGGATCGTTACAGATCACCGTCAGACAAATATAACTCACAGGGACCATTATATTCACTAAAGTTAGCCACGAAAGGGAGTGGAAAACTCCAAGTCCGCGTGCAAATCTAGTGACATATGGCCCAATACAAATAGTCCATGTGTAGGGGGTCTACGCCTGGTGTGAAGAGGATCTGGCAAGCGCTACACCCAGGTGTGGGGGCACTCTGCTCTAAAGTATGTACACGAAGAATAATTCTAAGTGTCGCACTACTCTGCGGATCTCTCCTCGGTTGCACAGTGAGTGGGCTAATAGGCAGTGTATGTATCTCAAAGTAGGGCTACGTATGGTGGACTGCTTCGACCTATGGGCTTCGTATTCAAGCTCCTAAAAGTAAATACAAACAACAAGTATATGCAAACAAGTATAATAAAAACAAATAAGTACAAGAACTAAATAAATCCCATTTGCGAACCATCCATAGATGGATGGCCGCTTAATGTTTTACATACCAATATTTTAAATTAATTTTCAAAATAAAAATACTAAAAATGTGGTGGTGGTGGTGGTGGCGAAGAAATATAATGCATGTGCCCTCAAATCACTCTTGTAGGGGATGGTCCTACTATTGTTGGTGGTAGGCTCGGCTTGGTGTGGAGATATAAGCACCCCCAGCTGTGAGGTCGTGCCATAAATTGCCTCCTCGAGCCAAGCGCTGGACACCTCCAATCGTTGGAATCTCTGATCCACTACCTCCCAGGATGGATAACCGACACCTGGATAAAATTGTTATTGTTGATCTCATACTACTCCCTGCTCTTGCTCCTCTGTTTGCACCTCTGCTCCCTCCTCATCTTCCTGCTCTTGAGGCGCATCCGTCATCACATAAGTATATGCCCCTTCAACTAACACCCGGTGGCAAATCCTGATTGTCATCAAACAAGTATAACTCATAGGGACATTATATTCAATAAAGTTAGCCGCGGAAGTTAAAAATTCCAAGTCCGCGTGCTAGTCTAGTGACATATGGCCTACACAAATAGTCCCTATGCGGGGTCTTCGCCTGGTGTGAAAAGGATTTGGCAAGTGCTACACCCAGGTGTGTGGGCAGTGCATGTATCTCAAAGCAGGGTTGCGTATGGTTGATTGCTTCAACCTCTAGGCTTCATATTCAGGTAAAGTGATAAAGGAGACCCAGAGAGCGACTGGACTAACGCCACGAGTAAAGTTTGTAATGAGTGCATATTTCAGGGTGAGAACATATCAACCATTTCTTGAACCTCGTCCATCAAACCCAACTCCCTCAAAGGATCCCAAACAATGCACTTCAACTCTTATGAAATCTCTCGAAATACGGCATACCTTGCTCAATGTATTATAACTGGAAAGTTCAACATTAGTTCATCTGCAGTTTGCAAAACTGTTGGTAGGTTACTCGACTCCCCTTCCCCGGCAACGGAGCCAAAAACATCATGTGTTTGTTTAACACACGTGATATATATTGGCAAGCGCATTGGTTGCATAAGTAATAAAGTGATAAGAGAGTATCATCTCCACAAGGATTCTGCATTAACATACAATATAATTAACTTAAATAAAACTTATCTAGATGAACGATTGATTTGGGGTTAACAATATTTAAAAGAAAATTCTAAAATAAACAAACTAATGATTTATTACAAAATGATAAAAATAGGCAATTAAATTTAGGATTAAAAGCGTATGAGATTTAGAGTTTGGGTGAGTGTTTCATAGCATGAATATTAATTAGGATTAATCATGAGTGAAGTGATGAAAATTTATAAGGAGTTTTGTATAATTGACAGTGAGATTTCCTAAGCACGTTGAAGCTCTTTAGTCCGAGTAAATCGATTATAATTCCCTAGTAGAACGCACGTCGTGGACCGAACATGTCTAGAATAGTAGCAAAAGCTTTAATGCACTATGAAAAATATTAACTACATTAAATATTTAGAATCCAAGTGCAGCATAAACCAGTATCTCATGGCCCGGAGGTATTTGAATTTATGATGTTATTCACGACATTCGTAAATCAATTGATTCATGATCTGATATTAATGATTACACACAAAACTAGAGTACTAATCAGCTAACCTAGAGTATACAATAGACACATGAATAGAACTCTAATCATAAAAAATATAATTGAAATTTAACACATCCACTCATAAAAATCTCAATATTAATTCATATTACTACATAATCACACCAACAAGGGAGCTAGCCTCCCATTGTTGGGCAAACCACAGATAGATTAAAGATAAAGAAAAAGAATTGCATGATTTCAAATAAAAGTTCACAAAATAGAGAATAGGAATGGAAACGCTACGAGGGTCGTCAATCCTGTAGAACATCCAAATATTATTCCTTCAGTCTTGTATGGTTCTCCTCTCCAAAATCTCTCTAAACACTCTACAATAAAGCCCTAAAAATGAAAAAGGACGTGAAGAAACTCCAAGGGTAGGGAAGAAGTCGGAAGCAGTCGGAAGCAGTCGGAAGAGCCGCCAAAGAGATCTTCTTAGAATGAAAATTCTAAGCTTATATAAGAAATGGTAAAAAACACGAGTATGTGTTTCTTGTAACGGTATCAAACTGCTTGCGAAGTGGAGGAAACTGCCTGAAACTGCCGGAGAGGTGAAGATAACTACTATGGACGCACGGTCGTGTGTTAAAAAGCATGGGCGTGTCATTTCATATAACTACCAAAGAGGTGGGGAAGCCGGGAAGAAAACACGGGCATGCTTGAGGATGCACGGGCGTGCGTTTGCTTTTGAAATAGCAGAGCACGGGCGTGCGTTTGGATACGCATTCAAGTTTGTGCGCGTGCGTATGGACGCACAGTCGTGTGGTCGACCGTGTGTTTTCACATATAGCTCATATACATTTGCGAATGCTTTCTTCTTGCCCAAGTCCCTCCATTAGCTCCAATATGCTTTAATATACTCTAAATTGCTCTTTCCTTAGTCACTTACAAAGAAATGCAAAATAATGTGTAAATCCATCTCTATAATAAAAACATAGAAATTCAATGCAACCAAGAGTGAAAATGAATAGAATAAATATCACTTATTTGATGTTATCATAGAAATCGTTCGCGCAACAATGAAGTTGTCGACTGTGTTGTAATTTTGGATCGCCAGATGGGCGATCGGAGACAGTGATCACGCCCAACATATATTTCTATATTTTTTGATGTATTTGTTTTACTTATTTAGAATTGTATTTGGAGACTTAGGGTAGATGATCCTTTCTGGCGATCTAAGCCGTCGGAGGCATTTGCCCCAATTCCCCTTATATTGAGTTAATTATGCAGCTAGATGGGATCGAAAGTTTTTTTAGAAAAAAGAAGAAATTTGGTATGAGGGGTGCGACACCTCTCCCTTGCTCGGTGTGACGTCGAGCGGTTCCCACCGCCTTCATCGCCACCAGACAGGCTCCCGCAGCTCCACTCCCTTTCAAACCCCACAACCACCAACCTCCGCTCCTAACAATCCCCGATTTTCTCTCACCACATCCCATCTAGTCCTTCCCTGGTCGAATTGTGCATGTGACTGAAAATTTCTGATGTCAGCTCTATTCTCATGCCCGGCAACCGCCATCGATCCCCGTCAGCCCTTTGCAAGTTCCCCCTACCCCTCAGCCGCTTCCTTCCACCTTCACAGCCACCGCCACCTTCCTCCCAACCTGTTGCCCCACATAGCAACCCATGTCCAGCCAACCGCAACTCTATCTCATGGAAGTCCCGCCTCCACCAGTCCATTCCCCTACCGTTGACAGTAGTACAACCCCTCCCATTACATCCCTCCTCCTTTCCCCCATTAACCTTCGAACAGCCACCACTACTTAGTCAAATTGCATCTGCCATGCTGACGGCCATCGGATTTCGCCATTACATCGGCGGCTCCTCTATTTGGTGAGATCCATATTTACTTTCATTGTTTTGCACTTGTATGAATATATCATGTTATTTCAAGTATTTAATGTTATTGTTTCTTTTTCGGTACACGTATAACACATAATCGTCATTATTTTATCTACTTGCTTAACTAGAACTATTTATGATCAACTACGACATTTGAGTAAAATTTTAAAGTTGTTATTTAATTAATTTTATCTATAGGAAACAATCATGTGTGACAGACTCATTTGCATTGCGCTGGGATTATGGTTAGCGGGTAATTTATTCATTGGGTTGTGTGTATGTTTTCATGTCATTCTAGGGTTGGTCGTAGATCCATTGCATTTGTCGCGTGCTCGCTTGCATTGCATTTAGGGTTAGGGTATTTTCATTCGGTCACCTGTAGATTTGTCCTACGAGACTAGGTCTCCTATTTGCCAGGGGGATGGAAACGTATGTCATCTCCAAAAATTCATTTATGGGCTCAAGCAAGCCTCGAGCATGGTTTCAATAGTGTGCTATAGTTATATGTGATATGAGATTCACACAATTGCAACTAGATCATACTCTACTTACAAATGCTACTAGGTGAACTATTCTCTTAGCATATGTGGATGATACTATTGTGACAGGTGATGGTCACATGTTTAGTTCTCATGTGAAGAAAGAACTAGGTGCTTTCTTTTATATTAAATTTATGGGCAACCTTTGATATTTTCTAGTTCTAGAGATCTCTAGATCACTAAAAGGGGTCTTTGTGAATTAATGGAAGTATGTCTTAGATCTTTTATCTAATTCCGATGAAGTTAAGTTGCAAGCCCTCACATACTCATACGGATCTCTGTATCCAGCTTTTTGTTAATGATGGTGATCTTCATTATGATGTTCGCATGTCTAGGAGATTGGTCGGAAATTTATTTTACTTGACGATCACCCGATCAGATATAGCATTTTTCTAGAGCATTCTGTCACAATCCATTCTGTTGGAACATGTTTTCCACATCTCTTGGTTTGAGAATAACAAATCTCATTGCATTTGATCATACCTGCCATGTGTTTATAGTGTGCAGGAACTTCAACTCTCAAACCCCTATGAGTACAAAAAAGAAAGACGACGATCCTCTATCGTTACGGCGCTCTGTTTGTTACCGCGGCGTGCTATCGCTACCGCTAGCGGTAGCATCTGTATAATTGAAACAGCGTCGAGAAGGAAGCATCGTCGAGAAAGGAATGTCGACAGGACGCAGATATAGCAAGTCCTACCACGGCACGTTAAGGGTAACGCCCGGTGGTAGCTTATGGTAGTCCCGCCATCTCGCTCCTGATTGAGGAGAAAAAGAGCAAGGAGATCTGACGGCAAGGAAGGATATATCGCTAACGCGGCGAGTTAGTGTTACCGCGGTGCGGTGGGAGGGGCAACCATGTTTGGAGCAGAATGTTGCCAAAGATGACAATCCACGTATCAGCAAAAATGCCTAAAGAGGCTACCGCCCGGCGGTAGCGCTGGCGCTAGGTCCAGAGTCTATTTAAAGAGCGGCCCTCCTCCGTTAAGTGAGCCGATTAGCGATGAACCAAAGCCATAATTCCTGACCTTCGTGAGAGCCTCCTCCTTGCAGCAAGAGAACTCCGTCAACGCTCATGAACGCGAAGAACTTGAAGAAGGAACGATCAAGCATACAACATCTTCAAGTTCATTCTATGAGGGAGTTTTCAATGTTTTAATTTGATTATTGTTTGTAACTCTTATTATTGTTTGTAGAGAAATTCGCTCGTGGTTGGCGACTAGAGCCTTGCGAGGACTAGGGGGAATTCGCCTTGTGGGTGTGGCGACTAGGTCTAGGGCTAGATCTAGGGGGCGGCTCGAGGCCTCATCTGATGAGAGATAGGCTAGAGCCAACCGGTCCTTGGGAGAATGGTCGGTATAGAAAACCAAAAAGGTTTTTACATTCGCCAAAATTCTAAGCGTCATTGGGATTAAATTTTGTAATCATTTTAGATTCAATGATATTATAATTTTCTCTATTACCGGCTTGTCTTATATGATCTGTGAAATCTAAACGAAAAAGAATCTCACTGTCTAACGTCGAGCTGTAACTTCTACCGCTGGCGGTAGCAACAGTGAGCTCATCTCTCTTGCTCTTTGTAATACTGATTCGTAAAAGCATAAAGTATAGTTTTGAGTAAAATATTTTCATAAAATATATTCAAGTTATTTGTATAATTGCACTCAAGCACGAAAAGTTTTAAAACCCTTATTCACCCTCCCTCCCCTTCTAAGGGTGCCTACCGATCCAACAAGTGGTATCAGAGCCAGGTTATTCCAATACGGTCTAACAACCGGGAATAATGGCGCTCCATGATCACTTTTCATGAGGGGCAAGGAATATGTAGAACTCCACTTTTCACAGGAACTGATTATAACTACTGGAGAACACGGATGCGTTGTTTTCTAATAAATCTAGATTTAGGTGTCTGGGCTTGTGTTAAACAACCATATACTACTCCTACATATGTTGTTGGAGATGTAACCATGGAAAAGCCTATAGATAGATGGGATGATAGAGACAAAAGTAAATGCAAAAATAACGCTAAAGCAATGAACACCTTATTTTGCGCTTTAGATAGAACTGAATTCAATCGAGTTAGTGTTTGTGAAACTGCTTATGATATTTGGAATTTATTGGAAATAACGCATTAGTGTACTTCGCATGTTAAAGACTCAAAGCTATTCCAAGAGTAGGAGTTTGAAAGGTTCAGAATGGATACAAACGAGGAAGTAGACTCGATGTACACTCGCTTCACCAAAATCGTCAATGCCTCGAAAATACTCGAGAAGACCTTCTCAAACGGTGATTTGGTAAGCAAAATCATTCGGTCTCTCCCTCCGAAGTTCAATCCAAAAGTGACGGTTATCTCCGAGACGCATGATCTAAGACGACTCCAAATTGAGAGCCTCATTGGGAATCTCAAAACCCATGAGGTTGAACTCAAAATTCAAGATGAAGAATACAACAAAGAGCCAAAGAAGAAAGTCTTGGCACTGAAGTCAAGGAAAGAGGACGACGACGAGGAGGACGAAGAGAGACTCTTTGTGAAAAATTTAACAAAGTTCATGAAGAATACAGAAAGGAGGAACACCTTCCGTAAGTATTTCCGAAAAGGCTCATCATCAAAAAGGGAGAAAAAGGAAAAAAGTAAGCGACGACGAGCGGCCTCCACTGGAGTGCTTTCACTGTCGGAAGACCGGGCATATACGAAGTCAGTGCCCAAAGTACTTGAAAGAACAAAAAGAAAAGGGGCAAAAAGGAAAAGAAAAGAAGAAGGTTCTGAAGGCGGCAACATGGGATGACTCTTCATCCGAAAGCTCAAGCGGGTCTACCTCAAGCGACGACGAAGAGGCTAATTTGTGCCTCATGGGAAGAAGACATGAATCATAGGATGACGGTTGCAGTGTCCAAAGCGACAATGAGGTACTTCCTTCTTCTTATGAAGATCTTTATATTGAGTATATGAAAATATGCAAATTTTTCAATTGAAGCTTAAAAGATCTTGATCTTTTCAAAACTGAAAATAAAATTCTTTTAAAACAAAATCAAAAGTTAACTAAGGAAGTGAAATCTTTGGAAAAAGGGAAGGGTTCTTGCCAAGAGAATGATCATTTCTTGGCAAGGATAAAAGAACTAGAAAACGATCTCTTTAAGGCTCTCTCAAATATTGAATCTTTTACAAAACAAAAGGGAGACTTAGAAAGAAGTTTTAAGAACTCTCTTTCTCATATTAAAGATGGAAAGAAAAATTTTGCAAATAGATGTGGAAACCTCGTAAATGAAAACACCTTCTTAAAAGCCCGAATCCATAACCTAAACAAGGCTATAGAAAAATTCGAAGTTGGCTAGAAAACCCTTGACATGATTATGGCCAACCAAAGGCATGGAAGTGTTAAATATGGGTCTGGGAGTTACCGCACGGCGGTACCTGTTACCGTTGGCGGTAGTAATAGAACAAATAATTCATATAATAATAAATCTAAACTATTTTCTTCTGGTTCCCCACCCTCCAGCAAGAGTCCACAGAAAAATTTGAAAAATGTCTCAACCCCTTTTGTGTCTTGTGCTAAGTGCTTTCACTTTGGACACACCATGGACTCTTCTAGGATGAAGGGACGATGTGCGTTCAAGCAAATCTGGGTGCCTAAGGTTTCCACCTACTCTATGGGAGGAACCTCTTGGGTATTTGGATCTTTACTCTCATCTTCTTTTTAGGTATGTTGGTAGGCTAAGGAAAAAGAGGACATGTGGTACTTGGTCTCGGGATGCTCCAAACACATGACGGGCGATAAATCAAAGTTCGTTAGCCCCACGGAGAAGAAAGGAGGAATGGTGACGTTTGATGACAATGGAAATGAAAGAATCTTAGGCATTGGTACAGTGAGTAACGACTCTTTCTCTATTACAAATATCTTTTATGTAGAAAATTTAAAACATAACTTAATCCCTATTAGTCAACTGTGCGATAAATGTCTTAATGTTTTATTTGAGTCTTCTACAAACTTGTGTAAAATTATAGATCCTAAAACTCTTGACATGATTTTGGCCAACCAAAGGCATGGAAGTGTTAAATATGGGCTAGGATATGGGTCTGGGAGTTACCTCCTGGCGGTACCTGTTACCGTTGGCGGTAGTAATAGAACATATAATTCATATAATAATAAATCTAAACCATTTTCTTCTGGTTCCCCACCCTCCAGCAAGAGTCCACAGAAAAATTTGAAAAAGGTCTTAACCATTTTTGTGTCTTGTGCTAAGTGCTTTCACTTTGGACACACCATGGACTCTTGTAGGATGAAGGGACGATGTGTATTCAAGAAAATCTGGGTGCCTAAGATTTCCACCTACTCTATGGGAGAAATCTCTTGGGTATCCGGATCTTTACTCCCATCTTCTTTTTAGGTACGTTGGCAGGCTAAAGAAAAAGAGGACATGTGGTACTTGGACTCGGGATGCTCCAAACACATGACGGGCGATAAATTAAAGTTCGTTAGCCTCACAAAGAAGAAAGGAGGAATAGTAACGTTTGGTGACAATGGAAAGGGAAGAATCTTAGGCATCAGTACAGTGGGTAATGACTCTTTCTCTATTACAAATGTTTTATATATAGAGAATTTAAAACATAACTTAATCTTTATTAGTCAACTGTGCGATAAATGTCTTAATGTTTTATTTGAGTCTTCTACAAACTTGTGTAAAAGTATAGATCCTAAAACTAATGATATTGTACTCACTGCACCAAGAACTCACAATGTCTATTTGATTGCTTTTCATGATCTTTCACGTGCTCCACTAAAATGTCTAATCTCAAAAAATGAAGAACTAGAATTATGGCATAGGTGTCTTGGTCACTCTAGCACCAAGTTGATTTTAAAATTGTCAAAAAATAAAATAATAAGGGGTTTGTCAATGCTCAATGGAAACCTATCTTCACTTTGCCCGTCTTGCCAAAAAGGAAAATTTTCAAAAACTTCATTTAAAAATAAAAATGCAATTTTCACCACTAGACTCTTACAACTAATTCACATGAACCTACTTGGACCAATTAGCACTTGTAGTCTAGGAGGTAGAAAGTACACTTTTGTGTTGATTGATGATTATTTTATATTTACATGAACATTATTTCTTACCTCCAAATCCGATGCGTTTTCTGAATTTACAAAATTATGCAATCGTATTCAAAATGAGATAGATTTAAAAATTAAATGCACTCGCTCGGATCATGGAGAGGAATTTGAAAATGAAAAATTCAGCACTTTTTGCAATAATCTAGGCATCAAACACGAATTTTCTGCTTCACGCACCCCCAACAAAATGGTATTGTGGAGAGGAAAAATAGAACCCTTCAAGAACTTGCACGCACTATGCTATCAGAGTATGGGTTGCCTAGATCTTTTTGGGCCGAAGCGGTAAATACTTCTTGCTAGGTAATAAATTGAGTCATGATTCGCCCAGTTCTGTAATTAACATCATATTAACTGTATTACCAAAAGAAACCTAATGTATCTTACTTTCATGTTTTTTTATGTAAGTGCTTTATCTTAAATACTAAAGATACCTTAGCAAAATTTGATGAAAAATGTGATGAATGAACTTTTCTTGGATACTCTTCAACTAGTAAAGCATATAGGAAATATAATAAAAGGTCTAAAAAGGTTGAAGAGTCTATTTATGTTAAATTTGATGAACTTATTCCGTGTATAGATTCTACTATTGCAGGAAAAGAAGAGGAACCTCTTTCACCCTTAGAGGATGGGGATAATGATCAACTTGGAGTTGATAAAGAAATAGAGGCGGTGCAAGAAAATTTCGTACCTCCAAGTGTGCTTAGATTTACAAAAGATCATCCAAGGGAGCTAATCATTGGAGAACCGTCAAGAGGCGTAACGACTAACGACAAGTTCTTTCATTCATGAATCATTTTCTAATTTATGTTTTGTTTCCGAATTGAACCCAAAAATGTGTCAACTGCTTTAAATGATGAGTTTTGGTTTATTACTATGAATGGAGAACTAAATCAATTTGAACGAAATAGGGTTTGGAAGTTAGTAGAAAGATCATCTAATCACCCGGTAATTGGTGTAAAATGGATATTTAAAAATAAATTAGATAGAGATTCTATAATCACTAGGAACAAGGCTAGATTAGTAGCACAATGATTCACAAATCGAGGGGGTAGATTTTGATGAAACGTTTGCACCCGTTGCTCGCCTAGAATCTATTAGAATCTTTTTTGCTTTTGCGAGTTATAAGAAGTTTAAATTATTTCAAATGAATGTAAAAAGTGTCTTCTTAAACGGGATAATTAAAGAAGAAGTTTATGTTGAACAACCCCCGATTTTATTGATGAAAAATTTCCTAATTATGTATATAAGTTAGAAAAGCGTTTTATGGCTTAAAGCAAGCACCTCATGCTTGGTATGAACACTTAACATCCTTTTTAAAAAAACACGATTATAAAATGGGTAGTGCCAATAACACGCTTTTCATTAAGCATATTAATAATAAATTGATTATTTTACAAATTTTTGTTGATAATATTATTTTGAAACCACTAATGAAGAGTTGTGCAATGAATTAGTTCAAGTGATGCAAAACGAATTTGAGATGAGTCTAGTTGGAGAACTAACATATTTCTTAGGTTTTCAAATCACACAAATAAATGATAGAATCTTTATTTGTCTAACTAAATATGTACATGATATGCTAAAACGTTTTGGATTTGAAAACTTAAAATTAGCTAGCACACCAATGAGGACATCACTTAAATTAGAAAATGATGAAGCCGAAATTTCAAGTTATCAAACTTTGTATAGAGGAATGATTGGATTCTTATTATATTTGAGTGCTTCTAGACCCAACATTACTTTTGTCGTATGTTTATGCGTTAGATTTCAAGCTAATCCAAAATAATCTCATTTAAAAGTGGTGAAACAAATTTTTTATATACTTAATCGGAACATCTAGATTAGATCTATGGTACCCAAATAATGATTTTTTTATTTTACATGGCTATTCTGATTCGGATTATGTGGGGTGTTCATTAGATAGAAAAAGCACAAGTGCACATGTCATTTCTGAGGCCCTTCACTAGTTGCATGGTCAAGTAGAAAGCAAAATTCGGTTGCCCTCTCCACCATCGAGGCCGAATATATCGCACTAGGAAGTTGTTGTGCATAAGCGTTATAGATGACTCAAATCATAGAAGACTTCGGAGTTCATCTAACCAACATTGAACTAAAGTGTGACAACAAGAGTGATATTATCTAACAAACAACTCAGTTCATCAATCAAGATCCAAGCATATAGACGTGAGACATCACTTCATTATGGATCACATAAAAAAGAAAATGTTCATGTAAATTTTATAGGAACTGAATCTCATCTTGCAGACATTTTTTTACCAAGCCTCTACCCAATGCACGATTTGTTTTACTTAGACTAGAATTAAGGGTTTTGGACATCTTAACTTAAAAACGATAAACCCGAATATTGTGTGTACTCCTGTCTGATTTCTTTGCTTGAATACATAATCTCTACACTGAGCAAACATAATCAGGCGAAAAATTTCACAAACACATTTTCTCTTGGAAACACGCTCTCTGTTATTTACCACGCAGCGGTATGTGTTACTGCTGGTGGTAGTCTAAAATACTGAGTTTGCTTTCTTTTAAAAGCTTTGTATTTATATTCATTACTTGTCTCTCTCTAACGACTAAAACAACAAAAATCTATAAAACAAATAAAAATCAAACAAAAATATGTTTTCTTTTTATATATCAAAAATCAAATACGAAATTGGAAAACAAACTAAAATCACAAAAATATGTTTTCAATTTTCTTTTATTGTCATTATAAATCCAAAAAACTTTATAAAAAAACTGATTGTTATTCATTGAAATGTTTCAAGGATGATTATGTTTATATTTTCAAGATTACAATACAATGTCAAATTCTAATTTCAAGTATCTTTAAACATTGTTTTGTGTCATGCCTTAAACATTATCTTGAAATATACAATGAAATGGATTATATAAATCATATGTAGGATTGCTTAGCATGCATCTAAGTATGAGTAATGTTTTATATTTGATAATGGTTTACTCACTCACATCTTTGATAATCTACATATGATTCTAATCTTACTCTTGCATGATTGTGTAGTGTAATAACTTAACATTGTTAAATGTGTGATTAGTTTACCTACACCACAAAAAAAATCTCTTTCATGCACCCATATTTGACGAAGTGTGTTAATTCAAAACTCTATGTTTGCAAAAACAAGTGAATTCGGAGAACTTTGTCACCAAACTAAAATTCAAATGAATAAATGACAAAGATAACTCCACCAAGCACTATTCACCCTCCTGATAAGTCTTAATGAGCATTATGAGGTTGAGCACCTTTGAGAGAATTGTAAAGTGTTTTGTGCAAACTCCTTTATACACTACTTTTTCTTGTACGCTTGGATCACAAATAAATCAAAGGAAACAAAATATATGTGATCCTCCAAGCACTACTTTGCACCTTAATAAGTTTTAATAAGCGTTGTGTGTACAGAGCACCTTAATAGTTGTACTATTTTTTGTGCATTGAAAACATATTTAGCTTTATGGGTGAAAGTAATTCTAAAAACGCATTGTTCACTAATGTTGTGTTTATTTAATTATACATGTCATGTGTTTTGATTAAATCATTTGTATACTCTTATCAAAAATACTATTGTACACATTATTATCTCTTATAAAACTTCTACTCATGAGTATTGGACTCTAATGCATATTTACATTTTTTTCTAAACTCTTTAGTAGATGCACTAGATAACATTGCTTGATCTATACAATGTATAAGTCTACTTGATTTACGAATTTAGAACATTGTAGTTTTCCGATCTTGTCTTAATAAAGTTATTCATGCTAACATTCTTTGTTGAACTTATTTTCCGCTACGCCTTGTATGCTCTATCTTGACTATTTAATTTCTAAACAAGTACTACATTATTTTCACTAACACATGTTATTTGCTCTGTCTTAAATTGCTAAAACATCTATTTCTACTATACAACAATTCTTAATCATTTACTATGCTTAAAACTCATATATAGATGTTCAGTGATTTTTTTTCAAAATCTTGAAACATGTTTTCCACTTTACTTTACTACTTGTAAGCTCGATCATGAATATTGTATTAACCAATAAGTGGTCTTGTTTACTAAACTAATGATATTTCATTCCTTCAACTCAACTTTCTTTTACTCCTTCACGATGTGGTATCATAAATCTTTCTTATGCTCATGCTATTTCTCTAGACAAATATTGCACTCTTAATCGCTATATTTTTTTCTCTCCACCCTCTTTTGATAATACCAAAAGGGGGAGAATAACTTTTGAAAGAAATGCACACTTTTAAGAGGAGTCAAATTCATAAGAAGCTTTGTGTAGGGGGAGCATTCATATAAGGGGAGCATATGCACAATTCCATACTATCATGCTTATCATTAACTATAAACACATTTTTTATAATTGAAGTATTTCTTTCTAAGAGAATTTGTTATTATCAAAAGGAGAGTTTGTTGAAACATGCTTTCCACATCTCTTGGTTTGAAAATAACAAATCTCATTGTATTTGATCACACTTGTCATGTGTTTATAGTGTGCAGGAACTTCATCTCTCAAGCCCCTATGAGTACAAAAAAGAAAGACGACGATCCTCTATCGTTACGGCGCTCTATTTGTTACCGCGGCGCGCTATCGCTATTGCTGGCGGTAGCATCTGCATAATTGGAAACAACGTCGAGAAGGAATTATCATCGAGAAAGGAATGTCGACGGGGCGTAGATATAGCAAGTCCTACCGCGGAGCGTTAAGGCTAACACCCAGTGGTAGCTTATGGTAGTCCCGTCATCTCGCTGCTGATTGAGGATCAAAATAGGAAGGAGATCTGACGGCAAGGAAGGATATATCGCTAACGCGGCGCGTTAATGTTACCGCGACACGGTGGGAGGGGCAACCATATTTGGAGCAGAATGTTATCAAAGATGACTCAATCCGCGTGCCAGCAAAAATGCCTAAAGAGGCTACCGCCCGGCGGTAGCGCTACCGCTGGCGCTAGGTCTAGAGTCTATTTAAAGAGCGGCCATCCTCCGTTAAGTGAGCCGATTAACGACGAACCAAAGCCATAATTCCTGACCTTCGTGAGATCCTCCTCCTTGCAGCCAAGAGAACTCCGTCAACGCTCGTGAACGCGAACAACTTGAAGAAGTAACGATCACGCATACATCATCTTCAAGTTCATTCTAGGTGGGAGTTTTCAATGTTTTAATTTGATTTTTGTTTGTAACTCTTATTGTTGTTCGTAGAGAAATTCGCCCGTGGTTGGCGACTAGGGTCTTGCGAGGACTAGGGGGAATTCGCCTCGTGAGTGTGGCGACTAGGTCTAGGGCTAGATCTAGGGGCGGCTCTAGGCCTCATCTAGTGAGAGATAGGCTAGAGCCAACCGGTCCTTGGGAGAATGGTCGGTATAGAAAACCAAAAAGGTTTTTACATTCGTCAAAATTCCAAGCGTCATTGGGATTAAATTTTGTAATCATTTTAGATTCAATAATATTATAATTTTCTCTATTACTGACTTGTCTTCTATGATCTGTGAAATCTAATAGAAAAGGAATCTCACTGTCGCTAACGCCGAGCGGTAACTTCTACCGCTGGCGGTAGCAACAGTGACTCCATTTCTCTTGCTCTCTGTAATACTGGTTCGTAAAAGCATAAAGTATAGTTTTTAGTAAAATATTTTCATAAAATATATTCAAGTTATTTGTATAATTGGACTAAAGCACGAAAAGTTTTAAAACCCTTATTCACCCCCCCCCCCCTCCTCTAAGGGCGCCTACCAATCCAACATATTCAATCGTTCATGGTTTAGTCTCTTGGAAGCTATATACAGGATCTTCAGATATATTAAGGCTCATGCTGGAAATGGACTTGTGTAGAGAAGTCATGGAAATTTGACAACCTGCGGTTTTACTGATGTTGATTTCGGTGTGTCACCATTTGATAGACAATCGGCATCTGGTTCTTGTTTGTTGGTGGAAACATGGTTTCTTGGAGTAAGAAACAAAAGTTATTTCCCGGTCCAATGATGAAGGATAATATTATGCTATGACTCAAGGAGCATGTTTGATTGTGTGGCTTAGATCTTTCATCGTTGAACTGGTTCTTAATGTGGCATTATCACATTACCTAAATCAATGTCATGTGTTAATCAGACTGCAATTCAAATTTCAAGCATTTCGGTTATTTATGAGAGGACTAGGCATATTGAAATGAATATTCATTTTGTTCGCGAGAAGGTTCAAGACGGATCTCTTTTGGTGCCCTTTGCTAAATCTACCGATCAATCAGCAGACCTCCTAATCAAGCCCGTTTGATTTGTTGTCTTGCAGAATTTGTCTGATAAACTTGGTCTCTATGATAAAGTTGAAATTTCATGAGTCTTTCAATACCAACTTGAGCTGGTGTCGGATTATTTTTTAGTATATATGTTGCATTGTTTATTGTATAACCCCTTAGGGTTTCTCATAGATATATACTGTGGAAGATCAGAAAAGTTTGAATAGTAGTCACATTTTTTTCCGCAAAAAGGATCATATTTTCAATCTATATGCTATAGGTGCATAAACTGTCAAACATAACTAAGTACATGATAAAGGTGGATTTATACTAGTAAGAAAAGTTACAAGTCAGGTGGTCATTTAATAAAGGGAGCGGCTTTGAGAATGTTAATAGTGAATAAGCACATTGAAGTAGATTAAACAGCTTGTTTTTTAAGGAAAAATATGAGAGCACTAAGGGAACAACTATAAAGTAGAATGAGTCGTGCAAACAATCCATCTGATGAAATACTAATATAAAAAAACAGGGATTACTGTTTTTCCAGCCTTGTGAACACCAAGGATGAGGACATGAAACTCTATCATGCTGAAAACATACTTCCAGAGTCCGTAAAACAAGGAGAACATCACTATAGCTTTTGGTTTGTCCTGTTGGTACTCACTGCAATCTATTCACCAACGGTTGTTAGCTGATTCAACAGTTCCAACTATGCCTTGCAATATCCTGCAGGAAAGGAACAAGTGACCTTAAATATTAGTTAGGCTTCACAGCTCCGGAACTATGAATGAAGCGATTAAAAGTTAAGCCAAGTTAGCTCAAGCATTGCATGATATTACTTTCTTAAAAGTTTTTGAGCCTCTATTATTTGTGGGCAGAATGTCAGATAGATTAGTTATAAAATTGCTTCTTAATAGGGAAGAATAACAGCGCAAAATTGCATGACTTATTTCAAAACTGCATCTTAGCTTCAGGAAATTCCTGCATTTATAAAATAGAAAATAACCTATTTAAAGGAGTTACAACTGTGTTAAGAAACAACTGCACCGATCAAGAAACCACGAACACAAAACAATGAACTTGCATTGCATAGAACGACTGATACAAACTCGGAAGACAAACTCTTGCCAAGTTCCCGTAGGCTGGGTCCTCCAAAGCACCGATCTCTCCAAAGAGAGCCCACAAGACTGATTCCTCAAGATGGTCCTATACTCTCAACCACTCCCCCATATATAGATGAGGGAGGCACACATAATAAGTAAATACAAATTAATTACAAAATTATATCATTGTATATGAGCATTCAAGGCGGCTTCCATATGAGCTTTCGGTGACTCCTCTGAGGGGGATCGCTCGTGTGGATGCCTATTCATAACATTATTCCTCCCTTGAAAATCGGCATTTCCCTCAAGGTCGAATGGTCGGCAAGTCGCAAGATCCTTAATAGTGGCGGCGGCATATATGAATATTTGTTCGGGTCTTTAAGAATATCAATGGCATAGAGAAGCTGGACGAGCAAAGAGGAAGAGAGATAATGCCCGGTGAAAATGATAAATGAGAGGTGGGTGTAGCGGTGGGTGATATCGTAAGGTCCACAGATGATGGCAGGGGGAAAAGGGAGAGGGTAAGTAAAGGAAGGCCGAAATTGGTAATATAGGCTTGGGCAGAGAAAACAAAAGATGGCAGCACATGTGGGTCCAAGAGGTGAAAGAAAAAAAAGGAAGAAATTGAGGGAGTAGGGGGCGAGGGGCATGGGGCTAGATGCCACGAAAGTGCGTAGGGCAGAGGCATGTGGCCCAAATTCCTTGTTGTAAATGGCACAGCAGCCAGAGACGGCGTGGACGGGGCTTGAGAAAGGGGCGTGGAAAAGACAAAGTGGTGGGGACGAGGGGGAGAGAAAGGGAGCAGCTCGTAAATCGTGGCGAGGGGGGATAAAAACCGAGCGGTGGAGCTGGCATAAGCAAGGATCGACGGCACATCAGAGAGCAGGAAGGTGCCACCTGTTGCGGGATCATTGGGTGTTGCGGGATGGCGGGCTGCTCAGCGACTGAGATGGAGGCGCTGGGAGGGAAAACTGGTAGCAGTCATGGCCAGAGGGACCTCAGGGAACGGTGACTTCCTCCTGCTTACCAGGTTCCATGGCAGTTGAGAGAGACGCGCGGGAAGGAGAACCAGTGAGGGTTGGGCGTGGCTTACGCCGCAGGCTTATCCTATTGGATTACGACTGGGTCGGCAGCAGGGGAGTCGGGAGAAGTGCCAAACGTCCATTCCCGCTGAAAGTCGTGGCGGACCCCTGCACAAGGGTCGGATAGTAACAGGGAAACAAAATCAATCGGGGTGACGGTGAGGATATGGGACTCCTGCGCTAGTGGCTGTGGTGACGTGGTTGTGGCTGCGACTGGGGAGAAGCCTAGATCAAATGCACAGACGATGACAGAGGAGTTGGTGGTCGGCGACAGCGAGGTCAGCGAACTAAAGGGAGATACCATTGCAGCAATTCGATCAAGGTTGCCGAGTCGATTGAGTTTAGCCTCGAGTCGGTGCGCCATGGCGAGGATGGATGTGAGCATAGCGTTGTGCGGATCGAGGCTCTCGTGGATGGCGGCGGCGGTGGAGGACGTGGTAAGAGAGGAAGTGTAACATCCTAAAATCCTAACCGACCAATTGAACCACATAGGGGACCTAGCTGGTTCAATCGACCTCTTTTGATAAGCTTATTCAGGGCCAGTGAGACCTTGCTGACCCAGTGAAGCCAACTGCGCATAATAATGCGCCACATGTAATTGTCTTTAAGCAAGTCCCATCCAAACCTATTATAGGTATACATCCAGCCATAAAACCTTTCTTCAAAGCACCCCAACATATATTAAGTCTCTTGAAAATGCAAGTTTGATAGAATGCATCATGCTTACATTTAATCTTGATTGTGGTGTCTGGATTGGTCCTATAGATCTCACAATAATCCCAAAGCTTTGCATATTGCTCCAATTCGGTGTCACTAATTAATTTGTTTGCATGTTTTTTGGCTCTATATATTTTCCAAATACTCTTATTGTCTATTTGCATTATCTCTTGCATTGAATTTACTAGTTATTCTGAGTTGCTCCTAATATGTTGCTCGTACTTATTTGTAAGGAACTTTGAATTGCAATATTGGAATTTGTAACCCTACAGCAAGAATGCTCTCCTTTAATTGTTTTCACTTATAATGTTCTTTCACTCTTAGATATGAAAGAGGCAAATAAAATCTAATCATACTCGCAAGTAACTTGAATCTTATCACTGCAATTCTTGGTGAATTTTACTGGTTTCCCCTGCATCGCAGCGTAGAGTCTCACTGCATCCCTAAAATCAGAAGCACTATTGAAACACAACCCAATGTCAAACTCAAAATCATATTCATTTGCATTGCCTTGGTAAAATTGAATTTGGGAAATTTTGCCTTTCTGGGAAGTTGATGAAGACTGACTAACAAACTCTCTAATTTGTATTCCAACGTTCGTACTCAATTTAGTTTTCGGTTCCTCCCTTACGCCAACCAACTCAATTTCATCATCAATATTTTCATCAAACATAAGATCATCCAATTCAAAACCACTA
The DNA here is from genome assembly GCA_033032865.1 of Dactylorhiza incarnata. Lineage (NCBI taxonomy): Eukaryota > Viridiplantae > Streptophyta > Magnoliopsida > Asparagales > Orchidaceae > Dactylorhiza > Dactylorhiza incarnata. The sequence continues at coordinate 14,570,790 of JAWHQI010000012.1, read as the reverse complement.
TCCACCAAATCATTAGTAAACGATGAATTATTGGCATCGGATTCTTCTCGAGTGCTCGTTGAACCACTGTTACTATTTAAATCAAATCTCTCTTGTGAATCATTTTCTTCAATCAACACATTCTCACAATCCATGTCTACGGAATATGGCAATGTACAGTAAAAAATAAAAAAACATAAACAATTTGATCTCAAGCATGAACTAAAAAAAACATGAACTATCATAAGAAGAATATGAACAATCCTTTTGATATCAATAACCGGAAGTTGATACTACAAAAGAAATAATCAGAGGGAATGATATACCTAATAACTGAACTACTGAAGGATGATGAACAGAGATCTGGACTGCTCGGAACAGAGATCTGGACGGTTCGAAAAACAGAGATCGAGACTGCTCGGAACAGAGAATTGGACTGCATTGCGTCGCCTGCTGGATCTTGAACTGGACTGCTCGGAACTGGCGACAATGGAACGACGATTTTGATCTACACTACTAGGATCCAACAAAGACGGAGAAGAAAAGGGTGGAATTTGGACTGCTCGCCGACAATGGAGCTCCTTGGCGTCGACAGCAAGGGTGCGAGTGGGAGAGCTTCTCGGCGGAAATGCGAGAGCTTCTCATGAAGCAGACTGTGGGAAGAGAAGATTGGACCGGCTGATGACCTAAGGGGCAAGGAAATTTTAACTAGGACCAAAATACCCTCATTCTAAAATCCCTGGGGTACAAAGTGTCAAGATAATTATAATGAAAGGTGCAAACTGCCAAATTAGAATTTTCATGGTGCAAAGTGCCAAGGAATGTGTTATGGGCCGGGCCCAGGACTCTGGGACGTTGGGGCTAATCCCGCTCCCGCTCCCGTGTTTAGTCCGCCGCATAACAGGGTCCGTGGCCCACACACCCCAACCCCTCTCCGCACGTGTTCTCGATGTGGTGGGTTGTTGAGGCTGGGGCTCGATACACAGACCTCCTTGATAGAAGCACTTAACGCTTGCTCCTATCACCAACTGAGCCGCGCTTTTATGTTATGGGCTAGGCCCGGGACTCTGGGACTCTGGGCTTAATCCCGCTCCCGGGTTTAGTGAGCCACATAACAGGGCCCGCGGCCCACACACCCCAACCCCTCTCCGCACGTGTTCTCGATGCGGCGGATTGTTGAGGCTGGGGCTCGATACCCAGACCTCCTTGATAGAAGCACTTAACGCTTGCTCCTATCACCAACTGAGCAAGCGTTAAGTGCTTCTATCAAGGAGGTCTGGGTATCGAGCCCCAGCCTCAACAACCCGTCGCACTGAGAACACGTGCGGAGAGGGGTTGGGGTGTGTGGGTCGCGGGCCCTGTTGTGTGGCGGACTAAACCCGGGAGCGGGAGCGGGATTATGCCCAGAGTCCCGGGCCCGGCCCATAACATAAAAGTGCATAATTCACTATTCATCTCCTCCTTTTTCACGATCCAACAAACCAGCAGCCCCAACCCCCTCCTCCATGGCCGAAATCAAGCTCCTCCAGCGTGAAGCTCCAACTCCAACCACCTCATGATCCGGCGAGCACTTCTCTCCATCCGGCGAGTTACCAAGCAGCTGCATCTTCTCCTCCGGTCGACCAAGGCCCTACACAAGAGCTCCAGCAACCCAGCAGCCCAATCATTCCTGAGCTCCGACAATGAACTCCTCTCCTTCTTCAAGGACGGAGACTTCCTCATGTCTCCAAGGTCCAAACCGTCGGCGCCCACTCCTTCTTCCTCTCCGACAAGATTTACTCCGGAGAAACCCATCTCCGGCGAGCTTATTCTTTTCTCCAGTCGACGAGCTTATTCTTTTCTCCAATCGGCGAGCTTATTCTTTTCTCCATTCGGCGATCTCTACCTCTTCAAAACCGCCGCCCACCTATTCCTTTTCCGACGAGCAACACCACAAACCCGAGCATACCTCACTCTCCAAGCTCTCATCTCCATACCCGAGCTTCTTCTCCACCACAAAACTGAGCAACCTCTCCATTCATCCCCAAACCGAGAACTCCATCTTCAGTTTCCAACAACTTCAAGCCTTAAAAACGGTTACTCGAGAGATCTTCCCCAAGATCGGCAACCGACAAGTCTCCAACTTGCAACTCCACCTCCTCTTTTTCCGGTGAGTCTCCAACGACAACACTCTCCAAAACAGCAGACTCCTCAAAACAGCGATCGATCTACGTTTTCTCGGCCGACCGCCACGTCTAGCGACAAATTCGATCCGGAGAGATCCGACTATGGACAGGAATAGCGAACAAATGCCGCCTCCGCGGCAATCGGGTAGTGTGCATGGACACCCGGTGAGTTCCTTCCCTCCACCCAATGGACCTTATCTCTAGATTTCTTGCATTTAAATCTTTCTGCCATTAATGGCGCTAAAGGTTCGGTTGACGGACGGCGAGAGCATCCTTGTTTCCACAAGGCCCTATCGGCATTGTAGAGGGTCTAATAACCCATCTCCGGTGACCCTTGAGCTATCCTTGTCGATAAAGGTGAATAATCGCGACCGTTGAGCTCATGAAGGAGAAATAATTAGAACTGTATAAATCCTTAACCGTCATGCACCTCATCGTAAATTCAATGTCGAAGTGTTAGTGATTCATAGGACTAATTAACAATCGTATTTAATGTTGAATCACGCGATCGAAAATAACGACGATCGCGCGTGGGAAAATAGTATTGAATCGCACGATCAAAATAACGATGGATCGTGCGATAGAGATCGACAAAGAATAGTCCGATGGAAATATACAGAGAATCATGCGGTGGAAATAAAAAAGTGAAGCTTGCGGTGGAGACTTACGATGAAGATGAAATCAAGTCTGTTGTTTACATAGTTCGGGCTTAGGGTAGAATCGTCGAACCAAGCTCCGGAAGCATCACCAATCGCAATAATATTTAATCAACGGTATGATATCTTGCAAGGAGATTGTCGTTTCCGCCAACAATTGATGGCAGATAGTTCCAAATCCTTGTTTAGAGTTAGGGATATTAACCCTTAAAGTGCTTAGGTGAGTCTGATGACCAAAACAAATATAATGAACTTAGATTTTTGGATAATTTGTAGGTTTGGACGATTATGATGAAATCAGGATTTAATTCGAAATACTTATTGCAATCTCGAGGTTATGAATTCATAGGATGACTTGATGGAAATAGAATGGAGTGTGATTTATATGATTGCCAATTAAGGTTGGATTGAGGAACATGAGTGGATCTAATTTAGATATATATAAATGATTGCATGTCTAACGGACCCATCTATTCCTAAATCACCAAATCCGTTGTTAGTTGCGGACATGAGAATGCTTAGGTGGATGTGTGGTCACACGAGACTGGATAAAATTAGAAATGAATGTATCAGGGATAAGACAGGAGTGGCGCCAATTGTAGAGAAGATGTGAGAAGCTCGTTTAAGATGGTTCGGACACGTACATAGGAGACCATTAGATGCACATGTTAGGCGTTGTGAGAGTTTAGTCACTAGGCATGTAAAATGGGGGAGGGGTAGACCAAAAAAGTGGAATGAAACTATAAGGAAAGACATGATGTACTTAGGCATTAGTGAGACTATGATTAAAGATAGGGTGCAATGGCGACAGAGGATGCATATAGCCGACCTCACTATGGTGGGATAAAGACTTGAGTGTTGTTGTTGTTGTTGTTGTTGTTGTTGTGGTTGCAGGATAGAATTCAGAGACAGAAATTGATATTATAACTTCCAAAAATACATCAGTTGATCCAAAAAAACATCGATTGATCCAAAAATACATTGATCTTCATATTATACTGAGATTCAAACGTAGGAATTAAAATATTCAGCAGAAATAAATAAAAATGGAGATCAATATAACAAAAATCAAATAATTAATGAGGACTGCATAAAACTAATCTTCTCCAGCACAAATAAACATAATTATGAGCAGAAGCCCTACATAATCAGAGTAACTATTGATATCAGATACGAAACATAGATCAAAATAAGTATTTTCTTTTGCAGAGGTCAAGTGAAGAGGAAGGAAATTAAGTTGGGCTTGAAGAAAATAAATGGAGGATGGAAAAGGGAGAGAATGGAAATACTAGTCGCCTGTTCTCTTCATTGCGGTGGGGAGAAGGTACTTTTTTAGAGGAAAGTGAGAGGAGATAGTCTGTTGTGATCTGAACTCAGCATTGTAGTGGCTCTCATGGCTTATCTGCTACGCCCTGCGGCGGATCCAGAGGGGGGCCAAAGGGGCACTGACACCCCTTATTTTTTTTGCTATTTGTTATAAGTAGACAAAAATTTGGCTATTCACAAACTAAAGTTGATTATTTGCAGATCAAATTTGGTTATTCGCAGACCGAACTCAGTTATGTGCACCCCAAAATTAATTTGGATTATGTACTATTGTATTTTTTTTTAAAATAATGCACCCTCATTTCTAATTTTCGTGATCCGCCACGGGCTACGGCTTCTTCCTCCGCCATCTTTATCATCAACCCTTAGTCTCTGTCAAGTAGATAGAGAAGACAGTAGTAAAGAGAAAGGGGGAAGAGAGATGGTAAGAGAGAGAGAGAGAGAGAGAGAGAGAGAGAAGTTCCTCGTCTTGTACAGCATAGATTACCTCGCTACCGTGGAAGCCAATCCGATCCCCGTCGCCACCGTGATCCGTGTAGGATCGGAAATCTGGGATCGGTGAAGGAGCTAGGGACGAGAAATCGGAGATCTGTCATTGAAGACGGGGATCATAACGACGAAATAGGGGAGATTGCGAGATCGCGTCTGCGCGACAAATATAGGTTGACAAAACTTTCGCATGCCCTAAGACGAATAAAACGGTGCCGGCCATTCGTTCTTAACCTAAGGATCTTTCAACCACAACCCATCCCAGTTGACAACCCAATGATTAAGAATTTGAGCAAACAGGCAAATTAATCCAAGAACTTACCGAGCTTACCATGGAACTCAAAATGAGTTGCAGAATCATTTGAATCAGAACATGAAACCATCAGTTATTAATTCCGAGAAATGGAGACTGAGTTCAAGCTCCCTTCCCGCCTCTTCCAACTCCCAGCAATGAAGGAGGGGAGGTCAGAATCTGCAAACCCGTAATGTATAGATCGGGAAAGTTTATCTCATTTCTGGCTTTATTCAAATTTAAAATAACAACATAACATTTTCGATAATTGATATAGCAGATGAAATGTAAATATAATAGAGCGGTGTTAGGGACACCGAAATACGCTATGGGCACATCCCAAATTTAACTCCAAACTCTAAATATTAGTACATCTGTTATCGCTAACCGCACAAGAAGGTCAGAGACTCATTTATAATTGGCATTATAATTTAGGCTCTGTTTGGCTCAATTGCGACGGTGGTAAGAAGCAGTTGTGAGAAGTAGTTGTGAGAAGTAGTTGTGGAATAATCAGGTATTTTACAGCGTGGTAGCAAAATCTGTGAAATTGTTTGAAAGAACAACGTTGGAAGTGTTGATTCAAACGGAACTTAGTAGCCCAAATAATTTTGATGATCTTATATGAGGATCATGACATCATTTAAAGAATTTTTTATAATCCAAAATAATGAAGAAGTTTGTGTTCTCGTGATCTTTTATGAGGATCATGGAACTAGCTCATGTATCGGCTCACCTCGTCTGCGAGAGGAAGGAAAAGAGCGGCGGCTAGGGCTAGACGACTCCTTTGCGGCACCTATCGGGAGGAGGCGCCGACGTTTCTGAGAGGTCAACTATCGGGAGGAGGCGCCGACGTTTCTGTCGGAACGAGCGGAGGAAGCCAACGTTCGAGCGTGTCGTCTGTAAGAGGAAGGAAAAGAGCAGCGGTTTTCGATCGTGCGCTTACGGGAATGATAATAGGCGTGAACCAGGAGGAGAGGGAGACGGGAGGGCGATGGTTTGGGAAGGAGAAGTCGATCCGAAATGCTCCGTGTTTTTGGAGTCGTGAAAAAAAATCACGACTCCAAATCGCTGTTTTTCCACGATTTTAGGGGGGGTGGATTTTTCCACCGCTAGCCTAGAAATTACGCTTTGGCGGGGCGGGAGAAAAAACAGCGGCACACCACTGTGTAAACGCCACGCCAAATAGAGCCTTATACACACCGAATAATTTCTTAAACATAATTTCCCTCCCCGGCCATTTCATTCTAATCTGCAGACACTAACTGGAGAGGGAGGACGCAACCATTAGAAGGAGACCCATGCGAGCGAAGACAGCATGGACTACAGCGGGGTCGCGTTTGGCGGAGACGATAAAATTCTTAACATCATCGGAGGCGGCATACTCGAGTAGCTAGGCGACAATGTCCTCCGCCGTGTAGCTTCTTTGACGGTTATACCCATGGCTTTCAGAGTAGAATAGGGGAAGAAGCGGTCAGGAAGAGGGTGGCGGTAGTGATGCTTGGAGAATTTAGGCTAGCTGACTCACTCTTTATAGAGCAGAGTAGTTGCCAAAGTGCTTCTTATCGCACATGTGCAAGAATTTTGATGAGTTTGGTTTATCATATCATATTATCTGAGTGATTCGAGGTAGAATAAAAGTTAGACTTTTATGCATACATATTTGGTGTAGACATAAACAGTTTTCTTTCTAGTGACTATTTTTTACCAATCTGTTCCAAAAAAAAAAAACTTAGGGTTCGTTCGTTACGGAATTGGCTTTCTGGAATTGGCATTGGCGATTAGAAATCCAATTCTAATGTTCGGCGCAACGAAATTTACGAGGATATTGACTTTTATATGAAAACCCATGGCTTTCATTTTGAACTAAAAATCGAGCCCAGGCGAAAAAATCGCGCCCGGGCGAAAAAATCACGCCCGGGCGAAAAAATCGCGCGCGGGCGAAAAACACGCCCGGGCACTGGTTTTTCGCCCGGGCGCCTGTTTTTTGCCTGGGCTTGCATTTTTCGGCCGGGCGCATGTTTTTCGCCCGGGTGTGCGTTTTTCGCCCGGGCGCTCGTTTTTCGCCCGAGAAAAAAATGCGCACCTGGGCGAAAAAATTTTGCTTGGGCGAAAAACGCGCGTCGTAAAACATATTATGCAATTTAATGCGTTCGGCGCTAACACCTATTTTTAGTTTATAAAATTATTATATGATGTCAATTTCAATACCAATTCCATTATTCAGCCGAACAACTTTTGTGCCTCAATTTCAATTCTGTTGACTGAATTCAATCTTACAGCCGAACAACAAAATTGGAATTCTGTACAAAGCCAATTCATGTAGATATTGATTTTCGTCGAAAAGTCAATTCCAGAAAGTCAATTCCGTTCAAACGAACGGACCCTTATTGATATTTATCAACTAGAGAATCAGTTTCTTAAAGAGATTGTATTCATTTTAATGGCAAGCATGCCTTGAGGTATAAAGCTTATAAAATAGCTTGAGAATTATTAGATGCAACCAAAAAACTACTAAATTTGATTAACCTGAATCTCAACTTTCATGATTTTGTACTACAAGACAAATGATTAGCTTGGCAAAGCAGGGAAGTTCAACTAAGGAGACTATTAAATTTCAAGTTCTTTATCTTGGTGTGCATATAAAATTTGGACTGCAAATTTATTTATATAGTGTACTTATAATTGATGTGAATGTAGTCATTTTAGGTATGCACGTAACATTGTTCAAAAAGAATCTAGTTCAATAATAAAACCTTAGCTTTTTCTATCCTCCTAAAGGCTAGGTTCGCATTGCACGCACAAAATGAGAATCATGATCTCGAGCCACCTTGTTGTCGAAGCCTTCCCCGTCATCGAATCATCCATTGCCGGCCATCTACATCGTCGGGGACACGCTTGGAAGGACCCCACAAGAATTATGACCCCGAGCCACCTCGTATTTGAAGCCCTCCTCGACAACGTGACTGGAAGTACACCACATCAGTGTTCCTGAGCCCTCCTTCAATGGCCATGATCTTAGGAATTTCATTACAGAACGGGATCCTGATTTCGATCAAAGCATTTTCTCCTTCCAAGTATTTCCTCTAGTACTTAATAGTGAATTCAGTATTTCCTTCGGGCTGCAGCACTCCTTCCATCTCCTCCATTTTATTTTGATATAGATTTTTGTGTGCACATTTTGTAACACCGCAAATTAATTGTCAGCATGGTGTAGAAATTGTTGGAACACGGTCTTCCGTATCTCCTAGGTTTGAGAATAACAAATCATATGTGTATTTGATCTAGTGTGTCTAAGTGTGCAGGAAACAAAGTCATATGACTCAAGGATAACATATGAAGGTTGCCCCCAAATTTGAAGCCTGAATTCCAACATGTCCACTAGCGCCAGCGGTAGCACCTAGCGCAGGCGCAAGCTTTGATTATGCAAGTTCAGGCGGCAAGTATAGAAGGCGATAGCGCCAAGTGGTAGCGGATAGCGCTGGCGGTAGCGCAGAATTTTTAGAAAGGTTTCCTTGGAATGAAGATATGCACGCGGAGGATGTTTCCTAATTCGGGATAGTCCCGGCGGTAGCACTAGCGCAGGCGCTAGCTCCAAGGCTATAAAAATGACTCATCTTCTCTCGATTTCGACACACAAGTTTGAGAGAGGTTGAGTGCTAAAATTCCAGAGCCTTATTCTGCCGAAAAGTGATCTCCCACCAAAGTTCTGCGAATTTCTGAAGGAGGATTTCTTCACGCCAGAACCGAACGACGATCGCTTCAACAACGCTTATTCTACAATGGTTTTTCGTCTCCAACTTCAGAAGTTCTTCAAGAGGGAGTTTTTATTATTATTGTTGATTATTTTTATTCTTGTAATCACTTAGTAAATTCGCACCGTGTTGGCGACTAGGTCTGCGTAGGACTTAGGGAGAAATTCGCCTCGTATTGGCGACTGGGTCTAGGGTGTAGATCTAGGGGGTGCTTGAGGTCGTATTCGAGGGAGGATTGACTACAGTGGCTTGAGGTCGTATCCATGGAAGGATAGGCTAAAGCCACCGGCTCGTGGGGATACGAGTCGGGTAGAAAATGAAAAAGTCTTTTTAATATTCGTCTTTGATTTCTAGCGTTATAAGAAGTCAAATTTTGTAATACTACATTTCATATTAATAAAATCATGTCTGTATTTTATTTCACTTAATTTGTCTTTATTTTGCACTATTTTAATCTCCTAATATTTCAAGTATTTCAAAATACACCAAAAGTCTTAAAAACCCTTATTCACCCTCCCCCCCCCCCCCCCTCTCTAAGGGCGCCTACAGATCCAACAAGTGGTATCAGAGCGGTTTTATTCCAAACGGTCTAACAACCGGGAGTAATGACGTCTCATGATCTCGCTTTTCCCGAGGGCAGGGTGTTAGTAGACCACCTCTTTTTACTGGGTCAGATTTCAACTACTAGAAATCTAGTATGCCGTGTTTTCTTATGACCGTAGACATAGAAGTATGGAACATGGTGGAAGTTCGGTACTCTCCTCCTACAACTGTAGTAGGAGAGGCTACAATAGAAAAACCTAAGGATAAATGGGATGATAGCGATAAACTTAAATGCAAAATAATGCAAAGAAAATGAACGCTTTATATTGCACTTTAAATCAAACTTAATTTAATCGAATTTCTGCATGTGTAACTGTTTATGATATTTGGAACCAATTAGAAGTTACTCATGAAGGTACATCACAGGTGAACGATGCATAGCTATTCCAACTGGAATCGGAATATGAAAAATTCAGGATGGATGCTAAAGAAGACATCAACTCGATGTACACACGCTTCACCAACATCGTCAACGCTTCAAAAGCTTTTGGAAAGATCTACTCCGACGGCGACTTGGTCAGAAAAATTCTTCGCTCTCTACCTCCGAGGTTCAATCAAAAGGTGACGACCATCTCGGAGTCTCACAACCTAAGAACGCTCCAGATCGAGAAAATCATTGGGAATCTCAAAACCCGTGAGGTAGAACTCCAGATTCAACACGAAGAATACAACAAGGAGCCAAAAAAAGGCGCTAACACTAAAATTGAAGAAGGAGAGCAACGAAGACGATGGTGAAGATGAATAAGGTCTCCTGGTCAAGAACTTCAAAAAATTCATTAGAAATCTGGAAAGAAGGAACACCTTCCGGAAATTCTTCCAAAAGGATGTTCGACGTAAAGGGTCTTCCTCTCCATCAAAGAAAGAAAAGGAAAGTGAAGACGAAGAAGAAAGACCGCCACCAGAGTTCTTTCACTGCAGGAAGATTGGGCACATTCGGAGCCAGTGCCCGAAGTATCTAAAGGAGCAAAAAGAAAAACGATACAAAAGGAAGGAGAAAAAGAAAGTGCTAAAAGCTGCAACATGGGATGATTCTTCCTCTGAAGAATCAAGCGGATATGAGTCAAGCAGCGAGGAGGAAGCAAACTTATGCTTGATGGAAAAAGACAGTGATGACGACACCAGTGTTCTTAGTGACACTGAGGTAACTCCTCCCACCTTCGAAGAACTTTATGATGAATTTGTTTTAACCTGCAAAGCTTAAGATAAAAGTATATAAGATAATATTATTTTAAATCGTGAAAATGAATCTCTCATCAAAGAAAATCATAAACTTACTAAAAAATTAATCTCATTTGAAAAAAGAAAGGTTTCATGCCAAGAGTGTGAACACTCCTTATGTAAGGTCAAAGAACTTAAAGTTTCTCTTTCCAAGGCCCTCTCACAAATCAAAACTCTTACAAGAGAAAATGAGGACTTAGAGAGAAAACTAAAAACCTCTCTCTTACAAATTGAAAATAACCAAAAGGGATTTGAAAATAGTCATGCTCGTAAAAAAAAATTCATCTCTTAAAAAACAAACTCATGACCTCAATATGGCCATCAAAAAATTTGGAATTGGTCAAAAATCCCTGGACATGATTTTGGGGAACCAATGTTATGGTTCTGGAAAATTTGGGCTCGGATATCAAAGTGTCAGCTACCGCCCGGCGGTAGCCCATCATATAAAAAATCTTCTGTTTTTTCTAAAAATCAAACCTCATCCAGTAAGAGCAATGTAGAATTTCAGAAAAGGGTCTCAACCACCTTTATTTCGTGTGCAAACTGTCATAGGTTTAGACACACGTCTTGCTCTTACAGGAAAATAAAATAGGGATCCTTAAAGCAAATCTGGGTACCTAAGGCTTCCACTTATTCTATGGGTGGTACCTCTTGGGTATTCGGATCTTTACTCTCATCCTCTTTCTAGATTTGCAGTAAGGCTAAGGAAACGGAGGACGTGTGGTACTTGGACTCAGGCTGATCCAAGCACATGACGGGCAACAAAGCAAAGTTCCTTAGCCTAGAAAAGAAGAAGGGAGGAATCGTAATTTTTGGAGATAACGGAAAAGGAAGGATCATGGGAGTCGGTACAGTGGGTAACGAATCCTTTACTATCTCTAATGTTCTTTATGTAAAAGGATTAAAACATAACTTAATATTTATTAGTCAACTATGTGATAAATGATTAGATATTTTATTTGAATCATTCACAAATCTTTGCAAAATATTTAATCATAACACAAAAGATGTTTTACTAACTGCACCTAGAACTCACAACGTATATGTAGTTTCCTTTCATGATCTTTACAAATCATCTATAAAATATTTTATAACTAGAAATGACGAGTTAGAACTATGGCATAGACGTTTAGATCACGCTAATACAAAGCTCATTCTAAAACTAGCCAAAAAGGAATCGATTAGAGGATTACCTAAATTAAATGGAAATTTATTTTCACTATGTCCTCCATGTCAAAAAGGAAAATTTACTAAATCTTCTTTTAAAAGAAAAAAAAAACAAAATTTCCACTACAAGACCTTTGCAATTAATTCATATGGATCTTTTTGGCCCCGTTAGCACCGCAAGTCTTGGTGGTAGAATATATACTTTTGTTCTAATAGACGATTTCTCTAGATATTATTGGACTTTATTTCTCTCTTCCAAATCTGACGCGTTTTGCGAATTTTCAAAACTATGTACTCGTATTCAAAATGAACTAGATCTAAGAATAAAATGCATTCGCTCAGATCATGGAGGAGAATTTGAAAATGAAAATTTTAAATCTTTTTGCGAAATGTTAGGTATTAAGCACGAATTATCTGCTCCTTGCACACCTCAACAGAACGGTGTTGTAGAAAGAAAGAATAGGACAATTCAAGAACTAGCACATACTATGTTATCTCAATATAAATTACCTAAGTCTTTTTGGGCCGAAGCCGTAAGCACGTCATATTATGTAATGAATAGAGTCATGCTTCGTCCATCTTTAAATCTCACACCGTATGAACTATACTATCAAAAGAAACCTAACATATCATATTTTAAAGTATTTATATGTAAATGTTTTATTCTCAATACAAAAGATGCCTTAGAAAAGTTTGATGAAAAATATGATGAAGGAATATTTCTTGGATACTCTTCAACTAGTAAAGTCTATAGAATATTTAACAAAAGAACTAGTAAGGTTGAAGAGTCTATTAATGTTAAATTTGATGAATTTATTCCTTGTGTAGGAAAACTTCCTACATGTGCAAATGATGAACCTTTGTCATCTTTGGAGCACGACGAAGAGGAACCTTCCAAAGAGGAGGAGGAGGCCAAGGATGATGAATGTGTACCTCCAAGCATCATAAACTTTTCAAAGAATCATCCAAAGGAGCTAGTTATTGGGGAACCATCTATTGGGGTAAGAACTCGATCTTCTCTTCATGAAACATTTTCTAATATTTGTGTTGTCTCCGAAATTGAACCTAAAAATGTTTCAACTGCTTTAAATGACGAATTTTGGTTTTTGGCTATTAATAAAGAGTTAGAGCAATTTGAAAGAAATAAAGTTTGGAATCTAGTAGAATGTTCATCTAATCATCTCGTTGTTGGCGTAAAATAGATTTTTAAAAATAAATTAGATGGTGAATCTAGAATTACAAGAAATAAAGCTCGCTTAGTCGCTCAAGGCTTTTCTCAAATCGAGGGGGTAGATTTTGAAGAAACTTTTACACCCGTTGCTCGCTTAGAATCTATACGAATATTTTTGACATTTGCGAGTTTAAATGAATAAAACTATTTCAAATTGATGTTAAAAGTGCTTTTCTAAATGGGTTTATAAAAGAAAAAGTTTATGTATAACAACCCTCCGATTTTATAAATGAAAAATTTCCAAATCATGTTTATAAAGTAGAAAAAGCGCTTTATGGTTTAAAATAAGCGCCCCATGCATGGTATGAAAGACTTACATCATTTTTATTAAAGCGTGATTATGTCATGGGAAGTGCCAACAACACACTCTTCATTAAACACAGTAATAATGATTTAATTATTTTACAAATATATGTTTATGATATAATTTTTGGATCCACTAATGAAGAGTTGTGTAATGAAGTAGTTTTAGTAATGAAAAATAATTTGAAATGAGCCTTGTAGGAGAACTTTCTTATTTTCTTGGTTTTCAATATTCACAACGAAATTATGGTATTTTTATTTGCCAAACAAAATTTATTCATGATATGCTTAAACGATTTGGATTTGAAAATCTTAAACATGTTTCTACACCTATGAGTGCTTCTTTAAAACAAGGAAAAGATGAATCTGGAATTTCTATCGATCAAACTTTATATAGAGGTATGATAGAATCTCTTCTTTACTTAAATGCATCTAGACCAGATATAATGTTTGTCGTATGTTTATGTGCTCGCTTTCCAGCCAATCCAAAAGAATCTCATTTCAAAGCGGTAAAACATATTTTTAGATATCTATTAGGGTCATCTAAATTCGGATTATGGTACCCACACAATGATTCATTTACACTGCACGGCTATTCTGATTCGAATTACGTCTGATGTTCACTAGATCGAAAAAACACTACATGTACTTGTCACTTTTTAGGTCCCTCATTAGTTGCATGTTCTAGTAGGAAATAATCTTCGGTTGCACTCTCCACCGCGGAGGCCGAATACATCGCTCTTGGGAGTTGTTGTGCACAAGCTTTATGGATGAGCCAAACTCTAGAGGATTTTGGTTTTCATCTCAAAATCATTGATCTCAAGTGTGACAACAAAAGTGTCATAGATCTTACAAATAATCCCGTACACCACTATTGTAACAACCCTCCCTCTTTTGTCTAGCCTCAACCCATGATTTTAAATCAAAGTCAAGTGGGGGGTTAAATTAAAGGCATAATTGTAAATGTTGAATCCAAAATGGCACCTCCACGATCTACTCGAGGATATAGGGAAAAAAGGAGGCCGCGAGTAGCTGGTTACTTGAGTCGCGAATGAAGAGGGGAGAAGAAGAGAGGGCCGCTAGCTTGCGGCGAGGCCAGACTTCGCCCGCCGCGGCAAATGCCACTCCTGCGACGGGCTTTCCATTTATTCAATAATCTGTATTACAGCTTGCCGTGTTTAGTACATGGAAACGGAATGAATACAAGAGAGTTGTGGGTAAGAAAAGAGTAAGCCGCGCGGGCTGTTTGCCAGGGTCGCCCGGCATGTTCGCAGAGGTCGCTCGGTCTGGTCGCCCGGACAGGTCGCCCGGACAGGTCGCCCGGACAAGTCGCCCGGACAGGTCGCCCGGACTGGTCGCCCGGACTGGTCGCCCGGACAGGTCGCCCGGGCACGTCGCCCGGGCAGGTCGCCCGGACAGGTCGCCCGGACTGGTCGCCCGGACAGGTCGCAGCTTGGTGCGGTCTGACTAGTTCTAGCCGCTGGTTTTGTCCCCCCCACTTGCATGTGCTTTGTTCATGGTCGAGGGTCCTATTAATAGGCTCTGGATCGATGTCGTCACCTCCGGTGAGCCGGTGACCGGAGCCCTACCCGCGCGGTCTGAACAATGGAGACCGCCACCTTGGGCGGACTGAAGGAGGAGGCCGCCCGCCTTGGGCGGTCTGATGCAGGAGGCCGCCCGGTTTGGGCGGTCTGATGAAGGAGGCCGCCCTGGTTTGGGCGGTCTGATGAAGGAGGCCGTCCGGTTTGGGCGGTCTGATGAAGGAGGCCGCCCGGATTGGGCGGTCTGATGAAGGAGGCCGCCCGGTTTGGGCGGTCTGATGAAGGAGGCCGCCCGGTTTGGGCCGTCTGAAGAAGAAGGCCGCCCGGTTTGGGCGGTCTGAAGAAGAAGGTCGCCCGCCTTTGGGCGGTCTCAAGGAGAAGGCCGCCCGCCTTTGGGCGGTCTAAAGAAGAAGGCCGCCCGGTTTGGGCGGTCTGAAGAAGAAGGCCGCCCGGTTTGGGCGGTCTGAAGAAGAAGGCCGCCCGGTTTGGGCGGTCTGAAGAAAAAGGCCGCCCGGTTTGGGCGGTCTGAAGAAAAAGGCCGCCCGCCTTTGGGCGGTCTGAAGGAGAAGGTCGCCCGCCTTTGAGCGGTCTGAAGAAGAAGGCCGCCCGGTTTGGGCGGTCTGAAGAAGAAGGCCGCCCGCCTTTGGGCGGTCTGAAGGAGAAGGCCGCCCGCCTTTGGGCGGTCTGAAGAAGAAGGCCGCCCAGTTTGGGCGGTCTGAAGAAGAAGGCCGCCCGGTTTGGGCGGTCTGAAGAAGAAGGCCGCCCGCCTTTGGGCGGTCTGAAGGAGAAGGCCGCCCGCCTTTGGGCGGTCTGAAGAAGAAGGCCGCCCGGTTTGGGCGGTCTGAAGAAGAAGGCCGCCCGGTTTGGGCGGTCTGAAGAAGAAGGCCGCCCGGTTTGGGCGGTCTGAAGAAGAAGGCCGCCCACCTTTGGGCGGTCTGAAGGAGAAGGCCGCCCGCCTTTGGGCGGTCTGAAGGAGAAGGCCGCCCGCCTTTGGGCGGTCTGAAGGAGAAGGCCGCCCGCCTTTGGGCGGTCTGAAGGAGAAGGCCACCCGCCTTTTGGCGGTCTGAAGGAGGAGACCGCCTACCCGCGCGGTCTAAAGGAGGAGGCCCCCCCTGCTGGGCGGATAGGAGATCCCTAGCCGCATGACCTGTAGGAGAAACGCAGAAAAAATTTCCTCGAGGAGGATCGCCGATTTCTGGGTAAACATAATCCCGGCACTTTTTCAAGTTCCATAAAGAACTTCGAAAAAGTAAGACATACCTACGAAAATCGTGATCCGCCTCTTACAAATTGCTAGAACAAAGATAAGCGAAGGAGAGGGCAAGTACCTGCTGATGACTTGCCCATTGATGCTAATCTCTGCAAGGCAAAAGTTATAGCATGCAGAAAGAGATAGTAACACACGAGTACCTGAAGGAAACTCGCGATCACCTGCTAATTTCTGCAAAAGAGAACTTAAAGCAGGTATAAAAGAAAATATAGCGCGAGTACCTGAAGGAAACTCGCGATCACCTGCTAAACTCTGCAAAAGAGAACTTAAAAGCAGGTAAAAGAATCTATAACGCGAGTACCTGAAGATACCTCGCGAACACCTGCTAATCTCTGCAAAAGAGAACTCAAAGCAGGTATGAAATGTAATGCGAGTACCTGAAGAAAACCCGCGAACACCTGCAAATCTCTGCAAAAGAGAACTTAAACGCAGGTAAAAGAATCTATAACGCGAGTACCTGAAGAGACCTCGCGAACACCTGCTAATCTCTGCAAAAGAGAACTCAAAGCAGGTATGAAATATAATGCGAGTACCTGAAGAGAACTCGCGAACACCTGCTAATCTCTGCAAAAGAGAACTCAAAAGCAGGTATAAAATATAACGCGAGTACCTGAAGATACCTCGCGAACACCTGCTAATCTCTGCAAAAGAGAACTCAAAGCAGGTATGAAATATAATGCGAGTACCTGAAGAGAACTCGCGAACACCTGCTAATCTCTGCAAAAGAGAACTCAAAAGCAGGTATAAAATATAACGCGAGTACCTGAAGAGAACTCGCGAACACCTGCTAATCTCTGCAAAAGAGAACTCAAAACAGGTATGAAATATAATGCGAGTACCTGAAGAGAACTCGCGAACACCTGCAAATCTCTGCAAAAGAGAACTTAAAAGCAGGTATAAAATATAACGCGAGTACCTGAAGGAAACTCGCGAACACCTGCTAATCTCTGCAAAAGAGAACTCAAAAGCAGGTATAAAATATAACGCGAGTACCTGAAGATACCTCGCGAACACCTGCTAATCTCTGCAAAAGAGAACTCAAAAGCAGGTATAAAATATAACGCGAGTACCTGAAGATACCTCGCGAACACCTGCAAATCTCTGCAAAAGAGAACTTAAAAGCAGGTAAAAGAATCTATAACGCGAGTACCTGAAGAGACCTCGCGAACACCTGCTAATCTCTGCAAAAGAGAACTCAAAGCAGGTATGAAATATAATGCGAGTACCTGAAGATACCTCGCGAACACCTGCTAATCTCTGCAAAAGAGAACTCAAAGCAGGTATGAAATATAATGCGAGTACCTGAAGAGAACTCGCGAACACCTGCTAATCTCTGCAAAAGAAAACTCAAAAGCAGGTATAAAATATAACGCGAGTACCTGAAGAGAACTCGCGAACACCTGCTAATCTCTGCAAAAGAGAACTCAAAGCAGGTATGAAATATAATGCGAGTACCTGAAGAGAACTCGCGAACACCTGCAAATCTCTGCAAAAGAGAACTTAAAAGCAGGTATAAAATATAACGCGAGTACCTGAAGGATACTCGCGAACACCTGCTAATCTCTGCAAAAGAGAACTCAAAAGCAGGTATAAAATATAACGCGAGTACCTGAAGATACCTCGCGAACACCTGCTAATCTCTGCAAAAGAGAACTCAAAAGCAGGTATAAAATATAACGCGAGTACCTAAAGATACCTCGCGAACACCTGCAAATCTCTGCAAAAGAGAACTTAAAAGCAGGTAAAAGAATCTATAACGCGAGTACCTGAAGAGACCTCGCGAACACCTGCTAATCTCTGCAAAAGAGAACTCAAAGTAGGTATGAAATATAATGCGAGTACCTGAAGAGAAGTCGCGAACACCAGCTAATCTCTGCAAAAGAGAACTCAAAAGCAGGTATAAAATATAACGCGAGTACCTGAAGATACCTCGCGAACACCTGCTAATCTCTGCAAAAGAGAACTCAAAAGCAGGTATAAAATATAATGCGAGTACCTGAAGAGAACTCGCGAACACCTGCTAATCTCTGCAAAAGAGAACTCAAAAGCAGGTATAAAATATAACGCGAGTACCTGAACCTCGCGAACACCTGCTAATCTCTGCAAAAGAGAACTCAGAGCAGGTATGAAATGATATAACGCGAGTTCCTGAAGGAAACTCGCGATCACCCGCTAATCTCTACAAAAGAGAACTCAAAAGCAGGTATAAAATATAACGCGAGTACCTGAAGATACCTCGCGAACACCTGCTAATCTCAGCAAAAGAGAACTCAAAAGCAGGTATAAAATATAACGCGAGTACCTGAAGAGACCTCGCGAACACCTGCTAATCTCTGCAAAAGAGAACTCAAAAGCAGGTATAAAATATAATGCGAGTACCTGAAGATACCTCGCGAACACCTGCTAATCTCTGCAAAAAGAGAACTCAAAAGCAGGTATAAAATATAACGCGAGTACCTGAAGATACCTCGCGAACACCTGCTAATCTCTACAAAAGAGAACTCAAAAGCAGGTATAAAATATAACGCGAGTACCTGAAGATACCTCGCGAACACCTGCAAATCTCTGCAAAAGAGAACTTAAAAGCAGGTATAAAATATAACGCGAGTACCTAAAGATACCTCGCGAACACCTGCTAATCTCTGCAAAAGAGAACTCAAAGCAGGTATGAAATGATATAACGCGAGTTCCTGAAGGAAACTCGCGATCACCTGCTAATCTCTACAAAAGAGAACTCAAAAGCAGGTATAAAATATAACACGAGTACCTGAAGATACCTCGCGAACACCTGCTAATCTCAGCAAAAGAGAACTCAAAAGCAGGTATAAAATATAACGCGAGTACCTGAAGAGACCTCGCGAACACCTGCTAATCTCTGCAATAGAGAACTCAAAAAGAGGTATAAAATATAACGCGAGTACCTGAAGATACCTCGCGAACACCTGCTAATCTCTGCAAAAAGAGAACTCAAAAGCAGGTATAAAATATAACGCGAGTACCTGAAGATACCTCGCGAACACCTGCTAATCTCTGGAAAAGAGAACTCAAAAGCAGGTATAAAATATAACGCGAGTACCTGAAGAGATCTCGCGAACACCTGCTAATCTCTGCAAAAGAGAACTCAAAAGCAGGTATAAAATATAAGGCGAGTACCTGAAGATACCTCGCAAACATCTGCTAATCTCTGCAAAAAGAGAACTCAAAAGCAGGTATAAAATATAACGCGAGTACCTGAAGATACCTCGCGAACACCTGCTAATCTCTGCAAAAGAGAACTCAAAAGCAGGTATAAAATATAACGCGAGTACCTGAAGATACCTCGCGAACACCTGCAAATCTCTGCAAAAGAGAACTTAAAAGCAGGTAAAAGAATCTATAACGCGAGTACCTGAAAAGACCTCGCGAACACCTGCTAATCTCTGCAAAAGAGAACTCAAAGCAGGTATGAAATATAATGCGAGTACCTGAAGATACCTCGCGAACACCTGCTAATCTCTGCAAAAGAGAACTCAAAGCAGGTATGAAATATAATGCGAGTACCTGAAGAGAACCCGCGAACACCTGCTAATCTCTGCAAAAGAGAACTCAAAAGCAGGTATAAAATATAACGCGAGTACCTGAAGAGAACTCGCGAACACCTGCTAATCTCTGCAAAAGAGAACTCAAAGCAGGTATGAAATATAATGCGAGTACCTGAAGAGAACTCGCGAACACCTGCAAATCTCTCCAAAAGAGAACTTAAAAGCAGGTATAAAATATAACGCGAGTACCTGAAGGAAACTCGCGAACACCTGCTAATCTCTGCAAAAGAGAACTCAAAAGCAGGTATAAAATATAACGCGAGTACCTGAAGATACCTCGCGAACACCTGCTAATCTCTGCAAAAGAGAACTCAAAAGCAGGTATAAAATATAACGCGAGTACCTGAAGATACCTCGCGAACACCTGCAAATCTCTGCAAAAGAGAACTTAAAAGCGCTTTTCTAAATGGGTTTATAAAAGAAGAAGTTTATGTATAACAACCCTCCGATTTTATAAATGAAAAATTTCCAAATCATGTTTATAAAGTAGAAAAAGCACTTTATGTTTTAAAATAAGCGCCCCATGCATGGTATGAAAGACTTAAATCATTTTTATTAAAGCGTGGTTATGTCATGGGAAGTGCCAACAACACACTCTTCATTAAACACAGTAATAATGATTTAATTATTTTACAAATATATGTTTATGATATAATTTTTGGATCCACTAATGAAGAGTTGTGTAATGAAGTAGTTTTAGTAATGAAAAATAATTTGAAATGAGCCTTGTAGGAGAACTTTCTTATTTTCTTGGTTTTCAATATTCACAACGAAATTATGGTATTTTTATTTGCCAAACAAAATTTATTCATGATATGCTTAAACGATTTGGATTTGAAAATCTTAAACATGTTTCTACACCTATGAGTGCTTCTTTAAAACAAGGAAAAGATGAATCTGGAATTTCTATCGATCAAACTTTATATAGAGGTATGATAGAATTTCTTCTTTACTTAAATGCATCTAGACCAGATATAATGTTTGTCGTATGTTTATGTGCTCGCTTTCTAGCCAATCCAAAAGAATCTCATTTCAAAGCGGTAAAACATATTTTTAGATATCTATTAGGGTCATCTAAATTCGGATTATGGTACCCACACAATGATTCATTTACACTGCACGGCTATTCTGATTCGAATTACGCCTGATGTTCACTAGATCGAAAAAACACTACATGTACTTGTCACTTTTTAGGTCCCTCATTAGTTGCATGTTCTAGTAGGAAATAATCTTCGGTTGCACTCTCCACCGCGGAGGCCGAATACATCGCTCTTGGGAGTTGTTGTGCACAAGCTTTATGGATGAGCCAAACTCTAGAGGATTTTGGTTTTCATCTCAAAATCATTGATCTCAAGTGTGACAACAAAAGTGTCATAGATCTTACAAATAATCCCGTACACCACTATTGTAACAACCCTCCCTCTTTTGTCTAGCCTCAACCCATGATTTTAAATCAAAGTCAAGTGGGGGGTTAAATTAAAGGCATAATTGTAAATGTTGAATCCAAAATGGCACCTCCACGATCTACTCGAGGATATAGGGAAAAAAGGAGGCCGCCCGGTTTGGGCGGTCTGAAGAAGAAGGCCGCCCGGTTTGGGCGGTCTGAAGAAGAAGGTCGCCCGCCTTTGGGCGGTCTGAAGGAGAAGGCCGCCCGCCTTTGGGCGGTCTGAAGAAGAAGGCCGCCCGGTTTGGGCGGTCTGAAGAAGAAGGCCGCCCGGTTTGGGCGGT
Source organism: Dactylorhiza incarnata (assembly GCA_033032865.1). Taxonomy (NCBI): domain Eukaryota; kingdom Viridiplantae; phylum Streptophyta; class Magnoliopsida; order Asparagales; family Orchidaceae; genus Dactylorhiza; species Dactylorhiza incarnata. The sequence goes on along the minus strand of JAWHQI010000012.1, from coordinate 14,549,489 downwards.
CTGAAGAAGAAGGCCGCCCACCTTTGGGCGGTCTGAAGGAGAAGGCCGCCCACCTTTGGGCGGTCTGAAGGAGAAGGCCGCCCGCCTTTGGGCGGTCTGAAGGAGAAGGCCACCCGCCTTTTGGCGGTCTGAAGGAGGAGACCGCCTACCCGCGCGGTCTAAAGGAGGAGGCCCCCCTGCTGGGCGGATAGGAGATCCCTAGCCGCATGACCTGTAGGAGAAACGCAGAAAATATTTCCTCGAGGAGGATCGCCGATTTCTGGGTAAACAGTAAAAAATTTGCTAAAAATCCCTCTATTCCCCTACTTAAATATGTAATTATATATATACCTATATATATATATATTTTGGCTAGCCGCAACCCAAGTCTCCCCCCCCCCCCCCCCCGGCTTAAATTCCGCTCCTTTCTATTTTCCCGCATTAGCTAGGGCTTCTCGCAAATATCCCGCAAGCCGCTCCTCCCGTCTCCCTCTCCCGCTCCCGTCTCCCGCGCGCAGAGCCAACGCCGCCTGCCTCTCCTGCTTCCCTTGTCGGCGCCGCCTCCAGCTCCTCCAGCCGTGGTCGCCACCCCCTTGCTCTCCCTCAGGCCGACGGGATCTCCCTCCCAATGTCGACAGCCTCCTGCTCTCCCCCTGTTCTGGATGGCATCAGCCTTCTTCCTTGAGGACGTCAGCAACTCTCCTCCCTCCAGCAGCCTTGTTCCTCCCTTCTTCTAGGGTTTTGCAACCCTAATCCCTCTTATCCTTCATCGTTTGGCCGGTGCTTGCAAGAGGAACGCCTAGGGTTTTGCTTGAACCTTCCTCCGCTCAGATTTTGGACTCGGATTCGGCTCCTTGAGCCCGACATAGCCTTCCTTCGGGTAAGAATTCTTCCTCCTTCCCCTTTATTCAGATTTCTTTTGAATCCTTCGCAATTTTCATGCCCTAAGTTGCATATATTGGTGATCCAACATGTTTGCCCCCGTTATAACTATCTAATTTCTAGGTTTTCGTGCTTCCCGGTGCCATTCGTCGCCCTAATTGGCGGGATCTCTCTAAAGCCCTCTCCGAATTAGGGTTTCCGCAACCTAAGCGTCGCCAAGTCTCCGTCTCCGCGTGGAATCTCTTCTCCCCTCACTTTTGAGGAGGTAATTTTGCTAAGCCCTCGTTATTTAAATTTTTGCGTCATAGAATACTTGCATTAGCGTAGTAATTTATGCTATGTCGCCTTCGTTGTGCTTGATCAGGTTCGAAAATATGATTTCTGACTTTTGCTTGCGCCGCTTCGCCGCCGCCGTCAGCTTCAGCCTCATTTAAGGCAAGTAGAGATCATCCTCTCTTGCAAACATTGATCGTAGATTACCTTGTCTGCTCTTATGAATTTATGACTTCACTTTTGAATGCTTGTTTCATCATATAAGCTTAGATCTCGAACGTTGAAATGACTTGTTAGTAGTTTGAGGTTTTACGCATTTGAGATGATACGAATCTGTGAACATGAATGATTTTATTTGGATAGACCTAGATGAATAAATTTCTTATTTGATGAATAATTCGAAAAATGATAGATTGTTGAACATGAGTATTAAACATCATGATAATAATAGTAACGGTTTATGGCTAGCAAATATATGATCGATGTCTCTCTATCATGCTTGTATCGTACACTCCTTATTTGGAAGTTAATCGTGCCATAAAGTGGCTTAATGTAAATGAGTACTTGTTATCCCAGAATCGATGCATGTCAAACTTACTCCTGCGCTTCTTTTTACTGGAAGAATCTTCTTGTTATTGGAATCTTATTATCTCGAACAAGCAAAGTTCAAAACTCACTTCCTAGTTTTCGGTGTCATCGAATCTTGTTTCTTATTCCTGTCTGGTTCCAAGACTTGGTTAAATAACGTTCTATAACTTGATTCCCCTCGTTTCACGTTTGTAAAATATACTATCGTATATCCGAATCAAAATTTGGTTACATGTCTTGATATGTTTGAATCACTCAATCATGAATTACTTCATTAATAACTTTAGTAAACAATGAAAGGTGGTGTTTAATCGATGCAACTCCTCGACTTGGGTTCCCTCTTGAATCCCTAACGGGAACAAAGGACCGGTCATAGCAAGCATGAACTCCCTGGCTCAAGGGTGAGGGTTCGAAAGAGCCGCCCCTTAGAGGCTACGGGTAGAAATCCTGAATTTCCGATAAGACTTGCATCTGAATCTGAATCTGTCTGAATCACGAATCCTGTGCGTCAACCAAAAATACCCACACTTTCACTTGTTACAACTTAAGTTATTACTTGATCATCTATGTATCCTATACTTCAGGGTAGTCTAATAACTCTAGATATTTCTGCTTGTCTCACTTGCTTGCCTGTTTTGTTAGCTCAGCTTCATGAAAAGTGGTACTCAATATGTTGTTTCTCCTGCTCGTATTTTTATTTAGCTTTACTCCTGTTTATTTCAATGTTCTGAGGCTTTTTCTCTTGTTTTGGATTTGCCTTAGTGTTCGTGCCTGCGCCGCCTGCTCTCTGAGGCCGTTCTGCATCAAGTTTCAGGTTCTATGTTTATGTTTCATTTCTTTTACTGTCGGATATTTCTGTTATGTAATAGTTATAATCAGCCATTTTCTCCTGTTTCATGGACAACTGCTAGGCTAAATATTATATGTACTAGAATTTGATATATTTGCATGCTCATTCATCTGAGATGATCACTGCATAAAAATCTGTTTCAAAACTTGTATCTTGAGTTTTATTCAAAAATGCATGTGCACCTGTTTCGAACTAGCATATTTTAAAGCTTCCGCGTCAATTTAACCTATTTTTACTCAAAAGTAACTCTTTTAAAACTATTTATAGTATTTCTGTCTCCGCCTTAGCAGGCATGGTTTTCCTTCCGCCCATGCCTGTGGCATCACGGCCCGCCCGAAGCGCGCTCTGACTCTTGTCGAGACGGGTCGTGACAACCATAGATCCAAACATATAGATGTTCGTCATCACTTCATTAGGGATCATATTAAGAAAGAGAATGCAAAAGTAAGTTTCATTGGTACGGACTCCCAACTTACTGACATATTCACTAAACCTCTTCCTGATGCAAGATTTCGATTACTACGACTTGGATTAGGTGTCCTAGAACTTTCGGGTTAAGTCACAATCGCAATCGTTTTATGCAATTTTTACCTATCTAAACATCTTCAAATCTTCTGAAATTTCTGCATGAAACTAATCTTTGGCCACTTAATCTGTATCAAAAATTAGATTTTTCAAAATCCTAAAATTTAGTGTACTGTTTGTCGCGCTAGCGCTAGCGCACCTGCCTGATTTTCTGTATTTTTAATTTCTCGAAAAATCACAAAAAATATACTCTTTTATATGTACTACTTATTTTTGTATTTCTGCCTTTAATTGATTTTTGAAAAATTAAATACAAAATTACTGTCACAACCCGTATTTTCCCGAAATAATTTATAATATCAGAGTAAAGGGGGAAAACACGCGTCATGATGCCACGTCCTGTAGGGGACTGTTGGAGCTTGCTTTCCGCATCTCTTGGTTTGAGAATAACAAATACCGTGTTGTATTTGATCTAGTATTTTGTGTGTTTATAGTGGCCAGGTTGTACAGGTTCAATGAGGAGACAAGTCCTCGTTCATGGGCATGATCCGAGAACGACAAGTCTCAGGTTGGATGAGTTTTGTGTGCTGATCTTAAAATGGCCATAACTTTCAATCCAGGAAGAGTTACAGAACGTGCCACCCCATTTCGGAGATGAGAACGACTCAATCTACAGTATGGAGTAGTTTCGGATGGCAAAAATGAAGAGGAGCTGTCGCCCAGGCGATAGTGGATGTCGCCCAGGCGACAGCTGATGTCGCCCAGACGACAGCTGATGTCGCCAGGCGACAGCGGATGTCGCCCAGGCGACAGCAGAGAAGTTACAACTACTTCCCCCACGGCAGCACGACGAAAGGCAGTTTTGAGCTGTCGGAATTCCGACAGCGATGTCGCCCAGGCGACAGCTCGGAGGTTACAACAACTGCCCACGACACCACCCACGATCGGCAGTTTTGCACTGTCAGAAATCTGACATCGATGTCGCCCAGGCGACAGCTCGACGGTTACAGCAACTGCCCGCACGACGCCACTCCAGCGGCAGTTTAACGCTGTCGGAAAATTCTGACAGTCACTGTCGCCCAGGCGACAACGATTTTCTATAAATTGCCTCCTTGTGTTCGTGCATTCCAAGCTTTGAGAATTCCAAGTCCCTTCCTGAGTGCATTCCATCCAGAGAGCTCCAGAACCTCATGAACTCCCATTTATGCTGAGAAGGTTTGAAATTGAAGATGAGATCGGACGCGCTTCTACATCAAGGATCATCTCGAGGCTTCAACCTTCCTTTCAGAGATCTGAATTTCTAGGGAGTTCTTATTTTATCTTGTATTTTCATTTATATACATTTTACTTTGTATTGGTAGGGAAAATCGCTTCCTTGTGCGGAGCGTCTAAGTCCTTGCGTGGCTTAGGGGAAAATCGCTTCCTTGTGCGGAGCGTCCAAGTCCTTGCATGGCTTGGTGGGAAATCGTGGCCTTGTGTGCTACGTCTAGATCTTGGGAAGATCTAGAGGATAGGCTTGGGCTTGGTCTAGGGAGAGACAAGTGATAGCCTTCCGATCCTTGGGAGAAGGATTGGTAAACAAAAAGAAATTTACATTTGTACGCCTCTGATTTCTAGCGATATAGAAATCAAATTTATGTAAACACTTTTTCATATAATATAATCATGTCTCTTTTGTGTTTACTTGATTTCTATCATTTGGCGTAATCTCTATTATATTGTGTTCTAAGTTTTCAATTCTAAATCTAAATTGTTTATGTCAATCTCCTTCATTATAAAACAATTTAGTAATTATCTTGAAAATTATAGAAAGAATTTTATTCCCTTATTCACCCCCCCCCCCCCTCTAAGGGCGCCGTAAGATCCAACAATTGGTATCAGAGGGAGGTTATTCCAAATCGGCTTAACAACCGGGAATAATGGCGTCTCTTGATCATGATCTCGCTTCTACTAGTGGGGAAAATTTTAATATAAATGAAAAAATATTATCACCACCTTTATTTATGGGCAAAAATTTTAAAGGGTGAAAAATATTAATGAAAAATTTTCTTAAGGCCTTAGATGAAAAAGTTTGGAATATTACTATTAAAAAGCCATCTAGCGTACTAACTAGAAACGAAATTATTTTAAATGCAAAATCTATGAAAAGTATATTTTGTGCGTTAGACAAAAATATTTTCAAACTTATTTATACTTTACCTACCGCATATGAAATTTGGAGTTTTCTTGAAAGAACTTATGATTCTCCTTCTACAGGTACGGAACATTCACAAGAACTGGAGAATATGCAAGCCTATGCAAATATTCAAGAAAGCTACACAAAGGATGGATCCATAGAATGCTCATCAAGCGGAAAGGATGATGGACACTCTTGTTTGGAAGAGGAAGATGAAGAAGACAACGTCACAATATTGGACTCAGTTGATGGCAAAACATCAAGCAAAAGAGAAGACAGAAACTATAGCAAGGTAAGAAAATCTAAATCATCTCTTTTAGTAACTAATTCTATTTCTACATTTCGTGTGCTTAAATTTGCTAAACGTAAAATTTCAAAGTTGAAACATGCTAATTCCAAATTACGTTTAGAAAATAAAACTTTAAAAGCAAACACTAAAGTAGAATCTTATATTGATGTTTCAAATTCTTGTTCATGCTCTTTAATTGAAAATGCTAAACCTTGTTTTGATTATAATTCTTTTAAAGAAGAACTCAAGGTTTTAGAAAAAGGACTTTTAATTTCAAAAGAACATAATGAAAAATTGATAAAAGAAAATGATAATTTAAAGGATAAACTAGAATCATTAAAAATGTTTATTCAAAAATTTTCATATAATGAAAAATCTCTTTTTTCTAGTTTATCAAATTTTCAAAAGTCTAAAAGCTTAACTTCATATTATAAGAGTAGGTCTATAAGAAAGAGTGGAAATGAAAATCATCTAAATAAGGACCAATCATTTAAAACATTTTGTAACTCACTCTTTCAACATTCAATTCTAAAGAAAGACAATCACTCTTATAAATTTTCAAAGAATCCATATAATAAAATTCATTATGATTATCAACATCAATCTATTTTGAAAAATAATTTGAATAAGCATATATCTCAAATGAATTATTTTTCAAACAAATACAATCATATAAAAATGTCACATAATCATAATATGAATTTTAAAGATAAACAACTAAGGTATGAATGGAGACCCTTAAAGAAAAATGACACATCAAATTTAATAGAAAGGGCTCATTTATCCTTGTCTCCTAAAAAATCATCATGTCGTATTTGGGTACCCAAAGGAACCATCCCTCATGGTCCCCTTTGGATACATAAATCTCTTATTCATTAGTATCATATCATTTGCATGAAGTAGAAACAACTATAAATGAAATATCAATTCTCTACTTCATGATATGCTTAATTGTTTTTTTCTTTTGTTTGTTTTCTTATTTTTGAGCCAACACGCTAAGGTCACTTAGATATATTATGAAATATGACTTTTACATTTTAAGCCTAATGTTTATCAAATCAAAATTGAATTAAATTAAACATAAAGTCATAATTTTTAAGTGATCTATCTTTTCTTTTTGTTTTATCCTTTTTAAATCCTTTGCCTATAAATGTCTTATATTATCATTATAAATTGAATGCTAAATTTTCTAAATGATATTATCAAGACTAATGAAATTACTTTCAAAATTATATTTAAATGGATTTTTAGGGGTCTTAGGCTAAAATATTAAATGCGCAACTAATTGCATATTTGTCTATTTTTCGTTGCTGCATATAATAGCCCCTATATTGAAAATCATAATCGAGAAAAATCAGAATCAAATAATATCAAAAACAATGTGTTTTAAATCAAATATAGTAACTTTGTTGTTAACGCCAGGCGTTATCACTAACGCTGGCGGTAACATATTTTCCTAAAAAAAAAATCTGATTTCTCAAAAAAATTATTTTTACTATCATTATTGTCAAATACCTTGTATTTGTTTAGTCTAATTTCTAAAAATTAAAATCAAAAGAAAATTTTCAAAAATGATAAATATGATTTCACAATCACCACCATGATCTATTAATATCCTATGCTAAAATTCACTATAATCATATATCATAATTCATGATCCATCAAGACCTATCTTAAATCAACTAATTCTATCAACCTTAGGAATTATGAAATATATGATTGCAATTGGTATTATAGTTTCATATCTTGTTTTGTGTGTGTGATGTGCATCTTTATTGTTTGCATGTATATCATTATCTTTAGACCTATGAATTAACTTGGTATCAACAAGATGAAATCAAATTGAATTGTCACTTCATTCTAGGTCTATAAATTTTCAAAATCTACTATATGTTCTAAAACTAAAACAAACTCATGTTTTATGAATCAATCCTTAGACTAAAACGCTTAGTATATCCATAATCATTAACCTATGACATGTGTCTCACAATAGCGAGGGCGTAGGATTGTGTGCATTAGAGACCTAACCTCTAAGTCATGTCTTGTCCTTAACCGGGGAGGGTTCCAGTGGGGCCTTGAGAGGCACTGGGGGGAAAAAGTGCTAGGTTGAGCGTCGTCTTTTGTATGCATATGGGATTAACACCCCAACCTACGGCATGTGTGCAGCTCCTCATGCCCATCCGTCACTTAGTACGGGGCTAGAGTGTAGTCATGTAGTTAAGGTATCTTGATCTTAGATATACTTATATTATATTCATTGCATGAACATTATCTCACTCTTTATATATAAATCATGCATATTTTTTTTTATTCTAACATTGCATCATGTGTTTGCATATTTTAATAGTTCGAGCTTTAATGATTTTACCAAACACAAGTATTTGAAAAATCATCAAATACATGCTAAAAGAGCCTTCAAATCTAATCAATATACTCTGAAATTTCAACTGAAGGAAGGTCTCTTTATAATACAAATGAATTGAGAAAAATATTTTTCAAAACATCAAGAAATGCAGTTCTGTTTTGGCGTTAAGAAGTTAATGCCTGGCGTTAGCTCCTTTGCTCCAAAATTTTTTTTTGTTTTGAATTATTTCTGGTATTATTTTAATATTTTGTGTGTTTATAAAAAGTTTTCTATCTTTTTATTCATTTTAAAACAAAATTTTATTTCTTTAAAAAATATATATATGTATTTTCTCATACGTTACTTTTGTTTATTTCTCTGGCATAGAATATCATTTACTGAAAGGGCTATTAAAGACTTCTATGATTTCCAGAGAATATATATAAAAAAAAACAAATACAAAATAACAAAACAATTTCAAAGAACAAAAATATGTTTTTCTTTATGTGTGTTTATTGTTTTGTGCCTATATAAAAAAAAAATTCAAAAATTTATAAAAACAAAAATGATTGTTATTCATTGCCATTGTCAAGGATGGATGATTAATTATATCAATTAAAGATTAAATACAATGTTTAATTTAACTTTCAAGTTTCTTAAAAACATTGTTTTGTATTTGTCATGCCTTGAAAATTATCTTGTTATGTGCAATGAAATTGATTGTAGATAAACATGTGTAGAAATGTTTAGCATGCCTCTAAGTATGAGTAATGTATTATGTTTGATAATGATTCATTCACTCACTTATTTTTGATAACCTACATGTGTTTACAATCTTATTCTTACATGATTGTGTAGTGTAATAACATAAATAATTAAAATGCCTAAATAAATTACCTACACAACATTGAATTGGTTATTACAATTCTTTGTCTTTCATGCACTTATTCTTTAGAGAAATGTGGTTTAAAATGCTATGTTTGCAAAACAAGTGAATTCGGAGTCCTTAGTCACTAAACTAAAAAGCAAATAATAAATGACAAGGAAAACTTCACCAAGCACTACTCACCCTCTTGATAAGTCTTAATGAGCATTATGAGGTTGAGCACCTTGGCTAAGAATTATAAAATGTCTTGTAGCAAACAATTTATACACCACTTCTCTTTTGTACACCGGATCACAAAAAATTTGAAAATAAAGCTAATAAGTATAAAAGTGATCCCCCAAGCACTACTTTGCACCCTGATAAGTCTTAATAAGCATTGTGTGTGCAGAGCACCTTGGTAGTTGTACTATTTATTCATGTGCATTGAAATAGTGTGGAAGTAATATTATTTGTGTATTTTAATGTTGTGTTATTTCATTATATATGTCATGTGTTTTTGATTGATTCACTTGTATACTTTATCAAAACACTACTTTGTACACATCATTATCTTTCATAAAACTTCTACTCATGAGAATTGGATCCTAATGCTCATCTACTCAAATCTCTACAAACTTAAGTAAATGCACTAGATAACAAAGCATGACCGCTACAATGTTTATGTTTACTTGAAATGAAAATTTTATTACATTGTAGTTTGTGTATCTTTTCTTGATATTATGAAATCATGCTTGCAATTTTTTTTTATCTTAATGGAATAGCATCTCTTCAATCTTTAACTCAAACATCAACTTTTCAAATTTAAAACTCATTATCCTTTATATGATTTTATCTTCTAAAATGATGTTTATGTTTAAGAGTGCTTATTATTTTTAACACTGTGTTTTCCTTTAAGCAAGTGGTATCTTAAAATAGAATGCTTACTTTATCATGTTAGCTATGATGCTTACTACTTTATGTTACATCATGCCAATATTTTTCTCAACAAGTAGTATTTAACAAGCTTTTGATTGCATCCTATTTTTCTTCTCGACATAAAATCTATTACTCTTATATACTCCCATATTTATTATTTCTTCATAATTATTCATTCTTTATTTCAAAATAACTTTTGATAATATCAAAAAAGGGGAGAAATATAAATTCAAGAAATCTCTTACTAATCTCAATTTTTCAGAATGCACCATTGCAATTAATTATAACATTTAGGGGGAGCATACATTTAGGGGAAGAATACAATTTAGGGGGAGTATATTAAAAAATTTTCATGGAAAGCGTCTATGTAGAGGGAGTGATATTGCTCGATTATGACAACCCACTTTTGGTAATAACAAAAGGGGGAGAATAAAGTGAGAAATCTAGTGACATATATATTTAGGGGGAGTAAAATCTATCACGCAGTAAACCTTTTATTCATGCATATCTTTTATCGCACTTATCTATAAACTCACTAATTTCTCATATGGGTATTTGTTATTATCAAAAGGGGGAGATTGTTGGAGCTTGCTTTCCGCATCTCTTGGTTTGAGAATAACAAATACCGTATTGTATTTGATCTAGTATTTTGTGTGTTTATAGTGGCCAGGTTGTACAGGTTCAATGAGGAGACAAGTCCTCGTTCATGGGCATGATCCGAGAACGACAAGTCTCAGGTTGGATGAGTTTTGTGTGCTGATCTTAAAATGGACATAACTTTCAATCCAGGAAGAGTTACAGAACGTGTCACCCCATTTCGGAGATGAGAACGACTCAATCTACAGTCTGGAGTAGTTTCGGACGACAAAAATGAAGAGGAGCTGTCGCCCAGGCGACAGTGGATGTCGCCCAAGCGACAGCTGATGTCGCCCAGGCGACAACAGAGAAGTTACAACTACTTCCCCCACGGCAGCACGACGAAAGGCAGTTTTGAACTGTCGGAATTCCGACAGCGATGTCGCCCAGGCGACAGCTCGGAGGTTACAACAACTGCCCACGACACCACCCACGATCGGCAGTTTTGCACTGTCGGAAATCCGACATCGATGTCGCCCAGGCGACAGCTCGACGGTTACAGCAACTGCCCGCACGACGCCACTCCAGCGGCAGTTTAACGCTGTCGGAAAATTCCGACAGTCACTGTCGCCCAGGCGACAGCGATTTTCTATAAATTGCCTCCTTGTGTTCGTGCATTCCAAGCTTTGAGAATTCCAAGTCCCTTCCTGAGTGCATTCCATCCAGAGAGCTCCAGAACCTCATGAACTCCCATTTATGCTGAGAAGGTTTGAAATTGAAGACGAGATCGGACGCGCTTCTACATCAAGGATCATCTCGAGGCTTCAACCTTCCTTTCAGAGATCTGAATTTCTAGGGAGTTCTTATTTTATCTTGTATTTTCATTTATATACATTTTACTTTGTATTGGTAGGGAAAATCGCTTCCTTGTGCGGAGCGTCTAAGTCCTTGCGTGGCTTAGGGGAAAATCGCTTCCTTGTGCGGAGCGTCCAAGTCCTTGCGTGGCTTAGGGGAAAATCGCTTCCTTGTGCGGAGCGTCCAAGTCCTTGCGTGGCTTGGTGGGAAATCATGGTCTTGTGTTCTACGTCTAGATCTTGGGAAGATCTAGAGGATAGGCTTGAGCTTGGTCTAGGGAGAGACAAGTGATAGCCTTCCGATCCTTGGGAGAAGGATTGGTAAACAAAAAGAAATTTACATTTGTATGCCTCCGATTTCTAGCGATATAGAAATCAAATTTATGTAAACACTTTTTCATATAATATAATCATGTCTCTTTTGTGTTTACTTGATTTCTATCATTTGGCGTAATCTCTATTATATTGTGTTCTAAGTTTTCAATTCTAAATCTAAATTGTTTATGTCAATCTCCTTCATTATAAAACAATTTAGTAATTATCTTGAAAATTATAGAAAGAATTTTATTCCCTTATTCACCCCCCCCCCCTCTAAGGGCGCCGTAAGATCCAACAGGGACAACTACAGACGTTCACTCAAACGAACATTTTCACGAGAAAAGATGTAAATTAATAAAAGTATTTTATCTTTAAGGTTATTTTCATTAGGTTAGGAAGCCGTGCCCCTCGGCCCTGCGGTTTACATAGCCGCTCTTTGTCAATAATAAGCGTACACAATGGAAGAAAATAAGTTCATTTTATTCCTAACGGCGCTGAAGACCAGAGACGTCTCCAGGGCGATCGCCGGTCTAAATTTAGTATATAATAAGGAGTTATTAGTTTTATTTAAGTTTACGACTTGCAAATAAGCGATACTTAGTGGAAGATGCGGCAACGGTTAAAAATAACTTTTTATAAAGTCAAAGAACTGCATTTAATATTCCAAAAAAAAAGCTTTCCCAGAGTTTACATGTACAAATAGCCAAGTAGCAGTACAGGAAAACTAGCAGTAGTAGCAGCAAGTAAACCAAACAAAAAGCCGTATGGGCGTCAACATCTGACACGAACCCGCAGGCGAACAAGTCAACTATCAAAAGGCAAGCTACAACAAAAGGAGCTGAATCCTTACCCACTGGAGAGGGAAGGCCTCGACGACGATCAGAGCGACCCTGCTCAACTCTGGCGGCAGCTACTAACCTGAACCTGAGGCATCCATCAGAAAAGAATGCCTCAGCCCAAAGGGTGCAAGAAAACAGCATGGGTATAAGAAAAGAAAAGGCAGGGTAACAAGTAGCGTACACAGACTGAAACGAGCATATAGTACATATATATATACACATACATTCATATATATAACTATATATATATGCTTATATAAGGGTTCAGTAATAGAAGTTTAAGAAGATCCCGCATATAACCAGCCCGAGAAGCGAGAGTATGACTAAACTTGGCATATAATGCAAAAATGGACAAGTGGTGGCGGACCCAAAACAATGTCACTATCCACTCACATAAAGGGGACATTCGTCCCAACTAAACAAAGGCGAGTGGTGGTGGTCTCATCGCCCTACCAACCACTATTAACATAACTATGATGGAGGACCCCATTGTTCCCTATACCCATCATTCCAATGCAAACAAGTCCATAAATACCCACTGCGGTGGTGGCCTTGATCTAACCAACACCCATACTATATTGACTATTAATAATTAGAAGCTTGCAGGAAGGGATAGCATAGCAAAAAGAAAGGATGTCATAAGTTATAACAATTTAGGCACAGAGCAAAGGAATCAAACTTTAGCATTTGCACTATAAGTATAAAGCTACCCAAAACCGAATTTTCATCCGCTTGCCCCTTCAAGTTAACGATTGCTAGCCTCGGAAGTCATCGAGAACTAGCAGGGTAAATTCCCTGGAAATTTAGCCATCAAAAGAAAACCCATCTATATTTTAGCTAATTGTATGAAATATGCAGAATTTAACAAGTGAACGTGATTCGAAGTTGGCCAAACATTAATCCCAGCATGAAACCAGGATAAACCTGCTATATCCTTGCTAGCGCACAACTGAATTCTTATGATAATACTCGTCGGGATATCTGCTAGCATAAACTCTCACAACTTTATCCCAAGGATTAACAGAAATCTTCTAGCATAATCTCCCAATGAAACTGACATCAGGAATTAGAAGAAAAAAAAGAAATCTGCTAGCAGATAACCCCATGAAAACTGATATCAGTTATTGGAAAAAAGGGAGAAAACGGCTAGCATAACCCACTGAAAACTAGGGCCACGATCGGCAAGGCTATAGGGAAGTAAAAGTGCAGGAATTGTAGTCTCCAGAGCCCAAACCATCGGGGCTTTAGCTCAAGAAATATCAAAAAAAATTAACCAACAAACATTAGGATTCAACCAACAGATGCAAGAGAGAATACCCAGAAATTTCAAGCAATAAGCAGGCCACTCGACCACTACCCAGATCAATCTCAATTAAGCCAAAAGAGAAGAGATGAAGGGGGAAAAAGATGAAGAGTTTCCTTGCCTCGGATTCAACCGGCGACTCGTCGTATCGCGACCAACACGCCGAGAGCCGAGGAATGCCCTAGCTCCGGCGACGAGGACAAATTTCGGCGACTCCAAGATCCCTCTGACGGCCAAAGCTACCGATGCCCGGCGATTCCAGCCCAACCCTAACCCGCCATGAACGCACACTCGGAAGGTTTTTTTTTTTGAGGGGGGGGGGGGGGGGGGTCATCGAGGAAAGGGGAGAACCAAAAGCCGGCGCATTCCCAGGTAAGCAGCTATGAATGTATATGTATATATATATAAAGATAAATATATATATATATATATATAACTTATATATATATAAGTTTATATATAATTTCTATACTTAGGTATAACTTTTATGCATGTATTATTTATGATTGTGTAAACATATGAATATATATGTGTATAGGTGTGCATATATACCTCAACCTAGAATCAAACCCGCCGGATGACGACGACGCAATGGTAACGCCCTATCGCATTGCCACTACGCAACGATAGCTTTAATATATAGGACACTACCAATTCAGATCCCCGCTTAAAAAAAACTATAAGAAAAGCTGGGGCGTTACAACCACCCCTCCTAACAAAAAGTTTTGCCCCGAAACTTTGCAACAACAAAACCAAATAGGGAACAACATAGGATACGAAGACTTACCAGGGAGACTAGCCGAAAAGATGAGGATATGACTCCTTCATTGCTGACTCTAGCTCCCAGGTCGCACCCCGAACATCCTGACTGCCCCAGAGGACCTTCACCATGGGGATGGTCTTCCGCCGCAACACCCGATCCTGCCTTTCCAAAATGCGAACAGGCTGTTCCACAAATGACAGATTGGGCTGCAGCACTGGCACGGAATCCAGAACATGGCGATCGCTGCGGACGCACTTCCGCAGCTGGCTCACATGGAAAACGTCGTGCACGTCGGGGAAAGAGGCAGGTAACGACAACCTGTAAGCAGCAGTCCCGATGCGCTCGACGATCTCAAATGGGCCTACATATCTGGGGTCCAGCTTGTGGCTCTTTCCAAACCTCTTGACGCATGCCATTGGGGACACCTTAAGGAATACCATGTCCCCCACTGCAAACTCCAGATCGCTCCTACGCCGGTTGGCGTACTTCTCATAACGCTCCTGAGCTATCCGCAGCTTCTCTCTGATCTGCGTCACAGCAAAACCCATCTCCTCCAAAGCCTCAGGACCCAGAATAGGCTTCTCGCCCACTTCAGCCCAGAACAGGGGAGTCCGACACCTCCTCCCATACAGCGCCTCAAACGGAGCCATCTGCAAGCTCTCCTGGTAGCTATTGTTGTACGCGAACTCCATGAGCCCAAGGCGTTCATCCCAAGCTCCGCCATGCTCTAGAATATAGCACCAGATCATATCCTCCACGATCTGGTTAACCCTCTCTGTCTGCCCATTCGTCTGCGGATGATAGGTTGTAGAATACCTGAGATCGGTGCCCAAAGCCCCTTGCAGACTCTGCCAAAAACGAGAGGTATACCTGGAATCACGATCAGACACTATGCTCGCGGGAACCCCATGCAGTCTAATGACCTCCAACACATACAAAGACGCAATCTTCTCCATAGAATAACCGGTCTTGTACGGCACGAAGTGAGCACATTTGGTCAACCTGTCAACGATGACCCACACTGCATCATGCCCTCGCGGAGATCTCGGCAATCCTGTAATAAAATCCATGGAGATGCTCTCCCACTTCCACAAGGGAATGTCCAACGACGTCAACTTGCCCCCGGGCCTCCTGTGATCCGCCTTGACGCGCTGACAAGTGTAGCACTGCGCCACGAATCTCGCAATATCGCCCTTCATGCCCGACCACCACACCATCTGCTTCAGGTCGCGATACATCTTGGTAGAACCAGGATGATAGGATATGCTGGAGTCGTGAGCCTCCTCACAAATCTTCGCTCGAATCTGCTCCACCGCGGGTATGCACAGCCTACCACGGTACCTCAAAGTACCCTCCGCATCAATCGAGAAATCTGGCAACTCATCTCTCTCAGCTCTGCTCCGGAGGTGCTGCAAATCCCGATCATCCTTTTGGTGCAACTTTGTCAAAACAATCCAGGATGGCTCCTCGACCTCCAAACGAGACGGACCACCGCTGGGCTTCACCGCAATGCTCATCAAAAAGAACTCCTCTACCAGGGACTGCACAGAGAGTCCGAAAACAGAAGCTGACTTCCTGCTCAGGGCATCCGCCACTACGTTTGCCTTGCCAGGGTGATAGAGGATCTCCACATCATAGTCAGCCACGTACTCCATCCACCGACGCTGGCGCAGGTTCAGCTCTCGCTGCGAGAACACGTAAATCAGGCTCTTGTGAGTTGTGATCTGAGTAGATCTTGCACTTCACCCCATACAAGAGATGCCTCCACAGCTTCAAGGCATATATCACCGCAGCAAACTCCAGATCATGTGTCGGGTAGTTCCGCTCATGCACCTTTAGCTGCCTCGATCCGTACGCAATGACCTTGCCCTCCTGCATGAGGAAGCACCCAAGGCCTATCAGCAAAGCATCGACGTAGACCTGAAACTCCACTCCCTCAACTGGGAGAGCCAAAACCGGTGCGGAACACAGCCTCCTCTTTAACTCTTGGAAGGCCTCCTCGCACTGTTCGCTCCAATCGAAAGCCGCTTCCTTCCGCGTCAACTTGGTCAAAGGCGCGGAAATGCCTGAGAAACCCTCCACAAACCTCCGATAATAGCCTGCTAAACCCAGAAAACTCCGGATCTCCTTCGGCGACGACGGCCTCTTCCAATCCAAAACAGCAGCGACCTTCGCTGGGTCCACAGAGATGCCACTCTTGCCCACGACGTGACCCAAAAATGAAACTTGCGAAAGCCAGAACTCGCATTTGCTCAGCTTGGCATACAGCTGGTGTGTCCTCAAGGTAGACAGCACCAACCGCAGATGCCGATCATGCTCCTCCTCGCTCGAAGAATAGATCAGCACATCGTCAATGAAAACCACCACGAACTGGTCTAGAAAATCCCGGAATACCCTGTTCATCAGATCCATAAAAGCAGAGGGCGCATTCGTCAGCCCAAAGGACATCACCAGGAACTCAAAATGTCCGTAACGCGATCGGAAAGCAGTCCGCGGAACGTCTGAGTCGCGAATCCTCAGCTAATGGTAACCGGACCAGAGGTCGATCTTCGAGAACACGCAGCTACCCTGCAACTGGTCGAACAAGTCATCAATCCGTGGAAGCGGATACCTGTTTTTAATAGTGACCTTGTTCAACTCTCTGTAATCGATGTACAGCCTCATCGACCCATCCTTCTTCTTCACAAACAGAACCGGCGCACCCCAAGGCGACGAACTCGGCCAAATGAATCCAAGCTGCAGAAGCTCATCCAACTGAGTGCGCAGCTCCTCCAACTCCCGTGGTGCCATACGATAGGGTGCCTTGGCGATAGGGCAGGTCCCGGGCTCCAAATCTATCACAAACTCAATCTCTCGCTCAGGAGGGAGACCAGGAAGGTCGTCGGGAAAGACATCCGGGAACTCCCGCACCACAGGAATGTCCTCCACACAGGGCACCGAAGCGCAAGCTGCAAGCAACACCGAAACAACACAGACCCGGCCATCAAACTCCGCCAAAGACTGGGCACAGACTACCGACATAACTGAGGAAGTCTGACGCGGGAAACCGAACACGCTCCTGGGCTGGCCATCATCCATCAAGAAATCCAGACGCTTGTCCTTGCACTGGATCACGACGTCATAACGGGCTAGCCAATCCATGCCCAAAATCACGTCAAAGTCCTCCAAGACGATCACCATCAGATCTGCATGGCTCACAAATCCATCCAACACGATCGGACACTGCCTCACCCACAGATCTGACACCACTGAATCGCCGGACGGGTACTTGACACGAAACGGACCATCAACTCGCTCTAGGGCCCAGTGATGCCGATCAACAAACCTCTTGGCCACAAAAGAATGGGTGGCACCCGAGTCAAACAGAATGTGCGCCCAACAGTCTCGAACCTTAAACTCGCCTAACAAAGCAGTATGGACACGACAAGACACGGATGAGGCATTAATAGCATCCAAATCAACATAACAAGGTTAAAATATAGCGAAGACGAAAACGAACCTGATATCACCTGGTTTGAGCACTGCGCCTCGTCCATTGTCACTGCGTTTAGCTTTACCTTTCCTCGATCTATCAGTTGCTGCTGAGGCGGTGGTGGTGCCACGGCTGGGAGGGCAAGCTGCTGGCCAGTCGGCTGAAGCTGCGGGCACCTGGACTTCACATGTCCCTTCTGTCCGCACTGATAGCAAACCTTGCCCTTTGACCGGCAATGACTTTCGTCGTGCCCCCTCAGCTTGCACGAAGTGCAAAACAATTCATTCTTCGGGGCACCCTGAAGCGCCATCAGCTGCTGCTGCTCCTGCACACCCTGCCTCCTGAAACACTTCTCGAAGGGGTGGCCCACACGGCCACAGAAACTACACACAACCTTCCCCTTCTTACTCGGGGCGGAGCTGCCCCCATCGCCCACCTTTCTCTTCTCCTTCCTAAGCTCCTTCCCTCTATTCTTGGCATTTTCGATCGCCTCTACCTTCAGCGCAGCCTTCACTGCATCCGCAAAGCTCACGGACCTGTAAGCGCTGGCCAACTGCTGGATCTCGCTGCGAAGGCCTCCCAAAAATCTCTTCACCCGGTTCTCCTCAGATGCAACCAAATCCGGGGCGAATCTGCTCAGCTTGGAGAACTCGACCTCATATTCCCCTACTGTGAGTTGTCGCTGCTTCAAATGTAGGAAGCTATTCAGCAGGCAGTCCTGCTCAACAGAGGGCAAGAATTTCTTCATCAGCCTCCCCTTGAACTGCTCCCACGAGCAATCTTCTACAAGAGCCTCCTTCTCCCGGATCCACCAACTTCTTGCCAAACCCTTCAGCTGAAAGGCAGCAATCATCACCTTCTGGTCCGCCGACGCGCCAGAATACGAGAATATCTCCTCCATCGCCAGGATCCAATCATCGAGCACCATGAAGTCCGCCCTCCCGTCATAAGTCGGGGGTCCTAGCCTCTGGAAATGCGTGATAAAATTCATTTCTGGAGGCAACGCAGCAGGGGGAACCAGGGGTGCAGGACGGGCAGCCTCCGGCTCACTAGTCACGGGCTGCTGCCGCTGAGTGGCAGTCAACAACGTCTGTATCTGCTCCTGCATCGCGACCAACTGCCGCGTCAAAGTCTCGTTATTCAGACGCAGCTCTTCAATCACTGCCTCGCTATGCGCACCTGATGTCTCGCCCTCAGACTGGGGAACAGATTTTGCAGACCAACGCTTAGAAGTCATTCCTAACAAGAACAATATCAAACAGCAAGATAAGACCGGATTCAGACCTCTAGGAAAGGAAGACATACAAATACTTGCTTATGCTACTGCTTTTTCTCTGGGAAAAGTAAATACATAATATCACGCTACACTCAGGATGGTATATCATCCTTTACCTCTCGTGCACCTCACCCGAATGCATATAAACTTAGCATCTTACTTTTAAAATCATATGTGTACATGTGTCACCGTGTAGATCTCTGGCTTGGCACGTGTGCTTATGCAATGTTATGCTATGCATGCAGTGCTATGCAAACTAAGAAAAGGCCTTAATGCATGTTATGAGCGGCGTACACATGCAATCTTATGCATCCCATACTACATATTATGGCATGCAACGAAAAGAAAAATCTAATGGACACGCATGCGACCTACGTTATGCATCCCATACTACATAACAGTCGCATATTGTCACCTATGAGGATCCATATACAGACACATATTATGCATCCCATACTACATAATATGACCCGTATACTTCTTTCATGCTTATGAGTGTAGTGTTCGTGCTTCAGCCGAGATCTACCGATGACCCATCGGTGAGTGTATGCAATGTTTAACGATTCTCACTGGACGGTTAACCGGACCAACCAGACCATTCCCAGCGACCCGGCTAACCTCCCTCTGATACCAACTGTCACAACCCGTATTTTCCCGAGATAATTTATAATATCAGAGTAAAGGGGGAAAACACGCGTCATGATGCCACGTCCTGTAGGGGACAACTACAGACGTTCAGGCGAGCACTCAAACGAACATTTTCACGAGAAAAGATGTAAATTAATAAAACTATTTTATCTTTAAGGTTATTTTCATTAGGTTAGGAAGCCGTGCCCCTCGGCCCTGCGGTTTACATAGCCGCTCTTTATCAAAAATAAGCGTACACAACGGAAGAAAATAAGTTCATTTTATTCCTAACGGCGCTGAAGACCAGAGACGTCTCCAGGGCGATCGCCGGTCTAAATTTAGTATATAATAAGGAGTTATTAGTTTTATTTAAGTTTACGTCTTGCAAATAAGCGATACTTAGTGGAAGATGCGGCAACGGTTAAAAATAACTTTTTATAAAGTCAAAGAACTGCATTTAATATTCCAAAAAAAAAGCTTTCCCAGAGTTTACATGTACAAATAGCCAAGTAGCAGTACAGGAAAACTAGCAGTAGTAGCAACAAGTAAACCAAACAAAAAGCCGTACGGGCGTCAACATCTGACACGAACCCGCAGGCGAACAAGTCAACTATCAAAAGGCAAGCTACAACAAAAGGAGCTGAATCCTTACCCACTGGAGAGGGAAGGCCTCGACGATGATCAGAGCGACCCTGCTCAACTCTGGCGGCAGCTACTAACCTGAACCTGAGGCATCCATAAGAAAAGAATGCCTCGGCCCAAAGGGTGCAAGAAAACAGCATAGGTATAAGAAAAGAAAAGGCAGGGTAACAAGTAGCGTACACAGACTGAAACGAGCATATAGTACATATATATATACACATACATTCATATATATAACTATATATATATATGCTTATATAAGGGTTCAGTAATAGAAGTTTAAGAAGATCCCGCATATAACCAACCCGAGAAGCGAGAGTATGACTAAACTTGGCATATAATGCAAAAATGGACAAGTGGTGGCGGACCCAAAACAATGTCACTATCCACTCACATAAAGGGGGCATTCGTCCCAACTAAACAAAGGCGCCGTGGTGGTGGTCTCATCGCCCTACCAACCACTATTAATATAACTATGATGGAGGACCCCATTGTTCCCTATACCCATCATTCCAATGCAAACAAGTCCATAAATACCCACTGCGGTGGTGGCCTTGATCTAACCAGCACCCATACTATATTGATTATTAATAATTAGAAGCTTGCAGGAAGGGATAGCATAACAAAAAGAAAGGATGTCATAAGTTATAGCAATTTAGGCACAGAGCAAAGGAATCAAACTTTAGCATTTGCACTATAAGTATAAAGCTACCCAAAACCGAATTTTCATCCGCGCCCCTTCAAGTTAACGATTGCTAGCATCGCAAGTCATCGAGAACTAGCAGGGTAAATTCCCTGGAAATTTAGCCATCAAAAGAAAACCCATCTATATTTTAGCTAATTGTATGAAATATGCAGAATTTAACAAGTGAACGTGATTCGAAGTTGGCCAAACATTAATCCCAGCATGAAACCAGGATAAACCCGATATCCTTGCTAGCGCACAACTAAATTCTTATGATAATACCCGTCGGGATATCTGCTAGCATAAACTCCCACAACTTGATCCCAAGGATTAACAGAAATCTTCTAGCATAATCTCCCAATGAAACTGACATCAGGAATTAGGAGAAAAAAAAAGAAATCTGCTAGCAGATAACCCCATGAAAACTGATATCAGTTATTGGAAAAAAGGGAGAAAACGGCTAGCATAACCCACTGAAAACTAGGGCCACGATCGGCAAGGCTACAGGGAAGTAAAAGTGCAGGAATTATAGTCTCCAGAGCCCAAACCATCAGGGCTTTAGCTCAAGAAATATCAAAAAAATTAACCAACAAACATTAGGATTCAACCAACAGATGCAAGAGAGAATACCCAGAAATTTCAAGCAATAAGCAGGCCATTCGACCACTACCCAGATCAATCTCAATTAAGCCAAAAGAGAAGAGATGAAGGGGGAAAAAGATGAAGAGTTTCCTTGCCTCGGATTCAACCGGCGACTCGCTGTATCGCGACCAACACGCCGAGAGCCGAGGAATGCCCTAGCTCCGGTGACGAGGACAAATTTCGGCGACTCCAAGATCCCTCCGACGGCCAAAGCTGGCCATTGGAGAAGTTCCGGTGGTGGAAGAATTTGAGGACGTATTCCCCGAGGAGCTTCCGGGAGCACCCCCTCAGCGTGAGATCGATTTTTCGATCGAGTTGGTACCGGGTGCGAGGCCGGTGTCGCGTCCTCCGTTTAGGATGGCACCGAAGGAACTGGCCGAGTTAAAGGTTCAGTTGCAGGAGTTGTTAGAGCAAGGGTACATTAGGCCCAGCTCTTCGCCGTGGAGCGCGCCGGTATTGTTTGTGAAGAAGAAAGACGGAAGTATGCGGTTGTGTATCGACTACCGTGAACTGAATAAATTGACCGTTAAGAATAAATATCCGATTCCGCGAATCGATGATTTATTTGACCAGTTAGTAGGGTCGGTGGTGTACTCCAAGTTAGACTTGAAGTCGGGGTACTACCAGTTGAAGATTCGAGAAGAGGATATCGCTAAGACAGCGTTTGGGACTCGGTATGGCCATTACGAGTTTTCGGTGATGCCGTTCGGACTGACGAACGCGCCATCTGTCTTCATGGATCTAATGAACCGGGTTTTTCGACCGTTTTTAGATTCGTTCGTGGTGGTGTTTATTGATGACATTTTGGTGTACTCAAAAACAGAGGCAGAGCATGAGTCTCACTTGAGGCTGGTATTGCAGACTCTAAGGGAGAATCAGCTTTATGCTAAGTTCTCAAAATGCGAGTTTTGGATCGAGAAGGTGGCTTTCTTGGGTCACGTAATTAGTGGAGATGGGGTGGCAGTAGATCCAGCGAAGATTGAAGCCATTAGGGATTGGACTGTATTGAGAACCGTGGCAGAAGTCCGGAGCTTCCTTGGACTAGCCAGTTACTACAGAAGGTTCGTGGAGAACTTTTCGCGGATGGCGTTGCCCCTCACCACTCTCACTCGCAAGGACCAAAGGTTCATATGGACACCGGAGTGTGCCCGTGCATTTGAGAATTTGAAGGAAAGGTTGATGTCTGCTCCAATCCTTAGTCTTCCTAGTGGGACGGAAGGATTTCAGATTTTCAGCGACGCGTCAGGTTGCGGGTTGGGTTGCGTGCTGGTGCAGCACGGCAAGGTGATAGCGTATGGGTCAAGGCAGTTAAAGACTCATGAGAGGAATTATCCCGTCCATGATCTAGAGTTGGCGACGGTAATTTTTGCGCTAAAATTGTGGCGGCACTACGTTTATGGTGCGAAGGTGGAGATCTTCACGGATCACAAGAGCCTGAGGTATCTCCTGGACCAGAAGGATTTGAATATGCGTCAGCGTAGATGGGTCGAGTTCCTTGGGGACTACGACGTGGAGATTCAGTATACGCCGGGTAAAGCCAACGTGGTGGCGGATGCCTTGAGTAGGAAGTACTCCGGACAAGGTAATTGGATGGCGGCGCATGATGAGCGTTTGATACGAGACCTGGAGTCCCTGGATATTTCTTGTGTGGCAAGAGGCGAGTCTGGCGTGGCTCGTTTGAACTGGATGGAAATGCAGTATGACATAACAGATCGAATCTGAGAGGCGACGAGCGCAGATGAAGAGTGCCAACAGTGGGCGTTGGAGGCTCAACAAAGCGAAGGCACGACTTTGGAGATGGTTGGTGGGATTCTGAAGAGAGACGGAAGGATCTGTATTCCGCGCTTTGGCAAGCTTCGCGAGGAGTTGATGTTTGAAGCTCACTTTACGAAGTACTCCGTTCATCCAGGAAGTACAAAGATGTACGCGGATATGAAGAAATCTTTTTGGTGGCCTGGGATGAAGCGGGATGTAGCCGAGTACGTGAGCCGATGTCAGACTTGTGCCTTGGTGAAGGCTGAGTGCCAAAGGCCCGGTGGGTTCTTGAAGCCTCTCCCTATTCCCGAATGGAAGTTCGATGACATCTCCATGGATTTTGTACATGGTTTGCCTCGATCGCAGCAGGGTAACGATGCGATTTGGGTGATAGTGGATCGCCTGACCAAGGTGGCTCACTTCATTCCGAATCAGAAGGGCGATAGCGTGGAGAAGCTCGTGGAGCTATATGTTCGAAACATTGTGCGGTTGCACAGGATTCTGAAGAGCATCGTTAGTGATCGCGATGGGCATTTCACTTCGAAGGACTGGAGGCTAGTACAGAAGAGCTTAGGCACAAATCTCAAGTTTAGTACCGCGTTCCATCCGCAAACCGATGGTCAGACAAAGCGAACGAACCGTACGATGGAGGACATGTTGAGAATGTGTGCTTTCGACTTTGGTAAAGGTTGGGAAGACCACCTCTTCATGGTGGAGTTTGCCTATAACAATAGCTTCCAGGCGAGTATCAAAATGGCGCCCTATGAAGCTTTGTATGGAAGGAAGTGTCGAACGCCGATGTCTTGGGCGGAGGTGGGAGACACTAAGCTGTTGGGGAAGCAAGTGGTGGAAGATGCTTGCGAGATTGTGCGGACGGTTCAGGAGCGCATGAAGGTTGCTCAGGATCGACAAGCGAAGTATTTCAACGCGCGCCACAGAAATGTGGAGTTTGCAGTGGGCGACATGGTCTACCTGAAGATCAAGTCGTTCAAGGGTGTTTCGCGGGTGCGGCGACTCAAGAAGTTGAGTCCGCGGTATCTGGGTCCATTCGAGGTTACGGAACGTATAGGCGAAGCAGCCCATCGTTTGGCGTTATCCGCAGAGCTGAGTGGATTACATGATGTCTTCCACGTCTCTGTGTTGAGGAAAGCTCTGGTGGAGCCGAGCGTCGTAGTCGAAGCGGCGACGGTGCCGGTGATGGAGGATTTAGGGACGAGGGTTCGTCCGGTTGGCGTGGAGGATTCGGAAGTCCGGCAGTTGCGCAACAAGGAAGTCAAACTTGTAAAGGTACGATGGGACAACTGCGGGCGAGATGAATTCTCTTGGGAGCGTGAGCAAGCGATGCAGGAGGATTTCCCGGAACTTTTTGCTCCAGGTATGCTTTATGAATTTCCTGTTTAAATTCTGAAATTTCGAGGACGAAATTCTTTTAAGGGGGGTGGAGTTGTAGCACCCCAAAAATCGTAGTCCAGCGAGGTAGGCAGAGTGGTAGCGTCGCGCTCGGAATAGGCTGAAAATTCCATAGCAGGTTCTTCGCGCACGCTCACTGGCCTCCTTCGCGCACGACCAGTGGTCGTGCGCCTGATCGTGTGTTAATTCACAAGGGTTGAAGGTCGGCTGATTGTGTAGTACGCACGATCATGGGATGTTGGCCGCGCACGATCACTGACCGTGCGCCGCTGCTCGTGCGCACTGTTTATTCTGCTCCGCGAAAAGTGACGGGGAAGATGATCCGGCCGTCCAAAAATGTTGGGATTTGATCCAACGGCTGCGATGGATGGATGGGGGGTTTTAGGGCTTGGTAGAGGAGTTAAACCCTCATTATTTCCAAGACTTTATCTCTTAGGTTGGAGAAAGGAGGAGGAGGCAAGGAGGAAGAAGAAGGGGAATCCGCCATTGCCGGAGCTTCGGAGCTCCGTTCGCCGATTCAAGACCGGCAACGCGTAGAGGGCGTCGAGGCGCTTCTTGTCCACCGTTTGTTTGCAAGCTTCTCATGGCTAGGAGGAGATCTCAAAAGGTCACGACATTTCTCCTCCCGGTCTTTAGGATGCGTGCATGGCATCCCTTTAATTTCTGCATTTTGGCACCGGATCCGTCGAGTGAGAGGGGTCCGGGTCGCCTTGCTTCAAAAGGAACCATCGGGTTGATTGAGTCCGTCCCCGACATGATTTGCACTAGAGGTCCGCTCCGTTAGCGGATTAGGCATTGTGGGTGAAGCCGGATTTGTGGCCGTTGGTCCGATTCGGTGATGTTGATTTACGCGTATTTTAGGGGTTTTGTTAGAAATCCGAATACGGCGAACTCATCGTTGTGATGCCCTTGTAGCTTCGTGTGGTAACGAACGTTGGGTTTAGGGCGGGGAAGTAATGTGCGGAATATAGGGCTTGTGATGCCTAGTGTTGTGCGAATGCGCGATTGGTCTTTGTGGTCGGCTGGTTATCCCGTGAAGACTGAGATTCACGTGTGGAGAGTGTCCCGACAAGATTAGTCCCTTCGATTGTTGACTGACGAGAATGTCTGTGCTACAGATGAGTCCGTTGACGGTCGCCAGGCGAGGCAATCGGTGGACGTTGTCCCGAGAGTAAGTCCAGGGCCTTGGGACGTTTTTGTTAGCCAGAATTCTTAGTATCGGTCTTGTGTGTTGTTGGCGGCCCGAGCGTGTGAGTTGTTAGACAAGCCCGATGGCATGGCGAGCCAGGCGAGGTGGGTCTCAGCGAGAGCTCTTGGCCTTGGGTTACGATGCCCTTGCGGGGAAATGACGAGTACCCCTGTGTTTGTGATGTGATGATGATGTATGATGATGTGATAGATTCATACGCTTTAGGGTGCCTTGGGTGAAACCCGGGTTTGCATTCATTTTGCATTGGTAGGCCCCTTTTATTACCTGCTCAACATAGAAACGTGGATGATGTTTGTGACACTCATGCCTGTATTTATGTTGCTTTTCTTTATGTACATTTGCATACGAAGTGCTGACTTGCAGGGTGAAGTAGTTCCCCGGGGTCCGCTAGGATGGCCGGGAGGAGGGATATTGTTACACCGTTTGTGGTCAGCCATAGCTGACCCTCGTTTACCGCTCTTTGTGATTTGGTTGCAGGGCAAGAATCGCAGGCTGGACCCAGCGCGCCAGCCAAAAAGGCCTAAAGCCTCATGAAGTGCTCAGTTGTTTTTCTGCATTACTTTCTTCGTACTTTGTTATATCCGGCTTGCATGCCGAGGTAGTTTAGGAAAAACTATCTTTCCCCTTTTGTTGGGATGTCTTATTAGTATTGAATGTCTGATGATTTGGACGTTGGTTGTGTAAGGCCTTAAGGCCAGTTGGACTCCTTTGTACTGTGGACAATCTCTGTGGTTTTGGTTTGTTTCCGCTGTATTATCTGAGTTTTGAGATTGGGTAGTTAATATCATCTTTTAATACCAAAGCTGTGGCGGTTATATGTTGTGGGGTCCCGGCCCGACCCATATTATATGGTCACTACAGGGGAGGTGTTACATGTCGACCTTGTATCCACCTCTAGTTGAGCCAGGCTCCTAGAAGGTGTCATCCTTAGCCCCGATGCTGGCCCGCTGACCAGGCTCCCACCAAGCTGGAAGGGCAGGGAACCGCTCGATGGCCGGTTGTTTCTCAAGGTACTTAGCCCCGATGCTGGCCCGCTAACCAGGCTCCCACCTAGCTGGCAGGGCCGGGAACCGCTCGGTGGCCGGTTGTTTCTCAAGGTACTTAGCCCCGATGCTGGCCCGCTGACCAGGCTCCCACCAAGCTGGCAGGGCCGGGAACCGCTCGGTGGCCGAATGTTTCTCAAGGTACTTAGCCCCGATGCTGGCCCGCTGACCAGGCTCCCACCTAGCTGGCAGGGCCGGGAACCGCTCGTTGGCCAGTTGTTTCTCAAAGGTGTTGACCTTGTATCCAGCTCTAGTTGAGCCTGGCTCCTAGAGTGTGCCGACCTTGTATCCACCTCTAGTTGAGCCTGGCTCCTAGAGTGTGTCGATCTTGTATCCACCTCTTGTTGAGCCCGACTCCTAGAGTGTGTCGACCTTGTATCCACCTTTAGTTGAGCCCGGCTCCTAGAGTGTGTCGACCTTGTATCCACCTCTAGTTGAGCCCGGCTCCAAGAAGGTGTCAGCCTTAGCCCCGATGCTGGCCCGCTGACCAGGCTCCCACCAAGCTGGCAGGGCCGGGAACCGCTCGGTGGCCGGATGTTTCTCAAGGTACTTAGCCCCGATGTTGGCCCGCTGACCAGGCTCCCACCAAGCTGGCAGGTCCGGGAACCGCTCGGTGGCCGATTGTTTCTCAAGGTAGTTAGCCGCGAGCAGACCCGCTGACCAGGCTCTCACCTAACTGACAGGGCCGTAGGCTCACTCGGTGGCAGGTTTCAAAGGCAGATAGCCCCGAGCAGACCCGCTGACCAGACTCTCACCTAGATGGCAGGGCCGTAGGCTCACTCGGTGGCAGGTTTCAAAGGCAGTTAACCCCGAGCAGACCTGCTGACCAGACTCTTACCTAGCTGGCAGGGTCGTAGGCTCACTCGGTGACAGGTTTCAAAAGCAGTTAGCCCCAAGGTGGTCTCGCTAGCCGGCAGGGTTGGAAGACCTCTCTGGAAGGTTATATGTTTTTCTCCCGAGGTGGTCTCGCTAGTCGGGCTCCCGCTAGCCGGCAGGGTTGGAAGACCTCTCGGGGAGGTTATATGTTTTTCTCCCGAGGTGGTCTCGCTAGCTGGGCTCTCGCTAGTCGGCAGGGTTGGAAGACCTATCAGGGAGGTTATATGTTTTTCTCCCGAGGTGGTCTCGCTAGCCGGGCTCTCGCTAGCCGGCAGGGTTGGAAGACCTCTCGGGGAGGTTATATGTTTTTCTCCTGAGGTGGTCTCACTAGCCGGCAGGGTTGGAAGACCTCTCGGGGAGGTTATATGTTTTTCTCCTGAGGTGGTCTCGCTAGCCGACCGGGTTGGAAGACCTCTCGGGGAGGTTATATGTTTTTCTGTCGAGGTGGTCTCGCTAGCCGGGCTCTCGCTAGCCGGCAGGGTTGGAAGACCTCTCGGGGAGGTTATATGTTTTTCTCCCGAGGTGGTCTCGCTAGCCGGCAGGGTTGGAAGACCTCTCGGTGAGGTTATATGTTTTTCTCCCGAGGTGGTCTCGCTAGCCGGGCTCTCGCTAGCCGGCAGGGTTGGAAGACCTCTCGGGGAGGTTATATGTTTTTCTCCCGAGGTGGTCTCGCTAGCCGGGCTCTCGCTAGCCGGCAGGGTTGGAAAACCTCTCGGGGAGGTTATATGTTTTTCTCCCGAGGTGGTCTCGCTAGCTGGGCTCTCGCTAGCCGGCAGGGTTGGAAGACCTCTCGGGGAGGTTATAGGTTTTTCTCCCGAGGTGGTTTCGCTAGCCGGCAGGGTTGGAAGACCTCTCGGGGAGGTTATATGTTTTTCTCCCGGGGTGGTCTCGCTAGCCGGGCTCTCGCTAGCCGGCAGGGTTGGAAGACCTCTCGGGGAGGTTATATGTTTTTTTTTCCCGAGGTGGTCTCGCTAGTCGGGCTCTCTCTAGCCGGCAGGGTTGGAAGAACTCTCGGGGAGGTTATATGTTTTTCTCCCGAGGTGGTCTCTCTAGCCGGTAGGGTTGAAGGACCTCTCAAGGAGGCTAAGTGTTTTTCCCCAGGGGGGGGGGGGGGGGTTCGCCTATGGCGCGATTTTCAGCACCACTCGCCGAATATGTGGGGTTGGACTTTTCTTTCCGAGCTTGTACCTCGCTCGGAAAGAGCGGGGATTGTGTACAAACCCGTATTCGCCGAGTGTTTTTCCGAGACCCATGGGTGCTTTAGAACATTGTGTGGTAACATAGTCCCAGGCAGGAAGAGTAGGGGCAAAGGGGGCGAGCGGTGGAGGTGGAGGCCTTCCGCTCGCCCAGCTCATGTAGAGGGAGGCGAGAGGAGGAGGGGCGAGCCCTCCCTCTCGCCCTGCCCCTTATAGTGGGGGGCGAGAGGTGGAGGGGCGAGCTCTCCCTCTCGCCCCGCCCCCAGCAGAGGGGGCGAGAGGTGGAGGGGCGAGCCCTCCCTCTCGCCCCCGCCCCCAGCAGAGGGGGGCGAGAGGTGGAGGGGCGAACCCTCCCTCTCGCCCCCGCCCCCAGCGTAGGGGGGCGAGAGGTGGAGGGGCGAGCCCTCCCCCTCGCCCCCGCCCCAGCAGTAAGGGGGCGAGATCGGCAGGGGAGCCGACACCCGGGTCTCGCCCGCCCCAGCAGGGGGGGCAAGGGGAGGAGGCCTTCGGCCCCCCTCGCCCCCGCCCCAGCAGTAAGGGGGCGAGACCGATAGGGGAGCCGACCCCCGGGTCTCGCCCGCCCCAGCAGGGGGGGCGAGGGGAGGAGGCTGAAAGTGGAGTGTTTTAGTTCTTATTTACTTTATTAAAAGATCTTGATTAAGTTTTGGTTTCAAAACTTAATGACATGTATATTTATATGTGTTTGTTTTATGAATGATTAACACAAGCAGTGAAAGTGCATAGCACAAATAAAACATAAAACAATGAGCAAACCAAAACGATCCAAATGACACAGAGAAATATAGTAGTTCCCCTCAACTGGGTACATCTACTCTTCTACCCACTGGTAGGAATCCACTAGGAGGTTGTTGATAAGGTGCCCTCTCACCAGGTGAGCTGTTGATAAGGTGCTCTAACCAAACTGCAGGTTTTTGCTAAGGTGCCCTGTCACCGAGATTAACTTTTGAAGGGAGTTATAACCCTGTACAAGAGAGGAAGGAAAAAGAGTAATGAAAAACAGAAAATATAATGTTCTTCTCTGTATGAGAAGACTCTTGAAGATCCTGATATGGTGTTGAATGGATCTGAATATTATGTTGAAGAGCTCCCCCTGTCTGATATAGAAGGATGACAGTTCTGGAGGTCTCTCCTTTTGATTGTACACAGTTTCTTTCCTTTTGTGCAGTGATGATCCTGAGCAAGTAGTTGTGATTTGTGTCTCAGGATGTATGTAATCTGCAGGAAAGTGTTAGCAAAGAAAGAAATAAATTTTTGCTCTCTGTGTTTCGGTTGTGTGTGTACTTCATATCCTCATCTTTCTCCTTTTTCTTCTTCTTTTTATAATCTGAGGACCCTTGTCCTTAATTTGAATTCTTCTCTCGGGAAGAAGGAAAGAGCTTAGGTCTCCATCAATGATTTGACTCCTCGAGAAGATAACATGCCGTTTCTGTTCATTAAAGCTGATCTGCAACGGCTATAGTATTTATTGATCTGCAACGGCTAAGTTAAATATTATAAAGAAAGATAGCAAAATAAAATATTAGTCGAGCTCTGGCTAGAATTTGTCGAGCACTGAACGACATTTGTCGAGCGCCTTTCTGAAGATTTGTCGAGCGCCTTTTGATGTGCTGAGCAACTGTCTTCACTTGTCGACCGCTGAGACTGGCTGGATTGAGTTTGTCGAGTGCCGTTCAGAGAATGCCTGCCCGCTCCAATTGTTCTGACTGGATTCGTCGAGCGTCGTTCGCTATTTGTCGAACGTTGTTCTGATGAATATTTGTCGAGCGCTGTCTGGCTATTTGTCGAGCGTCGTTCGACATTTGTCGAACGTAGAGAACTTATATTATTTGCTTAAGTATACTCTCTGATTCGATCGCATCATATTTAATTTGTGTTAATTTAGATTGATCTAAATTATTAGATTTAACAAAAGGATGGATCCTAACTCAAATCAAAAGCTATGGTTCCAACAATCTCCCCCTATTTGAGTTGGGATCAAATCAAAACTAGTGACCTGGTAATCTTAACATGGCTTTTAGAATTTTCAGTTGCAGCAGCTCATTTCTTGAAGTTAAAATTTTTAATTTCAGTCTATTTAAAATTTTTAATTGCAGCAACTTTTATACAGATTTAAGTCTTGTTTGAGATTTGTGTTTCTCATTTTCTCTCTCACTTGGCTTCTCTGATGTTCTCCTTTTCTCTCTCACTTGGTTTTAGTTTTCAATTTTCTTCTGTAGACTCTTTAAATTATTTTATTTAAGCAACTCATTTGATCTAGATTTGAGTTAATATGTTTTTAATATCTTGAATTGCTACAGCTATTAATGGATTTTAAGGAATGCTTTAGATTATAAAAACATTGCAGACATTTTCTTTCTCATAGAATCCCCTTATCAGAAGAGACTCACACTCAGTGCTATGATCAATACTGATCAATGCAGCTACAGTAGAATGCTCAAACTGACTTGGAGAAGTCTGTAAGAATACAAAGTTGTCTTAACATAGTTTTTATGATGGAAACAATCCATGTAAATTTTAGATTTGCTGTTTGAATTGGGATGGAGTTTAATGGTGAGAAACTTATTAATTAGAAAACTTCTTTGAATTTTATTAGAGTTGAAAGGTTTAGCATATATTAGTCTTTTTATTTCATTAAAATATAAATTTGATTTTTTAAGAATTTGTTCAAACCTTTTGGCTTGCATTTTGAGATTTCTCCCATTAGTTGTGCTTGCCCTGAAAGATTTGTTTAAAATTTTTATTTCTGTTATTTCTTTTAAGATTTCTTTTTCAGAAATGGTTATTTTAAAATTAGATTTGAAAGTAATAGAGGTAGAGTTGGGAGTTAATTTTACCTCATTTACCTTTTCTGATTTAGCTTCTGCATCGGGGATTTGATGTGAACCACCATATATGGCCATCATGCAGAAAGCTCTAGCTCTAAGTTCTTCTTCTTCTTCTTCTTCACTTAGGTTTGTTGATGGTTCTGCATCAAAAATACAATTAGTTGAAGAGATGAAAGAAGGTTTATTTACCATCCTGGAGAGGGAGGTCCAGATTCCTCTTGCAGAGGTGCAGTCTTCAAGCTTTTGAAGAATGTCTTTTGACACTGACTGAGCCAAGATCTGCATGGCTTTGGCATCTGCTTCTGAGGATGGAGAAGGTTCTGTAGATGGGGAAGGTTCTTTATGTTTATCAGTCCGCCCATCATCAGTACCAACTTTGAATTTATCTGGCTTCATTTTGCAAACACGGGCAGTGACATCAGTTTCTTTGTTGCCACGTTTTATTTCGGTAGTTTTCTTTGAAGAAGATATATCAGCGCCAACATAAACAGGCCCTGTCAAGATAGATTTGTAGATTTCTTCATCTATGGCAGTCATATATAACTTAATTCTGACTTGCCATAAAGAAAAATTATCCAAATTAAGTATAGGTGGATCTGAAAACAGAAATTTTACTTGAATCATTAAAAAAAACTTTTTAGAGCAAATTTAAGAACTAAGTGATCTTTGTGATTTCAGGTGTTAACCTGTGTGACAAATCAACTTCTCTAATACTGATTGAAACAGGAGTTTTTAATTGAAAGCATTAGATACTAGAAATTGAAATGGTAAAATCAACACCCTCTGATACCAATTGAAAGTGGAGTGTTTTAGTTCTTATTTAGTTTATTAAAAGATCTTGATTAAGTTTTGGTTTCAAAACTTAATGACATGTATATTTATATGTGTTTGTTTTATGAATGATTAACACAAGCAGTGAAAGTGCATAGCACAAATAAAACATAAAACAATGAGCAAACCAAAACGATCCAAATGACACAGAGAAATATAGTAGTTCCCCTCAACTGGGTACATCTACTCTTCTACCCACTGGTAGGAATCCACTAGGAGGTTGTTGATAAGGTGCCCTCTCACCAGGTGAGCTGTTGATAAGGTGCTCTAACCAAACTGCAGGTTTTTGCTAAGGTGCCCTGTCACCGAGATTAACTTTTGAAGGGAGTTATAACCCTGTACAAGAGAGGAAGGAAAAAGAGTAATGAAAAACAGAAAATATAATGTTCTTCTCTGTATGAGAAGACTCTTGAAGATCCTGATATGGTGTTGAATGGATCTGAATATTATGTTGAAGAGCTCCCCCTGTCTGATATAGAAGGATGACAGTTCTGGAGGTCTCTCCTTTTGATTGTACACAGTTTCTTTCCTTTTGTGCAGTGATGATCCTGAGCAAGTAGTTGTGATTTGTGTCTCAGGATGTATGTAATCTGCAGGAAAGTGTTAGCAAAGAAAGAAATTGATTTTTGCTCTCTGTGTTTCGGTTGTGTGTGTACTTCATATCCTCATCTTTCTCCTTTTTCTTCTTCTTTTTATAATCTGAGGACCCTTGTCCTTAATTTGAATTCTTCTCTCGGGAAGAAGGAAAGAGCTTAGGTCTCCATCAATGATTTGACTCCTCGAGAAGATAACCTGCCGTTTCTGTTCATTAAAGCTGATCTGCAACGGCTATAGTATTTATTGATCTGCAATGGCTAAGTTAAATATTATAAAGAAAGATAGCAAAATAAAATATTAGTCGAGCTCTGGCTAGAATTTGTCGAGCACTGAACGACATTTGTCGAGCGCCTTTCTGAAGATTTGTCGAGCGCCTTTTGATGTGCTGAGCAATTATCTTCACTTGTCGACCGCTGAGACTGGCTGGATTGAGTTTGTCGAGTACCGTTCAGAGAATGCCTGCCCGCTCCAATTGTTCTGACTGGATTCGTCGAGCGCCGTTCGCTATTTGTCGAATGCTGTTCTGATGAATATTTGTCGAGCGCTGTCTGGCTATTTGTCGAGAGCCGTTCGACATTTGTCGAACGTAGAGAACTTATATTATTTGCTTAAGTATACTCTCTGATTCGATCGCATCATATTTAATTTGTGTTAATTTAGATTGATCTAAATTATTAGATTTAACAAAAGGATGGATCCTAACTCAAATCAAAAGCTATGGTTCCAACAGAGGCCTTCGACCCCCCCTCACCCCCGCCCCAGCAGTAAGGGGGCGAGACCGGCAGGGGCCGGCCCCTGGGTCTCGCCCGCCCCAGTTAGGGGGCTCGCCAAGCCCCCGCGGGAGGACCTCCCTCTCGCCCAGTTCCGGGGGAGGGATCGGTCTGCTTTTAGTGCCTCAGAACAGCGGTATTTGGCTATCCGCAGCCATTTCCGAGGGTATTTTGGTAATTTCAGGGACCAGTTCTTGGTTATTTGCAGCCCAAATCCAGGAATCCTATAAATAGGACAAGGGGGTACCATTTGGAGGCAAGCTTGTTCTATGCTAGCTCCCTCTCTCCCTCTCCCCCCCAAATCTCTCTCTAGTGGAGTGAGGAGAGCCTCCAGTGGTGCTCAAGCCCGACGTTGGCTTGGGAGGGGAAGCGCTCTAAAGATCTTCCGGGTATGTGGTGGGACCTCCTCGCCGAGCCCTTAGTCTAGTTCATAGTTCCAACACTTTCAACCTAGAGCTCTCCCTTGGGGGGAGTAAGAGTTGGCCACCCCTCAACTTGTTGGGGGCCCCGAACTCCACAGAGACCGAGAAATCGGTTTCAACAATGGCATTTTCCCCTAAGGTCAAAAGATGTTTTGAGTAATGGAGATCCCATGGACCCTTACCTCTTTGCTCAAGCCTTTAGCCGACCCCCTCAGGCCATGAACAATCTTTTCAGGGGAAGGAAGCCACTCAGCAATAATGGAGAAAGCAATAAGTCATGGCTGAACCACCATACTTCCCAATCTCTCTATACAACCATCACATCCCTCATTTGACACTTCCATCATCTTCAGAGGGCCCTAAAGAGTCGAGCCAGCCACTGAGAAGAGGGTCATTGGTGGAGAATCAGTAGATCGAGCAAGCTTGCCAGAGAAGGAGAGAACCATGGCCAGCTGCCAAAATAATTATCGTCGAGCTTCAATAGAGGTCCATTTCTCCTCCTCTCCCTCTATGCTAGCTGTCTAGCTCCTTAGGTAGAGAAATCGGGCTCAATTGAGCCGTGATCCGTGTGAGAAAATAGAGAATTTTTCAAGCTTTTCACCCTGCTCAGGCTCGCCAGAGAGGCGATCTCCAGTCGGTGTCTCGCCACCAATCGATAGCCCCCACCTCAACAAAGGTGGTGGTGGTGGTGGCAGGCCGTGGAGGTGGCCGGAAGGTAAGAAATTTGGCTTGAAAAGAGGCCCAGGATGGGACGATCTGGTCCCTTGGTTGGAGGAAGGAGACGCAATCACAGCCCTCCATTACCACGACAGATGCCTACCCGCAGACCATATTATATTAAATGAATGTATTTGTCACACATTTAATCGACATTTAATACCCAAAATTAGACCACTTAGAGGCCCTTTTAGGCAAAAGTGTCTGAGATAACTTTTGTAGCCCTTGAGGTCCACTGTCTATAGAGCTTTGAAACACTAGGTTTTGTGGTCTACAACTCCATGTAGGGTCATTCTACTGAGGTGTGTCCTAAAGGGGGACCAGTCACTATTTTGTAAATCTAACTTATATAGATGCTTGGATATGCCTAATAGTTTGGAAATAAGGGTATATACTATAGACACATCCACTGCCCAAAAATCTGAATTTTTGGGCAACATTTTTCTAAGGTTTTGTGAGAAATATGATTTTTCATATTATTGAAATAAATGTGGTTAAATAAATCCAAGTTGACCCAAATCTTGGGTGACATGTTTGTTAGGTCATAAGCAGTCACATATAAAAATGTGATGTCATTTGGACTAATGTAGAACAATATATTCCACATACACATGAATGAGATGTATGGGAGGGTGGTGTGCATATAACACTTTGGGTATTTTGTGAATTCATCACAAATGGCTTATTGTATGCCCATGATGTTTGGTCAATACACATATTATGATGAAGGGAATCACCCCTTGAAAAGTTAGGATTTTTGGAATGAAAAATCCTAGTTATTTAGCTAATAATATTAATGTCACGCAAGTGTATTAATCAAAAATATAGGTGACCAAATGACTTAGGATTATTATGATTTTCTGCCGCATGATGATTTAGAGTAATCTATATCTCTGAAAATTTTATTAGAATTTTTGAAGCAAATAGTCTTAGCTATTTGATTATAATTGCTTGTCACATATATGTATAAATGAAATAAACATAACCTAATTCCTTGAGTAAAATCCAATTTTCTTTCACATGGTCCTCTATGGTGAAATAGATCTTTGGAAATTTAAGTAGGATTTTTGGAAGTCATTCACACTGTAACATATCATATTTTGGCCTATATGATCCGTAATTTACTAACAATTCAAGCTAGTACGGTAGCTTCGGAGTCTGTTTTTTCTCTTAGTGACAGAGTTTTGAGCGAGCGGAGGAGTCGCTTTAACGAAGAATTACTGGAAATCTGCATCTGCTACAAGGATCACTTGGATGCTATGAAGAGGAAACAACACATTTCATCGATAGAGGATAGCTCGTCGACTAGGCCTGCAAGGGGTTCGGTTCGGTTGGGTTTTAGGTAAAACCGAAACCGAATCGAATATGCTTGGATTTTACACACTCAAAACCGAAAACCGTATCGAAACGGATCAGATCGGTTTGGTTCGGTTTTTTAACATCGATTCAGTTTTTCGGTAAACCTATACCATATTATCCCTCAAAATAATTTTTAATCTTTGCCCAAGTGCTTTTCTAATAGTAAATCTAAAAAGCAGTTCATCAACATTGAAGGAAAATTCAAAAAAAAAAAAACATAATAATATTTAGATTAACTAGTACAATTAATACAATAAGTTCAAGTATTTGTTTAAAATAAAAATCAATAAGTACAACATATTTAATTTACTCGTTCACGCTCGGGTAATTGTTACAAACTTATAATAAGATAAGATAAGAGATATTGCATAGTCTCGTTACTTCAGGTTCAACTTCAAACTCAATGCTCACAATCTCATGTTTTCATTCGACGAGACAAACTCCAATTCCAAATTTATAATCGGTTCGATTTTCTCGGTTTACCGACCCTATAAACCGAAACCGAAACGAATAGACTCGGTTTTCAGCCCCCTAAACCGAAACCGAACCGAACCGATCGGTTCGGTCCAAATTCGGTTCAGTTTGGGTCGGTTCGGGTAGGTTTGGTTGGTTTCGGTTTTCTGTGCACACCCCTAGACGTAGACGACGAGATGAATACAATAAATTTACGAGATGATTAAGCGCGTCGCATATTCGCCACTCACACCTGATAAAATATGTATTTTGTTAAATTAGTAAGTTTTTTAATTTTCTTTATTTAAAATTAATAATAATAATAAATTTGATTTTTGTATTTTTTTCAATTTTGATATAAATGTCAATTTATCTTTTTTCAATATTAATAAAAATTAATTTTCTTGTCCATCTCAATTCATTTCATTTATTGTATATTTTTTTAAATAAAAAAAATTATTTTAAAAAAATTAAAAATAAAATGTCTGACCCAGCCTGGCCCGACCTTGGGGCCTGAGCAGGCCCCATGCGGGGGCTGGTGCCCGAGCCCGGCTAAAGCATGGCCTGAGCTCGAGCCCGGTTGACAAAAGCCCGGGCCTGGTACCGGCCCGGCCCGATCGGACTTTTGGACAGGGCTGCTTCCCAACCAGGAGAGCATAATTGAAATCTGCTTACATAATATTGTCATAACAGTTAAGAGCCATATTTTTCATACTACATGAAATTCAGCGCATAGAATTTCTGTGAATTTTCAAAAAAAATTCCCCATCCGAACCCAATCCATGCACATGGCAGCGGCGGTGGCAGCGGCGGCCGTGGCGGCGTTTCTTCGGCCTTCAACATCCCATTTTTTCTACACGAAGTACCGCCCTACTCCACAATGTTCTCGCGTCTGCCGTTTCTCGTTATCCTCATCATCCCACCAATCATTAGAAGTCCAACCCCAGCTCGCCATTCCTAACGTCGTCGACATCCTCCGGGAGCGCGGACTCATAGACTCCATAACCAACGAGAATCTCAGGTCAGTTTGCTCAGATCCCATTGCTATCCCTCTCAAAGTTTACTGCGGCTTTGATCCGACTGCGGAGAGTTTGCATTTGGGAAACCTCATCGGAATAATCGTTCTGTCATGGTTCCGTCGGTGTGGCCATAAGACCGTTGCCCTCATTGGCGGAGCCACCGGACGGATTGGAGACCCCTCGGGGAAAACTTTAGAGCGGCCAGAATTAGACGTGGAAACCATCGAGAAGAATAGCGCTGAAATTAGGGCCTCGGTCTATAAAATACTTCACAGAGCCAACACCGAGATACATTCTCCAAACGACGAAATTCTGAACTCAGATTCAAAAGT
This sequence comes from Dactylorhiza incarnata, assembly GCA_033032865.1. Taxonomy (NCBI): domain Eukaryota; kingdom Viridiplantae; phylum Streptophyta; class Magnoliopsida; order Asparagales; family Orchidaceae; genus Dactylorhiza; species Dactylorhiza incarnata. Next base: position 14,510,949 of record JAWHQI010000012.1, on the reverse strand, counting down.
TTCGTCTAATTTTTGTGAGATTTTGGATAATTTTGACTGGTGGAAGGACATCAAATTGCTGGATTTTCTCAGAGAGGTGGGTAGATACGCTAGGGTTGGAACCATGATGGCCAAGGAGAGCGTGAAGAAGCGGTTGATGTCAGAGGAGGGAACAAGCTATACAGAGTTCAGCTATCAGTTACTACAGGGCTACGATTTTCTGCACATGTTTAAGAACATGGGTGTAAATGTTCAGATAGGAGGAAGTGATCAGTGGGGAAATATTACTGCTGGAACTGATCTCATCCGGAAGATTTTGCAGGTGGAAGGCGCTTATGGGCTAACTTTCCCTCTTCTGCTAAAGAATGATGGCTCCAAGTTTGGGAAATCTGAAGGCGGCGCCATTTGGTTGTCTCCTTCCATGCTTTCGCCTTATAAATTCTACCAATACTTCTTCTCTGTGCCTGATGTGGATGTTGTGAGGTTTTTGAAGATTCTAACCTTCCTAAACTTGGAGGAGATTCACAAGTTGGAGGAAGGTATGAAGGAACCTGGCTATGCTCCAAATTCGGCCCAAAGGAGGCTCGCAGAAGAAGTCACACGCTTCGTCCATGGCGAAGAAGGACTTTCTGATGCACTTAGAGCGACATACGCATTAAAGCCGGGGTCAGAGACAGAGTTGGATCCCGATACGATTGAAGAAATAGCGAAGGATGTTCCATCATGCTCTCTTCCATATGATTTGGTGTTGAACTCGTTGTTGGTCGAGATATCCGTTACTTCTGGTTTGTTTGGCAGTAAGTCTGCCGCACGTCGTTTTGTGAAGCAAGGGGGTTTCTATTTGAATAACAGAAGAGTTGACAGTGAGGACAAGGTGATTGAGGAAGTTGACATTGTGAGTGGAAAGCTATTGTTGTTGTCTGCAGGGAAAAAGAACAAGATGGTAATAAGGATATCTTGATTCTTGTAGATTGGATAGAAAACTCGATTCCAACTCCATGTAAGTGCATAATCTTTCATTCCCTTTATTTATCCCATATTTTGAGGGGGATTAAATCATAATTGTTAGCTCAATGTTGTATATGTTGATAAACTCAATTACAGATTTTGGAGCACTGTACTGAATTCTTTGTTTTTATTGCATTTCTCTTTGTGGTTTGTTATGCTATTTATCATGCAAATAATTAAGGGGAATGAACACGATCAAGTACTTCGTAAAAAGATCGCATTATGTCGTACACGTTTTCACATGTCAGACAAAAAATCTGTGTATATAATGCTTCCATTACGCAAGTATTTTAAATCATTTATCTTCTTGCAAACCACCATGATAGTATAATTCTTGTGAAGGGCCCACGTAATAATGTGTATGGTTGATCACTTATTTGAGGCAAGCATCTTCCTAGTACTACATGACTTCTTTGTCATAGTGACATTCCGACAATCGATGAAGCATGAATACTTAAAAATGCCTCGCCTATTGACTCGAACGCATACCAGAAATGAGAAATGTTCGTAAACGTGTTTCCGAAACGGCGGAAACACTGCTAATAATGATAAAAAACAAAGGAATCGTGTGTCCCGATTGCGGAATACACGACTCCCGATATTTCAAAGCTTTCTAAGTTTATGGATTATGTTATATTTCTTCGGCACCATCGACCCCATCCTCTTGCGCCGACCCTGTTATATTTCTCCTAGGACATCGAACCTATCCTCCCGCGTTGACTCCTGTTATATTTCTCCCGGGCCATCAACTCCATCCTTATGCCCCTTCTTTGTCGTCGAAGCCTACGCCATTGAAAGCCTCCTTCTCTGTCGCTGATGCCTGCGCCGTCGATGAGTTTTTTGATGGAATTCTGCACCGTCAACGAGTCCTTCAGCGGAAGCTTGCTTGTCCACGAGTAAGCCTTTTGTGGAATCAAACGCCGTCAATGAGTTCATCTGTCATTGATAGCCACCTTCTCTTTGACGCTTATTCTTTTTACATATATCAGCTTCTTGGTATATATTGTATCGACTTCTTTGAGGTTTATTCTTTTCAAGCATCTAAACATTATGATCAAGATAAGTTAAAATAAGAAATAAATCCAGTAAACTCCATTGTTTCAGATAAGTTCTGTAAAATGCATTTATTTTTCATGAATGTGTTTGGAAAACCTCTTAATTTGATATATCGGATTAATTAAGTGATTTAGGTGATTTAGGATATAGAAATGCAGAATGTTTGTTTTTTACTTCACAGGTAACATACAGAAGATTAACAAAATGGATATAACTAGAGTTGAAAGACTACACACTTCGAGAAATAATCGATACACATCGATAAAGAACTCTACTTATGTTGAGAAGTAATCGACGTACGTCGATAATGAATTCAACTTACGCCGACATCTTCAAAGTCTAAGAATGCAAACAGAAATCAACTCACAGAGTATGAAGTATCGACATACGTCGAGAAGTAATTGATGTCTAAGTAAGTTTACATCGATTAGTTAACAAAATGTCATTTTTTTTGAATTCAGAGTTAAATCAGGCTGTGGTTAAGATAATGATTCAAATCAAGACGTTGCAGATTTAATTAAGGAATTAAAATGGTAAATTCTATAAGAAAGGAAAATCAAATTGGAATATTACAGTATTGCCATATTCAAAGAAAAGAGCCGTCAACTGAGGATTTGTATAAAAGGCTCTACAAAAACTTCTTCTTTCATTCTATTCTTCTTCCTCTCTTAGGAATTCGTCCGTCTCTTCTCTTCTCAACTGTTTTCTCTCATCTCAATCTTAAGCGTTGTTGCTGCTTTTCCCAGATCAAGAAGATATCTCACATTCTTCCTTCTCTCAAAGAATAATCAGATATCAAATCAAAGCCGTACTAAGCTTAATTCAAGATCCTCTCAGAACTTGTTGAAGAAATGATCATATTGTAGAAAATTCTGACTTCTCATCTTCATCAACTGCAAAGAGTTTGTAGAGTCCTTCTCTAAGAGATTCAGTGGTTTGGTTCTAAGAGACTCCTAAACAAAATACTCGATGGTTCTAAGAGTCTCTTTGTCAAAATATGTAGTAGTTCTTAGAATCTCCTTATCAAAAGATCTAGTGGACTATTTTTCAAGTTTCCTTATCAAAAGACTTTAGCCATTTGTGGATAGTTGATTCCTACCTTTAGTAGAAGAAAACGTACCCAATTTTAAGGGGAACCTCTATAAAACTTCTGGTGTCGTCTGGATGCTTTGCTCTATAGCTTAGATTTGTTTTTTATATTTATTTACTGCTCTATATACCTAATCTCTGAATCTGTGAATGATCTGTGATTGATTGTATAAAGAAGTTTTAAATACTCTATTCACACCACTTTAGAGTAATTCTCAGTCTATTTTCCATACTTTCAGTTGGTATCAGAGCAAAGTCAATCATAAAAAGGCTAACACCTCGATTAATAAAGATTCCAAAACTGAGAATAGATTCTTGTTAACAAAAACACAATCACGAGCTCTTTTAATTTATTCTGGGATATACATGACTTAGCGTTAACTTATTATACTAAATTTTAGTTTTAGAACATATAAATATATTTAGTATACATAAAAGTATTTTTTTATTTAGGAGATATGAAAATCCGATATTTTAAAATATCCCCGACATATCTCCTATTTTCAATATCCGACCTTTAAAAACTCAGTCTGACACGCCGCCGATATTCGATATTTATAACCTTGGTAAATATACGTTGAATACAAATCGATGTACATCGATGTTAACTCGACGACGCATGGACGACAACGTGAGATTTGAAAATTCTCAAAATTTACATGTTTTTCCACCCTTCATCCCTATTAAAAGAAGAATAGGTTTGAATGCTTTTGTTGTCATAAAGTAGGACAATTTATGAAGGATGATTGCTAAACTTCAATGGTCGTTATCCAGTCGAATTAACATTGACAGTGCACCAGTCGAAGTAATATAAAATGATGAATAAACACCGAGTATCGAATCACGTGGAGTGCAAGTGAAGATATGAGAGGGTCCTATGCCTTGAGCTATCTAAGCGAATAATTAATTTGGGGCTTTTCTAATTTTACAAATTACTTCTAGATCACTACATAAAAACACAAGAACATTCAAGGGACAAAAAGCTTCATTCCACCTTAACACAAATTAGGGCAAAACCTTTTTTATATCAAATAGCTAGAAAACCAAAGGAAGAGGAAGGAAGAGGCGAAGGTAACACCTACACCGCGAATACGCAGAGAACAAAGAGACTATTCCTCGGAGTGAGAGGAGAATTGCAGGTTGTCACTTCGGATTCTTAGGCAAGCCTTTGTTATCGTCCGGGATAAGGGAGGAGCTGTCACCAAACTCTCTCTCCACACTGTTCAAATCTCCACGTTGTTGATGCCAAGGCCTTCAAATCTCCATCTCTTCACTTAGAAATCCCTCCTTGAAGCTATGGTTGAGGTGGAAGAGGATTCTTCCCTTGGAAAAAGGGCTGAGGACATGCAAGGAGTGAGAAAACGGCGGTAAGAATGAACAGGATCGTCGTTCGACCTAGAATTTAATATTTTTATGAACAAGGAGAAGACCGCGCACGCCCGTGCGCATAGGGGTGCACGGGGCGCGCGCGAAGAACGACATAACATGCATATGAAAATTGCGAAATGGGCGTGCGCCCGACGCACGCGCGTACACGAAGAGGGCGCACATGCTCTCTCGGATCATCGATTTTCTAGGCAATGAACGCGCACTAGCATGAATAGTGCCCGCACGCATGTGCGCGAAGAAGGCGCACGCACGCTCTTGGATCACTGATATTATGCCAAAGAATGTGAATAGCGTGCGCACACACGTACCCGAAGAAATCACACGCACATGCTTATCTCAGGGATTCTGCAACATGCATAAAATGATCGAGCACACGCATGCTCATAAGGGCTCATGCGCGTGCGTGAAGACAATTGGGCAGAATCTCCCTAGGATAGGGGAAATGTCTACACCTGTAGGAAATGAATACAATACACCCAGATATCATGCAATAACAATATACGAATGAAAAACACAAAACCAAGCAAATGCAAAGTAAATGTCAATGAAATCAATGCAAAATGCAGGGTAAAACACTATATAAATTAGAGGTATCAAAGGACCGCTGGTATAATCAACCCCTCCAGTCACACAACATTCCTTTAGACAATCAAATTATAATGTCAATAGATTATTTCAAATAAACCATAGGCTCAAGCAAAGCCGAGTCTACTCTAATGTTTAATTGTCTTGCAGAAGTAATTCAGAAATATCACAACCAAGCTGTGGTATCTGGATAGTGGATGCTCTAGGCATATGACTGAAGATAAAAACTTGCTGGAAGAGTTTGTACATAAAGATGAACCCAAAGTAGTGTTTGGTGATTCAAGTTGTTGTCAAACTAAAGGATATAATGTTGTTAATGCTGGTGTAATAACCTTATCCAAAGTTGCTTATGTGGAATGTCTAAAGCACAATCTAAATAACATTAATTAATTATGTGATAAAGGTTATAAAGTAATCTTCACAAAAAATAGATGTTTGATAACTTACAATGTCTCATGAGTCATTGTTCTCTCAGATATAAGAAATGATAATGTTTATTTAGTAGATTTCTTCTTTAGTAGATCCGAGATTTGCTTGTTTAACACCTCAATTTCTAATACTGAACTATGACATAGAAGACTTGTACACTTGAATCTTAAAACAGTCTCAAAGATGTCAAAACATAGCTTAGTTAGAGGACTACCATGTTCAAAATATGTTAAAATGAAACCCTGTAGAGCTTGTCAATTAGGAAAGCAAACCAATGTTGCATTTAAAAATAAAATTTATAATAGTTCACCAAGACTTTTGTATTTGATCCACATGGATCTATTTGGACCGGTCTCTATCAATAACTTATGAAGAAAGTCATATTCTCTGGTTATTGTAGATGACTATTCAAGATACACTTGAGTTTTCTTTCTAAAGGTTACGTATGATACTTTCAAAGTCATCACAAATTTCATTAAACAAATCTAAAATGAGTTGAATAGTTCAATTGTACTGATTAGAAGTGATCATGACATTGAGTTTGGGTCCCATAGGATGAATAAATTCTATGAAGAGGAAGAGATCAATCATAGCTTTTCTGCTTCAAGAACCCCACAACAAAATGGAGTTGCTTAGTGAAAGAATAAAACACTCATTGAAAAATACATGACTTTACTTGCTGAAGCCAATCACCTATCTATTTTTGGATTAAGGCAGTTAACAATGCTTCTTATGTCTTGAATAAGAGTTTAATCCACAAGACCAAAGAAAAGACTATCAATTAGCTTTTGAAAGAAAAAATTTCAAATATTTCTTACTTAAACTTTTTTTGGTAGCAACGGTTATATATTGAACAATGGCAAGACTCATCTTGCAAAATTTGAACGAAAGGCTGGTGAAGGAATTTTCCTTAGATATTCACCTAAAGCAAAGCCCATAGATGTTTTAATAATAGAAGATTAAGTATTGAAGTGTCAATGCATATAATTTTTGATGAGACTAACATGTTTAATGAAGAAAAAAACATAAATGCTAATCCTAGTATGCAAGTTGAAGAAATTAATAAATAAATCAGCTAGTGCTTATGAAAGCTTTCAACCTAACATCAATTTAAGCACCCCTCTACAAAAATTAACAGAAATTTGCAAGAGTATTGAAGATGAAGAAGAACCACCGAGGGTTGATATACTATAACACTCTTCAGCTATTGTCCCAATACAAGTTGAAATTAGTGACATCAATTCACCTGAGTCTCAACCTGTTGATCTTTCTGCATCCCCTATTGTTGAAGAAAATAATATTGAGGCTACTTGACAAGTGGAAAGGATGGATCTTCCAAGAGGATTTGTAAATCTCAAGGATCACTATCACACAAGTGATATGCAACATATCAGATGTTCAAACTAGAAGTAAAATCTCAAATGAAGCTCTGTTCTTAAGCCTAAATGAAGCTTAAAAAGTTTGAAGATGTCAACAATGATCTTCACTGGATCATGACTATGTAGGAAGAGCTAGCCCAGTTTGAAAGTGTTATGAACCTACTTGAAGATCTAGGGAAGAAGGCTACTAGAGGAAGAAGAAGAAGGCTAGAGTTAGGGGAAGAAGAAGAATACACCTGAATATTAGATTGCATGCCTCCAAAAGAGGGGGGTTTGGGTATTTAAGTGAACCCCAATCCCCCTAGGGCCGGCCGGCCCCCATTGGGGCTGAACCGGTGCGGTTCAGCCCCCCTTTCTTATTTATCAGTTGCGGGCTGAACCGGATGGTTCAGCCCGGTCTTCTTCCGGCGCCTCTTTGGACCTCCTGGCGTATTTGTATCCTCGGAATCGAAGATCTAGGGAAGAAGGCTACTAGAGGAAGAAGAAGAAGGCTAGGGTTAGGGGAAGAAGAAGAATACCTGAATATTAGATTGCATGCCTCCAAAAGTAGGGGGATTGGGTATTTAAGTGAACCCCAATCCCCCTAGGGCCGGCCGGCCCCCATTGGGGCTGAACCGGTGCGGTTCAGCCCCCCTTTCTTATTTATCAGTTGCGGGCTGAACCAGATGGTTCAGCCCGGTCTTCTTCCGGCGCCTCTTTGGACCTCCTGGCGTATTTGTATCCTCGGAACCGAAGACCATCCGGGGGCATAACATTCCCCTCCCCATCAAGAGGCAGCTTGTCCTCAAGCTGAAAGTCGGGAAAGATCTCCCGAAACTCCAGGAAGTCCACCCACGTGTTGTGAGCCTCTGACAGATCCTTCCACTTAACCAGAACCTCTGAATGGTATTCCGTGCCGCGTTTCTTCCATCTGGACAGCAAGATAACCTCGGGGCTGGGACGAAGCTCGCCGGTCGTAGTGGCGGTAGGGAGGAAAGGAGTGACTGGAACTGCCGCTCCCAACTTCTTTTTCAGCAAGGATACATGAAAGGTCGGGTGAATGCGGGACTCCCCAGGAAGAGCAAGGGTATAAGCGACAGGTCCCACCCGATGAGTGATCCGAAACGGCCCATAGTATCGGGGGGCTAACTTCTGATTGGCCCGGCGAGCAACGGACAGCTGCCGGTACGGTTGGAGACGGAGGAAAACCTCATCCCCCACCTGAAACTCCCGCTCGGTCCTGTGCTTGTCGGCCTGTACTTTCATCCGCTCTTGGGCTGTATGGAGATTCTCCCGAAGGAGAGCCAAGGTCTGATCCCGATCCCGTAATGCCCGCTCCACTGCAGGGAGAGCTGTGCTACCCGGCTCGTAGGAACGCAGAGATGGGGGTGGCCTCCCGTAGATAATCTCAAAAGGGGCGAGCTTACTGGCCGTGTGGTACGAGGTGTTGTAGTTATACTCCGCCCAGTGGAGCCAACGTGTCCAAGAGCGAGGCTCATCCATAGCAAAGCATCGAAGGTATGTTTCCACCCCTCTATTCAGGACCTCCGTCTGGCCATCGGTCTGCGGATGGTGTGCGGTGCTCATACGTAATCGGGTGCCTTGTAGCCGGAAAAGTTCCTGCCAAAAGTTGCTGATGAAAACCGGATCTCGGTCGGAGATGATCGAACGAGGGAGGCCGTGTAAGCGAACCACCTCACGGGCAAAGAGCTCGGCAACTGTCTCCGCAGAATAGGGATGGCTGAGAGCTAGAAAATGGCCATACTTGGACAGCTTGTCAACAACAACCAAGATCACAGACTTGCCTTGTGACCGGGGCAAGCCGTCAATGAAATCCATCGAAACCGTCTCCCAAACCTGCTGAGGGACCTCTAAGGGAGTGAGCAGCCCCGCTGGCGACGTCGTCTCATACTTCTGACGCTGACAGATCTCGCACTGTTGCACGAAGCGCTGAACGTCCTTGTGCAATCCCTTCCAGAAGACATTGGCCCTGAGCCGCTGAAGAGTACGGAGCACGCCGGCATGTCCTCCGGACGGAGACGAGTGGAACTCGTGTAACATGACGTCCTTCCAGGGGGACGATGCTGGAATGACCACCCTCCCTCTGATACCACTTTGGGCCTCTCCACTTATGAGAAAGAGATGTTGGCAATATTGCATGCTGTGACGCTATGGCGACCGTATCTCCTGGGCCATCACTTCAAGGTTCGCACCGACCACCAGAGTCTGAAACATTTCCTGGATCAGCGGCTGGAGAGGGGCCATCGCTTTTAGATTGCATGCCTCCAAAAGAGGGGGGATTGGGTATTTAAGTGAACCCCAATCCCCCTAGGGCCGGCCGTCCCCCATTGGGGCTGAACCGGTGCGGTTCAGCCCCCCTTTCTTATTTATCAGTTGCGGGCTGAACCAGATGGTTCAGCCCGGTCTTCTTCCGGCGCCTCTTTAGACCCCCTGGCGTATTTGTATCCTCGGAACCGAAGACCATCCGGGGGCATAACAGAAAGAAATAAGATTTGGACTCTAGTAGAAAGACTAGAAAATTACTCAATCATTGGAACCAAGTGGGTAATTAGCAATAAGTTAGATGCAAAAGACATCATAGTAAGAAATATGTCTAGATTGGTTGCTCAAGGATACATGCAGGAAGACGGAATTGACTATGATCAAATATTTGCTTCTGTTGCACGGCTGGAAGCTATAAGGATATTCTTAGCATATGCAACACACAATAAGATTAAAGTGTTTCAGATGGATGCCCAAAGTGTCTTCCTAAATGATAAACTTCAAGAAAAAATATTATGTTGAGCAACCTCCAAGTTTTATCATTCCTAACCTCCCTTCTCATGTCTATAAATTAGGCTTCATTTGGGAGAGCGGCTGCGGTTGTAAAAGGAGCTGTTGTAAATGCAGGTTTGTAAATGGAGCTGTTAGAAACTGGATGCTGGAAATGAAGATCTGTTTGAGTAGTCTGTATTTGCAGAGTTGTTCAGAACGGAGAACCGTTTGGCAAAACAACGGTAACGTTTGATAAAATATTTTATTATTATAAAACTATATACTAATCTATTTTCTAATATATATATATATATCTATAAATAAATTAATGGTGGCGTTTGGCAAAGCTTCCCATGTTCCCTGTGCATGCAAAGCTTCCCATGTTCATCCCCATACATGCAAAGCTTCCCCTCTTCTTCCCTCCACCGACAAGCACGATATTAAGGACATGCGGGCCAAGGTGGAGCAACTCGAGCCCGATGCTAGGCGGGCATAAAAAGAGCTCGTCGTCAACCAGGGAGGCGGCGTCGGGACCGCCACACCGACAAGCATGATATGCGGAGGTTTAACAACTACAGAGGTTGAAGTAAAACTGCTCGGCCGAAGGCTTGGATGCCCTGGTTGAAGTAAAACAACATGTTCTTCCTTAGACGAAGACCTGGATGCAGCCAATCCATCCTTGGACGAAGACCTGGATGCCGTGAGAAGACAAGCCACCGGTAACCCACGTCGGGAGCCCTGGATGCCGGGAGAAGACAAGCCACGAAATTCCTCCCTTGACCTATAAACGTGGAGCAACTGGAGCATGGCAGCAGGGTTTGGGGACGCGGAGTTTTTCGGCACGTAGCTTTTAATGGCGTTTCCAAATACAGGCGGAAAAACAAATGAAATATGAAGGAGGCGGTACGTTTGACCCAAACGTACTGGCGTCTAACGCATTTCCAAATGAAGCCTTAGATAAATTCTTATATGGTCTTAAGTAAGCTCCAAGAGTTTGGTATGAGACCCTGTCTATTTTTTCTCTTTGAAAATTCAATTTTTAAACAAGAAATAGATTGAATTTTTTTTATAAGTACAGAGACAAATTATTCCTATTACGAATATATGTAGATGACATAATATTTGATTCTACTGATATAAAGCTATGCAAAAGGTTTACCAACTTGATGCAAATGAAGTTTAAAATGAGTAACATGAGGTAGCAATCCTATTTTCCAGGACTCTAAGTGAAAGAAAATGATGAAAATATTTTTATTTCACAGTCTAAATATATCAAAGAACTCATTAAAAAGTTTGACATAGAAAATGCTTGCACCATGAAAACCCATATGACTATTAATGATGTAATAAAAAAAGATGAGTCAGGTAAACCTGTAGATCAAAAGATTTATGAGCAATAATTTACCCACTTTTATATTCACAACAAGTAGACCAGACATTATGTTTGTCACACGTGTATGTGCTAAATATGAAGTGACTCCAAAAGAATCTCATCTCGCTCATGTTAAGAGGATTCTGAGGAATCTTAAAGAACATCTGAGCTTGGTTTGTGGTATCTTATAGAATCTGATTTGATTTAATTTGTTTTTTTTTTATATTTTGATTCTGCAGAATGTAAATTGGATAAAAAAGTACCACAAGAACATTCCAATTTCTAGGAGTTAGACTGATCTCATGATTTAGCAAGAAACAAACAACTGTTTCTTCATCTACAATTGAAGTTGAATATATCTCAGTTGGGAGTTGTTGTTTTCAACTCCTATGGATGCAAAACCAGTTACTTTATTATGACTGTAAGTATACCAAAACTCTTATTTTGTGACAACACAAATACAATTTCTATTGCACCAAATCCTATGGTGCTTAGCAGAACTAAGCATATTAAAATTAAGCATCATTTCTTTAGGATAATGTGGTGGAAGTAAAGATATCCTTAGCAAAAGGCGAATCAGAAGGCTGATCTCTTCACAAAACCTCTTGATGAAGTGAAGCATACTCATTTCATTCATGCCTTAGAGATGCTGGATGGTGTCCGCTAAAATGAAAATAAAAACTGTTACTTGACAACTTTTGACGTATGCTTACAAGCTATGAGACGTACGTTGATATCACAAAAGTATGTTTAGATAAGTCCCTGAACGTCGAATACTTATACAACATGCGTCGACAACTATTTGAAGTATGTTTATAGGTCTTTACGGATATTTAAGGAACAAGAAATCAGCTCTTGTCCCTATGCTCTTCTATTTAAATCCTTTTGTCTTCCCTCGCTTTTCTGTTTTCTTCTACTTTTACTTGCAAGAGAGAAATGACAAAGATTAACATCGTCTTTGACATGGATTTAGAATCCTTCAGGGATGCTGCAACAAAGTTTCGAGATGTTCTGATGCTCTTCGAAGAATATGAGCTAAATAAGTTCCTTTCTCACAGAGAATTTTTGTTCGAACGAGAAATTCGAGAGCTTCACGGTTCAGCGAGAACACAAGATACTGATCAGATTCTAGCAACAATTAAGGGCACTACAATTAAAATTTTGACAGAAGAGATAACGAATAATTTTGAGTTTGATAAAGAAGTCGAAGACTAGGATATCTCAGATAAAGATCTCAAGAATGCACTGTCTATGATGAAGTTTACCGGCAAGAAAGCATCAAATATTAAACGGATGAATGTATTTGAGGCCTACAAGTTTATAGTCTATTTGTTGGGAAAGTAATGTTATGCAATATTTCTGCCCACGATGCAATTACAAACGAACATTTGAGGATTATAACCTGCTTAATCCTAAAGAGAAAGGTGAATTAGGCAAAGTTTTTGTTGAGAATGATTAGAAAGAAACTAGTGCAACCCATAGTACCTTACGGTAGGTCTTTAAGTCTAATTCTGTTCTCCTCTTATCCTTCCATTTTGGCTCAACAGGTACTCGCATACCTTATGGCAAGAGGCTTTTAATTGCTCTTTTAATCAAATGGAAGAGGCACGTTCCAAAAATTAAGCCTATTTCCATGCCCGAGTCTTCCTCTCCACATTCCACTTCCCAAGCTCACATTTCACCTCCTTCTCCACCCTCTGCATTTCTTCCTACCTCTCAAGCAATATCTTCTCCTCCACCATTCTTTCCTTCTCCAACTCCTATGCAAACCTCTTCATCACCTTCCATACCTATACCACAAAGTACAATGTTACAAATGCGGAGGAGGGAGAAGGACGTCCACCCGTGTGTTGTCTTAAATGTCCTCAGACATGTCTGAGATGTCACTCGACATGTCTTTTTTAGGGCAAAACGATATGTTTTTCTAAAAAAAATTAGATTATGTCCTTTTGCAAAATATAAGCCGACATATCCGATTTTTTTCTATATATCGTCCGTCATGAATTTAAATATATCGTCTGCTATTTTATTCTTTGTTATATTAGCAGACTAGCAATATTGATAGGTACCCCTTAATCCGGGTTGCGAATAGCCAAAACATCCGCCTCATTTGGTGGAGGAAATGAGGTTAACCAAAGTAAACCCGACTAGCCCCGTAACCACCTAATATGTGGTGCAAATAGTAAGATCCCCCATCATGGGGGTGTAAATAGTAAAATCCCACATCATGAGGGTGCAAATAGTGAAATCCTCCATCATTGGGTGTAAATAGTAAAATCACCCACAATGAGGTGCAAATAGTAAAACCTCCCATCATGGGGATGTAAATAGTAAAATCCCCCATCACGCGGTATAGATAGTAAAATCTCAAAACATAGGGGTGCAAATAGTAAAATCCTCCAACATGAGGTGCAAATAGTTAATTCCCTCATCGTGCGGTGCAAATAGTAAAATCCTCCAACATGGGGGTGCAAATAGCGAATTCCCTCGTCGTGCGGTGCAAATAGTAAAATCCTCATCATGGGGGGCAAATAGTAAATTCCTCTAAACCGGTGTGCGTATAACACATAAATTGGTTATGGTGTGTGGGTAGCCGCATTAGCACCATAACCACCGTAACCACCCATTATGGGTGGGTGTAAATATCCGAAATCATATTGGCCTGCGCGTAGTAAATTATTATGAAATATGTGTATTAATGTATATGAAACCGGGCTGCAAATAACATTTATGGTGGTTACGACCTGCAAATAACAATTATGGTGGTTACGACCTGCGAATAACCGCATAACTACCGTAACCACCTCTGGGGCTTATAAATAGAACCCCAAAGCTTCTCTCTTTTCCATCCTTTTCTCCTCCTCCTTCCTCTTTCTATTGAAGATCTCCTTCCTCTTCTTCCTTCGAAGATCTCCTTCGCCTTTGAAGAATCCTTCGAAGATCTTCGAGCGTCTTTGAAGATCTTCGAGCGCCTTGAAGATCCCATGAAGGCGTTCGTCCTTCTTCGAGCGAGCATTCCGCTCCAAGCGCGCCTCCGTGCGCTCCGCTCTTAAGACCGCTCCAAGTGCGCCTCGGTGCGCCCCGTTCCAAGCGCGCCTCCGCGCGCCCCGCTCCAAGCGCGCCTCCGCGCGCCCCGCTCCAAGCGCGCCTCCGCACGCCCCTCTCCAAGCGCGCCTCCGCGCGCCCGGCTCCAAGCGCGCCACCGCGCGCCCCGCTCCAAGCAATTCTTCGTGCGCTCCGCTCTAAAGACCGCTCCAAGCGCACCTCCGAGGCGCTACGGTCCAAGTGCGCCTCCATGCGCTTTGCTCCAAACACGCCTTCGTGCGCTCCGCTCTCAAAACCGCTCCAAGCGCGCCACCGCGCATCCAGCATCAAAGACTCTGCCCACTCAAGAACAAGCGTTCCAGCCATCAGCAAGACCAACACTTCAGACTCCTATCACGCAGTAGGAGACAAGCCGCAGAGACAAAGGCGTGCAGAGCACACCGATCCGACCTCCAAGTAGCAGTCGAAGACTCCAGAGCGCTCAGAGCGCATCATTCCCTTTGGCGACATGAGAAAGACTTAGCTCCGTGAGCGGTGGCCTGTCACCCTTCGAGCACCTCTCTCCCTCTCTCTACCAACAATTGTAATGAGGAGCGACCTGTCGCCCTCGCCTTCTCTTAAAAGGCTCTGTACGACGCCAACAAATAGTGAAGTTTGGTCGGCACAGCTCCGATCACGTGGTTTTTCACCCATTTGACGGGTTTTCCACATAAAAAAATTGCCTTGTCAGCTTTCCCTTTTTCTGTGACTGTTTGCGCGCTCGAACACTCCCGGGCTAAGACGGCCCAATTTAGTCCGGTCTACCGGAGCTTTGAGTGATCCACAACAGTTTGGCGCCGTCTGTGGGAACGGAGTTCCCCCAAATCTTGAAGAAGACTCTGAAGACAGTACCCACTGCACAACGGTACTCGTGACTAGAGATCATGGCAGGAAAAGCCATCCGCACATGTGAAGAATCAATCCTCGGGGGGGGGGGGGGGGCATGCTGATCTAGCTCCCCTCTACTCGGTTATCAGCAAACCCGAAGGAGAGCTCTCCAGTACAAATGTACAAGACCGCGGGGCCTGTCCTGATGGAGGGTCTGAAGCTCAGTATCACCGCCACAACCCTGAAACGGCAGACCATGAGCCTGCTGACGCGGAGCTCACACGCGAAGAAGTTCGTGACATAATTTTTGAAGAACACGAACAAGCTAGGCAACGTGCCCCGCTTTGGCCCCCCACCCACTCCATCGTCGCTCACCGTTCACACCTTAGGTTCTTGCATATATCCAATCCCCCTTGGCTTCAAGCTCCAAAAAATTGAGACATACGACGGAGCGGGCGACCCATCGGAGCACGTCAGACACTTCGCGATCATGATGCAACTCTGCAATGCCCCAGATCCACTGTTGTGTCAGGCATTCCCGGCGACTTTGAAAGGACTGGCTCGCACCTGGTTCTTATCCCTGAAGAAGGGAGAAATCAAGAATTTCGCAGAACTGACTCAGCAATTCACGGACCAGTTCATCGATAGCTGCCGGATAGTCAAAGATCCCTCCCACCAGGCCGGGATCCGTCAAAAGGAAGGGGAAACCCTTAAAGATTTCTTCCGCCATTTCAACTGAGGCACGAAAAATTCCTGGGGTAAAACCGGAGCTCCTACGAGGGTTTCTCCTCGGAGGGCTCCACCCTGGTGGCTTCCACTCCACACTAATACGGGAGACTATACCCAGCTACCCCGATCTCGTTCAACGGATCGACGCCCAGATCGCCGCCGATGAAGCAATTAAAGCACATCAATAACAGTTTGACAGAGACATGAAGAGGCGGAGGGAGCAAGAGACTTCATCAGCCTTCGAGAGGAGCAATGAATGTCATGGCAACTCACAACCTCGACAGCGCCAGAGAAACACGCCCTTCTATACCTCCAGAGCAAACATACTCCACGCATTCAAAGGCAACTAGGCGCTCCGCGAGCCCAGACCCCTCGCTAAAAACACGGGGGATCAGACGAAATACTGCGAGTTCCACCATGGACAAGGACATGACACGGAAAATTGCTCCAAGCTTAAGGATGAAATCGAGCGTCTCTCCAAACAAGGCCTAATAGGGAAATTCCTACGAGACTAGACACCGGTTTGGCCAGCAGGAGATCAGCTAGCGGACTGCCAGGAGGGATTGGGGAGCAACCCTTAAGACGGATATACCTGGAGAAAGCTTCGTACCTATCAGCGGGGTTACACCCGCACCACTGAAATATTTTACCAACTTTATTTTTCTAAAAATACTGTGTAAATTACCACTGTGACTAATAACATTTAAAGTTGGTTATTTCAGGCCTGTAGAAGACAATCATCGTTCGCGCTACCAAAACTACATATTCACGTCACCCAAATGAAAGGACGTCTATTTGCATTAACAGCAACTGCCTCCGGGCAGCGCCCTATATTAACAGCGACTGCCACCGGGCAGCGCGCTATATTAACAGCGACTGCCTCCGGGCAGCGCGCTATATTAACAGCGACTGCCTCCGGGCAGCGCGCTATATTAACAGCAACTGCCTCCGAGCAACACGCTATATTAACAGCAACTGCTTCCGGGCAGCGCGCTATATTAACAGCAACTGCCTCCGGGCAGCGCGCTATATTAACAGCAACTGCCTCCGGGCAGCGCGCTATATTAACAACAACTGCCTCCGGGCAGCGCGCTATATTAACAGCAACTGGCCCTCCGGGCAGCGCGCTATATTAACAGCAACTGCCTCCGGGCAGAGCGCTATATTAACAGCAACTGCTTCCGGGCAGCGCACTATATTAACAGCAACTGCCTCCGAGCAGCGCGCTATATTAACAGCAACTGTCTCCGGGCAGCGCGCTATATTAACATCAACTGCCTCCGGGCAGCGCTCACATCAACCTCTCACTACCGCTGATCGAAGGTCCGTCTTTCTCCCCGCAGTAGGTTGCAGCGTCGCCAGGGCCTGCCCCTCGCGCTCGCAAACGGTTCGAAGCGTCTGCCCTTCACCGCTACTATCAACGACATCCCCCAGGACGGTAACGCGAACCTCTCACTAGGCTCGAATCGTCCGACACTCGCCTACGTAGTAGGTTCCAACACCACCTGAGTCTCGTCCTATAAACCGCGTCGCCAGGGCCCGCCCCCACTTATGCTCGCAAACGGTTCGAAGCGTCTCCCCTTCACCGCTACTATCAACGACATCTCCCGGGCCGGTAATCCGGACCCCTCACTACTCGGCTTGAAGCGTCCACCCTTCGCCCACGTAGTAGGTTCCAACACCACCCGGGTCTCGTCCTCAAACGCCACTCTCAGCGACATCCCTCAGTTCGGTAATCCGGACCTCCCACTACTCGGCTCGAAGCGTCTGCCCTTCACCCACGTAGTAGGTTCCAACACCACCTGGGTCTCGTCCTCCAAACGCCAACATCAATGAAGCAAAACACAGTTGACCGCGCAAAATGTCGGTTCCAACACCACAAAAGCTCTACTACTACAAGCAAGTACTCAAAGCTAGAACAATAGGCAAACAATCAAGCAATGCTCAAGGAGAGACCAAAGCTCCGTAAACAGAGTACAAAGTCAATGCATAATGCAAACGTGCAAAGAAACAATAAAGGCGGAGCCACGTCTCATCCACATCAACACCAGAGTCCCTCTCTCAGTCTTAAAGAGACCTCCGATATCAAACTCGGCTACATCTCAGCACACCCCGCGCGCACAACGCGCATGCAGCCTTCCCGCGCGCGCGCAGCGCCCGAGCGAACCCCCCGCATGCGCAGAGCGCGCGGGCGTAAGCCCCGCGCGCTGGAGCACTCCCCGCGGGCGCACAATGCGCGGAAGCACTCCTCGTGCGCGCAGCGTGCGGGCAGCCTTCCCGTGCGCACCTCGCGCGCGAGCGCTCGCCCCGCGCGCACCCCACGTGCTCACAGCACGCAGGCGTACGACCCGCGCGCTCATAGCGCGCGGGAGCACTTCCCGCGCGTGCACAGCGCGCGGAAGCACTCCCCGCACGTGCACAGCGCGCGGAAGCACTCCCCTCGCGCGCACAGCGCGCGGGCGTACGTCCTGCGCGCGCACAATGCGCGGGCACGCTCCCCGCGCGGGCGCAGCGTGCGGGCAGCCTTCCCGCGCGCACCTCGCGCCCTGGCGCTCGCCTCGCGCTCTGGCGCTCGCCTCGCGCGCACCCCGCACGCTCACAATGCGCGAGCAGCACGCGGGCGCACTCCCCGTGCGCACACAGTGCATAGGCGGCCCTCTTCACGCGCGCAACGTGCGGGCACCCCTTCCGCGTGCGCGCAGCCCGCTGACGCACCTTCTTCACACCATTTCCAGCACACGATACACCCCATGTAAGTTCCTCCCTCTGCTCCTCCCGTGCATCTTGCTATGCGCACAGCCGCAAGCAAGCTCTTCGCTCGGTGGCTAGCCTATCTTGTGCACCTCTTAGACATTTAGTCATACGAACACCACCGTTAAACATTATGTGCGTCATTCAGATTTCGAGTAAAAGTCCCCGCCCCCATTCACTTCGACTCGAAGTTGCGAGGACTTTGGGGGCAAATGATAGGTACCCCTTAATCCGGCTTGCGAATAACCAAAGCATCCGCCTCATTTGGTGGAGGAAATGAGGTTAACCAAAGTAAACCCGATTAGCCCCGTAACCACCTAGTATGTGGTGCAAATTGTAAGATCCCCCATCATGGGGGTGTAAATAGTAAAATCCCACATCATGAGGGTGCAAATAGTGAAATCCTCCATTATGAGGGTGCAAATAGTGAAATCCTCCATCATTGGGTGTAAATAGTAAAATCTCCCACCATGAGGTGCAAATAGTAAAATACCCCATCATGGGGGTGAAAATAATAAAATCCCCCATCACGCGGTGCAGATAGCAAAATCTCACAACATAGGGGTGCAAATAGTAAAATCCTCAAACTTGGGGTGCAAATAGTGAATTCCCTCATCGTGCGGTGCAAATAGTAAAATCCTCCAATATGGGAGGTGCAAATAGTGAATTCCCTCGTCGTGCGGTGCAAATAGTAAAATCCTCTATCATGGGGGTGCAAATAGTAAATTCCTCCAAACCGGTGTGCGTATAACACAAATTGGTTATGGTGTGCGGGTAGCCGCATTACCACCATAACCACTATAATCACCCATTATGGGTGGGTGTAAATATCCGAAATCATATCGGCCCGCGCGTAGTAAATTATTATGAAATATGTGTATTAATGTATATGAAACTGGCTGCAAATAACATTTATGGTGGTTACGACCTGCAAATAACAATTATGGTGGTTACGGCCTGCGAATAAACGCATAACTACCGTAACCACCTCTGGGGCTTATAAATAGAACCCCAAGGCTTCTCTCTTTTCCATCCTTTTCTCCTCCTTCCTCTTTCTCTTGAAGATCTCCTTCCTCTTCCTCCTTCGAAGATCTCCTTCACCTTCGAATAATCTTTCGAAGATCTTCGAGCGTCTTTGAAGATCTTCGCGCGCCTTGAAGATCCCACGAAGGCGTTCGTCCTTCTTCGAGCGAGCATTCCGCTCCAAGCGCGCCTCCGTGCGCTCCGCTCTCAAGACCGCTCTAAGTGCGCCTCCGTGCGCTCCGCTCCAAGCGCGCCTCCGCGCGCTCCGCTCCAAGCGCGCCTCCGCGCGCTCCGCTCCAAGCGCGCCTCCGCGCGCTCCGCTCCAAGCGCGCCCCGCTCCAAGCGCGCCTCCGCGCGCCCTCGCTCCAAGCGCGCCTCCGTGCACCTCGCTCCAAGCGCGCCTCCGTGCGCCCCGCTCCAAGCGCGCCTCCGTGCGCCCCGCTCCAAGCGCGCCTCCGTGCGCCCCGCTCCAAGCGCGCCTCCGTGCGCCCCGCTCCAAGCGCGCCTCCGTGCGCCCCGCTCCAAGCGCGCCTCCGTGCGCCCCGCTCCAAGCGCGCCTCCGAGGCGCTACGCTCCAAGCGCGCCTCCGTGCGCTTTGGTCCAGGCGCGCCTTCGTGCACTCCGTTCTCAAGATTGCTCCAAGCGCGCCACCGCGCATCCAGCATCAAACACTCTGCCCACTCAAGAACAAGCGTTCCAGCCATCAGCAAGACCAGCACTTCAGACTCCTATCACGCAGCAGGAGACAAGCCGCGGAGACAAAGGCGTGCAAAGCACACCGATCCGACCTTCAAGTAGCAGTCGAAGACTCCAGAGCGCTCAGAGCGCATCATTCCCTTTGGCGGCAGGAGAAAGACTTAGCTCGGTGAGCGGTGGCCTGTCACCCTTCGAGCACCTCTCTCTCTCTCTCTCCCAACAATTGTAACGAGGAGCGGTCTGTCGCCCTCGCCTTCTCTTAAAAGGCTCTGTACAACGCCAACAAATAGTGAAGTTTGGTCGGCACAGCTCCGACCACGTGATTTTTCACCCAGTTGACGAGTTTTCCACGTTAAAAAAATTGTTTTGTCAGCTTTCCCTTTTTCTGTGACTGTTTGCGCGCTCAAACACTCCCGGGCTAAGGCGACCCAATTTAATCCGGTCTACCGGAGCCTTGAGTGATCCACAACAAGTATATATTTAAATCACCTATATATATTATATTATGTATGTTTAAATCGATTAGACTTATTGCTTTGATTTTTTAACGTTTTATTCTTACAACCAATTTTGTATAATTATTGTATAATATTAAATATATTTTACAATGTATCATTTTGTATTTGTTAATAATATTTTATCTTAGATACTATTTGATTTTATTTTGTAATATAAATGACTCATTTTTTAATCTATTTGTTATATATTTTTCTACTTTTATACATATAATTATAGTTTGTATACATAAAAATAAAAAAAATTATTTATAAGATATGGAAATCCGATATTTTAAAATATCCCCGACATGTCTCCGACTTCCGACATTTAAAAACTCAATTTGATACGTCGCCGACATCCGATATTTACAACCTTGCCCGTGTGGTGGGTTTATCGACGTCGCGAGGTACCTGCGAGCGACACGCGACGGAAGGTTCTTAAGTGACGTGAAGGGTCGGACAACGACTTGTATCTTTATTTGCAATGTTATATTTGGAATTGGCACTATATAAACCGAAGAGGCATGCATTATCTTCATCTTGGAGTTGAATGAAAAAGTGGAACCTTAGGGGTTAAATTCTCAATTTTTTTCTCTTCTCTTTCTCTAATTTCTCTCATGGGGATCCTTCTTTCCGATCTGTAACATTTGGTCTCACGGAACCGGATGGTGGTCTCGGCCAACGGCCACCGCTGAGACGTTCAGTTCACAGTTGGAGATATGGTGTTTGTCAAGCTCCGCCCACACCGCCAGGTTTCAGTGACCCCGAGGGCCCATTCCAAGTTAGCGACCAAGTTCTACGGGCCATTTGAGATTGTAGCCAGCGTTGGCATGCAAGCATATTGCCCCCACCTTCACCCTCACAGTCGTATCCACCCGGTGTTTCACGTGTCCCAGCTGAAGCGAGTCATTGGTGACCATCCTGTCGAGGCGACAGTGCCTATGCCCGCTCCTGGTATCACCCCATCAGTTTTCCTTCCCCAGCGCATTTCAGACACACATACGATCCATCGCGTAGAGATTCTGGTCCAGCAGGTCTTGGTGCTCTGGCATGATCGCCGACCTTCAGAGACCACATGGGTGGACAGGTCAGATCTTCGTACTCAGTTTCTAGATTTCTGCCTTGAGGACAAGACGAATTTTCTAGAGGGAGGCATTGGTACGGATGCAGTGGAGGGAGAAAGACGTCCACTGTCCACCGGTGTGGAGGGTTTACCGACGTCGCGAGGAAGCCGCGAGCGACGCGTCGGCGGAAGGTTCTTAAATGACGCAAAGGGCCGAGCAACGACTCCCTAGTGACAAAGTCAAGAAGGGAGAGAAAGTCTGTTCTCCCAAAGAGACTCCCTAGTGACAACTTCGGTCTGCAAGGTTTTAAAACTAAGCAAAGATTCATGAGGAGAGTTAAAGAAGTCTACCCCATAGTCCCTCAGGTTAAAAGGAAAATTTGTAAAGAACAAACACTATTCTTTTCACTTTTTTTTTTGGATAAATGGTGGGTAGTCCAAGCAAATTTGAAAGGGGCGAGTCAAGCTCACTTAAAAGGAAACTAGACAGTGTTGATTTTGACACTATTGTTCAAACTAGTTATAAGAAGATCAAACTTGATATAACCAAGTCAAATGATGTTCTTGTTCTTAAAGGAGGCTCTCATCCTGTGACACTCATTCCTGAACCAGATGTTAAGATTACCAGGAAATCTGTTGCACAGATTAATAGAGAGGAGGTAACAATTATCAAAGATAAACAAAGGGTGAAGGCCGGGAAGCCAAGTACTGAAATGATAACTATTAAAAGAATGGTTGCAGAGATAAAAAGAACAGGGTGGACTTTGAATGAGGTCTATCCTAGTGCTTCTAAGGACGTGAGAAAATTGATAAGCATCATAAGATATCAGAAAGTCAATCCAGACAAGATAAAAGAAAGTTACATTGCATATATATCTGTTACAAAAGAAAGATTACTTGTTGCCTTACATGATTTCCTGGTAAGAAAACTGGCAACGGTATAAAAAGGATAATTTTATTGGCAGCCCAGGTTTAGATATTGGCAAACCAATTATTTTAAGAACACTCTCATTTTTGTCTTCAAAATTAGACCTATTGGCAGCCCAACCATAAACCACCGCCCCCATGGAAATCCCTCTCAATCCTATTCGCGATACCCGAATCCCGAACTTCTTCCTCGTCAATCATGCACGTCGTTCGCCTACCCGGTTGCCAACGCCACTCGCCACCTCCGCTGGACGCCCCTAACCGCCTCTCAGCACCGCCGGTTGCTCCTTCCCCAAATCTAGGTGATTTCGCAAGTTCACTTTCAGATTTCTACCTAAATCAAGTTTTTTTTTTTCTGCCCTCTCTAGATTTTCTAACTACTTTCTGTGGATTGAGCCTCTTCCATAGAATATATGTGTGCAGACTTATGAGCTATGGCTTCCAAGTTCTGACTCCGCCTCTAAGTCCGCCTCCCCACAGAAGCAGAAACGTCGACAGCTATCGACCTCCTCACAGCTTTGCCATCGTTCAACTTCGATTCATGTGAAGTTGTTGTCGACGATAGCATACCGAATCGCCATCGTTCAACTTCAGTAAATTTAGGGGAATTTCAATGTTTATCGTAGTTTTTCAATGTGTTTTCAGTGATTTCAGCAATTTTGGAAAAAAATCTATTGAATTTAGTTTTATTAGGCAGGTGAAATCTTTATGAATTTAAATTTTTTTATTTTTCTCTTGATCTGCCATTAAAATAATGGTCCGTGTTTGTATTTTCGCGATCTGCCATTAACAATGAGCTGCCATTAGCATAAATAGATTTGCCAATAACACCAGCCTATAAAAAGTAGAGCCCTCTCTAGCATTTGAAACTTTCTTTTTGTGTCTTGTTGTAAAAAAGAAAAGAGAAAAATTTAAGGGCTCTTGTTGGGATTAATAGTAAAGATTCTATTCTCTCTAAGATTAATTCCCTATATCTTCTCAATCTCCTTAACTTTTTCTTTCTTCTGTCTATAAAATTACTTAATTTTCTTATAAAATCAGCTACATTAAATAGGGGAGATTGTTGTGAAAAATTTCTTAATTTGAGATATCATATTAATTAAGTGATTTAGGATATGCCTTTTGTCTTGTATAGAAAGACATTGTCTGTTTTTTACTTCATAGGTAACAGACAGAAGATCAGCTGAATGGGTATAACCAAAGTTGAAAGTTCACTACTTACGTCGATAAGTAATTGATTGACGTCGAGAAATAATCGATGCACGTCGAGAAATAATCGATGCACGTCGAGAAATAATCGATGCACGTCGAGAAATAATCAATGCACGTCGAGAAGTAATCGATGCGCGTCGATAACGAACTCTGCTTACGCCGAGAAGTAATCGGCGTACGTTGATAATGAATTCAACTTACGTTGACTTCTTCATAGTCTAAGTATGCAAGCAGAAACCAGCTCACAGAGTATGAAGTATCGACATACGTCGAGAAGAAATCGACTTATAAGTAAGCTTACATCGATTAGTTAACATAATGACAATTCTAAATTCAGAGTTAAACCAGACTGTGCTTATGATAATGATTCAAATCAAACCGTTGCAGATTTAATTAAGGAGGAAATTAAGATGGTATATTTTATCAGAAAGGATAATCGGATTTGGAATATTACAGTATTACAATATTCAA
The DNA here is from genome assembly GCA_033032865.1 of Dactylorhiza incarnata. Classification (NCBI taxonomy): domain Eukaryota; kingdom Viridiplantae; phylum Streptophyta; class Magnoliopsida; order Asparagales; family Orchidaceae; genus Dactylorhiza; species Dactylorhiza incarnata. Next base: position 14,486,628 of record JAWHQI010000012.1, on the reverse strand, counting down.
AGAAAAGAGATGTCGACTAAGGATATGTATAGAAGGCTCTACAGAAAGGAATTAACATCTTCTTCTTCTCTCATTCTATTCTTCTTCCTCTCTCAAGAATTATTCTGTTTCTTCTTTTCTCGACTGTTTTCTCTCATCCCAGTCTGAAGGGCTGCTACTGCTTTCCCCAGATCAAGAAGATATCCCACATTGTTCTTTCTTCTCTTAAAGAATAATCAGATCTCAGATCAAGGCCGTATCCACACAAAGCTTAATTCAAGATGCTCTAAGAACTTGTTGAGGACATTATTATATTGTGGAAAGTCCAGACTTCTCATCTTCATTAACTACAAAGAATTTTAGAATCCCTCTCTAAAGGATTCAATGTGTTTGGTTTTAAGAGTTTTCTTACCAAAAAACTTAGTGATTCTAAGAGTCTCTTTGTCAAAATACTCAGTGGTTCTTAAAATCTTCTTATCAAAAGATTCAGTGGACTGTTTCTTTAAGTCTCTTTATCAAAAGACTGCAGTTATTAGTGGATTCCTACCTTTGGTAGAAGATGAGACATACCTAATTTTAAGGGAAACCTCTATAAAACTTCCTGTGTTGCTTGAATGCTTTGCTCTATAACTTAAAATTGTTTTTCTATTTTTATTTACTGCTCTGTATACATAATCTGTGAATGATCTATGATTGATTGTGTGAAGAAGTTTTAAATATTCTATTCACTCCCCTTCCAGAGTAATTCTCAGTTTGTTTTCCGCACTTTTAGAGTGCTTGTGTTTTCTCTCATTAGCTTCATATGAAAGTTGTTCTTAAATAGTTAAGGATTCAAGCTGTGATGTGACTGAATATGATGAAAAACCTCTTTGAAAATATCTGACAAGTGGTTAATTAAAGGAGGTGGTAGTATAAGTTGGACATGTAATTTTTGTGGCAAGTTGTACAAAAGCTCATACACTCGTGTGAAGGGTCATTTGTTGAAGATTAAGAGTAGCGGAATCAGAGCATGTACCAATATTCTGGTTCCACATATAAGGACATGATAAAGGAAGATCACGATGCTCAAGAGCATATAAGGACATGATAAAGGAAGTTAACGATGCTTAAGAGCTTATTGATTGACGACTTCCAAAATTGATACCAGTGGTTCCTAGTACTTTAAGTGGAGTTAAAAGTATTGAAAGTGTTTGTGATAAACGGAGAAAAAATGATGATCCAAGCGGAAGTGACAAGAATCCAATATCTAGTGCATTCAATAAGGAGGGTAAAGCTCATTTGGATGCCTTAATTGCTAGAGCATTTTATTCTTCATGGTTGTCATCAATCTAGCTGGAAATCCGTATTGGAGAGAATCATACACCTTTGCCGCTAGTCATAATCTTGCTGAAAATGCACCACCAGTATATAATTCATTGAGAATCACCATGTTGTTGAAGGAGAAGATAAAAATTGAAAGAAGATGAACTCCTATACGAGGGATATGGGTTGAGGGTGTTAGCATTATAAATGGCGGATGGAGTGAAGAGTAGCGGAATCGGAGCATGTACCAATATTCCGGTTCCACATATAAGGACATGATAAAGGAAGATAACGATGCTCAAGAGTCAAGAGCATATAAGGACATGATAAAGGAAGTTAACGATGCTTAAGAGCTTATTGATTGGCGACTTCCAAAATTGATACCAGTGGTTCCTAGTACTTTAAGTGGAGTTAAAAGTGTTGAAAGTGTTGGTGATAAACGGAGAAAAAATGATGATCCAAGCGGAAGTGACAAGAATCCAATATCTAGTGCATTCAATAAGGAGGGTAAAACTCATTTGGATGCCTTAATTGCTAGAGCATTTTATTCTTCATGGTTGTCATCAATCTAGCTGGAAATCCGTATTGGAGAGAATCATACACCTTTGCTGCTAGTCATAATCTTGCTGGAAATGCACCACCCGTATATAATTCATTGAGAATCACCTTGTTGTTGAAGGAGAAGATAAAAATTGAAAGAAGATGAACTCCTATACGAGGGATATGGGTTGAGGGTGTTAGCATTATAAACGGCGGATGGAGTGATCCAGATAGACGATCACTCATCAATTTTATGGTAATAATGGATTCAAAAGCAATGTTCTTGAAGGCGGTTGATTGTTAATATTGTTAAGGCTAAAGCAAATATTGTTTAAGTTATGACGGATAATGCGACAAATTACAAGAGTGCGGGGCAACTAATTGAGAATGAGTTTCCATCAATTTTCTGAACTCCTTGTGTGGTGCACACTCTCAATTCAGCTTTGAAGAATATATGTATCGCTAAGAATTTGGAGAATAATGCAGCTATATATGAAGAATGCTCATGGATTATCAATATAAGTGATGATTCGCTTTTGCGATACGGATAAACATTGTCTTCGTTTAATATATAATATGTGAGACAGAATGATTGAAAGGGTGAAGAAGGCTATATATGTGCATGAGAGGAAAAGAGAAGAAGATGCATCTACTTTTTTGGAGGTAGTGCATGCTATTCTTGTGGATTGTTGGAACAAGAATAACACTCCACTCCATTGCTTTGGGCATTCATTAAATCCAAGTTAATTATCCTTTTTAATTATAAATTTATATTTTTATGCCTGTTGTATTATTGATTTTTCTAATTTAACATTTTTTTGATTATTTTACTAAATATTATAGTGAATAATGGCTAGCGGAGGATCCAAATATATTTGCTCCTCATAAAAATTCGGAAGTTAGTAAGAAAAGGGTTAAATGCTTGACAAAATATTTTCCAACCTTAATGGATCGAAAAGTGGTCGCCAAGGATTATGCGGAATTCATTGACAAATCGAGGGATTTTAATGACTATGATTCAATTCAAATCATTATCTCCTAGATCCAAAGACTTGGTGGATTAATTATAGTTCGCCGCTTCAAACCCCGGCCTTGTAGCTACTAGTGCAACTATCTTCTTCTTCATGTGCTGTGAGAAATTGGAGTACTTACTCCTTTATCTATTCAATGAAAATGAACAGAATCACACCGCAATGTGCCGAAGATTTAGTAAGTATCCATAGCAATCTTCGACTTTTTTTCTAGAAGAGATCAAAAATACAATGAATGAGAGTCTATGTTATGGAATATTGCGGGCAATGACTTTGAGTCATTCGAAGATGTAGGTACACTTGAGATAGCTAATCTATCATTTGATGAACCTAGGTTAGAGCTCTCGATTATGGAAGAAGATGATGAAGTTGATATTCTAGGAGAGAATGCTTAATTTTTAAACTATTAATATTTTGCATGTGAATGTAATGATACAAAGTTGATATTCTTGGAGAGAATGTTAAATTTCTAAACTATTAATATTTTGCATGCGAATGTAATGATACATTGATCAATTGTTGTAATGATGTGGACATGTGGTACATTGGTCTTTATAGTGCTCGTCTCTTTGACTCTTTTCTACATTTTTTATAGCATTATATGAAAAGCAAATTATATATAACGATCGAGTACGACCGTATATTATACTTTAAAGCTATAATTTGTACCTGTTTTTTGTCTCTTTGACTCTTCGTCTTATAAAATTATTTTCTTTATAATTCAAGATAATTACATTTAGTTTGTTAGTTGTCTTATTTTCATATTAATTAATATTTATACTTGAATAATTTGATTTTTTTTAACCGTATCCCGTATCCTTGTTTTTTTAAATCACGTTTCTCGTATCTGCTTCGTATCGTATCCCGTCCCCATCCCCGTGCTACATAGCCGACTACTATTTCACAAATTCGTTTGAGGCAAAAAATGCTTTAAATGTCGTGCTTTGTACAAATTATGACAAACAACTTGAAAATAATGAACTTTTAGTTTGAATTTAGTTGTTTTGGTTTTTTATTTATTTTAGGAGTTGTTACGGGCCTCCCGTAACATAGTTGGAAGCCTACCAAAGAGGTGGCTGGAGGTAGTGTACGTAATCGGAGGGGATGTCAGAGATACAAGGGTGAGTCATCCGAAGGGAGACATAGTTGGAAGCCTACCGGAGAGGTGATTGGAGGTAGCGTACGTAAATAGAGGGGATGTCAGAGATACAAGGGAGAGTCGTCCGAAGGGAGCTGAGCTCGGCCGATGAGATGCGGCAAGGTAGACAGACTCAACCTACGATGCCCTAGATGGGGTACTAGTTTGGGAGATGAGAGGGAGAGAAGGAAGAGAAGAAATTAAGAAGAGGACCTAAAGACTCTCGAAAGAACATAAAGTAAAACTCGAAGATGTATGACTCGAAATAAAAAGACTTATAATTAACACCGAAACATTTGTGTTTTGTAAGACTCCATACTTACATGCCTAGTTTCTTAACCTATTATGAATGCTTGATTTTTTATTCTTGTATCCTTTTCCCTTGGCTTCTTGGAATTTCTTGGATTAGCTATTCAGGCAATTTATGTGATCCAACTTCTTTGGCTTTTACTACTACCAACTGCTTTAGTTACAGATGATTTATAGCAATCTTCCTTCTTGCACAACTTAACCTTTAATGATCTTGGTATCTACAATTAATGGCTTCCATTCAATATTGGTTGGTCTGGATTCCAGAAGATTTGATGGTTATAAATAGAGTATTTCATGTACAAATTTTTTTTCTTTAATAAAAGTGTTAGCTGGATACAATTTCTTGAAAGTGGGATAGACATGAAGATTTAGAGGATTTTCTTATTATTATTGAATGATTTTCAACATCTCCTATTATGTTTTTTGTATAACAATCTTCCTACTTCAGATTGATTTTGTAGTCTTAAGGTTGCATCATAATGTCAATTAGAACCAAGGCTCACTCTGAGGATCTTTTAATAGATCAATAAAAGGTTACATCATGTTAATCGGAGACTCGGAGTGTAAATTCGGTTAGACCACATTAAAATCAACATTCTTAAAATAATCAAATAGATCTTATAAAGTATTTGATAATTAGAGTATGATAATAAATTAATAATACACATTAGTGTGTGATATAGTGATGATATAATTAAGAAAATAAAATTGTCTTTAGTGATGGTTAGTTTAAATCTTTAAACAATTTGATGTATTGACATACATCATGTGGATTTAATTTCAGAAAAATGGTTATTTGTGGCTAATATTTGATGTTTCAAACATGAGAAAACAATTAAAACTGTCAGCAGATGTTACTTACTGTTGTAAAATAATAAAAATGATTAAATATAGAAAACATATTAACTGCATGTTGAAATTATATACCTAGTAAGTGCATGCCAAAGCAAATCATGTAGCCTTATAGCATGTTTACAATCAAATAGAAAATTTGAAGTAGAGCATCATATGAGCAGAGGGGCAAGACAAAATGGCTTTAAAGCTGAACAAATGTAAACAGGTCCTCAGAGATCTAGTGGCTATAAATATAATGAAAGAAAAATGAGTGTGAAATAGAGACAAAAAACAAAAAACTAAGCATCCTTGTTATTTACAAATAGTCATATCCCATGTTTGGTTCATGGATGTCTATAATGTCATGTTATCTATCTATACTATATTAAATGAGAAAATTTATGTTGGTCATGGTCCTGAAATAGGATGATCAAATGAATCTTAGCCCTTCAATTTCAATCTCTCTGATCTAACGAGGTGTGTGATTATTTTTAATACATAGGACTAGCATCAAATTATATATATATATAAACATAGGGTTGCCTCATGCCCGGTGTGTGTTGGTCATAATACTTCGGCCGCTACTCGAATGATGGTTGGGTATTGTTGAAGTCGCACATTGCGCTTGGGGGACCCGTGCATGGCAGTTAGTGTTATTATTCAAATCATTTAGTTTGTTGATATCTAAATGATGAATGCATTTCTGTTTGAAGCTATTTAGATGTCAGTCACAACAGATGACATCTAATAGTGTTGCATCTTTTGTAAAACTTTACATCTAAATATGATGACATAACTAAAACAACAATATAGATATCATTCAGATCTAATAATCGCAAGAATAATAAACATTATTAAATGAGTCACTTTAAATGCCAAATTGCTTTGTATGATAAATTAATTTCATATCATATACAAATATGCATTCACATGATCATTCCATGGTGATTATGTTGAAACCTAAATGTCTTTGGCCTATAGGGACTAAAAATTAGGGTTAAGCATGAATGCATAATCTAATTAGAGAGATTCATTTCTCTTATTCAGTATAACAACTCATAGTCGAACGGGATAATACAATCGTGCGTAATGTCAGGGCGAGTATGGGTCAGGACCCCCACATCATACGTAATGTCAGGGCGAGTATGGGACGGGTATATGAGTCGTCCAACCAAACGTTGGTATTTTGAGACATCCACCTTTTCTCCACTAGTATCTGCATCAATTTTGTGATTAGCCTCAATGGGGGTGTCCACGGGAGCGCACCCAAGCATCCCAGTCTCTTCAAGAAGATCTAGAGTATACTTTCTTTGGGAGATGAAGATCCCTTGTTGAGACCTTGCCACTTCAATTCCCAAGAAATATTTCAGCTTTCCCAGGTCTTTAACTTCAAATTCCTTGCCCAGTTGTTCCTTCAAGTAAATGATCTCCTCCATGTGATCCCCGGTAATGATGATGTCGTCCACATACACAATAAGAATAGAGACCTGGGCACCTTTTCTCTTAATAAAGAGTGTGTGGTCAGCATGACTTTGAGTGTACCCAAGTTGAAGCATGAACTTGTAAAAATGCCCAAACCACGCTCTCGGAGACTGTTTCAAGCCGTACAGAGATTTTAGAACTCGGCACACCTTCCCCTTGGACCCTTTGATAACAGAACCCGGTGGAGTATCCATGTATACCTCCTCCTCCAGATCACCATTCAAAAAGGCATTCTTGACATCTAGCTGAAGTAGTTCCCATCTACGACTTGCAGCAACAGAAAAAAGAACGCGGATTGAGTTCATCTTAGCAACAGGAGCAAAGGTCTCCTGGTAGTCAATGCCCTGGGCCTGGGTATATCCCTGAGCCACCAAACGAGCTTTATACCGCTCCACAACACCATCTTGGTTTTGTTTAACTGTGAATACCCAACGGGATCCGACCGTTCGCTTCCCTGGAGGAAGGCTCACCAGCTGCCATGTTTTATTCTTGTCCAGGACACGCAATTCCTCCTCCATTGCCGCTTTCCATTCAGGTATCTGAGCAGCCTCCTGCCATGTCTTAGGGATAACAATAGATGAGAGAGAAGAAACAAAGGCTTGATGTGCCTGAGAAAGGTGATCATAACGAATGTAGTTGGCAATGGGATGTTTAGTGCTACCCTTCTTACCTATAAGACGGGCAAGAGGAATATGGAGGTCGTCATCAGAATCTGGGTTGGAGGCATTCACCGGTACTGGCGGGACATCTTCAGTCTGCACATGCTCAACAGTCGTGGGACGACGGGAGTACGTATAAATGATCGGAGGAGCGGAGGTAGAAGGAACAGGAGCAGGTGGCGGAACGGGATCAGGTGGAGGAGCAGGAACAGAAGGAGGAGTAGCACAAATTGGAAGCGGGGAGTCGGTCATCTCGGCACCTGTACTAATCATCTCCCCCTGACGAGGACCAAAGTACGACTCCCCCTCACGAAAGGTGACATCGACAGTACAATAATACCGACGTGTCGGAGGGTGATAACATCTATACCCTTTGGTGGTAGAAGAATAACCAACAAAAACACATCGAAGGGACCGCGCATCAAGTTTATCACGATGCGGGGTATGGACATGAACAAAACACACGGAGCCGAAGATACGAGGGGAAAGATGAGAGGTGTGGACAATGTGTTTTTGTTCTAGGCGAGAGAGAGGCGTAGCAAACGAGAGAGCACGGGACGGAAGGCGGTTAATGAGATGTGCGGCGGTAAGAACAGCATCCCTCCAATAGGATTTAGGGAGGTGCATAGAAAGAAGTAAGCACCGGGCCACCTCCAGCAACTGCCGATTCTTCCGTTCGGCCACCCCATTTTGAGTGGAGGTGTGGACACATGTAGTTTGATGAATTATACCATGGTCCGCAAGATAAGCCCCAAAGACACCGCGATCGTCATATTCCCCACCATTATCACTACGTAACACACGTATTGTGCCTCCGAATTGTTGGACCACCATCTTATGAAAATTTTGAAAGCAAGAAAGAACGTCACTTTTCCTTTTAAGCATATAAAGCCAAGTAGTGCGAGAGTAGCAATCAATAAACGTCACAAACCATCTAAATCCAGATAAAGAGAGAACAGGGGATGGACCCCAAACATCAGAGTGAATAACATCAAATGGATACAGACTAGGGACAGACAAATGAGTAGAACGACACCGTACATGTTTAGATTGCTCACAAGCATCACAAGAAAAAAATGGAAGTAAATGATGAAAAACAGGAAACAATTTAGTAAGATATAAAGGAGAAGGGTGGTCAAGGCGCTGATGCCATCGTCGAAGGTCATCAAGAGTCGGAGATCTGGTGGAAGATAAGGCACTGGGAGAAGACTGGTCAGCAAGTACAGGCCGCCGACATTCTTACCACTGCCAAGTGTCCGCCTCGTAGCCAGATCCTGAAAAACACAAACATCAGGAAAGAATGTCACAGAACAGTGTAAGGAGTTAGTCAAGTGACTAATAGAGAGTAAATTCCTGGGAAAAGAAGGAACATGTAAGACAGAGGAAAGTGATAGGTCAGGAGAACATGAAACTGTCCCTTTACCGGCAATGGCAGAGAGGGAGCCATTGACAGCAATAACCTTATCACGACCAGAAAGGGGAGTATAGGTGGTAAAACCTGAGGTAGAGCCAGTCATGTGGTCGGTCGCACCTGAGTCGATTATCCACTCGGAGGGTGTGGAAGACACGGCATGAGCACTGGACAGACCTGAAGTGGCAACAACAGCATGGGAGGAAGCAGGAGTAGAGTCAGTGTGAGAGCGCAACAGGCGTCGGAAGGCCTCTAACTCAGTGGTAGACAGGCCTCCAGAAGTATCATCCAGAACGGCAGTAGAGTGAGCAGAAGACTGAGAGCGGCTATCAGAGGGGCGACCACCACCACCACCACGGTACCCTCCTCTACCGCGGGTACCAGAGCCCCGACCACTTGGAGCAAGGTGCAGGTGCAGACGAAAACAAGAGCTTTTGACATGGCCTGTCTTCCCGCAATGACTACAAACAGGGGAAGGACCACAAGTCATACTTGCCAGCGCAGAGTGATCGGTAGCAGAACCAAGAGTGCGACGACGATTCTCATCACTGAGAAGCATGCTGAATGCCTCCCGAAGGGAGGGAAGGGGCTCACGATGGAGGATGTGCAGACGAACAACATCAAACTCCATGCTAAGGCCCATAAGGAAGACATGAACACGGAAACGGTCTTTATCCTTCTGAAGTGCCACCGCATCAACCGTACAAGCAGCAGTAAAGGTACTAAAGAAGTCCAACTCCTGATAAAGACGCTCAAACTCAGAGTAGTAGGCGGCAACGGTCAAAGTCCCCTGTCGCAATTCCAGAACACGGCGAGTGAGCTCATATACCTGCATCGAACTGCCTGACTGGGAGTAAGTATCACGGGCTCTCGTCCAAATATCATATGCGGAGTCCAACAACATATAGCTTCGATACACCTGAGGGGACATCGAATGAAGCAGCCACGAGACGACCAACGAATTGTCCGCATCCCATTTGCGCCACGAGGGATCGGAACGTGGTGGCTGCGAATCGCATGTTGAGCCGCCCTAGACCATTCCAGGTAATTTGTGCCATCCAAGGCGACTGTAGTAATCTTCAAAGACTGGCCATGACTCCGAGGAGGATCACCCGAGGAACGATGCAAAGCATCAACCGGAAGAGCCGAAGATGGAGGGGCCAAAGATCCGGGAAGAGCACCGGATTGAGACGAGGGAGAAAGAGTGGAAGGATCTGGGCTGGAAGGATCTCCCATAGAGAAAAAAAAACGGAAGATCTCAAGAGAAATGAGAGAACATCCGACGGGTGCAGACTAAATCTGAAAAACGAAGAGAGCACCCGAGGATGGAAGAGGGGCTTCTCCGGCAGCCCCCACGGAGGACAAAACGGCAAGCCGAAAGAGAAGGCGGAGGAGGCGAGGAGGCGTCGGCCGACTGGAGAGAGCGTCGGCTAACGCATCCAGCGACGGGAGAAGAGCGAGCGAGCGACGGGAGATCGGCGAGAGGAGGCGAGCCTTGCTGGCGGCGAGAGGGGCGCAGGAGATCGGAGCGCCGACGTCGAGCAGGCGACGCGAGCAGGAGATCGGCGCGGGGACGCGAGCAGCCGAGCGGCGGAAGTTTCCAAGGCTCTGATACCAAGTCGAACGGGATAATACAATCGTGCGTTTGCCCTAAACCGGGCATACATATATATAGCCTCAAAAAATAAAATAAAATAAAACAAACATCATAATTAGTTTCAACTCTCATGAGCAAAGGTTGTATTAAAAATAGAAATGATAAAGGGTTTTGTAAATGATGTGCATTATAAGGATATTAAATTATGCATTAAATGATATTTCCTTTCCTTAAATTATTGCTCTCTTGGTTTAACTCGTGTGAAAGGCTAGCACATGTAACGATCGAGTACGACTGTATATTCAGACGAATGGTGGAGCTCGATGAGGACTAGACCCTAAGAATGAGACCACCCGGAGGACATCGATTGGCTGAGTTGTCTCGGTGGTGAGATGTTATGAAGATGATAGTTGCACGATCAAGAACGAACGAAGGATTGCATTAATTGAAAAGAGCACATGATACAATCCGGAGCAGCTCCGACCAAGTTCAAGAAGGCTGGGTCCTCTTGGAACCTTCTCTTCAAAGAGAGCCCAAAACAACTAGAACATTCAAGATGCCTTAACACCTAAACCCCTCCCCCTTATATAGATGAGGGAGGGCAACCATACAAGGAATAACAAAATGATTTAAGTAATTAATTAATCTAATTAATATTCATTAATTAATATCAATAAATTAATTAATACAAGTCAATTACAAGAAATAATCACGGTGGTCCCGACTAGGAGTAGTCGCTCCGGCGTATGCGTGATGAAAAGCTGGAGAGCATGCCCTGAGTATCAGTTAGATGCAGAGCTTTTTCGTCAGCGTTGGGTTGTCAGTGCATTCTACTTTTCTTTAAGGTTGATCTGCAGAGCTTTTTAGCTTGCTGGGCAAAGGGAGTGGAGATCCAGTGCTAAGATTGAAAATTTCAAAGAAATCAATTTCGTCCATACATCACTGTTTGGGAGAGCGATTGGGATAGCGACCACGGTTGTGAACGCAGTTCTAAAAAAATATATGTAGTATTTTGGTAGGTGCTTTCATAAACATTATTTTTCAAAAATGATGTGTTAAGTCAAAGTGCCATCGCAGTCATGCAGGTGTGGTCAAATTTTTGCAATTGTGAATGCCCAGAACCCAAAATGTGGAATTAGGGCAAAAAACTGTCATAGAAGTTTCAAAAGTAGGTAAACCGTCAACGCTGCATTTACTATCACTATTTCGCACGACCTGTCACTTAGACGTTACAATTGCGCTGCACAAAGCTTGAATCTCTCTGAATTTCAATGTCAAGTTCGCCATTTACTTCGGTTGAGAAGTCCGCATGATCTCCCTCGACCTTGATCTCTACAATCCTAGAATGGTAACTCTTGATCCCAGACATTTGATTTGTGCTCAATTCTTGGTTTATCCTTGGATGTTCGCTGATTTTCTGCCTCCGACGGCTGCTTGATAAGAGAAGATCAGTAAGCTTTAACTGATTCATATCTTTTTTGGTGTGCTCAATTCATTTTCTTTTGTTCTAGCTTGATTTGATCACACCTCTAAGGGTTCGTTTGAATGGAATTGAGATCTTGTAATTGGAATTTAAGGTTTAATTCTAATTTTGTTGTTCGTTTGCGCGCTTGAATGTTGAAATTGGAATTTTAATGAATTCCATAGAATTCATTTTGAACTAAAGCCAATTCTTTTCAATCTGTATAAGAATTGGATATTTCCTGTCGTGAAACGTGTTTTGCCCGGACGAGTATTTTTCGCACGGGCGTGTGTTTTATTTTGTCCGGGCGTGCTTTTTTCACCCGGGCACGCACTTTTTCGTCTGGGCGCACGTTTTTTGCTCGGGCGCGCCCTTTTAGCCCGGGAGCGCTCTTGTTCGCCAGGGAGCACGTATTTCGCCCGGGCGGGCGTATTTCGCAGATGCACCAAGTTTTTGCCCGGGAGCATGTTTTTTGCCCGGGCACGCTTTTTTTTGCCCGTGCATGCTTTTCACCCGTGCACGCTTATCGCCCGAGAGCGCGTTTTTCGCCCGGGCGCCCATTTTTCTCCCATGCACGCATTTTTCGCTCGGGCGCAAGTTTTTCACGGGTGCTAGTATTTCGCTCTGGCGTGAGTGTTTCGCTCGGACGCGCATTTTTCGCCCGGGCGAGTGTTTTTCTCTCGGGCAAGTGTTTTTTTGCCTGACTCACGTTTTTCGTCCGGTCGCGCATTTTTTTCTCGGTCGCTGTTTTTTTCACCCGAGCGCGCGTTTTTCATCGAGGCACACATTTTGTGCCAGGGCGCATTTTTCTCTCCAGAGCACGCATTTTTTTTCCTGGGCGCACTTTTTTCACCCGAACCATGACGCACATTTTTTGCCTAGACACCTATTTTTCGATAGCAGTCGATTTTTCGCCCGATCAAAAATATTAGGTTCTTATTGAATGCATTATGCTATAATTATTGTCAATATATGTGAGAGAATGTTAGGTTCTTCATAGTATATGAGTGAATATTATGTTTTTCAAAATATATGTGAGAGAATGTTTGGTTCTTTATCGTCGATGATAAAAATAATAATTCTTAGATTGACTTTTATCTAACAAACAAACAACAAAGTTGATTAATTCCACAATGTTCTTCAATTTTATTTATTGGGCGAACACTATAATTGGAATTAGACGAGTTCCAATTACTTCAATATCCAATTTCAATTCAATCTAAACGAACTGCCCTAATATATATTACTTATATATATTAATTTTCATAATCTTGTTTAGCCTGAGCTCTTCATTTAAGACCAATTAGTTTCATGTAAGTTTTTCCAAAAGGCATATTGTTAGTATTCAAAATTACATGAAAAATATTTGTTAATCTCCTAATTCTGCTACGGTTTAGTTATAAATTAAAGAACAATAGTTTCTCTGCTATTACTAAATGGAAACAAAACTGTAGTAACAATAATTCATTATGCATACATAAAATTGTTAGGATACACATAAAATTATAAACTCCAAAGATCCTATATTATAATATCCTCGGTCGTAGTTTTTTCTATTATTTGTTGAGGGCTTGGCGGGTGAGTTTTATGTCTTCCTTCACCTTTGTTGTCGTCGGCGCGAGAGTGCTGTAGAAGGATTTCTCCCAAGTCCCTTGCTATGAATATGCGGAGGACGCACTTGATAGCTTCTAGGGCTTGGGAGAAATGGAGGAGAACCTTCAAATGATCCTTGATGGTGTCAGAGCTTCTCCTCTCCGTTGTGAGCTCCGATCTCCAAGGTTGGCGTGGAAGATTGCAAGAGAAAATGTGGTTGAAGCTTAGCAATGGTAACCCTAGGTGTCAGCCGGGGAAAAAAATTCTTCTACCCTAGGATGCTACATGCAATGCACACAATGATTCGACTGATAGATCACAAGCAATTAGTAAGTAGTAAATCTCAAACAGTTAGCTAAACAGTGCAAGAAATTATTTTTTAAAGCAAGCAAGTTTCGAGTTTCCTTTACGTGTAGGGCCAAAGCGAATAAGCCCTACAAATCAAGATGTGTGTTGGAATAGCCCATATAGAGGGCCCGTATTTGGGCCCATGTATTCTTCCCCTCTTTAGTCCCACATCTTGTATAGGAATATCTCTCTCCTCTTCTCTCCTATATATTTGTACTCACTCTCTATATTTTGATATAATAAGATAATACATACAAGCTTTTGCTCTTCTCTACATGGTATAAGAGTCATCGGTCCGAATTTGCGGTCCCCAAAATTTCTGGCCGCACACCTTTTTTTTTTCTCTCTGACCGCCCAACCTTGCGGTCTGTTTTTTCTGAGATCGCAGACCACTGCGTACTCTGAACTCTCCTTCCCGCCTCCTCTCTTCTCCGGCTCTCTTATAGCCCTCCTCTCTGTCAAGTGGGTCCCGCCCATCTCTTCGAGCTCACCTCCCGCAACCTCTGTCTACCGGAGACCGCGCTGCTCCTGCAATCTCCTCTGCCGAAGCCTGCGATCTCGTCCGAAGCCAGAGCGATCTCCTTCGATCTCCTTTCAGAGTTCCTTTCTCCACAGAAGCCAGCGGCCTCCGCGATCTCGTGCAAGCTCCCTTCAGCGATCTCGTGCCAACGGCCTCCTCCGCGATCTCGTGCGAGCTCCCTTCAGCGGTCTCCTCCGAAGTCGCTGCGGTCTCCTCCCCTTCTCGCGCGGTCTGCGTCTCCTGCGGTCTCGACGTTGCCATACTCAACCACTGCGACCTCTCCAGCCGCCGCCTTCTCCTGCGGTCTCCAACCCGCTGCGAGCTCCTCTAGCGGTCTCGTGTGGTCTGCCTCCTCGAGCAGCTCGTGCGATCTCTCACGCGACCTCCTCTAGCAGCTACGCATCTAGCGGTCTGTCTGCAGGTCGTGCGGCCTCTTTCAGTCGGCCAGGCAACCTCCTATTCGTGCGGCTATTCCAGTGGCCTCAAGCGGCGTCCTCGTGCGAGCTCTCAAGCAGCTTTCTCGCAGCCGACAGATCCTGCGGCCTCTCCCAGCGGCCTCTCCCTGCCAGTCTCCTCTTGCTCCCTCTGCGGTCTGCGCTCTCTGCCGAGCTATCTCCTACTCGCCTTCAGCCGATCTCCCCTCTATCAAGCGAGCTCTCCTGCTCGCCGCTCTCTTTGCGGTCTGCTCCTGCACGCAGATCGTGCGGCCTCCAGCGGTCTGCCAGCGGCTTCTCCAGCGACCTGTCTTCTACAGCAGTCCGCATGGCTCCTGCTCGTGAAGAACATTTAGGGCCTTCGGGCATGGGTCGCGGTGGCCGGCCACGTCCTAAATGTTCCTTCTGTCGTAGGGATGGACACCTTGCGACGACTTGCTATCGCAAACATGGTCTGCCTTTCCGTCCGCTTGATTCTATTGATGTCGACAGTCCTCCTGCCACTCATGCTGATCTTCAAGAAGTCCGCCTCCAGCTCCAACAACTCTACGACACGCTCAACCGCCCACCTGCCTCTGTTTCCTCCGCTGCCTCCATCTCCAATGAAGATATTGTATGTCTCTCCACTAGTCCACGCTGGATAGTGGATTCAGGTGCTACTCACCATATCACCTCGCTAAAACCACATCAATACTTGGATTCTCCGCATCCTAAGTATATCACAGTAGCCAATGGCGACACCGTTCCTGTCTCCGGTTCTGCTGATATCCTCCTCAATTCCTCCCTCCCTCTCCGCTCGGCTTTTCATGTCCCGGGCTCCCCGTTTAATTTACTTTCCGTTAGTCGCCTCACTGTCGATTTAGACTGCTCAGTAACATTCACCCCTTCTTCTTTTCTGATACAGGATCGACGGACGCAGAGTATAATTGGTAAAGGACGACTGCAAAACGGGCTCTACCTTCTTGATGTTTCTCCCACTATCCTGTCTTCAGTCTCCTCCGTTGAATGACATCAACGTCTTGGGCATGCGCCTCTTCCTGTCCTTCAGAAGGCTCTTCCAGATATCTCTCTTCCTGCTTTTAAGTGTGACTCTTGTATTTTGGGCAAACAGTCGCGCTCTTCATTTCCCGCACATTGTACTCGGAGCTCTGCTCTTTTTGATCTATTATATTCTGATATATGGGGACCCTATAAAAGTACTATTATTTCTGGTGTTCGATATTTTCTTACGTTTATTGATGACTATTCACGAGTTACTTGGTTATACTTACTTCGCGATCGCTCGGAGCTCCCTCGTGTCTTTCGGGCGTTTATCCTTGAAACTTGCACACAATTCTCCACCACCATCAAAACTCTACGAACCGATAATGCTCGTGAATACATAGGCAACGAGTTTGCAAATTTATGCTCTGAATTCGGAATTATCCATCAGACTTCTTGTCCCTACACCCCACAACAAAATGGTATGGCTGAACGGAAGAACCGACACTTACTTGATGTTGCCCGCTCTCTCATGCTTCACATGAACGTTCCCAAAGCCTATTAGAACTTTGCGGTCTCCACAGCCTGCTTTCTTATTAATCGTCTTCCATCCTCTGTCCTCAACAATGCCACTCCTTTCAGTCTCCTCTTTCCTTCTACTCCGGCCTTTCCCCTCACACCTCGAATCTTCGGGTGTACGTGCTACGTTCATATTCTGGGACCGTCTAAGGACAAGCTGGATCCCAGGGCGGCCAAGCAAATTTTCGTTGGCTATTCACGTACACAGAAGAGCTACGTCTGTTATTCTCCTACTACTCGCAAAGTCTCTGTGTCGCCGGATGTTACCTTCCGGGAGGATCAGCCATTCTTCTATGCTCCAGTTCCCACACCTACGCCAATACCTACCCCACTTCCTGTCCTCCGCCCTATCATTTCTGTTCACACACCGGCTCCTCCTTCCCCAAGTCTGCTCATGCCCCCACCAAGCCACCTCTCATCCATGTCTACTCTCGTCGCACTCAAACTCCCGTTGCCCCTACGCAGTCGGCCTCTACCTCGGGTACTCCGCGTCCGGCAAATCCAGTAACAGATTCCACCGCTCATCCTATGGCGAACTATGTCTCCCTACATCGTCTCTCTCCTCCTCTTAAAACTCTTGCTGCTTCATTATCCTCCGTTTCTATTCCTAACTCTGTGCAGGAGGCTCTGCAACATCCTGGCTGGTGTGCCGCTATGGAGGAGGAAATGACCGCTCTCTGGGCCAACCAGACATGGACTCTGGTTCCCCGCCCTCCGGGTCAGAAACCGGTTGGGTGCAAATGGGTCTATGTCATCAAACATGCTCCTGATGGAACGATTGACCGGCTAAAAGCTCGATTGGTCGCTCGTGGCTACACCCAACAACAAGGCATTGACTATGAAGAGACTTTTTCTCCCGTGGCCAAACTAAACACGGTTCGTGTGCTTATCTCTGTAGCTGTACACCGTCAATGGCCCTTACTACAACTGGATGTGAAAAACGCCTTTCTGAACGGCGATCTCAACGAAACTGTTTACATGGAGCAACCTCCCGGGTTTGAGACCACGGGGGAGTTTATGGTCTATCATCTTGTAAAATCATTATATGGTCTCAAACAGTCCCCTCGGAATTGGTTTGACAAGTTCAGCAAGGCTCTTCAAGAAATTGGCTTTACTCGGAGCTCGGCAGACTTCTCGCTGTTCACTCGCCATCGGTCCACGGGAACTGTTCTTCTGCTGGTTTACGTGGATGACATCATAATCACTGGAGATGACTCAAAAGGAATACAGGCGGTCAAACAACATCTTAGCTCTGTATTTCAAACAAAAGATCTGGGGCACCTTCACTACTTCCTAGGACTGGAGATTGCCAGACGACCGGATGGACTTGTCCTTTCTCAGCGCAAATACTGCCTCGATCTTCTTCAGGATGCGGGCTACTCCGGTTGCAAACCAATTAACACTCCAATGGATGTAAATCACAAAATCTGTGCTCAGTCCTCTGACTCTGATCTCCTGTTACCAAATACGGAATACTATCGCCGCCTGGTTGGAAAATTAATCTACCTAACGGTAACAAGACCAGACATCTCCTTCGCTGTTGGTATTGTCAGTCGGTATATGCATGCCCCTCGGAGATCTCACCTTCAGGCCGTCGAAAGGATTCTTCGGTATCTCAAAACAGCTCCTGGTCAGGGACTGGTTTATAAAACATCATCGTCAACTCCAAGATTGGTGGCATACTCTGATGCTGACTATGCTGGGTCCCTGGACGATCAACGGTCAACAAGTGGGTTCTGCACATACTTTGGAGGACACCTGATTACCTGGCGAAGTAAGAAGCAAGCTGTTGTTGCAAGATCATCAGCTGAAGCAGAATACCGGGCAATGGCATCTGTGGTCTCTGAACTCACATGGCTTGAGAGCCTCATGACCGACCTTGGTGTAAAACTTCCTTCACCAGCTCTCCTCTTGTGTGATAGTCAAGCTGCTATACACATTGCCAAGAACCCAGTCTTCCACAAAAGAATAAAGCACATTGAAGTAGATTGCCATTTCATCCGGGAGAAAGTTCAAATGAAGAAGCTAGAGTTAAAGCATGTTCCGGGTACAGAACAAGTGGTGGATGTCCTCACAAAGGCCCTATCCAGTACTCTCTTCTATCAATGCCTGTCCAAGCTTGGATCCTATGACTTGTACGCTCCAGCTTGCGGGGGAGTGTTGGAATAGCCCATATAGAGGGCCCGTATTTGGGCCCATGTATTCTTCCCCTCTTTAGTCCCACATCTTGTATAGGAATATCTCTCTCCTCTTCTCTCCTATATATTTGTACTCACTCTCTATATTTTGATATAATAAGATAATACATACAAGCTTTTGCTCTTCTCTACAATGTGTATAAACAAAACGAATGCTACTAAAGCCAAAGATCCAAAACCATATAGGTAAACAAGTTCATTCAACAATGAAGAGAAAAAAATCCATACAACAAGATAACTCACTAAATAAGGAGGTGCCGACGTGGAGAGGTAGTTCAGGTGGTTTGAGATGCCCAGAAGCTATCCCGGAATTGGTTGAGGCGGTAGAGTGGTGGCTAGAAAGATGGGAGGGTTTGCGACTAGGGAGGTGGAGGTGAATGGAGGGGTTGGGGGCAGTGTCTCGAGTGAAATGGGAACAAGGGGACTGTAGGTTCGTAGGTGGTAATGGGATACACGACTTGTGACTTGCAGCTGGTGAGAGGGGCTCGATCTGGACAAGGTGGGTTGCAGGTGGAGGGAGGGGTGTCGACAGAGACTTTATGTGAAGGGGAATTAGTTGCAAGCTGGGGAGTAATCCACAAATCATAGGAAGTTTGCGATCCAGGGGTGGGCTAACCGTGAGGGTAAGATTCATGATAGGCTATTTTCGAAAGGTTTCGGCGGCGGAGGTTCTTGGAAAGAAAAAAGAGGGGCAACAAGGGGCATGGAATAAGGAGATCGCCAGAATCCAGGAAGAGAGGTTCTCCAAATTCTGCAATCCCTCCACGACGTCTGCCCCCTTTTTATTTATAATGAAAACACATTATGACAACCTCACGTCAATGGTTGTGATTGATCGTTAATGGAAGGGACCCAATCTCTCTAAATATAAAATAGAAAACATTACAATATATGACAATAATATGTAAACAAAAATTTGAACGCATCTGTGAGGTTAGGTCGCCAATCCAACCAAGTCCTCCTACGTGAATAGAAAAATGTTGGTCCCACCGTGCCATGAACCAAGGGCGACAAATGATCCCCATCAATTTCCCCCAATGAAAAGTCTTCCGATGAATGGAGACGTTGATACTGTAGTCGAAGCCCAAGTGCGAGTCGTTCAAGCTCTGCGTGCGTTATCCAAGTATCACTGGTGACGGGACACCATCTCCACTGTGCTAAGTATTGACACACAAGATCGTCTGAAGTGGGGACATACTCATGCGATACTATCTTTGTAATGCTCTCAGCTCTCAAGTCACGTGTTGGTGGTCCTGGGGCGCTCACGACCATGGTGTCAGACTTAAAGGCGAGTGGGCTCAGGAGTGGGATGGACAGTGGACTGAAGCATTGGTGGTGTGGGCTTAGAAGAGTTTCCACACTACGGGTCCACATACTCTTGAGGCTCATAGTATGGCGTCAGATCCTCAACATTGTATACTGGGTGGATACCCATACTCATATGGATATTAAGCTTGCAGGCATTTGATCTGATCTTCCTCATGATTGTATACGGTC
Organism: Dactylorhiza incarnata; assembly: GCA_033032865.1. Classification (NCBI taxonomy): domain Eukaryota; kingdom Viridiplantae; phylum Streptophyta; class Magnoliopsida; order Asparagales; family Orchidaceae; genus Dactylorhiza; species Dactylorhiza incarnata. Next base: position 14,466,731 of record JAWHQI010000012.1, on the reverse strand, counting down.
CCATTTGCTTGGCGCTCAATTTCTTAGCAACCCCATAAGCAACCTCTCAGCGTTGATTCTCATCATCACCCGCTTACCTTCCTGAATCATCTAATTCCGCTTGTGACTATCTACATCAGATTTATATATTCATTACTAGTAATAATCTTATGTCAGACCAACTCATGCAAATGATGTGCAAACGACTTAGTTGACTCACTAGGATGAGACTTTAGAGGAACGAATATGAGGTTAATAGGCTTCCCGGGCTCGTAACCGAAGACTATATGAAATAGACTCATCCTACGAGTCTTGTTGATCGAACCATTATATACAAACTTCACAATAGGGATAACCAAATCCCAACTAGATGCATGTTCACCTAATAAACACATAAGCAGATTCCCTAGACTCCTATTTGCCCATTAGTCTGAGGGTGGTAGACTGATGAAAACTTCAGGGTCATGTCTGTCTTGTGTCACAATGTCTTTCAAAAGTAACTTATAAATCTTACATCCTGATATGGTCTTGGGTAAACTGTGCAACTAAAGATGTCCCTCACGAATAGAGACTTGATAGGGGACGCGTCGACAATCTTGTCACACGCTATGGAGTGTTCCATCTTTGAGAAGTAGTCGACGACGACAAAAATAGAAGCATGCTTCGTCAAAGTGCGAGTTTTGCCAACTTTTCTACAGAATCATCTTTTCGGTTCAGAATGAAGTGAGATACTTTAGTCAAACGGTCTACGACCACCTAGATGGCATCGTTCCCATGCTGCGATCTCGGCATTCCATGAACAGAATCCATCGATATATCATCAAACTTTCATTTTGGAATCGGCAAGGATTTCAGAAATCCACCAGGTCTTTGACATTCTGCCTTCACAAGTGCGCAAGTGTGACACTTCGCCACGTAGAGGGCTATGTCTTTCTTCAAACCCAGCCATCAGAAAAGTTTCATGTCCATATACATCTTTGTGCTCCCCGGGTGGATTGAGTACTTGGTAAAATGAGCCTCGTACATCAACTCCTCCCGTAATTTCCCGAAATTTGGGATGCACAACCGACTGTCTTTCCACAAAAGACCATCCTCGAAGGAAAAATCAGCATTTGACCCATCCACGGTCTCTGTCACATAACACTTCATGCTTTCATCAAGCTCCAAGGACCGATGGATACGATCCGCAAGGTCGCATTGCACCTTGGTCCAGTTCACGCATACACTAGCAGTTTCACTTCTATCGACACACGTAATCGAAAGGGACTCCAAGTCACTGATTAGATGCTCATTATGCATCTGAACTAGTTTGCTTGCGCAAAAGCCCTTCGACTTAACGCATCCTCGACAACATTTCTCTTCCCGGGAGTATAATGAACCTCAAAGGTGTAGTCCCCAAGGAACTCCATTCGCCCCCTCTATCACATATTCAGCTCCTTCTGATCTATCAGATACTTCAGGCTCTTATGGTCCGTGAAGATGTCGATCTTCACGACATATAAGTAGTGTCACCATAGCTTAAGAGCGAATATCACGTCCGCCAACTCCAAGTCGTGGACCGGATAATTCCTCTCATGCACTTTCAACTGGCGAGAGCCATAAGCAATAACCTTCCCCAACAGAAGAAGAACGCAACCTAAGCCACTCCCTGAGGCGTCACTGTAGACTTCATAGCCTTCCGTACCACATGACGAACACAAAATTGGCGTTGTGGTCAGACGACTTTTCAGCTCTTCAAAAGCTCGCGCGCACCCCGACAACCAACGAAATTCTGCACCTTCCTTGTCAACGTAGTGAGAGGTAAAATTATCCTCGAAAAGTTCTCTACGAAGCGCCGATAGTAGCCGGTAAGTCCTAAGAAACTTCGGACTTCCGCCACAGTCTTCAACACAGGACACTCTCGTATAGCAACTATCTTCGCCGGATCCACTGCAATACCCTCATCATTAACCACATGACCTATGAATGCCACTGATGGTAGCCAAAACTCACATTTAGAGAAGTTGACATACAACTGACTCATTCTCAGAGTGCTCAACACTGCTCGCAGATGATCTGCATGCTCTTCCTCCGACTGAGAGTACACTAGTATATCATCGATTACGACAATTACAAACTGGTCCAAACACTCTCTGAACGTTCTGTTCATCAAGTCCATAAATACTGATGACGCATTCATTAGGCCGAACGACATCACTGTGGACTCAATAGTACCTGTAACGGGTACTGACCGTCGTTTTGGTAATATCACTTTCCCTGATTCTTAACTGACAGTAACCGAACTTCAAATCCAACTTCGAATGCACAGTCGATCCAACTAGCTGTTCGAACAAGTCGTCGATTCTCTGAATCAGATATTTGTTATTCTCTGTCAGCTTATTCAATTCGCGATAGTCGATACATAGACGCAAGCTTCCGTCATTCTTTTTCACAAAGAGGATCGGTGCACTCCAAGGAGATGAACTTGGACGTACATATCCTTGCTCCAGTAGCTCTTGCAACTGAACTTTCAGTTCCTCCATTTCCTTTGGCGTTATTCGGTACGATGAGCATGCCACAGGTTTGCACCCGACAACAACTCAATAGAAAAATCTATCTCTCGCTGAGGTGGAGCTCCAGGGAGATCTTTAGGGAACACATCCTCATACTCCGATACGACAAGAACATCATGCAAACTGGGCTTTGGCTCTGAAGCCTACAATGACGTGAAGATCAACTCCGCACCTTTCCGAACCGTCTTGACCACTTGGAGAGCAGACATCAGTATCTTGCTCGTTCCTCTCATACCAGAAAATGTAGTCTCACGTTCAGTGTTTTGCCCCACTGTGACTTCCTTCAAATTGCAATCGATGCATGCACGCTGCTTCGAGAGCCAGTCCATGCCAAAGATGACGTCGAATTCAGATATCGACAACATTGACGCTTCCAAGTCAAAATCATGACTTCCTATCCGCACCTTAACATAACAACTCCTATCCGCACTCATCCTGCACCCATTTGACAGCACTACATCCAATCTATCTCTCGATGTGAAAGAAAGTACTCTGATACGCAGTACGAAGTCCTCAGAAAGAAAGGAGTGAGATGCTCCAGTGTCAAAGAGAGCTCTCGCCGGATAGTTATGTATTAGGATGAAGCTTAATTACACACAAATTAAACAAACAATCGTACACAAGGTAGACAGTACAATAATCAACGCATGCTAAATACTAAATCATACCTGTCACGACATCGCGATGTATCTTGACGACACGATCTGTCTCGACGACACGATCTGTCTCGACGACACGATCTGTCTCGAAGACGCGATCTGTCTCGACGACACGATCTGTCTAGACGACACAGCTCGTCTAGACGATATACCTAACGCCAGCGGTAGAATCTAACGCCAGCGGTAGAACCTACCGCGCGCGTTAGCGATCTACTATAGAATTCCTTGTTTTCTTAGTGCTGGGAAAACCGGGGTGTTACACGACAAGCTGATTGGGTTCGCCTTAGGTAAGGCCGCCTGAGTCGAACTCCATTTTGGCGAGGTCGCCAAATTAGGAGGCACCCGAAAAGAGAGCTTGCGGGTGAGCTCATGATTGCTAGGGGAGGTCGCTGGCGAGCTTGAAAGAGAGCTTGCAGACGAACTTGAGGTCAAATTCAGAAATTGATTTAGCAACGCGATACGCTGGGCAGAAGGGACGTATCTCTGTAAGAAAATCTCAGCGAATTCTCTCCACGAGATATCCCTAACGTCCTTTCCTGCAAACTTATGCAATTCAACCTCTTTCCACTAAAGCCTTGCTTCCTCGTTTAGAAGGAATGTTGCTAAGGTAACTTTCTTCGCTTCTTCCGTCTCCGTAGTTGTCAGGGTTCTCTTCATTCTAGAGAGCCAATCTTTAGCTTCAGTTGGGGATTCTGTCCCCGAGAATAATGGAGGATGGAAGCCTAGAAAGTGCTTCAACTGTTGGTCCGCCGCTACAGGATCTTCAGACTCCCGTCTACAGCAACCGGCTCAACTACACCAACCGGCTCCGGGGCCACCCCAAGGGTAGGAGGCTGTACATGCCCTCTTGGTTGTGCATTGAACGTAGCAAACACGACTTCAACAATCAACCGTATCGTTTCAGCAGAAGGAGGAGGTGTAGGCATCTTAGCAGATACACTACTCTCAGCAGAGTGACGGGGTTGGGACTGTCCCGCACCACTCCTAGTCAACCTAAAATCGTGCCGCACAGAATTTAGTGACTAAAATCATCACAAAACAGCAATCAAGGAACGCTCAGGTCCCGCAAACAACAATTAACATGTTTGGCGCGCTGTAGTTTCATTCATAAGTGGACATTCATTAGTTGTTTATACGTTTTAAGGTGACGCACAACATGTGCTCTCTACCCCTTAAAAGAATTCGACCACGAATTCGGAACACAACAGACCGACCCGTAAGCTGATACCAACTTTGTAACACCATGAATGTAACAAACAATATAACAGTAGGTCCGGTCGAGACCCCACGACATATCGAGCGCACAAGCAAAGAGTTACTTAATAAAAATCAACAAAACTATAACTGTACATAGTACTAAAAGCTAGCGGAAGCAATCTATTTAATTCAGAAGAATGTCCACATTAAAACTATAGGAATGTACTCACAATAGTAGTCTTTGCCTTAAGGCCTTACATACTTTTCATCAAAAGTGTGTAGTAATCTACATGGTTTACATACTTCGGCACGCAGGCCGCCAATACATGAAAACTACAAAAACCTTCGGCCTTCGTGGACCATGCCAGCTTTGGGCTCCTTGCCCGCTATTTCCTGCTTGGCTCGCTGGTACCTGAACCATCCACAAACAAGCAGTAAACGAGGGTCAGCTTTAGGCTGACCACAAACGGTGTAACGACCCCACCCCCCCGACCATTCTAGCCGACTCTAGAGAGGTGGTACCGCACTCCTGCAAGCAATCCGTACAAGCAGTATATATATAACAAGAAAGTGCAACTACAGTAAGCAGAGTGAAGTCAAAGCACAATCAATTCGTCTAGGTTGAACATCAAAGTAAGTGAACCTAGATATGCATATGATGTTGGCTGGTCTACCTGAAGGTTCCTTCAACCGCCTAAGCATGAGGCTAACAAACATCAATCACAAGCGTTGGTACGCACGACCACACACTTTCATGCTCTCAAGACATTTTTAGGTGAACTCTCGCACGAGCAATTCCACCAATCCAAGTCTCGCCAGCTCGGATCCCATTTGAATATTTTACTAGTCAAGCGCGTCAACATTGACTCTTTCCCATGCTAACAACGAAGCTTTTCTCAAGCCCTCGAGCTGAACAACATGGTGCTGGTTCGGTTCAACTATTGCCCGTTGTTCAAATCACCATGTCTAGACAAACACGATGCATGAACAACTTTACCTCGGCCCGTTCTCATTTCATCAAAACACGCTACACACCAAATCCACTCGAAAGGACATAGGCTTCACGATCACAACCATCGTAGTGCACTCCACTACGGAAATAGGTGGAGAAGATTTGCATTCTACCACCACAACAATGGGGTTTCCACTAAGTGCTTCAAGAGCTCCCTTATTTCAACCTCTCGCAACGCGATCACGCATTTCTCGGAATTTTCTCCGGCATGCAAATCAAGCATCACCAATCCGAACCAACGATCACAGATGAGCTTTACACAACATGCCTAAATACGCAAACCAATCAGATCTCTATATGCAATAGATGTCGGGGACGGACACAATCGACTCGGTGGAGATCAGACACTTCGCTAATTAGCAAAGGAGTCATTTCCATGCAAATATATCAACATAAAATAGCTAGGACAAGCATGTCCTAAGACCGGAGAGAAGGATCATTACCCTTGACAATCGCTTTGGCGCCATGAAGAAGAAATCCAATTAGATGGAAAGAACCGCACCGGGCTGCTCTCCGTTGATCTGAAATCGGCTTGCAAAACGGAGCTTTGGACCTCCAACAATGGCAGAACTAGCTCCCCTTCTTCATTCTCTTCCACTCCAAGTCTAATCAAAAGCTCTCAAATGATCAGATAAGGATGAAGCCTTGTTGTCAGTCCTTTTAGTATTAAAGGACAGACTGATATGGAACGTTTGATCACTTTTCATAAAGGATCGGACGGCCACGATGCAAATTTTACGAATCTGTTTCCGTCAGCTACCGCCCGGCGGTAGCACTACCGCGCCGCGTTAGCCCCAGAGGCTGTGGATCTGATCTTATCCAGCATAGCCAGTGTCGTCGAGAAGACCTACCGCCAACGGTAGTTCTACCGCTCGGCGTCTGGACGACATGATCTGTCTCGACGACACGATCTGTCTAGACGACACAGCTCGTCTAGACGATATAGATACCGCCAGCGGTAACACCTACCGCTCGTCGTTAGTGTCTGGATGACACAATCTGTCTCGACGACACGATCTGTCTCGACGACACGATTTGTCTAGACGACACAGCTCCTCTAGATGATATACCTAACGCCAGCGGTAGAACCTACCACTCGCGTTAGCGATCTACTACAGAATTCCTTGCTTTCTTAGTGTTGGGAAAACTGGGGTGTTACACGACAAGCTGATTGGGTTCGCCTTAGGCAAGGCCGCCTGAGTCGAGCTCCATTTTGGCGAGGTTGCCAAATTAGGGGGCGCCCGAAAAGAGAGCTTGCGGGTGAGCTCAGGATTGCTAGGGGAGGTCGCTAGCGAGCTTGGAAGAGAGCTCGCAGACGAACTTGAGGTCATCAGGCGACGCGACCTGGTGAGCCCGGAAGGAGCTCGTCAGCGAACTGATTTACTGGAATGACGAGCTCTGAATGAGATCCACCTATCTTTGATGACATCCTCCCTTCTGGTCAATAGTCAACCTTATGAGGTCTGGGAACCTATAATTAGGCATGAATCCCTCGTCGAATATGAGTTGTACAACTTATATTTTCATTATCATTACTAGATTTATTTAATTACAATTGTTTAACCACTTGTACATCAAAAAATAGTAATATCGAATAAATTAATAAAATATTAAAAAATATAAGTGGGCTGCCATGCAGAGCCAATAAGGCTAATAGATTGAAAGTGAAACATTCAAGCCATTAGCTATAAGCTAGATTAGGGCTTCTTTTGGCGCGGTGGTGGCGGTCGTGAACGTCATGGTCATGAACCGTCGTTCGTGAACGCCCAACCTCATCTAAAAAAATTCATGCATTTTATGCTCAAAACTAGTTATTTTCTTGATAGCGGTCGTAACCTTTGTCTTGCCAAACATATAGTCTATCATAATGGCTTTTTTGACCAAACTCACTGGAGCAAATAAGCCGTGCCAAACGAAGCCTAGACCTATGCTATTACATCCTAGGCCTAGGTCAGCCGGCTTAGGCCCGGCAGCGCTGGCATTAATGTCAGGGTTGTCGCCGGGCCAACGACTATTTAGCCATTGGCCTCGCTAGATAGGCAAGGTCCACGTCGCAAGCTAGCCCGGGGCCTTAGCCTGAGCGAGCCAGGTTTCTGTGGAAATTAAGGGCCCTGTGAGGCCCTTTAGGCTGAGCCTAGTTGTGTGGTTCTGATTAAATTTTAACACGAACTAATATCAGAAGAACAAAAGAGTGCGACTGCCCGGGTATGCAAACAGCGAAATACCGCCTTTCGCATAGTATTTTCGTGTAGCCTGTATAAAACCTCGTTGGCTGCCCTAGCGAAAACCTTCAGTTCATGGTTTACCCGTCTCCTCTCTCACCAGACGCCGCTCCCGACTCCGCCAGACGTCAGTCAGCCGTCATCGTCGACGTTTATCTATGTTATTTCCAGATGACAGTCCTCCAGCCAAGCCCGCCTTCATCGCCAGACGCCAGTACGCCTTCATCGCCAGACGCTTCAGGTCATTTTCCATTTCGATTTTGATTTCATAATCCATTTCATTTCCCTCATCCATTTCGATTTCGATTTCCATTTCTAGTTTATTTCCTGATTCCTCATCCATTTCCTTGCTAAATGCTGATTGCAGCTTTTTAAGTACATCAAAATTTTAACTCCATTATTTCTTTCATTTCTCAAACTTACATTGAACTGTGAATTGCTATATTGTGATAATTGTACTTAGTAGACTTGGGTTTCGTTTGGCGCAGTGGTGGCGGTCGTGAACGCGGTGATCACGAACCGTCGTTCGTGAACGCCCGACCACACCTAAAAAAATTCATGCATTTTATGCTCAAAACTAGTTTATTTTCTTGGTAGCGGTCATGACCTTTGTCTTGCCAAACATACAATCTATGATAATGTCGTTTTTGACCCAACTCACCGGAGCAAATAAGCTGCTCCAAATGAAGCCTTTAGCTGGGAAGTCTTTTCTTGTAGTTCGATGTCGAGTGAACATAGAGAAGTCTGTCGAGCTCCGAGTAAAACCAACCTCCCGAACAGCCTTACTGAACTTATCAAACCATGCTCGAGGGGATTGTTTGAGGCCATAAATGGACTTCTTAAGGTGACAAACTCGGGATTCCCCCGTGGTCTCAAACCCGGGCGGTTGTTGCATGTAGACTGTTTCTTGTAGGTCACCACTTATAAACGCATTCTTGATATCCAGCTGATGTAAGGGTCATTGGTGATGCACAACCACGGAGAGAAGGACACGAACTGTGTTAAGCTTGGCCACTGGAGAGAATGTTTCCTCATAATCGAGACTTTGTTGTTGAGTAAAGCCACGAGCCACCAGTCGAGCCTTAAGACGGCCAATTGTCTCATCAGGAGCATGCTTGATGACAAAAACCCATTTGCAACCAACAGTAGTCTGACCTGGAGGGAGAAGAACTAGATCTCATGTCTGGTTAGCCCAGAGGGCTGTCATTTCTTCGTCCATGGTTGCCCGCCAGCCCGAATGTTGGAGAGCCTCCTGCACAGAGTTAGGGACAGAAATAGAGGATAAAGAAGTAACAAAAGTGTGAAGCGGTGGGGACAGACGATGTAAAGATACATAGTTCGCCATGGGATGAGCAGTGGAGGCCGGTGCCGAATCAGCAGGTCGTTGAGTGTCAGAGGTTGAAGTCGACTGCATTGGGGCGGCGGAGCGAGGAGGGTGACGAGTGTAGACACGAAGAAGAGGAGGCTTGTTGGGAACGGAAGTCGGGTCAGGAAGGAGAGGTGGTGGAGAGGTAACTGGGATGACAGGTCTTGGTAAAGATTGCGGGGGAAGAGGGGGGTTTGGGGCAGAGAAGAACGGTTGATCTTCCCGGAAGGTAACATCAACAGAAACCGTCACCATGCGGGTAGTAGAAGAGTAGCAGACATACCCTTTCTGAGTACGGGAATAACCGACGAACATGTGTTTGGTTGCCCGGGGCTCCAACATGTCCGTGGATGGACCAAGTAAGTGAGCATAGCAGGTACAACCAAATATGCGAGGGGTGAGAGAGAATGGCGGAGTAGAGGGGAAGAGGAGACCAAACAGAGTAACATTTTAAAGGCCGGAGGAAGGGAGACGGTTAATAAGATAGCATGTCGTCGAAAGCACAAAGTTCCAATAAGCCTTGGGTACCTGCATTTGAATCATGAGGGAGCGAGCAACATCGAGAAGATGTCTATTTTTATGTTCAGCAACGCCGTTTTGTTGGGGGGTATAGGCACACGACGTCTGATGAATAATTCCAAATTCAGAGCAAAGGTTAGCAAATTCATGGCTAGTGTATTCGCGAGCATTATCCTCCCGTTGGTTCGGAAAACTGTGTGCGAGTCTCAAGAACGAATGCCGGAAACATACGGGGAAGCTCAGAGCGATCACGAAGTAAGTACAGTCATGCCGTTCGAGAATAATCATCAATAAAAGTGATAAAATAGCGATAACCAGACACACTAGTAATTTTGTACTAGCCCAAAACATCATAATGTACTAAAACAAAAGGAGCAGAGCTCCGAGTACATTGAGGAGGAAAAGAAGAACGGTGTTGTTTGCTCAAAATACATGAATCACAATTAAAAGCAGGAAGAGAGATCTTTGGAAGAGCCTTCTGGAAGACTGGAAGAGGAGCATGTCCAAGACGCCGATGTCAATCAACGGAGACTGAGGAGAGGATAGTAGGAGAAACATCAAGAAGGTAGAGCTCATTTTGCAGTCGTCCTTTACCAATGATAATCTGCGTCCATCGATCCTGCATCAGAAAAGAAGAAGAGGTGAATGTGACAGAGCAATTTAAATCCATCATATTTCTCTATGAATAGATTAGTTTGGTTGCTTTATTGAAGGGTGCAAGAGTTTTGGTCTATGAATTTTAACCTTCTTATTCAATTAGAAAAGTAATTTCCTTAAGCAGAATAAACTTTCTAATCTTGCGCTCATTGTTTTTTGTAAATCTACTTTGAATAAGCTTTCTAATTTGAGAGAAAAATTGTTCACTGAATTGTAAGTTTTTTGAAACACTTTATCATCATAAAGTTTCGTTGCTTAATTTTAATGCTACTAGAAATAGTTTTTTGAAACACTTTATCATCATAAAGTTTCGTTGCGTAATTTTAATGCTACTAGAATATCTATTTTGACGGATGTTCATTTTCCTTACGGATGTTCATTTTCCTTTGGTCACCTGCAATAATTTCTTTAAATTTTGAATAAAAAAATATCATATTTGTTTTTATATGATACTCGAGTCGAACTAAAATCTTAGTTCTTCCACTTAACGGACCCCTAATCACTTAGGGTCCGTTCGTTTGAACGGAATTGTCTTTCTGGAATTGGCTTTTCGACGAAAGCCAATATCTACATGAATTGGCTTTGTACAGAATTCCAATTTTGTTGTTCGGCTGTAAGATTGAATTCAGTCAACAGAATTGGAATTGAGGCACAAAAGTTGTTCGGCTGAATAACGGAATTGGTATTGGAATTGACAATATACAATAATTTTATAAAACTCAAAATGTGTTAGCGCCGAACGAATTAAATTGCATAATATGTTTTACGACGCGCGTTTTTCGCCCAAGCGCAATTTTGTCGCCCATGTGCGCACTTTTTTCCGGGCGAAAAATGCCCGCCCGGGAGAAAAACGCGCGCCCGGGCGAAAAACCCGCGCCCGGGCGCGATTTTTTCGCTCGGGCACGATTTTTTCGGCCGACCGCGTTGATTTCACCCGGGCGCAATTTTTTCGCCCGGGCGCAATTTTTTCGCCTGGGCGCAATTGTTTCGCCCGGACGCAATTTTTTCTTCCGGGCGCGTTTTTTTTGCCCGGTCGCGTTTTTTCGCCCGGTCGCGTTTTTTCGTCGGGGCGCGTTTTTTTCGCCCAGGCACGTATTTTTTCCCCGGGCGCGTTTTTTTCGTTCGGCGCGATTTTTTTCGCCCGGGCGAGTTTTTCTCACCCGGGCGCAATTTTTTCGCCTGGGCGCGATTTTTCCCACTGGACGCGATTTTTTTCGCCCGGACCGTTTTTTTCACCCGGTCGCGTTTTTTCGCCTGGTCGAAAAAAATGCGATCGGGGGTGCCCGGGCGAAAAAAATGCGACCGGGCAAAAAAAATGCGCCCGGGGGAAAAAATCTCGCCCGGGTGGAAAATACTGCGCCCGGGCGAAAAAATCGCGCCCGGCGAAAAAAACGCGCTCGGGAGAAAAAATTGCGTCCGGCAAAAAATATCGCGTCCCAGCAAAATATATAGCGCCCGGCCAGAAAATTCGCTTCCAACTGGAAAAATCACGTTCGACCGGAAAAACCGCGTTCGGCCGGAAAAATCGCATTCGAGCGAAAAAAGCACGCCCAAGCAAAACAAACGCGCGCCCGGCTGAAAATTTCTCGGCCGGCCGAAAAGCCTACGGCCGACCGAAAAAACGCGCGCCCGGGCGAAAAACTCCAGCCTGGGCAAAAAATGAATGCCCGAACGAAAAAACGCGCCGACCGAAAAACACGCGTCCGGCGGAAAAACCCACTCCCGGCAGGAAAACATGCGCGTTGGCCGAAAAACTCTGGCAAAAACCCTCGATTATGCGGAAAACTCGTGGGTTGAGGTAAGAATTGACAATTTGATTTTTTAGTTCAAAGTCAAAGCCATGAGTTTTCATATAAAAGCCAATATCTTCGTAAATTTCGTTGCGCCGAACACTAGAATTAGATTTCTAATCGCCAATGCCAATTCCAGAAAGCCAATTCCGTCCAAACGAACAGACCCTTAGACAATTCTCAACAAAAGAATATCCACAAAAGAGCTTATTTCTCACTCTAGGAGTACCTCACCTAAGAAACTACATCCATTTTTATATTCAAATTAGTTTTTTCAGTGACCGTCGTGACCGCTGTCATGTTAAATGTATATTTGTGGCGGTTGTGTTTTTGTTCAAACTCACTGGACCCAAAACGCTAAGTCGAATAGACCCAAAACGCTAAATCTAAGGAATCATAGAGGCATAGGAATCATGATTTCAGTTCTCAATTTCGACTATATATGTTTAGTTGACTCTCGGGTTTTGATACCCCATGCAATTTTCTTGGCCTTCTCTCGGTGATCATCAAAGTGGAGAGATACGTGCATGTAACAAACGGTGATTAAAAAAGATCACAGTGCGGAAACAAATAGAGCTGTATGATCGTGATTCCAATGTCGGAGATCATCTGTGAAAATATACAATCGTATTTGTATACTACGATCATATTAAATACCGACCGTATTTTAAATCAATCATGTGTGAAAAGTTATGCTAGCAGAAATAGACAACATGATTGAAGACTCCACACCGTGAGATTAAGTGCGTGCATTACTCACACAAACAATTTAGTCCTTACTCTGGGATTCTTCTTCTATGTTTTCAGCAAGATCTTCCCCGCTTGAAGGATTTCCTTCTTAGATTTCTACGCCAATATATTTTTTAATTATGAGAACCAAAATCAACACTATGCCTTAGCAATACACTAACACAGTGAAATTCCCCTTTCTTTTAAACACAGATCAAAGCCCTTTGGATTCAAAAATTTCACCAACAGATCAGCCAGAATGAGAACCTATTCGTACGGCTTTTGAAGAAGGAAATCAAGGGCTAGCGTTGCGCACACGATTTATTTTTATATGCGCACAATGTATATGGAGGATCACGCGCGAAGTTTATATTTCTGTTATATTTTTTTATTTTTTCACAAAATAAGTCATGAAAATAGATCCATGTATATTTAAGGATATTTACTTAAGACCGTAAACCGAATCGGAACCGGGACCGCAAAGAACAAGACAGAACCGTTTGCAAATTATTTGGGTTCCGGTTTGAATTTTGGAACCTTGAACAACATTGGTCCGGGTATCGTTCTTTTATTTTATTATCCGGACCGGAACCAGAACCAGAACCGCAATATACAAGTCTCAAGTGGTTTCAAGATTTTTAGAACCGATCCGAACCGGACCGAAGCAGAACCGAACCGCAACCCGTTTATTATTATTAATAATAATATTATAATATTGTTATTTTTTTATAATATATTTATAATATCTATACTTACTATTATGGGTGAAACTTGTGCGATTTGAACCCAAACCGCAATCGCAACAAAGAGGGTCAGCTTTGAACTGAACCAAATCACACCGCACCAAAGCCGTGTTGTGTGGTTTGACATTGATGCGATTTGGAGTTGATTTTTGCGGTATATTTTCGGTTTTATACAGTCATATAATGTATTTTCAATTTTACTCACATATTTTTCTAAATTATTTTGTTTTAAAAGTATAGAGGATATACAATTACTATTTAATAGTAATCATGAAAGACAAATCTAATTGTAACTGATAAATTAGTCAAATTAATTTAACTAATATATTCTTCAAATCTTAATTTTAAAATAAGATTTCAAGAGCAACAATTCAAATTTCTTTACCCTGTGATGAGTCGTAGTCTTCAGCAACATGAACATTATTGCATCAGCATTACACAATCGTGATCTTTGAATTTGTAAAATAGGCATGATTTGGTGCAATTTTGTGGTTTTGCAATTTTAGTTTTTAACTTTCAGCCTTATTGCGGGTCGCTCGGGTGCTTTGGTAGACCGGTCGAATTGAACCACCTTAGCTCGGAAGCGAACCGAGCGCGCAAACAGTCAATTTGAGATTCGTTGAGTACACTGACTTTTTAACGTGTAAAACCCGGAAAGGGTAAAAAACCACGCGGCCGGAGCTGTGCCGACCAAACTTCACTTTCTTCTGAGAGTTTACAGTTAGGTACTTATGAATCGAGCGCGACAGACCGCCGCTCGTTACAATAATATATATAGAGAAAGAGTTCCGAAGGTGACATGCCACCTCCCAAAAAACTAAGTCTTTTTCCTTCTGAGAACGGTGGGGGAACAAAAGTGAGAATACTGAGTCGCCTTTCGGGAGAACAAAAGTGAGAGTGTTGAGTCATCTTTCGGGCGCCGAAGGAGAATTTTGCGGAAATCTTTAAAGGAGAATTTCGCGGAAATCTTCAAAGGAGCTCTCCTAGGTGCAGAAGGCAAAGTCCTCTTAAATGAAGGTTCTGAGCTCCTTTTATAGTTTTGGCCGGGGGTAGCCCGGTAATTTTGCCGTCATAACCACCGTAACCACCTAACGGACGAATCACGCTGGATGATTTGGAGCACACAGATCGCCATTTTTCGTAAATGACCGTCTCGCCCTTCAGGCAGTTCGGGCAGCTTTGTTGAAGGTGAAAAAGGCGACAAGCGGGTCCTGTAATCTGAGAAATTAGAAAGACAAAAAGTGAGCGCGCCCGGAAGGTGGGAGTGCTCTGAGCACGCAACGAACGAAGAACCAATCTGAGCGACTGGATAAGCGTTCTGAGTATGCTCAGAAGCATTCCGAGCGCGCATGAGCGCGGAGGTGTTTTGAGCGCGCTCAGAAGCGTTCTGAGCGCGCAACGAACATGGAAGTGTTCTGGGCATGCAATGAACTTGGGAGCGTTCTAGGAGCGTGGCGAACGCGGAGGCGTTATGAGCGCGCGGTGAGCGCGGAGGCGTTCAGAGCGCGGTGAGCGCGGAGGCGTTCTGAGCGCGCGGTGGATAATATTCCGTAGGAATAATGTTCACGGGTGGGGGGGGGGGGGGATAATATTCATGCAAGAATAACGCTCACGGGGAAATAGTAGCCCTGCAAGAATAATATTCCGGCGAGTCGTTTGGTCAGCATTCTGAGCGCGGTAAACACGAAGGTGCTTGATGCGCGACCGCGAGGGGACCTCGAGGCCGAGGTGGCCGGGAGCACTCCCCAATTGGGGAGTTACTATTCATGTAACTCCCCCTTGGGGAGTTACTATTCACGTAACTCCCCAAGGGGAGTTACTGCTCACGTAACTCCCCTCTCCCCAATTGGGGAGTGGTTCACTACCCAATTGGGGAGCGCCACATGGGCGTTGACCAAGTGGTCAACGCCCATTTCATGGGCATTGGGGGGGGGGGGGGGGGGGGGGGGGTGCGGCAATGCCGCACCCCCCAAGGCAGATGGGGGTGCGGCAATGCCGCACCCCCTTTAATTGAGGGTGCGGCAGTGTCGCACCCCCTTTTAGGTGCGGCGGGTGCCGCGCCATTTCGGCGCGGCGGGCGCCGCGCCATTTCGGCGCGACGAGTGCTACGCCCTTTCGGCGCGACGAATGTCGCGCCCTCTTGGCGCCGTAACGGGTGCGCCTATTGGCGCGATGATTGATATGTGTTGCTTGCCACATGGCACCTTTTGATTTTCACGCTACGCGTGGCGCTTGCGTGCTCGGCGGTACCCATCCGGATACGTGATACGAGACCGCATCCTGTATCATTTTTACGGGTGCACATCATAAGCCCCTCAAACCTTAGGAGTCCGAATTACTGCGCGGAGGAGTTCGGAGGTTTTGATTTTCCTTCGTGGCAATTCAGACCATCGTCATCTCCGTGCGACGCGTCGTACCATGCTGAGGGTAAGTTGTTGCGACTCGCGCAACTATGAGCCTGTCGTCATGCGAACTTTCCGGAAGTCGTCGTTTGGCTCCAGTTGTGGGAGAAACCTACATCTCGTCTTGTTCGGTTGCGAGCTTGCCGCCCAACGATTGTGCTAGAGATCGTGACGAGCTTGCTGTTTAGCGGTGAAGCCTGCGGAGCTTTGGGGCGATGCGATGAAGCAGCGCTGAGGCGAGGTGCTCAAGGTGTGCTGAGGTGAGGTTCCCAAGCAGCGTTGAGGCAAGGTGCCCAAGCAGCGCCGAGGCAAGGTGCCCAAGCAGCGCCGAGGCAAGGTGCCCAAGCAGCGCCGAGGCAATGTGCCCAAGCAGCGCCGAGGCAATGTGCCCAAGCAGCGCCGAGGCAATGTGCCCAAGCAGCGCCGAGGCAATGAGCCCAAGCAGCGCCGAGGCAATGTGCCTAAGCAGCGCCGAGGCAAGGTGCCGAAGCAGCGCTGAGGCAATACGCCCAAGCAGCGCCGAGGCAAAGTGCCCAAGCAGCGCTGAGGCAATGCGCCGAAGCAGCGCCGAGGCAAGGTGCCCAAGCAGCGCTGAAGCAATGTGCCCAAGCAGCGTTGAGGCAATGTGCCCAAGCAGCGCTGAGGCATTGCGCCCAAGCAGCGCCGAGGCAAGGTGCCCAAGCAGCGCTGAGGCAATGCGCCCAAGCAGCGCTGAGGCAATGCGCCCAAGCAGCGCTGAGGCAATGCGCCCAAGCAGCGCCGAGACAAGGTGCCCAAGAAGCGCTGAGGCAATGCGCCCAAGCAGCGCTGAGGCAATGCGCCCAAGCAGCGCTGCGGCAATGCGCCCAAGCAGCGCCGAGACAAGGTGACCAAGCAGCGCTGAGGCAATGCGCCCAAGCAGCGCCGAGACAAGGTGACCAAGCAGCGCTGAGGCAATGCGCCCAAGCAGCGCCAAGGCAAGATGCCCAAACAGCGCTGAGGTAATGCGCCCAAGCAGCGCCGAGGCAAAGCGCCCAAGCAACGCCCAAGCAGCGCTGAGGCAATAATGCTCCCAAGCAGCGCCGAGGCAATGTGCCCAAGCAGCACCGAGGCAATGTGCCCAAGCAGCGCCGAGGCAATGTGCCCAAGCAGCGCTGAGGCAATGTGGTCTTTTGGGCAGACCTAGTTAAAATTGTCATACTTGACGCTTATCCTCCACTCGCGAGAGGCCTTTTCTCTTCACCATATTGGCGAATTTGCTGCTGTGTGTTAGTATCGAAGAGCGTGGGCTTAACTTTCGTAGCCTTGTTTTAGATAATTCGCGTTGCTGATAGAGCCAGAGAATAGCTGTAGTAATTTTTAATACACAACGGATACATGCGCACAAGTGCAATCTTGTGGCTTACTGTTTTAGAAACTAAAACTGGAAGAAACAAAAATAGAAATTGATGATAGATGAGACGCGGGTTGTGCGCGCTCTACTAGGGGGAAAGTTCCCCTGCCCAGTACCGCTCGCCTATCCGCGTCGGGGTATGACGTCGTCCTCTACTGGATTGTCAGTCTGCGGTCCGTGCTGGTTTGGGACCTGGTTTAGTAAAAACCTTCTGAGGAGGCCTTGTTGGACAAGACGCTCGATTTCCCCCTTTAACCGCTTGCAGCTTTCAGTACTGTGTCCATGCCCGCGATGGAAGTCGCAATATTGCGACTGGTTTCTTCCACTCGACGTAAGCGGTTCGGGCCTGCGGAGCGCGTTGCTATCGCGGATGGCGAGGAGAACATTAGTCCTGGTAGTGTTCAAGGGAGTGTAGTCGTGATACTGACGAGATCTTCGGTCTCGGCTGGGGTTGTCGTGATGCTTGTTGTTCTTATTGGGAACTATCTGCGACAGCGACTCCTCTTTCTTCCTCTTCGAGCTCCCCTCGAACTGCCGGCGGTGCGCTTTAATGGCCTCGTCGGCAGCTATTTGAGCTTCAACTCGGTGAACGAGGTCAGGATAACTTGGCACGGTTTCTCTCATTAGAGCTGAGTAAAAACCACTTGGGCGGAGGCCTCCGAGGAAAACTCCTCGCAAGAACTCGGGGTCGACTCCTGGGATCTGTCGAGCCTCAGAGGTGAAGCGTCGGAAAAAATCCTTCAGAGTTTCTCCGTCGTTCTGGCGGATTCCCGAGAGATGGGAGGGATCTCGGACAATCCTACGATTGGCGATGAACTGGTCCACGAACTGCTGCGCCATTTCTGCGAAGTTGCTGATGGCCCCATCTCGCAGGGAGTGGAACCAAGTGCGTGCTTGTCCCTTCAAGGTTGCCGGAAACACTTGACATAGGAGTTGATCGGGGGCGCTGTAAATCCTCATGATGATGGTGAAGTGATTGACATGTTCCAACGGGTCATCTGTCCCATCGAACGTTTCGATGTTGGGAAGCTTGAAACTGTTTGGAACTGGATGGGCCAGGACTTGAGGCGATAGTGGGGAGGCGTGGTGTGTGGGACGACGGGCGATAGCTGCGCGTCGCCCCGCCTGGATGTATTCTTCATCTATCATATCGCGTATTTCTTCTCGTGTGGTTCTTTCTACTGCTCGGCCAGGGACATCTCTCCCTGGAAGATGGTGATGGTGGCCAGCTCTTGGGCCTCTGGCTGGCGGAGCAGGATAGGCGAAGCTTGCTGCGTCGGAGAATTCTTCTGAGGCTTTTTTCTCTCGAACGGCCTCCTCGTTCGGGGCATGACTCGGAGCTGGGGGCGGCAGAATGTTCAACGCTGGCGGTTGAACGGGTACTCGAGGAGCCCCGAGATTTCTTACAAGAGCCAGCATCTCGGTTTGCTGTTCTTCCATCTGCCGCATGCACACTTCCAGTATTGCTGCGGGCACATGCACTGCCTCTTCTGCGAGAGGCGCATTGATAAGCGAGTGGGAGGGAGCTGGGTCGACGTATCCCTCTGGGATTGATCCTTCAGTAGTGCGAGCGCTTTTTCTTGCCATTGCAATTGGTGGCGAAGCGCTTCCTTTAGTGAGTCTTTGCAGAGTTTTGGGAATCGTTTCCCACAGACGGCGCCAAACTGTTGCGGGTCGCTCGGGTGCTTTGGTAGACCGGTCGAATTGAACCACCTTAGCTCGGAAGCGAACCGAGCGCGCAAACAGTCAATTTGAGATTCATTGAGTACACTGAGACTTTTTAACGAGGAAAACCCGGAAAGGGTAAAAAACCACGCGGCCGGAGCTGTGCCGACCAAACTTCACTATCTTCTGAGAGTTTACAGTTAGGTACTTAAGAATCGAGCGCGACAGGCCGCCGCTCGTTACAATAATAGAGAGAGAGAGAGAGAGAGAGAGAGAGAGAGAGAGAGAGAGTTCCGAAGGTGACAGGACACCTCCCAAAAAACTAAGTCTTTTTCCTTCTGAGAACGGTGGGGGAATAAAAGTGAGAATGCTGAGTCGCCTTTCGGGAGAACAAAAGTGAGAGTGCTGAGTCGCCTTTCGGGAGAACAAAAGTGAGAGTGCTGAGTCGCCTTTCGGGAGAAAGAAAATCTTCAAGTCCACGAAGGAGACCTTCAAGTCCACGAAGGAGATCTTCAAGCGCCGAAGGAGAATTCCGCGGAAATCTTCAAAGGAGCTCTCCCAGGTGCAGAAGGAAAAGTCCTCTTAAATGAAAGTTCAGAGCTCCTTTTATAGTTTTGGTCGGGGGTAGCCCGGTAATTTTGCCGTCGTAACCACCGTAACCACCGTAACCACCTGACGGGCGAATATTGCTGGCTGATTTGGTGCACACAGATCGCCATTTTTCGTAAATGACCGTCTCGCCCTTTGGGCAGTTCGGGTAATTCAGGCAGTTTTGTTGAAGGTGATAAAGGCGACAAGCGGGTCCTGTAATCTGAGAAATTAGAAAGACAAAAAGTGAGCGCGCCCGGAAGGTGGGAGTGCTCTGAGCGCGCAACGAACGGAGAAGCAGTCTGAGCGACTGGAGAAGCGTTCTGAGCATGCTCAGAAGCATTCCGAGCACGCATGAGCGCGGATGTGTTCTAAGCGCGCTCAGAAGTGTTCTGAGCGCGCAACGAACATGGAAGTGTTCTGGGCATGCAACGAACTTGGGAGCGTTCTAGGAGCGCGACGAACGTGGAGGCGTTTTGAGCGCGCAGTGAGCGCGGAGGCGTTCAGAGCGCGCAGTGAGCGCGGAGGCGTTCTGAGCGCGGAGGCGTTCTGAGCGCAGTGGATAATATTCCGTAGGAATAATATTCACGGGGGGATAATATTCATGCAAGAATAACACTCATGGGGAAATAGTAGTCATGCAAGAATAATATTTCGGCGTGTCGTTTGGTCAGCATTCTAAGCGCGGTGAACGCGAAGGTGCTTGATGCGCGACCGCGAGGGGACCTCGAGGTGGCCGGGAGCACTTCCCAATTGGGGAGTTACTATTCATGTAACTCCCCCTTGGGGAGTTCTATTCACGTAACTCCCCAAGGGGAGTTACTGCTCACGTAACGTGACTCCCCAATTGGGGAGTGGTTCACTCCCCAATTGGGGAGCGCCACATGGGCGTTGACCAAGTGGTCAACGCCCATTTCATGGGCATTGGGGGTGCGGTAATGCCGCAACCCCCAATGTAGCAGGGGGTGCGGCAATGCCGCACCCCCCAAGGCAAATGGGGGTGCGGCAGTGCCGCACCCCCTTTTAGGTGCGGCAGCGTCGTAACATTTTGGTGCGGCGGGTGCCGCGCTATTTCGACGCGGCGAGCGCCGCGCCATTTCGGCGCGGCGAGTGTTGCGCCCTTTCGGCGCGACGAATGTCGCGCCCTCTTAGCGCCGTAACGGGCGCGCCCTATTGGCGCGGCGATTGATATGTGTTGCTTGCCACGTAACACCTTTTGATTTTCACGCGTGACGCTTGAGTGCTCGGCGGTAGCCATCCGGATACGTGATACGGGACCGCATCCCGTATCGTTTTTACGGGTGCACATCAAGCCTGTCTTACTATATATTATACAAAAAGTACTCCCCCTTGGTGTAACGTAAAATTTCTGTGCCCGGGCCTCAGACTTCGAAGTCCCACTTGCAAAAAAAATCGAACGCGTGGGTATATTTTTCCCCTCCGGTTTTTTATTTTTGATCTCCCACATTCATTCTGCCAAGTTTGGTTTTAATCCTAGTTGGAACCGATTGGAACCGGACCGAACCACAAAGAATTGGACCAAACCGTTAGTGACCGTTTTGGTTTTGACTCTTGTTGAACCGTAACTGAAACTGTTAACACGATGGTTACAAAAATTATGCTGGAACCAGAACCAGAACCGGAACCGATCAAACCAAATATGGTTTTGATTCTAATTTGAAGAACTGTTACCTTAGCGGTTTGGTTCACGATTTTAGTAGAACCGGAACCGAACCAGAACCGTGACAGCTCTAATTTTAAGTACTCGTATGTAAATATTTTTGGGGTGAAAATACAATTGTAAAAAAAGTAAATTTTTGAACTATTTTTGTGACTGTAATTACAGCTGGAAATACAGTCCATTTGCAACTGCAAAAGACGTTGCAGTTGTAATTTTGCACTAAAAGGTCTCGTAGGATCCTGTATATGCGTTGGACGTACAAAAAATCTCTTTGCGCGCACTGACTTCCATTCTTCATCATTCTCCAACCTGGAAGGCTGGAAAATAATCTGGAACCACACATGTAGGCAAAACATCATTAAATGCAATCGACTCGTAATAACCGTATGCGTGTAGAATAATGCTTGCAGTAAAGTAGGATTCTGTGGCAGGGCGGCGGCGCAACCATCGGATTAAGCAACACGGCGGCACCGACACCAGAGCGCGACGCCGCCGCCTCTTCCCTGAGCAACGGCGATGTCATCGTCGACGTAAAACCAAACGAAGAAAGGGTCCTTCGTGTTGGGCTCTCGCTCCTGCTTCCCCAGGCTGATTTCCAAGGGACCGAACGGCCCTACCTGTATCCGCAGGTGCTCAAACAAGAAGGCCATAATCTTCTTCTTCCATGAGAACTTCCCTTCAAATGTCAGACGCCCAATTGGTCCTAAATAAATTCCGTTCTCAATCCTTTTTGCCTGGAAAAACAGCACAAGTAGAATTAAAATTCACATGGATACACCAATTACATATCAGAAAAGAATTGTGATATTTTTATTAATAGAAACTCAGCTTGTTCTACATGCACTTATAAAGGGTGTATGAATTCTCAGGATCTCTCCCACAGCTCTTCAGGATCTCTCAAGTGGATAGAGAATTGGTGAAAGTTCAATCTTCGTTGGATCTCATATAAATACTATCCTACTTACGAGACGTTTGTTTGTTTCAGACTCTAATCCGAAGGGTCAACATTGAGCGCATTGAACTGCCCATGAAGCTGAGAGCGCTGGTAGCTGAGGCATAACGACGGAATTATATACGGCGTGTTCTATCACTGAGGTAATAGCCCACCGTACGGAATTATATGCGGAGAGTGTTCTACCACTGAGGTAATAGCACATCGTATACGGGCCTCCTTGGGGAGCTCTGCTATGTCAAAAGTAAGAGAAAGATATTCCTTCATGTCCCTCCCATGTGGCAACATAAGGACATAAAAGATCCTATCAATTTGTATCAACCTAGAATAAGGCTGAGCATATTATTCGAAACTCGAAAGTCGTTCGAAAATCGCTCGAATATTGAGCTGAATAGAAATCGGTTACAGCTGAGTCGATTCAATTTGACTCGAATCTGATTTCGAGTCGATTTCGAGCCAACCCTGAATCGCTCAAAATATGATTTGAATCAGCTCGAATTGATTAAAAATATTATGTATTTATTAATATATTATTATTTTAAAATTAAAAACACTAAATTTTAAACCTAAATAAAAATATTGAAGCCTTTAAGTGTTTCATTTGCTAAATTTAGATGTTTCCCAATTTAATTTCGAGCCAACTATGAATAAAGAGAAAAATTGCTCAATTTCGAGCCAGCTTGATTCGATTTTGAGTTAGCTCGATTCGATTTCGAGCCAGCTCGATTCGATTTCGAGTCAGCTCGATTCGATTTTGAGCAAGCTCGGAATCGAGCCATTTCGAGTCAAACGACTCGACTCAAAATCGATTTCGAGTCAGAAATTTCGATTTCGAGCCGAGCCAAAATCGCTCGAACTCGACTCGATAGCAGCCCTAACCTAGGATAATAAGCTATCGTAACCAAGGCCATAATTGAGGTGTCGTTTCGACCTCCCTGGGAACGCTGAACCGCCAAATGCGGTCTTCGGTGTACGAACTAGTTCGGGGAGAAAATGACATTTCCACACCAAGCACATGATAGAGCGAGTGCTCGAAGCATCCGAGTGAACATCAAGTTTGGAATGAACTACCCGTTGCCCCCAGCGGGGTATTTATAGGCGTAACCCTAAATCCCCAACGACCCGTTAACAGACCCGTTAGGGTTCCGTTAAATACCCGATACAACGCTAAATATACCTTAACATTCTCCTCCTATATTGTAGCAATTGTATCACATAACGGGTTAAACAAAGCATATAAGTTAAATAACGACAGAATGAGTTTCAGATTAAAAACAACAAGAGTTTTAGATCAAACATCTAAACTCAAACAAGTTCCAAACATGCAAAAGCAAAAAGCAGAAGCAAGAACAGTAATCTGAAAACAAAACTCAAACTAATAACAGAACGATCTACTCAGACAGTAGATCATCTGCATCCATGTCGAAATCCACTTTCTCTCCTCCAGACTTCAATTGATCTGCATTTAAACATTTGAATGTCATGAGAACAAACTTAATGAATCCATACATATGCATATCAAAAGTAAAGTGATTAGTTCTTACAATTTAGAACATAATACTCTAACTAGGAAGAAAGACTCACATGTCCGCATCTCTATCTAATTTATACACAATTAGAAATTTGGTTTCATAGAACCAAGCTATGTTCCTTCGATTATTAAGATTATTACCAAACGTTTCACAATTGTATTATATCATCAAGTTTGGAATGATACAACAAGCTGTGACCAATATATCATCAAGTTTGGAATGATATAAGTAATGATCATAATATCAGGACGCATATCAGCAACTTTAGTATTCGTTTTTGGAATGATACCCAATTCAGTCTTTGAAAAGAAGTAGTTGTGTAAGTCATCAAGTTTGGAATGACTATCAACTAAACAATCTCAGGCTTTATCAAGTAACATCTGGAATACTTCAGTGTACTCAGTCTAGATGCGTGAATGTAGGCAGACTCGGTTCTAAAATCTTACACAAACATAGGTATTAAGTCTCACTAAATAGACTTTAATCCCATATCCCCCGATGTTTTAGATGTAAGAACCTTGCATAAGCCCTTGGTAAGGACATCTGCTACATTATCTTTTGATCTCACGTCCAAGAGGGAAATGATCCCTTGACTGGTGAGATAGGTCAACCAGGCCTGTTTCATCCGTAGTTGCCTTCGCTTACCATTGAACAAAGAATTAGTTGCAATGGTTTTTGTGGCTTGATTGTCACAAAATATCGAGATAGAGTTCATTTTTAGACTCGTCATTGGAATATCCATAACCAAATCTCTGACCCACTCTGCTTCTTCGGCAGCTGAAGCAAGAGCATAGAGTTCGGATTCCATAGAGGATAGTGATATACACGTTTGCCTCTTAGATTTCCAAGCTACTGCGGCTCCTCCTAGGGTAAACACATAACCACTAGTGAACCTACTATCACCAACGTCTGAGCACCATGAGGCGTCAGAGTACCCTTCAAGCACAGGAGGGTGACCACTGTAACATAAAGCATACTGCTCAGTATACTTTAAGTATCGCATTAGCCTTTCCAAGGCGTCCCAGTGGTCCTTTCCAGGGTTACTAGTGAATCTACTCAACATGCCAACCGTAAAGGCTATGTCGGGTCTAGTGCAGGTAGTAGCATACATTAGACTGCCAATGAGTTTGGAGTAATCCAACTGTCGAATAGGTGAACCGTCGTGAGGTTTCAGTCTATTATTATAGTCGTATGGAGTCTCAATTTTTCTGCACTTATCATAACCCCACTTCTCTAGTAGAGTTCTGATGTAGTGACTCTGGCTGAGGGTGATACCCTTATTCGTAAAGTTCACTTCCATGCCTAGGATGGTCTTCACCACACCTAAGTCAGTCATGCTAAATTTTGACTTCAAGGTACCCTTAACGTCTTCCACCTCAGACTGATCAGTACCCAGAATAAGCATGTCATCAACATACAAGCAGATTATAGCGACGGAGTGAGGACTTGTCCGTATGTATAGACATTTATCTGAAAGGCTGGATTGAAAATTCAGGCCTTTTACGCAAGTGTCAAACTTCTCGTGCCATAACTTTGGTGCTTGCTTCAATCCGTAGAGTGACTTAATCAACTTACAGACCTTGGTGTCGAGACCTTGTACGACAAACCCTTCAGGTTGACGCATGTAGATCTCTTCAGTTAGATCTCCATTTAAAAATGCAGTCTTAACATCCATCTGATGAACGACGAAACGTTCAATAGATGCGATAGCGAGAAGAACCCTGATCGTTGCAATGTGACAAACAGGTGAGTATGCATCAAAGTAGTCAACCCCACTCACTTGAGTGAAGCCTTTGGCAACTAGACGTGCTTTGTACTTAGCGATACTCCCATCTGGATTCAGTTTCTTCTTAAGGACCCACTTGCTCCCAATGGTTTTAGCTCCTTTGGGTAGGTCAACTAATGTCCAAGTGTGGTTCTCCATGAGAGAGTGCATCTCATCATTAATGACTTCTTTCCATAACAGGGAATCCCTGGATCGCATCGCTTCCTGATAGGTGGATGGATCAGCTTCAACGTGGTAAGTCACAAAATCTGTACCGAAGCTTTTAGGAACACGTTCCCTATTAGATAGCCTAGTGGACTCTAGGGCACTAGTGTGAACTGGCTCAGTGTCAGGGAGTCGTAGTTCCGTCCCAACGAGGGTATCAGAACTGGTGTCTGGCAGACCTGGAAGAGTCAGATTCTTATCTCTAAGAAACTTGTCCTCAAAGAACACAGCATCTCTAGACTCAATAACCGTGTTGGTAGAGAGATCTAGAAATCGATCTGCAGCACTATCCACCGCACATCCTATGTACACACAAGTGTTCGTCTTAGGTCCTAACTTAGATCTCCTTATGTCAGGTATCCTAACATAGGCGATACAACCCCAGGTTTTGAGGTGATCAAAGCTGGGCGGTCTCTTAAACCAAACTCATACGGGGTGTGCTTCAATTTAGCATGAGGAACCATATTTAGGATGTGATTCGACGTGAGGGCTGCTTCTCCCCAATAAGCGGCAGGCATACCGGCAGTCAACAACATAGAATTCAACATTTCTGTTAAAGTTCTATTTTTCCGCTCGGCAATACCGTTTGACTGGGGCGAATAAGAGGCAGTGGTTTCAGGTATTATGCCATTGCTGGCAAGAAAATCCCTAAACTCACCCGAGACGTACTCGCCTCCTCGATCACTCCTAAGTCGTTTAATTTTCAAATCCAATTGGTTCTCAACCCTATTTTTGAAAATTTGAAATTTTTCAAAAGCTTCATCTTTTGATTTTAAGAGATAAATGTGAGTATATCTAGAGAAGTTGTCGATAAAAGTTATCAGGTACTTCCGACCACCACGTGTGACAAAACTCTTATAGTCACAAATGTCGGAGTGTATCAACTCTAATAAACGTATACTCCTAGACACCTGACTGAATGGTGTTCTAGTTATCTTAGTTTGAGCACATATCTCACATTTGTCAAATTTGGTTTTTGTGTCTAAGGGGATGTTATGAGTTCTAGCTAGCAGGAGTAGTTTTCTATAATTGACATGCCCTAGTCTTGCGTGTAAAGTCTTAGGATCTATCAAAGTAGAATTAACCTGATTGACTACTTCGTTTGCTAGACTCAACCGATACATTCCGTTGACTACGTACGCACAACCAAAATAATGTGAGTTAACCATTAAGGTCACCCTACCACCACTAATGTTAAAGGACATACCCGCATCGCTTAACAAACTAATCGATATTAAATTAGCAGCTAATGTAGGAATGTATTTAACATCTTTCAAAATTAAATGCGTACCTGAAGAGAGTAGCAGATCCACGGTCCCGGTCTGGAGTACCTCAGCAGTGGCTCCATTTGCCACGGTAACTGTCTCAGAGGCTGGAGTGGCATCCTTCAGAAGAGCGGAGTTGTTGCAGACGTGGCAAGTCGCCCCCGAATCCAACCACCAGTCAGTACTGGCCTGAACGTTCCCAACCTTGGCAACAAAGTGGGAGGGCGCAGTCTGATTGAGCATATGAGCTCTGTTATCAGGCTTTGGTGGGTTAGCATCGAGCTTCTTGGGTTGCCTGCAGTCAGAAGCGCAGTGACCCCACTTGTTGCAGTTGTAGCACTTGCCTTTGAACTTCTTGATCTTCTTGCTGGTGTCTACTACTGCAGGTGCACTGGAGGGAGGTCGAGTCCGATCAGATCGAGGCTTCCTTTTCGGGTGTGTGATCATATTAGCAGCAGATTGCTGCTTGCTCACCACCTCCTTTACATGCCTTGTCCGATTCTCATCCTCAATACAGATAAACCGCTTGAGTTCTTTCAGACTGACCTGAGTCTTCTTGCGATGCATCTCCGTCTTGAAAGAGTACCACGCTGAGGGGAGCTTGTAGATAATGGCACCAGCAACAAACCCATCTGGCAGAGGGACACTTTCAATGTTGAGCTTAGCCACCAAATTTTCCAGGTCTGCAATCTGGGGAAGGATTTCCCTGTCCTCAGAGAATGTGAATCCCATAAACTTGTCCACCAGATGCGTCTTGGACATGTTCTCCTCTTTAAACTGATCTTCCAGCGCAGTCCAGATCTCTTTCGCTGTCTTCAACTTCCCAAACGTCTCGGCCAGGGAATTGGAGAGACAGTTGAGAAGATAATCGCGACAGAAGTCTTCGTCGCTGATCCAATGTGCTTCATCGGGTCCTCCTTGGAAGTCTGCGAAGTCAGTCTGCAGGGTATAAAAAATATTGAGATATTTCAGACCAAACTGCGTATTCCGCTTCCAGGCACTGAACTCCGAGTGGGAGAACTTCTCCAGCTTTATCAGCGGCACAGGAGAGGAGAGAGAACTGGTCTTCTTAAGAGAGGCCATCTGGAGGTAGCGGCTGAAACACGGAAGAGCGGACCTCCACTAGCAAAAGGTGAGGCGATAGCGCTGACGTTAGCTTTGGCGGTAGCGACAGGGATGGCTAACGCCCGGCGATACCGCTAGCGCAGACGGTAGCAGCGGCAGTTACGCGCACGATCCACGCGATCGTCTCCTCCTGAGGCGGGATGGCGGGCGCGATCTCCTCGGCGACGGCGGAGGGTGGCGCTTCACTTCTTCTTGCGGGCAAACTCCAACGGCGGCAGCGCTGGGCGGATCTGGAAGGGAAGTCGGCGCGGAAACTGGAGCGCCTTCTTCTTCCTGTGCGGCGGCCGACGGTTCTTCTCCAGGAGGGAGATCTAGAGCAGAACCCTCCTCCTTCAACGACAGCGGCGGCGTGAGAAGGAAACGGGAGAGCGCGAGAGGGCTCCAAACGGTGAAGAACACAGGCCCGGCGGTGTCGTTCTCAGCGCACAGTGGCGGCACTTCCTTGTCGACCGGGAAGTGCACGCGGGAGAGAGAACGACGGCTGTTTGCGGTGGCGGTCGTGAGGGCCGAACGGCGCGATCTTAGACGCGGAATCTTGCGATCGATGCACTGCCTTCGGCGACGCGAGACAAGGGGAACGACGGGAGAGCAGCGTGGGCTTCTTCCTCCTTGCGATCAGAACGGCGACAGAGGCAGCGGCAGTTGCCCTTCCTCTCAGGCGCGAACTTGAGCGACGGGATAAGGGGTGGGGCTGCTCCTTCAGCGAACTAGGCGACCTCCTTCGCGCACACGGAGAACCACGACGGGAACGACGGAAGGAGAGGAGGCAGCCGGCGTTTACAATCCAGAAAAACTCCCTCTAATCGACCGATCCAGTCGATCCAGTCGCTTGGGAAGAAGGAGAAACGCGAGAGCAACAACGGCGGTTACAGGATCGGCAGAACTAGGAACCGCTCTCTCGCGTGAGGGGGGGGGGGGGGGGGGGGGGGGGGGGGGGGGGGGGGGGGGCTAACGTTCACGAAAGAGACTTCGAGAATGATAGAGCGAGTGCTCAAAGCATCCGAGTGAACATCAAGTTTGGAATGAACTACCCGTTGCCCCCATCGGGGTATTTATAGGCGTAACCCTAAATCCCCGACGACCCGTTAACGGACCCGTTAGGGTTCCGTTAAATACCCGATACAACGCTAAATATACCTTAACAGCACATTCAGTGAAAACACCATTGTTGGCGCACAAATGAGTGTGACAAACGTTGGCGTTCCGCATAAAACACGTGATTGGAAGCCGGCCGCGTCAAACAAATCCTAAATGCCGTAATCTAATAATCTCATCGTTTAAAAACATGTTTCCTAAATTCAACAAATCAAACAAGCCCTTAGGCTCTGTTTGTGAACCCCTTCATTCCATCACATTCAATGATTCAGCAGGTAATTTGCAGTTGCCATTTTTCGACTGGAGACGCATAATTTGCAGCAAAAACAAAGATTCCGCAGGCGCGCGGCGCGTTTGCGTGGGAACGGGACGAAGCATGAAGGGGTTCTCAAACTGTCCCTTAGGTTAAATTTTCTCTCCATAAATTGGAATGTCAAAAAAATCATGCTAGCATTGACTCAGCTATTAAAGTTCAGCTTTTATCTAGATAATCAAATATATTCCTAAATCAAAAGATCCTTAATTTTCCTTAAATGAGATATCATGATATGCCTGTATGTTTATACTAAGATAACTGTGCATACTTTATGATTGTTCACAAGCATAATCCAGCGCATAGTTCATGTAACACTTGTTATCCTATGTCTACGTAATTTTTTTGATATAAACGAACATGTCACTATGTAGAAACCTGTGATAAAAATATGTAAATCATTTTTACATTTATCTGCACAGTATGTGGATTGTTTGCCTTGTTAATTTTCTGGACTTATTTCGAGTTCGTAGCGATATTTCACATTTTTATGTATTTTATTTTATTTTTTTGGACTTGTATTTTGGGAGTTATGTTAAAATATCCATCGGAGATCGTGGCCGTAAGAGGCATCGGGAGTTACGGTTTAGAAAGAAACCGCTCGGTCTTCCTTCGGTGCGACGCCGCCGGTTCCGCCTCCAGGAGGCATGACGCCCCCTTCCTCCACCACCCTCTGTCCCTCCTGCCGCCAGCAAAGCCTCCAGCCGCTGTTTCTTCTGCCGGGAGACACAGCAGGAGCCACAACTGCCTCTCTTTCCATGCACGAGAGCCCTTACAGTCGACAATCCTTCAGATCCGCCTCTCCTGATCTTCGTCGCCTCCTAGCCTTTCCCAACCCCCTCACAACTCAACAGCCACCCGTCCGGCCCTCCACCGCCCCTCTTCCTCAGAAATCAATCCCCAAACACCCTCTTGAAAGCCCGAACAGACATCCTTGTGTCCCTCCCCAACTCCCCAGCCCATTACAAGGCCGACCATCCCTCCCTCCCCCTTTTCCAATCCACATGCAGCCTTCTTCCACCTCCCCGCTGCAAATCACTGCTTCCCAGCCCATCCCTGCTACAAATCTCTGCCCTCCCAGCCCATTCCAGTCCACCCCAATCCATACCCGACCACCTCCACTCCAATACGACCTTAAAGGGACCTCCACGCAACACCCCCACCCCATCCCATCCACCAAACAACCACCATCCCTCTCCTGCCCCCCCCCCCCCCCCCCCCCCCCCACGCAGCAATATCATCACTCTCGAACAGCCACCGACACCATTGGAGCTTCCCCACCACCACCGACATCAAGTACTTGGTGAGCTTTTACTTCTAGTGTTCATTTCTTCACATTGTACGGATACTCGTGTTGCTAGTAATATTTGGCTTAGAATAATTTGATTATTGTCTCTATTTATTGATATGCGTTACTTATTTGCTCTGCATTTCAATTTTCAGTGCACTCTCAATCAATTTCGCAATTGTTGTCTAGTTAGTAAACTTGAATATTTGTGCTTACTTGAGATTAAAAGCGCGAGAACTTTAAAATTAATATTGTTTAATTAATTGCACGTCGGAACTCATCACATGATAGAATCACCCACATTCTCATTAGGTTTAAGGTTTAGGTCGTAGGGTTGTGTGCACTTGCATCTTTTATCGCATCTTTAGGGTCGTTGTTGGTCGATTGTATTTGGTTGTGATTGTTTGCATGACATCTTGGGTTAGAGCTTTGCGTCGTTGCGTCCACCTATAGATTCATCATGCGTCACTTTTTAATGTCCATGTAGAAGAGTATTGAGAGACAGGGAGTAAATATTGTAGGAAAACATAGCGCAAGTGATATGATGGATGCAGTGTATGTGCTAGAAGAAAATATAGCTATAAAGTGTAGTAAGAAAAGGTAGGTGAGAACTGTAAGGGATTTAGCTATAGGAATATATAATATAATTGTTATAGATATATGAATGTGTGATGTGGCTTCGAGTGAAATACATATTATTAAAAGTGTTGTATGTAAGTATATGAACTAAATTAGTGACTGAAAGCATCATGAAAGTTGCAGTGAATGAAAGAATATTGCTTTATGTATTGAGTGAAGAGAGCTCTGTTGCGTTGTGTAACTTGTGTTTAGTTTATTTGCAGCTTTCATGTTGTGTAATGCTATACTTTGATTTGATGCGAGTGAAAACAGATTAAGCTTTCATTTGCTATGAGTGAAAGAATGTTGTGCTATATGAAGCCCAGGTTTGTTGTAATTGATAATGAAAGTTGCGAGTGAAAGAAAACTGTGATATGTTCTTTTGTTAAGAGTGTTATTACTAGCGGTCCGTATTTGGCTATTTGCAGTCCATTGTTAATCACAATCCATAAATTATATTCGTAGTCCAAAATTATATTCACAGTTCGAAAATTTGTACTTACATTAGAGTCAAAAATACATTACTAAATATAAGATATATATAATCTATTAACTTCATGAGCTTTGCCACAAGACTCAAGCTCGCAGCTGCTGCAGCGGCTTCAATAGCTGAGGTTTCGTTTTACTTGGATTTTTATTTACTCATTATAAACTTCTCTGATCATAATGGGACTATGAGAAACTATTAATCGTTAAAGTTTCGTTAATTATTGAATAATACATCTTTACATGTTTAGGTTTCATCAATGTGTTGCTTATAGCAATTATTACTTGAGGCATGCAGTTATCGACAAATACCTTGGCGTCGTTGGCTGGAAGGGCTGAAGTTGTCGTTGGCTGGGAGAACTCAATGTCGAACGAAGATGGAGGTCGGGGCTTGAAGGAGAAGCGGGATGAGGTTGTTGGCGAGCGAAACCTGGCGTTGGCGGGATGTAGTTATTGGCGAGCGAAACCTGGCGTCGTCGGCGGGATTAGGTTGTCTCGAACCCTAGACGAAGAGATCGTCGAAAAGAATAAAAGCGGGGTGCGATTATAGTTAAGAATAAAACGGAAAATTAGGTGTATTTCTTCTAAAATTGGATTGCGAATAGCCAAATACGGACTGCTAATAATAACACTCTTTTTTAGTGATCTCAACTTGAAACGGTTTTAACAACCACATAAACTATCGGAAAGGGGAGAAGGTGAGAATCCTTAGGCACAATTATCTGAGAAGGTAAGGAAAGCGGCAAAAGAAAGGGAGAAATCATAGCTCCAGGATGACCACAGAAAAGAAAATATAAAACCACAAAAATTGAGCTAAGAAAAGGAGAATGGGGTAAAATAGCAAAGTTGTATAGGAGAGCTCAGGAACTAGAAGCAGACAGAGGGATAGTCGATAGAGAATAAGAGCATTGGAGACTAGAGGCTGGAGGAGACACCGCCGAGAAGACGAGAACTACGGGCAGAAACAAAATTAAAGCAGAGAAGAGGAGAGCTTGAGAAGACTAGAAGTCAAGAACCAGCCAACTAAGATCAGACCGATTCGATATGATATGAGAATATGGCATGATAAAAATTACATCATAGAATCACTATACAATCTTTGAAAAGTGATTTTTTTGTGTTTCTTTTAGGTAAAAATAAGTCTATTTGTAATACGGTAGATCAAATTTTATATGTAATATAATCTTCTAATTTCACATGATATGTGTGCGTTAGAACAGATAAGCTTATTAAGCAAAACATTATTTTTGCTATAAACTCTTTGTGCTAACAACCAATTGTTATGATCTATTTCATGAGCTAGTCAAACACAGAAAGACTATTGAATGAAATTGAGCATCATCTATTACAAGATGCAAATTAGGATGATAAACTACATTCAACTTGAATTGTTTTTCTCTCTCTTCATCTAACTAATTGAAATTCAATTTTGTCAGCCCATGTTGCGTTGTCAAACTTTCTCTTAGTATGACTTTGAAATCCTTATAAATCTTTTTATCCATTTTGCGAGTAATAAAATAGTCAATTTGTGTCTTATTTTGTCCACTCATAAACGTAATTAAGTGTTCTTCTGTTACGCCCGGCGTCATCACCAGGTTATTCGGCTACTGGGCTCGTCGACCAAAGGAGAAGGCGGAGGAAGACCGGGCTGAACCATCCGGTTCAGCCCGCCAATATTAATATAAGGAGCACCGGGGTTGAACCGCACGGTTCAGCCCCAATGGGGGCCGGCCGGCCCTAGGGGGGTTAGGGTTAATATAAATACCCAAACCCCCCTCTTTTGGAGGGAGGCAAACTATTATCAAGGTATTTCCTTCCTCCCTTCCTCCTCAACCCTAACCCTAAGTGCTAGTTCTCTCTAGTTTCTCCCTAGTTCCTCTAGTTTTCCCCCTTTCTTAGTAAGATCGTAACATTTGGTATCAGAGGCTTCGTCCTCCCAGTTTTTTTTTCCGATCCCGACTACTTCCTGATTCCGATCCCGATAGTTTTCCGATCCCGATCCCGACTCCTTCCCGATCTCGACTCCAGCGACGACTCCAGCCCTCGACGTCGACTCCAGCGACGACTCCAGCCCTCGACGTCGACTCCAGCGACGACTCCAACCCTCGACGTCGATCCATCGACGACTCCAACGCTTCAACCCGCGACAGCGACGACTCCAGCCCTCGACAGCGCCGACTCCAGCGCTTCCAGCCCTCGACAGCGACGACTCCAGCACCTCCAGCGTCGCCTGCTCCAGTGTCGCCGCCGCCTGCTGCTCCAGGGCCACCGCCGCCGCCTGCTGCTCCAGAGGCCGCCGCCTGCTGCTCCAAAGGCCGCCGCCTGCCTCCTGCCTACTCCTCGGGCTTCTGTTGCTCCAGCGCTTCCAGCGTCTGGTTCAGCTGACCATGGTGACACGCACCGAAGCCGAGAATGCACGCTTGGCCACCATCGAAGAGAACTACGTCGGGTTGTCGGACACTGTGGCGGCGCTCGAAGAACAAGTGAAATCCTCCCAAAAAAATCTAGAGGATCGCTTGGACGCGCGCATGGAGGAGATCAAGAACTTACTCGTGCAAAATCTGAAAGGAAAATCCCACGCGGCGGAGGGATCCGAAACCGAAGCATCCTACCATCCCCCAGCGCAGAACGGCACAGGAATCGGAAGTGGAACGCAACAAGGGGCCGGATCCGGGTCTACGGGAGGCGGAATTCTCGTATCGGGATCGGCGGCACCGAATGGGCCGTTCGGCACCCAGTACGCCTGGAACGGACCAGGAATACACCCGGGTTCCTCATGGCGGGGTCCAGGGAAGGGAGCAACCCCTTTTCGACCTACTGGAGCGAATGCGATCCCAATCAGGGGTGTGGCGGGCATCCTACCGATGCCACCGCCATATGGAGGACCGACGGACTATGGAAATGACAACCCATGGGGTGGAGGGCAACAAGGAGGATACGGTCTGGACCGGGGACGGCCCGGGCCCGCAGTGGCTCCAGCGCAACCTTACCAACCAGCACATGCCGAACCATGGCCGTACATGCAGCCAAAACTGACACGTATGAACTTCCCTAAGTTCAAAGGCGGCGACGCCTTAGAATGGATCCAGAAGGCTGAACTTTTCTTCAAGTACCAAGAGATTCCCGAGGCTCAGTGGGTGCAGTTGGCGGCCTTCCATCTGGAGGAGGACGCGTATCAGTGGACGAAATGGTTTCTGCGGGGGCGCACCTATGCCCCTTGGGCCGAGTTCATAGAGGCTTTCTCGGCTAGGTTTGGGCCCTTGGAGTATGAGGACGTGGAGGCCACCCTTCAGAAATTGGGTCAGAAGGGCACAGTCACCGAGTATCGCACGAAATTCGAAAAGTTGGCAAACCGTGTTTCTTGGGAGGAGCAGACGATGCTGAGCTGTTTCGTATCCGGATTGAAGGACCACTTGCGAGACGAGGTCCACGCCTACATGCCACGCAGTTTGAGTCATGCCATCAGCCTGGCCAGGATACAGGAGGAGCGGTACAATCGACAAAGGACTCGGACGACAGGTCGGGCACCTACGATTGCAGATGTACCCAAGCAGGAACCACCGACCGAGGGCCGTCCTACTGTGACGAGGTTGGCGTGGCAGGAGCTTCAAGCCAGAAAGGACAAGGGGCTATGCTTCAACTGCGATGAGAAGTACACCCGAGGGCACGCTTGCCAGAAGGTCCAGGTATTCATGCTGCAGGAGGACGCGGAGGATGTTACTCGCACTGCAGAGGAGGGAGAGTTGGTTTTTGACGACTTTGGAGTATCCATCCAGGCCTTGGAGGGGGGTACCCCATCTCCGACCTTACACCTAGCTGGGAGGGTCGGCGGAGAGACGGTGACGATTCTGATGGACAGCGGGAGCACTCACAACTTCATCCAACCCGGTGTGGCCCAGAAGACGGGGTGTGTCATAGATCGCAGCGCAACTTTCCACGTCCGGGTAGCGGATGGACGCACACTGCAGTGCGAGGGAGTGCTAAAAGGGGTGGAGCTCCAGATACATGGGTACACAGAGCATATTGATGTTTACTTATTGCCAATCCGGGGTTCCGACATGGTGTTGGGTGCACCGTGGCTGCAGCAACTTCGGCGGGTGACTTTCGACTGGAACCAGATGACTATAGAGTTCAGCCAGCACGGGAAGGGGTACTTCTTGGAAGGCCTCACGTTGTCTAAGGTAAAGAAGATCTCACCCCACAGCATGGAACGCCTAGGGGCACCGGATAGTACGAAGCCCATCGTTACAGCAAGTAGAGCGGAACCTACGGCTCCAACAGGGGTCTCGTCTCAGATGCAAGCCAGAGCCGACTTGTCGCAAGAGCCGCACTCTCCCCGCCTCCAGCTTGAGGACAAGCTGGTCCTTGATGGGGGAGGGAATGTTACGCCCGGCGTCATCACCAGGTTATTCGGCTACTGGGCTCGTCGACCAAAGGAGAAGGCGGAGGAAGACCGGGCTGAACCATCCGGTTCAGCCCGCCAATATTAATATAAGGAGCACCGGGGCTGAACCGCACCGGTTCACCCCCAATGGGGGCCGGCCGGCCCTAGGGGGGTTAGGGTTAATATAAATACCCAAACCCCCCTCTTTTGGAGGGAGGCAAACTATTATCAAGGTATTTCCTTCCTCCCTTCCTCCTCAACCCTAACCCTAAGTGCTAGTTCTCTCTAGTTTCTCCCTAGTTCCTCTAGTTTTCCCCCTTTCTTAGTAAGATCGTAACATCTTCCCTCTTCATGTAGAACATATTTGTCACAATTAGCTCATGTGCCATGGCAAAGTCTAGAATGGTTCTTTCTTCTTCATTTCTTTCTTCATACCCAAATCCTCCATTAACGTCTGTATAATCTGTATTTTTCTTTCCTACATGTCCATTTAAGTCTCCTCCAATGAAAATTTTCTCACTTTGTGGGATTTCTATTACCAAATCATCTAAGTCTTCCCAAAATTGTACTTTAATGGCTTCACTTAATCTTACTTATGACGCATAAGCACTAATTACATTAATAGTTTCCTTTCCTATGATTAATTTCAGAGCTAAGATTCTATCACCTTTTCTGCTTACCCCAACAACTTCATCCCTCTAAGTAGTATCAATAATAATACCTACTTCATTGTTTGTTTTATTTTTCCTGTGTACCATAATTTAAAACTTGAATTATCTAGAAATTTAGCTTTCTCACCCACCCATTTAGTCTCTTGCAGACATAAAATATTTATCTTTCTCCTAATCATTGTATCCACTACTTCCATCGCTTTTCTCGTTGACGATAAAAGTAAAGGCTAAACTATAATTTCAGTCCCTAACTTTTGTCATCTTAAAGAAAATAGTCTCAACTTTTTGCTTTATGATTTTGGTCCCCAAACCTAAAAGTAAAGGCTAAACTATAATTTCAGTCCCTAACTTTTGTCATCTTAAAGAAAATAGTCTCAACTTTTTGCTTTATGATTTTGGTTCTTAAAGCGATTTCAACTAACATATTTAATGGAAATGTTACATTTGTCTGCATATTTAATGGAAAATTCATAAATGGAAATAAACTATATGATTATTTTTAATTCTAAGTCGTGAAGTTGTCTTATGTGGTCGAATCTATATAGAGAGAGGTCAAGACAATCGTCGTAGCAAAAATAAGCGATCGTCTTCTGATTCCGGGTGTTGTTAGTTTTCGCCGGCGGTTGGGCAACGAAGTTTGGTGGCGGGACATGGAGGCGAGCTCTAGCAAAAAGTTCTATTGGATGGAGTGAAACCCTATGCATCAGGCTTTTTAAGGAGGACAAAATGTTATACAAAAGAAATTTATTACAAAAGATGCGAGTCAGATAAGAATTAAATCTTTTCTGACTCGCCTCGACGAGCTCACGACTTAGAATTAAAGAAACCATATAGTTTATTTACATTTGTGATTTTTTCTCTCTCCCCTAATCACCTCCAGATTGTTACTTAGGCAAACAAATGTATCTCTTCCATTAAATATGTTATATAAATCCTTCTAAGGACCAAAATCTAACAATTTGATAAGTTTATGGACCAAATTCTCAAAGAAAAAAAGTTTTGAGACTAATTTGTTTGAGTTGTCAAAAATTAGGACTGAAATCAAAATTTAGCCATAAATAAATGGAGGGCATTTTGGCGGAATGCACCCCCGAATATCGGTCGATTGGAGGAATGCACCCCAATTTTTTAAATATGACGGAATACACCCCCGAATATCCTTCTTTTGGCGGAATGCACCCTAATTAAGGGTATTTTGGTCACTCGATTTTATTATTAGGTTTTCCCCCATTCGATCATCATTTCCTCTCTACCGAGCGGCGCCATCATTCGTTCTCCACTTTGCATCGTGCCTCCTCCCTCTTCTCTACCGAGCGGCGCCATCATCCTTTCTCCTCTTCGCATTCCGCCGCCGTGGAGGAACCAGGGGCCTGTGCTTCGTCGTGGAGGAACCAGACACTATCATCCAGTCCACTGCTGGACCGCCGACGATTTCGTCGTGGAGTTTGAACCGCAGGCGATTTCCCCGATCTGACTTCCAGTCCACTGCTGGACCGCCGACGATTTCGTCGTGGAGCTTGAACCGCCGACGATTTCCCCGATCTGACTTCCCGTCCACTGCCGGCGATTTCGTTGTGGAGCTTGAACCGCCGGCGATTTCCCCGGCCTGTGCTTCGTCGTGGAGGAACCAGGCACGATCTAACTATCCAATACAGTATAGCTTTTTAAAATGGTAACTTTTTACTAAGATCAACAGCTTCAATTATCATTGTCTGATTTTTTCTCTCTACATCTTAATGATCCAGTCAGGTATAACATATATCAAGTCCACTGCTCCAGTCCACTCCTCCACTCCTCCACTCCTCCACTCCTCGGGAAAACATTTACCCCTTTTATGTAGATTAGGGTTTCACCAAATGTTGATTTCTTGCTTGAGTTATTTTTTATGGTAAATTATAGAATGTCAAATATGGATTGGGATATATTTTTGGTTGAAGAACATTTAAATGTCTCAAATAGTAGTAGTGATTCAAGTTATAGTGAGGATAATGATTCGTCATTTTCCGATGAGTTTGTGGAGAGTGACTTTGGATTAGATGATGTTCTTTTTGATGAGAATGTGGATTACGAAATTGAGATTGTTGGCAAAAGAGATGAACAAAAAGCATACCCGAGTAAGAAACATGGAATACAAATTAGAGAGCACATCAGTCACATTTCATCAACAAATAAAGTTTCCCAGATTCAAGTTTATCAAGACAATGCAAACGAATTTTACTTTGAGTTTAATGTTGGATTGTGTTTCAATAGTGCTAATGATTTTAGAGAAGCGGTGAGACTATATGCTACTACGCAATGGAAACCTGTAAAGTTCACCAAAAATTGTAGTGATAAAATTCAAGTAACTTGCGAATGTGGATGGATTCTATTTGCCTTTTTCATATCCAAGAGTGAGAGAACATTTCAAGTCAAAACCATTAAAGGAGAGCATACTTTTTGTAGGGTGTTTGCATCGAAACATTGCAAGTCTAAGTTCCTTGCTAGTAAGTACGAACAACATATTAGAAGCAACCCAGAATGACCAGCAAGTTCGATGCAAGAGATAATGCAAATGAAGAATAAAACATCTCTTAGCATTTGGAAAATGTATCGAGTAAAACAACAAGTAAATAAATTAATAAGTGGTTCTGAAATAGAGCAATATGCAAAGTTGTGGGATTATTGTGAAGAAATTTATAGAACTAATTCGGACACGACAATTAAGATTAAGTGTAAGCATGATATACTCTCTCAAACGTCCATTTTCAAAAGACTTTACATATGCTGGGGTGCGTTAAAAAAGATTTATGGCCGGTTGTAGACCTATAATCGGTTTGGATGGGACTCACTTAAAGACAAGTTTACGTGGTGTATTGTTATGTGTCGTTGGTATTGATGGTAATAACAACATGTTTCCTATTGCTTATGTTTTTGTTTTGAAAGAAAATACAAAGACTTGGAAGTGGTTCGTGAGTTTGCTTATTGATGATTTATGTATTGAAAATAGTTGTATGTGGACTCTAATTTCGGACAAGCAAAAATGCTTAATAATAGTTATTGAAGAGTTATTGCCTAATGCTGAACATAGATTTTGTTTAAGACATATGTACAATAATTTTAAACAAAAATTTAAAGGTCTACAACTTAAAGATTTGTTATGGAGGGTTGCATCTGCTACTAGGATTGTTGATTTCAACAATGAAATGGATAAATTGAAGGCTTGTGATTTGAAGGCTTATGAATGAGTGAAAGAAAGGCCTGAAAGGCATTGGGCTAAGTCTCATTTCACTACTTGGTCAAAATGCGAAATGTTGCTTAATAATTATTGTGAGATATTCAATAAAGTTATTTTAATGGCTGAGATAAACCCATAATAACTATGTTGGAAACTATCAGAGTTATCATAATGAAGAGGCTCCACACTCAAAGGGACAGAGTTCTTAAATTCAATGGAGATGTGTGCCCTTATATTCAGAAAATTTTGGAAAACAATAAAAAAAATGCACAAGGATACATTTTGGGTGGGAATAGTCATCATAAGTTTGAAGTTAATAGTTGGGCAGGAGACAAGTGGACAGTTGACTTGGGTTCGAATAGTTGCAGTTGCAGACGATGAGATCTCATAGGGATTCCATGTGTGCATGCCACTGCATGCATTTTTTATCAAAGGGAACAAGTTAAAGAGTACGTGCAACATTGGTACAAGAAGGATATGTTCATGATGGCCTGTGAACACTTATTAAATCCCATAAAATCACAAAAAATGGCCACTAGCATTCTTGAATCCGATTGTGCCTTGGTCCATTATTCAGAGAAAGCCTGGTAGGCCGTTACAACATGCTAGAAGAATGGAGGAGGAGTTGGAGGCGGCAAAATATGGTATTAAAAGACACGGTTTAAAATACTCATGTTCAATTTGTGGGATGATAGGACACAACAAAAGGAATTGCAGAGTTGATTCAGCAATGCCTTGTTATGGGTTTGGGTCGTTGCGATCGTTGGAGGCGGGGATACACGGGCAAGCCCTAGAAATGGTGGAGGAGGAGATGAGAGAAGATGAAACCCTAGAGGGTGGAGGAAGGAGAGAAGAGTTTAGAGAGAGAGAGAGGAATTAGGGAGAGAAAGAAAATTTCATAATTTATTGCTTGAAAACCAACTACATGAGAAGGGTCTATTTATAGAACCCCGGGTGGCATACCCGTAATTACATAAGATGCATAAAATACTAAAACGCTAAAACATTACGACGAGTCTAATAACGATGACTCAATACACACGGCGAGATAATAAGATAACTGACGAGGACCATAACACATGACACTCCACCTGTCCTTCATTTTGAGCTTGTCCTCAAGCTCAAACTCCAGTAGGATGGACGACTTCTCTATCTCCTTGATCTCGCGCCAAAATAGCGCCTGGTAGTCCGTCGCGGTGGTAGTGGGGGAGAGGAGTAGCGGCGGCGCCTTTGGGAAGACGAGTGGCGGAAGGAAGGCCAATTGGTCTGGCGGGGCGGCGGGAAGCCGGAGTAGCAGGGCAACCGAAGGAACAACGGTCGGCAAAATGAAGGGGTCCGACGGGGACGGCGGTGTGGTGCGAGGAAGCAACGGCCATGCGGCCGAAAGGGCCGACAGAGTAGTGGCCGGCAGCAGAGGCAGCGGCGTGGTCGGAGGTGGCAGAGCGAAAACCGGCGGTGAGGCGGTCGACAGAGCCGAAAGCCCCGAGGCTGGAGGGACCGTCAAGGCAGTGGCCGACAGAGCAAGAGCAGACAGAGGCAGTGGCGGCGGCGATGGTGGCAACGACGACGACGGCGGCGGCGA
The DNA here is from genome assembly GCA_033032865.1 of Dactylorhiza incarnata. Classification (NCBI taxonomy): domain Eukaryota; kingdom Viridiplantae; phylum Streptophyta; class Magnoliopsida; order Asparagales; family Orchidaceae; genus Dactylorhiza; species Dactylorhiza incarnata. The sequence continues at coordinate 14,425,083 of JAWHQI010000012.1, read as the reverse complement.
GGACGACGGAGGCAGCACAAGCTGTACGGGCTTGGAGAGTGGGACCGGCAAGGCAGGGGCCGGTGGCGGAGGAGGTGGAACAGCCGGTGGCGGAACGTCAAAGTCCTGAGTGCTCCAATTGATCAAGCCTGGCCTCGAAGCAAGACATGGAGGCTTGAAATGTCGTCGACCACTTCAGCAGCATCGAGTGGAGGACACCCGCATCCGTGGCACTAAGATGAATGTTCATCAAAGTATATTTGAGATTGGAGAAGTGGGAGTAGGAGTAATTAAAAATAGTATGACGTGGAGGAAAGAAGAAATTTAAAACAAAAAGATAGGGGTGTGGCTAGGAAGAAGGGGTGCGGTTAGGAAGAGACGAGGAAATGAAATGAAATGAAATAAAAGGAGGGTTGGGGGATTTGATGATAAGAAAATTTTAATAAGAAAAGATAGAAGGGATGTGAGAATTAAAAAGAGAGGGGGCGTGCTTGAGGGGAATGTTAATAAGAATGAACTTTAGAAAAGTGATTTGATGATAAGAAAACTTTAGATGATAAGAAAACTTTAGACAAGGCACAAGTGGTTGGGATACGTGAATCAGAATAATAAAAAGAAATGAGTTAGCGGGGGGGAGAAAATAAAATTAAAAATTGTTGAAAGAGTTAATACTGAATGCATTGAAGGAGATCAGAAGACGAGAAGCCACAATAAATCTGAGAAGAAGACGAGGAGTCCTGTTGAAGACGGAGCTCACCAGAAGACGAAGAGTACCTGATGTTACCAATGCTGCCGCATGTTTAATGTCATTAAAGCTGTATTGCCTATATAAGAAGAAAGGCTATTTAGTTCAATGTAATCGAACAATCTTCTAATGAAAGAATGAGTTTTGTTTTCTTCCCCCTTCTGTGTTCTTGCATTCTTTTACTTTTTCTATCCGCAACATTGGTATCAGAGCAATCACCAGGAACAATTTTCATCAACCAAGAGCACTATGTGGACAAACTCCTTGAGAAATTCGGTATGGCTACTTGCAACCCAGTCTCAACTCCTATGTCTACAAGCACCAAACCTACACAATGGGAGAATAATAAGCCTGTCTCAGAAGAGGAATATAGAAGCCTAGTTGGATCACTTACTTACCTCACAAATTCTCGGCCAGACATTGAAAATGCTATCAGCATCTTGTCTCGGTACTTATCCAAGCCTAGCTCAGAACACCTCATCATTGCTAAGCGTGTGCTTCGCTACCTGAAAGGCACTAAGCATCTGGGACTGCTTTATCAAAGAGAAGAAGCTGAGCTTACTGGTTACACAGACAGCGACTGGGGAGGGGATACAGACAATAGGAAGAGCACAAGCGGGTACGTTTCCATGCTTGGAAGCAAAATCATCTCTTGGTCCTCTCGCAAACAAAAAATTGTAGCCTTATCCTCAGCAGAAGCAGAGTATGTGGCTGCTTGCGCGGCTGCATGTGAGGCAGTGTGGTTACAACGACTTTTGGAGAATCTATTATCAAAGAAGGAATCAAGCCCAATCAAAATATGGTGTGATAACAGTACAGCAATTGGAATAGCAAAAAACCCCATATTCCATAATCGGACTAAGCATATCGAACTCCGATTTCATTTCCTTAAGGGACTTGTTGAATCACAGCAAATTGAGCTTCATCACTGTCCCACGAGCAAAGAGCTTGCAGACATAATGACGAAACCCCTACCTGCTCATGTGTTTACCTCTATGAGAAGCAGATTAGTTTCAGAATGGGATTCAACATTAAGGGGGGGGGGGGGGGGGGGTGTTGAATGAGTTAATACTGAATGCATTGAAGGAGATCAGAAGACGAGAAGCCACAATAAATCTGAGAAGAAGACGAGGAGTCCTGTTGAAGACGGAGCTCACCAGAAGACGAAGAGTACCTGATGTTACCAATGTTGCTGCATGTTTAATGCCATTAAAGTTGTATTGCCTATATAAGAAGAAAGGCTATTTAGTTCAATGTAATCGAACAATCTTCTAATGAAAGAATGAGTTTTGTTTTCTTCCCCCTTCTGTGTTCTTGCGTTCTTTTACTTTTTCTATCCGCAACAAAAATAAGCTATCATGCGGAGGGGCTCGAGGAAGAAAGGGTTGCAGGCGGATGGGACTACGGCGGCTCGATAGCAGCGGATATGGCGGAAGCAAGAGAAGCGGAGGTGTCTCGATTTGGTGGAAATAGGCAGAAGCGCGGGCGATGAGCGCAGATGAAAACCCGTCGAGGGTCGGCGTCGAGCGGAGGAGTGTGAAGCGGTCGTCGGTGAGGGTGCTACGACTTCGGCTAAAGATGGAAGCGTGGGTGTCCCTTGTCGTTACTGTCAAGCTGCGATTGCGACTGGAGGAAGCCGATCGCATCAGTGTGGAGGAAGATGCTTGCAGGCGTGCAAGCCTTTGTCGTCGAGGAAACCGAACCGATGTTGAAGAGGCAGCGGGCAAGAGACTCCAGCAGAGATGAGGGAGGATGGGCCTTGTTCTGCGTGCGGTAAGGAGGAAGGGAACAGGAGGGGACTTCGACAGATGAATGACGTCAGTTGGCGAAGCAGTGGTAACGGAGGAAGATGGCGGCGGTTTTATCTCTGATACCAAGTTGTTATGGGCTTGGGTCGTTGCGATCGTTGGAGGCGGGGATACACGGGCAAGCCCTAGAAATGGTGGAGGAGGAGATGAGAGAAGATGAAACCCTAGAGGGTGGAGGAAGGAGAGAAGAGTTTAGAAAGAGAGAGGAATTAGAGAGAGAAAGAAATTTCATAATTCATTGCTTAAAAACCAACTACATGAGAAGAGTCTATTTATAGGACCCCGGGTGGCATACCCGTAATTACATAAGATGCATAAAATATTAAAACGCTAAAACATTACGACGAGTCTAATAACGATGACTCAATACACACGGCGAGATAATAAGATGACTGACGGAGGACCATAACACATAACATGCCTTCAACATCAAAAAAAATCTAAACTTCCGGTAAGCATTATGATTTTTTATTATTTTTCTACATTATGAGAGCATATTTTCATAATCGATTCTTTATAACTATCATTAATTTCGTGTAGGTAAGGAAGACTACTTGATTGAAGTATGGAGAATATGTTCAGTCTACTACATTGCTTTGGAATCTGGTGAATATTATACTATCGTCCATATGTTTTTGTTATATTTAATGTCATAAAGTTTATTACAAAAATATTTTTTGAATGTGCAGGTGTTGCAGAAAAAATTTGCGTTTGGACGGTAGCTACACAAATCGAATGACTACTTCAAATGTTTTTAAATTTGACACAAATTTTGTAATTTTATATGGGATGGTGTTTTGAAGAGAAGACATTGCGTACTTTATTGTGATTTTCAATTGTGACTAAAATCATTACTGAAATTATAGTGCCAAAACAATATATTTTCGGTCAAATGAGGGCCCAACACAGTGAAATAGATGATATGGCTTCGAAACACGGTTTAAATAGATGATATCGCTTCGAAAAAATGTTAAATGATTACATTACTAGTGAAGAAATTGCTGTCAAAACAATATATTTCCGGTCAAATAAGGGGCCAACACAGCGAAATAGATGATATCGCTTCGAAAAACGGTTTAAATAGATGATATCGCTTCGAAAAACGGTTTAAATAGATGATATCGCTTCGAAAAAACGTTAAATCATTACGTCACACATGAAGAATTGAAATTCATCCAAAATAATATATTTTCGGTCAACTAAGGGCCCAGGACCAAAATACCCCTAAAAACAGCTCAGGGTGCATTCCGCCAGAAGAAAAATATTCGGGGGTGCATTCCGCCAAAAGAAAGATATTCGGGGGTGCATTCCGCCATATTTAAAAATTTGGAGTGCATTCCGCCTAAATGGAGTGCTGATTGAATTAAACATCAAATAAGCACAGAAAACTTACCTCAGCATCAAATCGCTGCACTGCGGTAACAGGGAAGTAGCTTCCCTTGTCCAGCCGACCCTATCGGAAACAATATCCAGTGAAGATAGAAACAAACATCTTCCGATCGTGAAAAAAGTGACGGCCATAGTTGAAGTCTAACCACACCTGAGCGGTAAAGATAAGCATCCAGGTCCTGCCTGGAGACTTCGATCCCCCAAGAATCTCCAAGAACGACGATGAATCCACCACCTTAGCCTTCTTAATATCCGAGATGGCGGCCAGAACATCCGCTGAAGGGACCTTTCGTGACTTCGCGGCGCGCTTCAGGAGAAGCAAACTCTCCTCCAGTCCCTGAATCAAAGGAACCTCCGGATCTTCATGGGATGAAGAGGGAAGTGAAGTTTCTGGTTTATCTCCGATGTGGGCAAGCTCCGATGCCGGCGAGACTGCCGTCAAAGACAGGGGTCGTGTCACGGGGCCGGATTTTGGGGCTCGATTAAGGGGAAGAGGGGGGATAGAGAGATGAAGAAGAGGGGATGCAGGCTTTAGGAGTTTGAGGGGAAGAGTGAGAGGAGTTGAAGAAGGTGAGAGGAGAGCGAACGCCATTGTTGTTGGGTGGTTTTAGTTAAACTGGGAGGAGGCAGGCGGAATTAGAAGCTACTATACGCTAGTAGTAGAAGATATTCTAACTTGTAAATTTAATTTAAAGAAATATTTGAAAATCACAGCTACTCACGAGATATTATATTTTTGGCTGATCCAACGGCTTCACTAATCTCATCCTGTTTTATTTTATTTTTAATCAAAATATTCTGCACCATTGGTTCAAGTGAGAATGCATTCATCTGCATGGCCCGGGCTACGCCTCGGGCAAACTGGGCCTAGGCCAGGCCTCTAGCGAACCAAGCTCGGCCCCCCTTTGAAAGGGGAGTCTTGCAGGGCCTGGAGATCGGACCTTGACCAGGTGTTGATCGGGCCGAACACACACCTACAGGCAAAAATATTTTTGTTAATTGCTTGAGCCTACTTATTTTGCAATCCCACGAGCAGAGTTTGGAGTTCAATGTGGCCAACTATATATCTCTAGTAATATAGCTTATCTATAAGGTAGTGTGTTTTGTTTAATCCCACATTTATAATCCAAGTACAGAAATCGCAACACAATTTCTTCGGTATATATTTAATTAAAGGCAATGTTATAAGCACACTGTTATTGGCAATTGATCGTCAAATTATAATGACACATCAAAATTAATTATTTTCACACCAGCACGTTAATGACACACCAAACTTAAACTTTATGAACAGAGCTTCAAATAGAATCAAATAATAGAACATATAAAAGAATTTCATCTTCTCCCCCAAACCCTTCATAATGACACATGAATCCAAGATCAGACCCAACTCTTACAAAAACTTACAAGGCTACACTGTAGTCTACCATTGATGCAAAGAAGACAAGATCAACGTGTCACAATCCTCTTCCTCTCATCATCAGTACAGAGATAGTTATCCAACCAGAACAAACCTCATGCCATCAAAATCCTATCAATGTCGAACATCAAAAAATCTAGCGCCTTCAGTGGATCTTGCCGATTACGCGCTCTCATCCAATCCATTCATGGTGTGCAAGGAATAAGAAGAGCGGAAAAATTTAAAACCTCAACCAGTAGGGTTTTCGTAATGGGAGAGCTCGGGGAAGCCTGAAAGGAGGGAGAAATGGGCTTACCACCGATGGTAGAGGAGGAGAAAGAGGGGACAACCGGCGAAATGGAGGTCGAGCGGCGTCAGGCGGTGTTCGGGCGGTGTCGGGGTGAGGCAGCCCTGAAATCACGAAAGGGGCGAAAGAACCGGGCTACAGGGGAAAGGAGGCGTGGGGGTGCGCATAACTTAAGAGAGGGTGTGCTAGTATTAGTGTTTTGCTATTTTTTGTAGTTTTTTTGGTGTGTTATTAGCCCATTTATGTGTGCTTATAACATTATCCTCAATTAAATAAACTTGTATTGAAAAGAGGCATGTAATTAACGTCGAGCCATGACTTCTTTGTATGATTAATTTTATGAATGGTGGGCGATACATAATTAGTAGGGCTGTTAATTAAGCACTACCATCAATATTGTTTGAAAACTGAAGCCATGTTGGCATCGTTATAATGACCTGCTAGAGCCTAGGCCAAGCCTAGGTTGGTGCCTGTCATGTAAGGTCCACCTCGTACACATATGAGGGGACCCTTATACCCAAGGTGAACATCCTGAGCAAAGAGTCACTTCAAGGGAGAGGGGCCCGCCCTCTCACTTATCCGTGAAGCGCTTCCCGAAACTCTCGTCTTGTAAGGCCAATACTTCATTTCCAAACACATCATTTCGGCGAAAGAGTAATATAAACAAGAGTCGCATGATAGTTCATAAATAGATAAAGGCGGTGATGTCGCTTAAGTTGAGAACATAGCTTAACCATAATAAAACCAAAAATATATGTAGATCATCCTATCTAGGCCTTCTAAGTCGCAGGCTAGGCTCACTTCATGGATCTCGTGCTCCTTGTCACGGACTTGTCCCCTTGACAACGTCGCGTGCGGCCTTAGCTTCTTGGTGCGTCCCTTCGCAACTAGCTAAGTCAGCCTTCTCCAACGATCGTGGTGACAAGATGAGTAAGAGAGCATTTTATAAGAGAGAGCAAGAGAGATTGAGAGAGCAAAGAACTTGTATTGCTTGGTTGCTTGTAACTTGGTGATTTACAAATGAGGGGGCCTTCCCTTTTTATAGGCCCCAAAAGAATTTCCCTCCAAAAGATGGAAGAATCTAGAATGCCTATATTTTTAGATCATTCTACAACCCTCATGTATTTATAACCTTCCCGAGTTCTCTAGAATGTTCCCATGAGATCATTCTAGAGCGCTTCTACCATTCCCTAGAATATTATGTACAAAATATTCTACATGCTCCTAGATTTCTCTAGAAAGCTCCAAAGGTTAACCCCATAGAGGTTAAGTCGTGACATCCTCCCCCACCTAGCCTGGCGACGCCCTCGTCGCCTCGTACTGCTGGATGATGTCCTTGAACTGCCAGAGATCTTCAAGTGTCTCCCATGTAGCTTCAGACGCTGGCCTTCCTTTCCACTTAATCAGATATTGTGTGCTAGGTTGCACATCTCTTCTCCGCACTGTCATCCTGGTGAGCATCTCATCCACCTCTTGATCAAAAGACTTGGTCATCACTGATGGTGCTCTATGCGATGTCCTTCTTTGAAGGTTTTCATTGTCTTCATGATATGGCTTCAACATGCTGACATGAAAGACCGGATGAATCTTCAAAGAGTCTGGTAGGTCAAGGCGATAGGAAACCTTACCCACCCTTGCAATCACCGGAAATGGGCCTTCGTATCTACGAACCAAGCCCTTGTGCAAGCTGCGCAAAGCCTTGAACTGTTGAGGGAGAAGTTTCACCAACACCTTATCCCCAACCGTGTATTCCACCATCCTTCGCTTTGAATCCGCCCATTTCTTCATCCTTTTGCGTGCTTTCTCTAAGCACACTAAAAGTGCACAGTTAACCTCACTAGAATTCTCTAGAGGGGGGGGGGGGGGGGGGGGTGAATAGAGATTAAAAATACTTTGTGCAATTATATATATATATGTGTGTGTAATAATCACAGATTTAAGCTTCCCACACACCAACAAGAATTAAGCAAGTAAAGAAGAAAAATAACAAGAAAAAAATCACAGCACAACACAAGGAAATATAGTGGTTCCCCAAACTTTGGGTAGTCCACTCTTCTACCCCTTTGGTAGGAATTCACTAACTTGCACTGAGTCTTTTGATAAGGAGACTCTTAGAACCAGACTGAGTCTTTTGATAAGGAGACTCTTAGAACCAAACTGAGTCTTTTGGTAAGGAGACTCTTAGAACCACTACAACTGAATTTTTTGAAGAGAGATTCTAAAAACTCTTTTACACAATTTGAAAATAGAATGAGAAGAAGAAGTAGAACAAGTAGAAGAACAGAAAATGATATATGTAGGAAAGAATCTTCTTCTTAGCAAGAAGATTGGAAGCACAAGTATAGTGAATATGATCTCTCTTCTATAGTGAGAAGGAGATTGTAAGCTTTTCTCTCTTTTGTGAGAGCTTTCAGAATTTGCAGCAGAATGACTTGAGAAGATGAAGGCTTTTTCTTTTCTGCAGCACATTATCTCTTTTCTCAGCTTTTTCACTCTTCACTTGGGAGCTCTTCCTCTTTTTCAAATGTATATGGTGGATCACTTGTGTTTATTCTCTGTCGACCTCCTTCTTATTTATAGCTCTGTTTAAAATATATTGCTAAAGAAGAATAATCAATTAGCAGACAGAGAATTAGAAAGAGATAAGAGTTTCCATAATCAATATTTCTATAGAAGGAAAAGAATTCATTCTGATTTCAAATATTATCCATAATAATCTTAATCAAATTAGCCAAGAATCAAATAGAAGGAAAGGCTAATTCAGAACGGCTATAAAAGAATAATATCATTCCATAAAAATCAGATCTACAAAAAGAAGGAAAGAGATCTGGCGTGTTTTTGAATTACTTATAGATATCGACGTACGTCGATTACTATTCGACGTAAACGTCGATTTCTTCCTGGCTGGACGTCGAGAGGAGAATAAGGAAGGTGCGTCGACAAAGGTGCATCGACTTTATCAAATGCGTCGACTAGAAGTCAGAGGTACGTCGACTATGATTACGTCGAATTCTTCTAAGAGTTACTTCAACTCATCTTGAGAGAAACGTCGACTATATTTCGACGTTGCGTCGAATACTATTCGACGCATATTTACTTAGCCTAATTTTTTATACTTAGAATTTATATTCTTCTTAATTTTAGGTGTTAAGATAAATCATTTCCCCAACAATCTCCCCCTATTTGTCTTAACCCTATATAGAGAGAAATTGTATCAGTATTTAATCAATCAAGACATTCATATAGAGAAGAAGTATGCTAAATAATCAGAAGAAGATAGAATAAGAAATTAGATAAACAAATTTCATGTTCAGTTGACTGATCAGCATTTAAGCATAGACAATTGTTCAAATAGAGTATATCATCATTGTTCAGGGGTAGGAGGAGTTTTTCTTTTCCTAGTGAATACTTTTGTGGGTTGCTCCTTCTCAGTAGCAGGTGATTTCCTTAGCCCCCCTGAGTCTCAGCAATTTGCTCCCCCTGAGTCAAAGTAGTTTGCTCCCCCTGGGATGGAGCTTCCTTTGAGCCTTTTCCTTCTTCTTCAATTTCTCTTTCATCTCCAGCTCCAGTTTTAACTGCATCTGGCTCCTGAGCTCCTACTTCAGCCATCACAGTATCAGCTTCATTTTCTTTCTCTCCTTCAGCCTAAATTTCCTTTTCTGTCCTACATGCCTCCCCTTGTAATAGAATCACTTGTTGAGTAGCTTCTCTTGCTATATTGAGTACCTCTGTTAGTTTCTCTTCACTATGTAGCTCAGGTTCAACTTCATTCCCAATGGTCTTGAGCAGTGCAAGACTATTATTTTTTGAAGTAGGAAGAGACTTGTGAGAGAGAGATTTATGACTGGAGAGCTGATCTTCATCTAACCTCTCCCCCTTCTTGACCTTCTTAGCCAAGGAGGTTAAGAAAGATCTGGTGACCTTAGAGGAAGAGATAGAGGTCTTCAGGCTTTGCACAGAGGCACTGACCCCATCTATTTGGGTCTGCATGTGTAAGATGGAGGAATGAATCTTGGAGCAGTGCCCATCCAGCATTGCTTGGAATCTTTGGGCTGTGGATTGGATACACTGAGTGATGAGGTTGTCAGTGGATGGAGATGGTTCAAAGTGTGTTGGATGAGGAGGAGTCAATGGAGGAGGAGGTGTTGTATGTGATGAAGGTGAAGAGGGGACTGTATCATTTTGATGAGGTGTATTGGATGGAGATGGTGGAGGAATAAAAGGAGGGTTGAGCAGGTGATTGGGTTGGTATTTGTGAAGGTGTGGATGATGGTGGTACAGAAGAGATGTCTGTATGAGGAGGAGGAGGAGGAGAAGATGGATGAGCAGGAGAGATAGGAGGAGAAGGAGTCCTTTCAGGAATGGCACCAGGCTTGGGAATTTGTCTGGTCCATTTTGAGAAGAGAGCAATGGACATCCTTTTGCCTGGAGGGATGGGAATTCCTTTTGACTTGCATAGGTCAGGGAAGGAGTGGAATAGAACTTGGCTCATAATTCTCATGTAGGCATTCTCTTTGTGAGAATATTTATAGCCTATCATTTTAAGCAGGCAGCTTGCCCAGTCTACCTTCTTCTTCAGCACAAGGGCCCTCATGATGTTTAGTTGTTGCTTGGGCACTGCATCATGAGCAGAGATCTTACATAGTAATATCTTCCCTACTATGTCTGCCAACAGTCTATACTCCTCAGAGAAGTCTATTTTCTTCAGGTGGATTGGTCTATTTTTGGAGAACTTCATGGTGATTAACAAATTCTTTATTTCATCAGAGGTAAGTTCCATAGGTTCATCACCTGATAGGGGAATGATTTTAGTTATTTCTTTAGAAAATGATTTGCTTTCCCTATTTGAACAAGGATAATATTTGATTGTACCTGATGGTAGATCAAAGGCGGTCCTAATGTGTTCTGCAGAAATTGAGACAGGTGTCTCATGGATTGTTCCTGTGATTTTACCTTGTTCAGATATCTGAACATGAGTCATCAGCTCTGTGAGTTCTGTCTCCAGGAGCTTGCATCTTGTGGAGATGAGCTTATCCAGACCAGCTTCAGTGAAGAGAGCTATGATGCTCTTATAATTTTCTGCGGCGGCTTGGAAGGATTCGAGGTCAATGTCGAACCCAGAGTTTATCTTAGGAGCCATTGTAGGTCAGTGAGAAAGAGGAAGATATGGCTGGACTGAGAGGTAAGAAGGATGAAAGATGCAGAGTGCGAGAGGATTTCTAACTGAAGAGTCTATTTGAGTCAGGTGAAACGTCGAAATGAGACACAATTCGAGGCATATTCGGTACTACAGTGGATGTGACCGAAAATATTTTAGTATTGCCGCTCTTTTTCATGAAGTCGACGTTACGTCGAGTGGAATTCGACGTAAGCGTCGATACAGTCTGAGGTAAGATGTTAGGGTTTCATATCGACGTATACGTCGAATGGAGTCGACGCATGCGTCGATTTAAGTTGTTATTGATATTTATCGACGGTGCGTTGATTATAAAATCGACGTGACTTTTATTTTCCTGAGAAATTTTGGGTTTTCCCTTGAGAGATTATTTCTTCCTGCTCCTAATGTTTTCTAAGACAGTCTTGGACTAATTTTTATAATTAGATTGATTGTACCAGCATTGTTTGGCAATGTGACCAGTTTTATTGCATATATAACATCTGACTATCTTTAGATTATGGGATTTTGAGTTTAGAGAGAGATAGTGGTGTTGATTAGGATAAACCTTCTGATTAGGATAAAAATTTTGATTAGGATAAAAGTTTTGACTAGGATAGAAATTATGATCAGGATGAATGAGTCCTGAATGGGGGTTAAGATGGAAGGTTTTTGGAGGATGGAAGTGTTCTGTCTTTATGTTGCTCTGATTTTGTATGCGTCGATATCTATTCGACGTATGTTGATAGTTGCGTTGATTTATATTCAGTGCTTTCTCCAGATTGCGTTGATCTGGAATCGATGCATGGAAGAAGTTGCGTCGATTTGAAGTCGACGTACTTTTATTCAAGCGTCGAATTGAGGTCGAAGCATCTGAGAGATTGCGTCGAGTAGAATTCGACGCACTATCATTCATGCGTCGATATGAAGTCGACGCAATTGTGTTTTCACAAACTTTATTTTTCCCTTTTTCTGATTTTATTTCTTTATGAGTTGTTTCTCTTGGCCTAGTTACCTTCTTAGAAGAAGTTTGAGAGTCATCAGCTGAATAGTATGATGTTTCATCAAATTGGTTTATTTCCTTGAAGTCTTCTCCCTTATTTTGTGAGTCTTCTTCTTGGTTTGTTGATTTGATGGGTTTAGTAAATTTAACAGGGCTCATCCAAGCAGGCTTGTTGGATGGAATTAGACTAGCTGAGGGATCAGCTCCTAGTCCAAGATTTGCATGTCTTCTTGTTTTTTTTTTCTGTGATTTCTTTGAGTGTTTGGCTTCTCATTTTTATTGATTCTTCAAAAGCTTTTGCTTGGGATACCTCATTTTTAAGAAGCTGGTTTTCTATTTTATCCCTCTCTATTTCTTTTTCTCTGATGTTAGCTCTTAACTCATATTTTTTAGAACAGGTATCCTCTATATTTCTCTGGTTTTTAATGACATTAATTTGTTCTCTTAGATTCTTAATTTCTTGTTTAGCTTTTAGTTGATCTAAACATAATTCTTTAAAATCATTTTTGAAATCATCACACAGAAAATCTATGTCATCAAAAATGCTTACCTCATCCTTATCCTCAGATTCCTCTATGAGAATAGGGCTATTTTCTTTATCATCTTCATAAGAGATGTTTCCTTCTGATTCTGTCTCACTCCATGATTTAGCACCATGTTCTTCATTTGAGCTTTCAAAAGCCATTAAGCAGAGGTCTTCTTGCTTAGACTCATCATTGTCACTTTTGGATGAAGTGCTGTCCTCAGAATCTGTTTCACTCCAAGCTTCTGCAATGAAACCTCTTTCTTTCTTCTTCCCCTTTTTCTTAAGATCTTTCTTTTTCAGATCTTTCTCTTTCTCAGTATTTTCTGGACATTCTGGTGCAATGTGTCCAGTTTTCCTGCAGGAATAACAAATGATTTCTTTAGTAGGAGTTTTATCATACCTTGGTTTTGATTCTCTTCTAGACCCATCTGTCCTGACCCATTTCTTGAATCTCATGGCCAGGAGGCTGAATAATTCTTCTTCAGTGACAGGGGTCTCTTCTTCTGTTGCTTTCAAAGCAATGTTTCTATCTTTTGAGGAGGTTGAAGTGCTTCCTCTTCTTTCCTTCTCTTCTCTGGTTTTCAGCAGTTGCTCATAGGATTTAAGTTTTCCTAAGAGGGCATCTGTTGAGATTTCCCTTTGTCCTCTTGTATCTCTTATTGCCCATATTCTTGAGTCCCATGAACTTGGGAGACTCATTAACAGTTTGTCATTGATCTCTGTGAGAGAGATCTCTCTATCCAGGCTCCTTAATTGATTTATGATCAGACTGAATCTATCATACATCTCAGATATGCTTTCTTCATGCTTCTTTTGAAAGTTCTCATATTAGGAGATCAATAGAGCCTTTCTATCTTTCCTTTCATCAGCACTTCCTTCTACCATCATTGTAAGAGTCTCCCATATTTCTTTGGCTGATTCACAGTCAACAACCCTTTGAAAGATTTCATCTGAGAGGGTTGAGACAAGAATGTTTACAACTTTTGCATCACATGTTCCTGCCTTCTTTTCTTCAGCTGTCCACTCAGCCTTTGGGACAAGTGTTTGAGTCACTTCACCACTTGAGTCTCTTCTATAAGGTTTGGGAGGACCTGTCAAAATAACATTAAATAATTCTTCATCAATAGAATTCATATAAATCCTAATTCTTGTTTTCCAAACTGCAAATTTTTCAAGGTTGAACATTGGTGGTCTGGTGGAAGCATAATCTTTGATTTGTGCCATGTGAAAAGATATACTTTTCAAAAATATATATGTATATGAGGTAGGATCTTTTTGATCAAGGAGTTACCCTTTTTAGATCAACCTCGCTTTGATACCAATTGAAAGTGCACAGTTAACCTCACTAGAATTCTCTAGAGGGGGGTGAATAGAGATTAAAAATACTTTGTGCAATTATATATATATATATATATATATATGTGTAATAATCACAGATTTAAGCTTCCCACACACCAACAAGAATTAAGCAAGTAAAGAAGAAAATCACAGCACAACACAAGGAAATATAGTGGTTCCCCAAACTTTGGGTAGTCCACTCTTCTACCCCCTTTGGTAGGAATTCACTAACTTGCACTGAGTCTTTTGATAAGGAGACTCTTAGAACCAGACTGAGTCGTTTGACAAGGAGACTCTTAGAACCAAACTGAGTCTTTTGGTAAGGAGACTCTTAGAACCATTACAATTGAATTTTTTGAAGAGAGATTCTAAAAACTCTTTTACACAATTTGAAAATAGAATGAGAAGAAGAAGTAGAACAAGTAGAAGAACAGAAAATGATATATGTAGGAAAGAATCTTCTTCCTAGCAAGAAGATTGGAAGCACAAGTATAGTGAATATGATCTCTCTTCTATAGTGAGAAGGAGATTGTAAGCTTTTCTCTCTTTTGTGAGAGCTTTCAGAATTTGCAGCAGAATGACTTGAGAAGATGAAGGCTTTTTCTTTTCTGCAGCACATTATCTCTTTTCTCAGCTTTTTCACTCTTCACTTGGGAGCTCTTCCTCTTTTTCAAATGTATATGGTATATCACTTGTGTTTATTCTCTGTCGACCTCCTTCTTATTTATAGCTCTGTTTAAAATATATTGCTAAAGGAGAATAATCAATTAGCAGACAGAGAATTAGAAAGAGATAAGAGTTTCCATAATCAATATTTCTGTAGAAGGAAAAGAATTCATTCTGATTTCAAATATTATCCATAATAATCTTAATCAAATTAGCCAAGAATCAAATAGAAGGAAAGGCTGATTCAGAACGGCTATAAAAGAATAATATCATTCCATAAAAATCAGATCTACAAAAAGAAGGAAAGAGATCTGGCGTGTTTTTGAATTACTTATAGATATCGACGTGCGTCGATTACTATTCAACGTAAACGTCGATTTCTTCCTGGCTGGACGTCGAAAGGAGAATAAGGAAGGTGCGTCGACAAAGGTGCGTCGACTTTATCAAATGCGTCGACTAGAAGTCAGAGGTACGTCGACTATGATTACGTCGAATTCTTCTAAGAGTTACTTCGACTCATCTTGAGAGAAACGTCGACTATATTTCGACGTTGCGTCGAATACTATTCGACGCATATTTACTTAGCCTAATTTTTTATACTTAGAATTTATATTCTTCTTAATTCTAGGGGTTAAGATAAATCATTTCCCCAACACACACTCTGGCTACGTCGGCTTGCTCTTCCCACGACTTGGCCATTTTCCAAGCTCCTGGGCTTCTTCCGTCATCCACCGTGGTCGCCAATGTATGCAGAGTGAGTGGTTGCCTCCCCGTGGTAAGCTCGAACGGACTCCTCTCGGTCGCCTCGCTCCGCTGCAAGTTGTACGAAAATTGAGCCACATCCATCAACTTGGCCCAGTCCCGCTGATTGGCGCTCACGAAGTGCCGTAGATAACATTCCAACAAAGAATTCACCCTCTCCGTCTGCAGCTTTCCTGTAAATCTGGGGTCTCGATCACTAATGATAGTCTTCGGCAACCCCCAATACTTCACCACATACTTGAAGAATAGGCGTGCCGTCTCCTCCGCAGTAGTGTCCCTTGTGCTGGGGATGAATGGGCCATACTTGGAGAAACGATCGACTACCACCAAGATCGACCCGAACCCGTCTGATTTTGGCAACGCGTTGATGAAGTCCAGCGTCACTGACTCCCAAGGGTTCTCCGCTATAGGCAATGGCTCCAATAATCCCGCGGGCTGCTTGTTGTCCACCTTGTCTTATTGGCAAACAAGACAAGTCTTCACATACAATTCCACTTCATCCCTCATCCGTGGCCAGAAGTATGACTCCTCCATCAAAGCCAAAGTGCATTTCTGTCCCGGATGTCCAGCCCACTTGGTTTCATGGCACTCCTTGATGAGATCCCTCCGCAGGTTTTCCCACTTTGGGATGTACAGTCGCCTCCCTTTGGTGTAGAGTAGCTCGTCCTCTACCCAAAATCTTCTAGCTTGGCCCTCCTTGGCCAACTCCATGAGTTGCATGGCAAGAGGACCCTCCTTCAACCCTTGCCTGATATTGTCCAACAACTCCCCATTAGCCGTGGACATTGCGGCTAGCTCAGCTTTGCGGCTTAGTGCGTCAGCCACCACGTTGGTCTTCCCCGCCTTATGCTCCAACACAAAGTCGAACTCCGCCAAGAAATCTTGCCATCTTGCTTGCTTAGCGGTTAGCTTCTTCTGTGTCTGGAAGTAAGTAGTTGCCACATTATCCGTCTTGATGGTGAACTGCGCCCCAAGTAGATAATGCCTCCACACTTGCAAGCAATGGATAATGGCCGTCATCTCTTTCTCTTGAACGGTGTATCTCCGTTCTGCCTCATTGAGTTTCCGACTCTCAAAAGCTAAGGGGTGACCATCTTGCATTAGCACTCCTCCAATTGCAAAGTCCGATGCATCTGTATGCAACTCGAACCTTTTGCTAAAGTCCGGCAAGGCAAGCACCGGTTCCGTACAAACCGCTGCCTTCAAGTCTTCAAAAGCGCTTTGGCATTCCTCCGTCCAAAGCCAAGCCTTGCTCTTCTTCAACAGATCCGTCAACGGCACTGCCCTCCTTGAGTAATCCTTGATGAACTTGCGATAGTAGTTCACCAAGCCCAAAAATGATCGTAAGTCCGGTACCTTCGTTGGCGGCTCCCATTCATCAATTGCCTTGATCTTTGCCATGTCCATTCGTAAGCTGCCATGCCCGATGACATGACCAAGAAAGTGTATCTCCTCTTGTCCAAATGAGCATTTGGACTTCTTCACGTACAACTCATTCTCCCGCAACATTTGGAAGACTCGGCTAAGATGCTCCACATGCTACTCGATGGTGTTGATATATACCACAATATCATCCAAGTATACCACCACAAACTTATCCAAGTAGGGGCGGAATATTTGGTTCATCAACGTGCAGAAAGTAGTCGGGGCATTAGTTAAGCCAAATGACATCACTAACCACTCGAATGCTCCATACCTCGTGACACATGTGGTCTTCGGCTCATCTCCTTCCGCAATCCGCACTTGATGATATCCCTTTTGCAAATCCATCTTGGAGTAGATTCTTGCACTTCCAAGCATGTCAAAAAGATCAGCAATGAGAGGAATAAGATACTTGTTCTTTACCATCACCTTGTTTAGTGCCCGGTAGTCTGTGCACAACCGCAACGATCCATCCTTCTTCTTTTGAAATAGCACCGGGGCACCAAATGGCGCCTTAGAAGGCCTGATCATTCCCGATTCCAGCAAAACTTGGAGTTGCTTCCTCAACTCCTCTAGTTCAGGGGGAGCCATCCGGTATGGTGCTTTAGTTGGGGGCTTCGTCCCTGGCTCCAACTCAATTTTGTGATCCACCTCCCGCCGAGGTGGTAGCTTCAGTGGCAACTCTGCGGGCATGATGTCTTCATTTCTTGCCAACACGTCCGCAATGATAGGAGGCACCTCCTCAATCGTGTCACCGTCTTCCTCCTTTAGGGTGGCCAAGTACGTCGGTTCACCCTTCTTGAACCCTTTTGCCAATTGCATGGCTGATAACTGTTTTGGCCCCTCCTTTGCTGGTCCTTGCACCGTGGGAACCATGCAAGCATTTCCTTCCTCCAAGATGCAAACTGAGCGATGTGCCGGCATGACGATGGCTTGCATCTTCTCCAAGAAGTCCATTCCAAGAATGACCTTGAAGTCATCCATGGGTGCGATTGAGAAGTCCACCCGGCCCTTCCAGGTGCCCATGTATAGCTCTACATGGCGTGCGACTCCTTCTAGTGGCCTCGCTTGACCGTTCACGGTCTTGATCCAACCTCCGCCCTTCACAACTTGCAAGCCCAACCTCTTGGCTTCTCCTTCGGTCATGAAGTTGTGTGAAGCCCCTGTGTCAATCAAGGCTTTTGTAGCCTTCCTCTTGATGACCGCTTCCACATACATCAGCCCCTTGCTTGATGCGGCTTTTGTTGGCTGCACGTTCAAAGCATTCAACAATTGTAATGAACTCATTTGAGAAGTACCTTCCTCCGATGGGGTGACATTTTGACTCTCCACCATAGCCGATAATGATCCCAACTTTGGGCAGTTGCTCAGCGGATGTGGCCCCTTGCACACATAACATCCGCCTCTGGGTGTGAAGTTCTTCTTCCTCTCCTCGAACTCCTTCCTTTGATCGGGCAATGTCTTTGACCCTCCTTTGAAGTGCGCCGCCTTGTTGTCTCGCCGGTCTCCCCCACCTTTTCCATAGCCCACCTTGTCCTTCTTCTCCTTGATATGTCTTGGTTGGCGCTGGAACTCAATAAGAGACTCGGCGATGGCAATAACATCCCTGGTGGTTCTTGGGTCCTTCCTCTTGACCTCTTGTTTCACCCAATTTTGCAGCCCATCGATGAAGTTGAAGAGAAGGATATGTTCGGGGACATCGAATACCTGAAGTGAGAGAGCGGCGAACTCCTTGACATAGTCTCCGATACTTCCCTTTTGCCTCAACTCCCTGAGCTTCCACAAGTTTTCATCCTTCACATTCTCGGGGATGAAGTTCCTTCTTAACTCCTGCTTGAAGTCCTCCCAAGTATCAATCCGGCAGAGTCCCTTTGCAATATCTGTTTGGATTTTCCTCCACCACAAGGAAGCAAGGTCCTCCAAGTAATAACCAGCATGTCGTACCTTTAGTGCCTCTTCTGTGATGTCATATCCTTCCAAGTATTTCTCCATGTGCCAACGAAAGTTCTCCACCTCCAACGCTTCTCGCTTTCCCGCAAACTTCTTGGGTTTAGGCACATCAAGCTTTGCATTTACCATGGCTGCACCATTCCCACCATTTCCACCATTGGTAGCACCTCGCCTACGCAAGTCATCCACTTCGTTTTCAAGACTTGTGAGGCGCTCTTTGATGAGTCCTGATCATATACACTTTTATGGACTCATCTGGGCCGTTATTCAGTCATTTCACAGCACTTTAGCCTTGTTATAGTTCATATTTGATATTTCATGCTAGGTGCACTTCTAGGCCCATTTTGGTGTGTTTTCATGTTTATCTTCATTAGTAGTTTTCATGCACTGTTAGGTGCCACTTTCAGTAGCTGGAATCGTGGTTGTACGCTAGAACAGGAGTCGTGCAGGTGCTTCCGGTGCAATTCTGCACAGGAACACTGCGCACGATCACCGGTTCTATTGCGCATGACCACTGGTCGTGCGCCACTGATCGTGTGCACTTAACCCTTTTTCATGAGTTCTGTTTGGTGCAGTGCGCACGAGCATCTACGATAGTGCGCACGACCACCGGTCGTGCGCCACTGTTCGTGCGCACTTATCATCAATTTCATGAGTTTTGTTTCAACCAGTGCGCACGACCACCGAATTCTAGTGCGCACGACCATTGGTCGTGCGCCACTGGTCGTGCGAACATGTTATTTTATAATTTCTGTCTTTGCAGGTTCCGTCCAGGCAGAGCGCACGATCACCGAATTCTAGTGCGCACGACCATTGGTCGTGCGCCAATGACCGTGCACACTGTTTATTCCAGCGCCTATAAAATGACCTGCTCGCAATTTTAGGTCGGCCCCCGATTTTCTTCCGCCGTTTTCCGCCCGGTTCCGTCCAGATTCGCCCCTCCACCGTCGCCCACCATATGGAGGTGCTCCGGGCTTGCTCTTCACGCCAATCTTGAGCCGGAGTTTCCTCTCGGCTTCCTCCTTCATCCAAGAGCTCCAAAGGAAGACCTAGCCGCCATTGCCATCAAGCAAGAGGAAGTTTGCAACCTCTACCGGATCGTGACACGAAGAAGACGGGTCCATTGGAGAGTCGTGACAGCTCTCTCTACCCCGGACGTAGTTGCGGACCGAGCTTGGACGCGGATTGACAACCCGGCGATTCCAACCGTGAATCTACAACGAGACTTCGGATTCGGTCGATTTCTTGCCTTGTTCTCCTTTTATTGATTGTTGTAATAGTTAGATCTTTTGTATTTTGATGAAGAACACTATATACCTTGCTATTTAAAGTTATTTCATGTCTATGTGAAATACCCTTTTTGTTTATTTGTGTGCTTGAGGTGCGCCCATTCCATCCTCCATCCCGCCGTCACGTTCGTATGCCGCACTAGCAATTGCTAGTGGCGTGCTTGTCGAAGAGGTGCTTGCGACCCTCACTCCGCTAGCCTACTCATCCATCCGCCTACCGAAGCGTGGCATCGCGACCCGTATTCCATCCCGCCTAACGAAGCAGTGCGCTCAAGGCCTGCACAGTTCGATTCCGCTTGCCTACTCGTCCATCCACCCTTTCGACGCAGCGCGCTCAAGGCCTGCCTAGTCTCCATCCCGCCAAGCGAAGCATTGCATAGCGGCATTGCATAGGAGTAGTTGATAGCTTTTATTTTATTTTCCAAAAGCCAACCCAACTCCCCCGCATTCCATCCGATTTAAGGACTTCAATCTCAAGTCCTTCCTCGAAACCTAACTCCACCTTACTGTGTTCCTCAAGAGACCGACACTCGGGGATTTTCCCCATTATTATTACTTGCGCGACCGGTGCACTTGCTGAATCATCGCATCAAGTTTTTGGCGCCGTTGCCGGGGAACACAGTCGTGTGAGTTTTCTTGAGAGGTAGACGAGAGATTCTAGTTCTTTTTTTTTCACTTGTATATCCACTTTTCAACTTTGTTTTTGTCTTAAAAAAAAAAATTTTTTAGCCTCTTAATTTTCTTTGCTCTGTTGTTTTCTCTAGTTTTTAACTTTTCTAAAGCAGGATTTTCAGATTTATCTTGTGCGTGTAGTATTATTTTGCAAAGAATCTTTATTTTCTGTTCTCCACATATTTCTGTGATGTATTCTGAAGCCGAGTGTCATCTTTCTGACACTTTGTGTCGATACATCGACGCCATGACTGCTTTAAACGCTGAGCATTGTATTAGGTGTTTGTTATGTCAAGGTATAGGCCATGTGTTGAAGGATTGCCCTCGTCTGTGCGATCCTTCCCCCTCTGAGGACGTATACGCAGCATCCCCCCATTTACGGGAGACTACTGCGGACAGGCCCACCAGAGTGTTGCCTGGCCCCTATACTGACATTGCACATCTTGCTCGATCTTTACCCTTGGAGATTACCGAGGAATCTCTCGCCGCGTACTGCTCTTTCATGGGTCCCTCAATCCCCTCTTATGAGCTTCCCTTGAGTGACGATGTGAACTCATTCGATGGTCAACAGGGACAGGATTGGGAACTCATGGATGCACCAGTATGGTGTGCAGATTCTGGTTCTTCCTGCGGGGAGGCGTCTGTGGATATTTTCGCGGAGGCGACTGCTCATTTACTTTCTGATCATGAGAGCAGTCCGGTTCCTCCGCATTCCTTGCAAAATTCATCTACTCCAATCTTTAGTGAGTCGGCTGATGATGTCGTGCGGGTGGCTGATTCAGCGCCTGAGGTTGCGCCAAAGTGGGACGAGGATTTCATTCTCTCTGATGGGGAGTTTGATACCTTTGAACACGATGACGCGCCGCGGTGGGATGAGGAGGATTCTCTTTCCGAGGAGGAGGTATTTACCTTCTTATTGGATGGGGACATCCGGTTCACCACCAAGGACCCCGAGCTCTTGGGTTCTCCTCGTTACGACTCATATGATACTGACAGTGATCTATGTTTGGATCCTGCTGGGAGTGAGACCGGGACCACTCCCCCAATTTTTGATTATTTAAGTCATTCTTCTTCTTTATTTCTTGATCCCCTTTCTTCACCGAGCCTGTGCAGGTTGAGTCTTCACAGGTATCCCAGGAGGACTTGGAGCTCTTTGCTCAAGTCAATGATGAGAGTATCCTCTCATGTGAGGAGGTTTATTCCCCCTCCGTTGAGGAAGCTCCACTCATTGCCCTTTCCTCCTGCTGCCTCCCTGTTGACGATACCTTGCTAGGCAAGGATGTATTTTGTGAGATGAGTGAGGACCAGGCCTCCTCCTTTTCTTACATTCTCTACCCTCTACCTGTGAGGAGAAGGTATTTATATTTAGGTAGAGGGGTGACTGCTCTGTCTCCGTATCGGTACCCGCTACCGATGCGCATATTAGAACAGTTACCTGTGCATTTTCTCTTCCATAGGCCCATTAGCTAGAACTCTTAAAGTTTGAATAAGTCGTGCTGGGAGGACAATAACCCCAGTAGTTATCTTTCTTTTCCTGCATTTTTATTTCTTCTAATCATGTTTAGTTAGTAGTACTTTCTTTTCATTTTCTTTTGTCTTTTGTTTTTGCGGAGCTGACCCCTGCAGGTATCTTCTCTGGATGGCGGATGCTGCAGCTTAGTCTTGGTTTAAACGCCAATCTTCTGGTATGCTCACTTGCTGAGCATTGGGTACTCTCTTCCCCTAGCCTTTTCTGATTTTCATGTCATATATTATGCGGATTGTTTAGTTTAAGTCTGGGGGAGAGTAGTTTTGTTCACCCACTCACGTGCACTCATACATAGCATGCCAAAAGTATTTTATTTTCAGTTTTACTATTTGTTCATTTTCATTGCACACCACAGCACCCACTTGAGCGCGTACTCATCTGTATGCAAGCTCTGTAGTGAATTTAATTCTTCTGCTTATGTGGGAAAATCTAGGTGATGGCTTAGGACTATGCAGCAGAGTAAAATGTTGACTCCAGTAGTGCTCCTAGTCGAGTGCTCGGTTGCATAGAAATTCGTGTAGATTAGACTTCTCTTTATACTTATGGTTTTATATTTTTTCTATTAGTGTAAATGTTGTTTACTCTACTCAAATGGTGAATTCTGTGGAATCAAACGGTAGCATAGGGATGTGTGTATACGATCGCTAGATTCGTATTGCTTGAGTCGGGAGAAAGGAGAATCTTTCTCGGTGGCTAGAACTTGCCCCAAGCGATTCTTGAAGCATGGGTATACGGTTAGTCAATTGTGTGAATGTGATATAGGCCATCATTTTGGCCCGGTTGAGCCTTTGTGCCTATCCCTACCGCTATATCCTCGCTAGCCCAGTTGTGCCTGCCCGTTCTTTGATTCAGCCCCACTTTTATTTCACCAAAGCCCAAAAGCCAATCCTAGTCGCACACCCAAAATTTGAGCTTTAGCTGTTTATTATTTTCATGAGTTGGGTTGTTGATGTGGTAATATGTTTGTGAAGATGTGGATGTGTCCATTTGTTTATTTGCTGAAAATGATAAGAAAAGAAAAAAAATGAGAAAAAGAAAAGAAGTTAAAAAGAAAGGAAAGAGAAGGAATGTTTACTTGAAAATCTTTATGTATAGATTTATGTTTGGGAGTAGGCGGTGCACGCACCCATGCTGTTAAGTCCAAGTCTGGGGGTGTTGTGTACCCGCGTGTTTGTGTGGTGAATGAGGATAGTTTCCTGCATTAGCTCATTTGGGTTTAGTGCTTTAGCCGTCGTTTTTATCTTTGTTTATTCTCACCTAAACCCAAGCCTCATTTAAAACCTAAAGTCCTATTGATTCACGCATTTGAGTCAAACCAGTGCCGTGGAGAGAATGTGACCGGGCAAGCTTATGGTCACCGACACTGATGGATTTCAGTGGAGTTTTTCCCGCATCCCGATCTTGAGCAATGCTCGTCTCAGCGTTTAGTTTACTTTCTCCGTATGCATGACCGAATGATTCACCGTTGTTCACCATTTTGAGTAGTTGTAATATGCTTTTACTCTTTTAGAAATATATAAACTGTTTTTATAATCAGAAATCTTTTCTACTATTTTTCTTATGCACGTGAGCATGCGACTTCGCATGGTACTCTGTAGTGTAATCATTAAGCCATCTACTTTTCTTTCCCCGTTCGCTTAGAATTTGTTTGCTCGGGACGCGCAAACAGTTAAGTCTGGGGGTGTGATGAGTCCTGATCATATACACTTTTATGGACTCATCTGGGCCGTTATTCAGTCATTTCACAGCGCTTTAGCCTTGTTATAGTTCATATTTGATATTTCATGCTAGGTGCACTTCTAGGCCCATTTTGGTGTGTTTTCATGTTTATCTTCATTAGTAGTTTTCATGCACTGTTAGGTGCCACTTTCAGTAGCTGAAATCGTGGTTGTACGCTAGAACAGGAGTCGTGCAGGTGCTTCCGGTGCAATTCTGCACAGGAACACTGCGCACGATCACCGGTTCTATTGCGCACGACCACTGGTCGTGCGCCACTGATCGTGTGTACTTAACCCTTTTTCATGAGTTCTGTTTGGTGCAGTGCGCACGAGCATCTACGATAGTGCGCACGACCACCGGTCGTGCGCCACTGTTCGTGCGCACTTATCATCAATTTCATGAGTTTTGTTTCAACCAGTGCGCACGACCACCGGTCGTGCGCCACTGGTCGTGCGAACATGTTATTTTATAATTTCTGTCTTTGCAGGTTCCGTCCAGGCAGAGCGCACGATCACCGAATTCTAGTGCGCACGACCATTGGTCGTGCGCCAATGACCGTGCACA
The DNA here is from genome assembly GCA_033032865.1 of Dactylorhiza incarnata. Lineage (NCBI taxonomy): Eukaryota > Viridiplantae > Streptophyta > Magnoliopsida > Asparagales > Orchidaceae > Dactylorhiza > Dactylorhiza incarnata. The sequence continues at coordinate 14,400,862 of JAWHQI010000012.1, read as the reverse complement.
CTGTTTATTCCAGCGCCTATAAAATGACCTGCTCGCGATTTTAGGTCGGCCCCCGATTTTCTTCCGCCGTTTTCCGCCCGGTTCCGTCCAGATTCGCCCCTCCACCGTCGCCCACCATATGGAGGTGCTCCGGGCTTGCTCTTCACGCCAATCTTGAGCCGGAGTTTCCTCTCGGCCTCCTCCTTCATCCAAGAGCTCCAAAGGAAGACCTAGCCGCCATTGCCATCAAGCAAGAGGAAGTTTGCAACCTCTACCGGATCGTGACACGAAGAAGACGGGTCCATTGGAGAGTCGTGACAGCTCTCTCTACCCCGGACGTAGTTGCGGACCGAGCTTGGACGCGGATTGACAACCCGGCGATTCCAACCGTGAATCTACAACGAGACTTCGGATTCGGTCGATTTCTTGCCTTGTTCTCCTTTTATTGATTGTTGTAATAGTTAGATCTTTTGTATTTTGATGAAGAACACTATAGACCTTGCTATTTAAAGTTATTTCATGTCTATGTGAAATACCCTTTTTGTTTATTTGTGTGCTTGAGGTGCGCCCCATTCCATCCTCCATCCCGCCGTCACGTTCGTATGCCGCACTAGCAATTGCTAGTGGCGTGCTTATCGAAGAGGTGCTTGCGACCCTCACTCCGCTAGCCTACTCATCCATCCGCCTACCGAAGCGTGGCATCGCGGCCCGTATTCCATCCCGCCTAACGAAGCAGTGCGCTCAAGGCCTGCACAGTTCGATTCCGCTTGCCTACTCGTCCATCCGCCCTTTCGACGCAGCGCGCTCAAGGCCTGCCTAGTCTCCATCCCGCCAAGCGAAGCATTGCATAGCGGCATTGCATAGGAGTAGTTGATAGCTTTTATTTTATTTTCCAAAAGCCAACCCAACTCCCCCGCATTCCATCCGATTTAAGGACTTCAATCTCAAGTCCTTCCTCGAAACCTAACTCCACCTTACTGTGTTCCTCAAGAGACCGACACTCGGGGATTTTCCCCATTATTATTACTTGCGCGACCGGTGCACTTGCTGAATCATCGCATCACTCTTCCAAGTCGCTTATGATGGTATCAAAAGCGCCTTCCGACTTGCCCATAGTTTGCTCCTTGAGAAGGTCAATATCCACCTGCAACTTCTCTTGTTCAACATGGAAAGTGTCAAAGTACTTACATATTTGATCCACTTTCCGATTAAGGGTAAGATGCGCCTCCCATAGAGCTTCAAATTCAGCTGGATCAACCATATTTTGCTCCGAGATGGAACCATCGCGACCCTTGCTTTGGTCCCTCTTATTCCTTCTATCTCTTTTCTCCTCGGCCGCCCTGCCGAGCTCATCAACAATGCTAGAGTTGTTGTTCCCTTCCAAGCCATCTACTCTTGATCTTCACGGACCACGCACTAGAGTCAACCTGAGTTAACCTGAGTCAACCTGGATCTGATACCAACTGTTACGGACTTGTCCCCTTGACAACGTCGTGTGCGGCCTTAGCTCTTTGGTGCGTCCCTTCGCAACTAGCTAAGTCAGCCTTCTCCAACGATCGTGGTGGCAAGATGAGTAAGAGAGCACTTTGTAAGAGAGAGCAAGAGAGATTGAGAGAGCAAAGAACTTGTATTGCTTGGTTGCTTGTAACTTGGTGATTTACAAATGAGGGGGCCTTCCCCTTTTTAGGCCCCAAAAGAATTTCCCTCCAAAAGATGGAAGGATCTAGAATGCCTACATTTCTAGATCATTCTACAACCCTCATGTATTTACAACCTTCCCGAGTTCTCTAGAATGTTCCCATGAGATCATTCTAGAGTGCTTCTACCATTCCCTAGAATATTATGTACAAAATATTCTGCATGCTCCTAGATTTCTCTAGAAAGCTCCAAAGGTTAACCCCGTAGAGGTTAAGCCGTGACATCCTGCTCATGTTCATGCTCGTTAGGATACACCACCGACCCTGCCACCCTGTCTAGCTCCTCCACATCCTAGGGTGGAATACCGAAGGATTAGTCAAATAAGACCAAGGCTCCGTTTGGGGGGACTTATTTTCACCGGTCAAACGGTTACGACCGCATGAACCGGACCTTAATTAAAGTCCGGTTCATGCAGTCGTAACCGCTTGACCGGTGAAAATAAGTCCCCCCAAATGGAGCCTAAATGAGCTCCTTCATTCTCGCCCGTCCCAGCTTAAAACTAGGGGCATATAAAAACCACATAAAGGATAGCACAATTGCTGAAGCATATTAGATGAGAATAAAACATGATAATAAAGGGTGAAACATGATATTAACATGTAGAGCATGACAAGTAAATAGACAAGTTAACATCATGTAAATAGTATGAAATGAGGATGATATGATGTTTGATATGCAATTTCATATGTTTTTCCCTTATGTCAACTGATACCTAAAATTTGGGATTAATTTTTCTCCAATTCTATAAACTACACGGAAGTGTACCCATCATTTATAGTGTAGGATATTTTGAAATATCAAGTATCGTATTCCACAGGGCTTGTCGAGTACTTCTACTCACTATATTCTATTATTTTATGGCAAATTAAAAAATTAGTTTGAGAGACAATTTACAACTTAATCAAAAATAACAATTGCTTAGAAAGTAGAGATTACACTAGGAATTGAAATTGCAAAACTAGAAATGAAAATTGCAAAAAGAAATTACAATAATAAAAGTGCAGAAAATATGTTGAAATTGATCCAATCTAAGACATAGAGTAGATGTTGGACTCCTGGAATCAACTGGAATTTATAGCTGAAATTTTAGTGGTACATGCCCTCATGCACGCCCTGGCCAAGTGTGTGTAACTCGAGAAAAACCGCCAAATTTAAGCCCGGGAAGCGTCCTGAAAAAACAGTCAAAATTCTTCATAAATTGGGATTACACGCCCTTGGTCACTCCCTGACCAAGGGGCGTGTACATGGAGAATGACAATGTTACACGACACGACTTGAATGGAGTGTGAATGAGTTGAAACAGTAGAGGTCACGCCCTGACCGAGGGCGTGTAATTTTAATCTTTGAGCTGGAGGGTCACGACCTGTTGTATTGTCCCGGGGGAGTGAACTTGGAGTACACGCCCTTGGTTACGCCCCGACCAAGGGCATGTCATATTATATTTTTGCTATCCGCAGACCAAAATGCTGGAATTACTTAAGAACTTTTTCTAAGCCCTGAAAACACAAAATAAAGTAAATTAGGCTTAAAATTGAATAAAACACTAATAAATTATTTAATATGAAAACCCTAAATATGATTAATATATATAATATATGCACTATCAAATACTCTTATACTTAAGCTTTTACTATTTAGAGCAAAACGAATTCATTTAATAATTAGCATGTGTAATATTCATAGAACATTTCTTAAGTATTACTCATAATTATGCACTTTGATTTATGTAACACCCTGCGAGTACAAATAATATAATAATAAGCCTGGTCGGGACCCCACGCCATATTGAACATACTAGCTAGGTGTTAATAAAATGATAAACAGAACATACTACACGAGAGTATAAACAAAGCGTAAGCAGAAGCTTTCATTAAAATAGTTTTGTAAGATGTCCACTTACCCAGGAATGTCACATAAGAGTTGTGACCTTAACACCTTACATTCAGCAAATGTAACTAACTCAAAATCATACAACGATACGCAGGCCGATAGTACATGTCAAATAGTAAAATAGGCTAGCCTTCAAGGGACAACTCAACAGTGGGCTTCAGCATGCTATTTCCCATGAAAGTGCACAATGTGTCTCTGAGAATCCTCTAGGGGGGGGGGGTGAATAGAGATTTAAATAATTTTCTATCTTAACAGTGCAAACAATAAACCTTACTAAGGTATTATACACACAAACAAAACCACATGCATAATAAATATGATAAAGATTGTTGTAAATAAATGCTGAAAAAAAGAAAGTGGGACAACACAGAAAGTCACAGCAAAGACACACAAATTATTTATAGAGGTTCCCCAAAATGTGGGTACTCCCCTCTTCTACCACCTGGTAGGAAAGCACAACCTGTGCCTGAGTCTTTTGATAAGGAGACTCTAAACCAAAGATCTTTTGATAAGGAGATCTTGAACCACAGATCTTTTGATAAGGAGATTTTGAACCACAGATCTTTTGATAAGGAGATCTTGAACCACAGATCTTTTGATAAGGAGATCTTGAACCACTGAATCCTTTGGAAGAGGGATTCTTAAAACTCTTTTACAGTTGAGGAAAAGGAGAAAGGAGAAGGAAGAGGTGATAAGTAAAATTTTGTTCTCAGAATTCTATTGAAGCCTTCTGCTTCAATTTTTTCTTTTGCTGGATATTCAATTTTTTCCTTTAAGATAATGATGATTTGCAAGGGTTATGAGCTTTAGATCCTTTCTACTTTCTTCTATTTGAAATCAGGCTGCTATAAGGTATTGATGAAGAACAACCTTCAATTGTTCTGTTCTGAGGTGGAGAGCAGTTCTTGTTTTTCTGTCTTTTAGGGTTCCAGGAGGAAGAAGAAGAAGGAGGAAACCCTAATCGACCAGATGCAGAAGATTATGATGAATACTCTGTAATTCTCTCTTCTCTGTTCTTATTTATTGTCCATGATTTAATTTTTGAATTCCTTTCCTCTTTTAGGTTGTACTGAAAAGGTATTGGCTTGGAAAATTTCTCTTCCTTTCCCATTTGTTCACGACCCATTCTCTAGCTGTATTCATCTTTTCCAAGAAAGCTTTTGTTGTCTTCTTTATTGCTTCTCTCTATTCTAGGCAATAAATGAGTTGTTGTAGAACAGTCTTCAGTACTGTGGGCCTTGAGAGAGAGAGAGTTCCAAAATGACAGCTGAAAATGTTTCATTTTCAGACTGTATTTGACGTTGCGTCGATTTCTCTTTATCTCTTATCGACGCACCTTCGAGTTCTTGTAAAAGCAGTTTCGAATTACTTCAAGCTCTGGTTGAACTCAGATATCGACGTTACATCGATTACTTATTGACGTAGCCGTCGAGTTGAAGACTCTATTCTGAACTTCATTATCTGCGTCGAATTATAGTTGACGTTGCGTCGACTTCAGATAGCTTCGACAAATTCTTCCTTCTATGTTGAGTTGAAGTCAAAGCTGCGTTGACTTCTAATGATACTTCGACATGCTCATTTTATCTACGTCGATATCCTTTCGACGTAGCATCGACTTGATCTACTTCGACAGAGAGGTTGAGTTGTTTGGACTTCTAGTCTAAGTTACGTCGACATGAAGTCGAAGTTGCGTCGAATACTATTCGACGCAATTGGTAACTCAACCAAACTTGTGTTTGTCTTGCTCTGGTTTTTACACTCCAAGTTGCGTGTGATACCCTAAGACATCTAATGATCAAATTACCCTCACTATACAATGGGTAATTAAAACCTAAGAGTTAAAATCACTTTTAGATAATTTGTTAAGTTAAATCCAATGAGTTTTTCCCAACAATCTCCCTGTATTTATCTTAACAAATTTTACAGTCTTGGTTAAAGTGATTTTACATAATCTTTTATATAAACAGAATTACATACAAGACAACATAAATAGTAAAAGTATGATAGCATGAAATCACAAAATATTTCATGCATTGTCAAATAAGTTATATTGTTCACAATACCACATTCTGTTTAACTTTCCTTAGAGGATATAAACAGAGATACTTGAATGTCATTGTTCCTTCTCAGGAGTTTTTCTTTTCCTTGAAAATACTTTTGAAGGTATCTTCCTTGGGGCAATCTTCAGATGCTCATCATCTTCAGAAACCATCACTATTTCTTCTGCAACATTGTCTTTGGGAAGCTCCCCTTGAATCTATGCATTCAGCTCAGCATTATGCACAACTTCCTTGGCAATCTTTGCCACATCATCCAGCAATTCATCTGCATGGTGCTCCCCTAGAGTAGAGGGAAACACCTCCCCCTGGTTCACTGTTGTGTCTTCAGCAATCACATCCCCAGCAGGTTCTTGACCTGGGAGCTCCCCCTGGTTGTTTGTAGTTGTTTCCTCTTGGTTCTCTGGAGATTCTACTTGATACTACTCCCCCTGAACATTTGTTAGATGTTGATGTACCTCTTCCATATCTTTTTCAACCAGCTCCCCCTGATCAGCAAGCTATGTAGTAATTTTATCAGGGGCTTCAACGTCATTCCCCTTGTCATGGACACTTATCTCTAGAGTAGGTCCTTCCTCCTCCTGAATTTTCTCCCCCTTCTTAACCTTGTTGGCAAGAGAGGTTAAGAACTAATTTGTTACTAGGGAGGAGGATATGAAGTCTTTGAGCCCCTTTAGAGACCTCTTTGAGTCTAGTAGTTCAGACTCCATCTGTGAGTACTTCTTGTTAAATCTTCTGGCTTGGCTGGCCAGTAGGTCTGCAAAGGTGCTTGAAGCCATCCCTACAACCTTAGATATTTCTTGCTCCATGTCAAATGAAGGTGTAGGATGAGAGGTAAAGGCAGGTGGAGATGGAGGTGGAGGTGGAGAAAGGGCTTAATAGGTTTCTGGAGGGATATGATATGATGGTGGTGGTGGAGGAGCAGATTGACTGTCTAGGAGTAGGATGGATGGTTGTTGTTGTGGTTGTTGGTGTATAGGAGATTGAGGTGTTGGCTCTGGGACTATAGTAGATGGGATGGATTTGAGGTTTTGTTGTTGTTGTTGTTGGGGAGTAACTTCCTGTTGTTGTTGAGGAGAATGTTGTGTTGGAATATCATCCCTTGGGAGATCTGGGACAGTATCCTGTGGAGTTGGAGAGGGAGAAGGAGAAGGTGCAGGCTGACCAGGCTTCAGAATTTGCCTGGTCCATTTGGAGAATATACCTATATTCATCCTTTTGCCTGGAGGAATTGGCACTCCCTTGGACTTGCACACATCTGGAAAATGATGCAGCAGCAATTGGCTCATTATCCTCATGTAAGCATTTTCTTTATTTGAATATTTGTGACCTATTAGCTTCAAAAGACATTTTCCCCAGTTGATTTTCTTGCTTAAAACCAGAACACCCATTATCTGCAGTTGCTGTCTTGGGATTGCATCATGTGCAGATATCTTGCATAGCAGCACCTTGCCTACTATGTCAGCCAAAAATTTGTATTCTTCTCCAACATCATTCTTCTTTAGATTTATGGGCTTCTCCTTCTTGAACTTCATAATCTGTAGTGTCATGCTGGTCTCTTCTGCTAAAAGTTCATCAGAAACACTACCAGATGGTAGATCATATGTTTGAGTCAACATCTCCTCTATAATATTGATGGCCGTCTCATATATATTTCCATTTATGGAGCCATCATCTCCTTTGTGAAACCTGTCTTTTAACTCTGTCAGTTCAATGTCCATTATCTTACACCTTATAGATATTAGTTTGGTTAAGTCAGCCTCTTGAAATAAGCCAAGAATGACTTTGAATCTTTCTGCCGCATCACTGAAAGAATCAACATCTACATCAAAGCCAGAGTTTACTTTTGGTGGAACCATCGATCTTAGGTACCTGCAAACAAAAGAGAAAGCGAGAGAGAGAGAGAGAGAGAGAGAGAGAGAGAGAGAGAGAGATAGAGAGAGAGAGAGAAAAGGATGCAAGAGAGCTGGAGAAGAAAGAAGCAAGAGAGAAGGGAGAGGAAAATTCGAAAGCGTAAATGATTTGACGTTGTAATTGTTTAAAAGAAGGTGAATCGCCGCAACTTAGGGTTTAAGTCGAAGTACCGTCGATATTGAATTAATATTTGGCGCGCAAAAGTATGTTGAGGCTGCTTCTAGAAGCAGTTTTGCACGTGCAGCTATATCGATGTTGTGTCGATTATTACTCGACGCGACTTTGAGATTGCTAAGCAATTCTTAAGTCGATGCAGGGAAGTCGACGTTGCATTGATTTGTAATCGACGCGACCACGAAATTGATCAGCGACTATTAAGTCGAGGCTGCGTCGATATGAATTTGACGCTGCGTCGATTAACATTCGTATCATCCACTCTGATTGACTCTTGCACTTGCGTCGAGTGTTACCTGACGATACGTCGAATTCTATTCGACGCAACTCTGAATAAATAGTTCTATTTTCTTAGTAAATTCTTGTTGTTTTTCCCAGCAACGATGTTTGTTGAAAATAGAGGTTATGCTATTAATTTATGAACTATAAGGAGAACAAGGGAATTAAGAGAAGTAATCACTCACTTGATTGAGTTTAGTTATTCCTTCCTTTTCTCAATATCTCCTAGATAGTCCCTTACCTTACCCTGCACAGGTAATTCAAACATTAGAAGGAACCCAGGTTACCTTGGGCCCTTTGCTTATACCATTGTAGGTTTCAATGAAAGTATAGAAGGGTCTTTCATGATACCTTTTTGGATGATAAGGAATTGATTTCTCAAACTTATTCTTATTACCTTGGTATAGAAAATGTGCATAGAATGAATCTAGATATAGAAGATCAACAGAGTGTCTTATTATTCTATTTTTAGGTTTAGCCTTTTGGCTGTTTAATTTTCCTACATTACTCTTGCCTTGAGATTTCTTTTCTTTGTTAAGATTTGTTTTATTACTTCTAGTTATTTTCTTTGATTTATTAGCTTCCCGATCCTTAATTTTTGCACTATCCTCACAGGATTCATAGTCATTAGGTCTAATGAATCTATCTCGATTTTTCCAGGCAGATTTCCTAGGGATTTCTGTGCTAGTGGATGACTCTGCTCCTAACCCTAGGTGATTAAATCTCATGGAGAGATTTTATGTGATATCTCTGAGCTTTTGACTCCTCTCATTGAGTGAGTCCTGAAAGGCTTTTGCCTTTTCTAGCACTTCCTTTAACTTTAGATTTTCTTTTCTAATTTCAATTAATTATGATTTTTTATTGAAAGTGCAGAGTGTGCCTCTGAGAGACCTCTAGAGGGGGGGGGGGGGGGAGGTGAATAGAGATTTAAAGTTATTTCTATCCTAATAGTGCAGTCAATAAAACTTATTAAGGAATTATGCTCACAAACAAAACATAGGCAGAGTAAATATTGCTGAAAGTAAATGCTGAGAAAGTAAATGGGACAGCACAGAAAAGCACAGCACAGACACAATGAATTTTATAGAGGTTCCCCAAAATATGGGTACTCCTCTCTTCTACCACCTGGTAGAAATGCACCACATGTGCCCGAGTCTTTTGATAAGGAGACTCTTAGAACCAAAGATCTTTTGATAATGAGATCTTAAACCACAGATCTTTTGATAAGGAGATCTTGAACCACTGGTCTTTTGATAAGGAGATCTTGAACCATAGATCTTTTGATAAGGAGATCTTGAACCACTGAATCCTTTGAAAGAGGGATTCTAAAAACTCTTTTAGAGGTGAAAAGAAGGGGGAAGAAGGAGGAAGAAGTAGTGAGAAGAATTCTGCTATCAGAATTCTGATGAAGCCTTCTGCTTCAGTTTTCTCTTTTCTAGATCTGCAAATGATGAACTCCTGCTTTTGATAGAGATGATTTACAGGGGTTATGAGCTTATGATCCTATCTGCTATCTTCTATTAAAATCTGGCTGCTGTATAATATTGATGAGGAACAGCCCTTTGTTTATCTGATGTGAGAGAGAGCAGTTCTTGATTCACTGTCTTTTAGGGGTTCCAGGAGGAAGAAGACGAAGGAGGAAGCCCTAATCGACAACAGCAGAAAATTATGATGAGTGCTCTAATTTCTTCTCTCTAATCTTCTTATTTATTGTCCATGCTTTAATTTGAATTCCTTTCCTCTTTTAGAGTGTGCTGAAAAGGTATTGGCCTGGACAATTTCTCTTCCTTTTCTCATTTGTTAACGACATGTCTACCAACTGTCTTGATCCTTTCCAAGAAAGCTTTTGTTGTCTTCTTTATTGCTCCTTTCTATTCTAGGCAATAAATAAGTCGTTGTAAAACGGTCTTCAGTACTGCGGGCCTTAAGAGAGAGTTCCAAAATGACAGCTGAAAAGGTTTCCTTTTCAGACTGTATTCAACGTTGCGTCGATTTCTCTTTCTCTCTTATCGACGCACCTTCGAGTTCTTGTAAAAGCAGCTTCGAATTCCTTCAAGCTCTAGTTGAACTCATATATCGACGTTATGTCGATTACATGTCGACGTAGCCGTCGAGTTGAAGGCTTGGCTCTGAACTTTATCATCTGCGTCGAATTGTAGTCGACGTTGCGTCGACTCCAGATGGCTTCGACAGATTCGTCCTTCTGCATTGAGTTGAAGTCGAAGTTGCGTCGACTTCTAATGATACTTCGACATGCTCCTTTATCTATGTCGATATCCTTTTGATGTAGCGTCGACTTGATCTACTTCGACAGAGAGGTTGAGTTGCTTGAACTTCTAGTCTAAGTTACGTCGACATGAAGTCGAAGTTGCGTCAAATACTTTTCGACGCAATTGTTACTCAACCAAGTTTGTGCATGTCTTGCTCTGGTCTTTACACTCCAAGTTATGTGTGGTATCCTAAGATATCTAATAACCAAATTACCCTCACTATACAATGTGTAATTAAAACCTAAGTGTTAAAATCACTTTAGATAATTTGTTAAGTTAAATCCAAGGAGTTTTTCCCAACATTTATTATCCATTTCTTCTACTAGGTCTTGATTTCTTACATATAGATCATCCTTCTAAAAGTTTTCTAATTCTTCCCTATCTGCTTCTAATTCTTTTATAATTTTAATAAAGTCATTACAGAAATCTTTGAAGTAGGTTTTAAAATCATCAGAACTAAAATCAAAATCATCAAACAGGGATACCTGTTCTTCTTCATCATTTGATGAAATCCCCAGTGCCATCATGCAAGCTACTTTTGCTTCTGCTTCATCATCACTTTCAGATGATGAGGAGCTTAACTCTGCTTCAGAGTCACTCTAGGTTTCAGCAATGAAACCCTTGGCTTTCTTCTTGTACTTCCCTTTGGCTTTCTTCTTGTCCTTCCCTTTGAATCAACAATGAAACCCTTGGCTTTCTTCTTGTCCTTCCCTTTGGCTTTCTTCTTGTCCTTCCCTTTGAAAGACTTCTTCTTCTTTTAATCCTTGTTACTGCTCCTGTCCCTTTGTTCTTGTGGGAACTCAGGAGCTATGTGCCCTAGTTTGTTGCGGGTGAAGTAGATAATCACATTCCTTGGAGTCTTATCATATCTGGGCTTTGAGCTCCTCTCTCTTCTCCTTGAGTCTTCTTTCTTGACACATTTCCTGAATCTCCTTGCTAGGAGACTGAACATTTCATCTTCAGGAGTGGAGGGCTCTCCTTCAGTAGCTTTTAGAGCAAGGCTCCTTTGGACAGGAGCTGGAGTTGTCTCCCTTTCCTCTGATTCAGTCCTGTTCTTCAGAAGCATCTCATATGACTTATGCTTTCCTAGCAAAGCCTCAGTTGAGATTTCTCCGTGGTATCTGGACTCTCTGATTGCCCAAATCCTTGAATCCCATGAGCTAGGGAAGCACATGAGGATTTTATCAATAATTTCAGTCAAGGATATCTTCTTGTCCAAGCCTCTGAGCTCATTAATGATAATGTTGAATCTGTCATACATATCAGCAACTATTTCTTCAGCTTTTTTCTAAAAGTTCTCATACTGGGATATGAGAAGAGATTTCTTGTCCTTTCTTTCATCAGCACTTCCTTCTACAAGTCTGGAAAGTGACTCCCAGATTTCTTTAGCTGATTGACAGTTAGCAGCTTTCTGGAAAATGTCATCTGACATTGTAGAGACCAGAATATTTATAGCTTTGGCATCACATGCCTTCTGCTTTTTCTCTATTTCAGACCACTCTGCCTTAGGCACAAGTTCCTGAGTTGAAGTCCCACTGGCATCTTTCTTGTACGGAGTTGGTGGACCTGAAATAATGACATCAAAGATGTCTTCATCAATAGAATTCATGTAAAGTTTTATTCTGGCCTTCTAGAGTGTAAACTTATTCAGATTATACACTGGTGGTCTAGTTGAGACATAAGCCTTAGAACTCATTTTCTTTATAAAATATTTTTGTAGTAAAGAAATAAGAGTATGAGGCCTTGTTGATCAAGGCATTAACCTTGTAATGATCAACCTCCCTCTGATACCAATTAAAAGTGCACAGTGTGCCTCTGAGAATCCTCTAGAGGGGGTGAATAGAGATTTAAATAATTTTCTATCTTAACTGTGCAGACAATAAAACTTACTAAGGTATTATGCACACAAACAAAACCACATGCAGAATAAATAAGATAAAGATTACGGTAAATAAATGCTGAAAAAAGAAAGTGGGACAGCACAGAAAGTCACAACAAAGACACATATATTTTTATAGAGGTTCCCCAAAATATGGGTACTCCCCTCTTCTACCACCTGGTAGGAAAGCACACCTGTGCCTGAGACTTTTGATAAGGAGACTCTGAACCAAAGATCTTTTGATAAGGAGATCTTGAACCACAGATTTTTTGATAAGGAGATCTTGAACCACATATCTTTTGATAAGGAGATCTTAAACTACAGATCTTTTGATAATGAGATCTTGAACATCCACAGATTTTTTTATATGCTCCTCTCCAGCTCCTGCCAGCCCAAAGGCTCCGGACCATCACAGCTCCATGTTCATTCGCAATATGGGGGCTGGACTTGGTGGGCCCTTTTCCCAAAGCTAGTGGCCAAATGAAGTTTGAAAGTGCATAGCGTGCCTCTGAGTATTCCCTAGAGGGGGGGGGGGGGGGGGGGGGCGGGGGTGAATAGCATTTTAAAAACTTTTACCCTAATTATGCACACAATAAAAACTATTCTAACAACTATGCATTCAGTAATACTAATCACAGAATAATATAATCACAGAAATAAGAAAACTGTAAACAGTAAGAGAACAACACAGAAAAGCAACATAGAAAATACACATAAATTTTATAGTGGTTCCTCAAAATATGGGTAGTCCACTCTTCTACCACCTTGGTAGGATTGCACTAAATGTGTGAGTCTTTTGATAAGGATACTCTCAGAACCAGCACTGAGTCTTTTGACAAGGAGACTCTCAGAACCACTGAGTCTTTTGATAAGGAGACTCATAGAACCACGAAGTCTTTTGATAAGGAGTCTCTTAGAACCACTGAGTCTTTTGATAAGGAGACTCTTAGAACCAACTGAATCCTTTGGAGAGGGATTCACAAGACTCTTTTATAGTTACTGAATAATAATAGTGAGGTAAGAAAGAAGAAGAAGACTGGGATTCTACTGTATGAATCCTATAACAGCTATAACATTGTATGTTGTATTTTGATGTTCTTTAGGATCTGTATATGATGAACCCTTGCTTATGATAGAGAAGAATGCAAGGGTTAGATGCTTGTGATCCTGTCAATCTCTGTACTCCTGTTTTCTTGCGGATGTGAAATTTAGAAGAAGAAGAAGAAGCAGCTTTGTATATCTGTACAGAGAAGTTCTTGTTCTCCTTTTCTTGTTCAGAGAGAAAACTTCAGGATGATGAAGAAGAGCAAGAAGAAGACTCACTGAATTCCTTGTGTTATCTTTCTTACTCAACATATTTATTCTCTGATCATTAGTGTTTAAATTTCTTTCTTCTTCTGGTCTCACCTTAGAAGGAATGTCCATTGGACAACAAATGTTTCCTTCTTTTTCTGTTCCCGACCCGTCAAGTCTGATTTGAATAACTTCCAATAATATCTTTGTTGCATCTCTGAAATACTCCATTCCATTCTTGGCAATAAACGAGTCGTTGGAGAACAAATTTCAGCCTTGTAGATCATCTGGAAAAGCATCAGAAAGGATAGCAGAAAACCTTCCTTTTCTGTCTATATTCGACGTTGTGTCGAGTTCATTATCCTTCATATTGATGCACCACTGAGTTCTTATTGAAGCAGCTTCGAATTCCTTCTTAGCTCTGACTGAACTCAAATGTCGACGTTGCATCGAGTTCTTATCGACATATCCGTCGAGTTGAAGACTTGGATTTGAACTTCGTCTTCAACATCAAATTGAAATCGAAGTTGCGTCGACTTCTAAGATGGCTTCGACTGGCTCTTCCTTCTACGACGAGTTCATTTCGATGTTGCGTCGACTTCACTTGATACTTCGACAAGCAACCTGAGTTACTTTGACTTTCAGTTAACATTGCGTCGACTTCTAGTCAAAGTTGCGCCGACTTCTATTCGATGCAAGTTTAACTCAGCTATATTTTGTGCTCATTTTGACTTGGATTTGACACTCTAATGTGAGTGAGATATCTTATGACATTTAATGACCAAATTACCCTTTCTATACAATGTGGGTAATTCATCCTAACTGATGAAATCTCTTTTATATAATTTGTTTAGATAAATCAAAGGGTATTTTTTTTCAACAATCTCCCCTTATTTATCTCAACAAATTTTACAAGTTGTTTAAGTGATTACAGTCATACATAAATGAAAAACATAGTACAAATATACAAATGTATCATACACATAAAATATCATCATGACATAGAAGCATAGATCAATAGGATAGGCTTCCAATTGATCAAATTTTCCTCTTTCTTGAGAAATATTGTTGTGTCACATTTCTTGGTGCAAAAATCAATGGCTCGTCTTCTTTTTCAGCATCCTTGACAACATTTTGATGACTTTCATCTTCTTTGTGAGGCTCCCCTAAGATTGTGCATCTTGTTCAACAGTCAGAGCAACCTCCTTAGCAATCTGTGATACCTCTTCCAAGATCTGATCATCTGTCAATGGGTCCCCCTGGATTTATGCATCTTTTAAGAGAGCATCTAGAATTGTTGTTTGAAATATAGTAAGCTAATTAGGATTGTAATGATCAAAAGCTTCAGCAATCTTGTCCTTCTCCTGGCCATGCTCTTCTTCTTAACCAAGCATTACCTCCTCATAGAGATTCTCCCCCTTCTGAACCTTACTGACCAGAGAGGTTAAGAATTCTTTAGTTACCATGGAGGAGGACATAAATGTTTTGAGAGCCGGGAGAGACTCTTTTGATTCCAGTAATTCACTCTCCAACTGAGAGTACTTCCTATTGAGCTTTCTAGCTTGAGTGGTCAACAAGTTAGCAAATGTGCCAGTAGCCAGTCCTACTGCTTTGGAGATTATTCGTTCCATATCAAATGGGGGAAGGTATAGAGGCAGAGGGCGTGTCAATTGGTTGTGTGGAGATGATAACTGGAGGAATTGCTGTGGAATCCTCATTGAAGTCTGGAAGATTTTGGTGGATTGGGGAGTGCGATTGATTATCTTCTGGAGTGATGAGATATTGTGGTAGGGGTGTTGACTGATTGTCTGGAGTGTTTTTAGTAGAAATGATGATGGATGGTTGTTGTTGTGGTTGGAGAGGAATCTGAGGTGTAGGTTCTGGGGCTGGAGTGGATTGAATAGACTGGAGGTTTTGAGCATTGGCCTCATCTGCAATAGTATTCCTTGGGGGATCTGGTAGACTTGATTCATGGTCCTGTAGAACTAGAGAAGAAGGAGGAGAAGGGGCAGCTTGATCAGGCTTTAGAATCTGCCTGGTCCATTTGCAAAAAATCCCTATATTGATTCTCTTTCCAGGAGGAATGGGCACTCCCTTTGACTTGCACACCATTGGATAATGGTGGAAGAGTATCTGGCTCATAATTCTCATATAGACATTTTCTTTATAAGCATATTTATGTTCTATTAACTTCAGGAGGCATTTCCCCCAATTTATCTTCTTACTAAGAACTAGGACCCCCATGATCTGTAGCTGCTACTTTGGGATGACATCATGTGCTGATATCTTGCATAGCACCACCTTTCCCACTATATCTGCTAGGAATCGATATTCTTCAGAAAGGTCAATCTTCTTCAGGTTGATGGTCTTCTCCTTTCTGAACCGCATTATCAGTAAGTTCTTTCTTGTCTCTTCCCCTGATAATTCATCAGAGTCACTACTAGCTGGTAGATCATATGTTTGAGTCAACATCTCCTCTGTAATGTTAATTCCATTTTCATATATTCTTCCATTGATGGAGCCGTCTTCGTGTCTCTTAGCTCTTTAATGAGGTCAAAATGCACCTCAGCTCTTCATCGTTTCCTTCCATCCAGCCATCTATGTTCTACTTTGACAATAATACTCTTGGACTCATCACCTTATATTCAACAGGGATGAGAGCTTCTGAACCATGAGATAGTTTGAAAGGAGTTTCTCCAGTAGCTGAGGTTGGAGTTGTCCTTAAAGCCCAAAGCACTGAGGACAACTGCTCCGCCCAATTGCCTCGAAGATTTTCAACTTTTTGCTTTAGGAAATTTATAATTAACTTATTAGTTGCCTCCACCGACCCATTTCTCATTGGATGACGTACTGAAGCAAATCACAGCTCGATTCCAATTTGATTGCAGAAATTCAACAGGTCAGAGTTATTAAATTGAGGACCGTTGTCAGTAATTATTGTCATCGAAATTTTGTTTTTACATACGATCTCACCCCATATGAAGTTCTTCATGATCTGCGTGGTGGTTTTTGCTAATTTCTTTGCTTCGATCAGCTTGCTGAAATAGTCGATCATTATAAGGATAAATCAGTGTTGTCCACTGGCCAAAGAAAAAGGCCCAATAAGGTTCATCCCATAAACTGCAAATGGTCATGGAGTTGATATTGACTTGAGCTGTTGAGCTGGTTGATGTAGTAAAGGAGCAAAGTTGATAGACTGGCCCACCTCAATCTACACCGGCCTCTAGTGATGCTGCGTCTCCTTGGTCCCCTAAAATGATATGGTCCGCCAACCGTTAGTCAAAAAGACTAAGCCTCGTTTCCCACCACCCATCCCCTAGTGGCCCTAGGCACTGAGCGGGAGGATGAAGCAGAGGACAGCAAGGGGTAAAAAAACAAAGCAGGTGACATGTCTTAGCTATAGGAGTATCTATCGCTACACAGGTTTATATATATGAAGCAGTAAATAAAGCAAATTGAGAACAAGTAAAGTAAGCAAGTAAAGACAAATATAAAATAGAAAAATAACCATTGATTTAAAGGAGTGCCCATACAAACCTATTGTAACATCCCCCAAACAGCTAGACCCCCCAGGTGAATCTGTCCTGACAAGGTCATGACAAGACCTTGTGAGCTTAGGAAAGAAGAAGAAAACCACCTTGGTCTGCAAATAGCAATTTCCAGTTACCAAGCTTAGGGTTGGACTTTAGGGACTCAACTTGACCATTTGACCCCACCATAGTATCCCTAACCCTTTAGGGGTCCCCTTAGAGCACCAAGGGCCCATTGGGGTCAACCAAAGAGGCTAGTTTGACCAAAGTCAACCCTAACCCCAAATTGGTCAAAGTAGCCTAATTAGAGTCAATTGACCTCCACCATGCCAAATTGACCCTACCCTTATAAGGTTATTAGGGACACAATGGACCAAAAAGCTCCATCATGGGGCCACCAATTTGGCCATTTTGACCAAAGTCAACCCTAGCCCTATTTTGGTCAAAGTGGCCTATTAAGGGTCAATTAACCCTCACCTTATCAAATTGAACCTACCTAGACCTTCCTAACCCTTAGGGGAGTGCAATGGGTCACTATCCACCCATTGGGGCCAACCCAAATGGTCAAATTGACCAAAGTCAACTCCCCCCTAAATTTAGGTCAAAATGACCTATTTTGATCTAATCAAGCCCAATCTACTTGGGCTAAGCCCAATTGGAGTAGCCCATTAGTCTAGGGGGCTGAGAATTTCTCAAAGAGCCATCCAATTTCTGTAAATGATGATTAGGAGAGAGAAACCCAATTTTCCCCAAAAATGGTGGAGAGAGAAAGAGAGGAATAATGGCCATTCATGGCTTGGAAGGCCAAAGGCTTCCTCTCTTCATCTCCCATGGTTTGGTACTCCTCCCCTCAGTAATTTGGAGAAGTTTAACAGCCTTGGTCGGCCACATAGGTGGCTGTATTCATGGAATTTCAAGTGAAACCGAAATGGCCATTAATGGCACTCCACCATTAAGCCCTCCCCTCCTCAAATTGACCCTTCCATCACCTTCAGAAGGAGGAAAGGAGTTGAAATCGAGTCTTAGATCGTTGTATTTGGTGGAGAATTGGGAGATCGGCAAGGAGCTCAAGGAGGGTGGTCGGCCATGGCAAATCCGGGAAGCAACCACCGTCAAGCCCGATTGAAGGTCTGGTTCTCCTCCTCTCTCTCTTTGGATAAATCTTAGATCAAAATAGGAGATAAATCGGGCTCAATTGAGCCCGATCCGGTGAGCAAAAATCTGAAATTCTCACGGATTTTCTTCCCGTGGGTTCGCCGGAATCAACCCCTCCGGCGGCCGTGCCGCCGCTCGGCGTTAGCCACCACCTCAACGAAGGTGGTGGTGGTGGCCGGCCAGGGAGGAGGGAGGATGGCCGGCAACAGCGCTTGGAAAAGCTTCAGGAAGGAGGAATCATGGCCGTCGGCTGGAGCTTGAAGACAAAATCATGACCCTCCATCTCCCTGTACAGGAATATTAATAGCATATATCATTGTTATCTTATTTTCTATGTTAATACTAACAGCTGGTAGAAATAATTTTTAAAAATACTTAGACCCCTCTATGGAAAAATAGGTCAACATAGAAAATGTAGCCCTTGATGTCTAGTATAATTTAAAATTGATTTCACTCAATTTGGAGTCCTGGTTAGACCGCAGCACTCATTTTGGTGAGGTCTATCCATAGGGATGTCCAGACCTTAGAAAATTTCCCCACTCCAAACCAGTCATCAAAATGACTTAAAATTTGGTGTGTGGGCTATTATTACCTATATCTAGGTCATATCCAAAAATGGGATTTTTTGGAAAACATTTTCCTAAAGTTTTTGTAAACATTTAATAAACAATGTATAAATTATTTGGAGGGTCAAATGACCTCCAAACTCCACCAAAGTTTGGTGGGGTGTTCTTAGGGTCATGATAAGCCACTGGTTAAAATTTCAACCCATTTGAGGTTGATTTGATCAGGTAATTAATTGGCACAAGTTTTGATCTTTAAGGAAATTATTAGGCTAAAGGGGCTAAGTTGAAATTGAGGGGCCAAACCACCTCCAATTGGAGTGTAATTTTGGCCACTGCCCTAACACCACCCAAATCACCTCTATGTGGGTTTTGGGGTCATGGGGAGTTGGATTGCCCTAGGACATGGAGTTGGAGCCCCTTGGTGTGCATTTAGCCAAGTAGAGATCCATTGGCCAAGTGGGCCCATAGAGACTTGAGTCTTCTTGGGGAGGTCAGTGGGATCATTTTGAGACCCCATGAGGAAATTGGTGAGCATTGGTTTTGATTTGCCCAAGGCCATAGGGTTGATCCCTATGGAGTGGAATTTGGGGTTGTGAAGGACATGGGGGTGTTTGTCCTTGGAGAGGAGTGTAATAGACTCCTCTGAGTTCTATGAGTGATATAACACCCTCACAAGAAGTTAGGGTGGATTTGGGGAAGTATGGACCCTAACCCTAGGGTAAACCTTAAGGGGGTACATATAGAGGTCAATGAAGGAAGAGGGGTCAAACCTTTATGGTTTGACCTAAAATTTTGGGGCGATGGTCATGTTGACCAGAGAGTCCTCCTATGAGAAATTGGTGGGGTTTGGAGTTGCCAACCCTAGGGAATAAATCCTTGGGTAGATTTGTAAATATTTAGGTTTTTGGGATTTAGGAAAGATTAATACCTAGGGATTAACCAACTTCTGTCACCAACTTAGTTTTGATGTTATCAATCCCTGGAGATTTTATTAGAACCATTGGAAAACCTTTGTAGGTCCAAATTATAATTACTCGTATTGTTGGCAATTTTTTAGATGATTAATTTTAGGGTGTTAGTTTTCTGTAATTTCATGAAACTTTGCTGGACATTATTTCATACCATTATGAACCCACAGTAATTTTCTCATAATTTTTGGATTGATATTTTTGGTACTTCTAGTTCAAATTGGAATTAATTGCAATTATGACCTTTGTGGAAATTACAAATGTAACCTCTATGGAATATGGTCAAATATTGTAAGGCTGAATATTTTAGTATGAATCACCTCTGTATAAATTTGCATAAGGTTTGGAGTTCATATGAGGGTACCTCCTTTGGAAATAATTGAAAATTAGTGGGTTTAGGAATTTTTTAAAATAGTAAACCTTGCTGGAATTTTCCTAAAAAATTCATATTTACTGATTATTAGGTACCCTTGATTTATGTAAAAATTTTAGTAGGCATTGGAAGTCAGAAAAGTGCACTTGTAGTTCAAACCTTAGGAGGTTGTATTTTTGGAAAATTGCTTTAAATATTAATAATGTTGGGAAAAATACGATTCTCTGGAATTAATCTTATTACATCATGATAGACCTCCATTAAATTGCTTGGGTCAGTTGGATGAATATTTGGAGTACCTATAGTTGTGAGCTTCATATAATTAGTTTGGTCTGCGTATAGTAAAACTGTGAAATTAGAGAATCAAGTGGATCCTTAGGAGGGATGGAGGTATGTGGTTTACCTAGTTTAGTTGAGAAGGTATGATGTCAACAAGAAGGATTATAGATGGTAAAGTGTGCTTGGTGAGTTGAGGGTAAAGTGGTGCTCGGGATTGACGAAGGATCGTCTTGGAAAGTCATAAGTCACCTAGGGTTAATTCAATTGTAATAACAAGGAGGGTGTTCTTATGGGTAGATACCAACAACACTAAGTGTCTTGAGAAAGGGAACTTTGGGGTGTCATCCCATTTCGGTTCCTAGTACCGTAGCGAGCCCCTTACAGGGTAACCCTCGGGAAGTCCAAGATTAACCACAAACTGTAGGAGTAAGTTGTTATACAAGATTAACTTAATAATACACACACCCACACTCCGTGGTTACGGGAGTTTAGCTGGTTTGGTGCTACGAGCAGTAAGCTCGGTGGTTGTAAGAGCGGATTGCTAAGTCAGGTGAGCTTGTGACTCAGTAGTGGTTGTAGGTACGGACGGGTTGGTTCGGCGAGCCGATGGCTCGCAAGGTTATTGATGGAGGGCAGGTTAGCCCGGGGAGCTTATGGCTCGGAGGTCGGTAGTAAAACATGTTGCATGTGCATTGAAGGTGGTGGGTCTTCGGTATTTGATGATCGTTCACAACGACGTCAATACGTCGACTCGGCAAGTGTGGTATTTACACTTAGCTTTGAAATTCTGGTGGTCCAGCCAGTAAGAGTACGCTGATGCTCCGCGGGTTTTGCGTTGAGGCGTACGATAGGTCTAGGTTAGGTAGTGTGAATACCAGCCTAGAGGTGGGTGAGGCCCAACCCACCGCTTTCGTTTGCCACTACGGGAGTATCCTGGGAGTCTAGCTCGCTCCAAAAAGGGGGAACTAAAGGTCTATGCGCATAGAGTCATGGTGAGTGAGTTGCACTTGTATGAACATAGCATAACAACATACTTTGCATGTCATAGCATAAACATTGCATTCAACCCCTACCCCTATCGTATAAGTCGGTTATGGGACTTCTTATACGATAGGCCCTGCAAAACGACCCCTTGGTCTATAGGGGTAATCCCTATAAATCAATGGTTTCTTTTCTTACTTACTTACTTACTGTTGTGCTTACTTTATATACGTTACTTCTTACCTTGTTACACCATGTACTCATGCTTACTTTAGCTATAATCGTGTTACACTCTACTACTCTTGATAATTAAATTTATAAACCTTGCGAATCTTTTATTGTACTTTCTTTAAGATAGATGTCACCTGCTTGTTTCCACTCTGCCTTTGGTCCTCCTCTTCACTCCTCTCCGCCCGGTGCCTAGGAGCCACGGGTTTAGGGGTGAGGGGATTGTTGACTGAGTCTAGTTTGACTGACGGTCGTTTGACCACCATATTTTAGGCGTACCGAATGGGAGAGAAACAGGTGCAGCAGGATCCGACAGGGTGGGCCCCATGGCCATGTTACCATTGTCACCAGCCGGGACATACTCGGGTCAGATGTCCCATGATGGGTGGAACCCCACCAGCTCAGCGACCAGGAGGCCGAAGGCGAAGACGTAGACGTGGTTTGCAAGGCAGGAACCGCAGGCCAAAAGAGAAGAAGCATTTAGTGTTGCAGCACCAGTGGAGCACAGAGTCTGCAGGGATGGGTCAGACTAGTTTGGGTGCTTCCGTTTCAGTGACGGTGGCGATTAGCTTTAGTTTTACCTTATGAGTGATCTTGTAGTGAGGACATGATGTACAGGGCACGAGCTCTTTATTATTGTACCTTTGTTATTTTTTATTCAGTTATTATTTGTGGACATTTACCTTTATAATTCATGTGATTGTGGACTTGAGCTTCTTATTTGTTCATGTATACCTTCTTCTTCGTGATCGAATTGGCCGGCAGGATCTGCGTTTTGTAGTGGTGACCTTCCCGACCGAAGGTGTCACCGCAAAGCGGCGGTTCTGGGCCTAAAACCCGGATGTTTGAAAAGGAAAAAAATGGGGTCTTACAAGTGGTATCAGAGCAAACCTCGATCCGAAGAAAAGAAGTCCACAAACCCTGGGCCACCCCGCATGAGTTTAGTTTGAGGACAAACTAAGCAGTGGAAGCAGTGGTGTGCCCATATGGGGAAATCACATGAAAAAGTCCACTTTTAACTGAATCTTTCTGACAAGTTTTCTTTTGTAGCCTGCGGCGAACCCTACCCCCTGCAGGGAATACCTCCGGCTGCAAAGATCTCATTAGATAGTCCTTTAGTCAACGAGTTAGACTCAACCCCACTAGGATACGTGACTTACCTTGACAATCTATACCATGACCTAGTCTGAAATAGACAGTAAGTATAACTTTTGGTGAAGGTACGAGGATACCCAAAAGTGTCTAGAGAAAGAGAGATTGACACTTAAGCAGAATGGTATGAGACTTGTAGACTCAACCCTCGTATCGGTGACATGATTACATTGAGGCAACCACCACGACAAACACCGAGGGTTAGATAAGAATTCAAGTTCAGAAGAGACACGTTTGAGATTAGGTCAAATATTGACACTGTTAATGTTGCGTAGAAGGTACCTAGAAGAGTCTAAGGTGTGGAGTATATCAATGAGCCTCAAGATAGAACCCAAAGTCTAAGGTTGTGTGCCCTAAGAATTGTTTGCATACTTGGGACGAATATAACTTGGTAATATTGAAGATACTTAGCCCAAAATAGATGGTGGCTTATCTTTTGTTTAATGAGGCTTATCTTTTGTTTATTGGGGCGTACCTTTTGTTTATTGGGCAAATTAACGACGGACTTGGATTTCCCTTAGACTTAAGTTTGAAATTTTTTGTGTCATGAACACTATGATTTTGAAGTCGATCTTCTCAATGTTACTTGGAAGAAGATGAGATGGTGTAACAGTATGTTCAGAATAATGATTCGCAGTATTACTAGGGCAATGGATAAACATCGTTGATCAAACAACAACTTAACCTTAGTTGAATCATTGGAAATGTAAAGTCGCCAGGATTAATCACTTAGGGATGTCGATGTCCTAGTCTAGAGGTTGAGGACGAAAACTAGGCCATACAAGTTGTAGTTATATTTGAAAGTTCTGGTAGTTTGGGGCATTCAGAAGTGATTAACTCATGAATCGTTATAAATCACGCTCTATCATGATAGAAATTTTAACTACAATAACAACCCTTATACCTTGGGAGCTTTGATGATGCATAACCAAAGATCTTAGACGATGACTGTTTGGAATTAGAATATAGTGTTTAAGTTTACTATGATAAGAACGATCTAAGTTTATCTTACTTTGGAACATTCGAAAGTGATCAAGACTAACACATGTCAAAGTGAAAGAAATTTGGTGAAATTAACGAGATGATATTTCCTTGATGAAATGGACTTGTGAAAAACCTTAGGGTACCAAAATTTTGCCCTTATGAATCAAACTCCATGTAGAAATGATCGGGAGTCATCTTGCTATTATGATTGGTTAGCATATACTCATAAAGTTCACAAGTGCACCCCCATTAATATTTAAGGATGATTAGGACGCTAGATGATTTGATTAGTTCCATCAACAGTAAGAACTGGAAAAGTTGTAGAGTAGAGATGATTGATTATGCGGACGTACCTGAAAGAGTAAGAATTTGATTGTGAGAAGAAAACTTTAGAGGCATAAGAGTCTGCCCAGGTTAGAGTGGAAGTTTGAGGATAAATTGACCAAGGTAGCAAGGTCACCCCGGTCAAGATAGATGATACGACGGTGCGAGTCTTGTGGCGCAAGAAGTTTCCAAAGGTTAAGACATGTGGTAAAATTGGGGTCAGGAGGAGCACAACTTAGAGCCACTAGAACTGGTGTGGCAGTGGTAGTCGGTGCTCTTCGATCCAGGAATAGCTTCAATTCTTAGGGGATGTTACGTTCAGTCACTCTCGGTGAAAACCCCGCAAGCCTAACCTGAATTTCTAGGACGATTTTTTGTTTGTTTATTGGGACTTGTAACATCCCCCAGACAGCTAGACCCCCCAGGTGAATCTGTCCTGACAAGGTCATGACAAGACCTTGTGAGCTTAGGAAAGAAGAAGAAAACCACCTTGGTCTGCAAATAGCAATTTTTAGTTACCAAGCTTAGGGTTGGACTTTAGGGCCTCAACTTGACCATTTGAGCCCACCATAGTATCCCTAACCCTTTAGGGGTCACCTTAGAGCACCAAGGGCCCATTGGGGTCAACCAAAGAGGCCAGTTTGACCAAAGTCAACCCTAACCCCAAATTGGTCAAAGTAGCCTAATTAGAGTCAATTGACCTCCACCATGCCAAATTGACCCTACCCTTATAAGGTTATTAGGGACACAATGCACCAAAAAGCTCCATCATGGGGCCACCAATTTGGCCATTTTGACCAAAGTCAACCCTAGCCCTATTTTGGTAAAAGTGGCCTATTAAGGGTCAATTAACCCTCACCTTATCAAATTGACCCTACCTAGACCTTCCTAACCCTTAGGGGAGTGCAATGGGTCACTATCCACCCATTGGGGCCAACCCAAATGGTCAAATTGACCAAAGTCAACTCCCCCCTAAATTTAGGTCAAAATGACCTATTTTGATCTAATCAAGCCCAATCTACTTGGGCTAAGCCCAATTGGAGTAGCCCATTAGTCTAGGAGGCTGAGAATTTCTCAAAGAGCCATCCAATTTCTGTAAATGATGATTAGGAGAGAGAAACCCAATTTTCCCCAAAAATGGTGGAGAGAGAAAGAGAGGAATAATGGTCATTCATGGCTTGGAAGGCCAAAGGCTTCCTCTCTTCATCTCCCATGGTTTGGTACTCCTCCCCTCAGTAATTTGGAGAAGTTTAACAGCCTTGGCCGGCCACATAGGTGGCTGTATTCATGGAATTTCAAGTGAAACCGAAATGGCCATTAATGGCACTCCACCATTAAGCCTTCCCCTCCTCAAATTGACCCTTCCATCACCTTCAGAAGGAGGAAAGGAGTTGAAATCAAGTCTTAGATCATTTTATTTGGTGGAGAATTGGGAGATCGGCAAGGAGCTCAAGGAGGGTGGTCGGCCATTGCAAATCCGGGAAGCAACCACCGTCAAGCCCGATTGAAGGTCTGGTTCTCCTCCTCTCTCTCTATGGATAAATCTTAGATCAAAATAGGAGAGAAATCGGGCTCAATTGAGCCCGATCCGGTGAGCAAAAATCTGAAATTCTCATGGATTTTCTTCCCGTGGGTTCGCCGGAATCAACCCCTCCGGCGGCCGTGCCGCCGCTCGGCGTTAGCCACCACCTCAACGGAGGTGGTGGCTAACGTGGCCGGCCAGGGAGGAGGGAGGATGGCCGGCAACAGCGCTTGGAACAGCTTTAGGAAGGAGGATTCATGGCCGTCGGCTGGAGCTTGAAGACAAAATCACGGCCCTCCATCTCCCTGTACAGGAATATTAATAGCATATATCATTGTTATCTTATTTTCTATGTTAATACTAACAGCTGGTAGAAATAATTTTTAAAAATACTTAGACCCCTCTATGGAAAAAGTGGTCAACATAGAAAATGTATCCCTTGATGTCTAGTATAATTTAAAATTGATTTCACTCAATTTGGAGTCCTGGTTAGACCGCAGCACTCATTTTGGTGAGGTCTATCCATAGGGATGTCCAGACCTTAGAAAAATTCCCTACTCCAAACCAATCATCAAAATGACTTGAAATTTGGTGTGTGGGCTATTATTACCTATATCTAGGTCATATCCAAAAATGGGATTTTTTGTAAAACATTTTCCTAGAGTTTTTGTAAAAATTTAATAAACAATGTATAAATTATTTGGAGGGTCAAATGACCTCCAAACTCCACCAAATTTTGGTGGGGTGTTCTTAGGGTCATGGTAAGCCACTGGTTAAAATGTCAACCCATTTGAGGTTGATTTGATCAGGTAATTAATTGGCTCAAGTTTTGATCTTTAAGGAAATTATTAGGCTAAAGGGGCTAAGTTGAAATTGAGGGGCCAAACCACCTCCAATTGGAGTGTAATTTTGGCCACTGCCCTAACACCACCCAAATCACCTCTATGTGAGTTTTGGGGTCATGGGGAGTTGGATTGCCCTAGGACATGGAGTTGGAGCCCCTTGGTGTGCATTTAGCCAAGTAGAGATCTATTGGCCAAGTGGGCCCATAGAGACTTGAGTATTCTTGGGGAGGTCAGTGGGATCATTTTGAGACCCCATGAGGAAATTGGTGAGCATTGGTGTTGATTTGCCCAAGGCCATAGGGTTGTTCCCTATGGAGTGTAATTTGGGGTTGTGAAGGACATGTGGGTGTTTGTCCTTGGAGAGGAGTGTAATAGACTCCTCTGAGTTCTATGAGTGATATAACACCCTCACAAGAAGTTATGGTGGATTTGGAGAAGTATGGACCCTAACCCTAGGGTAAACCTTAAGGGGGTACATATAGAGGTCAATGAAGGAAGAGGGGTCAAACCTTTATGGTTTGACCTACAATTTTGGGGAGATGGTCATGGTGACCAGAGAGTCCTCCTATGAGAAATTGGTGGGGTTTGGAGTTGCCAACCCTAGGGAATAAATCCTTGGGTAGATTTGTAAATATTTATGTTTTTGGGATTTAGGAAAGATTAATACCTAGGGATTAACCAACTTCTGTCACCAACTTAGTTTTGATGTTATCAATCCCTGGAGATTCTATTAGAACCATTGGAAAACCTTTGTTGGTCCAAATTATAATTACTCGTATTGTTGACAATTTTTGGGATGATTAATTTTAGGGTGTTAGTTTTCTGTAATTTCATGAAACTTTGCTGGACATCATTTCATACCATTATGAACCCACAGTAATTTTCTCATAATTTTTGGATTGAAATTTTTGGTACTTCTAGTTCAAATTGGAATTAATTGCAATTATGACCTTTGTGGAAATTACAAATGTAACCTCTATGGAATATGGTCAAATATTGTAGGGCTGAATATTTTAGTATGAATCACGTCTGTATAAATTTGCATAAGGTTTGGAGTTCATATGAGGGTACCTCCTTTAGAAATAATTGAAAATTAGTGGGTTTAGGAATTTTTAAAAATAGTAAACCTTGCTGGAATTTTCCTAAAAATTCATATTTACTGATTATTAGGTACCCTTAATTTATGTAAAAATTTTAGTAGGCACTGGAAGTCAGAAAAGTGCACTTGTAGTTCAAACCTTAGGAGGTTGTATTTTTGGAAAATTGCTTTAAATATTAATAATGTTGGGAAAAATACGATTCTCTGGAATTAATCTTATAACATCATGATAGACCTCCAGTAAATAGCTTGGGTCAGTTGGATGAATATTTGGAGTACCTATAGTTGTGAGCTTCATATAATTAGTTTGGTCTGCGTATAGTAAAACTGTGAAATTAGAGAATCAAGTGGATCCTTAGGAGGGATGGAGGTATGTGGTTTACCTAGTTTAGTTGAGAAGGTATGATGTCAACAAGAAGGATTATAGATGGTAAAGTGTGCTTGGTGAGTTGAGGGTAAAGTGGTGCTCGGGATTGACGAATGATCGTCTTGGAAAGTCATAAGTCACCTAGGGTTAATTCAATTGTAATAACAAGGAGGGTGTTCTTATGGGTAGATACCAACAACACTAAGTGTCTTGAGAAAGGGAACTTTGGGGTGTCATCCCATTTCGGTTCCTAGTACCGTAGCGAGCCCCTTACAGGGTAACCCTCGGGAAGTCCAAGATTAACCACAAACTGTAAGAGTAAGTTGTTATACAAGATTAACTTAATAATACACACACCCACACTCCGTGGTTATGGGAGTTTAGCTGGTTTGGTGCTACGAGCAGTAAGCTCGGTGGTTGTAAGAGCGGATTGCTAAGTCAGGTGAGCTTGTGACTCAGTAGTGGTTGTAGGTACGGACGGGTTGGTTCGGCGAGCCGATGGCTCGGAAGGTTATTGATGGCGGGCAGGTTAGCCCGGGGAGCTTATGGCTCGGAGGTCGGTAGTAAAACATGTTGCATGTGCATTGAAGGTGGTGGGTCTTCGGTATTGGATGATCATTCACACCGACGTCAATACATCGACTCGGCAAGTGTGGTATTTACACTTAGCCTTGAAAGTCTGGTGGTCCAGCCAGTAAGAGTACGCAGATGCTCCGCGAGTTTTGCGTTGAGGCATACGATAGGTCTAGGTTAGGTAGTGTGAATACCAGCCTAGAGGTGGGTGAGGCCCAACCCACCGCTTCCGTTTGCCACTACGGGAGTATCCTGGGAGTCTAGCTCGCTCCAAAAAGGGGGAACTAAAGGTCTATGCGCATAGAGTCGTGGTGAGTGAGTTGCACTTGTATGAACATAGCATAACAACATACTTTGCATGTCATAGCATAAACATTGCATTCAACCCCTACCCCTATCGTATAAGTCGGTTATGGGACTTCTTATACGATATGCCCTGCAAAACGACCCCTTGGTCTATAGGGGTAATCCCTATAAATCAATGGTTTCTTTTCTTACTTACTTACTTACTGTTGTGCTTACTTTATACACGTTACTTCTTACCTTGTTACACCATGTACTCATGCTTACTTTAGCTATAATCGTGTTACACTCTATTACTCTTGATAGTTAAATTTATAAACCTCGTGAATCTTTTATTGTACTTTCTTTAGGATAGATGTCACCTGCTTGTTTCCACTCTGCCTTTGGTCCTCCTCTTCACTCCTCTCCGCCCGGTGCCTAGGAGCCACGGGTTTAGGGGTGGGGGGATTGTTGACTGAGTCTAGTTTGACTGACGGTCGTTTGACCACCATATTTTAGGCGTACCGAATGGGAGAGAAACAGGTGCAGCAGGATCCGACAGGGTGGGCCCCATGGACATGTTACCATTGTCACCAGCCGGGACATACTCGGGTCAGATGTCCCATGATGGGTGGAACCCCACCAGCTCAGCGACCAGGAGGCCGAAGGCGAAGACGTAGATGTGGTTTGCAAGGCAGCGACCGCAGGACAAAAGAGAAGAAGCATTTAGTGTTGCAGCACCAGTGGAGCACAGAGTCTGCAGGGATGGGTCAGACTAGTTTGGGTGCTTCCGTTTCAGTGACGGTGGCGATTAGCTTTAGTTTTACCTTATGAGTGATCTTGTAGTGAGGACATGATGTACATGGCATGAGCCCTTTATTATTGTACCTTTGTTATTTTTTATTCAGTTATTATCTGTGGACATTTACCTTTCTAATTCATGTGATTGTGGACTTGAGCTTCTTATTTGTTCATGTATACCTTCTTCTTCGTGATCGAATTGGCCGGCAGGATCGGCGTTTTGTAGTGGCGACCTTCCCGAGCGAAGGTGTCACCACAAAGCGGCGGTTCTGGGCCTAAGAACCGGATGTTTGAAAAGAAAAAAAAAATGGGGTCTTACACCTATAGACCAAGGAGTCGTTTACCAAGGTCTATCGTATAAAAGTCTCATAACCAATTTATACGATAGGGGTAGGGGTTGAAATGCTTTGATTATGCTATGACATGCAGAGTTATGCTGGGTAATGTTATGACTCACGCACTTCGACTCTATGCGCACAGACCTTTAGTTCCCCTTTTTTGGAGCTAGCAAAACTCCCAGGATACCCCCGTAGTGGCAAACGGAAGCGGTGGGTTGGGCCTCGCCCACCAATAGGTTGGTATTCACACTACCCAAACTAGACCTATCGTACACCTCAACGCGAAGAACACCACAGAGCGCCTGCGTACTCTTACTTACTGAACTACCAGACTTTCCTTGGCCAAGTGCAAATCCACACATACCGAGTCAGCGCATCGACGTCGATGTGAACAGCCGCCAATACCGAAGACCCACCACCTTTATGCACATGAAATTATGATTACTTTACATCTCTGAGCCATAGGATCCCCGGGCTAACCTGCCCGTCACCATAACCTTCCGAGCAACCGGCTTGCCGTACTTACCCGTCCGTACCTACAATCACCGAGCCTACCACTTGTAAGTCCAAACCAACTAACCACCCATAGCAACGGGGTGTGGGTGAGTGTACTATTGAGTTTACCTTGCATAATAAACTATTCCTACGGCTTTGGGTTAATCTTAGACTTTCCGAGGTCTACCCTGTGAGGGACTCGCAGCGGTACTAGGAGCTATGATGGACTGAACCACAAAGCTACCTTTCGAAAGCACTTATTCTTATTGGTGTCTACCCTTGACCCGACCACTATTAATGTTACACTTACTAACACAAGGTGTGTTTTAACTTCACTCCAAAGAAATGCCGATCTTTCATCGATCCCAAGCATACTCTTGCCTCCTAATCAACCAGGCATCTTACTCTTACTTTCTTTTGGTGACCCCTTCCAATCAAATCATTCTGGGTGGACCAAATTCTTTAACTCCCCATGTAAGACCTACATGCTTCTCTTAATTCAGTTTTCACTATATGCAGACCATTTGAACTACATGAGGTGCATGAGAAGAGGTATTCCAAATAATCATCTGAATGACTCAAGATTATTATTGGAACTCCCCAGTTGAGAGGTAGTGGATGAATGGGTCTACCCAAGAGGGATGTTGATCTATCTACATAACCTCACCTTCTTCAATAGCTGGATGAAATAATTCCGAGGTAGTTTCTCCTGAAAGAAGACCGAATTTCGCTAACTGGTCTGCCTCTGCATTCTCTGAATATGGGATGTGTTGAATGGTGTAACTTTTGAACTTGCCAATCTCAATTTTCACCAACATCTGATATTGTTTTAGAATTGAATCTCTGTTCTCATAAGTTTCGTTCACTTGAGAAGCCATCAATAAAGAATCAGTTGTTACTTTCGCATCTTCGGTACCAGCTCTATTGTGAACCTGAGGCCTGCAAGAAATGCATCATACTCTGCTTGATTGTTCGTTGTGGGGAAATAAAACTTCTGAGCTTTATCCAACCTAACCACATTTGGGTTAATTAATACAACCCCGATCTTGAAAAGTTTCTACCTGAAGCTCCATTAACGAAGATTGTCCATGCAAGAGGTTCCCGGACCTCTTTTTCTGGGTTAGTTCATGTTGTATCAATCATGAAGTCTGCCAGTACTTGAGCTTTAATTGCCATTCTGGGTATATATGAGATATCAAACTCACTATGCTCTATTGCCCATTTTGTCAATCTTCCTGAATGCTCTGGTTTTTCTAGCACATTATGAACAGGAGATTTTTCACCACTTGAATATAATGAGATTGAAAGTAGTTTCGCAGCCTGCGAGCTTAGGTGACAAGCATCAACGCTAACTTTTCAAGGATTGGATATCGGGTTTCTGTATCTTTTATTATCCTGCTAACACAATAAATTGGAAACTATCTTTTCTTCTCTTCCCTGACCAATATTGAACTTATTGCATCAGATCCAACTCCAAGATAAAGAAAGAGATCCTCGCACTTTCGAGGGCTCTGAAGAAAAGGAGTTGATGTTAATTGCTTTTTAGCTAGTCAAATGCATCATTACATTCCTTTGTCCATTCAAATTTTGCTCTCCCCACGGAGAGTCTTGAAGAACGAAACACTTTTATCTCCTGAACGAGATATAAATCGGCTCAGATCTGCCATTCTTCCATATAGTTGTTGAACCTTTGAAAGTGCACAATGTGCCTTTGAGAATCCTCTAGAGGGGGTGAATAGAGATTTAAATTTATTTCTAACCTAACTATGCAAGTACAATAAAAACCTAAGTGTTATGCTCCAACAAATACTTATCCAGAATAAAACAATGCTGAAATATAAAGCAGGAAAACAGTAAAGTAATCTAAGCTATGAGGGACATCACAGAAAATAAACAATCCAGAAGACACACAGATTTTTATAGAGGTTCCCCAAAATGTGGGTACTCTCCTCTTCTACCACCTGGTAGGAATGCACCAACTGTGCCTGAGTATTTTGGTAAGGAGACTTTTAGAACCACTGATCTTTTGACAAGGAGATCATGAACCACCAGATCTTTTGATAAGGAGATCTTGAACCACCAGATCTTTTGATAAGGAGATCTTGAACCATTGAATCCTTTGGAAGAGGGATTCTCAAAACCCTGTATAGTTGGGAATGAGAAGGAGAAAGAAAGAAGGGGAGAAGAGTACGAATTCTGTTTTCAGAATTCTTATGAAGGTTGTATGAAGAATAGCTTCTTGAATCTTTCACTGGATCTGCTCTTGATTAACTCCTGTTTATGATAATGCTGTATTGCAGGAGCTTATGAATGTCAGATCCTTTCTGTTTCTACTTTCTGATTGAACTTTTGGCTGCAATAAGATTTTGATGATGAGTAGCCTTGTTCTGTTCTGTTCTAATAGAGGGGGAGAGCAGCAGTTATTTCTTCTCTGTTTGTTCTCTATTAGGGTTCCTGAGAGAGTAAGAAGAAGAAGGGAAAAAACTCCAATAGAACAATATAGTCGATTGTGATGAATGCTCTACCCTTCTCATTATTCTCTTGCCTTTTATTGTCCCCCTATAGATTTGAATTTGTTTCCCTTTCTAGTAAGACCTGAAAAGGTATTCTGCTCTGGACAATCTATTTTTTTTCCTTCTTTAATTCTCGACCTGTTCACCAGCATTAAGCATGTTTCCAAGAAAGCTTTTTGTCCTCTTTTAGTTCTTCTTTCTATTTGAGGCAATTAATGAGCCGTTGGAGAACGATCTTGAGTGAGGTGGTCCATGAGAGAAGGTCCAAAATAACAGCTGAAAAGGTTTCCCCTTTTAGACTGTATTCGACGTAGCATCGAGTTCTCTTCCTCTCTTATCGACGCACCTTTGAGTTCTTGTAGGAACAACTTCGAATTCATCCTCGCTCCTACCGAACTTTGCTATTCGATGTTGCGTCGATACCTTATCAACATAAATGTCGAGTTGATGACATGACTTTGAACTTCATTATCTGCATCGAGATGAAGTCGACGTTGAGAAGACTTTAAATGGCTTCGACAGATACTTCCTTCTGCGTTGAGTTGAAGTAGAAGCTACGTCGACTTCTCAAAGTACTTTGACAGGTCCATGACCTCTACATCGATATCTATTTGACGTAACGTCGACTTGAATTACTTCGACAGAAGGGTGAACCACTTGGACTTCTAGTCAGAGTAGCGTCGATAATAACTTGACGTTGCCTTGAATTTTATTCAACGCAAATGTTAACTTTGTCCAAATTATGCTTCTATTGAACTGGCCTTGACACCCTAGGTTGAGTGTGACATCCTAAGACATCTAATGACCAGATTACCCTCACTATACAATGGGTAACTCAATCCTAAGAGATAAAATCACTTTTTAGGTAATTTGTTAAGTTAAATCAAAGGGGGTTTTCCCAACAGTCTCCTCATATTTATCTTAACAAATTTTACAAATTGAATAAAGTGATTTTACACATTTCTTTTATATAATCAAGAATACATTCAAGACAATATATATAAGAAGATAATAGACTGAAAACACAAGCATTATCATTCAATTGTCAAGAAGTATATAGGTCTCCACAGCTATTTCCCAGGAAGAATAATTTGTTACAGAATACCTGAGCTTCATTACTCCTTCTCAGGAGTTCTTCTTTTTTCTGCAAAACACTTTTGGGGCAACTTTCCTTGGAGCAATCTGCAAGGGCTCATCCTCTTCATCTTCATTAGTAATGTCTTTGGGAAGCTCCCCCTGAGAGAGTGCATTCACTTCAGCCTGTTGGGCAGCTTCCTGAGCAATCTTAGCTACTTGATCTAGCACTGTTTCAATCTGAGGCTCATCTTGAATTACTGCTGTGATTACAGCTGCCATTTCTATATCCAAGTTCCTTTGAACATCTGGGGCAGGCTCCCTCTGAATTGCTGGAAGCTCCCCCTGATCTGCTTCTTCTACTATTTCTTCCTCATTCTGCTTTTCTGGTGCAGACTCCCCCTGATCTCTAGGCTCCCATTGGATCTGTGCATGTTGGAAGATAGTAATCTTGTCATGAGCTTCATTAGCATCACCTTTATCCTGTCCACTCAAATCTAGGACAGGTCTTTCTTCCTCTAATAAGTTCTCCCCCTTCTTAACCTTGCTGCCTAGAGAGGTTAAGAATTTCTTTGTAACCATGGAGGAAGATACAAAATCCTTGAGGCTCTAGAGAGTTCTTTTAAAATTTAATAGCTCAACCTCCATTTGTAAATATTTTCTATCAAAACTTCTTGCTTGAGAGGCCACCTGGTCTACAAATATAGAGGAGGCAATCCCAACTGCCTTGGAGATGATTTGCTCTAGATCAATTGTGGGGATGGAGGAGGTAGATGGAGGAGGAGATGGAGGTGGATTTTGAGGGATTGAGGAGAGTGGTTGATAAAACTCTGGTGATATATGAATAGGTGGAGGAGGTGGAGCAAATGTGGATGGTAACTGATGAGGAATTTGAGGAGATGGCTCTGGGGCTGAAGAAGATTGGTGTTGTTATTTTTGTTGAGGGGAAAGTAGAGTTGGAGCATCATCCTCATGGAGATCTGGAACAGTGTTCAGAGGAGGTGGAGAGAGAGTAGGAGGGATATTATCCCTTGGAGGGTCTGGTATTTGCCTTTCTGTCACTTGAGGAGGAGGAGAGGGAGGACATGAAGCTGGAGCTTGACCAGGATTTAAGATTTGCCTGGTCCACTTAGAGAATATTCCTATGTTTATTCTCTTTCCAGGAGGAATAGACACTCATTTGGACTTACACACACCAGGATAGTGGTGAAGCAGAACCTGACTCATGATTCTCATGAAAACATTTTCCTTGTTGGAGTACTTGTGAGCAATCAGCTTTAGGAGACACCTCCCCCGGTTTATCTTCTTTTGCAGAATTAGAACTCCCATAATTTGTAACCGCTTCCTAGGAATAGCATCATGGGATACAATTTTACATAACATAACTTTACCAACAATGTCAGCTAAAAATCTATACTCTTCTGACACGTCAATCTTTTTGAGATTAATTGGCTTCTCCTTCCTGAACTACATTATTTCCAGGACATTCTTTACTTCCTCTCCTAACAGTTCATCTGAGTCATTCCCAGTGGGCAGATCAAATGTTTGGGAGAGAATCTCCTCAGATATGCTGATGCTTGACCAGAGATTGTCCCTTGGAGAGAATTACCATCTGCTACTGAAATAGTATATTTGAATTATGTAAGTTCTACATCTAGAATCTTACACCTTGTGGATATAAGCTTTGTTAAACCAACAGAATGAAATAGACCAAGGATGGCCTTGAAGCTTTCTGCAGCAGCATTGAACGAATCAATGTCCACATCAAATCCAGAGTTTACTTTTGGTGGAGCCATCAGAACAATGATACCTGCAAAGACAAAGAAAATGAGAGAGAGAGGCACGGGAGAGCTGGAGAACGAGAGAGCAAGAGAGCAAGAAGAGGAAAATTGGAAAGCGTAAATGTTTTGACGCAGTAATTGCTTAAAAGCAGATGAATCGCCACAACTTAGGGTTTAGGTCGACGCACCGTCGATAAAACTTATTATTTGGCGCGCAAAGTTGTGTCGAGATTGCCTTCTAGAAGCAATTCTGCGCACGCTGTTATATCGACATTGCGTCGACTAGTACTCGGCGTAACTTTGAGACTGTTCAGCAGACCTTAAGTCGACGTAGTCCTGTCAACGTTACGTCGATTTCCAATCGACATAACTTTGAATTTAATCAACATTCGATAAGACGACGTATGCGTCGATATGAACTTGACGTTGCGTCGAATTCTATTCGAATTGTCCACTATGAGTGCTTCTTGAGGCTAGCGTCGAGTAGAAGTTGATGGTACGTCGACTTCTTTTCGACGTACCTCTGAATGAACAGATCTATCTCTTTAGAAAATTCTTGCTATTTTTCCGAGCAATTATATTTATTGAAAATATATTATAATATAATTTTAATAACCATTAGGTAGGATGCAAGACAGAGATTACTCCCTTGAGTAAATCTTGTTCCTTAATCAAAACCTACATCTTTCTTCCCACTCATTTTCTCCTCAGTGGGACCCTACCTAACCCTGCACAAGTAATTCAAACATTAGAAGGGACCCATGTTACCTTGGGCCCTTTGCTTTTACCATTGTAAGGTTTTATGAAAGAATAGAAGGGTCTTTCATGATACCCTTTGGGATGATAAGGAATGAGTTTCCCAAACCTATGTTTGTTATTCTGATATTTGAAATGTGTGTAGAATGTATCTAGGTATAACAAATCAGCAGAATGTTTTATTATCCTAGGTTTTGCTTTAGCCTTTTGGTTGTTATTATTTGACTTCTCTATATTGTTCTTACCTAGGGGTCTTTCTTTCCTATTCAGATTTACTTGATTAGGTTTATTTATCTTATCTGGATGACTATTAACCTTACTCTTGGATGATGCACTCTTCTCACTTGGTTGATACTCACTAGGTCTAACAAAGGGCACTAGATTTTTCCAGGCAGGTTTCCTAGGTGCTTCTGCGCTAGTGGAGGGCTCTGCTCCTAACCCTAGGTGATTAAATCTCATAGAGAGATTTTCTGTGATATCCTTGAGCTTCTGACTCCTCCCATTGAGTGAGTCCTCAAAGGCCTTTGCCTTTTCTAGCTCTTCTTTTAGATTTGTGTTTTCCTCTCTAAGTTTAATCAATTCTAACTCTTTATTATTAATTTCATTTGTTAGGTTTTGATTTATTAGGTGTATTTCATCTTTCTTAAGGTTCTCTAATTCAGTTCTAGCCATGTCTAATTCTTTTTCTACCCTAAGATGATCAATGCAGAAATCTTTAAAACATGATTTAAAATCATCAGAACTGAAATCAAATTCATCAAAAATAGATACCTGATCATCTACATCATCTGATGACATCCCTAGTGCCATCATGCAGGATGCTTCTGCAGCTGCTTCATCATCACTTTTAGATGATTAGGAGCTTAATTCTACTTCAGAATCACTCCATGTTTCAGCAATGAAGCCCTTGGCTTTCTTCTTGTCCTTTCCTCTGAAGGACTTCTTCTTCTTTTCCTCTTTGTTGCTTCTTCTTTCCCTTTGCTCTTATGGGCACTCAGGAGCAATGTTCCCTGGTTTGTTGCAGGTATAGCAGATAATCTCCTTCTTTGGAGTTTTATCATACCTGGGCCTTGAATCTCTTTCTCTCCTCACTGAGTCTTTTATCTTGACCCATTTCTTGAATCTCCTTGCTAGGAGATTGAACATCTCATCTTCAGGAGTAGAAGGCTCTCCTTCAGTAGCTTTCAGAGCAAGACTCCTTTGGACAGGAGCTGGGGTAATTTCTCTTTCTTCTGATTCAGCCCTATTCTCCCGCAACATCTCATAAGACTTAAGATTTCCTAGCAAAGCTTCAGATGAGATCTCTCTGTGGCATCTGGACTCTCTGATTGCCCAGATTCTGGAATCCCATGAGCTAGGGAAGCACATGAGAATTTTATCATTAATTTCAGTCAAGGATATCTCCTTGTCTAAGCCTCTGAGCTCATTAATGATAATGCTGAATCTGTCATACATATCAACAACAAATTCTTTAGCTTTCTTTTGAAAGTTCTCATACTGGATATGAGAAGGAACTTTCTGTCCTTTCTTTCATCAACACTTCCTTCCACAATTGTGGTGAGTGAATCCCAGATCTCTTTTGCTGATTGACATTCAGCAACCTTCTGGAAAATGTCATCGGACATTGTTAATACCAGAATGTTCATGGCCTAGGCATCACATGCCTTGACCTTCTTCTCAGCCTCTGTCTATTCTATTCTTGGGACAGCCTCAGTTGTTGAGGATTGAGGATTCTCATGCCTTTTGTCTGACTAGAGCTGGAGGACCTGTGAGAAGAACATTATAGATGTCTTCATCAATGGAGTTCATATAAAGTCTTATTCTGGCCTTCCAGAGTATGAACTTATTTAAGTTACACATTAGGGGTCTTGTGGAAGCATAATCCTTAGTACTCATTTTCTTTAAAAAATATGTTTGTAATAAAGAGAAATAAGTGTATGAGGCCTTTTTGATCAAGGTGTTAACCTTTTAATGATCAACCTCCCTCTGATACCAATTGAAAGTGCACAGTGTGCCTCTGAGAATCCTCTAGAGGGGGTGAATAAAGATTTAAATTTATTTCTAACCTAACTGTGCAAGTACAATAAAAACCTAAGTGTTATGCTCTAACAAATACTTATCCAGAATAAAATAATGCTGAAATATAAAGCAGGAAAATAGTAAAGTAATCTAAGCTATGAGGGACAACACAGAAAATAAATAATCTATAAGACACACAGATTTTTATAGAGGTT
The DNA here is from genome assembly GCA_033032865.1 of Dactylorhiza incarnata. Lineage (NCBI taxonomy): Eukaryota > Viridiplantae > Streptophyta > Magnoliopsida > Asparagales > Orchidaceae > Dactylorhiza > Dactylorhiza incarnata. Next base: position 14,362,209 of record JAWHQI010000012.1, on the reverse strand, counting down.
CCCAAAATGTAGGTACTCCCCTCTTCTACCACCTGGTAGGAATGCACCAACTGTGCCTGAGTCTTTTGGTAAGGAGACTCTTAGAACCACTGATCTTTTGACAAGGAGATCATGAACCACCAGATCTTTTGATAAGGAGATCTTGAACCACCAGATCTTTTGATAAGGAGATCTTGAACCACTGAATCCTTTGGAATATGGATTCTCAAAACTCTGCACAGTTGGGAATGAGAAGGAGAAAAGAAGAAGGGAGAAGAGTAAGAATTCTGTTTTCAGAATTCTTATGAAGGCTGTATGAAGAACAACTTCTTGAATCTTTCACTGGATTTGCTCTTGATTAACTCATACTTATGATAGTGCTATATTGCAGGAGCTTATGAATGTCAGATCCTTTCTTTCTGATTGAACTCTTGGCTGCTATAAGATTGTTATGATGAGCAGCGTTGTTCTATTCTATTCTAAGAGAGGGGGAGAGCAGCAGTTATTTCTTCTCTGTATGTTCTCTATTAGGGTTCCTGGGAGAGGAAGAAGAAGAAGGGAAAAAGCTCCAATAAAACAGTATAGCCGATTGTGATGAATGCTCTAACCTTCTCTTTCTTTTCTTGCCTTTTATTGTCCCCCTACAGATTTGAATTTGTTTCCCTTTCTAGTAAGACCAGAAAAGGTATTATGCTCTGGACAATCTCTTTCTTTCATTTTCTAATTCTCGACCCGTTCACAAACATTAAGCATGTTTCCAAAAAAAAATCTTTTTGCCCTCTTTTAGTTCTTCTCTCTATTTGAGACAATTAATGAGCCATTGTAGAACGGTCTTGAGTGAGGTGGTCCATGAGAGAAGGTCCAAAATGACAGATGAAAAGGTTTCCCTTTTCAGACTGTATTTGACGTAACGTTGAGTTCTCTTCCTCTCTTATCGACGCACCTTTGAGTTCTTGTAGAAGCAGCTTTGAATTCATCCTTGCTCTGACTGAACTCTGCTAGCCGATGTTGCGTCGATACCTTATTGACATAAACATCGAGTTGATGACATGGCTCTGAACTTCATTATCTGCGTCGAGATGAAGTTGACGTTGCGTCGACTTTAAATGGCTTCGATAGATACTTCCTTCTGCGCTGAGTTGAAGTAGAAGCTGTGTCGACTTCTCAAAGTACTTCGACAGGTCCATGGATTATACATTGATATCTATTCGACGTAACGTCGACTTGAATTACTTCGACAGAAGGGTGAACCACTTGGACTTCTAGTTAGAGTAGCGTCGACAAATACTTGACGTTGCGTTGAATTCAATTCGACACAAATGTTAACTTTGTCCAAATTATGCTTCTCTTGAACTGGCCTTGACACCCTAGGTTGAGTGTGACATCCTAAGACATCTAATGACCAGATTACCCTCACTATACAATGGGTAACTCAATCCTAAGAGATAAAATCACTTTTTAGGTAATTTGTTAAGTTAAATCAAAGAGTTTTTTCCCAACAACCTCTTTGGACGATCTCGGAGTGTCATATCTAAGATCTCTTTTATTTTATCAGGATTCAGTTCTGATAGTTTACCCACCTATAAGGGGGTGAATAGGTTCATTTGATTTTTCTACTTATGTAGACTGTTTTTGAATCATTTTGCAAGGTAGAATAAAACACACAGAAAACACCAAGCTATTTATAGTGGTTCCCCAAGATAGTGTGTCTATGGGTAGTCCACTTTCCCTCTACACCTTTCTAACAGTGTGTTATACAAGGCAAACTTCTCCAAAACTCAACTCAATGAGCTTACAACACAGATCCCAAAGGATCACTCAGGTTTCCTCCAAAACCCTACCTCGGGCCAGCAACCCTACTTCTTAGAGTTGTCCAACTCCTACAGCTCAGAAACACTTATGGTTTCCTACCTCAGGCCTATCAAGAAGCCCTACCTTAGATTGGGAGTATAGTCCTACACTCAGGATCACAGTTCTACACTCAGGCTTGCAGCCCTACACTCATGCTTGCAGCCCTACACACTCAGAACACAATGTTCTTACAGAGTTTAGAGATATTCAATTTCTACAACATAAGATAAAATGTAAAGACCTTCAGCTTTGGATATTCTGTTGAATTATTACAGCAGATGTTATCTTTGAGCAGTACAGAAGCTTTTGTTATCTCTGCTCCACTTGATCTTCCACTTCAGCTGAAGGAAAAGATCTTCTTATTCTTCTGAGCTTTAATCAGTAAGAACAACAGGTTGAGCTTGCTTTTGGTCGTCGTCAATGTCTTTCTTTTTCAGTTGTACAAGCTTACTATTACATTGACCTAACATATGCTTTATACCTCCAATAGGCATCAATGACTCTTTCCATATCCTAGTCATAGTATGGACAGGAATATAATACTTTATCCTGCTTTCTGGCCACTTGCGCCAAAAGTAGATCTCGTCAGGCAACATTCATATTTGAATATGTCTCAGCGGATGGGCTGAGACAGGCTCCAATCTCAGCGGCAGATTTGATTTTCTCTATCTGCAGCTCAGCTGAGACAGACTCCTTCTCAGCGGCAATACAGTTGTGTCTCAGCGGTTCAGCTGAAACCAGACTGTTGTCTCATCTATTTGATAGTGATATCTGAAAGTGCACATTGTTCCTCTGAGAATCCTCTAGAGGGGGGGGGGGGGGGGGTGAATAGAGATTTAAAATATTTCTATTCTAACTATGTAGACAATAAAACACACTAAAATATTATGCTCACAAACAACACACAGGCAGAATAATTATTGCAGGAAATAAAAGTACTAAGAAAGAAAATTGGGACATCATAGAAAAACACAACACAAACACAAGATTTTTTAGAGGTTCCCCAAAATGTGGGTATTCCTCTCTTCTACCACCTAGTAGGAATGCACAACCTGTGCCCGAGTCTTTTGATAAGGAGACTCTTAGAACCACTGATCTTTTGCTAAGGAGATCATGAACCAACCAAATCTTTTCATAAGGAGATCTTGAACCAACCAGATCTTTTAATAAGGAGATCTTGAACCACTGAATCCTTTGGAAGAGGGATTCTTAAAACTCTTTTACAGTTGAGGAGAAAGTGAAGAAGGAAGAGAAAGAAAGAGAGAGAATTCTGTTCTCAGAATTCTGTGAAGCCTTGTGCTTCAGTTTTCACTTTTCTGGATCTGTGAATCATTAATCCTTGCTTTTGATAGTGATGTTTTGCAAGGATTATGAGCTTTAGATCCTTTCAGTTTCTTCAATTCAAATCTGGCTGCTGTATGATATTTGATAAAGAGCAGCCTTGTATTTTTATTGTGCTGAGAGAGAGCAGTATTTGTTCTTCACTATCTTCTAGGGTTCATAAGGAAGAAGAAGAAGGAGGAGAACCCTAATCAACAGAATTTGAATGTATGTATTGAATGCTCTGGTTTCTTCCTTTGTAATCTTCTTATTTATTGTCCATCCTTTAATTTGAATTTGTTTCCTCTTTTAGAGTGTGCTGAAAAGGTATTGGCCTGGAAAATTTCTCTTCCTTTCCTCATTTGTTCTCGACCCGTCTGCCAACTGTCTTGATCCTTTCCAAGAAAGCTTTTGTTGTCTTCTTTATTGCTTCTTTCTATTCTAGCAATAAATGAGCCATTGTAGAATGGTCTTCAGTATTGTGAGCCTTGAGAGAGTGAACCAAAATGACAGCTGAAAAGGTTACCTTTTCAGACTGTATTCGACATTGCATTGAGTTCTCTTTCTCACTTATCGCCGTACCTTTGAGTTCTTGTAAGAGCAGCTTCAAATTTATTCTTGCTCTGATTGAATTCTGCTTGTCGACGTTGCGTCGATACCTTATAAACATAACCGTCGAGTTGAGGGCTTGATTCGGAACTTTATCATCTGCGTCGAATTGAAGTCGATGTTGCGTCGACTTCAGATGGCTTTGACAGATTCTTTCTTCTGCGTTGAGTTGAAGTAGAAGCTATGTCGACTTCTCATGATACTTCGACATGTCCATTTCATCTACGTCGACATCCTTTCGACGTAGCATCGAATTGATCTACTTCGACAGAAGGTTGAGTTGCTTAGACTTCTAGTCTAAGTAGCGTCGACATCAATTCGATGTTGCGTCGATTTCTATTCGACGCAATTGTTAACTTATCCCAAATTCTGCTTGTCTTGGTCTGGTCTTGTCACCCTAAGTTAATTGAGATATCCTAATACATCTAATGACCATATTACCCTCACTATATAATGGGTAATTAAAACCTAAGAGATAAAATCACTTTAGATAATTTGTTAAGTTAAATCCAAGGGGTTTTTCCCAACAATCTCCCCCTGTTTATCTTAACAAATTTTACAGATTGGTTAAAGTGATTTTACATATTCCTTTTATGTAAACAGAAAATACATTCAAGATAATATAGACAATAGAATATGATAGACTGAAATTACAACTTATTTCATTCATTTGTCAAGAGATTATATTGATCTCCGCAGTTGTTTGTTTCCAGGATGTATAATGATTACAGAATACCTGAGCTTCATTTCTCCTTCTCAGGAGTTTTTCTTTTTCTTGAGAAGACTTTTGGAATAACCTTCCTTGGAGCAATCTGCAGAGGTTCATCATCTTTAGAGGACATTACTGCTTCTTCAGCAACATTGTCTTTGGGAAGCTGATCCCCCTGAATTTGAGCATTTAGCTCAGCAATATCAACAGCTTCCTTGGCAATCTTTGCCACCTCATCCAGCAGATTTTCATCACGAGGCTCTCCCTGATCCACTGCTGTACCTACAGCTTCCATTTATTCTTCCAGATTCCTTTGGTCATCTTGGACAGGCTCCCCCTGAGTAGATGGGGGCTCCCTCTGGTTATCTGCAACAATTTCCACCAGATTCTCTGGCTCTTTTTCTTTTTCTTGCTCTTCTTGCTGCTCTGAAGCTGGCTCCCCCTGGACCTTTGGACCTTGGAAGATGGTCACTTTCTCAGGGACTTCATTTTCCCCTTATCATGACCACTCATCTCTAGGACAGACCTTTCTTCCTCCATAATATTCTTGCCCTTCCTAACCTTGCTGGTAAGAGAGGTTAAGAATTCCTTTGTAATTAGGGAGGAAGACATGAAGTCCTTGATTCCCTGGAGGGATCCTTAGAATCTAGCAGTTCAGCCTCCATTTGGGAGTATTTTCTATCAAATTTTCTGGCTTGAGTGGCTAATAGATCAGCAAAAGTAGTGGAGGTCAATCCAACTGCTTTAGAGATGACCTGCTCAAGGTCAATTGGAGGGATAGGTGTGGTGGATGGAGGAGGTGATGGTGGGAAATCCTCTTAGATGGGAGAGAGTGCCTGGTAGGTTTCACGGGAGATATGAATTGATGGTGGTGGTGGTGGAGCAAACTGAGAGTCTGGGGTAATAGTGGATGATTGTTGTTGAGGAATGAGAGGTGCTGGCTCTGGGACTAAAGTAGGTGGAATGGATTCAGGGATTTGTTTGTGTTGTTGTTGTTGTTGTTGTTGTTGAGGAGATGGTTGAGTTGGAACATCATCCTGAGGAAGATCTAGAACAGTGTCCAGTGGAGTTGGAGAGGGAGGAAGAGGAATATTATCCCTTGGAGAGGGAGGAGGAGAAGCTGGAGCTTGACCAGGCTTCAAGATCTGTCTAGTCCATTTTGAGAATATTCCTATATTTTTTCTCTTTCCAGGAGGAATTAGCACTCCTTTTGACTTACACACTGCTGGGAAGTGATGGAGAAGTACTTGGCTCATAACTCTCATATATGCATTTTTCTTATGAGAGTACTTGTGCCCAATCATTTTCAGAAGGCATCTCCCCCAATTTATCTTTTTCTTAAAGAGCTCCCATTATCTAAAGTTGTTGCTTGGGAATAGCATCATGTGCTGAAATCTTACATAGCAACATCTTCCCTACTATGTCAGCAAGGAACCTGTATTCTTCTCCATGATCGATCTTTTTCAGATTTATGGGCTTATCTTTCTTGAACTGCATAATCTCCAGGGCCCTCTTGGTTTGATCCCCTATTAGTTCATCTGACTCATTTCCAGTTAGAAGATCATATGTTTGATTCAGTAACTCCTTTATCAGTACATCTGTGTCAGACAATTTTCTATTGAGGGATCCATCCTCGCCTATTAGAACACTATCTTTAAACTCAGTCGGTTCAATATCCAAGATCTTGCATCTTGTGGATATCAGCTTGGTTAAGCCAGCATCTTGAAATAAACCAAGAATGGTCTTGAAGCTTTCGGCCGCTGCACTGAAACAATCAATATCCACATCAAATCCAGAGTTTACTTTTGGTGGAGCCATTGATTTGAGGTACCTGCAAACACAAGAGAAAGCGAGAGTGAGAACAGCACGGAAGAGCTGGAGAACAAGAGAGCAAGAAAGCAAGGAGAGGAAAATTTGAAAGCGCAAAGAACTCGACGCTGAAGTTGCTTAAAAGAAGACGATTTGTCGCAACTTAGGGTTTAGATCGAGGCACCGTCGAAAAAAATAGAATTTGGCGCGCAAAAATATGACGAGACTGCTTCTAGAAGCACTTCGGTGCGCGCGGTTTATATCGATGTTGCGTCGAATAATATTCATCGTAACTTGGAGATTATTTAACAATCCTTAAGTCGACGTAGTCTTGTCGACGTTACGTCAATTTTCAATCGACGCAGCCTCGACTTTGGCCAGTGACTAATAAGACGACGCATGTCAATATGAACTTGACGCTGCATCGAGATCTATTCAAATTAACCACTCCGATAGCTTCTTGATGCTAGCGTCGAGTAGAAGTCGATGCTGCGTCGAATTCTATTCGACGCACTTATGAATGAATAGATCTATTTTTTTAGAAAATTATTGTTGTTTTTCCCAGCAATTTTGTTATAGAAAATAAGTTTATGATATTAAATTTATGAACTGTAAGGAAGATTCAGGGCAGAAATCACTCCCTTGTATGAATTTTGTTCCTTATTCAAGACCTTCAACATCCTTCCCACTCCATTTTCTCCTGAGTGGGACCCTACCTAATCCTACACAAGTAATTCAAACATTAGAAGGAACCCGGGTTACCTTGGGCCCTTTGCTTTTACTATTGTAGGGTTCAATGAAAGAATAGAAGGGTCTTTCATGATATCCTTTTGGATGATAAGGAATGGGTTTCCCAAACTATTATTTTGATACTTGAAATGAGTATAGAAAGTATCTAAATATAGGAGATCAGCAGAATGTCTTATTATCCTAGGTTTTGCTTTTGCCTTTTGATTGTTTAGTTTGTCTACATTATTCTTCTCTTGAGATTTCTTTTCTTTGTTGAGATTTGTTTTATTATCTCTAGTTGCTTTCATTGGTTTATTAGCTTGCTGACCCTTAGCTCTTGTACTATCCTCACATGATTTATAGTCACTAGGTCTAATGAAGCTAACTGGATTTTTCCAGGTAGGTTTCCTAGGGATTTCTGTGCTAGTGGATGGCTCTGCTCCTAACCCTTAGTGATTGAATCTCATGGAGAGATTATCTGTGATGTCTCTGAGTGTTTGACTCCTCCCATTGAGAGAGTCCTCAAAGGCTTTTGCCTTTGCTAGTTCTTCTTTTAACTTTAGATTTTCATTCCTTATTTCTATTAGTTCTAATTCTTTGTCCTTAATTTCATTTCTTAAGTTTTTATTTGCAGAATAGAGTTCATCTTTCTTAAAGTTTTCTAACTCTTCTCTATCTGCTTCTAATTCTTTTTGAATTTTAATAAAGTCATTACAGAATTCTTTAAAGCGGGTTTTAAAATCATCTGAACTAAAATCAAAATCATCAAACATAGATACCTGCTCTTCTTCATCATCTGATGACATCCCCAGTGCCATCATGCATGATGCTTCTAATTCATCATCACTTTCAGATGATGAGGAGCTTAACTCAGCTTCACTGTCACTCCAGGTTTTAGCAATGAAACCCTTGGCTTTCTTCTTATCTTTCCCTTTGAAAAAGTTCTTCTTCTTCTTTTCATCCTTATTGCTGCATCTATCTCTTTGTTCTTGTGGGCACTCAGGAGCTATGTGCCCTGGTTTGTTGCAGAGAAGCGGATAATCTCCTTCTTTGGAGTTTTATCAAATCTGGTCCTTGAGCCCCTTTCTCTTCTCCTTGAGTCTTCTATCTTGACCCATCTTTTGAATCTCCTAGCCAGGAGACTGAACATCTCATCTTCAGGAGTGGACGGCTCTCCTTCAGAAGCTTTCATAGCAAGGCTCCTTTGGATAGGAGCAGGAGTTTTCTCTTTTTCTTCTGATTCAACCCTGTTCTTCAGAAGCATCTCATATGACTTAAGCTTTCCTAGCAAAGCTTCAGTAGAGATTTCTCTGTGCCACCTGGGCTCTCTGATTGCTTAGATCCTTGAATCCCATGAGGTAGGGAAGCACATGAGGATTTATCATTAATTTTGGTCAAGGATATATCCTTGTCCAAGCCTCTGAGCTCATTAATGATAATGTTGAATCTGTCATACATATCAACAACTAATTCTTCAGCTTTCTTCTGAAAGTTCTCATACTGGGATATGAGAAGAGACTTTTTGTCCTTTCTTTCATCTAAGCTTCCTTCCACCATTCTGGTGAGAGAATCCCAGATTTCTTTTGCTGATTGGCATTCAGCAACTTTCTGGAAAATGTCATCTGGCATTGTTGAAACCAGAATATTCATAGCCTTAGCATCACATGCCTTGACCTTCTTCGCAGTCTCTGTCCACTCACTTCTTAGGACAACCTCTATTGTTGAGGATTCTCCTGTCTTTTGTCTGACTGGAGCTGGAGGACCTGTGAGAATGACATTATAGATGTCTTCATCAATGGAATTCATATAGAGCTTTATTCTGGCCTTCCAGAGTGTGAACTTATTCAAGTTACACATTGGAGGTCTTGTTGAAGCATAATCCTTAGAACTCATTTTTCTTTGTAAAATAAATTTGAGAAAAAGAGATAAGAGTAGGAGGTCTTTTTGACCAAGGTGTTAACCTTTTAATGATCAACCTCCCTCTGATACCAATTGAAAGTGCACAGTGTTCCTCTGAGAATCCTCTAGAGGGGGGGGGGGGGGTGAATAGAGATTTAAAATATTTCTATCCTAACTGTGTAGAATAAATATTGCAGGATATAAAAGTACTAAAAAGAAAATTGGGACAGCACAGAAAAGCACAACACAAACTGATGGAACAACCCTATTACTGATTTGGGATAGGATCACTATCTGTTGACTAGGACTAAGTTAACCCCAATGTATAGTCTAAGGGTCAAGGTTTTAGGCTGTCTGAGTTAGCTAGAACTTTCGAAAAACTCTAAGTTTCTGCGTTAGACGAACTCCATTCTGCGTTCTACAAACTACATCTTGAGTTCGATGAACGTTGTGCTTCAGTTCAACGAACTTCATTCTCAGGTCGACGAACTCAATTCTCCATCCAGTCCAGCAGTTTATCTCTTTCAGTTCGATGAACTCCAGTTTGAGATCGACGAACTCAGCTCTGCGATCGACGTATAAGTAACAAGATGTTCAGTTCGACAAAAGTGCTTCTCAGCTCGACGAATTCAATCTTCCATCCAGTTCGGCAGATTATCTCTCATCTCAACGAACTCCAGATTCAGTTTGACGAACTCCAGATTGTGTTCGATGAATTAATTCAGTTCGACAAACTCCAGATTCAGTTCGACGAACTCAACTTTCAGTTCGACGAACTCAGCCTTCAGCTCGACGAATTTTCTCCTCAGCTTGTCAAATTTCTGATGGACCAGTTATATATTTTTCTCTGAACTCAGATCGACTATCAGCAATGGATCTATTCTATTTGGACTTATCAGATAAGTCAATATTTGATTCTTCCTTTTATTATTTCCTTTCCATTCTCTTCTCTCGAGAAAGTAGGCGTTTGACATATTGGAAAAGGATACTCCTATGGAAAAGGAAAAAGAATTAATTATTATTGCTGAATCAGATTGCAGTTCCAATAAATATTTTTTCAAAATATTATATTCCTTATCCAGAAGATTTGAATTTTTCAAATCTGAGATATATTGTCTAAGGAAAAGAAAGATCAGGAAGAAGACAGAAAGAATAGAGAAGTATCAGTCGAGAGAGAAATACAGAAAGTCAAAAAAGTTTTCAGTGTTCATCCTCAACAGCAGCACTCTCAATCTCTGAGAACATCAAAATTATTCTCTCAGTTTTCAGCTGCTAGTTCTAAATCTTCAAGAGCAACTATAATCTGAGAAACATTGTCTCTCAGATTCATCAGCTATCAAGGAAGATATTCATATTCAAGAGAAAGCTCCATCCATCCAACTGTCAAGAATTTCTATCAGACAAGGGGAGCTTTACAGCAACAATCGACTAGTCTTCTCTCAGCTTGTTGACAGAGAAGAATCTCATAAACATTTTTGTTTACCTTTATCCCATCTTGTACAGGGTTCTAACTCCCTTCAAAAGTTAACCCTTTGGTGGCAGGGCACCTGATCAAAAACCTGTGATTTGGTTTGAGCACCTGATCAAAAGCTCAGTGGTGTTTGAGCACCTGATCAAAACTCCATTGGTGTTTGGGCACCTGATCAAAACTCCATTGGTGATAGGGCACCTGATCAAAAACCTAGTGGATTCCTACCAAGGGTGGTAGAAGAGTAGATGTACCCAGTTTGAATGGGGAACTACTATAAATCCTTGTGTCTTCTGTGATTGTGTTTTTCTTTCTGTATTGTGCTGTGTGATTTGTGTTTTGTTTTTATACTCACTCTGTTATACATATATATATCAGTATTTTAATTCCACTATAAAATAAGTTAAAAACTTTTTAATACTCTTTTCACCCCCCCCCCCCCCCTTAGAGTAAATCTAAGATCTAACCTCACTTTCACAAACACAAAAAGATTTTATAGAGGTTCCCCAAAATGTGGGTAGTCCTCTCTTCTACCACCTGGTAGGAATGCATCACCTTTGCCTGAGTCTTTTGATAAGGAGACTCTTAGAATCACCGATCTTTTGATAAGGAGATCATGAACCATCCTGATCTTTTGATAAGGAGATCTTGAAACAACCAGAGCTTTTGATAAGGAGATCTTGAACCACTGAATCCTTTGGAAGAGGGATTCTTAAAACTCTTTTACAGTTGAGGAGAAAGTGAAGAAGGAAGAGAAAGAAAGAGAGAGAATTATGTTCTCAGAATTCTGTGAAGCCTTGTGCTTCAGTTTTCACTTTTCTGGATCTATGAATAATGAATCCTTGCTTTTGATAGTGATGTTTTGCAAGGATTATGAGCTTCAGATCTTGTCAGTTTCTTCTATTAAAATCGGGCTGCTGTATGATCTTTGATAAAGAGCAGTCTTGTATTTTTACTGTACTGAGAGAGAGAGCAGTATTTGTTCTTCACTGTCTTCTAGGGTTCAGAAGGAAGAAGAAGGAGGAGGACCCTAATCGACAGAATTTGAATGTATGTATTGAATGCTCTGGTTTCTTCCTTTATAATCTTCTTATTTATTGTCCATCCTTTAATTTGAATTTGTTTCCTCTTTTAGAGTGTGCTAAAAAGGTATTGGCCTGGACAATTTCTCTTCCTTTCCTCATTTGTTCTCGACCCATCTGCCAAATGTCTTGATCCTTTCCAATAAAGCTTTTGTTGTCTTCTTTATTGCTTCTTTCTTTTCTAGGCAATAAATGAGTCGTTGTAGAACGGTCTTCAGTATTGTGAGCCTTGAGAGAGATCCAAAATGACAGCTGAAAAGGTTTCCTTTTCAGACTGTATTCGACGTTGCGTCGAGTTCTCTTTCCCACTTATCGACGCACCTTCGAGTTCTTGTAAGAGCGGGTTCAAATTCATTCTTGCTCTGATTGAAGTCTTCTTGTCGACGTTGCATCGATACCTTATCAACGTAACCGTTGAGTTGAGGGCTTGATTCTGAACTTCATCATCTGCGTCGAATTGAAGTCGATGTTGCGTCGACTTCAGATGGCTTCGACAGATTCTTTCTTCTACGTTGAGCTGAAGTAAAAGTTGCGTCGACTTCTCATGATACTTTGACATGTCCATTTCATCTACGTCGACATCCTTTCGACGTAGCGTCGACTTGATCTACTTTGACAGAAGGTTGAGTTGCTTAGACTTCTAGTCTAAGTAGCGTCGACATCAATTCGATATTGCGTCGATTTCTATTCGACGTAATTGTTAACTTATCCCAAATTCTGCTTGTCTTGGTCTGGTCTTGTCACCCTAAGTTAAGTGAGATATCCTAAGACATCTAATGACCATATTACCCTCACTATACAATGGGTAATTAAAACTAAGAGATAAAATCACTTTAGATAATTTGTTAAGTTAAATCCAAGGGGTTTTTCCCAACAATATCAAGGATCTATTCCAATATCTGGAATGACATAAGCCTGCATAACCATAATACATAAAGGCTTATCCAATACAATATGTACTTAGCATTGAGTGTGATGCATCTTCAAATCTAGGGAACATTGATGGGCAATATTCCCAACAATCTCCCTCTATTTGAAGAAGGCAGAACATACACCAATGCTAAGATACATTACCACAATAAACATATCATGACATATAAAGAGATAGTAAGATGATAAGTCATGACAACATAACAATTATTAATGTTAGTGTTGGAACAACCCTATTTGTGATTTGGGCTAGGATCACTATATGTGTTAACTAAGGACAAGTTGACCCCAATGCATAGTTTATGGGTTAAGAGTTTAGGAAGAAATTTGGTTGTTAGATTAGCTAGAACTTAAGGAAAAATTTAAGTTCCCAGCGTTCGACAAATGGCTATCGGCACTCGACAGATGGCTGCCAGCGCTCGACAGATTTCAGCCAGCGCTCGGCAGATTCCAGCCAGCACTCGACAGATTTCAGCTAGAGCTCGACAAATTCTTTATTGAAGCTCAGATCGACAAATACAGTCCCCAGAGTATTTAATTCTTAAAGATCAGTTATTTGTCAGTTCTCTGAACACAGATCGATGACTTTAACAGATCTATTCAAATATCTTTGGACATATTCAAGTCAGTTAAGTAAAGATATTATATTCTTTGAATATATTCCTTTCTTTCCTTTATTCCAAGGCAAAGATAGTCGTTGACAATTAATGCAAAGGAGTATTTCACGGCTAAGGAATTAAAGGACCTTCCAAAGTCGTTTTGCTTTGTTGTTATTCTAAGAAAGAATTAAAGTCTGATTATTCTATTCCAAAAAGAGAATATATCAAAGACAGACTTTGTTGTCGCATTATCTCGACAGAATTAAAACACATTCTTACAGAATACAGAGAGAACACAACAACAAGGATAGAGAAAGAAAAAGAAGAACACTCAGTCAAATATTCTCAGTCTTCTTTTTCCTGAAACAACAATCACCATTTCTCTGAGAACATCTTCTTCAAAGATCAATCTCTCAGATATCTGCTGTAAAGTTCAAGTCTTCTAAAAGAGCAACAAAGAATCTGAAGAACTTTTTCTTCCAGATCAATCTGCTATAGAAGATTCCTGTTTTCAAGAGAAAGCTTCTCCACCAACTGTCAAACACTTCAATCAGACAGGGGGGCTTTACAAAAAATCCACTAGAGTCTTCTCTCAGCATCTTGACAGAGAAGAACACTATAACCTCTTTCTCACCTCTCTTGTACAGGGTTAATACTCCCTTCAAAAGTGTAACTCACTGGTGGCAAGACACCTTATCAAAAATTCTTGTGTGGTTTTTAAGCACCTTATCAAAAGCTTATCGGTGATTTGGGCACCTGATCAAACTCCCATTGGTGTGTGGACACCTTATCAAAAATCCCTTGGTGTGAGGGCACCTGATCAAACCTCCTAGTGGATCCTACCAAGTGTGGTAGAAGAGTAGACGTACCCAGGTTATTGGGGAACTACTATACAATTTCATTGTGTCCTTTGTGTTTGTTTATTTCTCTGTGCTGTGCTGTGTGCTTTTACTTATTCAGTTTTTCTGTTTATATCTATCTCACACTGCTTACACATATATATATAACACAATTTTAATTCCGCTATAAAAACTAAAGAAAAATTTTTAATACTCTATTCACCCCCCCCCCCCCCCCCCCTCTAGAGTAACTTAAGATCTAACCTCCACTTTCAGTTAGCAATTATATAGACAATACATCATGTAATGACCATCCATACACAAAACACATTAAGCATAAATACACAAAACATGTTAAGCATTAACACACATCATAGATTAAGCATTAATACACAGCAAATATTAAGCTTGATTTTAATTTACTTGTAAACACATGAGTCTCAGATATTGACTAATGGACCAAATGTATTAGATATGAAATGTCAATACATAAAGTTACAGATTTCAGTGCACAATATTGTCTAATGAAAATTTAAGCATTAGTTCATTTTTTCTCTTCTTTGTGGCATTGGAGCTTTCAGCTTGATCACCGGCAACCTCCTTTCTAGCAACAGCAGCTTTCATCTCAGTAACCTTCTTCTTGTTCTCTTGCCTTTTGAACTATAAGAATGGCTTTCAGATATATTTGGATGACATTCTTTTATGGTTGCTTTTTCTTACTAAGTTTTCTTTGAATACCCTTTCCCTTAGGGAATTCCTTTCTAAGTGTTTGATCCATTCCTCTGCTGGATATATCATATCAATGTTTTTTCATAACTGACCATGGTTTAGCCAAGCATTCAGGATTATGCTCTTTGAATCATCACTCCAATACTCATAGTCAGGATCTTTGGCTTGATCATTCCTGTTTTTGGCCATGAACTCCTCAGCAAGCATGACTCCTCTCTTCCTCTTGGATGCAAGCTGTGCATCATGTAAAATCTTTGCTTAATCTTTAAAATCAAAATCTTTTTGTCTCGGATTGTCCAGTAGAGGAAGATTTAATGCAATTCTAGTTCCTTGCAGGATTTTGAGGGCAAGTTCAGCATTTGTTTCAGCATTGGTCTCCTCCCCCTTTCTGGCTTCTTCAAATATTTTATGTTCAATCCCTTGAGTAGCAGTTGTCACTGAGCCAGACAGAGTTTGGAATGCATTCCCTGGATCAACTTTCAGATCCCCTTTCATCTTTTCAGCTCTCCTATTATGGTGGTTCTTATGGACCACACATATTCATCAATGTGAGTTGCAGCTTTTTCTATCACTTCATTTGTCCTGTTGACAAAGTTTTTGATATATCTCATGTCAGATTCTGCCATCTTAAGATCTTTGTCCATGGATCTGAGGATAGTGCAATGAGATACTACATTTTTTTCTGCCAGATCAAACCATTTTGTCATCTGGGAGTTTAGGTAGATAGTGTCTTCCTTTAATCCCGTTATCTCATTCATCACCTCATCCTTCATATTTGAAATTGATTTATCAATATACTCCTTTATTGATGACATTTGGACATCATGCAGTGTCTTGATTGAACTTAGGAGAAGTTCATTTGATTATTGTTGTACAATAACTACTGCTGGCTGACTTGTAGGTTGTATCACTATAGGTAAGGCCTTTTCTTGAGCAACTAGATTATGACACTCAATCAGAGTGGATGGCTCATCTGCATGGGTGGATGTGATGTCCTGAGCAGGGACCTTCGTATGCTCCCCCTTAGACTGATCATCCATCTTTTCAGGGAGAGTCCAGTTTCTCCTCATCATGATCTTCTGATGCAGCATGCTCATCTTGTGCATTTTCATTGGTTGTGAGGTTCAGAGGACTGAGAGCATCATTGTCATCTTGAGCATCACCCTCACCTACACCTACACCTTCAATCCCTCCTTGATCAGGGATGTTGTCTGATCTTAGATTTGCAGTATACTCTTCTGAATCTGATTCAGAACAGACCATCCTTGCTTTTCTAGTTCCTTTGATCAGCATTCCTTAATCCTTCGAAAAATAACATATGCCCAGGAAGTCTTTTTCTTCAATACAATCCTAGCAATTAGCTCAAACATAAATTCATGGGAGCCAGGTTTGCAGAGAATGGCCTTCCCAACTATATCAGCTAATAAATTTTGTTGGGGAAGTGATTTATCTTAACCCCTAAATGAGTAGATTCTAAGAATGAAAAGTTGGTCTAAGTAAATATGCGTTGAATAGTATTCGACGCAACGTCGAAGTATAGTCGACGTTCCTCTCAGAAAGAGTCGAAGTAACTCTAAATAGAATTCGACGTAATCTATGTCGACGTAACTCTGACTTCTAGTCGACGCATCTAGTAAAGTCGACGTATCTTAATCGACGCACCTTCCATATTATTCTCTCAACGTCCAGCCAGTCTAAAATCGACGCTTCCGTCGAATAGTAATCGACGCACGTCGATTTCTATGTCAGATTCAAAACACGCCAGATCTCTTTCCTTCTTTCTGTAGATCTGATTCTTATGGAATTATATTATTCTTTTATAGCCGTTCTGAATCAGTCTTTCCTTCTAATTGATTCTTGGCTAAATTGATTAAGTGTATTATGGATATTATTTGAAATCAGAATAATCTCTTTCCTTCTATAGAAATATTGATTATGGAATCTTTTCTCTCTTACTATTTCTCTGACTGCTAATTGATTATTTTCCTATAGTATTCTTTGAATAAACAGTGCTATAAATAAGAGGGAAGTCGGCAGAAATGAAGAAGCAGTGATCCACTCCATCCATTTGAAATAGAGGAAAAGCTCCCAAGAGAAAAGAGAGAAAAATTGAGAAAAGTGATAGTGTGCTGAAGCCAACAACAAGCCTTCTTCTTCTTCTCCTTCTGAAGCCATACTGCTGCAATCTCTGATAGTTCTCATTGAAAGAGAAAAAGGCCTACAATCTCCTTCTCACTATAGAAGAGAGATTTCATTCACTATTTCTTGTGCTTCTAATCTTCTTGCTAGGAAGAAGATTCTTTCTTGTTTAAATTACTTCTTCTACTTCTTCTCCTTATCTTCATTTCATTTTTAAACTGTGTAAAAGAGTTTTTAGAATCTCTCTTCAAAAAATTCAGTTGTACTGGTTCTAAGAGTCTCCTTATCAAAAGACTCAGGCTGGTTCTAAGAGTCTCCTTATCAAAAGACAGTACAAGATAGCGAATTCCTACCAAGGGGGTAGAAGAGCGGACTACCCAAAGTTTGGGGAACCACTATATTTCTTTGTGTTGTGCTGTGATTTTCATTTTGCTATTTCTTTCTTTATTTACTTAATTCTTGTTAGTGTGTGTGGGAAGCTTAACTCTGAGATTATTACATATATATATATATATTTGGTAACTTTGCACAAAGCACTTTTAAATCTCTATTCACCCCCCCCCCCCTCTAGAGAATTCTAGTGAGGTTAACTGTGCACTTTCAATTGGTATCAGAGCCAGGTTGATCTAAAAAGGTTAACTCCTTGATCAAAAAGATCCTACCTCTTTTATATATATATATTTCTAAAAATTATTTTTCACATGGCACAAATCAAAGATTATGCTTCCACCAGACCTCCAATTTGCAACCTTGAAAAGTTTGCACTTTTGAAAACAAGAAATAGGATCTATATGAATTCTATTGATGAAGATTTGTTCAATGTTATTTTGACAGGTCCTCCTAAGCCCTATAGAAAGGACTCAAGTGGTAAAGTGACTCAAACACTTGTCCCAAGGGCTGAGTGGACAGTTGAAGAAAAGAAGGCAGGAACAAGTGATGCAAAAGCTGTAAACATTCTTGTCTCAACCCTCTCAGATGTAATCTTTCAAAAGGTTGTTGACTGTGAATCAGCCAAAGATATCTGGGAGGCTCTTACAAAGATAGTAGAAGGAAGTGCTGATGAAAGAAAAGATAGAAAGGCTCTATTGATCTCCCAATATGAGAACTTTCAAAAGAAGCATGAAGAAAGCATATCTGAGATGTATGACAGATTCAGTCTGATCATCAATCAATTAAGGAGCCTGGATAAAGAGATCTCTCTCACAGAGATCAATGACAAACTGTTAATGAGTCTCCCAAGTTCATGGGACTCAAGAATATGGGCAATAAGAGATACAAGAGGACAAAAGGAAATCTCAACAGATGCTCTCTTAGGAAAACTCAAATCCTATGAACAACTACTGAAAACCAGAGAAGAGAAGGAAAGAAGAGAAAACACTCCAACCTCTTCAAAAGATAGAAATATTGCATTAAAAGCAACAGAAGAAGAAACCTATGTGACTGAAGAAGAACTATTCAGCCTCCTGGCCAGAAGATTCAAGAAATGGGTCAGACCAGATGGGTCTAGAAGGAGAGAGTCAAAATCAAGGTATGATAAGACTCCTACCAAAGATATTGTTTGTTATTCCTGCAGGAAAACTGTACATATTGCTCCAGATTGTCCAGAAAATGCTGAGAAAAAGAAAGATCTGAAAAGGAAAGATCTCAAGAAGAAAGGGAAGAAAAAAGAAAGAGGCTTTATTGCAGAAGCTTGGAGTGAGACAGATTCTGAAGACAGCACTTCATCTAAAAGTGACAATGAAGAGTCTAAGCAAGAAGACCTATGCTTAATGGCTCTTGGAAGCACAGAAGAAGAATGTGTTGCTGATTCATGGAGTGAACAGGATCAGAAGGAAGCATCTCTTTAACAGCAAAAGCAAATAGCCTTATTCTCATAGAGGAATCTGAGGATAAGGATGAGGTAAACATTTTTGATGAAATAGATTTTCTAAGTGATGATTTTAAAAATGATTTTGAAAGACTCTGTCTAGATCAACTAAAAGCTAAACAAGAAATTAAGTATCTAAAAGAACAAATTAATATGAGAAAAATAGAGGATACATGTTCAAAAAATTATGAACTAAGGTGTAAAATCTATAAAACAGAAAAGGAAATTGATAGTGCTAAAACAGAAAAACAACTCCTTAAGAATAAGGTATCCCAGGCAAAAGCTTTTGAAGAATCTATAAAAGTCAGAAGCCAAACACTTAAAGAAATCACTGAAAAACAAATAATTAGACATAAGAATCTGGGGTTAGGAGCTGATCCTTCAACTAGTTCAATACCATCTACCAAACCTGCTTGGATGAGCCCTATTAAATTCACTAAACCCATCAAATCAATAAATTCAGAAGAAGACTCTCAAACTACCTCTGAGAAAGCAACTATGCCAAAAGAAACAAGTTATAAAGAAACAAAACTCCAATCAGAAAAAGGGAAAAATAAAATCTGTGAAGACACAATTGCGTCGACTTTATATCGATGCATGAATGATAGTACGTCGAATTATACTCAACGCAATCTCTCAGATGCTTCGACCTCAAATCAACGCATGAATAAAAGTACGTCGACTTACAATCGACGTAACTATTTCCATGCATCGATCTCAGATCAACTCAATCTAGAGAAAGCGCCGAATATAAATCGACGCAACTCTCAACATACGTCGAATAGTTATCGACGCATAATACCTCAGAGCAACTTAAAAACAGGACCTAGCCATACTTCAAAAACTTTCTATCTTAACCCCCATTCAGGACCCATTCATCCTGATCAAAATCAAAACTTTTATCCTAATCAATATTTCTATCTTAATCAAAGCTTTTATCCTAATCAAAATTTTTATCCTAATCAACACTTCTATCCCTCTCAAAACTCAAATCTAAAGACAATTAGGTGTTATATCTGCAATAAAATTGGCCACACTGCCAAACAGTGTTGGCATAATCAATCAAATTGTTCATAAAATTAGTCCTAGGGTAACTTAGAAAACTTTAGGATTAGGAAGAAAGAATCCCATAAGAAAAACCTGGAATCTTCAGACAAAGTAAAAGTCACGTCGATTTCTTAAATCGACGCATACGTCGATAGGAAACCCTATCTTCTCAACTCAAACTATATCGATGCTTACGTCGAATTCCACTCGACGTATCGTCGACTTCATGAAAAAGAACGGCAACACTAAAATTTTTCCGGTCCATCTACTAAAGTACCGAATAAGCCTCGAATTGTGTCTCATTTCGACGTTTCTCCTGACTTAAATAAACTCTTCCGTTAGAAATCTGCAAGCTCACTGCATCCTTCATCCTCTTTCCTCCTCAGTCCAGCCATTTCTTCCTCTCTCTCACTAACCTAAAATGGCTCCTAAGATCAACTCTGGTTTCGACATTGATCTTGAATCCTTCCAAGCTGCCGCCGAAAACTATAAGAGCATCATAGCTCTTTTCACTGAAGCCGGCCTAGATAAACTCATCTCCACAAGATGCAAACTCCTAGAAACTGAACTCACAGAGTTAATGAATCATGTTCAGATATCTGAGCAAGGAGAAATCATGGGAACAATCTATGAGACACCTGTCTCAATCTCTGCAGAACACCTTAGGAACACTTTTGATCTCCCATCAGGTACATACCAACACTATCTTTGTTCAAATCAAAAAGGGGAAAGCAAATTATTCCCTAGAGAGTAACTAAATTAATCTCCTTCATCATTCCCTTATCAGGTGATGAACCTGTGGAACTCACCCCTGATGAAATCAAAAGTCTATTAATCACCATGAAGTTCTCCAAAGATAGACCAATCCATCTGAAGAAAATAGATTTTTCTGATGAGTATAGGCTACTGGCAGACATAGTAGGAAAAGTACTACTATGTAAGATCTCTGCCCATGATGCAGTGCCCAAGCAACAACTGAACATCATGGGGGCACTTGTACTGAAGAAGAAAGTAGACTGGGCCAGCTGCTTACTCAAAATGATAAGGTATAAATATTCTCACAAAGAAAATGCTTACATGAGAATTATGAGTCAGGTACTTTTCCACTCCTTCCCTGACCTATGCAGGTCAAAAGGAATTCCCATCCCTCCTAGCAAAAGGATGTCCATTGCTCTCTTCTCAAAATGGACCAGGCAAATCCCCAAGCCTGGTGCCATTCCTGAAAGGACTCCATCTCCTCCTAACTCTCCTTCTCATCCATCTTCACCTCCTCCTCCTCCTCATACAGACATCTCTTTTGTACCACCATCATCCACACTTTCACAAATACCAACTCAATCACCTGCTCAACCCTCCTCTATTCTTCCACCTCCTCCATCAAATACACCTCATCAAAATGATACAGTCCCCTCTCCACCTTCATCACATACACCTCCACCATTATCTCCTCCTCCTCCATTGTCTCCTCCTCCTCCAACACAACATGAACCATCTCCATCCACTGAAATCCTCATCACCCAATGTATCCAGTCAGCAGCCCAAAAATTTTAGGACATGCTGGATGGACACTGCTCTCAAATTCACTCCTCCATCATGCACATGCAAACCCAAATAGATGGGGTCAATGCCTCTGTGCAAAGCTTGAAGACCTCTATCTCTTCCTCTAAAGTGACCTAGTCTTTCTTAACCTCCTTGGCTAAGAAGGTCAAGAAGGGGGAGAAATTAGATGAAGAGCAGTCCTCAAGTCACAAATCTCTCTCACAAAAGCCCCTTCCTACTTCAAAAACTGATCTACTCAAGACCATTGGAAATGAAGTTGTACCTGAGCTACATACTGAAGAACAGATAACAGGTATACTCACTATATCAAGAGAAGCTGCCCAACAATTAGTTCTCCTTCAAGGGGAGGCTAGCAGAGCAGAGAAAGAAGTTGAAAAGGAAACTGATGCTGAAGAAGCTATAGGAGAGAAAGAAAAAGAAGCTGAAGCTCAGGGGGAGCCAAATACTGAAGCTGGAGCTGAGAAAGAAACTGAAAAGGTAAATGTAGAAGAAAAGGAAGTTCCATTTCAGGGGGAGCAAACTGCTGTGACTCAGGGGGAGCTGAGTGAACCACCTGTTACTGAGAAGGAGCAACACACTTCTCTAAAAACTTTAGTATTCACTAGGAAAAGAAAACTCCTCCTACCCCTCCTGAGTGATGTGTTGAACAAAATACTCTATATTTTTCATCCATGCTTAAAATACTATTTATGAAGTCTGTGTATATGATTCTACTTTCTTCTGATTACTTAACACATTTCTTTTCTATATAAATGCCTTGCTGTGGCTGGTACAATTTCTCTCTGAAAAGGGTTAAGACAAATAGGGGGAGATTGTTGGGGAAGTGATTTATCTTAACCCCTAAATAAGTAGATTCTAAGAATGAAAAGTTGGTCTAAGTAAATATGCGTCGAATAGCATTCGACGCAACGTCGAAGTATAGTCGACGTTCCTCTCAAAAAGAGTGGAAGTAACTCTAAACAGAATTCGACGTAATCTATGTCAACGTAACTCTAACTTCTAGTCGACGCATCTAGTAAAGTCGACGTATCTTAATCGACGCACCTTTCATATTATTCTCTCGACGTCCATCCAGTCTGAAATCGATGCTTCTATCAAAGTAATCGACGCACGTCGATTTCTATGTCAGATTCAAAACACGCCAGATCTCTTTCCTTCTTTCTGTAGATCTGATTCTTATGGAATTATATTATTCTTTTATAGCCGTTCTGAATCAGTATTTCCTTCTAATTGATTCTTGGATAAATTGATTAAGTGTATTATGGATATTATTTGAAATCAGAATAATCGCTTTCCTTCTATAGAAATATTGATTATGGAATCTTTTCTCTCTTACTATTTCTCTAACTGCTAATTGATTATTTTCCTATAGTGTTCTTTGAATAAATAGTGCTATAAATAAGAGGGAAGTCGGCAGAAATGAAGAAGCAGTGATCCACTCCATCCATTTGAAATAGAGGAAAAGCTCCCAAGAGAAAAGAGAGAAAATTTGAGAAAAGTGATAGTGTGCTGAAGCCAACAACAAGCCTTCTTCTTCTCCTTCTGAAGCCATACTGCTGCAATCTCTGATAGTTCTCATTGAAAGAGAAAAAGGCCTACAATCTCCTTCTCACTGTAGAAGAGAGATTTCATTCACTATTTCTTGTGCTTTTAATCTTCTTGCTAGGAAGAAGATTCTTTCTTGTTTAAATTACTTCTTCTACTTCTTCTCCTTATCTTCATTTCATTTTTAAACTGTGTAAAAGAGTTTTTAGAATCTCTCTTCAAAAAATTCAGTTGTACTGGTTCTAAGAGTCTCCTTATCAAAAGACTCAGGCTAGTTCTAAGAGTCTCCTTATCAAAAGACTCAGTACAAGATAGTGAATTCCTACCAAGGGGGTAGAAGAGTGGACTACCCAAAGTTTGGGGAACCACTATATTTCTTTGTGTTGTGCT
Source organism: Dactylorhiza incarnata (assembly GCA_033032865.1). Lineage (NCBI taxonomy): Eukaryota > Viridiplantae > Streptophyta > Magnoliopsida > Asparagales > Orchidaceae > Dactylorhiza > Dactylorhiza incarnata. The sequence goes on along the minus strand of JAWHQI010000012.1, from coordinate 14,339,109 downwards.
GTGATTTTCATTTTGCTATTTCTTTCTTTATTTACTTAATTCTTGTTAGTGTGTGTGGGAAGCTTAACTCTGAGATTATTACACATATATATATATATTTGGTAACTTTGCACAAAGCACTTTTAAATCTCTATTCACCCCCCTCTAGAGAATTCTTATGAGGTTAACTGTGCACTTTCAAATTTCATCTTCAATTGAAATATTTCCTTTTAGAGAGCCAATTTTGGCATCAATATACTCACACCACTTCAGTGTTTTGACTCTGTCTTTTTCAGAAACATCATCTTCTTCATCATGGCTTGTTGATGGCAACTTCAGTGCTTTCTCCAATTTTCTAAGGGTAATTTTGATCTTGTCACTACCAATCCCTCATTAAGTTTATTACACAATATTTCATAGGTTTCATATAGCTCATCATATGAAGGAGGGATTACATCAGTGTCTCTTTGAACATTGGATTCGCTGTCGAATCCATTATTGTGCTTACCCATGAGACACAGATTTGCCTCATCCTCACTGTTTGAACCGGAAGTGCTTGACTCGTCTGAACGGGCATCGTCCCATGTTGACGCTTTTAGCACTTTCCTTCTTCCTATGTCCTGGTTTCGTTTCTCTTTTTCTTCCTTTTGAAGCTTTGGGCATTCCCTTTTCATGTGCCCAGATCTGTGGCAATGGAAGCATTCCAGAGCAGACTTTTCTTCATCGCTCTCTATCCCTTTTGACGATTTGTCCCAGCTCCTCTTCTCTTGCGCACCTTTCTTCAGAAATTTCTTGAACTAACCTTGCCTCTTGGGATTTTTCATGAATCTTCTAAATTCCCATACATATAAGCTCTCTTCATCATTAGACTCTTCCACTTCCTCCTTTCCCTTGTCCGCCTTGAGAGCAAGAGCTTTCTTCTTTGGCTCCCTTGGATATTCCTCGCTTTGGATTTTCAGCTCCAACTCATGGGTTTTTAGATTCCCAATGAGGATTTCAATTTCCAAGGTGTTGTTTTTGTTGTGAGATTCAGCAATGGCAGTCACCTTTGGGTTGAACCGTGGACGAAGAGATCGCAGAATTTTTTGCACCAAGTCCCCATTGGAAAAAGACTTTCCAAGTGATCGAGAGGCATTCACAATCTTCGTGAAGCGAGTGTACATGATTTCCACCTCCTCAACGATCTCCATCCAGAACTGTTCGAATTCAGATTTTAGTCGGAACAGCTTCGACACTTTCACCTGCGATGTACCTTCATGCATTAGTTCAAGCAATCACCAAATATCATATGTTGTTTCACAATTGTATATTCTATTGAATTCAGTTTTATCTAACGCACAAAAGAGAGAGTTCATTGCTTTCACATTATTGGTGCAGTTCAATTTATCTGCATCATCCCATTTATCGTGAGGTTTGTCCAGCATTTGTTCGCCTACGGTGACAGTGGGCGCAGTGTATTTCATCTCGACCATGGCCCATATGTCCATGTTTTGTGTCATCAGGAAAATTTTCATTCGAGTTCTCCAGTGACTATAGTCACTCCCCATAAATAGTGGAGGTCTGCTCACACCTTGACCTTCATGGAAGTAACCCTTTTACTTCAGGATCATAATCCCTTTTTGAAGTAGCCTCCCTCTGATACCACTTGTTGGATCGGGTGACCAACCTTAGAGGGGGGTGAATAAAGTTTTTAAATAATTCTTGGAGTTTTAAATAAAATACTGCAGGAATGCGCGCACTGGAGCTAGCACTGGGCGGTAACTCTACCGCACGACGTTAGCTCTGGAAATAACACCCATACTGCAAGATAATGTTTCGGGAATAGCACTGCACCAGTCAATATTTCACCTAGAAAAGAACACAGCAGATTATAATATAAAATAATCAAACATCATATCATTGCATTAAAACATTGTTTATACAAATACACCTAGATTTCCATGACGCCGAAGATTGGAGGCGACGAATATTAAATCTTTGGTTTTCTATACCGACCCTAATCCAAGGACCGGTTGACTCTCTACCTTTCCTCCCAGGAAAAGTTTTTGAGCCGACTCTTCACCTTTCTCCCAGAAAGGGTCTTAGAGCCCACGAGATCTCCCAGATCTCGACGCCCTCCCAGGACGATTTCCCACTAAATCCTCCCCAGATTACGATGACCTCACCGATCGATTTCCATGGATTCCAAACCAAATTCTGACGTCCACACTGCACGATTTCACACACACAAAATGTAAAACAATAAAAGAGAAAAAGTAGATGAGATGAGAAGAAGAGGTGCTCCCTCAAGGTATATCTCCAGTTGCGGTGAGCGAACGATGCTTTTGATCTTCGTTTAGTATGCGCACGTTGATGCTCTGATTCACATTCTTAATCCGCACTCCGATGAACTTCTTCATTATTGCATGAGGGAAAGTTTTCTTCGCTTCCGATAGTGGCTCCTTGGTACAGAAACGGCGAAACAACTGACTTCTTCTTTTAGGTTTCGGCAGGCACGCATTGGGAAAAGAAAAGAACGCTTATATACTAATTCTTTAAGTTACCGCCGACGGTAGTGTTACCGCGTGGCGGTAGTATCTTTACGCGCTTTTGCCAGCTGTCCAGCACCAAATCAGGAAGGTGCCCGAAAACATTCTCTTGCCGTCATTGGATAGCACGATGCGGTAGTCTTATCGCTTTGCGGTAGTATTCACGTCGAATCCTTCTCGATGACATCAAATTATCAAGTCGACATAATCTTCCCGCCGATATAGTTACCACGCGGAGGTAGGATAGCGTGCAGCGGTAGTCTTCTCGATGAATCCGTCGAGACAATAAGTCTTCTCGACGGCACCGTTGAGACGATATGACATTCGTCTCGACACAATGATTAGCGACCGTGGTAGGTTATCGTGCGGCGATAGTCTTCTTGATGAATCCATCGAGACAATAATTCTTCTCGACGACACTGTTGAGATGATATGACATTCGTCTCAACGCAATGGTTAGCGACCGCGGTAGGTTATCGCGTGGCGATAGTCTTCTCGACGATATCATCTCGACGCACAAGTCTTCACGTCGATATTTGCCTTCGCATCGATAGCAAGTCCCGTTGATATGCTAGCGCCGGCAGTAGGACTAGCACCTGGCGGTAGGTTAGAAAGAGTTGAATTATCGGCATCTTCACACCTGTAAACCTGCACACTATACCCAAGACATGTATGATCAAATACAGTATGGAATTTGATATTGTCAAACTAAGGAGATGCATAACGCATATTTCAACAATATCAAGGATCTATTCCAATATCTGGAATGGCATAAGCCTGCATAACCATAATACATAATGGCTTATCAAATAGAATAGGTACTTAGCATTGAGTGTGATGCATCTTCAAATCTAGGGAACATTGAAGGGCAATATTCCCAACAAGTTCCAACCCTTCTTGAGTAAGGAGGTGAACAAGGAATTTCCCTTTGCTCGCTCCGAAAACACATTTCATAGGATTTAATCTCATGTTGAAGGTTCGGAGGGTTATGAACGTGAAAACTGTATCCATCATTTTTTGATGCATCGCTCCGGCATTCTTCAGCCCGAAAGACATTACATGATAGAAAAAACATCTGTTATTCATGATAAAAGAGGTGTGAGGGATGTCGGGCTTATGCATTCTAATTTGGTGATAGCCGTAGAATGCATCTAAGAAGCTCATGCATGAATACCCTACCGCAGAATCAACTAAAGAATCTATCCGAGACAAAGGGTAGCAATTTTAGGGCATGCTTTATTGAGCTTAGTAAAATCTACACCCATTCTCCATTTCCCACCAGCTTTCTTAATCATTACAACATTTGATACCCAATCAGGGTATTGAATTTCTCGAATGAATTTGGCTTTGAGAAGCTTTTCCACCTCCTCTCTGATGGGCTGTGCTAGAGTCACCACCACTGCTCTCTTATTTAGCTTGATTGGAATGAAGTTTGGGTCGATGTTGAGGTGGTGGCAAGCGACATCATGATCAATTCCTGGCATGTCGTCTGCTGACCAAGCAAAGACATCCATGTTTTTAGGAGGTAAGAGATAAGCTGACCCTTCTCTTCTTCAGACAGCTCGGCATTGATAGAGACCTTCTTGCTTCTATCTTCTTCATTAATTAAAATAGCTTGAGTCATCTGGGCAGGTTCCATCCAAGCTCCATCTCTAGCATCTTTCTCTGTTGATTCTTCCTTAGATTCAGCATGTTCAGTACATTGATGTGTTGGAGAGGTCTCAACTATCTTTGGAGGAGAATATTCGGTCATATTGACCATCTTTACATAGCATTCTCGATCCTTCTTGGGGTCACTCTTGATTCGATATTGCTTTCTGTTGAGAGCAAACTTGACAGCTAGGTGGAAACTAGAGACTACTTCTTGATATTCATTAAGGATCGACCTTCCGAAGATAGCGTTGTAGCTACTTGGAACTTTAACGACTATGAAATGAACCAGCTTTGTGATTCCACCGAGTGTCACTAAGAGTGTGACACTTGCTTCTACCTACTTCTTCTCTCCAGAAAAGCCATAGAGTGGTCATTCAGTGGAAAAGAGAGTCTTTCCCGTCTTTAGAGCCTCATGCGCTGGCTTGAAGAGGAGGTTTACTGAACTTCTGGTGTCGAACAGAATTCTTTCCACCGTATAGTTCTCGATCGCCGCCTTAATGACAACATTATTAAAATGATTGGCAGTTGGAGGAAGATCATCTTGCTTGAAGGTGACCATCCACCTAACAGGAGCAAAAGAGGAGGTCGCAGCGACCTCTGATCGGTAGACTCTTGAAAGACTAGCTTTCCTGGAAGATTTGAGTCCTGCTCCTCCATGAATGAAGAAGAGGTAGCCCAAGGCACCCTCATCATTAGCCTATATGCATTAATTTGATATTCGACGTTGCCAAAGAAGCCAATATAATCTACCTCTTCGCACTCCCATCGACTTTCTGCTACTTCTTTGCTCTTAGAGGTTGAAGCCTTTGCAGAATCGTCTTTTAGGACTAGGTCCTGCAACTTTCCTTCTTGTAGAAGCTTCTCCACCAGCATATGGAGAGCTCAACAATTTTTTGTTAAGTTTCCACTCTCCCTATGATGTTCACAGTAAATGGTGAGGTTCCTGGCTTTTGGATCAGATTGCAGAGGGGCAGGCCTTTTGTAGAAAGGCTACTTTTGGAGAACTTGAACGACCTCGCTCATTGACAAGGTGAGCTCGGTGAAGGATTCTTGATAATCATTAAAAGAAGGTTTCTGACAAAGATGGGAGAGGTGGTTGACAAAATTGGATCTGGTTGATTGGTGCTGATTGGAGAGCTGGAGCGACTGGGGTGGGCAACAGAGGTCCTTTTTTTTTTGAACTGTTGATGCCCTTGGTATGAACGGTGTTGTCGGAAATTCCTTCCCCTTTGAGCAGGAGATTGGTGATAGTTTGCTTAGGATGTAGTCTTAGTCACCTAGAGGGGGGGGGGGGGGGGGTGAATAGGTTTCTTTTTCTTTAGGCTATAAACTAGCTATTTTCTGATTTTATGTTAGTTAATATCAAGCATCCAGAAAACACACAAAGATTTATAGAGGTTCGTCAAGACAGTGTGCCTTGAGTAGTCCTCGTTCCCCCCTTCACCTTTCTAACAATGAGATAGATAAGGCCAACACCTCTAAACTCAGCTCCAAGAGCTTACAATACAGATCCCTCAGGATCTCTCAGGTTTTCACAAACCCTACCTCAGGCTCAACAGTCCTACCTCGGGCTCAACAGCCCTACCTCAGGCTCAGCAGCCCTACCTCAGGCTCAACAACCCTACCTCAGATCACACACTGATCATACTCTCAAGCTGACCTCTCAACTCTACTTCTCAGGCTAGACATCCCTACTTCCTCAGGCAAAGATGCCCTACCACTCAGAACTGTTAAATTCCTACAGTAATAATAATGTATGATTACAAAAGAAGATAGAATAAACTTAATCTTCTATTGCAGAACAACTGTCGTGGTAGTCTTGAATCTGGGATGAGTCCAATGGCCTCAACATTGATTCTTCTAATCCTTTTCTTCAGAGAAAGAGTGAGGATCAACTTTCTCTACCTTGAGTTGATCAAGAGTAGCAATCTATTCTCTCCTTGCAGCTTCAGGAAATAAGAAGTGAAAGCTTTCTTGGCTGCCATCAATGGAACAGTAATTTTGTTCTTCTTTTGTGTGCTGGAGAGTTGGAGAGAGTGAGGATCTGAGATATCATGGATGAGATTAGAGTACCACATCTCGCTTTTCTGCATCTTGTGCCAAAAGCAAAACCCGTCAGTCCTTTTGAATCTGTCTCAATGGTTGGGCTGAGATAGCAACCAGTCTCAGCGGCTTCTTCTGTCCGGTCCCAGTGGATCCGCTGAGATAGACAGTTGTCTCAGCGGTTTTCTTATATCTGTAGCTCAGCTGGCCTAGACATCTTCTCAGCGGCCCTTGGCCTTGTCTCAGTGGTTCAGCTGAGATTGAGAGCTTGTCTCAGTAGTTTTGACAGCAAACCTACTGAACTTACTTCACACCTTGGTATGACCTAACCCTGCATGGTCATGAGATAAAATGGGGTTTATCAAATACAACTTATACTTAGCATTGAGTGTGAACCTTCTTCAAATTATGGGAACATTGAGGGTTATATTCCCAACAATCTCCCCATATTTGAAGAAGGCAGAACACCATCAAATGCTAAAGTACATAACCCATAAATTCTTGACATGTAGCTTCACTACAAAGAGTTCATCATATCATGCTCATTGCATCAGAAATATTATAACATACAAAGTTTATGAAATTCATATTACCATAGAGTTTAATCAATCCAACAGTATGATTTGATAAACATGACAATGCAACTCAGATAAATTTAACCAACAATAACATGGTAAGATTTAGCTAAAGCTCAGATTAGCTTAAGACATAATGTGATTACTTCAACAATCCATTCATTAGCAATTCAGATAGGGTAATGAATCATAGTTTAATTTGCATTCACATATTCATAAAACATTTCAGACAAATTATAGTTCAATTTACATCCAGCCATTCATAAGACATTTATACATTCATTTAGAGTTTTCTTTTCTTAGAGGAAAAGCACTCAGGAATGTCAGCATCTGCTTCTTTTCCTTTAGCTGAGTCCAGTTGGTCTGCTGCAGCATCCCTGTCTTCAGCAACCACTTCTTCTTGTACTGGAAGCTCCTTATCTTCAGCAGCTACAGCCATGTCTTCAGGGAGATTTGTGGTTGTCTTTATCAGCATTTGCAGCTTCAATCTCAGCTATTTTCCTTTGTTCTCTTGCCTTTGGAAATACAGATGTGGCTTTGGGATGTATCTAGAAGGCATTCTTTTTGGGTTATCTTTTCTTACTAGATTAACTTTGAATACTCTTTCTCATTTTGTATTTCTCTTTAAATGCTTTATTCATTCTTCAGATGGATAGATCTTATCAATGTCTTTTCCAATTTGACCATGGATTAGCCAGGCATTTATTATTATTTCTGTGGAGTCATCACTCCAATACTCATGATCAGGGTCTCTATTTTGCACATCCCTTTGTCTGGCCATGTATTCTTCAGTCACCAATACATGTTCTCTTTCTCTCCTCTTTTTCAATTTCTCATTCTAGGCAATTGCTTCTTGATGTGGGAAATCCCAATCTTCTGCCCTATTGACATCTAAGAGAGGAAGATTAAGTGCAATCCTTGTACCTTGTAGAACCTTAAGGGTTAGGTCAGAATTTATGATTGCATTTGTATCCTCCCCCTTTCTGGCTTCTTCAAACACATGTTGATGAAGGTCTTGCTTAGCTGATGTTATAGTGCCAAATAGGGTTTGGAAAACATCACTACAACAAATTACACTTTTAGTAAGGACTAAAAACGTTACAAAAGGTAACTAATATTGTTACGCAAAGTTTTTGTAACGAAATTTACTTTATGTGACTACCGTTACCTAAGGCTCGACGCTAGAAGTTCTTGTAACGAAATTTTGTTTGTCGTTACAAATTATTTATTTGTGACAAACATTACTTCCTCACAATAAGATGAGTTGTAGTAAGGAATATTTCGTTACAAATGTTTGACTTTTTCCCCACTAAAGAAATTATATTTATATATCAAATATATGAATATTTCGTTACAAATGTTTGATTTCGTTACAATTGTTATAACATAACAATAATTATTTTGTTACAATTGTTATATACCTTCCTTACCCAAAAAATTCATTTATATTATTAAATTGTCAATTCCTAATTTAGATGGGTAGGCATGATTTTATTATAAATATGAAATATTATTTAAAGTATAATATAGTTTTATATTATGTAATAATATTTTATATTCATTAATAATTTGTAATTAAAATATTTAATAATAGAAATCATTATAGGTTTTAAAAACTAATATACATTTCATATTTAAAATTTCAATAAAGTACGGGAAGGAAAAAATATGCCAAATTAATAAAAAGGAAACACATTACAAATATTAAATTTGAAATACTTGCAGTAGCTATATAGATAGAGTACAAGTTAAGTGTCATCTCATCTATAACAAAATAATATTACATAACAACAATAAGTTCAAGATGTTTTACAAAACACATCAAATTCTACGCTTTCTGACTAATGCATCTTCTTCCATCACTTTTCGCTCCAAGCTCCAACTCCCTAGAAATAAAAGAGAGCAATTATTAAAGGAGGCAGCAACACTTTAAAGGGGGCAAAAAGATAATATAAAGAGGATTCATGGGTGTGATGTGATCTAGTACATTAGCAGTTTTAATAAGAAATTGAAAAACACCGCTCACTGTAGTATAATATATTAGCATTTTATGATCTAGCACAACACACTCACTGCAGTACAATACACTCACTACACAACACAACTCACTGCTCAACACTCACTGCACAACACTACTCACTGCACAACACACTCACTGCACAACACAGCCCACCACTCAGTCACTGCACACCACACTCTCTGCCCAACACAGTCACTACACAACATAACACTCATTGCACTGCAAATCGTTACACAATCACTGCACACTTACTACTCATTGCACAACATAACACTGCACAACACATCTACTACTCACTACACAACACAGCGAACTACTCACTCACAGCACAGCACACTCATTACAAAACGCTACACATTGGCAGCTGCAGCAATGAATGCAGCAAACTGGCACCTACAGCAATGCAGCAAATTGGCAGCTGCAGTTTGATGCAGCAAACTGCTTGCTGCCAGTTTGCTGTAGTTGCGGCAAACTGCAGCTACAAGGGACACACTACACTACTCACTCCCAACACAATACACTCTGCACAAAACACTCACCGCACAAAAAATAACATGCACTTCACAACACTGCACTCAACGCAGCTGCACACACATCCCTCACAGTTGTATACACAACACAACTACACACAGAACACTCAGCACAACTGCAGTATACTACTGAAATTCTAGATTCTACATAAGTTCAACCAAATCAGAGAACTGAATAACTCCTCTTAATGCATTACAGACTGAAATCCTAAGTGATGTTCCACATTCCCATTTTTTTGCATGTTCTAGTGCAATCCTAAGCAAACTCGCAGCAAACCTGCTGCTGTAGTTTGTTGCAGCTGCAGCAAACCCGCTGCTGCAGTTTGCTGCAGCTGAAGCATACCCGCTGCTGTAGTTTGCTGCAGCTGAAGCATACCCGCAGCTGCAGTTTGCTGCAGCTGCAGCAAACCCGCAACAAACCTGCTGCTGTAGTTTGTTGCAGCTGCAGAAAACCCGCTGCTGCAGTTTGGTACAGGTGAAGCATACCCGCAGCTGCAGTTTGCTGCAGCTGCAGCAAACCCGCAGCAGCAATTTTATTTATAAAAAAGACATGGATTGGAACTATAAGGAAAGACATGATGTACTTAGGCATTAATGACTATAAGAAACCATCAAACATAAACCAATGACTAGACCAAAATGAATTCAAATGCACCAAAAATAATAATAGAAGAAGAGATGAGGAGGCAAAGGAAGAAAGAGCTCACAGAGGTGGGTTTTTCAACCAAATAACACCAAAAAGTCATCGAAGTTGGCCATATTTTTCCAAAATAGCAGTCAACATCTCCTTCAACTCATTCTGTCCTTCTTTTAAATCCTCTATTTTCGTATTGTGAGTTTGAATCAACGCTTCCTGCCTTTCAATAAGCTTTGTCTGGGATGCAATATGAGAGGTGGCATTGCGCAAATCTTCTTCTGCCGAATTTAACTTCTCTATCAATTGAGTGGACTCGTTAATTATTTTCTTCCTTTGTTTGGTAGGAACGACCCCATAGCCTAATCCTTTGTCATAACCAGACTTAGTTCCAAGTGCTTTTTTTATAATTTCTCTCTCGGACATTAAGCTTTCATCGTCAGATTCAAGTGTTGATGCTCTCAGCCTTTCCATTTCAAGCTGTAAAATAATGTTACAATAGAAACATAAGTTATATATCACTGACAAACATCAATTCTCTCTACTAGTTTAAATTCTGACTTACATATGCTGCTTTAGCTTTCTCACTAATAAACACACCATTCTTCTTATGAGTGTTAGCAAAGTTCTCAACAGGACTTTGATTAACCTACATATGAACATAATATTAGAGAATATGAGGTAATAATCAAAATTCACTAATAATATCATTACATTACCATTTCCAATAGTCGTGAATGATAGGATTTGGAACCTGACGTATGAGTAAACGGCATTTGTGACCTATTACCAGCGTTTGTTTTGGACCTTTTCTGTTATTATTCAAATTCACATATGAGTGCATGTACCGAAGCTTTTACTAATCATATATATATATATATATTAAACAGGGTTTTGTTAATTACTAAAATTCACCTTAAAACTCTCACTGTCGAAGTAATCGCACAAGGCACACTACTTCTCGAGTGAGATCCAATCAAATGGGCTACAAACTCTTGGATTCTTTCCCAATGCAACATATTGTTTATAAATTGCAGATAATCTCCCTCTCCAATGCGTATAACTACGCTGAAACATCTCATCCATATAGCCTTTTACTAATTGATCTGTAGACCATCCTTTTATATCAAACCATTGCTACAAAGGAACAACATATATATTTAGTTATTCCAACCAAATTGAAAAAAAAATGTCATATACAAATTTACTTACATCTAATCCAGCATATACAGGAAGTATACGTTCATTTTCAATTTCACTGCAGGGGGCCAAGAAATCCAATCCTGGACTATGTCTAATAACAACGCCTATCCCATTTGCTAGGTGATTTACAAAACGACGTGGTTTCTTGAAGCCTTCGGGGAACTCAATCTCAAGCAATTTCTTATCCTAAAAAATGTATGTTATCATATAGTGTGATAATATGTAACTTTCAAGATAAATAAAACATACATTTTCTTCAATAGCTTTCTCGATAGATTTTCCTGTGCTCGCCCCACGACCTCTTTTTTTACTAGAGCTTGCATCTGCAAAATTAAACAAATTTAATAAATATATGGTTCTAGTAAATAATAAACATCGGTATGAAATATAATTAAGGAATGTTTACCAGTATTATCAGATATCTGTGGTGGACTTCCATCATCAAATTCACTAGCCACAGCATCATCATGAAGATGATGTGATCCAAGAGATGATGGTTGTGCACTAGATAAAGGTGTGGTTGGTAGACTAGACGATAGTGGTAGACTAGACGATGGTGGTAGAGTAGACGATGGTGGTAGACTAGACGATGGTGGTATACTAGACGATGGTGGTAGAGTAGACGATGGTGGTAGAGTAGACGATGGTGGTAGAGTAGACATTTCAACAACAACATCATTTGTTGGTTCATCATTAACAAACAACGCTTTACTCCTTGTTACAGGTCGACGTAGAATGGCATTCTTCGGAGGCATTTTTCTGCAAAGTAAATAAGATACAAACGTTAAATAAGATACAAATGTTAAATATCACATTAGAATAATATTCAATCACAAATATGAAAAGTAAGAATTAGACTAGAGTTTCATCAAAATAGATAAGAAATAAACTTGACCCACCATGGCTCATCTTCATCACAATATTGCACAAGTGTTTCATCATCTTCATTTGTAGACTCATCTTCGTCAACGTTATCATTACTATGTTCCCTCTCGTCGCGGATTTTAGTTAGATCTTTCACATTTATAATATCAGGTTCTATATCTTCTCTTGCTAGAAATTGCAAGTTATGATCCTCAATAGCATATATCAATTCATTATTAGAAGACTCATGTTGTTGAAAAGCCTCTTGAACCATAGACTCACCTATGCTATCATTCATTTCCTCCATTTCTAGGTCATCTTGTTCCTTAATATCCCAAAGGTGTCTATGACATACAAGCTGTGCAATTTTCCAATGCTCACCTAGTTTTGTGTTATCGACATAGAACACTTGTTGCACTTGGTTTGGAAAAACGAACAGATCATCACTATACCAACGAGATCTTATATCAATGCTCACAAAATATTTATCTTTTTGCATAGTCTTTTTCCCACCAGTGTTAAACCATTCACACCAAAATAATACTACTTTATTTCCATGAAGATAGGTCAATTCAACTACTCTTGTCAATACTCCATAAAACTCAAGCATTTCATTTTGATGTTCCCCCTCAACAAGTAAACCACTATTTTGTGTGGTTCGACGATCATCTCGATCTTTTATATGAAATCGTACTCCATTAACAATACAACCAGAGTAGAATTTTGTTAAGTATGACTGTGGACCATTTGCCAATGCCCATAACTCTTTAGAAATGCCTCTAGGCTGTTCGTGATGCAATCTATTTATCTATACATGATAAACAAAAAGTTGATTGGTTAAGTGAAATTTTAAATTAACAGTATAGGAGAATAATTTCGTTATTGGACCTTACATGAGCTTGAAACCAAGAATGAAACTGTTCTTCGTGAGTTTGGTCAATGTTCCTATCATTTGCCTTTTTTAGCTCCTTCATGTGCATTCTATAAAAGACAATAAGTAACTTAAATTTTGATATAAAGTAAGAATAATGATAATGGTTTAATATCAATCTACTAGCTCCTACATGTTTCGAACCTTTTAAAAGCATCCACTTCGTTACAATTATTTAATATGAATTTATGAGTTGCATCTAGATCTTTTTCTGAAAGTGCATGGCAACGGCGGATAGGTCCAAAGGGCCTCACTTTTAATGCAAACACAGACAATTCACACTCTTGTTGATCTTCTGCTCCATCATCATTTCTTTTATCTTTGTTAAACCTTGTTTCTATTTCATTTAGATACATTGACATAAATGTCAATGACTCTTTTACAATATATCCTTCCGCTATTGAACCCTCTGGATGAGCTTTATTACGTACATAGCCTTTAAGTGATTTTAGAAACCTGAAAAGACACTCAATAATAAGAACAACATATTTTTGGTTTATGCTATGTATGAAGATGATGTAAGAATGCATAAATAAATTTACCTTTCAATAGGGTACATCCAACGTGAATGAACTGGGCCAGCAATCTTTGCCTCCTTTGGAAGGTGAATAGCCAAGTGAACCATTACATCAAAAAAAGTTGGAGGAAATATTTTCTCCAATTTGCACAAAATAATTGGAATATTACTTTCCAATTTCTCGATATGCTCTACCTTTAGTGTTTTCGAGCATAAAATTTTAAAGAAATCCCCTAGCTCGTATAGTGCCTCAATGACATCTGGGCGTAGAAACCCACGAATACCAATAGGAATTAATCGTTGTAATAGAACATGGCAATCATGAGATTTAAGGCCATAAATCTTTCCATCTTTTACGCATCTCGAAATATTTGAAGCATAGCCATCCGGAAACTTGACATGTTTTAAAAAATTGCAAAATCTTTTTTTTTCATCCGAAGATAAATTGTAGCATGCTTGAGGTTTTATTATAGTACTTCCACTTCTAATCAAGTGCAACTCCTTCCTAATGTTAAGATCCCGCAAATCTTCTCGTGCTTTTTCTGTATCTTTATTTTTTCCATCAATGTTCATTAACGTGCCCAACACACTATCACAAATATTTTTTTCAACATGCATTACTTCAATGTTATGTCGTATCAAAAGCTTATGCCAGTATGGTAGTTCAAAGAAGATGCTTTTCTTCACCCAATTTCCTTCTTCAATGTTGCGTTTCCTCTTTCGTTTGCTTGGGTGTTTTCCAAATTTATCAAAATTATGTTCGAGTGTGCTCAAATTTGAAAGTAATTGTGCTCCACTCCACTCCAAGGGTTTTGAACGCATTTCTGACTTTCCATCGAACAGTTTACTCTTTCGATATGGATGATTGTTATGTAGATAACGACGATGTACCATATAACATATCTTACTTCGAATCCTTTTAGAATCTGTACCATATAAACAAGATGGGCATGCCCCATATCCCTTTGTGGTCCACCCAAATAAGTTACTAAGAGCTGGAAAGTCATTAATTGTCCACATAATTGCAGCATGCATTTTAAATGTTTGTTTAGCATATGTGTCGTATGTCTCAACGCCATTCCATAAATCTTTCAATTCTCCTATCAATGGTCTAAGATAAACATCAATATCTTTTCCAGGTGCACGTGGCCCAGGAACTAGCAATGACATCATAAAAAACTCATCTTTCATCCCTTTGTATAATGGCATATTATAAGGAATTAGCACAACCGGCCACATACTATAAGAAGTACTCATATTTCCAAATGGATTAAACCCATCCGTCGCCAATCCAAGTCTAACATTACGTGGATCTGCGGAAAAACTAGGATAGTTTGCATCAAAATTCTTCCATGCAGGTGAATCCACTGGATGACTTAAAGTACCTTCTATCTCTATATGCTTCTCAGTATGCCACCTCATGTAAGATGCAGTTTTAGAAGACATATAAATTCTTTGTAGTCTTGGTTTTAAGGGAAAATGCCACAAAACCTTTTGAGGAATCAATTTTCCTTTTCCATCGTTGTATTTCCAACGTGGTTCTTCACACACAGGACACGCATCTTTCTTCTCATTCTCCTTCCAAAATAGTGCACAATCATATTTACATGCATCAATCTTTTTGCACCCCAAACCTAAACCAGAAAGAAGTTTCCTAGTCCAATAAAGAGATGTTGGAATAAGATTACCTTCTGGCATCACATCTTTTAGTAATTCAAGAAGCATGTTTACCGATTTATCTGACATCTTGTTCATTACTTTGATATGAAGCAATTTAACAATGAATGATAACAAAGAATATTTTTTGCAACCTGGGTATAGTCCACGTCTGGCGTTACATAATAGACTTGAAAAAGAACCACTATTTTCTTCTGTAGTATTCTTAGGAAGTTCTACATCTCCAATCTCTTGTATCATATCTACTAAATCATCAATGGCTTCAATATCATCATTTTCCTCGAAATTATTTCTAGGATTTTGAGAAGATTCACTACTGGCATCACATCTTTTAGTCATTTTAGTTTCTCCATGATGTATCCAATCTTTATAGTACTTATAAAACCCTTTCACATGCAAGTCTGCTTTAACTTCAATAAAACTCTTTGGTTTATTGTTTCGACATACATTGCATGGGCAAAGAATTTTATCTCCATAATAAATAGCATTTTCCCGTGCAAACTCGAGAAATAAGTACACGCCTTCTGTATAAGTGGAACTAAACCTATCTTGTTCATAAATCCAATCTTTATCCATAACATGAAGCCGCCTAGAGGAGAAAAATATTTAAAATAGATCCATAACTTGAATTCAATCCACAAAAATCTAAAAAAAAATATTTAAAATAGAAGTGATTCAAAATTATACCACTATATGGTGCAAGGGAAGAGTTGAAAATCCAAACTTGAGGCTTTCCCAAACAATGCCGGCAGAATGTGTGATGTGATGGAAGAAGAAGATTAGAAATTAATTAGGTTATAAATTCATGAAAATGAAAAACACGGGGTAAGCAATAACTAGAGCTTTCACAACCGAGGAGTAGCCCAAGCCATCCGGTAATAGCTAGCTATCTGAAGAACTTGAAAGAGTGTTTGGGCTAACAATATAAATGAAACAAGAGCACCTTTATATATTGTTATAATATACTTCCAATAATCTCATACCAATATGTTGTAATTCAAAAACTTATTCACTAATGCATTCTAGATAAGTATTAATTAATAAAAAATATAGTTGATCTTGGGTAGCCAATGTATTTCCTGGAGAGTGATACAATACTCTGAACTTTATGAAACAAAAGAAAAAGTGAATAAAAATTAAAAAAATCAAGCAAAGAGTAAATCTTGAATGATATGTAAATAATAGAAATGGAAAGTGAATCTTGAATGATAAGTATTATTACCATCTGATGTTTAGATGAGAATAACTGATGAGAAATTGCATAGATGATTACAGATGATGGTAACTTATGAGTAAAATATTATAACTGTGAAAAAAGCCTAGGTAAAAAAATGAGAATTACCTTGTTCAGTCAGAGATTGTACAAAATAATTTTATAAATGGTTCTTGATATTTTTTGATTGAGTTGTTTTATGTAAGGGGAAGTTGCACCTCTGGCTTGGACGATTTAAGTCTACTATATACTCGTTTACACTCTGGTGCATGCTTCATGTCAAGTATAACTACATAAAAGTAAAAAAAAACATAGTCTTTTTTTACCCATAAAGCTTCAGCAACTAATAAGAAAAGCTCTCTTCCACTTTCAACTATAAAAAAAGATGTAGAACTGAGAAATGCAATCCATTAATCCAATTGTAAGCAAAACAAAAAAGTGACAACACCTTCTCAACAGATATACCCAATTCCTTCAAAAAAATTTAATTTGAACAACTACAAATGAGCATATACATATGTAATCTAGCTATGTTTCATACTACATAATTAAGCAATGCCGACAGTCTACGAAATTCTAGTCGAGGAGCTCGCGAGCCTTTCCAGCTCATGAGCCTTTCGTAGACTCACTGGTCCATCTCAAAACGGAAACCCTAGCCTCGACAAGGCATCTCTAATTAGCTGCTCAATTAGGGTACAGAAAAAGGGGGAAGAGGGAGGAGACTCACGGTGGAGGAAAGTAACCGAGGAGTTCACGAGCCTTTCCAGCCCCAACGATGAGAGAACCCTAGCGTAGATCAACGGTTGAGCAGAATGGAAGCCCACCTCTCCATCCTGAAAAACGAGATGCCGTAGAATGAAATACGAGACGTCGGAGGGGTTATCGACGAGGAGTGGCGCCGATTCACCGGTGGATTTGAAGAAGCTGACAGTCGCAACTGAGGGTCTTGAGAATGGCGGATGGGGTCGATCAAGAGGCCGGGATCTTAGTATTGTTTTAGTAATTAATGTATTAATTAATTATTTTATTGGAGGGAAATTTCCCTCCAAATATTTCATGCATGCATGTATGATCTAATGAAATTTCCCTCCAATATTTCACATGATATAATTTGAAGTTGGAAAATGAAACAATTTTTTAATATCTGAGCGCAAGCTCGACTCGTAATCGAGCTCGAGCTCATCGAACTCGAGCTGGACTCGTAATCGAGCTCGAGCTCAACGAACTCGATCTCGACTCAGAATTGAGCTTTTTTCAAGGTGGTTCGTCGAGCTTTCGAGCCATCGCAAGTCACCTTGCTTATAAATAATATATATATATATATGTTTGTGTGTGTGTGTGTGTGTTTGTGTGTTTGTCTGTATGTGTTTGTGTTGGTGTGTGTGTGTGTGTTTGTCTGTATGTGTTTATGCATGCATGTGTACGTGTATCTGTGTTTGTGTGTGTAGTGTATCGGTGTTTATGCATATCTATATCTATATGTATGCCTATGCCTGTGTCATTTGTGTGTCTATGTGTGTTTGTGCATGCATGTGTGTGCATGTTTATGCATGTGTGTGTTTGTGTCTGTGTGTTTGGGTCTGTGTGTTTGTGGTTGTGTTTGTGTGTATGTGTCTGTCTGTATCTGTGTCTGTGTCTATGTCTGTCTGTGTGTGTGTCGGTATCTGTGTGCCTATGTATGTGTTTGCATGCATGTGTGTCTATGTTTGTGTCTTTATTTGTGTGTCTATGTCTGTCCGTGTCATCTATTTATGTCAGTGTGTGTGTGTGTGTGTGTGTCTGTATCTTTGTTTGTACGAGTGTATCTGTGTTTGTGTGTGTAGTGTATCGGTGTTTATGCATATCTATATCTATCTGTATGCCTATGTCTGTGTCGTTTGTGTCGTATGTGTGTCTATGTGTGTTTGTGGATGCCTGTTTGTGTCTGTGTGTTTGTGTCTGTGTGTTTGTGGTTTTGTTTGTGTGTCTGTCTGTATCTGTGTCTGTGTCTATGTCTGTGTGTGTGTGTGTGTGTGTCGGTGTCTGTGTGCCCTTGTATGTGTTTGCATGCACGTGCGTCTGTGTTTGTGTCTTTGTTTGTGTGTCTATGTCTGTCTGTGTCATCAATCTATGTCGGTGTGTGTGTGTCGGTGTCTGTGTCTGTGTCTGTGTTTGACTGTGTCGTCTGTGCCACTATGACGTTACCCCCGCCTCAATATATTGTACTACTGTCCCAATGTGACGACGCCCCTGCAGCTTGCAAACCCCGCGCGCGCGAAAATACTCATGCTGCAATAGTACCACTTATCGATATGACATGTATTTATGACTTTCTTTATATCTATTTTCATTAAACCACATGTCTTTGCGTGCGTGCGGGGCCCGTGCGCGTAGTTATTTTTAATCTAAAATTATGTTAATAAATTAATGTTGTTGGATCGGTAGGCGCCCTTAGAGGGGGGGGGGGGTGAATAAGGGTTTTTAAAAACTTTAGATTTTATTTAGAAAAACTTTAGAATATTGCAATATTAAAACAAGAAGTCAAGTAAAACAAAAAGAGAGACAAGCTTTATTGATGTTAAATAAGTTTTACAAAACTTAATCTCAATGACGCTAGAGATCGGAGGCGAATAATAAAAGCTCTTTTGGTTTTCTATACCGACTCGTATCCCCACGAACCGGTTGGCTTTAGCCGATCCTTCCCCGGATACGGCCTCAAGCCACTCTAGCCAACCCTTCCCCGGATATGGCCACGAGCACCCCCTAGACCTACACCCGAGACCTAGTCGCCAACACGAGGCGAATTTCAGCCTTAAGTCCTACCCAGACCTAGTCGCCAACACGAGGCGAATTTCACTAAACGATTACAGAAAAGATATGAAATGAAAAGACAATAATATAAAAACTCCCTCTATGTGGATCTCTTGGAGAAGTAGACGAAGATGCAGAGTATGATCTTAGTCGATGCGGTCTTTCGTCACAATGATGACGCGTGTTGAAATCTTCTCCACGGATCTCCTTAAGCCTTCATGGATTTGTGGGAGTATCTCTCTGAACCTTCCTCTCTAGGCTGTGGCACGAAGCTCTGGAATTCTGGATCTGAAGAGCATAATAAAGACGGAGCCAAAGTGTCCATTTTATAGCCTCAGCGCTACCGTCGGCGCTAGCGCTACCGCCGGCGCTAGCCCGGATTAAGTAATGATTTGCGCGGCAGGATCTTCAATCCGCGGCAACATTTTGCTTTATGCCTCTTGTGCGGCACGCTATCGCCAGCGCTAGTAGCTACCGCCGGCGCTATCCCTGATTAAGTAATGTTTTGCGCGGCAGGATCTTCAATCCGTGGCAACATTTTGCTTTATGCCTCTTGTGCGCCATGCTACCGCCAGCGCTAGTAGCTACCGTCGGGCGCTAGCTCCTTCTATATAAGCCGCCGGAATTGCGTTAATCATCGCTAGCGCCAGGCGTTATCGCTACCGCCGGCGCTAGTGGCCATGTTGGAATTCTGGCCTCAATTTTGGGGACAACTATCCTTGAGTCATGTGGACTTTGATTTCCTGCACACTTAAACACACAAGATCAAATACACATAGGATTTGTTATTCTCAAACCTAGGAGATGCGGAAGACCATGTTCCAACAAACTCCCCCTTTTGATAATAACAAATCCATTAATGATAAATCAAAGCATTAATAGATAAGCATGATGAAACTATACTTGTGTGTGCGTGAGAGTGATGACTTTGGATAATTATTGATTTTAGCATTTAGAATTGCTCCCCCTAAATACATGCTCCCCCTAAGTGAATGCTCCCCTAATATGTAAGCTATCATCTGAATTTGTCATGTTGGGTTTATGATAGCGGGTTATATTTATCATGTTAGTTCTCCCCATTTTGTTATTGGCAAAAGTGGGTAGGGAAACAAAGCACCAAAAAAGTTTGTAAGTAGAAAATAAGGCATGATCGAGCTTTTGAAGTAAATGATAAGGAGTTTTAGAATTATTTTTCATTTAAATAGATCAAAGTTATAAGCATTACAAAATTTTTCATAGAAGGAAATCAGAGTTTTTAGCATAAAAAAGTAATGATTTTCCCTTTATATAAAAGTTTTAAGCATAAAAATAAGGATTTCCAAATAACCAATCTACCCAGACAATATGTCTACACCCTAGCCCTGTACTAAGTGACGGCTGGGCATGAGGAGCTGCAAATATGTCGTAGGTTGGGGTGTTAGTCCCATATGCAAACACTAGACAAAACTCAACCTAGCACTCTTTCCCCCCAGTGCCTCGCAAGGCCCCACTGGAACCCTCCCCGGTTAAGGACAAGACATGACTAAAGATAAGTTTATCTAATGTCTACAACCCTACGCCCCCGCTATGGTGAGATATAAAGCCACGGATAATAGTTTTTTGAAACATGAAGCTTTTAAATCTAATAGGAAGAATCATAATTGAATTTTTGAAATAAAACTTACTTAGCTATATTGAAATTCATGAATGTATCAGAGTTTGAGCATTGCAGAAGATTTCGAAAAAGAAACACCATAATACTAAATAAGAGTTTAAGTTAAAAAAGGAGATGTTTTTGAGTTTCAAAACTAACTTTATAAAGATAAGAGTTGAAGCATTTTGGAAGAAAGAAACACCGTCCTTTTAGCAATGTTTCACTTGTTGGAAGAGCGTTTAGCATACACGTTTATATTGAAATAAATCAGAGTTTGTTACTATAAAAATGATATGCGTGTTAGAACAACCAATATAAATTCTACCAAGCAAGTCTACCACTTGTTTTTAAGAAAAAAATTGAGATTTAAGACTTGATATAAGCATGAAAGTGCAAGGTAAAAGTTATATGGTGATGATGCAGAAGACTTGTAGAAATACATGAAACATCTTATTGTAATCAAGAATAATCCATAAAAAGATATATGAGTTTAATTTCAAAAAGAAGATGTTTATGTAAATCATGTTTCAATGAAAATCTTTTATGGTTGACAAAAATAACCAA
Source organism: Dactylorhiza incarnata (assembly GCA_033032865.1). Classification (NCBI taxonomy): domain Eukaryota; kingdom Viridiplantae; phylum Streptophyta; class Magnoliopsida; order Asparagales; family Orchidaceae; genus Dactylorhiza; species Dactylorhiza incarnata. Next base: position 14,317,755 of record JAWHQI010000012.1, on the reverse strand, counting down.
GCATGAAATAATATTATCACAAAGAGATTACTACAATGTTATTTCAATTCACAATTTCAAATCATACCAAACATTATAGAAAACATGCTAGGTTATCTAGTGCATTTCATAAGTAAAGAGTAATATAGAATTAGCATTAGGATCCAATACTCATGAGAAGAAGTGTTATGGAAGATAATGATGTGTACATAAGTGTATTTTTGAGTAGTGTAAACAAATGTTTTAATCAAAAATACAAGAAATATGTAAAGTAATAGCACAATAAAACATAAATAAGATTACTTCCACACACTTTAATGCACAATAAAAAGTACAACTACCAAGGTGCTCTGCACACACAATGCTCATTAAGACTTATCAGGGTGCAAAGTAGTGCTTGGGGGATCACATATTTTATTTTGAATTTTGAGACTAGTGATCCGGTGTACTTAAGAGTAAGTGGTTTTTCTTATTTTTGAAAGAAAGTTATGGTTTGCACAAGATACTTTACTATTCTTTCCAAGGTGCTCAACCTCACAATGCTTATTAAGACTTATCAGGAGGTTCAAGTAGTGCTTGGTGGAGTTATCTTTGTCACTTTATTTTATGATTTTGTTTTGTACAAAGTTCTCCGAATACACTTATTTTGCAAACCAATATAATTTATGAGAAAGATAACCACTTTTCTTAACTTTTAAGAGTGCAAAATAAAGGAGTGTAGGTAAGATACTTGTGCAATTTTAATTTATTTGTACTAATATAAAACATACACAAGCATTCTTAGATTAAACACAAATATAGACAATGCCAAAAAAAAGGTGAGTGAATAAATATCATTATCAAACATAAAACATTTCTCATACTTAGAGGCATGCTAAGCTTGATCCTACACAACTTTTAAACTATAATTGATGCACATATTAATAGATATATCAAAGCATGATGAAAACAATGTTCAACGTAGTTTGAAAAAATAAATTGCAACATTGTAGAATTTCTAAATAATAGATTAAATCATGCTTGATTTTTCACAAAAATCATACAGTTTTTTTATAGTTTTAAAGTTTTATATTTTTGTATTTGATTTTAGCAAATAAAAGCATATTTTTGTAATTTTTGCTTTTGTAATTTTTATATTTGATTTTTGCATAAAAATAGACTTTTAAACAATAAAAAACAAAAACAGGAAAAAACATATTTTTTGTTATTTGGTTTTTGTAGTTTTATATTTGATTTTTCAAAAAATAAAGAAAAACAGAAGTGCAAAACTAAGTAGAAAATATAGATTAAAATATTTTTAGAAATTTTTTAAAATTTTAAAATCACAGAAAAATGAATAAGTACGCTAGCGCCGGCGTTAGCGCTAGCGCGGGAAACAGTACACTATTTTTTATGATTTTGAAATTTTTAATTGTTGATCTTGATTAAGTGTCATAATAGTAGTTTCATGCTGAAATTTCAGATTTTCAGGAAATGTCTACATAGTGCAAATTTCATGAAACATTAGCGATTTTGTATATGACTTTTCCAAATAAACTTTGCAAGTGATATATTTCATTATATCTCCATTTTAATATTTTTAAGGCTTAAATTTACCAATGTAGTTTGAAAATGATAGGAAATGTAAGCATGATTGGACATGAATGAACAAGTCAAATATGCATGATTTTAGAGATTAACAATAATGTTCATGCATAATCCTACCATGGATAAGCCCTAAATGAGAATACCCAGCCTGTATATCTTGGTAAACAAATAAAGCCTAACATAGACACAAATATTCTTTAGGTGGCAATGTTAGAATGATAAGTTTGAGATTAATGTTATACCAAGTTTTGATTGTGTTTCAACTTAGAGACCTAGAATGGAGTGACAATTCTATTTGATTTGATATCAAAATGATTCAAAGGTCTAAACTAGAAATAAATCACAATACACACATAATACACCATAACACTAACCATGGTAAACAATTAAAATGTCAATTATTGTCATATAATTCATATACATGTGATAGAGATAGTTGTTTTTAGATGATTTTTTATATGAATTATGATATACGATTTTAGAAAATTTTATCAAAGGACAACACTAGATCATGGTGGTGCGTGTGACATTAGTATTTAAGACAATTAATCTTTCAATATGTCTTTTGTGATTTTCTTTATAATTTAGATAAATATCTCATAACAAATTTAGAGTTTGATTCATATGGATAATATAAGATATTTATAAGCAATGAATATTAGAATAATAGATAGGTCATCAAAATAGAATATGATTTTGAATTTGATCAATTTGATTTTGTAAACATATTAAGCTTTTAAGAGATAAGATCATATTTTCAATATTGTATAGGATGACCATGACATGATAGTTCAAAAGAAAACAAAAAAGAAAAAAATAGAAAAGACGTTAAAGTACATCATGAAGTAGAAATTTGTATATTTCAATTTGAAAATATTCTACTTCATGCATTTGGATGATACTAGTAGATGAGAGATTTGGGTATCCAAAGGGAACCAAGTGTAACAGTTCCTTTAGGTACCCAAATATAGCATGATAATTTTTGGGGAGACGACAATGAACGAATTCTTTCAAGTGGAGTTAAAGTTTCATTTTTTATTTTGGGTCTCCATTCATATTTTGATTTAATATTATGCATCAAATTTCCATATTCTTTAAACTTAGGTTTAAAATAATAATCACTTTTGAAATTATATTTCATAGGAAATTTGTGCACATTAGAATTTAATTTGGGAGATATATAATGAGGGTTAGAATTCATTATGTTTGTGTGGTTAAACATTCTACTAGGTGCATGTTTAATATGTTTTAATATACTAGTAGAAGTTTTACACATGTTTGTTGATAAACTAGAAATAAGATATTTAAAATTATTTAATCCTGTTTGAAAGAGTGATTTTAAAGATTCTAGTTTATGGGAGAGAATATTATTTTCGTTTATCAATTTTTCGTTATGTTCTTTTGAAATTAAAAGTTCTTTTTCTAAATCCTTGAATTTTTCTTTAATATTATTATAATCAACATAAGGTGTATAGTTTTCAAATGAAGAGCATGATTGAGATTCAAACACATCCTTTTTGGATTCTTCATTCATATTTGCTTTCAAAGTTTTATTTTCTAAACGTAATCTCTTATTAGCAATTTTTAATTTCTTCATTCTACGTTTAGCAATTTTTTGTATATGGAAATAAGATAAAGAATTAGACTTTCTTACAGCGCAATCGGAAGAGGCAAGATGTGAACATGATGTTCCTTTGTCCTCTTGTAGGCCTTCCTTCTTTATAGATGAATTTTCATCTTCTCTTGATGAATTGCTCTCTTTGGCTAAGTCAATTTCCATGATTTCCATGGTTTTGCTACAAGAGAGATTTTCTTGAATAATGGTGGATGCTTGTATGTCCTTCTCTTCCTGTGTTTGTTCCATACCTGCAAGAGGAAGATCATAAGTTATCTCAAGAAAATTCCACATCTCGTATGCAGTAGGAAAAGTATGAATGAGTTTGGAAATATTTTGATCTAACGCACAAAAAAGACTATTCATAGATTTTGCATTTAAAACATTTCATTTTTATTTAATACGCTAGGTGGCTTTTTAATAGTGATATTCCAGACATTTTCATCTAAAGCTTTAAGAAAACTTTCCATTAATATTTTCCATCCTTTAAAATTTCTTCCTTCAAATAGAGGTGGTGCTAGTGATTTTCCTTCTTCATAAAAATTTACCCCACTAGTAGAAGCGAGATCATGAGACGCCATTATTCCCGGTTGTTAAGCCAATTTGGAATAACCTCGCTCTGATACCACTTGTTGGATCGGTAGGCGGCCTTAGAGGGGGGGGGGGGGGGTGAATAAGGGTTTTTAAAAACTTTAGATTTTATTTAGAAAAACTTTAGAATATTGCAATATTAAAACAAGAAGTCAAGTAAAACAAAAACAAAAGGAGAGACAAGTTTTATTGATATTAAATAAGTTTTACAAAACTTAATCTCAATGATGCTAGAGATCGGAGGCGAATAATAAAAGCTCTTTTCGTTTTCTATACCGACTCGTATCCCCACGAACCGGTTGGCTTTAGCCGATCCTTCCCCGGATACGGCCTCAAGCCGCTCTAGCCAACCCTTCCCCCGATATGGCCTCGAGCACCCCCTAGACCTACACCCGAGACATAGTCGCCAACACGAGGCGAATTTCAGCCCTAAGTCCTACCCAGACCTAGTCGCCAACATGAGGCGAATTTCACTAAATGATTACAGAAAAGATATGAAATGAAAAGACAATAATATAAAAACTCCCTCTATGTGGATCTCTTGGAGAAGTAGACGAAGACGCAGAGTATGATCGTAGTCGATGCGGTCTTTCGTCACAATGATGATGCGTGTTGAAATCTTCTCCACGGATCTCCTTAAGCCTTCATGGATTTGTGGGAGTATCTCTCTGAACCTTCCTCTCTATGCTGTGGCACGAAGCTCTGGAATTCTGGATCTGAAGAGCATAATAAAGACGGAGCCACAGTGTCCATTTTATAGCCTCAGCGCTACCGCCGGCGCTAGCGCTACCGCCGGCGCTAGCGTGGATTAAGTAATGTTTTGCGCGGCAGGATCTTCAATCCGCGGCAACATTTTGCTCTATGCCTCTTGTGCGCCACGCTACCGCCAGCGCTAGTAGCTACCGCCGGCGCTATCTCTGATTAAGTAATATTTTGCGCGGCAGGATCTTCAATCCGTGGCAACATTTTGCTCTATGCCTCTTGTGTGTCATGCTACCGCCAGCGCTAGTAGCTCCCGCCGGGCGCTAGCTCCTTCTATATAAGCCGTCGGAATTGCGTTAATCATTGCTAGCGCCAGGCGTTATCGCTACCGCCGGCGCTAGTGGCCATGTTGGAATTCTGGCCTCAATTTTGGGGACAACTATCCTTGAGTCATGTGGACTTTGATTTCCTGCACACTTAAACACACAAGATTAAATACACATAGGATTTGTTATTCTCAAACCTAGGAGATGCGGAAGACCATGTTCCAACAAATGTGAGATTTGCATTCATTTTTAAATTTAATGTTTTTTAGTTTTTGAATTTCTTTTTTCAAAATTTTATGGAGGGAAATTGTTCTTCGTATATTTCATTCATATAAGAGAGAGGGGGGGAGAGAGAGGAAGAAAAACTTTTATAAAAATATTTTCAAAGTTTTATAAAAAATTTTATATAACTTTATATATCTTTAACTGCAATATATAAAGAAACTTTAAAAGAATTTTTTTTGTTAAAATATAAATGTCTTAAAAAAAATAATTATAAAATTTTGATGTATTATTTTTTACGATCATTTTGAGTACTCATATGTATATGTTGCGGGCGAAGCCCGCCGTCGTCGGCCGAGTACTGTAGTATATGGGCGCACCCCGCTTGAATGCGGGCTCAGCCCGCTCAGAGCGAGAGAGTATGGGCAAAGCCGCGCCCGTGCGGAGCTGCTCGTAAAGTTTTATATAAAAACTTTATATGAAATTTTTATAAAAATGTTTAATTAACTTTTATATAAAATTTTATACACGTTAGTTTATATATAATTTAAATTAGAATTATAATTCTCTTTTTGACTGTTTTTGCACCTAAGATGAGTCACTCAATCTATTTACAAGTAAGAACATTAATCAAACAGCAACATTATATTTATTACAAGACATCCATGGATGATATATATATATTGCCTAAATCCTTCAGCGAAGGGAGAGAATTTTCTGTACGTGTAACATTCCTAAAGGATGGCACGGGACAGTATTTTTAGTTGAAATTGCGAGGCCTACAAAGGACGGTGCTACAAAAGCTCATAATTAATTGCAAAATGATTAGACGACTCTTGGACATATATACTCATGCTGTTATATCATTTCATGTCGCTCCTTTTTAAAAACATTTATTATTTTTAATGCTCTACGTACTTTGGGGAATTCATCTGATTAAACTCCATGATAACGTTGAGCTAATTAAATATCCAGAATTAAATGCTCTTAAACTTGTTCCAAATCAGGCTGTATTATTATTATATGTTGTATAATATACATTATCAATATAAGATGATAATGACTCAATTGTTAATGCATTAAACCTTCGTCTAATCTTAGGCCGCACTTTTAATACTTTAAACCGGCCAATTCGTCAGATCGCACAGTAACATATACTTCCTCACTATAAAATGCAGAATATTCATAGGAAATTGAGATTTATGATTAAAAAATCACATCGAAAATAAGATATGTTGTGGCCAACCCGAGGCTCCTGCAAATCGGTGATAATAAATAAAAAAATTTATTTTTTAGTAATAATATATTTCTATTTATACAAAAATTTAAAAGATACATTAAATATTTTTCATGTTACGATATTTAATTAATAGTCATCTCTCGCGCGCCCGTAGGACAAATGCATGCTTGGGTACGTACGTACTTACACCCAGTTGAAAATACGTGCGCGTGAAAAAATGCGTAACTAGCTAGGCTAAAATGTGCCCGGGTGAGAAAAAGCATCAGGACGAAAAAAACGCCCCGAAAAAATGTGTTTTTGAAGAAAACGCTGATGAGCGAATTATAACTTGTACGCAAACAAAATTGTGCTCCCGAGCCAAAAAGTGTGCGCAGTCAAAAAAACACATGCCACCAGACAAAGAACGCACGCACAAGTGAAAAAAACATGCACGGGTGAAAAAATACGCTCTAGGGCCTAAAATGCGCGCTCATGTTTTAAAATTTAATTAATATATTTATTGTAACAAAACTTTGGTTACCAAAAAATACTAATTGTAAGAAAATTCTATTGGTTACAAATACTTTCATGGTGTTGTCACAATTGCTACTTATTATAAGGATATTTTACTATTTGTAACGTAAAACTAGTCTTGTTACAAATACCTGCTCTTATTGTAACAAACATTTAGTTATTGTAACGAATCATAAAATACTTGTTACAAAAAGTTAAGCTTTTGTAACGATAACGAAATTTCGTTACTAAATATAGCAATTAGTAACAAATTTTTTCTTCGTTACAATTTAGTCCTTACTAAAAGTGTAATTTGTTGTAGTGCATTCTCAAAATCTGCTTGAAGTTCATTTTTAAGTTTGACTACCTCAGCATTCAGTTGGGTAGCAGTGACTGTTTCAACAATGGATTGGAATACATTTGCAATGTCAATCTTCAGCTCCTTGTTTCTGTCAGCTTCTTCATTTAACTGTAATGATGTTGAGTAGACATACTCTTGGATGTGATTTGCTGACTTTTCTATCACTTCATCTATCTGGCTGACAAAATTTTGACATATGTTATGTCTTGTTCAGATAGCTGAAGGTGTTTGTCCATAGACCTGAGAATGGTATTCAGAGATATTACTGTCTTTTCAGCTAGGTCAAACCATTTAGTCATTTGCTTGTTCAGCATTCCAGTGTTTTCCTTAATTTCCATGACCTCAGCCATTACTTCAGTCTTCACATTCAAGATGGACTGATCAATATATGTTTTAACAGTGCTAACTGACTGGTCAACAAAAGTCTTTATGGAAGTGAGATGATTCTGTAGCATCAGGTTAATATTTGACGAAGTGGAGGTGGGAACTTATGGATCAGGGATGATTGGGGCTGGGGTCCTTGGCGGACTTGGAGGAGGGACTATGTGAAGTATAATCTGCATTGCAGGTTCAGGCATTACTGCAGCTCGACCATCCACCTTCTCAGCAAAGGCTGTTATATCATTAATATGATTTGGAGGGACTCCATCATTATCCACATTATTCATGTCAGCATCATCATGGTCTGATTCCTCCCCCTTAGATAGATCAACTTGATCTGATGAGTCCAGGAATTCTGGGACAATAATTTTGGAGTTAGATTTAATGAATTAACAATACTAAGGTTGGGTTTCTAGGGCTTACCAAGAACATCATCTTTGTCAGCTGATGGCTCTTTTGGCTTCTCCCCCTCAGATGAGGCATCAGATGGGCTTTGTTGGGGTAAGTCCCATAGAGCTGGGGAGTCATCAATGTTATTTGATATTCTTCTTTCAAGATCTAGTATTATTGTATCAAGTTTACTTTGTAAGTCCTTAGGAGAATGAACTTTGTCCTTGTCAGACTTGTCTCCTTCACTTCCATCTTGATCATTGATACCATCCATGGGGGGTGGCTCTTGTTGATGCTCCCCCTCAGATGGAGCATTCAACAGGCCTTGGGGAGCTGTGGTCCACATAATTTAAGTGTCATTAGTGACTAACTTAGTCGATTGGCTATGGTAAAATAGTATTAAGAGTAATGTGGAGTTTAAGGATTAATTATCAGGGGTACTGTCTAAGTCCAAGTCCTGTGAATGGACATTGTTAGGAGGCAAGTCATCCTTATCAGGAATGCTGTGTGATCCAAGATCAGCACTAGCATCTTCATCTTTATCTGAGTGATCAGACTCAGAGCTTGATAGAACTATTCTTGGCTTCTTCACAACTTTGGATTTCTTTTTGCCTATGTCTTTTGACTCAGTGGGCTGGCTCATGGGAAGCACCCTGGTAAACCTTTCTAATGTCTTGATATCCATTCTCTTGAGATAGTGGAGGTTTGCTCCTTTGGATTGGCTAAACTTGACAGGGTAGGTTTGGAGTAGGTACAAAGAGAGAATTCTACCCATGTTGGGTGCCTGCAAACATTCCTTGATCTTTTGAAAGATGAATTCTCCCCAAGAGGTTTTCCTTTTCAGTATTATCCTTGTCATGAGGTCAAACATGTACTGTGAGATTGTGTCATGGGACCCTGGTTTGCAAAGAATGGCTTTTCCCACAATATCTGATAAAAGTTTTCCCCTTTGGTTGAAGAATTTCCTTTTTAATGATCCAGTTTTGGCATCATTGTACTCAGTCCATTTCAGAGCCTTTTTCTTGTCTTTCTCAGAAATGTCTTCCTCCTCACTTGGACTGCAGGATGGAAGATGTAAGGCTTTTTGTAGTTTTGCAGAGGTTATCTTGATTCTATCATCTCCAATCTTTGACTTGAGGGATGACTTGGAAGTGGATAACTTAGCATTTCCAAACCACTCTAGAACTCCAGTTCTGAGAATGACACAGGGTTCAGATAGAAGAAATTCCAGGCCTTGTTCTTCTAGGAGTTGAATCACTTCCTTACTTTCTTCTGGAGCATGGGTAAACCCATTCCTGACTATTTCATATCCTTCAAGAAGGTCTTTAGAGCTTTTGGGAGCCATTATTGTTGTAGAAGAATGCGCTGGGAAGGAAGGGGTTCGTCTCGCAGCTAGGAAAGAAGGGTTATGTACCTTTTACTGATTAAAGATTATTTATTTATATGGCCTAAGTCTTTGTTATGATTAACCCTAATAATTAGATTTAATTGCTCTTAAAGTGTAAGTAGAATTGGGTCAATTAGGGTTGCATTTAGACGCAGTATAATGAACCCATCCCGTCTTAGCGGAACCATTGAGACGGCGACCTAAACGCTGGGACAGAGCACTATCAGCCGCTGGGACAGTTTTAGCAGTTTCGCTGAGACTTTTCCCAGCTGTCTCAGTGGCTCAGCTGAAATAGTCTTCTGTTTTAGCTTATCTTATTGCCTCATCCTTAATCCTTGTGATTGTCAGAATGTGCTGAGACCTAATCATGTCACTAGGTGTTGATGTGATAAGGTTTTGGATTCTAACTTAACAAGCATAATAGCATAGAAGAATGCAAGAGGAATTATTCAATATTTAACATTCCTAGTTCAATCTTGAAAGAGTTAAACTTGGCTTCATCCAGTGGCTTTGTAAAGATATCAGCAACTTGATTGTCAGTGGGGACAAATTCAAGGCAGATGTCCTTACATTCAACATGTTCCCTTATAAAATGATATATTATCTCTATGTGCTTAGTCCTGCTATGAGAGACAGAATTCTTAGCAATAGAGATAGCACTGGATGAGTCACAATAGAGAGGAGATTCACTTACCTTGAGGTTGTAGTCCTCTAACTGATGTTGAATCCACAATAGTTATGCACAACAGCTTCCTGCAGCAATGTATTCAGACTCAGCAGTGGATATGGCCACACTTGTCTAACTTTTGTTGCTCCAAGATATCAACCTTCTTCCTAGGAATTGACAAGTGCCACTTGTGCTTTTGCTATCTTCTTTGCAACCTGCAAAATCTGCATCTAAAAATCCTGTTAGTTCAAAATCATTGTTCTTAGGGTACCAAAGGCCAAGATGTAGGCTGCCTTTAAGGTATCTCAAAATCCTCTTTGCAGCTGAGTAGTGAGATTCCTTAGGGCATGCCTGGTACCTAGCACATACACATGTAGCATACATAATATCTGGTCTACTAGCAGTTAGATACAATAGGGATCTTATAATGCACCTGTACATAGATTCATAAAAGGCCTTTCCCTTCTCATCCTTGTCCAGGGAAATGTTGGACCCCATGGGAGTTTTCATGGTGGACGCCGATTCCATCTCAAACTTCTTGATAAGCTCCTTAGTGTACTTGGTCTGAGAGATGAATATACCCTCATCAGACTGTTTCACTTGGAGGCCTAAAAAGTACTTGAGCTCCCCCATACTGCTCATCTCAAACTCCCCATGCATTAGATTGGCAAACCTTTTGCAGAGTTTGTCATCAGTAGACCCAAATATTATGTCATCAACATATATTTGGACTAGGAGACACTTGCCCCTTGTTTCCGTAAGAAATAATGTACTATCTATATTTCCCCTCAAGAACTTGTTCTTGATGAGAAAGCTAAACAATGTCTCATACCAAGCCTTAGGGGCTTGTTTTAGACCATAAAGAGATTTCCTAAGTAAATATACATGATTAGGGAGGGTTGGATGCATAAAACTTGATGGCTGTTCAACATATACCTCTTCCTTTAAGTCTCTATTGAGGAAGGCTGATTTGACATCCATTTAGTATACCTTGAACCCCTTGTGGGCAGCATAGGCAAGGAATAGCCAAATTGCTTCTAACCTTGCAACATGGGCAAAGGTTTGATCAAAGTCTATTCCCTCTTCTTGTCTGTAGCCCTTGGATACCAATCTTGTCTTGTTCTTAATGATTATACCATTTTCATACAACTTGTTCCTGTAAATCCATTTGGTGCCAATAACATTGTGTCCTTGAGGTTTTGTCACCAACTTCCACACCTTGCATCTTTTGAATTGTAGAAGTTCTTCTTGCATTGCTTGAATCGAAAAGGTGTCTTGGTTGGCTTCTTCAAACTTCTTGGGTCCATTTGTGATAAGAAGCTCAAGAATAGGGCCTCATTATGAGCCCTGCTTCTAGTCAGTACACCTTGGTTCTGGTCTCCAATAATTTGTTCTCTTGGATGATCCCTTAGGTGTCTTACAGCTGCAGGCAATCTGTCCTCAGCTTGCTGTAATATTTTTGCTGGTTCAGCAGTGTCTCAGCACCTTGGACCTCTTCCTCTTTAGGAATTGCTGCATTTGTATATGCTTGCTACTGCTGGGTATGTCTTGCATAGACATCCTTTCCATATCCTTCTCATTTCCGGTCAAAATAGAAGAGCTAGACCAGCCCTTATAGATTAGGCTGGTCTCATCAAATACTACATGCATAGACTCTTCTACAACATGAGTTTTCTTATTATACACTCTATAAGCTCTACTATGTGAGCTATAGCCAACAAGAACCCCCACATTGTAGTTCTCTATAAACTTTGTCAATTGAGATTTTCCATTGTTTAATATGTAGCATTTTGAACCAAAGATTCTAAAGTATGAAATTATAGGTTGTTTGCCTTTCAGAATCTCATAGGGAGTAATTTCATGAGCCTTATTGATGGAAGCCCTATTAAGAACATAACATACAGTATTGACTGCCTCAGCCTAGAAGTATTCTGGGAGTGAGGAGTCACTAAGCAATGTTCTCCTAGCTTCTATCAAGATTCTATTCCTCCTCTCAGCCACACCATTTTGTTGTGGAGTCCTTGGGGAGGAGAACTCTTGGGTGATACCATATTCTTGACAAAACCTTGTCATGGATTCAGATTGAAATTATGTGTCATGGTCAGTCCTAGTCCTGACCACAACACATTGTAAGTCATTCTGAATAGCCTTGACATGATTTATAAAGACATTCAATGTATCTGATTTCTTCTTAAGGAAGAATACCCATGTATATTTTGAGTGATCATCAACAATCACTAAAGTATACAACTTCCCTCCTAGGCTCTGAATTGGCAAAGGACCAAACAATTCCATGTGCAACAGATATAGACATCTTTCAGAGTCTTTGGAGCCAATACTTTTAAAGGTGGCCCTTGCTTGCTTACCCATTTGGCAAGCATGACAGGGACTACTTTTAATACATTTTAAAGTAGGACTATTCCTAACAAGGTTTTTAGAGAATAATCCATATATTGTCTTGTAGTTAATGTGGGCAAGTCTCTTGTGTCATTGAACACAAAAAAGACTCATTTTCATTAGCTACAAGACATACAGATGAAAGAGATTTACTGCATATAAAGTCTAAGCAATAAACATCCCCACTCCTAGTGCCTGAAAGAATGGTCTCTAAGTCATTAGACTTTTTGATCAAGCACTTGTCATTGTGGAATTCAATGACATAGCCTAGATCACATAGTTGACTTATGCTCACTAGGTTGTGTTGTGATGAGTCCCAATTATATACACTTTTATGGACTCATCTGGGCCGATTTTATAGTCTTTGCACCACACTTTAGGCATGTTTTCGTACATATTTGCATTCATATTTGTTATTCCCTGTTAGGTGCATTCTTAGGCCGTTTTGGTGTGCAATTGCACGCTTTGCTGTTGGGGGCAAGCACTTGGTGCTCCCCAATCTATTTTCTGTGTTTATTTGGTGTTGGAGGTATTCACAGCTGGGTTGCTTTGTATGCAGGTGACCTGATCGACCTGTTTTCCCCAGAATTCATGTTTGTGCATATCGCACGGTCGTGTGTTTCCTTGACGCACGGTCGGTTGCGGTCGTGCGTTTGTGTCTGGGCAGAAAACGGAGCGTCGGAGTTTACTCGTGCGTTTTGACGCACGGGCGGATTCGCCCGTGCGTGAGTAAAACGCACGGTCGACCTGTGTCTTCCTGATTTCAGAGCTTCGGAGTTTACCCGTGCGTTTGAGCGCACGGGCGGTATTGGTCGTGTGTAAGCAATTCGCACGGGCGGCGCAGCATCTTCCCCAAGCCACATTTTACGAGTTAATAACGCACGGTCTGCGCACGGTCGTGCGTTCGACCGTGCGTGACCATTTTCTGACAGAATTTCTATTTAAGCCGCAGGTCTTGCCCTATTCGGATCGATCATTTTCCCCGCTCCCAGAGCTCCAGTTCCGCGCCCTTTTCACCGTCCATCGCCGCCCACTTTCAGGAGGTGCTCCGGGCTTGTTCTTCACGCCAATATTGAGCCCGGAGATCATCTCGGCCTCCTCCTTCATCCTATAGCTTCAAAGGAAGATTTAGACGCCATTGCCATCAAGCAAGGGGAAGTTTGCAACCTTTACCGGATCGTGAGACGAAGAAGACGGGCTCATTGGAGAGTCGTGATAGCTCTCTCTACCCCGGACGTAGTTGAGGACCGAGCTTGGACGCGGATTGACAACCTAGCGATTCCAACCGTGACTCCTCGACGAGCCTTCAGATTCGGTCGATTTCTTGCCTTGTTCTTCTCTTATTGATGTGTGTATGTAGTTAGATCTTTATATTATGATGAAGTGGCACTTAAACTTGTTTGTATTTATTTATTTCATGTCTATGTGAAATGCTTTGGTGTTTAAGTTGCTTGAGGTGCGCCCCATTCCATCCTCCATCCCATCGTCATGTTCGTGTGCCGCACTAGCAATTGCTAGTGGCGTGCTTGTCGACGAGGTGCTTGCGACCCTCATCCATATGCCTACTCTTCCATCCGCCTAGCGAAGCGTGGCATAGCGGCCCGTGTAATCCATTCTCCTAACGAAGCAGCGCGCTCAAGGCCTGCACAGTTCGATTCCGCTTGCCTACTCGTCCATCCGCCCTTGTGAAGCAGCGTGCTCAAGGCCTGCCTAGTCTCCATCTCGCCAAGCAAAGCATTGCATAGCGGCATTGCATAAGAGTAGTTGTAGTATTTTCCTTTATTTTCCACAACCCAAATCACCCACTTTCGCACCCATCCGACTAAAGGACTTCAATCTCCAGTCCTGCCTCAATAGTAAACTCCACCTTACTGTGTTCCTTTGAGATCGATACTTGGGGATTCATTCCCATTTTATATTACTTGAACGATCGGTACACTACCATTTCGTTTCGCAGTCTAGCTACCGCCTATAGCGGTGTGCGAGATTCGCGCATCAAGTTTTTGGTACCGTTGCCGGGGAACACAGTCGTGTGAGTTTTCTTGAGAGGGAGAGCCGAGAGATAGTAGTTCTTCCATTGTGTATAACCGCTTTATTATTTTTGTTTGCTTTTTAATTATATAGTGTTTGTTATTATTTCTTCCTCTTCTATTTTTAGAGTTTTAAGCAAGTTTAATCCAAGGAGTTTTTTAGTTTGTGTAGACTTCCTTGCAAAGAATTTCAGTTTCATTATATCTGTTTTTTTTGTTTAAAATGTCTTCATGGGATATTTCTCCTAGCACTTACGACAAGATGGTCTATTATATAGACCAAATGAAGGAGTTAAATGCTAGTCAGTGTAGGAACCTTGTTTGCGTGTTGTGTCGAGGAGAGGGTCATGAATTGAAGAACTGTCCTATTCTTTTAAATCCTGACCGCTGCTCCTCCCCTCATGACAACATTGTCCCTATCACTCATTCCTTACCCATGGAGGCAATCGTGCCCTCTATCCCTGAGTCTATCTCGTGCATGGACTCCTCACTCCCTGTGTATGGCTTCACTCCTAGTTATGATGATCACTCATCTGTTGGCCAACAAGGAGAGGAATGGGAGCTCCTAGATGCACCTGAGTGTGATGAGGAAAGTATTATTTCCATCGAGGAGGCGTTAGCAGATCTTTTTGCGGAGGAACCAAATCTTTTTGTTCCTCCAGTTTCTTTGCAAGATTTTTCTACACACATTCTTTATGATCCTATCGAAGTGAAGGAGTGGGGTGATGCTTCAGACTTGGAGGATGCTCCAAAGTGGGATGAGGAGTTTGTTTTCCCCGAAGGGGAGAATGGATGCTTTGAACACGATGGCGCACCTCGGTGGGATAAGGAGGATACTCTCTCTGATGAGGAGGTTTGCACTTCCTCATGGGATGAGGAGGTCCAACTCACCACCGAGGCCCTTGAGTTCTTGGGTTCCCCTCGCTATGATACTTACGATGATGATAGCGATCTATCCTTGGATCCTGCTGGGAGTGTGACTGGGACCACTCCCCCGATTTATGATTATTTAAGTTTTTCTTCTCTTTTATTTCCTGACCTCCCTTCTTCTGTGTCTGAGCCTGTGCAGGTTGATTCTTCACAGGTACCCCAGGAGGACTTGGAGCATGATGCTCAAGTCAATGATGAGAGCATCCTCTTATGTGAGGAGGTTGATCCCCCTCCGTAGAGGAAGCTCCACTCATTGCCTTCTCCTCCTGCTGCCTCCCTGGAGATGATACCTTGCTGGGCAAGGATAGTTTTGGTGAGTTGAGTGAGGATTCCTCCTTTTCTTACTTTTTATTCCCTCTACCTGTGACGAGCAGGTATTATTTATATTCGGGTAGAGGCGTGACTATTCTGTCGCCGTATCGGTACCCGCTACCGACACGCATATTAGAACAGTTACCTGTGCACTTTTCTTTTCATAGACCCATTAGCTAGAACTGTTTGCAATTTGAATAAGTCGTGCTGGGAGGACAATAACCCCAGTAGTTATCTTACTTTTCCTGCATTTTTATTTCTTCTAATCATGTTTAGTTAGCAGTAGTTTATTTTAGTTTGTCCTTTTCTTTTGTTTTTGCGGAGCTCACCCCTGCAGGTCCTTCTTTTGTATGGCGGATGCTGCATCTTTTTCTTGGTTTCCACGCCAATCTTCTGGTATGCTCATTTCTGAGCATTGGGTACTCTCTTCCCCTAGCTCTTTTCTAAATTTCATAGATATATATTGTGTGTATTGTCTAGTTTAAGTCTGGGGGAGAGTAGTTCTGTATGCCCACTCACGTGCACTATAGCATTGCATGCTAGAAGTATTTCTATTTCATTTATTTAGTATTGTTCATTTTCTTTGCACACCACAGCACCCACTTGAGCGTGCGCTTAGCTGTTGGCACGTCGCGAGTCGAATTTGTCTATTCTGTGTGATTTGAAAAATCATCATGCTGGCTTAGGATTATGAGGCGGAGTAAGATGTTGACTCCTGTAGTGCTCATAGTCGAGTGCTCATGCCTCGCATAAAAATTCTTGTAGATTCAATTTCTTTTTATGCTTTTAGATTATATTTTTCTATTAGTGTAGATATTGTTTGCTTTACTCAAAAAAATTGGTGAATCCGGTGTGAATCAAACGGTGGCATAGGGATGTGTGTAAACGATCGCTAGACTCGTATTGCTTGAGTCGGGAGAAAGGATTATCTTTCTCGGTGGCTAAGAACTTGTCCCAAGCGACTCTTGAAGCATGGGTATATGGTTAGTCAATCGCGTGAATGTGATATAGGCCATCATTTTGGCCCGGTTGAGCTTTTGTGCCCATTCCTATCGCTCTATCCTCGTTAGCCCAGTTGTGCCTACGCATTCTTTGATTCAGCCCCACTTGTATCTCACCAAAGCCTAAAAGCCAATCTTAGTCGCACACCCAAATTTGAGCTTTAGTTGTTTATTATTTTCATGATTCGGTGTTGATGTGGTGATATTTTTTGTGAAAATGTGGATGCGCTTCATTGCTATCTTGCTGAAAATGTGTTGAAAAGAAAAGAAAAAAATGAGAAAAAGAAAAGAAGTAAAAAGAAAAGAAAAAGAAGCAGTGCTTAATTGAAAATTTTTATAGATTTGTGATTGGGAGTAGGCGGTGCACACACCCATGTAGTCAAGTCCAAGTCTGGGGGTGTGGTGTACCCGCGTATCTTTTTGTGGTGCTTGAGGATAGTTTTCCGTGCTAGCTCATTTGGGTTTAGTGCTTGAGCCGTCATTTTTATCATTGTATACTTCACCTAAACCCAAGCCTCATCTAAAACCTAAAGTCCTATTGATTCACGCAGTTGAGTCAAACCTGTGTCGTGGAGAGAGTGCGAACGGGCAAGCTTATGGTCACCGACATTGATGGATTTCAATGGAGGTTGTCTCGAGCCCCGATCTTTGGCAATGCTCACCTCAGCGTTCAGTTTACTTTCTTCCTATGTATGACCTTATGATTCACCGTGATTCACTTTTTGAGTAAATGTAATATATAGATACGTCCCTAGAAAAGTATAAACTAATATGTATAATTAGGAATTTTGTCTACTGTATTTCTACGCGCATGAGCATGCGACTTCGCATGGTACTCCGTTTTACAATTTCTATGTCAGCTTATGTTTTTCTTATCCGCTTGAGGGATTTGTTTGCTCGGGACGCGCAAACAGGTAAGTCTGGGGGTGTGATGAGTCCCAATTATATACACTTTTATGGACTCATCTGGGCCGATTTTAAAGTCTTTGCACCACACTTTAGGCATGTTTTCGTACATATTTGCATTCATATTTGTTATTCCCTGTTAGGTGCATTCTTAGGACGTTTTGGTGTGCAATTGCACGCTTTGCTGTTGGGAGCAAGCACTTGGTGCTCCCCAATCTATTTTCTGTGTTTATTTGGTGCTGGAGGTATTCCCAGCTGGGTTGCTTTGTATGCAGGTGACCTGATCGACCTGTTATCCCCAGAATTCATGTCTGTGCATATCGCACGGTCATGCGTTTCCTTGACGCATGGTCGGTTGCGGTCGTGCGTTTGTGTCTGGGCAGAAAACGGAGCGTCGGAGTTTACTCATGCGTTTTGACGCACGGGCGGATTCGCCCGTGCATGAGTAAAACGCACGGTCGACCTGTGTCTTCCTGATTTCAGAGCTTCAGAGTTTACCCGTGCGTTTGAGCGCACGGGCAGTATTGGTCGTGCGTGAGCAATTCGCACGAGCGGCGCAGCGTCTTCCCCAAGCCACATTTTACGAGTTAATAACGCACGGTCTGCGCACGGTCATGCGTTCGACCGTGCGTGACCATTTTCTGACAGATTTTCTATTTAAGCCGCAGGTCTTGCCTTATTCGGATCGATCATTTTTCCCCGCTCCCAGAGCTCCAGTTCCGCGCCCTTTTTGCCGTCCATCGCCGCCCACTTTCAGGAGGTGCTCCGGGCTTGTTCTTCACACCAATCTTGAGCCCGGAGATCATCTCGACCTCCTCCTTCATCCTATAGCTTCAAAGGAATATTTAGCCGCCATTGCCATCAAGCAAGGGGAACTTTGCAACCTTTACCGGATCGTGAGACGAAGAAGACGGGCTCATTGGAGAGTCGTGACAGCTCTCTCTACCCCGGACGTAGTTGAGGACCGAGCTTGGATGCGGATTGACAACCTAGCGATTCCAACCGTGACTCCTCGACGAGCCTTCGGATTCGGTCGATTTCTTGCCTTGTTCTTCTCTTATTGATGTGTGTATGTAGTTAGATCTTTATATTATGATGAAGTGGCACTTAAACTTGTTTGTATTTATTTATTTCATGTCTGTGTGAAATGCTTTGGTGTTTAAGTTGCTTGAGGTGCGCCCCATTCCATCCTCCATCCCACCGTCACGTTCGTGTGCCGCACTAGCAATTGCTAGTGGTGTGCTTGTCGACGAGGTGCTTGCGACCCTCATCCGTATGCCTACTCTTCCATCTGAATAGCGAAGCGTGGCATAGCGGCACGTGTAATCCATTCGCCTAAAGAAGCAACGCGCTCAAGGCCTTCACAGTTCGATTCCGCTTGCCTACTTGTCCATCCTCCCTTGTGAAGCAGCGCGCTCAAGGCCTGCCTAGTCTCCATCCCGCCAAGCGAAGCATTGCATAGCGGCATTGCATAAGAGTAGTTGTAGTATTTTCCTTTATTTTCCACAACCCAAATCACCCACTTTCGCACCCATCCGACTAAAGGACTTCAATCTCAAGTCCTGCCTCAATAGTAAACTCCACCTTACTGTTTTCCTTAGAGATCGATACTTGGGGATTCATTCCCATTTTATATTACTTGAACGATCGGTACACTGTCGTTTCGTGCCGCAGTCTAGCTACCGCCTATAGCGGTGTGCGAGATTCGCGCATCATGTTGCAACCCTTCAACATAAGCTACCCTTGTGATTGAAACTATGCCATTGGAGATCATACCATATCCCTTGGTGATTCCTCTTTCAGATCCACCAAAGATGACTTTACGTCCATTCTTAACAGCTTTGTAGTCCTGTAGAAGATTTCTGGTTCCTGTCATGTGCCTTGAGCACCCACTGTCCAAGTACCATATTTGGTTGAGGCTGGTACTTGATGTAACACCCCAAAACTGGTAGTTCCGCGAAGTAGGCGGAGTGGTAGTGCGGCACGTGAAGCAGGCTAGAATTTTCCCTGTCTGCTCTTAGCGCACGATCAGTGGCCTCATCGCGCACGACCAGTGATCGTGCGCCAGCGATCGTGCGTTAATTCAGAAGAGAATCGAGTTCTGTCTCGGACAGTGCGCACGACCATTTCCCTCTTCGCGCACGATCAGTGATCCACTGATCGTGCGCACGATCAGTGAATTATTCGCAAGAATTCAGAGTTCTGTCCCGGATAGTGCGCACGACCATTGCCCTCGTCGCGCACGACCACTGACCGTGCGCCTGTGATCGTGCGCCCTGTTTATTCTGTTCCGCGATTTTGAGCGGAGAAGAGGATCCGACCGATCAAATTTCTTGGAATTCGATCCAACGGCTGGGATTTAATGCTGGGGGGTCTTAGGGCTTTGGAGAGGGATTAAACCCTCATTATTTCATAGTGTTTCTCTCTCCTAGGCTAGAGGAAGAAGAAGGGGGCAAGGAAGAAGAAGAGGAGATTTCGCCATTGACGGAGCTCCGGAGCTCTGTTTCGCGAGCCGTTTCCAGATCTGGAGAGTGCAGCCCGGTGCGGTTCTTTCCCTCCGCGTAGAATCTCGGATCCATGGCAAAGAAGAACACGTCTAGGGTAACGATTCTTCCTCCCGAACTTTGGACTTGTATTTGTCCATTCATTCCTCTTTCTTTGCTTGCATGAGGTATCTCTTTCACCAAATGGGTGAAGTGTAGGATTTCCTCAAGTCCTTCGGGACTCCGGGTAGATTGTGTCCGTCCCCGGCATATTGCATGTAGAAAATATGGTAGTCGTGCGGATTTAGGCATTTTGTGTGAAGCCTATTCGTGGCCGTGAGCCCGAATCGGCGATGCTTGATTTGCGACGTTGCATTTAAGTTAGGCCTAGAATGCGTGCCGGAGAATGACTCCGTGAACTCACCTATAGTATTGCGGGAGTTAAGTGTAGGCGTCTTGTGAAGATCCCTACGAAAGCCCCATGCTTTGAGTTTTGGATGAAGGCAAACCTTCACCACGATATTGATGCGGAGCGTATGTACCTCCCTTATTGAGAATTCGTGAAGCCTAGATCCTTGTAAAGGGGTTAGGTGCGTAGCGTATAATTAGTGTAGCACTTGAAAGTGCTAAACCCTTACGGGCCGAGGTGAAGCCGTACCCGCGTCGTGCGATAGATCGCGACGATTAGAGCACGGGCAAAGCTAAACCGAACCCGTTTCCATGCAGATCGGCGAGAGGTCCCTTCCTCATGAAAGCCGTGTGATCATGGGAGAGGTCGTGGAAGGTGTCATACCTAGACCGACCAAAAGCTCTTGTTTCCCACCTAAGGTTGTGACCCTTAGGGTGGAGTGTTGTGAATTTGATATTATGTTTAGCCTCATGCGATTGCTCAGGTGGTTTTGGGGAACCTTCGGGTGAACCCAACCAACATCATGTGCATACCTAGGTTCCCTTCTTTTGATGCTCAACCTAGAAGATTGATTGTGCTTGAAACCTCACCTTGTGTAGTTGCACCTTCTTTATATTAGCACTTGCTAGTGTAGCTTGCTTGCAGGGTAGAAGCTCCGCCACCCCGGGAAAGGGGTGGGGTCGTTATAATTTGGTCAGCTGTGCTGACCGTTACTCTGTTTGCCACCGCTTGGTGGAATGTTCTTATGCAGGTGCAGGTGAGCCTAGCGGGAAATAGCGGGCGTTAGTCCTTTTGCTGAGTTGGCCCTTGAAGGCCAGCCTTTTTCCTGTTTTCTCATGTATTGCCGGCCTGCGTGCCGATGTATGCTTTTTGGAGTTTTGTACATTGATTTGATGTAAGGCCCTAAGGCCGTAACTCTTACTTCTGGACTCATTCCTATGATAGTGGACATGTCTATTAGAATGGTTTAATTAATGCTTCCGCTTACGTTTTTGTACTCTCGTTTTGTTATTACTTTTCTGGTTATCACCTTTTAACTCCTAGCTAGTGTGGTTTGTATGGCGTGGGGTCCCGGCCGGACCTGCTGTTATACTTTTCATACTGGCAGGGTGTTACAATTTGGTATCGGACTTAAGGCGTCGATCCGTAGTTTAGCGAATTCGGGACGAATTCCTTTTAAGGGGTGGTGCGCACGGACTGTGCATTCACCTAAAACGACAAAAACTAATAAGAATGTCCACTTAGGAATGAAAAAACATACTTGTTTGCGGAACCTGAGCGTTCCATGATTGATGTTTGATATGTTTAGGGTCACTAAATTGTGCCTTGCATGATTATAGGTGACTAGAAGTGCTGCGGGGCGGTCTCAACCCCGTAACACCGCTGAAAGTAGTGGGTCGGCTGAGGTGCCAGCGACCACTCCTTCTGCTGAGATGATCAGAATGGTCGCAGAAGCAGTCTTCGCGATGATCAATGCTCAACCTTAAAGGCTTGCACAGCCTGCTACGCCTACTACAGATGCGGCCCCGGTAATTGAACCTGCAGTGGAACCTGCGGTAGCACCGAGGGTTGATGCCCCTGTGCCAGTAGCTGCAGTGGAACCGACGTTAGCACCAAGGGTGGAGCGTCAAGTTGCGCAAGTAATTGCGGGGCGAGCGCGTGACCAACAATTAAAGCACTTCTTGAGCTTTAATCCTCCTACCTTCTCGGGATCTGAGTCCCCAACGGTGGCAGAAGACTGGTTGTCAAGAGTTAGAAGAACTCTGAGGGCGACGGCGACGGACGAAGCCATGATGGTCACCTTAGCCACTTTCCTTCTTGACGGAGAGGCTGTGCTGTGGTGGGAAGAGCAGGAACTGCACAAGTTCGGCGATAGAGACATTACTGAAATAACAATGGCTGAGTTTTCAAAGTCGTTCCTCCAGCGGTTTATCCCCTCTGCCCAACGCATTGCGTTACAAAACCAGTTCCTGAGGTTAACTCAAGGTGATCGCTCCGTTGACGATTACTTACATGAGTTTACCAGACTGAGTCGCTATGCGGGGGCATTGGTGGAGGATGAGGAGACGAAGACGAATAAATTCTATGAAGGGCTTCGGGACGAGTTGAGGCTGCTCCTTGCAGGCCCTATGACGTTTGGCTTCCAAGTGATGGTGCAAACCGCCAGATCTTTGGAGTTGGACATGAAGAGGGTACAAGCAAAGAGTGTTGTAAAGAAACCCGAGTTTCATGCGCCGGCCTCTCAGTCCAAGCCGGACTTCAGAAGGAACAAGCGGAAGTTCAAACAGGCGGAACCAGCTTCTTCGAATGTTTCGGGAGCCACGACCGCGCGGACTCCTATTACGTGTTTCACCTGCGGGAAGGTGGGACACAAAGTTGCGGTGTGTCGAAGTGGTCCCCCAAAGGCGGCAAATCGAGCGGTGGATTATGCTCGGGCTGCGGAAAAGGGCAAAGCGGCAGAGTCTTCGGCCTCCCAACACATTCCGACTCAGCCGAGAGTCTATTCGCTTGGCCAACAAGAAGCTATACGACAAACCGATGTCGTCACAGGTACGAATTAGAAGTTAGCTTTTACAGCTATGTATATGATTCTTACTGTTGTACGACTATATGTGTTATTTGTGTACAATTAGGTTTCGTCCTAATTTTCAACTATCCGGCGAGAGCTCTATTCGATACGGGTGCATCGCACTCTTTTCTGTCCGAGGACTTCGTGGTGCGAATCGGAGTGCCGTCTACCTTTGTAGAGGATAGATTGGAAGTAGTGCTACCCAATGGATCTCGAATGAGTGCGGATAGGAAGAGCCGTGTGAAGGTGCGGATCGGAAGCCAAGATTTCGACTTGGAAGCGTCGTTACTACCGTTAGCTGAATTCGATGTGATCTTCGGCATGGACTGGCTCTCGGAGCAGCGAGCATGCGTAGATTGCAATACAAAGGAGATCACTCTGGGAACGAACACCGACGATGAAACCACATTCGCCGGTATGCGAGGAGCGAGCAAGATGCTGATGTCTGCTCTCCAAGTGGTTAAGGCGGTGAGAAAAGGCGCCGAGTTGTTCTTCACCTTGTTGGAGGCTTCGGAGCCAAAGCCCAGGTTGTGTGATGTCCCAGTTGTAGCGGAATACGCCGACGTGTTTCCTAACGAACTCCCTGGGGCTCTGCCTCATCGGGAGATTGATTTCTGTATCGAGTTGGTGCCAGGTGCCAAACCTGTGGCCCGCTCACCATACCGAATAGCGCCAAAGGAATTGGCAGAGTTGAAGGTCCAATTGCAAGAGCTGCTAGAGCAAGGCTACGTACGTCCAAGTTCTTCGCCTTGGAGTGCACCGGTCCTCTTTGTGAAAAAGAAGGATGGGAGCTTGCGTCTATGTATTGATTATAGAGAGCTAAACAAGTTGACCGAGAAAAACCGATATCTGATTCCTAGAATCGATGATCTATTCGACCAACTGATGGGGTCGACGGTTTACTCCAAGCTAGACCTAAGGTCCGGCTACTATCAACTGCGAATAAGGGAATGTGACATTCCAAAGACAGCGTTCAGTACCCGCTTTGGGCACTATGAGTTCACGGTAATGCCGTTCGGTCTATCCAACGCACCGTCGGTATTCATGGACTTGATGAATAGGACATTCCGAGAGTATTTAGATCAATTTGTGATCGTCTTCATCGACGACATTTTGGTATACTCTCAGTCGGAAGAGGAGCATGTAGGGCATCTGCACGCGGTCCTGAGCACCTTGAGGAGGAGTCAGCTATATGCCAAGTTCTCCAAGTGCGAGTTTTGGCTACCGTCAGTGGCATTCCTTGGTCATGTTGTTAGTGGCGAAGGAATTGCAGTTGATCCGTCGAAGATAGAAGCGATCCAAGCGTGGCCTTTGTTGAAAAACGTAGCGGAAGTCAGAAGTTTCTTAGGACTTGCCGGCTATTATAGGCGCTTTGTGGAAAACTTCTCGAGGATCGCACTTCCTCTCACAAAACTGACTAGGAAGGATCATAAGTTCGTTTGGTCGCCCGAGTGCGCACGAGCTTTTGAAGAGCTAAAGAGCCGTCTGACCACGGCGCCCATTCTATGCTCGCCACAAGGTACGGAAGGCTACGAAATATATAGCGACGCCTCAGGAAGTGGTTTGGGTTGTGTCCTAGTGCAGTTCGGGAAGGTAATTGCCTACGGCTCCCGGCAACTGAAGGTTCACGAGAGGAATTACCCGGTCCATGATTTGGAGCTAGCAGCCGTGGTTTTTGCCCTCAAACTTTGGAGGCACTATCTATATGGCGTGAAGATCGATATCTTTACCGACCATAAGAGCCTCAAGTACTTACTAGATCAAAGGGAGTTGAACATGCGCCAAAGGAGGTGGATGGAGTTCCTTGGGGACTACACCTTCGATATCAAATATACTCCCGGTAAAGGAAACGTAGTTGCAGACGCGTTGAGTCGTCGGGCTCCCGCACAAGCAAATTGGATTTTGATGCACGATGAGCGTCTAATCCGTGAGCTAGAAGAAATGGAGATCATATGCATTGATAGGAGAACGTCTACTTCAGCATGCTTGAACTGGACGGAAGTTCACTACGACCTTGCCGACCGAGTTCGACAAGCATTGGAGTTGGACGAGAGCTTGAAACGATACAAAGCGGAAACCGTTGAAGGGTTAAACGCTGATTTCTCCTTCGAAGACGACCTTATGTGGAAGCAGGAAAGGTTATGCATCCCAAACGTTGGTACTCTACGGGCGGAGTTGATGTACGAGGCTCATCATACCAAGTACTCGATCCACCCGGGGAGCACTAAAATGTTTATGGATATGAAGAAACTGTTCTGGTGCCCGGGCATGAAGAAAGACATTGCCCTTTACGTGGCCAAGTGTCATACTTGCGCGTTGGTGAAAGCGGAATGTCAACGTCCCCGTGGGTTTCTGAAGTCCTTGCCGATTCCGAAGTGGAAGTTTGATGATATTTCGATGGATTTCGTGCACGGATTGCCGAGATCGCAACATGGAAACGATGCCATATGGGTGATCGTGGACCGTTTGACAAAGGTATCACACTTCATTCCGAACCGGAAGGATGATTCCGTAGAGAAGCTAGCAAAGCTCTATGTGGATAGTATCGTGAGACTGCACGGTGTCCCTCGTAGCATCGTCAGCGATCGTGACGGGCGTTTCACATCGAAAGATTGGAGGCTTATCCATGAACTGTTGGGCACAAAATTGAAGTTCAGCACGGCCTTCCACCCGCAAACGGATGGACAGACCGAGAGAACCAACAGGACTATGGAGGATATGCTCCGAATGTGCGCTCTAGACTTTGGAAAGAGGTGGGAGGATCACCTCTTTATGATCGAATTCGCCTACAATAATAGCTACCAAGCCAGCATAAAGATGGCTCCTTTCGAGTCCCTCTATGGTAAGAAGTGTCGTACGCCGTTGTCTTGGGCGGAAACGGGCGATACTAAGCTATTGAAGCGAAAGGATGTTGAAGAAGCAACTTCGACGATCCGGTCTATACGCGAAAGGCTATTGGTTGCCCAGGATAGGCAAGCAAAGTATTTCAACGCCAAGCATAGGAACTTAGAGTTTGCCGTCGGTGACCGGGTTTACTTGAAGATCAAACCGTTCAAAGGGGTATCAAGGATTCGACGCTTGAAAAAGCTCAGTCCGAGGTACTTAGGACCGTTCGAGATCGTGGAGCGTGTTGGTGATGCGGCTTATCGGCTTGCACTATCTGCAGAGCTGAGCGGTCTGCACGACGTGTTCCACATTTCAGTGTTGAGGAAGGCACTGCAAGAGCCTACTCATATTGTTGCGGTCGGCAAAGTTCCGGTTGATAGTGGGTTGTCGACGAAAGTCAAGCCTTTACGCATCGAAGATACCGAAGTAAAGCAGCTGCGGAACAAGTCCATTCGGATGGTAAAAGTCCGGTGGGATAACTGCGGCCGAGAGGAGCTCTCTTGGGAGAGAGAGCAAACGATGCTTGCGGAGTATCCCGAGCTTTTTCCCTCAGGTAAAGTATAACTGTAATTTATGCTATTACTGTTTCCTGGATTTCGGGACGAAATTCTTTTAAGGAGGGTGGAGTTGTAACACCCCAAAACTGGTAGTTCCGCGAAGTAGGCGGAGTGGTAGTGCGGCACGTGAAGCAGGCTAGAATTTTCCCTGTCTGCTCTTAGCGCACGATCAGTGGCCTCATCGCGCACGACCAGTGATCGTGCGCCAGCGATCGTGCGTTAATTCAGAAGAGAATCGAGTTCTGTCTCGGACAGTGCGCACGACCATTTCCCTCTTCGCGCACGACCAGTGATCGTGCGCCAGCGATCGTGCGCTTATTCGCAAGAATTCAGAGTTCTGTCCCGGATAGTGCGCACGACCATTGCCCTCGTCGCGCACGACCACTGACCGTGCGCCTGTGATCGTGCGCCCTGTTTATTCTGTTCCGCGATTTTGAACGGAGAAGAGGATCCGACCGATCAAATTTCTTGGAATTCGATCCAACGGCTGGGATTTAATGCTGGGGGGTCTTAGGGCTTTGGAAAGGGATTAAACCCTCATTATTTCATAGTGTTTCTCTCTCCTAGGCTAGAGGAAGAAGGGGGCAAGGAAGAAGAAGAGGAGATTTCGCCATTGACGGAGCTCCGGAGCTCCGTTTCGCGAGCCGTTTCCAGATCCGGAGAGTGCAGCCCGGTGCGGTTCTTTCCCTCCGCGTAGAATCTCGGATCCATGGCGAAGAAGAACACGTCTAGGGTAACGATTCTTCCTCCCGAACTTTGGACTTGTATTTGTCCATTCATTCCTCTTTCTTTGCTTGCATGAGGTATCTCTTTCACCAAATGGGTGAAGTGTAGGATTTCCTCAAGTCCTTCGGGACTCCGGGTAGATTGTGTCCGTCCCCGGCATATTGCATGTAGAAAATCCGGTAGTCGTGCGGATTTAGGCATTTTGTGTGAAGCCTATTCGTGGCCGTGAGCCCGAATCGGCGATGCTTGATTTGCGACGTTGCATTTAGGTTAGGCCTAGAATGCGTGCCGGAGAATGACTCCGTGAACTCACCTATAGTATTGCGGGAGTTAAGTGTAGGCGTCTTGTGAAGATCCCTACGAAAGCCCCATGCTTTGAGTTTTGGATGAAGGCAAACCTTCACCACGATATTGATGCGGAGCGTATGTACCTCCCTTGTTGAGAATTCGTGAAGCCTAGATCCTTGTAAAGGGGTTAGGTGCGTAGCGTATAATTAGTGTAGCACTTGAAAGTGCTAAACCCTTACGGGCCGAGGTGAAGCCGTACCCGCGTCGTGCGATAGATCGCGACGATTAGAGCACGGGCAAAGCTAAACCGAACCCGTTTCCATGCAGATCGGCGAGAGGTCCCTTCCTCATGAAAGCCGTGTGATCATGGGAGAGGTCGTGGAAGGTGTCATACCTAGACCGACCAAAATCTCTTGTTTCCCACCTAAGGTTGTGACCCTTAGGGTGGAGTGTTGTGAATTTGATATTATGTTTAGCCTCATGCGATTGCTCAGGTGGTTTTGGGGAACCTTCGGGTGAACCCAACCAACATCATGTGCATACCTAGGTTCCCTTCTTTTGATGCTCAACCTAGAAGATTGATTGTGCTTGAAACCTCACCTTGTGTAGTTGCACCTTCTTTATATTAGCACTTGCTAGTGTAGCTTGCTTGCAGGGTAGAAGCTCCGCCACCCCGGGAAAGGGGTGGGGTCGTTATAATTTGGTCAGCTGTGCTGACCGTTACTCTGTTTGCCACCGCTTGGTGGAATGTTCTTATGCAGGTGCAGGTGAGCCTAGCGGGAAATAGCGGGCGTTAGTCCTTTTGTTGAGTTGGCCCTTGAAGGCCAGCCTTTTTCCTGTTTTCTCATGTATTGCCGGCCTGCGTGCCGATGTATGCTTTTTGGAGTTTTGTACATTGATTTGATGTAAGGCCCTAAGGCCGTAACTCTTACTTCTGGACTCATTCCTATGATAGTGGACATGTCTATTCGAATGGTTTAATTAATGCTTCCGCTTACGTTTTTGTACTCTCGTTTTGTTATTACTTTTCTGGTTATCACCTTTTAACTCCTAGCTAGTGTGGTTTGTATGGCGTGGGGTCCCGGCCGGACCTGCTGTTATACTTTTCGTACTGGCAGGGTGTTACACTTGAACTAACCTGCAAGAAGGAGTTTAGTTACCCTTAGGAGCCCAAATAATTTTAGGTCCTAGGTCCTTGTTAGCATGATGAGATGACCTTACAACAGCTGCACTCTTTGCATGAAGACTTTTCTTTGCACTTGGCGCATTGGGATTGTACCAACAATCTACGGCAAAGTGTCTCACTTTACCACAACACCAACATTCATGAATATTGTATCTCCTCTTCTGAACATTTCTTGATGAGATGGCATCACTGTGCTTATGTTCAGGAGGGGAGACATCAACATTTTTCATATTTCTTTTAGCAATGATCTGGCTGAATGTTAACCTCTGTACAGTCTTGGCACCCTTTTCTTAATGGCATCAACTTGCTTTGCCTTGGAGGCCAGGCAAGATTTGATGGAGTCAAAAACTGAGCAAGAGGACTTGTCTATAGGTTTTACAGCAGCCATGTTCTTTGCTGGGCAGTGCTTGGAAGAACTTGCTTCCATACGCCTGAATGATGAGGCTGTAGTACCAAATACAAATGGTCCATGTTGGGCCATTTGAATTTCTTCATGGGGAGCCTTCATGGCACTCATTCCCATACCCTTTCTTTCACTATAGGAAGGAGTGCTTTCCTTCCTATAGGAGCTTCCATTCTTCCAGTGACCATAAATGTTTTCATGATCATACCTATTAGTAGGAAGCAATACCTTCTGAAAGGTGGTACGATGCTTAGCCTTGTTCTTGCTCTTTTCTCCACTCCCTTCTCCTACTTCCATTTTATTGAACCCTAGTCCTCTCCAATTGGTTTGAGAGGAAAAGATGTCAATAATAGGAAGCACAGAGTTGGGCTTGGAGAATTGAGCCACTAGGCCCTTTTCTTTCACAAGCTTCTCCTCAAGGTCTTTGATGACCTTGTTCTTTTGGGATATGATGCTTAAATGCACAATTGTTATTCCCTTAAGATGGCTTATTTGTCTACTCATCTGAGCCACCATGGAGGGTGACTCAGTGCACTCTTTCTTAACCATCTTAAGGGAAGCAATTTCTTGGGCTTGCCTCTTAGCCAGCCTCTTGCTCTTTTTCAGAGCTTCCAAGAGAGCACCATACTTGTCAATCAATTGATTGACATCTTCCTCAGATTCTGAATCACCTCCACCAATTGATGAAGGTGTTTCAGATTCTGGGCTTGTCTTATAATCAGAAGAGGAGATGGAGTGAATTAATACATGTTCATTGTCAGAGTTGTTCTGACTGTCCTCCTCATCAGTGATGGCCATGAGGCTTAGCTGAACATTGTCCTCTTCACCCTCCTCTATATCACTGTCTGAACGTGATAGAGGAGCCCTGATTCCAATTCTAGCAGCGGGACAATCATCTTCCTTTTCTGCTGCAAATAGCCCAATATAGTCTTCTTCTTCAGCATCTGAATATAAGGATGAGGATTCAGATTCACTCCAGCTTTTTCCTTTCTTTGCTAGGAAGGATTTTTCACCCTTTCTATCCTTTTGGTGGTGATTTTTCTTGTCACCCTTTTCCTTCCTTTTGACTGGACAGTCAGCTATACATGTCTAGGCTTCCTGTAACAATAGCAAATGATGTTATTTGAAACATGTTTACTAGATTTAGAATCATACCTGTCATCCTTTGGGTGCTTCCTTTCAGATTTATTGTGGTCTTTCTTGGAGTGTGAGGAGGAGGAGGGCTTGTTCTTCCACTGCTTCCTCCTCATCATCTTCTTGAACTGCCTTGAGAAGGCAGAATACACTTCATCAGAGGAAGAGTTGTCTGAAGTGCTGTTCTCAGACTTATCTGATTCAGCACTCCTTCTTGGAGGAGACACCATCCTGGCCTTGCTCTTTTTGGAGCTGTCAGCCTTGAGAGCCACAGATCTCTCCCTTGCATGAGCCCTTGTTGAAGTGTCTTCTTCCTTTCTTGCAAATAATTGCATCTCATAGGAGAGTAGCTTCCCAAATAATGTATGAGTAGGAGTTTCACCAAGCTTGGTCACTTCCCTAATGACACATATTTTGGTGTCCCAGTCTCTAGTTAGAGATCTTAAGAACTTGTCATTCAGCTCATAGTCTGTGAACACTCTTTCATAGGTTCTTAGTTCATTGACTATCCTAAAGAACCTTTTATAGCACATAGAAATGCTTTACTGGCTCAGCTGCCTGAAAGCTTCATATTCTTGGTTGAGGAGTGATTTTCTATCATCCCTCACCTCAGCTGTCCCTTCCATATACACCACTAGTGTATCCCACATTTCCTTGGCAGTTGTGCAGTGTACCAAATTCTGAAATGTAGAGTCATCAATTGCATTAACAATTATATTTTGTGCTCTTTTATCCATAGTGAATAGTGCTAGTTCGTCCTTGGTCAAGTCATTGAAGGCCTTGGCCACTCTCCTTGTTGGATCTAGGGTGGAGGTAGTTTGAAAAGTGAAGGGCCCTTGCTTTATTGTGATGTAAATCCTTGGGTCAGATGCTTCCATAAACAATCTAACCCGTTGCTTCCATATGCCAAAGTTTTCTTTGTTGCATATGGGCAACTTCATGGATCCCATCTCCTTCTGCAATCCAGTGGAGGCCATTGGATTGAGATAAGACTATTCCTTAATAGAATCTGGTCAGACAGTTATATCCTTCTTGACCAACCTCCCTCTGATACCACTTGATAGTTTTAGGATGTAGTCTTAGTCATCTAGAGGGGGGGGTGAAAACACACAGAGATTTATAGAGGTTCATCAAGACAGGGTGTCTTGAGTAGCCCTCTTTCCACCTTCACCTTTCTAACAATGAGTTAGATAAGGCCAACACCTCCAAACTCAGCTCCAAGAGCTTACAACACAAATCCCTCAGGATCTCTCAGGTTTTCACAAACCCTACCTCAGGCTCAACAGCCCTACCTCGGGCTCAACATCCCTACCTCAGGCTCAACAACCCTACCTCAGATCACACACTGATCCTACTCTCAAGCTGACCTCTCAGCTCTACTTCTCAGGCTAGATAACCCTACTTCCTCAGGCAAAGATGCCCTACCACTCAGAACTGTTAAGTTCCTACCGTAATAATAATGTATGATTACAAAAGAAGATAGAATAAACTTAATCTTGTGTTGCAGAATAACTGTTGTGGCAGTCTTGAATATGGGATGAGTCCAATGGCCTCAACTATGATTCTTCTAATCCTTTTCTTCAGAGAAAGAGTGAGGATCAACTTGCTCTACCTTGAGTTGATCAAGAGGAGCAATCTATTCTCTCCTTGCAGCTTCAGGAAACAGGAAGTGAAAGCTTTCTTGGTTGCCATCAATGGAACAGTAATTTTGTTCTTCTTTTGTGTGTTGGAGAGTTGGAGAGAGTGAGGATTTGAGAGAGTGCTTCTACAAAGCCCTAATTTTCTCTTTTATACTACACAGATCTTCAACGACTATCAGATGCCCTCTGACCCAGGATGGATGAGATTGGAGTACCACATCTTGCTTTTCTGCAACTTGCGCCAAAAGAAAAACCCGCCAGTCCTTTTGAATCTGTCTCAGCGGTTGGGCTGAGACAGCTACCAGTCTCAGCGGCTTCTTCTGTCCCGTCCCAGCGGATCCGCTAAGACAGACAGTTGTCTCAGCAGTTTCTTCTATCTACAGCTCAGCTGGCCCAGACATCTTCTCAGCGGCCCTTGGCCTTGTCTCAACGGTTCAGCTGAGATTGAGAACTTGTCTCAGCGGTTTTGACAGCAAACCTACTGAACTTACTTCACACCTTGGTATGACCTAACCCTGCATGGTCATGAGATAAAATGGGGTTTATCAAATACAACTTGTACTTCATATTGAGTGTGAACCTTCTTCAAATTAAGGGAACATTGAGGGTCATTTTCTCAACAGCTGGAACTCTTGGCGAGGAGGTTTCATCGACTGTTGAGCAGGGAAGAAACTAGCAGTTCCTTTCTGGATGGCTCTTGATGTTAAATTTGAGACACAGATGGGGTTACTGTTCTCCCCTTCTATAAAACGGTTGATAATACTGAACAGCTCTTAATAGGAGTTGGGTTCTCAGGTGGTGACCTCGAATTTGAGGGGGCCTTCCTGGAGGCCATTGACTAAAGCCACCATATAGAGCGAGGGATCAACATCCCTGATCCCGAGGATCTCTTTTTGAAAGCGATCCACGAAGCGAGCTAAAGTCTCGCTTTCTCCTTGCTTGATTCGGAAGAGGGTTACAAGGCCGCTCTTCCTTTTTCTGGAGGTTGCAAATCTCAGGAGATGCTCTTTACTAAGCACGGTAAAGCAAGTGATGGACTGTGTAGGTAGCTTCTAGAACCACTCCCGTGCTTGCCCATCAAGAGAGGTGATCAGGAGTTTACACCTCATCGCATTTGAGAGAGATCTTAGAGCGACTGCTGACTCAAAATCCTGGAGATGAGAGTCGGATGACTCTCCCCAGTGAACATCAGAAGTCAGGTCTCTCTAAAGCCATTGGGAATGGGCTCCCAAAGAACTCTGTCTATAAAGGGAGAGGGCTCTTCCACTTCGATAACACTGGGAAGAGTAGAAGGAAAGGATACAGCAGTAGCAGCTGGAGGATAAGCATAATCCTCCTAAAAGTTCAGCACTCAGGCTGGAGTCCGCTGGGTTGCTGCTCTGAAGAAATGACGATGAGGTATGAACTCTTCACCCTGAGATTGTAGAGGAAATGCGGGCTGAGGTACCGCGTGGTCAAGCACATGACTGCCAGCTGGAGGACCTTGTGTAGTAATCGGAGCGATCTGAGGAACTAACTGCTGGGAGATCACCGCTAAGACCTGGTTCATCGCTTCGAATAGTCGGACGGTCTCATGACGAGCATGTTCAAGGTGGAGCTCGAGAGCTTCTAGAGAGGTCGCACTGCTCGAGCAGGGACGACCATTGGCAGCTGACTTAGCTGGTTTTCGCAGTTTGACATCTTATCTGGCCGTTGGATTCCCCTAACACTCCGATCTGAAGGTCACATGTTCGTTCTGTTGGCACAAAAATTATACCTCCAAAACTCACACAACAAAGAGATGAGGGGAAACTATGGAGTGCTGGTTATTCGGGCTAAGGATGCTAAAAAGGAGAGGTGTTGAGCAACGAGGCTTGTCTGCCTGCAATGGGAACTCTTGTCATAGGTGATCTGATTGATGAAAAGAGAGCTACATAGGAGTCTAAAACAGGTTAGGAAAAGAGGTAGGAAAGAGACCGAATTCGAGACCGCTTATACATGTCATAAGCTTGAGACTCGAATCAAAGGTCCCTATTATGGTACCCCCTCCCCTCTATTTATAGACGCGAGGGCAAGCCAAAATGGGCAGGTCTAAAAATAATGGGTTGCCCGGGGTACTGGAGAACCTGGGCAGGGAAGAGAGGAAAAATGAGGTGCAAATAGCAAAAAAGAGGGAAAACTCTAGACCGCATGGTCATGCGGTCTCGCTGGAAGCAGCCCGCCTATGCCTTGGAGAATCTGCTAGAGACGGGATGGGCGGTCTGGGCGGTCTAAGAAATTTGTGTCGCTGGGACTTGTAACTTTGACTGAAAAGCTGAGGTCGCGGACTTCCAGGCAAACACCACCTCAACGGCCAATCGCGACAGTACCACGACCACGTCGCGTCCGCCAATCGCAAATATAAATACAAATTTATTGCTCTGCCATATCATCCAAACCTTCCGCCTTATCTCCTACATATCGACGCATGCATAGAGTTGGTCCTCCCATATTTTTCAACGCTCTCATGGTCATCGATATTGATAGTTTATATAGAATGTAGTCTTAAACACCTAGAGGGGGGTGAATAGGTTTCTTTTATTTTAGGCTTAGTGTTTTCTGAATTTATGTTAGCAAATTATCAAGCACAGAAAGCACAAAGAGATTTATAGAGGTTCCTCAAGACAGGGTGTCTTGAGTAGTCCTCTTTCCCCCTTCACCTTTCTAACAATGAGTTAGACAAGGCCAACTTCTCCAAACTCAGTTCCAAAAGCCTACAGCACAGATCACACAGGATCTCTCAGGTTTTCCCAAACCCTACCTCAGGTACAGCAGCCCTACCATAGAGGAATCCATCTCCTACAACTCAGACCACCTCCTGGTCCTACCTCAAGTTGACCTCTCATCTCTACAACTCAGGCCCATCAGCCTTACACACTCAGGCAATAAATCCCTACAATCTCAGAACCCAAAGACTCCTACAAATGATATAATAAGGTTTACAGATTGAAGGAAGAAGAGATCAAGCCTTGTTCTTCTTCTTCTTCTTAACAGCTACTGTTGCAGACTTGAACCAGGGAGGAAAAGTGCAGCTCCAACTTGATTCTTCTTGATCAGCCCTTCAGATGATGGACATGATCTACTTGCTCTATCTTGAGATGAATCACGATAAGCAATCTCTTTTCTCCTTGCAGCCTTGTGTAAGCTCAGTTCTTGGCTGCCGACAATGGAACAGTATGTTTCTTGAGTTTGTGTGTTGGAGAGTAATTGCAAAAGTTTTTTGCTCAACCCTAACTTATTCCTTTTATACAACATTGACCCTCAACGGCTCTTAGCTGTCCTCCTAACAGGTATGGGAGTGATTGGTGGACCCCAATATGCATTTCTGCAGCTTGCGCCAAAAGTAGAACCCGCCAGATCACTTTTGAATATGTCTCAGCGGTTGGGCTGAGATGGTCAGTTGTCTCAGCGATTTCTTCTGTCCCGTCTCAGCGGATCCGCTGAGACAGACAGTTGTCTCAGTGGTTTTCTTCTATCTGCAACTCAGCTTGCCCAGACACCTTCTCACCAGATCCTAGTCTTATCTCAGTGGTTCAGCTGAGACAGAGAGCTCGTCTCAGCTGATCATACATTTCACCATGGTGGCCCTTGTCCTGCATACTTATGAGATAGAAATTGGGTTTATCAAATACAACTTGTACTTAGCATTGAGTGTGAGGTCTCTTTAAATCAAGGGACCATTGAGGGTCATTTTCCCAACAATCTCCCCCTATTTGAAGAAGACAGAACACCCTCAAATGCTAGAGTACATTACTCATTAATTCTTGATATGTGTTATTGCAATAATGAGTTCAACATATCATGCTTAGTGCATCAGTTATTTTAAGACATATGGTTGTTATGAAAAGATTCTACCACGGAGTTTAATCAATACAGTAGTAAGATTTGATAAACATAACAATGCAACATAGATTGAATTAACCAATCAGAACAGGGTAAGGTTTAGAAATAACTCAGATTTAGCTATGATGCAAGCTGATTACATTAACAATCCGTCAATTTCAATCCAGATAGAATAGTAATTCAAAGCTCAGTTTGCATTCATATAATCTTAAGTCATTATAGTTCATTAACATTTATATACATAAACTGTTTCAATAGTCATTCAAAGCTTTCTTTTCTTATTAGAAAAACATTCAGGAAAAACAGCAGCTACTTCTTTTCCTTTAGCTGAGGCCATTGGTCTGCTGCAACATCCATGTTTTTAGCAACCATTTCTTCTTAGACTGGTGGCTCCTTATCTTCAGCAGGTACAACCATGTCTTCAGGAAGATTTGTGGTTGTGTCCTTTTCAGCATTTGCTGCTTCAATCTCAGCTATCTTCCTCTTGTTCTCTTGCCTTTTAAAATACATGAATGGCTTTGGGATGTATTTAGATGGCATCCTTCTTGGGTTATCTTTTCTTACAAGGTTTGCTTTGAATACTTTATCTCTTTTTGTGTTCCTCTCTAAATGCTTTATCCATTCCTCAGATGGATATAGCTTATCAATGTCTTAGCTTATTTGGCCATGGCTTAGCCAGGCATTTAGGATTATCTCTTTGGAGTCATCACTCCAATATTCAAAATCAGGGTCTCTACTATTTTCATCCCTTTGTTTGGCCATGAATTCCTCAGTGAGCAACACATGCTCTCTTTCTCTTTTCTTTTTCAATCTCTCATTTTGTGCTATTGCTTCTTGATGAGGGAAATCCCATTCTTCTGCCATATTAACATCTAATATAGGAAGATTCAGAGCTATCCATGTACCTTGTAGGACTTTCAGTGTGAGGTCAGAATTGATGACTGCATTTGTATCCTCCCCCTTTATGGCTTCTTCATAGATCTGTTGATGGAGGTCTTGCTTAGCTGTTATTATTGTGCCAGAGAGAGTTTGGAATATATTCTCAAGGTCAGCTTGAAGTACATCTTTTAACTTGCCTAGTTCTTCATTCAGATGGGTAGAGGTGGCTCTTGCAGCAATGGATTGAGAGGCAGTTGCAATTTCTGCTCTCAGCTCTTCCTTGTACTGTCAGCTTCTTCATTTAATTGCATAGCAGTTGAATAGACATACTCTTGAAGATGATTGGTTGACTTCTCTATCACCTCATCTGTCTTACTTACATAATTCTTGACATATCCCATGTCTTATTCAGATAGCTGGAGATGTTTGTCCATGGATCTTAGAATGGTATTCTGAGAAATTACTGATTTTTCAGCAAGTTCAAACCACCTGGTCATCTGTTTGGCGAGCACGTTAGTGTTTTCCTTTATTTCTTTGACCTCAGTCATGATCTCAGCTTTCACATTCAAGATGGACTGATCAATGTATCCCCTGACAGATGTAATTGATTGATCTACATGTGACTGCATGGTGGTGAGATGTGACTGTAGTAGCAGGTTTATGGCACTGAGAAGAGCCTCATTGGGTGAGGTGGAGGAAGAGGCTTGCTGAATTGAGAACAACAGCTGGGGCATCAACCTGCTCATCTTCAGTGTCAACATCTTGATGATCACTCAGATTGACATCACCAGCATTATCATCCTCCTCCCCCTCATAGAGAGCATTCTTTTCTGTTGAGTCCAGGAATGATGCGACAATGAGTTGGAGTTAGATTGAACTACTTAGAGGTTCTAAGGATAATAATGTAAGATTTACCTAGAACTTCAACTTTCTTTGAAGGAGGAGCATTCTGCACCTCCTCCTCAGATAAATCAACTTGAATGGATGAATCTAGGAGTTCTAGAACAAGAATTGTAAAGTTAGATTTTATGATTCTGAATGTTTAGGCTGGGTTTTTAGGGCTTACCTATAACCTGATCTTGATTAGCTAATGGTTAATGAGTTAGGAGGAGTTGAATTAGTTACCAGAAGTTATGACTTTGTCCAGCTGCTGTGGATGGACAGGTTCAGTTGGCAGGTCATTTGGTGTAGCCTCTTTGTCAATAATGCTGTGTGACCCACAATATCATCACCAGCATCTTCATTTTTGCCTGAATGATCAGACTCAGAACTGGACATGATCAGCCTTGTTTTCTTAGAAGTTGAGGGGATTGTCTTCTCTTTTCCTTTAGTTTCAGAGGGCTGACTCATAGGCAATACCCTGATGAATCTTTCTAAAGTCTTGACGTCCATTCTCTTGAGATAGTGAAGATTTGCTCCTTTGGAAGTTTTGAACTTGTCAGGGTGGGTTTGCAGGAGGTATAAGGAGCGAATTCTTCCCATATTGGGTGCCTGAAAGCATTCCTTTATTCTTTGAAAGATGACCTCTCCCCAAGAGGTTTTCTTTTTCAGAATTATTCTAGTCATGAGGTCAACCATGTACTGTAAGATTGTATCATGGGACCCTGGTTTGCAAAGAATGGCTTTTCCCATAATATCTGATAAAAGTTTTCCCTTTTGGTTAAAAAATTTCCTCTTCAATGAGCCAATTTTGGTATCATTGTACTCAGCCATTTTAGAGCCTTTTTCTTGTCTTTTTCAGAGATGTTATCCTCCTCACTTGGACTGCATGATGGAAGATGTAATGCTTTCTATAGTTTTGTTGGGGTTATCTTGATTCTATCTTCTCCAATCTTTGACTTGAGGGAGCATTTGGAGGTGGACAACTTGACATTACCAAACCATTCCAGAACTTCAGTTCTGAGAATGACACAGGGTTCAGATAGTAGAAATTTCAGGCCTTGGTCTTATAGGTGTTGAATTGCTCCCTTAATTTCTTCTGGAGCATGTGCAAACCCATGCCTTACTATCTCATATCCTTCAAGAAGATCTTTAGAGCTTTTGGGAGCCATTGCAGTGGTGGAGGGATGCGTTGGGACGGAAGAGTAGGTGATTCATTTCGGCGGCCGGAAGAGAAGGGTCGTGTGCTTTTCACTAATCAGATTGGCTATTTATATGGCTTAAGACTTAGGTAAAATTAAACCTAGTAATTAGATTTGATTGCTCTTATAATTGTAAGTATAAATGAAACTACATCATAAAGCTGAGTTCGTCGAACTCAAACTGAGTTCGTCAAACACAAAGCTGAGTTCGTCGAACGCAAACTGAGTTCGTCGAACACAAGGCTGAGTTCGTCGAACACAAAGTTGAGTTCATATGAAACTACATCATAAAGCTGAGTTCGTCGAACTCAAACTGAGTTCGCCGAACTCAAACTGAGTTCGTCGAACTCAAACTGAGTTTGTCGAACACAAAGCTGAGTTCATCTGAAACTACATCATAAAGCTGAGTTCGTCGAACTCAAACTGAGTTCGTCGAACACAAAGCTGAGTTCGTCGAACTCAAACTGGAGTTCGTCGAACTGAAGACAAAATATGCTGAACTGGCTGGAAGTCTGAATTCGCCGAGCTGAGAAGCAATTTCATCGAACTGAAACACGACGTTCGTCGAAAGCAGGAAAGAGTTCGTCGAACTGAGACTTTTCCCAGCTACCTAAGTGCAACCTGAAGCTCAGCTGAAATAGATTGTTCTGGTTAAGCTGATCATACTTCTTTAAAATCATTAGAGATAGGATTACTTGAATGCCTAATCATGTCTCTCATAGGGTTGATGTGTCAACATTTTACGTTATATCAAATCAAGATTGGAAGAATGAAGTGTTTTACACTATTGTACATTTAACAATCCTAGTTCAATCTTGAAGGCATTAAACTTGGCCTCATCCAATGGCTTAGTGAAGATATCAGCCACTTGACTGTTAGTGTGCACAACAGCTCCCTACAGCAATGCATTCAGACTCAGCAGTGGAGATAGCCACACTTTTCTGCTTTTGCTGCTCCATGAAATCAACCTTCTTCCTAGGAATTGACAAGTGCCACTTGTGCTTTTCCTGTCTTCTTTGCAGCCTGCAAAATCTGCATCTGAAAATCTAGTTAGTTCAAAATCATTGTTCTTAGGGTACCAAATGCCAAGATGTAGGCTGCCTTTAAGGTATCTCAGAATCCTCTTTGCAGCTGTGTAGTGAGATTCCTTAGGACATGCCTGTTACCTAGCACACACACATGTAGCATACATAATATCTGGTCTACTAGCAGTTAAATATAACAGGGATCCAATGATGCACCTGTACATGGATTCATCAAAGGCCTTGCCCTTCTCATCCTTGTCCAGGAAAATGTTGGACCCAATGGGAGTTTTCATGGTGGAAGCTGATACCATCCCAAACTTCTTGATAAGCTCCCTAGTGTACTTGGTCTGGGAAATGAATATACCTTCATCAGACTGTTTTACCTGGAGGCCTACAAAGTACTTGAGCTCTCCCATACTGCTCATCTCAAACTCCCCCTGCATTAGGTTGGCAATCCTTTTGCAGAGGTTGTCATCAGTAGACCCAAATATTATGTCATCAACATATATTTGGACTAGGAGACACTTGCCCTTTGT
This sequence comes from Dactylorhiza incarnata, assembly GCA_033032865.1. NCBI lineage: Eukaryota > Viridiplantae > Streptophyta > Magnoliopsida > Asparagales > Orchidaceae > Dactylorhiza > Dactylorhiza incarnata. Next base: position 14,277,576 of record JAWHQI010000012.1, on the reverse strand, counting down.
TTCCCTAAGAAACAATGTGTTATCTATCTTTCCCCTCAAGAACTTGTTCTTGCTGAGAAAGCGAGCCAATGTCTCATACCAAGCCCTGGGGCTTTCTTAAGACCATAAAGAGCTTTCCTAAGTAAGTAAACATGACTAGAGAGGGTAAGATGTACAAAACCTGATGGTTGCTCAACATATACCTCTTCCTTCAAGTCACCATTGAGGAAGGCTGATTTGACATCCATTTGATACACTTTGAACCCCTTGTGGGCAGAATAGGCAAGGAATAGCCTAATTGCTTCCAACCTTGCAACATGGGCAAAGGTTTGATCAAAGTCTATCCCTTCTTCCTGTCTATACCCCTTGGCTACCAGCCTTGCCTTATTCTTTATGATTGTGCCATTTTCATCTAACTTGTTCCTATAAATCCATTTGGTACCTATGATATTGTGTCCTTGTGGTTTTGGCACCAATTTCCATACCTTGCATCTCTTGAATTGTAGAAGTTCTTCTTGCATAGCTTGAATCCAAAAGGTGTCTTGGTTGGCTTCTTCAAATTTCTTAGGCTCCATTTGTGATAGGAAGCTCAAGAATAGGGCTTCATTATGAGCCCTGCTTCTAGTTAATACACCTTGATTCTGATCTCCAATTATTTGTTCTCTTGGATGATCCCTTAGATGTCTTACAACTGTAGGCAGTCTGTTCTCAGCTTGTTGTGTTGTTTCTGCTGGTTCAGCAGTGTCTTCATCAGCATTGACTTCTTCCTCTTCAGGGATGGCAACATCAGAATAAGCTTTGCTGCTGACAGAAGATCTAGACCAGCCCTTATATATTAGGCTGGTCTCATCAAATACTATATGCATAGACTCCTCTACAACATGAGTTTTCTTGTTATACACTCTATAAGCTCTACTATGTGAGCTATAGCCAACAAGAACACCCACATTGCATTTCTCTGCAAACTTTTGTTAATTGAGATTTTCCATTGTTTAAAATGTTGCATTTAGAGCCAAAGATTCTAAAGTATGAAATTGTAGGTTGTTTGCCTTTCAGAATCTCATAGGGAGTTATTCCATGAACTTTATTGATGGAAGCTCTATTGAGAACATGACATGCAGTATTGACTGCCTCAGCCCAGAAGTATTCTGGGAGTGAGGAGTCACTAAGCAGTGTTCTCCCAGCTTTTATCAAGGTCATGTTCTTCCTCTCAACCATACCATTTTATTGTGGAGTCCTTGGGGAGGAGAACTCTTGGGTGATACCATATTCTTGACAAAACCTTGTCATAGCTTCAGATTGAAATTTTGTGTCATGGTCAGTTCTAGTCCTGACCACAGCACATTGCAAGTCGTTCTAAATTGCTTTGACATGAGTTATAAAGATATTTAGAGTATCAGACTTCTTCTTTAGGAAGAATACCCATGTATATTTTGAGTGATCATCAACAATCACCAAAGTATATAACTTCCCACCTAGGCTCTGAATTGGCAAAGGACCAAACAAGTCCATATGCAAGAGATAAAGACATCTTTCAATGTCTTTGGAGCCAATACTCTTAAAGGTGGCCCTTGTTTGCTTACCCATTTGGCAAGCATGACAGGGACCACTTTTAATACATTTTATATTAGGACTATTCCTAACAAGGTTTTTAGATAATAGTCTATACATTGTCTTGTAGTTAATGTGAGCAAGTCTCTTGTGCCATTGAACACAAAGGGACTCATTCTCATTAGCTACTAAACAAACAGATGTAAGAGAATTACTGCATATAAAGTCTAAGCAATAAACATTCCCACTCCTAGTGCCTGAGAGAATGGTCTCTAAGTCTTTAGACTTTTTAATCAAGCACTTGTCATTGTGGAATTCAATGGCATATCCTAGATCACATAGTTGACTTATGCTTACTAAGTTGTGTTGCAACCCTTCAACATAAGCTACCCTTGTAATTGAGACTATGTCATTGGAGATCATTGTTGGAGTTTCTGAGGTGATCTCAAAGCAATCAACAGTTAGTCTTACTGCCAACGCAATATGAGCCTATAAGGTCGCACATAAAAGTGCTTGGAGAAATTAGAGAAAGAATTCAGTTGGCCTTGCTTCTATAGGATATGAGTGGAGGACCAATCCTGTGACTGTTTGGAATTAAGTTGAGAATGTCTCAATGGGAAATCGTTTAAAAGGTTTAAACGAATGGATTTATACTTGACATATTCGCCTAAAGTGTTTAGACAAACTGTGTCAAATTCGGCTAAAAGATTTAGACGAATTTGGCTAAAGGGTTTAGACGAATTCATCTAAGTCAAAATTCGGCTAAAGGGTTTAGACGAATTTATATAGCCGAATATATATATATAGTCGAACTGAAGGCATTCGTCGGCCGCTGAGATGGCAAAAGGCTAGTGTAGCGCGTTCGTCGAATGCAGATCTCCTTGAGTTCGTCGAACGCAGATCTCTTGAGTTCGTCGAACGCAGATCTCCTTGAGTTCGTCGAACGCAGATCTCTTGAGTTCATCGAACGCAGATCTTCTTGAGTTCGTCGAACGCAGATCTCCTTGAGTTCATCGAGCGCAGATCTCCTTGAGTTCGTCGAATGCAGATCTCCTTGATTTTGTTGAACGCAGATCTCCTTGAGTTTGTCGAACGCAGATCTCCTTGAGTTCGTCGAACGCAGATCTCCTGAGTTCGTCGAATGCAGATCTCTTGAGTTCGTCGAACGCAGATATACTTGAGTTCGTTGAACGCAGCCTTTGGTATATAATAGATCACGATCTTAGGGTTGCGTGCGTGAAACAGATTCAGTAACGGACCCTTTTTTGTGATTTGAGAGATCAGCGCCAGAAGTGTTCCGCTAGGGCTTCTCTCCTCTTCCGACAGTCGCCGCCTCCCTTGTCTCGGATCTAGCAGTCCGTGGGGATGCTGAGAGCTTTCTTCTCCGACTCACTCCTTGTTCGACAAGGCATTGAGGTTCTCCTCCGCTTGTGTGGATCTCGGTAGAGGGACCGATCCATTTCGGTTCTTGGAACTCAAGTTTGGTTCTACAAGAAATTAGTGAGGAGCATCTTGGTTTGAGTATCGACTCAAACCCCCTTCAGGAATAATTTCTACACTATGATGTGGATGTTGTTTAATTTCTTGAATCTATGAAATCGCAAGTTCCTGTTAACTCTTTTGGGTTGTTCTAGTTATTTTCTTCCGCTGCGCATATATGATATGCTGTATTATCATTTCTGAAATGGTATTATGAAAACCCAATAGTGGTATCAGAGCTAGGTTCTCAATCTAATGCATATAAATCAGAGATTTAGAAGTGTTCTAAATGTCTGGATTTCTTCCTGGATGTTTGGATTTCGAAGAAATGTTCTAGATTGGAAAACTCCCAGGAATGCATGTGATTGTGCTGCGATTTCATTATTTCAGAAATTGTTTCTCCTTTGTAGTAACCGTCCCTCTAATTAGTTTGTGAAACCAAATGTTTTAGATTTTGAATATGATATTGAGAGACGGGCTTGTCTACTGCATAAGTGGAGTTTTTTTGCTCTGTCAAATGCATGTAAATCTGGAGATTTAAAAATGTTCTAAATGCTCAGATTTAGCCCTTTTTATCAAGCGTTGATAATATTATTTTGTGCACTTCTGGGATGTATTTGGTTGTGAATGTTGTATTTTATTAAAGTGCACATTGATTAATTGTTAATCAATTTTATAAATAAAATCCCTTATCCAATATTAAGTATACGGATGTCTTTTGATGGATGACACTCTTCCTGCCTCGATCGATGAAGTGTGGGCTTGCCAAAGCAAGGTGAATTAATCTATCTTGGTAAGGGTGCGAGCGGATAATTGTGATATCCCACTGTCGACATCGGGTCTAACTTAACTGGGTGACCTCAAAAGTTGAGTGCCTAGAGGTATTGGGTTGGCATGCACCATATGATGGATGCGAATAAAGAGTTATTCACCAATCATACAAGAGTTGCATAGTGATGCAATTGGCAAGTGTTGCCTACCTAAATAACCGCATTATGAGAGGAACACCAAAGCGGACTCATTGTGTTGGTGAAATACGGATCTTGTCCACTAAGAGAGTAGCTCGCATAAACTCTTCGAATTGATATTAAGGGTTATCAATTTGAATAAAATAGTGGGAGTATTTAATTAAAGACCTTATTAAAATAAAATGTATTTTGAAATATAGTACTAAATAAACTTTGCATTATTTTGTAGAATTTTCATGGCAAATACTTCACACTTCACGTTGTCCCTGAGAGCCATCCTTGAGAAGGATAAGCTCAATGGGCGAATTTCCTAGACTGGTTCAGGAACCTGAGAATTGTTCTCAGGAAAGAGCATAAGCTCTATGCCCTTGAAGAAGATCCTCATGAGGAGCCAGCCTCTACTGCACCTCGTGCAGATAAAGATGCTTATAAGAAGTATGGAGATGACTCCTTGAATGTTGAATGTCTCATGCTCGCGACCATGAACTCTGACCTTCAGAAGCAACATGAGAACATGAGGTGTTACGAGATGGTGGATCACCTGAAGAAAATGTTTCAAGGACAAGCTCGCCAAGAGAGATTTGATATATCCAGGGCGTTATTTCAGTGTAAGATGGGAGCTCGGGACCCAGTAGGAACTCACGAACTCAAGACGATTGGGTATATAGAGAACCCTGAAAGACTGGGGTTTCCGTTGGGCCAAGAGTTGTCCACTGATCTGATCTTGCAATCATTGCTGGAACGTTATAAGCAGTTTGTCTTAAATTACAAATGAATGAAATTGACAAGACACTGCCCGAGCTCCTAGGCATGTTGAGAACTGCCGAGATCAATATGAAGAAGGCCAAGCCTGCCTTCCCCATACTGATGGTGCATAAGAGCAAGGGCAAGGTCAAGGGATTCAAGAAGACGAAGATTGGATCTAAGTCTCCTCTTGATCCCAAGTCTTCTGCACCGAAAAGGAAAGGTCTAGCGAAGGAAGGAAAATGACACCAGTGCGGTAAGGTAGTGTGAAAATTTCCGTAGATCTAGGAGTGAGCAGGAATTGTACAACTTAAAGATATAGCCAACAACCAGAAGCACATGAAGCAACACAATCATTATTGATGATAGCAAAAATCTTCATTACAGATCAAGGTATACATGGCGAGACATGATTTCGCCAGTACACAAAACCAAAAAGAAATTATAATGTTGAAGGAAAGATAACCAGCGGTCTGAAACTCTGAGACCGCCTGACCGCACGACCTGGGAGTTCGCGCGACTAGAAGACGAGACCGCCCGAATAGCCTGCCTGCGACTTGAACAACACCAACCGAGAACTCCGCAACCTCCCGAACTCCACTGATTCTCCCGAACTCCAGCAACCCGCACTACAAGCCGCGAGACCGCCCGAACACCTTAGAAGAAGAGGTGACCGCTCCTGCCCGCACAATCCGCAGAAGCTGCACAAGGAAAGTTCAATCAGCTAACCGGCCGGTCACAAAAAACAAAACCGCAGGAAATAGACTCGAGCTCAGCTTACACTTGGTGCGATTTTAATTTTGATGGTACAGTGACTCCTATTTATAGCCGCGGGACCTGATCCAGTCACCACCCTATGAGATAGAGTCACCGCCCTGACCGCGCGACCAAGACTGGTCAACCCGCGCGTTCAGCAGATCGCTCTGCACCGTGAGCTCGCCGACTTCAAACCTGACCGGAGATCGCCACTCCTACAAGAAGTCGTGCGACCATGACAACTCGCACGGTCTTGACGCCCACCACCTGTGTTCGCAACACGAGACCTCCTCCATAGACCATGAACACAGCCAAGTCGACCAAGGCAAGAACCTGCCAAGTCGACCAGCACCAGTGTCTGCATACACCAGCAGATCGCCAAGGGACCAGCTTATACGAACACAAAAGAGGAGACCGCGCGACAAAGAGAGCCTTAGTCCGCGCGCACCAACAAGAACCCAGAGAGCCACCAGACCGGAAGACCGTCTGAATAACAACCTTGTGCGGTCAACAACTTAACCCGCACAGTTCAGAAACAACTCGCCACGCGGTCACACAAACCAGACCACGCGGCCTCACCTTCCTGAAAAATAGCTCGCCACACGGTCACACAAACCAGACCGCGCGGCCTCACCTCGGCACCTTGGACATAGAGAACGGAGATCACGCCGAGATGTCCTGCGGCTAGACAGAATAGGTCAGACCACAGAAGGAGACCGCAAGACCGCGCAGTTAGCCAGACCGCGCGACCTCCTCCCAGAACGCCAACTTCCACTTCAACATTTTCAACACTCCCCCTTGAAGTGGGAAGTTGAAAACAGCCCCAGTAAACTCCTTAGCCGAGTGAACGGCCCCTTCGCCAGCGCCTTTGTGAATATGTCAGCAACGTTGTCCTGACTCCGAACATGCTCGACCGAAAAAGACCCCTCCAGCACCTTCTCACGAATGAAATGATGCTCGATCTCGATATGCTTGGTCCTCGCGTGACACACTAGATTAGTAACCAGTTTCAGCGCACTCTCATTGTCGTCGTAGAGCAGAATTGGACCTCGAACCTCCTTATGGACGTCTCCCACCAACCTCCTAAGCCAGATGGCTTCTTGAGCTGCCAAGGCCGAAGCCTTGTATTCCACTTCCGTGGTAGAGACAGACACGGAATCCTGTTTCTTGCTGCACCACGATATAGCCGTAGGGCCCGCCATGAAGACAAATCCAGACGTCGACTTCCGATCATCCGAATCTCCCCCGTAATCAGCATCCATATACCCATGCACCTCGAAGCCTGCATCCCTCCTGTATAGGAGACCCATATCCGAAGTCGCCTTGGCATACTTCAAAATATTCTTGGCCGCTAGTAGATTAGGCATCCATGGTTCCGCCATATAACGGCTCACCCTGCCAACTGCATACGCAATATCCGGCCTGGTGATCGTCAGATAAATCAAGCAACCAACCAGAGCTCGGAACACAATCGGATCTTCCAGAATCCTCCCCTCATCCTTCCAAAGTTTCATGGCATTCTCCAGAGGTGTAGAAATGCACTTCCCTTCCTTCATGCCGAATCGCTCCACGATTCGCTCCGCATATCCAGCCTGGGACACCAGCACTCCACTTCCCTTCCTCTGCACTTCGAGTCCAAGGAAATGGTGGAGTTCACCCAAGTCCTTCATCTCAAATCTGATAGATAGCTCAGCCCGAAGCCTTGCTACCTCCTCCTTCGAATTCCCCATCACGATCATATCGTCGACGTAAAGCAGCACGATGACTTGAAGCTCCCCGCTCTTCTTGACAAACAAGCTTGAGTCTAAGTCTGAAGCACCAAATCCACCGAATAAAGAGATATTCTGCAATCTTCTCGTACCACGCCCTCGGCGCTTGCTTCAACCCATATAGGGTCTTCTTCAGCTTACATACATAGTCAGTAAAATCTTCAGATACGAAACCTGGCAGCTGGATCATGAAGATATCCTTGTCAATCTCGTCGTACAAGAAAGCATTCTTTATGTCGAGTTGCTAAATCTCCCACCCCCAAAACTCCGCCAAGGCAATAACGAACGAACTGAAGTCATCTTTGCCACCGGACTAAATGTCTCTTCGTAGTCATCACCGTATTGCTGCGAGAATCCACGAGACACAAGGAGAGCCTTGTACCGCTCGATACTGTCGTCTGCCTTCTTCTTGAGCTTGTAGACCCACTTGCATGTCACAGGGGTAATGCCCTTGGGCCTGGGCACCAGAGACCAAGTCTCATTCTTTTCAAGAGCTGCCATCTCTTCTTCCATAGCCGAATCCCACTGCTTCACGCCTTTGGCCTTCTCAAAGCTCACTGGTTCCCGCTCATCCTGGGGACCAGCAAAGAAACATGAGACAAAGCTCACCATGTTTCCTCCTGTATAGCGATCAGGAGCAATGATCGTTCGCTTTGATCTCCTCAGCACCTTCTCCTGATTCGCAACATCCTCAACTGCTTCTTCCCTAGCTCCCCTTCCAGACGTACTAGGAGCATCGCTCCCCCTGCTTCCTGATCCAGAAGCCTCCATCTCAGAACTAGAAATTGATGGACCACCTGGTGACAAAGGCAGCTCCACCTAAAGATTTTCCACAGCTCTCTCTGGCTCTTCCACCCTGCTTTTTGGTAACACAACACCAGAACTTCCCTTATAAGACGTCACCTCGTCAAACACGATGTCGCGAGATACGACAAATCTCCGCATATCTGGGTCCATGCACTTCCACCCCTTCTTCCGATCATCATATCCCACGAAGACTAGCTTCCTTGCTTTCGCATCTAGCTTTGTCCGAAGCGCATCTGGAACGTGCACATTGCAGGTGGAACCAAACACCCGAAGGTGTGCCATGCTTGGCTTTTCCTTGAACATCATCTCATGCAGGGTCAACATGTTGATGGGACTGAGAGGCATCCTGTTGATGGCGTAGGCAGCACAAGACATTCCCTCTGCCCAGAAGGACCTTGGGATACTCTTGGCATGCAGCCAACACTTGCAGGTCTCCGTCAGATGACGGATCTTCCGCTCTGCAACTCCGTTTATTGTGGAGTATGCGCACAAGTAAGCTTCCTCTGGATGCCCGCCTTCCTGCAAAAACTAGAGAACTCACCAGAGGTGAACTCCCCCCCCCCCCCCCCCCCCCCCCCCGTTGTCAGTTCTCAGCTTCTTTACCCGCAGACCTATCCGACCCTCCACAAGCTCCTTGAACTCCACAAACTTGGCAAACGCCTCTGCCTTCTCCTTCAAGAAATATACCCAGACATATCTGGTGTAATCGTCGATCAACACCAGCATATACCTGCTGCCTCCGAGGCTTGGGGTAGCAGTCGGTCCCATCAAGTCACCATGGATACACTCCAACGGCACACTACTCCTTGTCTGCGACTTATCAAACAGTAGTCGATGAGACTTACCGAACTGACATCCCGTGCAAACATGACCGTCACCGAAGGAAGATAGACTAGGCAGGCCCTTGACCAGACCTTTTATCGCCATAGCCTTCAATTTATCCATCCCTACATGCCCCAACCTCTCGTGTCATATGACGGCACTATCATTGGTCCTCATCTTGTCCACATAAGAACTTGTCGATAAAACGAACAAGTCTTTTGCCCTTCTCCTGACATGAATGACATCCGCCTTAACCGCCTCCACGTTTCGTAGAAACTTCACTTCTGTTGGACCGAACAGAATGCGATACACAGCGTCTACAGCGTTGGTCACGGAGAAGAGGTTTTTCCTCATTCCGGGCACATGATAGACACTCTTTAAAGTTAGTGGCCCTCTATCACTACCCAAGGAAACAACCCCCACGTTCTAGACACTATGCACAGTATTATCAGCAGTTATGATGGCATCATTACCTGAGTAAGGCTGCGCCGCAGAAAGCTTCGACTCGTCCCCGGTGAGGTGATGACCACACCCCGAGTCCACGATCCAGTCCTCCTGATAGTTGATAGGAGTCGCAGCTCCAATAGAAGCCGAGAAGGCTCCTCCCCATCCTCCATCATTTTGCCTGGCCTCAGCTTCCTCCTTCCCTACAGCAGCATGCCCTGGCTGAAGATTCACCCGGCAATCCTTCCTGATGTGACCAAGCTTTCCGCATCTGAAGCACTTGGGTCCTTCTCCCTTCTTCTTCCCTTCAGCCTTGGGAGCGTAGCCCCTCTCCTGTTGTCCAGAAGTTGAAAGCCCATTGCCTCCAGCGTTCTTCTTCGTATCCCATTTCTTCTTCTTCCCTGTGAAGAGCACCTCGCCATCTCGCCCAGACACTAACACTCCCGCCATCTACCTTGCCAAGCTCTCCTGCGATGCAAGAAGATTCTCCAGCTCCAGTAGAGACGGCTGATTTGCCCAACCCTGCACCGATGTCACAAATGCCACATACTCCTTCCACAAGCCACGGATGATGTGCCTCTTCAGCTTCGCCTCAGAAATTGGCTCATCAGGATCTAGTGCTGAAATCTCAGCGCACAGGTTCTTCATCTTCAGGAAGAACGTAGAGATAGAAAGATCTCCCTGAGCCGACCTAGCCAGCTCATTTTCCAGGAATTGTAGCCTCGCTACATTCTTCTTGTTAAACAGCCCATCCAGGGCTCTCCAGATCTCCGCAGTTGATCCACACCCTAAGATGTGATCGAATAGGCCAGGTGATATTGACCTTTTCAGAGTGAACTCTGCTTTTGCATTGTTCCTTCTCCAATTTCTCACCTCATGACCATTATCCCCAACTGGGACAACTTCCTCCGTACTATCTCCTCCAACAACCTCCCAAAGTTCCTCGCCCAGAAGATAACTATGCATACATGACTTCCACTTCTTAAAGTTTGTCGACGTGAGCATCTCAATTCCAAGACCTCTTGCAAAACCTGCTTCCATGGCTCTACCACTAGTTCCTTCTTCACAAAGGCGATGGCAAATTTAAGTTGTTCACTGCTCTATCCACTCCAACTAGATCTGATACCATGTGAAAATTTCCGTAGATCTAGGAGTGAGCAAGAATTGTACAACTTAAAGTTATAGCCAACAACCAGAAGCACATGAAGCAACACAATCTTTATTGATGATAGCAAAAATCTTCATTACAGAGCGAGGTATACATGGCGAGACATGATTTTGCCAGTACAAAAAACCAAAAAAAATTACAATGCTGAAGGAAAGATAACCAGCGGTCTGAAACTTTGAGACCGCCTGACCGCACGACCTGGGAGTTCGCGCGACTAGAAAATGAGACCGCCCGAACAGCCTGCCTGCGTCTTGAACAACACCAATCGAGAACTCCGCAACCTCCCGAACTCCACTGATTATCCCGAACTCCAGCAACCCGCACTGCAAGCCGCGGGACCGCCCGAACACCTTAGAAGAAGAGGTGACCGCTGCTGCCCGCACAATCCGCAGAAGCTGCACAAGGAAAGTTCAATCAGCTAACCGGCCGGTCACAAAAACGAGACCGCAAGAAATAGACGCGAGCTCAGCTTACACTTGGTGCGATTTTAATTTTGCTGCTATAGTGACTCCTATTTATAGGCGCGAGACCTGATCCAGTCACCACCCTATTGTTAAAATTTTTGATTTGAATCGTTTAGGAGTAAGCATGAGTTGCATCAACTGAGTTATAGCCAAACAACCACAATGCCACACAGCAACACAAGAAACTTTATTGAATCACAAACTTCATTTACAGTGCGAGGTATACATGGCGAGACATGATTCATAAGAATCACGGAGGAGAGAAGAACACAACACACCAAAACAAATCTGGCGGCTAGACAAGCTGAGACCGCACAGACCGCACAACTCCAGAGATCGCCCGGCTTGACCTGAGACCACACGAACAGAAATCAGACAGACCGCCTGCACTGCAAGACCGCCACCTCAGACCGCACGAACATTGTTGTCGCCAGACCGCAACGAACATTGTCCTCTTCGACCTCCTAAGAGGTTGCTCTTGACTAACCACCTCCTCAGCTGCTTCTTCTGTGCAAGCTCCTCTTCTAGACAAACTTGGAGCATCACTCCCCCTGCTTCCAGAACCTGAAGCCTCCATCTCAGAGCTTGACACAGCTGGAGCTCCTGGATAAACAGGCAACTCCACTTGAAGATTTCCTGCAGCCTTCCCTGTTTCATCAACCCTGCTCTCCGGTAGTTCAACTTCTGAACTCCCCTTATAGGAAGTCACCTCATCGAACACCACATCCCGAGATACCACTGATCTCCGTGTCTCAGGATCCATGCATCTCCATCCTTTCTTCCGCTCATCATACCCAACAAAGACTAGCTTCCTTGCTTTCGCATCTAGCTTTGTTCGAAGAGCATCAGGAATATGCACATAACAGGTTGACCCGAACACCCGAAGGTGTGCAAAACTCGGCTTCTCCTTGAACATCAGTTTGTGAGGGGTCTTCATGTTGATAGGACTTAGAGGCATTCTGTTGATGACGTAAGCCGCACAAGACATTCCCTCCGCCCAAAAGGACTTTGGGATACTCTTGGCATGAAGCCATCATTTGCACGTTTCCGTCAGATGACGGATCTTCCTCTCCGCAATGCCATTTTGCTGTGGAGTATGGGCACAAATGAGCTCTCTCCGAACGCCGTGTTTCCTGCAAAAACTTGAGAACTCACCAGAGGTGAACTCCCCACCATTGTCAGTTCTCAATTTTTTCACCCGCAGGCCTAACCGACCTTCCACCAGCTCCTTGAACTCCACGAAATTCGCAAAGGCTTCCGACTTCTCTTTCAGAAAATACACCCATACATATCTGGTGTAATCATCAATCAGCACCAACATATATTTGTTGCCTCCAAGGCTTGGGGTGGCAGTTGGACCCATCAAATCACCGTGAATACACTCCAACCGCGCTTTGCATCTCGTTTGCGATTTATCAAATGGAAGTCAATGAGACTTACCAAACTGACATCCCGCACAAACATTGTTGGGTTTTCTATACCCCTTCATAAGGGATGACATATCAAATATGCGCAGCGAAAATGAACAAGAACAACCCAAAAAGTGATCAACGGATCTTGCGGTTTTTCATGATTCAAGAGATAAGCAAATTGAAATACAAGGTACCTTTGCGGGATTGAGTCAACACTCAACCAAGGTGCTCCAAGAGAAATCCGAAATCTGCTTTGAGTTCTTCAAGGATCGAAATAGATCGATCCCTCTACAGAAGTCCACACAAGCGATGAAGAACCCTAGCTTCTTGTCGTACAAGAACTAGGTCAGAGAAGGATGCTCCCAACGTCCTCACGGACTGCTAGGTCCGATCCAGAGGAGGCGGCAACCGGCGGCGGCGTCTAGCGGCGGCGGAACGTCGATCGGCGGACGGAACGAGAACAGCCGGAACACTTCCGTCGTTTCTCTCTCGCGAAAAGGATCGAACCAAAAACCGTCTTATTCGAAGCCCTAAACACGTTCCTTTTATAAGCAAGGCATAAAATCGGCTATCCGCAGACCAGAGGAAAAATTGTCCAGATTGAATTCGCCGAATTTGACTAATCACATTAACTGAATTTGACTAATCACAATAATCGAATCCGGCGAAACCATTTCGACGAATTCGACTATATAAATTCGGCTGTATAAATTCGGCGAAACCCTTTCGTCGAATTTGCCATTAGCCGAATTCGTCTAAACCCTTTAGCTGAATTCGGTTAATCCCATTAGCCGAATTCGTCTAAACCATTTAGTCGAATTCGGTTAATGCCTTTAGCCGAATTACCTAGTGTAAATCCGTTCGTTTAAACACTTTAAACGATTTCCCTTTTGAGACATTCTCAATTTGATTCCAAGCAGTCACAGGATTGGTCCTCCACTCATCTCCAATATGAGCAAGGCCAACACAATCCTTTCTCCAATTTCTCCAAACGCTTTCATGTGCGACCCTATAGGCTCATATTGCGTTGGCAGCAAGACTAACTATTGATTGCTTTGAGATCACCTCAGAAACTCCAACAAACATGACCGTCTCCATAAGAGGACAAGCTAGGCAAGCCCTTGACAAGGCCCCTTACTGCCATAGCCTTCAATTTGTCCATGCCAACATGCCCCAACCTTTCATGTCAGATAGCCACGCTATCGTTGGTCTTCATCTTATCAACATAGGTACTTGTCGATAAAACGAACAAGTCCTTCACCCGCTTTCCAACATGGATAACATCTCCCTTTATCTCTGGTTGAGTTTTAAGAAACTTCACTTCTGTTGGGCCAAACAGAACGTGATAACCGGCATCGACCGCATTGGTCACAGAGAAGAGATTCTTCTTCATACCAGGCACGTGATAAACACTCCTCAATGTGAGTGGACCCTTATCACTGCTCAGGGAGACAACACCTTCTTGTTCTACTGCATGAACAGAATTATCAGCCGTAATGATAGCATCGTTACCTGAGTAAAGCGCCAAAGAAGAGAACTTTGATTCATCCCCGGTGAGATGATGTCCACACCCTGAATCAACAATCCAATCCTCTTCGAAGTTGATGGTAGTCAAGGCCTTAACGGGCATCGCCGTCATATTAGCCGCAAAGGCTCCTCCCCATCCAGCTTCATCAGACTTTGGCTTCTCCTTCTCCGCTACATGTCCTGACTGAAGATTAAACCGGCAATCCTTCTTGAAGTGGCCGGTCTTATTGCACCTGAAGCACCTTGGTCCCTCTCCCTTCTTCTTCCCATCAGACTTAGAAGCATAACCTCTATCCTGCTGACCTGAAGTAGAGGGTCCATCCTGACCTGGATTCTTCTTCTCCCACTTCTTCTTCTTCTTTCCAGAGAACACACATCACTCTCCCCCAGAGATAGAAGTCCCCGCCATCTGTCTTGCCAAACTTTCCTGCGAAGCAAGTAAGTTCTCCAGCTCCAACAGATATGGTTGATTTGCCCAACCTTGAACTGAAGTCACAAAGGCAAGATACTCCTTCCGCAACCCGCGGATGATATGCCTCTTCAGTTTTGCCTCCGAGATGGGCTCATCAGGGTCCAAAGCAGAAATTTCTGCTGTGAGGTTCTTCATCTTGAGAAAGAAGGTATAAATAGAGAGATCACCTTGAGAGGCCTTCGCCAACTCATTTTCAAGAAACTGTAGCCGAGCTACATTCTTTTTATTAAACAACCCGTCCAAAGACGTCCAAATCTCAGCAGCAGATTTACATGCAATGTTGTGATCAAATAGCTCTGGTAAGATAGCCCTCTTGAGAGTGAACTCTGCCTTAGCATTAGTCCTCCTCCAAAGTCTCACCTCTGCCATATTATCTCCTGCTAGAAACACTTCTTGTGTGTCTTCTCCTCCAACTATCTCCCATAGATCCTCGCCAAGTAAGTAGCTCTCCATACACGACCTCCATTTCTTGTAGTTAGTCGATGTTAGGAGTTCAATACCAAGCCCTCTTGCGTGTCCACCTTCCATGGCAATCTATGTGGTCTCTTCTTCACAAATACGATGGCAACTCAAGTTGATCACTGCTTATCCACTCCAACAACCTAGCTCTGATACCATGTTAAAATTTTTGATTTGAATCCTTTAGGAGTAAGCAGGAGTTGCATCAACTGAGTTATAGCCAAACAACCACAATGCCACATAGCAACACAAGAAACTTTATTGAATCACAAACTTCATTTACAGTGCGAGGTATACATGGCGAGACATGATTCATAAGAATCACGGAGGAGAGAAGAACAAAACACACCAAAACAAATCTGGCGGCTAGACAAGCTAAGACCGCACAGATCGCACAACTCCAGAGATCGCCCGGCTTGACCTGAGACCGCGCAAACAGAAATCAGACAGACTGCCTGCACTACAAGACCTCCACCTCAGACCGCACGAACTGGAGCTTTATTGAACGAAGAACTGAAGTTGTCGCCAGACCGCAACTCAGATCGCCTAACCGCTGAAGGTCGCCTGATCACTGAGCTCGCTGCGAACAGCACAAGAACAAACATAAACCAGTTCACAGACTGACCGATGCCGAACTGTTTATTCAAGCCGCTGGGAATCACCAAGGAATAAGGCTGCAACCTGCTGACCGCAAACCTGCGAACACGACAAACAGTCAACTCGCTTCCGAGACCGCCCGACCTCAAAAGTTCAGACCGCACGAATTAATCCAGGCTCTAGTTCTTACAGTTCTCGTTATGAATGACGGGCCCTGCACCCCTATTTATAGGCGGGTAGATGGATGTCGTCACCGCACAGGAGAGGTACAATCACCACCAGTCAGATCGCCAGCGGTCTCACAAGGCAGACCGCGCGATCACACAACTTGGATAACCTTCCGACCAAGACCGCAGATCAGCAGACAGATCGCGCACAGATCGCGCGAACACGAGACCGCGCACAAGCCGCGCGGACACAAGTGAACTCCTCCCTTAGACCACCAGGAGCAAACCATCTGGCCAACTTCAGACAAGTCGCCAGATCGCTAGCACAAGCCGCCCGATCAGGCGGTTACATAAGAACAGACCGCCCGGTCTTCCAACAAGGAAGACAGGCCAACCAGCAGACCAACTCGGGAATAGACCGCATAACCAGCAGACCACCAGAACAGATCGGCAGAGCCAGACCGGCAGATAACTAACACAGACCGCGCGGTCTCTGCAGTCACCCAAAATCAGACAGCCCGGTCACCTCCGCTTCACTTCAACAATTTCAACACTATGAGATAGAGTCACCGCCCTGACCGCGCGACCAAGACCGGTCAACCCATGCGGTCAGCAGATCGCTCTGCGTCGTGAGCTCGCCGACTTCAAACCTGACCAGAGATCGCCACTCCTACAAGAAGCCGTGCGACCATGATAACTCGCACGGTCATAACGCCCACCATCTGTGTTCACAACACGAGACCTCCTCCAGAGACCGCGAACACAGCCAAGTTGACCAAGGCAAGAACCCGCCAAGTCGACCAGCACTAGTGTCCGCATACACCAGCAGATTGCCAAGGGACCACCTTATGCGAACACAAAAGAGGAGACCGCGTGACTAAGAGAGCCTTAGTCTGCGCGCACCAACAAGAACCCAGACAGCCACCAGACCGGAAGACCGTCCAAATAATAACCCTATGCGGTCAACAACTTAACCCGCACAGTTCAGAAACAACTCGCCATACGGACACACGAACCAGACCGCTCGGCCTCACCTTCCTGAAAAATAGCTCGCCACGCGGTCACACAAACCAGACCGCGCGGCCTCACATCGGTACCTTGGACATAGAGAACGACGTCATGCCGAGAAGTCCTGCGTCTAGACTGAATAGGTCAGACCGCAGAAGGAGACCGCAAGACCGCGCGGTTAGCCAGACCGCGCGACCTCCTCCCAGACCGCCAACTTCCACTTCAACATTTTCAACAGGCAGGGCATTGGAGGCGGAACTGTCCCCCCTACATTGAGGATCTGCAAAAGAAGAAGGGAAGTGTGACTTCCACTTCAGGTATTTACATTATAGAGATAAACCTTTCTGCTCCTTCATCTTGGGTATTGGATACCGGATGTGGTTCTCACATTTGTACGAATGTGCAGGAACTGACAAGGAGAAGAATTCTGGGTAGAGGAAAGATAGACCTGTGCGTTGGAAATGGAGCAAGAGTTGTTGTCATTGCCTTTGGTGTCTATTGTCTTTCTTTGCCCACTGGGCTTGTAATAGAACTAGATAACTATTATTTTGTTCCAGCCATAACTAGAAACATTATATCCATTTCATGTCTTGACATGAAAGGTTTTTTCATTTATAATTAAGAACAATTGTTGTTCGATTTTTATGAATGATGTTTGTTATGGTGTAGCTCAATTGTTTAATGGTTTATATGTTTTGAACTTAGACCATCCGATCTATAATATAGAAAATACTAAAAGACTAAAAACAAATGACTTGAATCCTACGTATCTCTGGCATTGTCGTTTGGGCCATATAAATGAGAAACGCATATCTAAGCTCCATAAAGATGGATTATTAGACTCATTTGATTATGAATCATTTGAGAGATGCAAGTCTTGCTTATTAGGCAAAATGACTAAAGTCCCTTTCACTGGTCATACTGAGAGGGCTGATGATCTTTTGGGTGTAATACATAGTGATGTATACAGACCCATGAGTTCTATGGCTAGAGGTGGATACTACTACTTCGTTACATTTATTGATGATTTCAGTAGATACGGATATGTGTTTCTTATGAAGAACAAATCCGAAACCTTTGAAAAATTCACAGAGTTTAAAAATGTAGTAGAGAACCAACTGGGAAAAAGGATAAAAGCATTCTGATCTGATCGAGGTGGCGAATATCTAAGTCACGAGTTTCGTGATCATCTGAGAGAGTGTGTTATTGTATCACAGCTCACTCCGCCCGGAACACCACAACATAATGGTGTGTCTGAGAGGAGGAATCGTACTTTGTTAGACATGGTACGGTCGATGATGAGTCATGCAGATTTGCATGTTTCCTTTTGGGGATTTGCTTTAGAGACTGCTGCTTTCACATTAAATCGTGCTCCAACGAAAACGGTTCTAAAGACGTACACCATATGAGATATGGACTGGGAAGCGTCCTAGTATGTCTTTTATTAAGATTTGGGGCTGTGAGGCATACGTGCGACGTCAAATGCCTGACAAGTTGGAACCCAAGTCGGATAAGTGTTATCTTGTGGGATATCCTAGGGAAACCAAAGGGTATTACTTCTACTGCCGTCCGAGGGCAAAGTGTTTGTCGCAAGGACTGGCGTATTTTTGGAGAAAGAGTTCTTATCCAGAAAGACTGCAAAGGTGGAACTTGAAGAAGTTCAAGAACCACAAACAATAGCTGAACCGATTTTAGAACCTGAGCAAGGACTACAAGTTGTTGTAGCTAGAGTGCCTACTCAAGAAACACAAGTTCTGCGTAGATCTGATAGACCAAGATTTGAGCCTAAGAGATATGGATTTCTCGTGTCTCAAATAGGCAACGTGTTGCTTATGGATCATGATGATGAGACTGCAACCTATCAAGTGGCTATGTGTGGACCTGACTCCGAGAAGTGGCTTGAGGCCATGAAATCTGAAATGGACTCCATGTATGCAAACCAAGTTTGGACCTTGGTGGAACCACCTGAAGGGGTACGACCCATAGGGTGCAAGTGGGTCTTCAAGAAGAAGACCGACATGGATGGGAATGTACAGACATTCAAAGGCCAGTTGGTGGCTAAAGGTTTCAGGCAAATTCATGGTGTTGACTATGATGAGACCTTTTCCCATGTAACATGGTTAAGTCCATCAGAATTCTACTTGCTATTGCTGCGTATTATGACTACGAGATCTGGCAAATGGATGTCAAAACGGCTTTCCTTAATGGAAACCTCCTTGAGGAAGTGTATATGACACAACCCGAGGGTTTTGTATCTCCAAGTGAAGCCACTAAGATATGCAAGTTGAATCGATCCATTTATGGATTGAAACAAGCTTCTCGAAGTTGGAATCTTCGTTTTGATGAGAAAATCAAAAAGTTTGGTTTTATAAAGAACTAGGATGAACCTTGTGTTTACAAGAGGATTAGTGGGAGCATTGTCATTTTCCTGATTTTGTATGTGGAGGACATACTATTAATTGGAAATGACATTTTGACCCTGCAAGCTGTTAAGAACAGGCTAGGGGACTGCTTTTCTATGAAGGACTTGGGTGAAGCAACTTATATACTTGGTATTAGGATCTATATAGATAGATCGAAGAAGTTGCTGGGTTTGACCCAAAGTACATACATTGAGAAGGTGTTGAAATGGTTCAACATGCTTGAGTCCAAGAAAGGATTCTTACCCATGTCACATGGTGTGAGTCTCTCTAAGGACCAGTGTCCTAAATCTTTGGAAGATAAGGACCGCATGAAATTGATTCCATATGCCTCGACAATTGGATCAATCATGTATGCAATGTTATGTACTAGACCCGATGTCTCATATGCTTTGAGCATGACGAGTAGGTATCAGTCTGATCCTGGTGATGGTCACTGGATAGCTGTCAAGAATATCCTAAAGTACTTGAGAAGGACTAAGGATACCTTCTTGGTGTATGGTGGAGAGGAAGAGCTCGTTGTAAGTGGTTACACAGATGCTAGCTTCCAAACTGATAAGGACGATTCAAAGTCCCAATCAGGTTTTGTATTTTGCCTTAATGGAGGAGCTGTAAGCTGGAAGAGTTCCAAGCAGGAGACAGATGCCGATTCTACAACTGAGGCCGAGTATATCATTGCAGCAAATGCGGCGAAGGAGGCTGTATGGATTTGGAAATTCATCGGCGAGCTAGATGTAGTTCCTAGCATTGTTGATCTCGTAGTTCTCTACTGTGACAACAATGGTGCAATTGCCCAAGCTAAGGAACCTAGATCTCATCAGCGCTCCAAGCACATACTTCGGCGGTTCCATCTTATTCGAGAGATTGTCGATCGAGGAGATGTGAGCATCTGCAAAGTACCGACTGAAGAAAACATAGCGGATCCACTGCCAAAGCCTCTTGCGCAAAGGAAGCATGATGGTCATGTTAGATCAATGGGTATTAGATACCTGAATGATCGTCTTTAGTGGGAGGCTTGTGGATTGTATGTTTGTTGGTTGTTTATTCATTTGATGAATTGTGATATGTACTATGGTTTTTCAATTTTACATTTATGGCAAGTTCTTTTATTATGTCAACTGTTTCTATATGATAGACTAATTAACATAATGAATGCCCTTAGAATGTTTGCTTCCATAGGAATTCAAGTACATGACTTGAATGTGAGGGACTATGTTTAAATGAAGCTTCATTCTTAAATGGTCCCTGGTCGAGGTATCATCCTAGAAATTAGGGCGAGGATGAGACCATAAGACTAGCATGTGCATTGACTGATGACCGGTTCTCACAGGTCATGATATTGTGATATCAAGTCATCACATGGGTACTTATTAGGAACAAGTTGTACTGGACAGACCCACTGTGAGACTACTTTGTGGATTGTTATATGAACGTGTCACAAGTAGGTCTCAAGTGACAATGGTGTTTGTGGTCCTTTGACCTGAAGTCACAACATTCATCAGGTGAGGAAGAGCGTACTTTGATGCCATCTAAAGTCTTCTCTTGAGAAAGGTTGACGATAAGGGTGGTTGTTGGGTATGCTACGAATCATTTGGATATTTGTGTGTGAGCAGAAATGGGATTTGTCCTTCTTTATGACAGGAGTTACATCCATGGGCCCCTTGATGGAATGAGACTGAGAAATGCATGGTCATGCTTGGTTGAGTCAATATATGATATTGAGCTCACCATTTTTGTCAGTCTATTCTAGATCAGGAAACTAGGATTGAACAATTATGAGGGTGACACGGTCCATGCCTCTAGTTCTATCCCGATGTAAGGGACAAAGGGACAAGACAACACTGATACATTGGTCATGACAGGCTTGTTGAGTTATGAACTCTTATTGCTTGGGTAGCAATGATGTATTGCTAGATGTCGCTCATTATTTGTGAGACTTTTATTGACACTTTGTGATCAAGTGGGAGACTGTTAGAGTTTCTGAGGTGATCTCAAAGAAATCAACAGTTAGTCTTACTGCCAATGCAATAGGAGCCTATAGGGTTGCACATAAAAGTGCTTGGAGAAATTGGAGAAAGAATTCAGTTGGCCTTGCTTATATAGGATATGAGTGGAGGACCAATCATGTGATTGTTTGGAATTAAGTTGAGAATGTCTCAATGAGAAATCGTTTAAAAGGTTTAAACGAATGGATTTATACTTGACATATTCGCCTAAAGTGTTTAGACGAACTGTGTAAAATACGGCTAAAGCATTTAGACGAATTCGGCTAAAGGGTTTAGACGAATTCGGCTAAGTCAAAATTCGGCTAAAGGGTTTAGACAAATTTATATAGCCGAATATATATATAGTCGAACTAAAGGCATTCGTCGACCGCTGAGACGGCAAAAGGCTAGTGTAGCGCGTTCGTCAAACGCAGATCTCCTTGAGTTCGTCGAACGCAGATCTCTTGAGTTCGTCGAACGCAGATCTCCTTGAGTTCGTCGAACGCAGATCTCTTGAGTTCGTCGAACGCAGATCTCCTTGAGTTCGTCGAACGCAGATCTCTCGAGTTCGTCGAACGCAGATCTTCTTGAGTTCATCGAATGCAGATCTCCTTGAGTTTGTCGAACGTAGATCTCCTAGAGTTCGTCGAATGCAAATCTCCTTGAGTTCGTTGAACGCAGATCTCCTTGAGTTCGTCGAACGCAGATCTCCTTGAGTTCATCGAACGCAGATCTCTTGAGTTCGTCGAACGCAGATCTCTTGGGTTCGTCGAACGCAGATCTCCTTGAGTTCGTCGAACGCAGCCTTTGGTATATAACAGATCACGATCTTTGGGTTGCGTGTGTGAAACAGATTCAGTAACCGACCCTTTTTGTGATTTGAGAGAGCAGCGCCGGAAGTGTTCCGCTAGGGCTTCTCTCCTCTTCCGACAGGCGCCGCCTCCCTTGTCTCGGATCAGCAGTCTGTGGGGATGCTGAGAGCTTTCTTCTCCGACTCACTCCTTGTTCGACAAGGCATTGAGGTTTTCCTCCGCTTGTGTGGATCTTTGTAGAGGGACCGATCCATTTCAGTTCTTGGAACTCAAGTTTGGTTCTACCAGAAATCAGTGAGGAGCATCTTGGTTTGAGTATCGACTCAAACCCCCTTCAGGTATAATTTCTACACTGTGATGTGGATGTTGTTTAATTTCTTGAATCTATGAAATCGCAAGTTCCTGTTAACTCTTTTGGGTTGTTCTAGTTATTTTATTCTGCTGCGCATATATGATATGCTGTATTATCATTTCTGAAATGGTATTATGAAAACCCAACAATCATACCATACCCTTTGGTGATTCCCTTTTCTGACCCCCCCCCCCCCCCCCCCCCAAAGATAACTTTGGGTCCATTCTTCACAGCCTTGTAGTCCTATAGAAGATTTCTTATCCATGTCATGTGCCTTGAGCACCCACTGTCCAAGTACCAAATTTGGTTGAGGCTGGTGCTTGAACTATCCTGCAAAAAGGAGTTTAGTTATCCTTAGGAACCCAAATAGCTTTGGGTCCTAGGTACTTGTTAGCATGATGAAATGACCTTACACTAGCTGCACCATTTGCAGGAAGGCTCATCTTTGCACATGGCACATTAGGATTGTGCCAACAGTCTATGGCAAAGTGTCATACTTTACCACAGCACCAACATTCATGAATATTGTATCTCCTCTTCTGAACATTTCTTGAGGGGTGTGCAACCCTGTCCACATGTTCAGGAGGAGAGACAGCAGCTTTTCTCTTATTTCTTTCAGCAAAGATTTGGCTGAAAGTCAATCTATGGACAGTCTTAGAGGTCTTTGTATTAATGGCATCAGCTTGCTTTGGCTTTTGGGCAATGCAATTTTTGATGGCATTAGACACTAAGCAATTAGACATGTCCACTAATTTGACAATAGTCATGTTCTTGGTTGAATCAACCTTAGAAGGGCTTGCTTTCTTATTCTTGAATGAAGGGGCTGATGTACCAAATACAAATGGTCCAGGTTGGGCCATTTGAATTTCCTCATGGGGAGCCTTCATAGCACTCAATCTCATTCCCTTTCTTCCACTATGTGAAGGAGTGTTTTCCTTCCTATAGGTACTTCCATTCTTCCAGTGCCCATACATGCTTTCATGGTCATACCTGTTGGAAGAGAGTAATACCTTTTGAAAGGTGGTTTGAGGCTTAACCTTACCCCTGCTCTTTTCTCCACTCACTTCTCCTACTTCCATTTTATTGAATCCTAGTCCTCTCCTATTGGATTGAGAAGAGAAGGAGTCAATAATAGGGAGCACATATTTTGGCTTGGAGAATTGAGCCACTAGGCTTCTTTCTTTCATAAGCTTCTCCTCAAGATCCTTGATGACCTTGTTCTTCAGGGTTATGGTGCTCAGATGGGTGATAGTTATCCCCTTCAGATGGCTAATTTCCCTATACATCTGACTCATCTTGGTAGAAGATTCAGTGCATTCTTATTTTTTCATCTTAAGGGAATCAATCTCTTGGGCTTGCCTCTTGGCTAGCTTTTTGCTCCTTTTCAGAGCTTCCAAGAGAGCATCATACTTGTCAATCAATTGATTGATATCTACCTCAGCTTCTGAATCACTTCCACCAATTGATGAAGGTGCTCCAGATTCTGGTCCAGTCTCATAATCAGAAGAGGATATGGAATGAATTAATACATGTTCATCTTCAGAGATATTCTGACTGACTTCTCATCAGTGATGGACATGAGGCCTAGCTGAACATTGTCCTCTTCATCCTCCTCTATATCACTGTCTGAGTGTGATAGAGGGGCACTGACTCCAACCTTGGCAGCAGGACAATCTTCATCATCTTCTGTTGCAAAGAGCCCTATGTAGGCCTCTTCTTCATTCTCTGAATCTGAAGTTGAGGATTCAGATTCACTCCAGCTTTTTTCTTTCTTTGCTAGGAAGGATTTTTCACCCTTCCTATCCTTTTGGTGATGATGCTTCTTATCACTCTTCTCCTTTCTTTTGGCTGGACAGTCAGCTATGACATGTCCAGGTTTGCTGCAGCAATAGCAAATAATGTTATTTGAAATATGTTTACTAGATTTGGAATCATACCTGTCACCCTTTGGGTGCTGTCTTTTAGGTTTCCTGTGGTCTTTCTTGGAGTGTGATGAGGAGGAGGGCTTGTTCTTTCATTGCTTCCCCCTCATCATCTTCTTGAACTGCCTTGAGAAGGCAGCAAACTCTTCATCAGAGGAAGAGCTATCTGAGGTGCTGATTTCAGATTTTTTAGATTCAGCACCTCTCCTTGGAGGAGACACCATCCTGCCCTTGCTTTTCTTGGAGCTGTCAGCTTTGAGAGCTACAGATTTCTCCCTTGCATGAGCCCTTGTTGAGGTGTCCTCTTCCTTTCTTACAGACAGCTGCATCTCATAAGAGAGCAGCTTTCCAAATAGTGTATGAGTGGGGGTCTCACAAAGCCTAGCCACTTCCCTAATAACACAGATTTTTGTGTCCCAATCCCTTGTTAGAGATCTAAGGAACTTATCATTCAGCTCATAATCAGTGAATACTCTCTCATAGGTTCTCAGCTCATTGACTATTTTGAAGAACCTCTCATGGCACATAGAGATGCTCTCCTGGCTGAGCTGCCTGAAGGCTTCATACTCTTGGTTAAGGAGTGACTTTCTATCATCCCTCACTTCAGCTGTCCCTTCCATATATACTACTAATGTGTCCCACATTTCCTTGGCAGTAGTGCAGTGTACTAAGTTTTGAAATGTGGAATCATCAATAACATTAACTATGATGTTCTGGGCTCTTTTGTCCATGGTGAACAATGCAAGTTCATCCTTGGTCAAGTCATTGAAGGTCTTGGGCACTCTTCTTATTGGATCTATGGTGGAGGCAGTTTGAAAGGTGAAAGGCCCTTGCTTTACAGTTATGTAGATCCTTGGATCAGATGCTTCCATAAACAATCTAACATTTGCTTCCATATGCCAAAGTTTTCTTTGTTGCATATGGGCAACTTCATGGATCCCATCTCCTTCTGCAATCCAGAGGAAGCCATTGGATTGATAAGACTATTCCTTTATAGGATCTGGTCAGACAGTATTATGTCCTTCTTGACCAACCTCCCTCTGATACCACTTGATAGTTTATATAGGATGTAGTCTTAAACACCTAGAGGGGGGGTGAATAGGTTTCTTTTATTTTAGGCTTAGTGTTTTCTGAATTTAGGTTAGCAAATTATCAAGCACAGAAAGCACAAAGAGATTTATAGAGATTCCTCAAGACAGGGTGTCTTGAGTAGTCCTCTTTCCCCCTTCACCTTTCTAACAATGAGTTAGACAAGACCAACTTCTCCAAACTCAGCTCCAAGATCCTACAGCACAGATCCCAAAGGATCTCTCAGGTTTTCCTAAACCCTACCTCAGGCACAGCAGCCCTACCTCAGAGGAATCCACCTCCTACAACTCAGACCACCTCCTAGTCCTACCTCAAGCTGACCTCTCAGCTCTACAACTCAGGCCCATCAGCCTTACACACTCAGGCAATAAAGCCCTACAGTCTCAGAACCCAAAGGCTCCTACAAATGATATAATAAAGTTTACAGATTGAAGGAAGAAGAGATCAAGCCTTGTTCTTCTTCTTCTTAACAGCTGTTGTTGCAGACTTGAACCAGGGAGGAGAAGTGCAGCTCCAACTTGATTATTCTTGATCAGCCCTTCAGATGATGGACTTGATCTACTTGCTCTATCTTGAGATGAATCACGATAAGCAATATCTTTTCTCCTTGCAGCCTTGTGTAAGCTCAGTTCTTGGCTGCCGACAATGGAACAGTATGTTTCTTGAGTTTGTGTGCTGGAGAGTAATAGCAAAAGTTTTTTGCTCAACCCTAACTTATTCCTTTTATACACCACTGACCCTCAACGGCTCTTAGTTGTCCTCCTGACAGGTATGGGAGTGATTGGTGGACCCCAATATGCATTTCTGCAGCTTGCGCCAAAAGCAGAACCCGCCAGATAGCTTTTGAATCTGTCTCAGCGATTGGGCTGAGATGGTCAGCCGTCTCAGCGGTTGCTTATGTCCCATCTCAGCGGATTCGCTGAGACAGTCAGTTGTCTCAGCGGTTTTCTTCTATCTGCAGCTTAGCTTGCCCAGACACCTTCTCAGCGGCTCCTGGTCTTGTCTCAGTGGTTTAGATGAGATAGAGAGATCATCTCAGCTGATCATACATTTCACCATGGTGTGCCCTTTGTTGAAATTATTGAAGTGAAGTGGAGGTGACCGGGCGGTCTGATTTTGGGTGACCAGAGACCGCACGGTCTATATTAGTGATCTACCGGTCTGGATCTGCCGGTCTGTTCTGGCAGTCTGCTGATTGGACGGTCTGTTCTAATTGCTGCGGTCTGTTCCCGAGTTGTTCTGTTTGGTTGGCCTATCTTCTTTGTTGAAAGACCGGGCGGTCTGTTCTTATGTAACCGCCTGATCGGGCGGCTTGTACTGGCGATCTGGCGACTTGTCTGAAGTCGGCCAGATGGTTCTTGGTTTGCTCCTGGTGGTCTAAGGGAGGAGTACACTTGTGTCTGCGCGGCTTGTGCGTGGTCTCGTGTTCGCGCGACTTGTGCGTGATCTGTCTGCTGATCTGCGGTCTTGGTCGGAAGGTTGTCCAAGTTGTGTGATCGCGCAGTCTGCCTTGTGAGACCGCTGGCGATCTGACGGGTGGTGATTGTATCTCTCCTGTGCGTTGATGACATCCATCTACCCGCCTATAAATAGGAGTGCATGGCCCATCATTCTTAACGAGAACTGTAAGAACTAGAGCCTGGGTAAATTCGTGCGGTCTCAACTTTGAGGTCGGGCGGTCTCGGAAGCGAGTTGACTGTTTGTTGTGTTCGCAGGTTTGCGGTCAGTAAGTTGCGGTCTCCTTCCTTGGTGACTCCCAGCGGCTTGAATAAACAGTTCGGCAGCGGTCTGTCTGCGAACTGGTTTATGTTCGTTCTTGTGCTGTTCGCAGCGAGCTCAGCGATCAGGCGACCTTCACCGGTTAGGCGATCTGAGTTGCAGTCTGGCGACAACTTCAGTTCTTCGTTCAATAAATCTCCAGTTCATGCGGTCTGAGGTGGCGGTCTTGCAGTGCAGGCGGTCTGTCTGTTTTCTGTTCGCGCGGTCTCAGGTCAAGCCGGGCGATCTCTAGAGTCGAGCGGTCTGTGCGGTCTCAGCTTGTCTAGCCGCCAGATTTGTTTTGGTGTGTTTTGTTCTTCTCTCCTCCGTGATTCTTATGAATCATGTCTCGCCATGTATACCTCGCACTGTAAATAAAGTTTGTGATTCAATAAAGTTTCTTATGTTGCTGTGTGGCATTGTGGTTGTTTGCCTATAACTCAGTTGATGCAATTCCTGCTTACTCCTAAATGATTCAAATCAAAAATTTTAACATGGTATCAGAGCTAGGTTGTTAGAGTGGATAAGCAGTGATCAACTTGAGTTGCCATCGTCTTTGCGAAGAAGAGACCACATAGATTGCCATGGAAGGTGGATACGCAAGAGAGCTTAGTTTTGAACTCCTAACATCGACTAACTACAAGAAATGGAGGTCGTGTATGGAGAGTTTCTTACTTTGCGAGGATCTATGGGAGATAGTTTGAGGAGAAGACACACAAGAAGTGTTTCTAGCAGGAGATAATATGGCAGAGGCGAGACTTTGGAGGAGGACTAATGCTAAGGTAGAGTTCACACTCAAGAGGGCTATCTCACCGGAGCTATTTGATCACATCATTGGATGTAAATCTGCTGCTGAGATTTGGACGTCTTTGGACGGGTTGTTTAATAAGAAGAATGTAGCTCGGCTACAGTTTCTTGAAAATGAGTTGGCGAAGGCCTCTCAAGGTGATCTTTCTATTTCTACCTTCTTTCTCAAGATGAAGAACCTCACAGCAGAGATTTCTGCATTGGACCCTGATGAGCCCATCTCGGAGGCAAAACTGAAGAGGCATATCATCCGCGGGTTGCAGAAGGAGTATCTTGCCTTTGTGACTTCAGTTCAAGGTTGGGCAAATCAACCATCTCTGTTGGAGCTGGAGAACTTACTTGCTTCGCAGGAAAGTTTGGCAAGACAGATGGCGGGGACTTCTATCTCTGGGGGAGATAGTGATGTGTTGTTCTCTGGAAAGAATAAGAAGAAGAAGTGGGAGAAGAAGAAGCCAGGTCAGGATGGACCCTCTACTTCAGGTCAGCAGGATAGAGGTTATGCTTCAAAGTCTGATGGGAAGAAGAAGGGAGAGGGACCAAGGTGCTTCAGGTGCAATATGATCGGCCACTTCAAGAAGGATTACCGGGTTAATTTTCAGTCGGGACATGTAGCGGAGAAGGAGAAGCCAAAGTCTGATGAAGCTGGATGGGGAGGAGCCTTTGTGGCTAATATGACGGCGATGCCCGTTAAGGCCTTGGCTGCCATCAACTTCGAAGAGGATTGGATTGTTGATTCAGGGTGTGGACATCATCTCACCGGGGATGAATCAAAGTTTTCTTCTTTGGCGCCTTACTAAGGTAACGATGCTATCATTACGGCTAATAATTCTGTTCATGCAGTAGAACAAGAAGGTGTTGTCTCCCTGAGCAGTGATAAGGTCTCACTCACATTGAGGAGTGTTTATCACGTGCCTGGTATGAAGAAGAATCTCTTCTCTGTGACCAATGCGGTCGATGCCGGTTATCACGTTATGTTTGGCCCAACAGAAGTGAAGTTTCTTAAAACTCAACCGGAGATAAAGGGAGATGTTATCCATGTTGGAAAGCGGGTGAAGGACTTGTTCGTTTTATTGACAAGTACTTATGTTGATAAGATGAAGACCAACGATAGCGCGGCTATCTGGCATGAAAGGTTGGGGCATGTTGGCATGGACAAATTGAAGGCTATGACGGTAAGGGGCCTTGTCAAGGGCTTGCCTAGCTTGTCCTCTTATGGAGACGGTCATGTTTGTGCAGGATGTCAGTTTGGTAAGTCTCATCGACTTCCATTTGATAAATCGCAAACAAGATGCAAAGCGCCGTTGGAGTGCATTCACGGTGATTTGATGGGACCGACTGCCACCCCAAGCCTTGGAGGCAACAGATATATGTTGGTGTTGATTGACGATTACACCAGATATGTCTGGGTGTATTTTCTAAAAGAGAAGTCGGAAGCCTTTGCGAAGTTCATGGAGTTCAAGGAGCTGGTGGAAGGTCGGTTAGGCCTGCGGGTGAAAAAATTGAGAACTGACAATGGTGGGGAGTTCACCTCTGGTGAGTTCTCAAGTTTTTGCAGGAAGCACGGCGTTCGGAGAGAGCTCACTTGTGCCCATACTCCACAGCAAAATGGCATTGCGGAGAGGAAGATCCATCATCTGACGGAAACCTGCAAATGCTGGCTTCATGCCAAGAGTATCCCAAAGTCCTTTTGGGCGGAGGGAATGTCTTGTGCGGCTTACGTCATCAACAGGATGCCTCTAAGTCCTATCAACATGAAGACCCCTCACAAACTGATGTTCAAGGAGAAGCCGAGTTTTGCACACCTTCGGGTGTTCGGGTCAACCTGTTATGTGCATATTCCTGATGCTCTTCGAACAAAGCTAGATGCGAAAGCAAGGAAGCTAGTCTTTGTTGGGTATGATGAGCGGAAGAAAGGATGGAGATGCATGGATCCTGAGACACGGAGATCAGTGGTATCTCGGGATGTGGTGTTCGATGAGGTGACTTCCTATAAGGGGAGTTCAGAAGTTGAACTACCGGAGAGCAGGGTTGATGAAACAGGGAAGGCTGCAGGAAATCTTCAAGTGGAGTTGCCTGTTTATCCAGGAGCTCCAGCTGTGTCAAGCTCTGAGATGGAGGCTTCAGGTTCTGGAAGCAGGGGGAGTGATGCTCCAAGTTTGTCTAGAAGAGGAGCTTGCACAGAAGAAGCAGCTGAGGAGGTGGTTAGTCAAGAGCAACCTCTTAGGAGGTCGAAGAGGACTATCAAGCCACCAGATCGATACACAGGAGGAAACATGGTGAGCTTCATCTCATGTTTCTTTGCTGGTCCCTTGGATGAGAGGGAGCCGTCGAGCTTTTAGAAATCCAAAGGCGTGAAGCAGTGGGATATTGCTATGCAAGAGGAGATGGATGCTCTCAAGAAGAATGAGACTTGGTCTCTAGTGCCCAGGCCTAAGGACATTACCCCTGTGACATGCAAATGGGTTTATAAACTCAAGAAGAAAGCTGACAGCACGATCGAGCGATACAAGGCTCGCCTTGTAGCTCGTGGGTTCTCACAACCGTATGGTGAAGATTATGATGAGACGTTTAGTCCAGTGGCAAAGATGACTTCGGTCCGATTTGTTATTGCTTTGGCGGCATCTAGTGGATGGGAGATTTGGCAGCTCGATGTGAAGAATACTTTCTTATACGGAGAAATTGACTGTAACACCCTGCCAGTACGAAGAGTATAACAGCAGGTCCGGCCGGGACCCCACGCCATACAAACCACACTAGCTAGGAGTTAAAAGGTGATAACCAGAAAAGTAACAACTAAACGAGAGTACAAAACGTAAGCGGAAGCATTACTTAAAACCATACAAAAAGAACTGTCCACTATCATAGGAATGTAATCAGGATAAGAGTTACGGCCATAAGGCCTTACATCAAACCAATGTACAAAACTCCGTACAACATACATCGGCACGCAGGCCGGCAATACATGGGAAAACAGGAAAAGAGGCTGGCCTTCGAGGGCCAACACAGCAAAAAGGGCCAACGCCCGCTACTTCCCGCTAGGCTCACCTGCACCTGCATAAGAACATTCCACCAAGCGGTGGCAAACAAAGCAACGGTCAGCACAGCTGACCAAATTATAACGACCCCACCCCTTTCCCGGGGTGGCGGAGATTCTACCCTGCAAGTAAGCCATACTAGCACAAGTACTAATCTAAAGAAAGTGCAACTACACAAGGTGAGGTTTCAAGCACAATCAATCTTCTAGGTTGAGCATCAAAAAGAAGGGAACCTAGGTATGCACATGATGTTGGTTGGGTTCACCCGAAGGTTTCCCACAACCGCCTAAGCAATCGCATGAGGTTAAACATAACATCAAAATCACAACGCTCCACCCTAAGGGTCACAACCTTAGGTGGGAAACAAGAGCTTTTGGTCGGTCTAGGTATGACACCTTCCACGACCTCTCCCATGATCACACGGCTTTCATGAGGAAGGGACCTCTCGCCGATCTGCATGGAAACGGGTTCGGTTCAGCTTTGCCCGTGCTCTAATCGTCGCGATCTATCGCACGACGCGGGTACGGCTTCACCTCGGCCCGTAAGGGTTTAGCACTTTCAAGTGCTGCACAAAATATACGCTACGCACCTAACCCCTTCACAAGGATCTAGGCTTCACGAATTCTCAACAAGGGAGGTACATACGCTCCGCATCAATAACGTGGTGAAGGTTTGCCTTCATCCAAAACTCAAAGCATGGGGCTTTCGTAGGGATCTTCACAAGACACCTACACTTAACTCCCGCAATACTATAGGTGAGTTCACGGAGTCATTCTCCGGCACGCATTCTAGGCCTAACCTAAATGCAACGTCGCAAATCAAGCATCACCGATTCGGGCTCACGGCCACGAATAGGCTTCACACAAAATGCCTAAATCCGCACGACTACCGGATTTTCTACATGCAATATGCCGGGGACGGACACAATCTACCCGGAGTCCCGAAGGACTTGAGGAAATCCTACACTTCACCCATTTGGTGAAAGGGACTCCTCATGCAAGCATAGAGAAATGAAGGAGAGGACAAAAGACAAGTCCAAACAATGGGAGAAGAAATCGTTACCCTAGACGTGTTCTTCTTCGCCATGGATCCGAGATTCTACGCGGAGGGAAAGAACCGCACCGGGCTGCACTCTCCGGATCTGGAAACGGCTCGCGAAACGGAGCTCCGGAGCTCCGTCAATGGCGAAATCTCCTCTTCTTCTTCCTTGCCCCCTTCTCCTTCCTCTAGCCTAGGAGAGAGAAACACTATGAAAATATGAGGGTTTAATTCCTCTCCAAAGCCCTAAGACCCCCCAGCAATAAATCCCAGCCGTTGGATCGAATTCCAAGAAATTTGATCGGTCGGATCTTCTTCTCCGCTCAAAATCGCGGAACAGAATAAACAGGGCGCACGATCACAGGCGCACGGTCAGTGGTCGTGCGCGACGAGGGCAATGGCCGTGCGCACTATCCGGGACAGAACTCTGAATTCTTGCGAATAAGCGCACGATCGCTGGCGCACGATCACTGGTCGTGCGCGAAGAGGGAAATGGTCGTGCGCACTGTCCGAGACAGAACTCGATTCTCTTCTGAATTAACGCACGATCGTTGGCACACAATCACTGGTCGTGCGCGATGAGGCCACTGATCGTGCGCTAAGAGCAGACAGGGAAAATTCTAGCCTGCTTCACGTGCCGCACTACCACTCCGCCTACTTCGCGGAACTACCAGTTTTGGGGTGTTACATTGACAAGGATATCTTCATGATCCAGCCGCCGGGTTTCATCTCGGAGGATCGTCCGGACTACGTCTGCAAACTAAAGAAGGCCCTATACGGGTTGAAGCAAGCGCCTCGGGCGTGGTATTGAAAGATCGCGGAGTATCTTCTATTCTGCGGGTTCTTTGCTTCAGACTCTGATTCTAGCTTGTTCGTCAAGGAGGGGGCGCTTCGGGTTATTGTTCTGCTGTATGTGGATGACATGATTGTCACCGGGAACTTGAAGGAGGTGGTAGCAAGGCTGAGAGCTGAGCTTGCTATCAGGTTTGAGATGAACGATCTGGGTGAGCTTCACCATTTCCTTGGACTCGAGGTCCAGAGGCGGGAGAGCGGAGTGCTCATTTCTCAGGCTGGATATGCGGAGCGGATCGTTCAACGATTCGGCGTGGAAGAAGGGAAGAGCAGATCTATACCTCTGGAACAACATCATAAACTTCGGAAGGATGATGGAAGAGTTCTATCTGATCCGTTGGTGTTCCGAGCTCTTTTTGGGAGCTTGATCTACTTGACCATCACGAGGCCTGATATTGCTTATGCAGTTGGCAAAGTGTGTCGGTACATGACAGAGCCACGGAAGCCTCATCTTCTGGCGGCAAAAGGAATTCTGAAATATGTTAAGTCGAACTATGATTTGGGTCTCCTATTTAGGAGAGGGTCAAGCTTGGATTTGCATGGATACATGGATGCTAACTATGGGGGAGACGTGGATGATCGGAGATCAACGTCTGGTTATGTCTTTATGACGAGCCCCACAGCTATTTCTTGGTGCAGCAAAAAGCAGGACTCGGTGTCCGTATCTACCACAGAAGCGGAATACAAGGCTTCGGCCTTGGCAGCTCAGGAAGCCGTTTGGCTCAGGAGGTTGGTGGAGGACGTTCATGAGGAGGTTCGAGGTCCCACTATGCTACGCGGGGACAATGAGAGTGCTCTCAAGCTGGTTAATAATCCAGTCTGTCACGCGAGGACCAAACATATTGAGATTGAGCACCATTTCATTCGTGAAAAGGTATTGGGAGGATCTTTTATGGTCGAGCATGTTCGGAGTGCGGACAATGTTGCAGAAATCTTCACAAAGCGGCTGGCGAAGGGACCGTTTACTCGATTGCGGAATTTACTCGGGCTAGTTTCCACTTCCCACTGTTGGATCGGTAGGCGCCCTTAGAGGGGGGTGAATAAGGGTTTTAAAAACTTATAATATATTTTGAATAACTTTGAAAAGGCTTTGATTATTAAACTAGAGAAGATCAAGACAAATCAAGTGAAGTAAAAGTAAAGACATGATTTTATTAACTTGAGAAGCATGATTACAAAACTTGATCTCTTATCGAAGCTAGAAATCAAAGCTAATAGAAAGACTCTTTTGTTTTCTATACCGGCTCGTATCCCCACGAACCAGTTGGCTTTAGCTGATCCTTCCCCGGATACGGCCTCAAGCCGCTCTAGCCAACCCTTCCCCGGATATGGCCTCGAGCACCCCCTAGACCTATACCCGAGACCTAGTCGCCACCACGAGGCGAATTTCTGCCCTAAGTCCTACCCAGACCTAGTCGCCAACACGAGGCGAATTCACTAAACGTTTACAGAAAAGATATGAAATGAAAAGATAATAATATAAAACTCCCTCTATGTGGATCTCTTGGAGAAGTAGACGAAGACGTAGAGTATGATCGTAGTCGATGCGGTCTTTCGTCATGATGATGACGCGTGTTGAAATCTTCTCCACGGATCTCCTTAAGCCTTCATGGATTTGTGGGAGTATCTCTCTGAAACTTCCTCTCTATGTTGTGTCACGAAGCTCTAGAATTCTGGATCTCAAGAAGCTTAGGAAGTCGGAGCCAAGATGTCCTTTTTATAGACTTAGCGCTAGCGCCTGCGCTAGTGCTACCGCTGGCGCTATCCCATATTACGTAATATTTTGTGCGCGAGAATCTTTAATCCGTGGCAACTCTGCTGAGATTCCTCTTGTGTTCCGCGCTACCGCCAGCGCTATCGGCTACCGCCAGCGCTATCCCATATTAGGACACATTCTGCGCGGCAGAATCTTCAATCCGAGGAAACAATTCCTTCTTGCCAAACATGTGCGTCGCTACCGCCTGCGCTATCGCCTACCGCCAGGCGTTATCTCCTTCCATATGTGCTCCCGGAATTGCGCTATCATCGCTAGCGCTAGGCGCTAAGTGCTACCGCCGGCGCTAGTGGGAGTACAGTCTTCTGTTTTCATTCGTCGGAATTCGTCGGGAGTTCTCGAGAACATTCGACGAATTGACTTAGCCACACAATTTCCTTCACAAGTCTGCCTTTTTGACTTCTGTCTGCGTTCGTCAATATTCGTCGGGAGTTCATGAGAACATTCGACGAATAGACTTAGCCGCAGAAATTTCTTCTTCAAACTAGAAATTTGGCTTCTGTCTGGATTCGTCGAGATTCATCGGAACTTCACGAGACATCTCGACGAATTGACTTAGCAAAATTTTCTTTTCTCCTGAAAACCTGCTCCATCCTTGAATCATGTGGACTTTGATTTCCTGCACACTTAAACACACAAGATCAAATACACATAGGATTTGTTATTCTCAAACCTAGGAGATGTGGAAGACCATGTTCCAACAAACTCCCCCTTTTGATAATAACAAATCCATTAATGATAAATCAGAGCATTAATAAATAAGCATGATGAAACTATATTTGTGTGCGTGTGAGAATGATGACTTAGGATAATTATTGATTTTAGCATTTAGAATTGCTCCCCCTAAATACATGCTCCCCCTAAGTGAATGCTCTCCTAATATGTAAGCTATCATCTTAATTAAGCATTATAGTTTGATAGTAGATTAATATTTATCATGTTAGTTCTCCCCCTTTTGTTATTAGCAAAAGCGGGTAAGGAGACACCACTTAAAAGTTGATAATTAGATAAAAGCATGATCAAGCTTGTAGATAATGAAATGAGAAGGAGTTAAAAGAATACTTTTTATTTAAATAGATCAGAGTTTGAGTATTATAACATTTTCATAAATCAGAGTTTGTAGTATAACCAAAATGTAATGATTTCCAAGTAACTAAACTACCCAGACAATATGTCTACACCCTAGCCCCGTACTAAGTGACGGATGGGCATGAGGAGCTGCATACATGCCGTAGGTTGGGGTGTTAGTCCCATATGCAAACACTAGACACAACTTAACCTAGCACTCTTTCCCCCCAGTGCCTCGCAAGGCCCCACTGGAACCCTCCCCGGTTAAGGACAAGACATGACTAGAGATAAAGGTTATCTAATGTCTACAACCTTACGCCCCCGCTATGGTGAGAAATGAAGTCATGGATAATAATTATTGGAAACATATAAGCGTTTTAGATCTAATGACATAGCCTATGGAGTTATATTTTTATTTGAATTTATGAAAAACACTCTCATAGCTATTTTGAAGTCCATTAATAAATCAGAGTTTTAGCGTAATAATATTTTCATAGAAATAAATCAGAGGTTTATAGCAAAAAGATTCATGTTAAAAGCAACCAATATAAAGTTTACCAAGCAAGTCTACCACTTGTTGCAAGAGAGGAATTTGAAGATTCAAGTGATGATGCACACAAAATGAAAGACTTTAAATAGGCATGAAAGCGCAAGGTAAAACAATTAAATGGTGATGATGCGGAAGACTTATAGAAATACAAGAAACATCTTATTGTAATTAATGATGATCCATAAAAAGATATATGAGTTAAATTTCAAAAAGAAGATGTTTTTGTAAATCATTTTTCAATTAAAATCTTTAAGTTTGATAATAAAGTAACCAAGCATGAAATGATGTTATCAAAAAGAGATTACTACAATGTTACTTTAATTCACAATTTCAAAACATACCAAACATCGTAGAAAGCATGCTAGGTTATCTAGTGCATTTCATAAGTAAAGAGTAGTATAGAATTAGCATTAGGATCCAATACTCATGAGAAGAAGTGTTATGGAAGATAATGATGTGCACATAAGTGTATTTTGAATAGAGTAAACAAATTTTTTAATCAAAAATACAAGTAATATGTAAAGTAAAGACTAAAGAGCACAATAAAACACAAATAATTGTACTTCCACTCACTTCAATGCACAAAAAAATGTACAACTACCAAGGTGCTTTGCACACACAATGCTCATTAAGACTTATCAGGGTGCAAAGTAGTGCTTGGGGGATCACATAATTTTATTCTTCAATATTGATTTTTTTTTATTGTGATCCGGTGTACTTAAGAATAAGTGGTTTTTATTTTGAAAGAAAGTTATGGTTTGCACAAGATACTTTACTATTCTTTCCAAGGTGCTCAACCTCACAATGCTTATTAAGACTTATCAAGAGGTTCAAGTAGTGCTTGGTGGAGTTATCTTTGTCACTTTATTTTATGATTTTTGTTTTGTACAAAGTTCCCCGAATACACTTGTTTTGCAAACCAATATGATTTATAAAAACATAACCACTTTTCTTAACTTTTAAAAGTGCAAATAAAGGTTGTGTAGGTAAGATACTTGTGCAATTTTAATTCATTGTACTATTACAAAACATACACAAGCATTCTTAGATTAAACACATAAGTAGACAATGCCAAAATAAGTGAGTGAATAAATATCATTATCAAACATAAAACATTTACTCATACTTAGAGGCATGCTAAGCGTAGTTCTACACAACCTTCAATATAATTGATGCACATGGTAATAGATATATCAAAGCATGATGAAAACAATGTTCAAAGAGTTTGAAAAGATAAATTGCAACATTATAGAAGTTCTAAATAATAGATTAAATCATGCTTGATTTTTACAATAAAGTCCATACAGTATTTTTGAGATTTTTTGAAAAATAATTTTAATTTAAAGTTTGAACTCTTATAATTTGATCTTGGACTTCCCAAGGTCTACCCTGTGAGAGGTTCGCCCGGTACTAGGTGATGTGATGGGATGATAGCCCAAATCACTCTTTCGCAAGATACATGTAAATAGAAAAGTTAAGTTCAAAAATAATAATCTTTGATAAATTTTTTGTTTTATATTACTGTATTTGATTTTTTGCTTTTAGAAATAGAATTTAAACAAATGACAAAAAACACAAAGGCAAAACATATAATTTTTTGTAATTTGGCTTTTGTATTTTTGTATTTGATTTTTTAAAAATGTAATAAAAGCAAAAATGCAGAAAGGAATAGTACACATAGATTAATATATTTTTAGGGATTTTTCAAAATTTTAAAGATACAGAAAACCACATAGGTGCACTAGCGCCGGCGTTAGCGCTAGCGCGGGAAACAGTACCTGATTTTTGATGATTTTGAAATTTTTAATTGTTGATCTTGATTAAGTGTCATAATAGTAGTTTCATGCTGAAATTTCGGATTTTTAGGAAATGTCTAGATAGTGCAAATTTCATGAAACATTAGCGATTTTGTATGACTTTACCAACTAAACTTTGCAAGTGATATATTTCATTATATCTCCATTTTAATATTTTGAGGCTTATATTTACCAAAAATGATAGGACATGTAAGCATGAGAGGACATGAATGAACAAATCAAATATGCATGATTTTAGAGATCAACAATAATGTTCATGCACAATCATACCATGGATAAGCCCTAGATGAGAATACCCAGCCTGTATATCTTGGTAAACAAATAAAGCCTAACATAGACACAAATATTCTTTAGGTGGCAATGTTAGAATGATAAGTTTGAGATTAATGTTATACCAAGTTTTGATTGTGTTTCAACTTAGAGACCTAGAATGGAGTGACAATTCTATTTGATTTGATATCAAAATGATTCAAAGGTCTAAACTACAAATAAATCTCAATACACACATAATACGCCAACCATGGTATGTAATTATAATATCAATTGTCATCAATTAATATATCAATTATAATTCACATAATTGTGATAGAGATGATTGTTTTTAGAAGATTTTTTGTATGACTTATGATATATGATGTTAGAGAATTTTAGCAAAGGACATCAATAGATCATGGTGGTGCATGTGAATTCAAATGACGGTAAATTCTTTCAATACATTTTAAGAATTTTTAATATATATATGTGTGATTTTTGATGGGTGAACAAATAGTGATGGTTTAGATCTTGTTTGGCATCAAGAAGTGAACATAATATAATTTTTTTGTTGTGAACAAAGATAACCATATTGAAAGTTGAGCTTTTATTTAGATCTTGAATTTTCTTTTAGATCATGTTATTTCACTAAACCACTTATTGGTGATGGCTAAAACTCTTAATAGCCTAATAACTGGATTTAATTTGAAATATCTTATAGCAAATTTAGAGTTTGATTCATATGGATAATATAAGATATTTAGAGGCAATGAATATAAGAATAGATAGATAGGTCATCAAAATAAAAATATGATTTTGAATTTTGATCAATTTGTTTTATAAACTCATAAAGTTTTATGAGATAAAATCATATTTCCAATAATATATAAGATGACCATAACATGATAGCTTATTTAAAAAAAAAAAGAAAACAAAAAAATTAAAAGACATGAAAGCATATCATGAAGTAGAACTTTGTATATTTCATTTTGAAAGGATTCTACTTCATGCAATTGATGATACCTAATGAATAGGATATTTAGGTATCCAAAGAGGACCGGATGTGACGGTTCCTTTGGGTACCCAAATACAACGTGTTTGCTTTTGGGGAGATGGAAGTGAATGAGCCCTTTTGAGTGGAGTTTGTGTTTCATCTTTAACTTTGGGTCTCCATTCAAATCTTGGTTTAACATTATTTTTAGTTTTCAAATTTCCATTATGATAATCTTTATATTGATGATTATGATTGTAATGATTATTAAAAGTATTGTTCGTAGGAAATTTGTGCAATTTTAATTTTGAGTTGGGAGAAACATGATTTTGCAAGTAATGATGGTTTTGATTTCGATTTACAAACACTTTGTGATTCTTGCTCCCATTATTAGACTTAGTTAGGATGTTCATATTCATATTCAACTTGTTTTTAGATATAGTTTGATATTGTGAATTTGTATTTACAATTTTCATAAGCAAGTTGATTTTTGATTTTAATTCATCATTTTTAATCTTTAAATTATGTCTAGCTTTATTATAAGCGGTTGTGCTATTTTTAAGAGTTGAAACAATTGAATCAATATGATCTTGATAATTGTTTCTATATTCATCAAATGTTTCATCCATCTCTTTAATTTCAATTTTATATTCTTTACACTTAGCACAATCATTTTCCAAAGATGAATTTTCTAAACATAATTTTTTATTTTGTTCTTTTATAAAAAGAAGTTCCTTTTCAAGTTCCTTGCATTTTTCTTTTAAGTCATCAAATTCCATACAAGGTGTAGTGTTTTCAACTAAGGAACCATGGATAGAACTAGATAAATTTGAATTTGATTGTTCATTACTTTTTGCCTTTAATTTTTTATTTTCTAAGCGCAATTTGCAATTTGCATTTTTTTATTTCTTAAGTTTGCGCTTTGTAATTTGTAGCAATTGTAAAGTAGAAATAGAAGTACAAAAGATGGGATTTGATTTCCTTACATTGCTTTCGGGAGAGGCATGATTTGAACATATGGTTTCTTTTAAATCTTTTTGGCACTCCTCTTCCGAAGACAGTACTTCTTCTTTTCCATTTGATGTGCACTTCATGGATCCGTCATGTGTGGAGCTTTCTTAAATACCTGTGCAGGCTTGCATATTCTCTGGTTCTTGTAATTGTTCCATACCTGTAGAAGGAGAATCATAAGTTATTTCAAGAAAATTCCACATCTCGTATGCAGTAGGAAAAGTATAAATGAGTTTGGAAATATTACGATCTAACGCACAAAATAAACTATTCATAGATTTTGCATTTAAAACCATTTCGTTCTTATT
This sequence comes from Dactylorhiza incarnata, assembly GCA_033032865.1. NCBI lineage: Eukaryota > Viridiplantae > Streptophyta > Magnoliopsida > Asparagales > Orchidaceae > Dactylorhiza > Dactylorhiza incarnata. The sequence continues at coordinate 14,237,142 of JAWHQI010000012.1, read as the reverse complement.
TAATAAGCTAGGTGGTTTTTTGATAGTAATATTCTAAACGTTTTCATCTAACCGTTTAAGAAAATTTTCCATTACTATTTTCCATCCTTTATTATTTCTTCCTTCAAATAACGGTGGTTTAAGACATTTTTCTTCTTCATAAAAATTTACCCCACTAGTAGAAGCGAGATCATGAGACGTCATTATTCCCGGTTGTTAAGACGATTTGGAATAACCTGCCTCTGATACCACTTGTTGGATCGGTAGGCTCCCTTAGAGGTGGGGGGTGAATAAGGGTTTTAAAAACTTATAATATATTTTGAATAACTTTGAAAAAGCTTTGATTATTAAACTAGAGAAGATCAAGACAAATCAAGTGAAGTAAAAGTAAAGACATGATTTTATTAACTTGAGAAGCACGATTACAAAACTTGATCTCTTATCGAAGCTAGAAATCAAAGCTAATAGAAAGACTCTTTTTGTTTTCTATACCGACTCGTATCCCCACGAACCGGTTGGCTTTAGCCGATCCTTCCCCGGATACGGCCTCAAGCCGCTCTAGCCAACCCTTCCCCGGATATGGCCTCGAGCACCCCCTAGACCTACACCTGAGACCTAGTCGCCACCACGAGGCGAATTTCTGCCCTAAGTCCTACCCAGACCTAGTCGCCAACACGAGGCGAATTCACTAAACGTTTACAGAAAAGATATGAAATGAAAAGACAATAATATAAAACTCCCTCTATGTGGATCTCTTGGAGAAGTAGACGAAGACGCAGAGTATGATCGTAGTCGATGCGGTCTTTCGTCATGATGATGACGCGTGTTGAAATCTTCTCCACGGATCTCCTTAAGCCTTCATGGATTTGTGGAAGTATCTCTCTGAAACTTCCTCTCTATGTTGTGGCACGAAGCTCTGGAATTCTGGATCTCAAGAAGCTTAGGAAGTCGGAGCCAAGATGTCCTTTTTATAGACTTAGCGCTAGCGCCTGCGCTAGTGCTACCGTCGGCGCTATCCCATATTAAGTAATATTTTGCACGCGAGAATCTTTAATCCGTGGCAACTCTGCTGAGATTCCTCTTGTGTTCTGCGCTACCGCCAGCGCTATCGGCTACCGCCAGCACTATCCCATATTAGGACACATTCTGCGCGGCAGAATCTTCAATCCGAGGAAACAATTCCTTCTTGCCAAACGTGTGCGTCGCTACCGCCTGCGCTATCGCCTACCGCCAGGCGTTATCTCCTTCCATATGTGCTCCCAGAATTGCGCTATCATCGCTAGCGCCAGGCGCTAAGTGCTACCGCCGGCGCTAATGGGAGTACTGTCTTCTGTTTTCATTCGTCGGAATTCGTCGGGAGTTCTCGAGAACATTCGACGAATTGACTTAGCCGCACAATTTCTTTCACAAGTTTGCCTTTTTGACTTCTGTCTGCATTCGTCGATATTCGTCGGGAGTTCATGAGAACATTCGACTAATAGACTTAGCCGCAGAAATTTCTTCTTCAAACTAGAAATTTGGCTTCTGTCTGGATTCGTCGAGATTCATCGGAACTTCACGAGACATCTCGACGAATTGACTTAGCAAAAATTTCTTTTCTCCTGAAAACCTGCTCCATCCTTGAGTCATGTGGACTTTGATTTCTTGCACACTTAAACACACAAGATCAAATACACATAGGATTTGTTATTCTCAAACCTAAGAGATGCGGAAGACCATGTTCCAACACCCACTTCAAGGGGGAGTGTTGAAATTATTGAAGTGAAGTGGAGGTGACCGGGCGGTCTGATTTTGGGTGACCGCAGAGACCGCGCGGTCTGTATTAGTGATCTGCAGGTCTGGCTCTGCCGGTCTGTTCTGGCGGTCTGCTGATTGGCCGGTCTGTTCTGATTGCTGCGGTCTGTTCCCGAGTTGTTCTGTTTGGTTGGCCTGTCTTCTTTGTTGAAAGACCGGGCGGTCTGTTCTTATGTAACCGCCTGACCGTGCGGCTTGTGCTAGCGATCTGGCAACTTGTCTGAAGTCGGCCAGATGGTTCTTGGTTTGCTCCTGGTGGTCTAAGGGATGAGTACACTTGTGTCCGCGCGTCTTGTGCGCGGTCTCGTGTTCGCGCGACTTGTGCTCGATCTGTCTGCTGATCTGCGGTCTTGGTCAGAAGGTTGTCCAAGTTGTGTGATCGCGTGGTCTGCCTTGTGAGACCGTTGGCGATCTGACGGGTGGTGATTGCATCTCTCCTGTGCGGTGACGACATCCGTCTACCCGCCTATAAATAGGAGTGCATGGCCCGTCATTCTTAACGAGAACTGTAAGAACTAGAGCCTGGGTTAATTCGTGCGGTCTCAACTTTGAGGTCGGGCGGTCTCGGAAGCGAGTTGACTGTTTGTTGTGTTCGCAGGTTTGCGGTCAGCAGGTTGCGGTCTCCTTCCTTGGTGATTCCCAGCGGCTTGAATAAACAGTTCGGCAGCGGTCTGTCTGCGAACTGGTTTATGTTCATTCTTGTGTTGTTCGCAGCGAGCTCAGCGATCAGGCGACCTTCAGCGGTTAGGAGATCTGAGTTGCGGTATGGCGACAGCTTCAGTTCTTCGTTCAATAAAGCTCCAGTTCGTGCGGTTTGAGGTGGCGGTCTTGTAGTGCAGGCGGTCTGTCTGTTTTCTGTTCGCACGGTCTTAGGTCAAGCCGGGCGATCTCTGGAGTCGAGCGGTCTGTGCGGTCTGTGCGGTCTCAGCTTGTCTAGCCGCCAGATTTGTTTTAGTGTGTTTTGTTCTTCTCTCCTCCGTGATTCTTATGAATCATGTCTCACCATGTATACCTCGCACTGTAAATAAAGTTTGTGATTCAATAAAGTTTCTTGTGTTGCTGTGTGGCATTATGGTTGTTTGGCTATAACTCAATTGATGCAACTTCTGTTTACTCCTAAACGATTCAAATCAAAAATTTTAACACCCTTGTCCTGCATACTTATGAGATAGAAATTGGGTTTATCAAATAAAACTTGTACTTAGCACTGAGTGTGAGGTCTCTTCAAATCAAGTGAACATTGAGGGTCATTTTCCCAACAGATATCAACGCAAGCTTGCCTGAAATGGTTTCGACTCATAGATTACATGTGTCGGCTTCTCCCCTCTCCTCGTCTTGATGCATATATATGTTGCCTTTGGTGCAACATTCAAAATTGCCAAATAAAGCCTCATTCTTTTACTCCAATGACTTAACATATATTATGAAAAAATATAGAAATTCATAAAATATAATGACTATTTGTTTAATTACACAATATCCCTATAATAAAAATAATGGTGGAAATTCATAAAATCCAAAAGATTTTAGTAGACCTCATACACCTACTATGGTAGGTAATCATTAGACCTCATAGATCTACATAAAAATGATTTTTTGTTAAAATATAAATATTTTTGACAAAAACAATTATAAAATATGATAATGCTAAATCTAGTTAGTTTAATTAGGTTATTTTTTAGGTTATTTACTCTTACTTTTTGCTTATTGTTATTTACCTAAATGCAATTTTGGTTCATTTTCCTATTTTTAGTGCTAACTTAAGTTTTCTGAATTTTCAGGTCAAAAATGCAAAATTTCCTAAGTCACGCCCTAGGTCACGCCCGTGACCTAGGGCGTGTAAGTTGTTGTTTCCAGTTAAGCTGCTGCCAACATAATTCAGAAGATCTGGTCAGACACGCCCAAAGTACACGGCCGTGACACACAAGTCACGCCCGTGACACGCAAGCCACGCCCGTGACCAGCCCGTGAACAGCTCAGATTCGACCAGCTGACCACCGAATTGGTCACGCCACTGTTACACGGGCGTGCTTCCAGTCACGCCCGTGACTGCCACGTCAGCCAGCCGCCAGCGCCCATGACCCGAGCTAACCACCGAAATGGTCACGCCCTCAGTCACGGGCGTGACCTAGGGCGTGACCCATCAAATCGCATCAGAATCGTGCGCCGAACCTGATCCAAGCCGCAGAATTGATTAAACAATGTCACGCCCCTAGTCACGGGCGTGACTAAGGGCGTGACCGAGGCAGAAAAATTTCTATAAATTGAAATGACCTCCAAGCTTTCCGCATTCAGTTTTTTGGAGAGAGAACTAGTGCTACTACTCTATTTTCAGTGATTTTCATGTCATTTTATTCTCTTTATCTCTCTCTCTCTTATTTCAATGCATTTCCTTTTCTAGTTTTCATATGAATGTTGTAATGCCTTTGTAATTTCCTTTTATAGTGTATTACTAATGCTTAGTAGGCTTTCCATGCAATTGTAATCTCAGTTGAACTTTTGTTTAATAAAAATGGTATGTTTTTGTTCTCTTAAAATCTTCATCATTTCTCTCTCCTACCCCTCCACCATGAGTAACTAAATCCTCATAGTACTCGATCTTGATGATCTGAGGATGAGTTGATCAAGTTATGATCTTTTAGTCTTCTTTCACTTTCTAAAGTGTTGGGCCTTAGATTTACTCTTAATTAAAATTTAGTGGAGCTATATTATCGATATATAATCCCCACCTTTGCTTTCATTCTTGGCTAGCCGAGAGGCCGATAGTCTGAAGTGAGCACTTAAGAGTAAAGAGAGTTACACACATTTCTCGAGAGAGAATGACGTAAATCTCCTGGATTGGAGTCAAACCCAATAGCGGGGTTCACCACTTAAAGCGAGTTTTAGGTATTCGAATACGGGACGAGAGTTCGGTCGGATTTTCCTAAACTCAGTTGGGCATATCTTCGAGAGAAGCATGTTCAAACTATAGGAACCCCCACGGTCAAGCTACCCTTACTTTATTAAGTTTTAAGTTTGCTTTTGAATTTTGATCAACTTAAGCCGAAGAAAGTCAAGATCGAGTGCTATTTCTTAATCATCGTTTAGCCGTACTTTTATCCAGCTTTTATTTCAACTTAGCAGACAAAACCTTCCAAAAAAATCATTAAGATAAAATAATAGTAATTCGTTTGAGTATAAGTAATCAACGGTTCTCGGATTTTAATACGACACTTGTGTTCCTATACTACAGTTCGATAGGTATACTTGCCTTCTCGGATTGCTAGTTCGGATTTCATTTCGTGCAAGCGGAATTTTAATCACCAAGTTTTTGGCGCCGTTGCCGGGGACTCGCATTTTGTTGATATTTTGAAAGAATGAATCTATTACTTTTATCACCTCTTTTTTTCTCTCCTCTTTCTTGAAAAAACAAAATTAATTCAAAAAAAAAGACCTTTTTCGAATTTCTCAATCTTATTTTCCCTTCTCTCTTTCTAGTTTATGACCCGAGTGAATCCGTCAGAACTTGTAGACTTGGACCAAGAACTTGAGCGTACTCTTCGGAGAAAATCGCAAGTTCAAGATCCTACATTCCAAGAACTGGCTGAGGATTCGGAGTCGGTTGTTAATATGGGCGAACCAAACCAAAATGAAGTCCCCAACATGGTTGCGGCCCCTGAATGGACTATGTCCCATTATGCAAGGCCTAACCTGGAAGGGACGGAAACTAGTATAGTCCGCCCTGCCATAAAAAATAATAATTTCGAACTAAAGCCAAGCATAATTCACATGGTGCAGCAATACGTACAATTCGACGGATTACAAGATGAAGATCCGAATGCACATATTGCTAGCTTCCTTGAAATCTGTGACACCTTCAAAATAAATGGTGTTACGGATGATGCAATTAGGCTAAGACTCTTCCCATTTTCTTTAAGAACAAAGGCTAAGCAGTGGTTGTTAACTCTACCTAGAGGTTCTATCACCACTTGGGCCCAGTTAACTGAAAAATTTCTAACTAAGTATTTTCCACCTGCGAAAACTGCTAAGCTTAGAAATGATATTTCTTCTTTTTGCCAAATAGATTCTGAAACGCTATATGATACCTGGGAAAGGTATAAAGAATTCTTAAGACGTTGCCCTCATCACGCTCTGCCTGTATGGTTACAAGTGCAGACGTTTTATAACGGGCTAAATCAACATATTAAGCAAATGATAGACGCCGCTTCCGGTGGTACCTTAAATAACAAAACCCCGGAAGCCGCTCTTGAACTATTTGAGGATATGGCCATGAACACCTATCAGTGGAATGTGCCAAGATCCCGCCCAAACAAACCTGCAGGTATGTACGAAGTGGATAACGTCTTCCAGCTGGCACTACAAGTGGAAATGCTTAGCAAAAAGATATCTGAAATGAATGCTCCTTCCGCACCTCAGGTTTGGGAATTCGCAAAAGCCACCTCCGAACAAGCTGATTACGTAGGCAATAGAAATGCTTATAATAATTATTCTGCTTCTAATTTTCATGCACCTGGTTTTCAATTACCGAATAATTATAATCCTGCGCTGCGTAATCACCCGAACTTTTCTTGGAGTAATCCTGCAAACACAACTCGCCCGCCTCTACAAAATGAATTTACACCACCTCCACCCCCTGTTAACTTTCAAAAACCTCCATCTTTGGAGGAGATGTTTTCAAAATATATAAGTACGAACGAAGCAACCGTCCGGAACTTAGCCGGATCCGTTAAAAATCTAGAAAACCAAATCGGGCAGCTCGCCAAAATAATATCTGAGCGACCGCCCGGGACTCTTCCCGCTAACACCGAGCCCAACCCGAAAGAGCAAGCGAAAGCTGTAACTCTTCGGAGTGGAAAGCAAGTATCCGGTCCGGTTAGCGAAGAGCCCGAGGCAAGATCCGCCCCTATTTTAAAAACACCACTCACTCAAACAGATTTTATCACTCCACCTCATATTTTCAAAAACAACGCCGCCCCGCCTTATCCATCTCAACTCAACAAGGAAAAATTAGATGATCAATATCATCGCTTCCTGGAAATGTTTAAGCAAATACACATCAATTTGCCCTTCCATGAAGCGATATCACAAATGCCCAAGTACGCTAAGTACCTGAAGGATCTTCTAACTAATAAGAAAAAGCTAGAAAATCTATCGCACGTAACTTTAAATGATGAGTGTTCCGCCGTCCTAACAAATAAATTACCGAAAAAGGCTAACGATCCGGGTAGTTTTTCTATCCCGTGCCTCTTTGGTGATCTATTTGTAAAGAACGCGTTGGCCGACTTAGGAGCAAGCATCAACTTAATGCCATTCTCCTTGTTTAAAAAGTTAGGAGTGGGCACCCTTAGCCCCACACGTATGAGTATACAACTAGCAGATAGGATGATAAAATATCCGCTGGGAATTGTGGAGGACGTGCTCGTAAAAGTAAACAAATTCATCTTCCCGGTGGATTTTGTCATTTTGGACATTGAAGAGGATGTCGAGGTTCCCCTAATCCTTGGCCGCCCCTTCCTTGCCACCTCCCGTGCTATCATTGATGTGAGTAATGGTAAGCTATTCCTCCGAGTTGGAGATGATGAAGTAACCTTCACCATAACACCCTCTATGAAAAATACCCTAGAAAATGACGATTCGTGTTTTTTCTTAGATGTGTTAAGTGAAGACCCTTCTTTTTGTATTTCTGAAAATGGTTCTTCTTCTTTTTGTTCATCTTCAAACACCTCCACTGAAATATTACAAGAAATGAAAATGGCCATTGCTCCCGCCCCCTCAAATTTTCAAATTAAATCAAAAAATTTTGAAGAAATTACTTTTGAAAAAGAAAAGTCTTTCAAATCTTCATACGAGGAACCTCCCACTTTAGAACTTAAAGAACTACCCATTCATTTAAAATATGAATTTTTAGAAAAAGACTCTAAGTTACCAGTAATAGTGTCGGCTCATTTAAGTGGATCTGAAAATGCCAAATTACTAAAAGTTTTACAAAAACACCGCCAAGCAATTGCTTGGCAGATTTCTGATATTAAGGGCATAAGTCCATCTTTCTGCATGCACAAAATTCTAATGGAAGATAATTCACAAAATTCTATTCAACCTCAACGCCGATTAAACCCAAACATGAAAGAAGTAGTAAAGGGTGAGGTCGTGAAATTATTAGACGCAGGAATTATCTATCCAATTTCAGATAGCAAATGGGTAAGCCCCGTTCAAGTAGTTCCTAAAAAGGGAGGTATCACGGTAGTGTTAAATGATAATAATGACTTAATCCCAACATGGACTGTGACTGGGTGGCGTATGTGTATTGATTATCGCAAATTGAACGACGCCACCCGCAAGGACCATTTCCCCTTGCCATTCATCGATCAAATCTTAGAACGATTATCCGGCCATAGCTTTTATTGTTTTCTCGATGGTCTCTCGGGCTACTTCCAAATTCCCATCTCGCCCGAGGACCAGGAGAAAACGACGTTTACTTGTCCTTTCGGCACCTTCGCCTATCAAAGAATGTCGTTTGGCTTATGTAATGCGCCGGCAATATTTCAACGGTGTATGTTGGCCATTTTCGACAAGTACGTAGAAAGTATTATGGAGGTATTTATGGATGACTTTTCCGTGTTTGGTGATTCCTTCGATTTTTGTTTAGAAAATTTAGAAAAAGTGTTAGAACGGTGTGAGGAGACCAATCTCGCCCTGAACTGGGAAAAATGTCATTTCATGGTACGGGAGGGATTGGTTTTAGGTCATAAGATATCAGCAAGAGGAATTGAGGTCGATGAAGCAAAAATAGAAGTGATCGAAAAACTGCCACCGCCAACCAACGTTAAGGCCATAAGAAGCTTTCTAGGACATGCCGGTTTTTACCGGCGGTTTATAAAAGATTTTTCGAAAATTACCAAACCACTCACTCATCTTTTAGAAAAAGACACTCCATTTATTTTTGATGATACATGCTTATCTGCTTTTCAATTAATCAAAAATAAGCTAATAAATGCGCCAATTATGATAGCTCCAATCTGGGACCTTCCATTCGAAATCATGTGCGATGCAAGTAGCTTTGCGGTGGGAGCCGTTTTAGGACAACGTATATCTACAAACTTCCACCCTATTTTCTACGCAAGTAAAACACTTACATCCGCGCAAGCGAACTATACCACAACGGAGAAAGAATTATTAGCAGTTATTTTTGCATTCGACAAATTTCGACCTTATATTACGCTTTCAAAAATTATTGTTTTTACGGACCACTCGGCCCTCAAATATTTACTTTCTAAACCGGATGCCAAACCACGCTTACTTCGCTGGGTCTTACTCCTCCAGGAGTTCGACTTGGAAATCCGAGATAAAAAGGGGGCTGAGAATTTGGCCGCGGACCATCTTTCACGATTAGATAACCCATTTATTGAAGATTTAAATGAACAAACTTTTAATGATTATTTTCCCGACGAGAAGTTATTATCAATCAACACTACTCCTTCTCCTTGGTTTGCAAACTTCGCCAACTACTTAGTAGCTCGAGTCCTCCCAAAAGAATTTTCCTATCAGCAAAAGAAGAAATTCTTCTCTGACCTGAAGAATTATTTTTGGGAGGACCCGTATCTATTTCGAGTTTGTGCAGACCAAGTAGTAAGGAGATGTGTTTCTTTCGAAGAAGGACAAAATATTTTCAAACACTTACACGAAGGACCGACTGGTGGGCACTATCAAGCCAATCGGACCGCTCACAAAGTACTTAGTGCAGGCTTTTATTGGCCTAGCCTTTTTAAAGATGCCCAATCTTTTGTGAGACGGTGCGATAGCTGCCAACGGACCGGAAATATCTCAAATAAAAATGAAATGTTGCAAAATTATTTCCTCGAGTGCGAAGTTTTTGACCTTTGGGGAATTGATTTTGTAGGTCCTCTTCCTTCTAGCCATGGTAATAAATACATTTTAGTTGCGGTAGACTACGTGTCTCGATGGGCAGAGACCCAAGCTCTTCCTACCAATGACTCCCGAGTCGTTATTATTTTCTTAAAAAAATTATTTTCTCGATTCGGTACTCCTAGTGCCATCGTTAGCGACAGGGGTTCGCACTTTTGTAACGCACAATTTGCAAAAACACTTTTAAAATATGGCGTTACACATAAGCTTTCAACTGCTTACCACCCCCAAACTAACGGCCAGGTCGAGGTAGTGAATAGAGAAATCAAACATATTTTAGAAAAAATTGTTTCCACCTCACGTAAGGACTGGTCACATAAATTAGACGATGCTCTATGGGCTTACCGAACAGCGTACAAGACCGCCATCGGTTGTACACCGTATCGGTTAGTATATGGGAAATCGTGCCATTTACCGGTCGAATTAGAACATCGTGCTTTCTGGGCCCTTAAATTTTTAAATTTTGATCCCCACTCCACCGCCGATCTTCGAAAATTCCAACTCAACGAACTCGATGAGTGGCGCTCCAATGCGTATGAAAATAATAAATTATATAAGGAACGAACGAAATGCTTTCACGATAAAAATTTAAGGCACCCGAAAACATTTAAACCAGGCGACCAAGTATTACTTTATAATTCTCGTCTACGTTTATTTCCTGGAAAGTTAAAATCTAGATGGTCAGGTCCTTTTAATGTAAAGGAAGCTTATCCGTATGGAACTGTTTTGATATCACACCCAGATAAGGGTGATTTCAAGGTTAATGGGCATCGTCTAAAACTTTATTTTTCTGGTGACAATGTTGACATGGACAGTGAAAAACTTCTTTTGTCTGGACTGTAATAATTTGGATTAACTTTTGAACTATATTCTTTTAGTCGAGCTCAAACGACATTAAACAGAGGGCGCTCTTGGGAGGCAACCCAAGGTTTTTAAAATTTGTTGTTTTAATTTTTCTTTGGCCCTGGATGGCTCCGATACTCTCAACTTCGGCGATCGCCTGCTTCAACATTGCTGGTTTCAAGAAAAATTCAAGATGATATTTCATGAAGATTCAAAGCGCCAACAAGGGGGAGCGGCATCACACATCCTTTCAAGCCCATAAATCCAGGGAAGTGCCTGTTTCAGTTTTTCAGTTTTAATTTCTTTTCTTAGTTACCCCTTCCTTCACTCTCCTTTTCCATTGAGGACAATGTCTATCGTAAGCTTGGGGGAGAATGTCTTCTTTTCTTTTAGTAGTCTAAATTAGATTTTGGTAAAATCAATAGTACCCCTTGCTTTATGTTTTGTTTTTCCCAAAGTATTTTATAGAGCCTTAGTTAATTTCAAAATTTCTAATCCTACTTTTAATTATGTTTCACAAGTAAATTGTTGACTCATGTAGTGTTCTAATTCTAGGTAGCATGTTAATCTGAAAAGTTTTTTCTAAAATCTTGTACTTTCCTTATCGTTTTCTCTTTTATCTTCTTTACTTTCGTAAAAATTCTTCATCCACTATTTTTCTCTTCATTTTTAGATATATTTTGCAAGGTTAACTTTTGATTTGTGTAGTAAATGTGAATAATCCTAGACGCTTATTATTCTTATTTTCAGGATAAGTTCATTAGTCTTTATTTAATATCTAGGGCTTACTTTTTGAAATCCTTCAAAACTCATGCTTTAAATAAATTTAGAGAGCAATGAAAATGATTTAGGCCATTTTTGTTTTAAGTTTGAGCCTTCATGCCAACCCTTAAAAAGAAACCCGTTGTTAGCCTCTTTTGAGCTTTTTCCCATGTTTTATTGTCACCTCCACTTATCAAATTTTTCACCAAAGCCAAAATTTCCAAACCTATTTGAATCACACTAACACTTTGAGTTTTATTTAAATTTCTAAAAGAGTGTGATTGGTTTATTGCATGGAGAGCTTCAAAGAAAAGAATTTGCTCAAAAAGGAGATATTTTAAGCATATTTGTATTAGTTATCTTTGCCAAAATTTCAAAAAAAACAAAAAACAAAAAAAAAATGGCTATGAAAGAGAAAGAAAGAAAATATGCTATATGCTTATAATGAAGGATTGCCTCTTATCATTCATATCGGAAATTTTATAAAACTCATGTTTATGGTTTAGTGTGATTATAGCAATCACTTTTATCTTCGATTCCCATTCCAAATCATATGCCTAAACCAAACATTTCGGTCCTAATAAAGTCATCTTGATTCATGCTCCTAAATTTGCTTTAGCTAAGTAAAGAAGAAAAGTAGAATAGTTAAGTCTTGGGTATGAATTTAGATCCTTGTTCTTAGAATGATATAATTATAATTTGTCTCTTAGGGTTTAGTAACAATTCAATGCACTATCTCACTTGTTACTTTGCTCAATTTTATTTTAAAACTTTTTAGTTAAAATTTTGGATGATTAATTTTTGTTAGTAAAGGGTATAAAAATTAAGCTTAATTAAAGTACTTATTTTAGGTTTCCTTTTCACTATTCTCCCTACTTGGAATTTCGCAAGGTACTCGTGTTTAGCATAATTAAATCTTTTTGATTAGTCATTTTATTTTATTAGCTAAAGCATATTTCTTTGCTTGGGGACAAGCAAAGTGTAAGCTTGGGGGAATTTGATAATGCTAAATCTAGTTAGTTTAATTAGGTTATTTTTTAGGTTATTTACTCTTACTTTTTGCTTATTGTTGTTTACCTAAATGCAATTTTGGTTCATTTTCCTATTTTTAGTGCTAACTTAAGTTTTCTGAATTTTCAGGTCAAAAATGCAAAATTTCCTAAGTCACGCCCTAGGTCACGCCCGTGACCTAGGGCGTGTAAGTTGCTGTTTCCAGTTAAGCTGCTGCCAACATAATTCAGAAGATCTGGTCAGACACGCCCAAAGTACACGGCCGTGACACACAAGTCACGCCCGTGACACGCAAGCCATGCCCGTGACCAGCCCGTGAACAGCTCAGATTCGACCAGCTGACCACCGAATTGGTCACGCCACTGTTACATGGGCATGCTTCCAGTCACGCCCGTGACTGCCACGTCAGCCAGCCGCCAGCGCCCATGATCGCCGCCAGCGCCCATGACCCGAGCTAACCACCGAAATGGTCACGCCCTCAGTCACGGGCGTGACCTAGGGCGTGACCCATCAAATCGCGTCAGAATCATGCGCCGAACCTGATCCAAGCCGCAGAATTGATTAAACAATGTCACGCCCCTAGTCACGGGCGTGACTAAGGGCGTGACCGAGGCAGAAAAATTTCTATAAATTGAAATGACCTCCAAGCTTTCCCCATTCAGTTTTTTGGAGAGAGAACTAGTGCTACTACTCTATTTTCAGTGATTTTCATGTCATTTTATTCTCTTTCTCTCTCTCTCTCTTATTTCAATGCATTTCCTTTTCTAGTTTTCATATGAATGTTGTAATGCCTTTGTAATTTCCTTTTATAGTGTATTACTAATGCTTCGTAGGCTTTCCATGCAATTGTAATCTCAGTTGAACTTTTGTTTAATAAAAATGGTATGTTTTTGTTCTCTTAAAATCTTCATCATTTCTCTCTCCTACCCCTCCACCATGAGTAACTAAATCCTCATAGTACTCGATCTTGATGATCTGAGGATGAGTTGATCAAGTTATGATCCTTTAGTCTTCTTTCACTTTCTAAAGTGTTGGGCCTTAGATTTACTCTTAATTAAAATTTAGTGGAGCTATATTATCGATATATAATCCCCACCTTTGCTTTCATTCTTGGCTAGCCGAGAGGTCGATAGTCTGAAGTGAGCACTTAAGAGTAAAGAGAGTTACACACATTTCTCGAGAGAGAATGACGTAAATCTCCTGGATTGGAGTCAAACCCAATAGCGGGGTTCACCACTTAAAGCGAGTTTTAGGTATTCGAATACGGGACGAGAGTTCGGTCGGATTTTCCTAAACTCAGTTGGGCATATCTTCGAGAGAAGCATGTTCAAACTATAGGAACCCCCACGGTCAAGCTACCCTTACTTTATTAAGTTTTAAGTTTGCTTTTGAATTTTGATCAACTTAAGCCGAAGAAAGTCAAGATCGAGTGCTATTTCTTAATCATCGTTTAGCCGTACTTTTATCCAGCTTTTATTTCAACTTAGCAGACAAAACCTTCCAAAAAAATCATTAAGATAAAATAATAGTAATTCGTTTGAGTATAAGTAATCAACGGTTCTCGGATTTTAATACGACACTTGTGTTCCTATACTACAGTTCGATAGGTATACTTGCCTTCTCGGATTGCTAGTTCGGATTTCATTTCGTGCAAGCGGAATTTTAATCACCAAAATATTAATTATAATTTTTGTGCGGTAATTTTGAGTACTCATATGAATATGTTGTGGGCGTAACCGGCTTGATGTGGGCGCAACCCGGAGCGTCATGGGCGTAGCCCGCCGTCGCGGGTCGGGTACTATCGTGCTTGGCCGGGGGCGGGCGAAGCCAGCCGTCGCCGGCCGGGTACTGTCGTCGCTGGTCAGGCGAATACCTACATTTAGGGATAGGAGGGAAAGCGGGACAGAAGAGAAAGGGAGAGAGAAATTGATTTTTTAGGTAAAAATTTACATTTTCTTATAAAATAAAAATAGTAATATTGATTCATATTTTTTACGGTCATTTTAAGTACTCAAATGTATGTGTTTTGAATAAAAGGTTAGTGCGCATATGCGAGCGCAACCCGCTCAAATGCGGGCGCAGCCCGCTAAGAGTCAGCGCGCACGGGCGAAGCCCTTGAGGAGCTGCTTGTGTGTGTGTGTGTGTGTGTGTGTGTGTGTGTGTGTGTGTGTGTGTGTGTGTGTGTGTGTGTGTGTATATATACGAGCATCTTCGCACGGGCTACGCCCGTGCTCGATGCTCTCGGGCGGCCTTCGGCCGCATCAATGCGGGCTTCGCCCGCATAAAGTCCGTGCTGCGCTCATCTTCAACGTCATGAATGTCTTGCCCTCGCACCGTAGCACAGCGAAACCCGCATTGATGCGACCGAAGGCCGCCCGAGAGCATCGAGCACGGGCGTAACCCATGCGAAGATGCTCGTATATACATAAATTTTTATTAAATACCTCTCTCCCTCTCTCAACTACTATATCTATTTTTAAATAAAAAGCACATGCTTTCTCTCTCTCAGCCCCACTCTCTCTCCCGCCCGCCCTCCCTCTCTCTTTCCCGTCCGCTCTCCCTCTTTCTCTCCCTTATATATAATTTTTTTTATTTCTCTCCCCTCTCTCCTCTCGCTCTCTCCTCTCTCTCCCTCTTTCTACATAAATTTTTATTACTTTCTCTCTCTCAGTCCCACTCTTTCTCTCTCCCGCCCGCCCTCTTTCTCTCCCTTATATATAATTTGTTTTTTTATTTCTCTCCCCTCTCTCCTCTCTCTCCCCTCCCTCTCTCCTCTCTCTCCATCTCTCTTTCATCACGTTGCGACGGACTGCCTATGCACTGTAGAAGCTCAAAGAACTTTATATATATATACGAGCATCTTCGCACGGGCTACGCCCGTGCTCGATTCTCGGGCGGCCTTCGGCCGCATCAATGCGGGCTTCGCCCGCATAAAGTCGGTGCGAAAATGCTCGCACGGGCTTCGCCCGTGCTCGCTGACTCTTAGTGGGTTGTGCCCGCATTCGACAGTACCCGGTCGGCGACGGCGGACTTGGCCCGCCCCCGGCGGGCTTGGCCCGCCCCCGGCGGGCTTGGCCCGCCCCCGGCGGGCTTGGCCCGCCCCCGGCGGGCTTGGCCCGCCCCCGGCGGGCTTGGCCCGCCCCCGGCGGGCTTGGCCCGCCCCCGGCGGGCTTGGCCCGCCCCCGGCGGGCTTGGCCCGCCCCCGGCGGGCTTGGCCCGCCCCCGGCGGGCTTGGCCCGCCCCCGGCGGGCTTGGCCCGCCCCCGGCGGGCTTGGCCCGCCCCCGGCGGGCTTGGCCCGCCCCCGGCGGGCTTGGCCCGCCCCCGGCGGGCTTGGCCCGCCCCCGGCGGGCTTGGCCCGCCCCCGGCGGGCTTGGCCCGCCCCCGGCGGGCTTGGCCCGCCCCCGGCGGGCTTGGCCAGCCCCTGGCGGGCTTCGCCCGCAACATATACATATGAATACTCAAAATGACCGTAAAAAATATACATCAATATTTTATGATTATGTTTTTCAAAAACATTTATATTTCAACAAAAAATCATTTTAAAGTGAGTCATTATATTTTGAAATTAGTTTTGTAAGCTTAATGATAACCTACTATTGTAGGTTTATGAGGTCTAGTAAAATTTTTGGATATTATGTATTTTCATTATTATTTTTATTATATGAATTTTGTGTAATTACACAAATACTCATTATATTTTATGAATTTCCATTTTTTAAAATATATGTTAAGTCATTGGAGTAAAATAATGAGGCTATATTTGGCAATTTTGAATGTTGCACCAAAGGCAACTTCTTCTATATAGTAGTTAAAGATATATATATATCCCCAAAACTCCGCCCCTCTCTCGCTCTCTATTTCTTTATGTTGATTTATCTTTTTCTCTCTCTAATCTCTCCGCAAAAATTTCGCCGCCCCTCCCTCCTCTCTATTTCATATATTGATTTATGGCAGTGGGCTCCACCCTTCTCTCCCCTCTCTCTAATCTCCCCCCAAAATTTCACGAGCCCCCTCTCTCCCTCTATTTCTTTATGTTGATTTTTGGCAGTGGGATCCAGCCCTCTCCTCTCTCTAGGACATGTGTAATGATAGTCTATCAAATTAGGTCTATGAGTTCTACTAAAAATTTTTTGGACTTCATGAATTTCCATCAATATTTTTTATTTAGGGATATGTTGTAATTACATAAATGTATATAATATTTAATGAATTTCCATCATTATTTTAAATATAGGGTAAATCATTAGAGTAAAAGAATAAGATTCTAGTTGACAATTTTAAATGTTGCACCAAAATCAACTTCTTTCTTATTTTATATATATATATATATAAATATATATATATGTGTGTGTCTGTGTATACACACACACACACACATACACACTCACACATCTGCGTGCGTGTGATTAAAGAAATCTGTGACTGCTGGAGACGGGACGGGCGGTTTGGGCGGTCTCAGAAACTCTTACAAATTATGGTGGAGCAACTGTTCATTATGTTGTCATTCCTATTGAGAGCTACAAAAAAGTACAGGAGAACTGACGGTACACAATTCGTGCCAACAATATGTTTTCAGTAATCGAAAAGACCTTAGGTTTCGAAGATACGAAACTGAAGGCTTATGGTTATGTGAATGATGGTTGGCTCTATATCTCTATTGTTCGTGCTTTTTGCGTTTCCGTAAACCGACTATGAAGAGATGAGTGTGTTCTCCGCCTTAACTCCTTTTCTGTCAAATGTTTTCCATATTATTATTTTTAGTGGGTTGGTGGTTTTATAAAACTTCACAGAAGATTAAGAAACCCAATTTCTCCATAAGTAAATATATACACGTACATATATAATGACTTGCTGACCTAAAACTTAATTTTTCTGTGCCAGTGAGAAATCATGAGCAGCCCATGCAATGAATATCTGGAAAAGCTTCATGGATGGCTTGAGTTGTGTTGCTGAAGCAACCCATGCAGCAAATTTTAAGTTCGAAGGCTTGTGAAAGGGAATGAGAGTTTTTTTCACTCTCTTAATGGTGGTCGTCCATTGAACTAAAATTTTCCTGTATGAGTTTACATTTTTGGACATGCATGCACTATTATACCCTATTTACCGAGCTGTGGTGCTTGAGAAATGAGGAGAAGCGAGGCAGGGGCTCCATTAGTAAGCCTGCAGCGGCGAGAACGGCGGTGGAAAGACACGCGGCAGACGCAAACGCCGACGCAGACGCTGCCGCCCTCTCTCGCTGCCAGCGCGCAGAGGCGTGACGGAGGGGAATCGCGAGGAAGAAGCGGCGGAAGCTAGGGCGATTCGGGGAAACCGCCCCATGACGGAGGGGGATTAGAAACCTATTCACAGAGCCATGAAAAATCAGGTGCATACAATTTTTTCAGGATCAAAGAAGTATGAGAAAACTGGAACCACGAATAATCAAAGAGCTATATACACACCACAAAATTTCAGGATCTAGAATTGAACTAATAAATCTATATGAAAGCTAATAGAAACATAAATGTAATAGTTTATGGCAAGATTCCATGGATCAAATCATGATGTTCATGTGAAGAGGCCTCTTGTGGGCATTTCATCAAAAAGCTTGCATGCATAGGAAATTAGGTAGAGCAAAAGATATCATCCAAATTAGAGCTTTAGTTTCTATGTTGGCAAAATCAGTATAGCAAAAACAATTTTCACATGAACAAAATAACCAATATATAATGGTGGAGAACAAAATAAGGTAAGACTGAAGCGTAAAATCATATCTCATAGTTTAGGGAAGTTGGACCATGTTTAGCAAAAAAGGAATATATATATTGCATTTGCGTGAGACCTCTCACCTTGGTATCGCATGAGAGCTCTGAAGCCCTTTTTTGGAAAACGACCAGCACCAGAACGCAACACTCTTCCAACAGAAATGAATCCAAAGATAAATTCCAATGTGAAGATATTGTGTGCATGTTGTTTTTGGCAATGCTCGGGCTGCTACATTTATATGAAATCATTTCCATGGTGTCCAAACTCTTACAAATTATGTTGGATTCACGACATGTAAAATAACTGCATTTGCATCCACAGCCGAACAAAATTCACTGATAATGCACAATTGCATGATTCATGAAGAAGAAGAAGAATGAACGTGGATAATCAAACCTTAATGAATTGAAATTTAATCACTCATTCTAAACTAACGAATGAGCATCTAATAACTCATTCTTAATATATTTTAATCGTAAATGTGTTCATGACGTGTAAGAATCAATTATAGTGCAGAACATACAAAAATTGTTAAGAACCTACAACCCAGCAAAAGATTTTGTAAAAAAACATATATATTAAACAACATAGAGAAGAATGTTTTTAGAAACCTTCTTGTTCAGCCAGCTTAGCTTAAGGCTTTTCATATTTTGGTGTTATCCGACTGCTAAAGATCGACATTATCCAAAAAAATATTTTGAGGCACGATACCAGCTGGAGTAGCTTATCCTGCAACCTCACAGAAACAGAGCTCCAACCAGTGTTTTCTTCCTGCTGTCCTCTGAAATAACCTCCAGCCATGGTAGCAGATCTTGATCACTTCCTCTTTCATTTGCCTCCATGAATTCAATTTTGCTGCAATTAGGCCAGTAAGAGAGGGAGTGGGAGAGAGAGGGAGGGAGGGAGGGAGAGAGAGAGAGGTGGTAGATTATGGCTTTTCATGGGTCTAACCTCATTAATGAAAACAGATCTTGGGCTTCCAAGGCAGGTCTCCATAAGAGGAGAAGAATGGAAGAAGAGGGGCATGAATCCGAACTCAATCCTCCCGCTTGTGTGCCCTCAAATATCTTTGCTGGTTGGACATTTAGACCCACTCCCTCACTAACCTCGCTCGCTCTCTTTAGTTCCCTTCGTGATTCCAATCCATTGCCATCCTTC
Organism: Dactylorhiza incarnata; assembly: GCA_033032865.1. Classification (NCBI taxonomy): domain Eukaryota; kingdom Viridiplantae; phylum Streptophyta; class Magnoliopsida; order Asparagales; family Orchidaceae; genus Dactylorhiza; species Dactylorhiza incarnata. The sequence continues at coordinate 14,217,926 of JAWHQI010000012.1, read as the reverse complement.
CTTGTTGATAGATTCGAGGCTGACAACTCCCGCACCCTTCCCTCATATATCCAGCGACGAAGGACGGGATATATGATGTCTTCGATTAGCAAGGGAAAGGAAGAAAGTTCTACGGCTAGGGCATCTGAAATCGAGCGACAGAATCGACTGAAGACAGTTCTATGGCCAGGGCATTGACGAAAGATGAACGACGTGCGATTGCGAGAACTTGCGAAGTGGATGACGATGGTGTTGAGTGCGGAAATCCGGAAGATAGCGATGCCTCTCGACTACGATTTATGTCGGCGTTTGGACAAAGGAGTCGCACGCTGCTAAGGAGCGGGGTAGGGCTTCAGGGCAGCAAAGTGGAGTATCGGGGGAGGGTGCGGGGTAGGGCTTCGGGACTGCGGGTTTTTGATAGGATTTAATTAGGTTAGTGCCTTTAAATCAACGGTTCCGAAATTATGAAGCCATATCTGGACGGTCCAAATTTTTTAGGGATTTTTGATCTCATGCTATTCGCAGACCACCATATTTCTTTTTAGAATAGTATATATATATATAATAAGAAAGAAGTTGATTTTGGTGCAACATTTAAAATTGTCAACTAGAATCTTATTCTTTTACTCTAATGATTTACCCTATATTTAAAATAATAATGGAAATTCATTAAATATTATATACATTTATGTAATTACAACATAAAGTCCACAAAAATTTTAGTAGAACTCATAGACCTAATTTGATAGACTATCGTTACACATGTCCTAGAGAGAGGAGAGGGGTGGATCCCACTGCCAAAAATCAACATAAAGAAATAGAGGGAGAGAGGAGGCTCGTGAAATTTTGGGGGGAGATTAGAGAGAGGGGAGAGAAGGGTGGAGCCCACTGCCATAAATCAATATATGAAATAGAGAGGAGGGAGGGGCGGCAGAATTTTTGCGGAGAGATTAGAGAGAGAAAAAGATAAATCAACATAAAGAAATAGAGAGCGAGAGAGGGGCAGAATTTTGGGGATATATATATATATCTTTAACTACTATATAGAAGAAGTTGCCTTTGGTGCAACATTCAAAATTGCCAAATATAGCCTCATTATTTTACTCCAATGACTTAACATATATTTTAAAAAATGGAAATTCATAAAATATAATGAGTATTTGTGTAATTACACAAAATTCCTATAATAAAAATAATAATGGAAATACATAATATCCAAAAGTTTTTACTAGACCTCATAAACCTACAATGGTAGGTTATCATTAAGCTTACAAAACTAATTTCAAAATATAATGACTCACTTTAAAATGATTTTTTGTTGAAATATAAATGTTTTTAAAAAAAATAATCATAAAATATTGATGTATATTTTTTTACGGTCATTTTGAGTACCCATATGTATATGTTGCAGGCGAAGCCCGCCGGGGGCGGACCAAGCCCGACGGGGGAGGGCAAAGCCCGCCGTCGTCGGCCGGGTACTGTCGAATGTGGGCGCAGCCCGCTAAGAGTCAGCGAGCACGGGCGAAGCCCGTGCGAGCATCTTCGCACAGACTTTATGCGGGTGAAGCCCGCATTGATGCGGCCGAAGGCCGCCCGAGAGCATCGAGCACGGGCGTAGCCCGTGCGAAGATGCTCGTATATATAAATATATATATATATATATATGTGTGTGTGTGTGTGTGTGTGTACACACACACACACATACACACTCACACATCCGCGCGCGCGTGATTAAAGAAATCTGTGACTGCTGGAGACGGGACGGGCGGTTTGGGCGGTCTCAGAAATCTGTGGCCGCTGGGACTGGTAACTTTGACTGAAAAGCTGAGGTCGCGGACTTCGGGGCAAATACCGCCCTTACGGCCAATCGCGACAGTACCTCGAGCCCGACAATACCTTGACCACGTCGCGCCCGCCGCTCGCAAATATTAATACAAATTTATTGCTCTGCCATATCACCCAAACCTTCCGCCTCATCTCATACATATCAACGAATGCATAGAGGTCCTCCCATATTTTTCAACGCTCTCATGGTCATGGATATCAACGCAAGCTTGCCTGAAATGGTTTCGACTCATAGATTACTTGCGCCGACTTCTCCCCTCTCCTCCTCTTGACGCATTATATATATATAGATATACGAGTGACAGGCACGGGCCTCCGACCCTATGCAATGCGACATTCGTCGTGGGGGAGACATTCGTCGTGGGGGCGACATTCGTCGTGGGGGCGACATTCGTCGTGGGGGCGACATTCGTCGTGGGGGCGACATTCGTCGTGGGGGCGACATTTGTCGTGGGGACAAAATTAAAAGCCGTGGGGTGACATTTTTCGTAGGGGCGACGTTTGTGGTGGGGGCGACGTTTGACATATTTTCATGATAAATAACTTCGGAGAAATTCGTTGTGATGCATGTTTCACTTTTTATGTGTATTTTACTGCATTGTATGTTCCTAATGAATTAGCTTCATCGCAATTGCTAACTACTTTTCTGATAGAGGTGAACTATTTTGGCGAGCCAGCCGGGGTCGCTGGTCATGAAGTCCTACTTGATTACTTGGATTTTAGGGAAACCCTATGAATGACTATGGGTTTAACAAAGATGGGTATGACTTTAGTGTTTGATTCTTCAAACATAGGTTTGATTTATATCTTTTCTTTGAGTATGCAGTCCGCTTTTATTGTTAAATCTATACGGCAGTGTAATGAAATTTTTCCCCAGGATCCACCATATATAATAAATCTAGGCGCATCTATCCAGGTCTCCAACGTAAAATTACAGTGATAAATAGTAAGTTACATAAAATAGGAGGAAGGAAGAAAATATTAAGTTACAACGATAAATACATATTGTTTACAACGTTTTCAAACAGATGCAATAACCCAGAAAATATTAAACTACAGGGATACCATGAAATATCTATTATAATTGTAAGATGAAATAGAAAATCCTTGAAAACAATAAACTTATACCTGCTATAAGATGACAAATTAACGGTAAGTCGGGGCGTAGACGCAGTCAAGAGAACCTAAGAAGTAAGAAAAACATAGTAAGCAATGCTACATCACAATAATAGACAATTTAAAGAGCGCAATTAAGGTGGAGCAACTGTTCATTATGTTGTCATTCCTATTGAGAGCTACAAAAAAGTACAGGAGAACTGACGGTACACAATTCGTGCCAACAATATGTTTTCAGTAATCGAAAAGACCTTAGGTTTCGAAAATACGAAACTGAAGGCTTATGGTTATGGGAATGATGGTTGGCTCTATATCTCTATTGTTCGTGCTTTTTGCGTTTCCATAAACCGACTATGAAGAGATGAGTGTGTTCTCCGCTTTAACTCCTTTTCTGTCAAATGTTTTCCATATTATTAATTTTAGTGGGTTGGTGGTTTTATAAAACTTCACAGAAGATTAAGAAACTCAATTTCTCCATAAGTAAATATATACACGTACATATATAATGACTTGCTGACCTAAAACTTAATTTTTCTGTGCCAGTGAGAAATCATGAGCAGCCCATGCAATGAATATCTGTAAAAGCTTCATGGATGGCTTGAGTTGTGTTGCTGAAGCAACCCATGCACAGTTATGTTGGATTCACGGCATGTAAAATAACTGCATTTGCATCCACAGCCGAACAAAATTCACTGGTAATGCACAATTGCATGATTCATGAAGAAGAAGAAGAATGAACGTGGATAATCAAACCTTAATGAATTGACATTTAATCACTCATTCTAAACTAACGAATGAGCATCTAATAACTCATTCTTAATATATTTTAATCGTAAATGTGTTCATGACATGTAAGAATCAATTATAGTGCAGAACATACATAAATTGTTAAGAATCTAAAATCCAGCAAAATATTTTGTAAAAAAACATATATATTAAACAACATAGAGAAGAATGTTTTTAGAAACCTTCTTGTTCAGCCAGCTTAGCTTAAGGCTTTTCATATTTTGGTGTTATCCGACTGCTAAAGATCGACATTATCCAAAAAAATATTTTGAGGCACGATACCAGCTGGAGTAGCTTATCCTGCAACCTCACAGAAACAGAGCTCCAACCAGTGTTTTCTTCCTGCTCTCCTTTGAAATAACCTCCAGCCATGGTAGCAGATCTTGATCACTTCCTCTTTCATTTGCCTCCATGAATTCAATTTTGCTGCAATTAGGCCACTAAGAGAGGGAGTGGGAGAGAGAGGGAGGGAGGGAGGGAGAGAGAGAGGTGGTAGATTATGGCTTTTCATGTGTCTAACCTCATTAATGAAAACAGATCCTGGGCTTCCAATGCAGGTCTCCATAAGAGGAGAAGAATGGAAGAAGAGGGGCATGAATCCGAACTCAATCCTCCCGCTTGCGTGCCCTCAAATATCTTTGTTGGTTGGACATTTAGACCCACTCCCTCACTAACCTCGCTCGCTCCCTTTAGTTCCCTTCGTGATTCCAATCCATTGCCATCCTTCCTTGATGATAGATTCGAGGCCGACAACTCCCGCACCCTTCCCTCATATATCCAGCGACGAAGGACGGGATATATGATGTCTTCAATTAGCAAGGGAAAGGAAGAAAGTTCTACGGCTAGGGCATCTGAAGTCGAGCGACAGAATCGACTGAAGACAGTTCTACGGCCAGGGCATTGACGAAAGATGAACGATGTGCGATTGTGAGAACTTGCGAAGTGGATGACGATGGTGTTGAGTGCGGAAGTCCGGAAGATAACGATGCCTCTCGACTACGATTTATGTCGGCGTTTGGACAAAGGAGTCGCACGCTGCTGAGGAGCGGGGTAGGGCTTCAGAGCAGCAAAGTGGAGTATCGGGGGAAGGTGCGGGGTAGGGCTTCGGTACTGCGGGTTTTTGATAGGATTTAATTAGGTTAGTGCCTTTAAATCAACGGTTCCGAAATTATGAAGCCATATCTGGACGGTCCAAATTTTTTAGAGATTTTTTATCTCATGCTATTCGCAGACCATCATATTTCTTTTTAGAATAGTATAAATATAGATATAAATATATAGATATATAGATATATACATATATATATGTATATATATGTAAATATATATACATATATATATGTATATATCTTTACTACTATATAAAGAAGTAATTTTTGTTCCATTTATACCATTAAATCGAGCCCAACAATCCAAAGTTTTAATCTTGACAGTTAATTATTTTCTGATTAAAAAAATCAAAATCCTTAAACCTCCTAAAGCTATAGAGGGTGAGGGACGAGAGAGAGAGAGAGAGAGAGAGAGAGAGAGAGAGAGAGAGAGAGAGAGAGAGAGAGAGGGCTGCGGGGAGGGAGATAGAGAGTTAGAGAGAGGTGCGGTGAGAGAGAGAGGGTAAGGGACAGGAGAGAGAGAGAGAGATTGGGGCGGTGAGAGACAGCGAGAGGAGAGAGGGGCGGTGAGAGAGAGGGATAGCTGCGGGGAGGGAGAGAGAGAGTTAGATATATATATTATATTTAGAGGGTGAGAGAGAAAGAGAGAGAGAGAGAGAGAGAGATGAGAGAGGGGTGAGAGAGAGACTGTTGGTTTTAATTAGGTTGATCGGGTCAACATTTTATATGTGTTTTTTATATATATTTTAGTTTGAAAAAAAGGAGAGAGAATGTAGCATTTAATGAGGAGAGAGGGTTTGTAGTTTTGTATTTGTCTATAAAATGGCCCCCCACAAAATAGAAGAAAAGTTCTGGCATTTTGTTTTTATTTTCGGAGAGAAAAGTTAGAGAGAGAGAGAGAGGTTTGTAAAGAGAGAGAAAGATTTGTTAAAGAATTCATTCCCGCAGGAATACGTGGACCCTCTCTCGCCATCATCTCTCTCGCAAACCTCATCTCGCCTGGAGCTCTCTCGCCACCTTATCTCTCAGCCCTCTCTCGCCTGCCACCTCCCGCAGGAGGAGTCGCCTATATAACCCTGCCAAGCCAGCCCGACTCGCCGCGAGCTCGCAAGTGTAGCTCGCCGTGTGTGAGCTCGCAGAAGGAAGAGGGTGAAATTTGTGAGCGGCAGTTTCACCGAGAAGTGGAGGCTCTCAAAGTGGTGGTGCTCGCGCAGGTTGTGCTCGCCGAGAGTGGTGGTGCTCGCTCGTGAAAGGTGTTCTCGCCGGGTTGACATCTCGCCGGTGAAGAGCTTGAGTTCGCGCCAAGGAGGTGTGTAGAAGGGGCATCTCGCCAAGCTGTGAGGTTGGAGGTGCTCGCCGGAGTAAGAGGGGTGGTGCGAGTGGAGTACTCGCCGGTGACGTGCTCGAGGAAGAGTGGACTGGAAGTGAGCTCGCGTGGGTGGTCTCGCTTCCAACAGAGACAGGGGCGGTGAGAGAGAGCGAGAGGAGATAATAATTTATAAAAAAAATCGCCCGCTTGGTTGCGGGCGAAGCCCGCATACATATGAGTATCTTTGCACGGACTGTATGCGGGCAAAGCCCGCATTGATGCGGCCGAAGGCCGCCCGAGAGCATCGAGCATGGGCGTAGCCCGTGCGAAGATGCTCGTACATTTTTTTTTTTGGAAGGACGTCAGGTGCTAGGTCAGAAAAACCTAGAACCTAACGACCAATTTAACCAGCAGTGTGTTGTCCCGAACACGGTCCGGATGAGCCCCATCCAAATCGATCAGCGGCTTATTTCCCAACCAGCAATCACTCCAGAAGTTAATCAGACCCCTCCCCGGCAACCATTTGACGTAAGTCTTCATGTACTCGTAGAATCTTAGATTTTTAACCCACGGACCAAGAGCGTTTGATCTAACATCCATAATTCCGCTGTTTTGCTTCTTATAGTATTTTTTCTGAATGAACTCGTTCAGAGGGGACTCCTTACTGATGAAATTCCATATTTTTTTACAATTGTATGCCTTGTAAATGTCCTGCATTCTATAGATGCTCAGGCCACCATTCTGAACCGGCCTACATAAAACTTTAAAACTCTTCCAATGGTACAATCTATTTCCATCCGCACCCGCCCAAAAAAAATGAGTCATGCATCTGTCAATTGCCCTTAGAGTGAATCTTGGGACTCCGCAACTAAGCAGAGAGTAAACCGCAAAACTAGATAAAACTGATTTGATAAGAACCAAACGACCGGATTGGGATAGAAATTTATTCCTCCAGTCGTTGATTCTAAGTTGGACCTTTACCACCAAATGGTCAAAATATCTAGTCCTCGCCTTGCCTTGAAAAATGGGGACGCCAAGATAAGTGAACGACATCAGCTTTTGCGACATGAGAAGGATGTCTTCAATTTTAGTCACTCTACTGATTGGTATTTTGGAGGATAAAAAAATCTGGCTTTTGTCTTTATTAATTAACTGGCCAGACGCTTTCTCATATTTAAGCAGAAAGTCAGCTAGAGCTTTAGCGGTGCGAATATTCCCTCTACCAAATACAATTGTATCGTCCGCATAGAGAATATGAGAGAAGTTCGGCCCCTTAGGATGAGCAATGTACCAATTCGCCTTCCTGTTCGAGAAAAGTTGTTTTAGACCCCTGCTAAGAACCTCTTCAGCCAAGATGAACAGCAACGGAGACAGAGGATCGCCTTGTCTAACCCCACGAGAAGATGCTCGTACATATATAAATATGTATATATACATATATATGTATATATACATATATATACATATATATGTATATATACATATCTATACTATTCTATAAAGGAGAAACATCCTTTGGTGCAACATTGATCATACCAAATATACCCCCCTTAAGTTTATTTAATTACGTTTAACTTTCACTAAAAATTCAAAAAAATTTAAAATCACTTGGTCATTTTAGTCCAATCGCACGTTGCCGCCAAAAGTACTGAACACGCCTGGTAAATCACGCTACCCTTATCTCGATCCTCGCTCCTTGGCCTTTTCTTCCCACACGACTCCAATATCCACTCCTCTCTTCTCCCTCACGAAGCCGCACCCACCAGGCTGTGAGCCTGTGAAGAATCAGCGACTCCCGACTGCTCTGCTTTTTCGCTGCGCTCCTCTATTTCCCCTAAAATAGTAACTCTGATCTCAGAAATCAAAATGTCGCCGGGTATTTTCATTCTCCTCTTCAGCAATAGCATGAAATCAAAATCAAATCTCAGCCTACCTCTCGAAAGAAATCATTCTCGCTCCTACCTCTGTGAAAGAAATCATTCTCACTCCTACCTCTGCCAAAGAAGATGGCGCTCACAGGTTTCCTTTTTAGTGATAGCGGCGGCATGCTTCGCCCATCCCGATCGGCGGACTTATTTTAATTTTTTTTGTTTAATTTATTTTTGGCGGCGGCATGCTTCGCCCGTCAACTTATTTTAATTTTTTGGTTTAATTTATTTTTGTAGAAATTTCAGTTTTTTGCATTTTTTTAATATATTTTTTTCATTTTTTTAATTACTTATATGATATTTTATTATAATTTTTCAGAAAAACTCTACGTAGTTGGTCTACGAATAGACAACCGGCGCAAAACTGTTTAGCTATTCGCAGACTACGGTGGTCTGCGAATAGCCAACCAACGCAAAACTGAAAGGCTATTCGCAGACCACCTGCGAATGAATAGAATCATTTGGATCTTAATCTGACGGCTCGTGTCCGTTTGTCGACCATGTTACACCATAAGATGATATCTTTAAAATTCTCGCCGCCCCTCTCTCGCTCTATATTTCTTTATGTTGATTATCTCTTTCTCTCTCTAATCTCTCCCCCAAAAATTTCGCTGCCACTCCTTCCTCTCTATTTCATATGTTGGTTTATGCCAATGGGACCCACCCTTCTCTCCCCCTCTCTCTTTCTCTCTATAATCTCCCCCCAAATCTTCAGCAGCCTGGCCCCTATCTCCCTCAATTTCTTTATGTTGATTTATGGCGGTGGACTCCAACCCTCTCTTCTCTCTAGGACACGTGCAATGATAGCCTATCAAATTTGGTATATGAGCTATGCTAAAAACTTTTTTGACTTCATGAATTTTATCATTATTTTTAATTTAGAGATTGTTGCGGAACGCTTAGGGCTCTTGGTAGACCGGTCCAATTGAACCACCTTAGCTCGTGAGCGAACTAAGCGCGCGAACAGTCAATTCGAGATTTGCTGAGTACACTGGGACTTTTTAACGTGGAAAACCCGGAAAGGGTAAAAAACCACGCGGCCGGGGCTGTGCCGACCAAACTTCACTATCTTCTGGTGGTTACAACTTGATGGTTGGAACTCGAGCGCGACAGGCCGCTACTCGTTACAACAAGAGAGAGAGCTCCGAGGGTGACAGGCCACCTCTCGGAAAAACTAAGTCTTTTTCCCTTCTGAGAATTCTGGAGAACCAAAGTGAGAAGCTGCGTCGCCTTTCGGGAACGAAAGTGAGATGCCGAGTCGCCTTTCTGGGACGAAAGTGAGAAGCTGAGTCGCTTTTCCGGAACGAAAAGTGAGAAGCTGAGTCGCCTTTCCGGAACGAAAGGTGAGAAGCTGAGTCGCCTTTCCGGAATGACAGTGAGAAGCTGAGTCGCCTTTCCGGAACGAAAGTGAGATGCTGAGTCGCCCTTCGTGACGAAGAAAATCTTCAAGTCCAGGAAGGAGATCTTCAAGCGCCGAAGGAGAATTCCGCAAAAGTCTGCAAGGAGCTCTCCCGGGTCCAGAAGTCAAGGTCCTCCCAAATGAAGCCTTGGGGCTCCTTTTATAGCTTTGGTCGGGGGCAGTCCGGTAATTTCGCCGCTTGCAGTTTCCATAAATGCTCGGCGGACGAATCATATTTTCTGATTCGGGGCACACGGATCGCCATTTTTCGTAAATGACCACCTTACCCTTCGGGCTGTTCGGGTAGTTCGGGCAGTTCGGGCAGTTCGGGCAGTTCGGGCAGTTCGGGCAGTTCTGTTGGAGGCGAAAAAGGCGACAGGTTGTTCCTGAAATCTGAGAAACTGGAAAGACAAAAAGTGAGAAGGTCGGAAAGACAAAAAGCGAGAAGGTCGGAAAGACAAAAAGAGAGAACGCCTCCGAGCGCGCTCAGAAGCGTTCTGAGCGCGCACGAGTGCCGAGGTGCTCCGCACGTGCCGCAGACCACGGGGATCCCCCGGGCGGACGGTGGAACGAGGAGTCGCCCCTAAGAAAGAATTGAGATCCGACGCACCCGTCGAGAGGGCGCGAACGCGGCGGGGGCCCCCTCGAGCCCCCCTACGGAAAAAGGCGAGGGGAGGGGGCCGGACCGCATTCCACGGGCGGTGCGGCCGAGTCGCACCCCCGGGGGGTCCGGCTTGGCCGCACCCCGCAAGGGTGGTGCGGCTTGGCCGCACCCCGCAAGGGTGGTGCGGCTTGGCCGCACCCCTTGAGGGGTGCGGCTGGGCCGCACCCCCTTGGGGGGGGGGGGGGGGGCGGCTGGGCCGCACCCCCAAGGGGAGTGCGGCTGTGTCGCACCCCTCAAGGGGGGTGCGGCCTGACTGCACCCCGGAAGGGGTGCGGTCGGTGTACAACCCTCATATTTTCCGAGTCGGTGCGACCCGACGCTGATGAGGTCGTGGTAGGGAGAGTGACCGCGACGCGCCAAACCAAACCGGAGGTTAAGGTGACTGAGATGAGCAGGTCGACCTCTCAGAAGCGGCCAAGACCAAGTAAGGCTAGGGAATGACCCGAGGGAGGGAAAAAAGGCTTGGCAAGGCAAGTGGGGGTAGCCCCCCACTCGGCCGTTCCCCCTCTTTGGGGGGCGAGTGGGGGCAGCCCCCCACTCGCCCATTCCCCCTCTTTGGGGGGCGAGTGGGGGCAGCCCCCCACTCGCCCATCCCCCCTCTTTGAGGGGCGAGTGGGGGCAGCCCCCCCACTCGCCCGATCCCTTGAGGGGGCGAGTGGGGGCAGCCCCCCCACTCTCCCGATCCCTTGAGGGTGCGAGTGGGGGCAGCCCCCCCCCCCCCCCCCCCCCCCACTCGCCCGATCCCTTGAGGGGGCGAGTGGGGGCAGCCCCCCACTCGCCCGATCCCTTGAGGGGGCGAGTGGGGGCAGCCCCCCACTCGCCCAACCTCTCCTAAAGGAGGGCGAGTGGGGGCAGCACCCCACTCGCCCGACCTCTCTTAAGGGGGCGAGTGGGGGAAGCACCCCTCTCGCCCGACCTCTCTTGAGGGGGGGGGGGGAGTGGGGGCAGCACCCCACTCGCCCGTTTCCTCCCTTTGGGGGGATTCTGGCTATTCGCAGTCCGACTTTGGCTATTCGCAGTCCATTTTTGAGAAAGTCTATAAATAGACCCCCATGGGCACCTTGGGAAGGGTTGGTTCCTACCCCCTCCCTCGCGTGGTCTTGTGAGCAAGCACCCCCCTCCCCCTGTCATCGAAGGTTGACGGTGAGGTGGTCCTTAGTGCTCTCCAGGGTGCCCAGGCTCAGCATTGGCTTTGGAGGGGAAGCGCTCTAAGATCTTCCGGGTATGTGGTGGGACCTCCACGCTGCAGCTTAAGGGTCCGTTCGTGGACTTAGGTGTTCTTTAAGGGCAAGTTTCTTTGGTTCTTAGTGACTGGTCAAGGGTCTCGCTCAGGTCAAGTAAGGGTTAGCTGCATCCCCCTTGCGAACGTCGAAACTGGGTTACTGGTTTCAACATTATGGTGCGGTGAGCGTGGAAGCAGCTAGTTCGGAAAGCTCTGGGCAAGTCTCATGGCTGGAAGCGATGAGCTGAGGGACTCACCCCTGCCGGGGAGTGCATGAAGAAAGGTGACTTCGAGGAGTTCAGGAAGGCAATCCGGGAAGTCATGCGGTTTGCACTCCCCCCTCAGGGCGAGTACACGGCATCGCCAACACCTGTGCTCGCCTCGCCGTCTTTGATGGAGATAGAGCAAGCGTGTTGGCAAGGGAAGGGGCCAGCCTCGGAGGAAGGCTTGAGCCTTCAAGCGCAAGCGCTCTTCAACAGCTCTCCTGGGGTCAGCTGCCCCGAGTGAGGGAGCAGGGAGGATGCCTCCGTCTCACCAGGAAGGGGGCGTAGTCCCTGTTCCTGATTCAACAAAAGCACGGGGAGGCGCAAGGAAGCTACGCAGATCGGTTCCAGAGGCAAGTCTCCCACCTGCAGGTTGACCAGGGAAGCAGGAAGGACCAGGAGAAAGGAAAGGAATGAGAAGACAGAGAAAGTGGAGGAGATGATGAAAGAGATGGTCAAGGTGCATGTGACCAAGTAGGCCCAGAGGGGCGCATTGTAATAAGCAGGTAGCTCCTCGACGATGAATGAAGAGGTTTCAGGTAACGCCTTGACTAAGTGGACTGGGAAGGCGTTGAGTTCCTCTGCCTCTGGGTGAAGGTAAGCACCTAGGATGCGGATGGGTACTTCCACCTCCAGTCAGATCGGGAAGGCGTTGAGTTCCTCTGCCTCCAGGTGAAGGTAAGCACCTAGGACGCAGGCGGGTACTTCCACCTCCGATCGGTAAGATCCCCGACTAGAGACCATTCTCCCGGGCTCAGTCATGCCGGCAGATGGGAGGCTCATCGGGTCGACTCGCTACTTGGTAGCTGGACTGGGAAGGCGTTGAGTTCCTCTACCTCCAGGTAAGCTAGGCCCCTAGGACGTGGATGGGTACTTCCGCCTCCAATTGGATTGGGAAGGCGTTGAGTTCCTCTGCATCCAGGTGAGCTGAGCCCCTAGGACGTGGATGGGTATTTCCACCTCCAGTCAGGTTGGGAAGGCGTTGAGTTCCTCTGCCTCCAGGTGAAGGTAAGCACCTAGGAAGTGGACGGGTACTTCCGCCTCCAATCGGTAAGATCCCCGACTAGAGACCATTCTCCCGGGCTCAGTCATGCCGGCAGATGGGAGGCTCATCGGGTCGACTCGCTACTTGGTAGCTGGACTGGGAAGGCGTTGAGTTCCTCTACCTCCAGGTAGGCTAGGCCCCTAGGACGTGGATGAGTACTTCCGCCTCCAATTGGATTGGGAAGGCGTTGAGTTCCTCTGCATCCATGTGAGCTAAGCCCCTAGGACGTGGATGGGTACTTCCACCTCCAGTCGGACTGGGAAGGCGTTGAGTTCCTCTACCTCCAGGTAGGCTGGGCCCCTAGGACGTGGATGGGTACTTCCGCCTCCAATTGAATTGGGAAGGCGTTGAGTTCCTCTGCATCCAGGTGAGCTAAGCCCCTAGGACGTGGATGGGTACTTCCACCTCCAGTCAGGTTGGGAAGGCGTTGAGTTCCTCTGCCTCCAGGTGAAGGTAAGCACCTAGGACGCGGACGGGTACTTCCGCCTCCAATCGGTAAGATCCCTGACTATAGACCATTCTCCAGGCTCAGTCATGCCGACAGTTGGGAGGTTCATCGGGTTGGCTCGCGGCAGGTAAGATTTCAAGAAGGATGATCGGTTTGGTAAGATGGTTGAATCCCTCCGTCCCACGGTGAGGGTAAGCACCTGGTGTAAGACCCCCCCCCCCCCCCCCCCCCTCCCCAGACTAAACCGGGTCCCGAGAGGGGGGATCTCACTGCCCAAAGAAGACCACCCAGCGTATTCCGGGTGACGACGTCCCACCCTCTCGAGCGCTGAGCGGTCTCTTTGTCAGGCACGAGAATCATAACCTCACATCAGAACGCATAGCGGAAGCAATCAAAAGATGGGCAAACCAAACATACAGCTTATATTTACAACTTAACGGGACCGAAGCCTATCGTTTACAAAATATTGTCCGTAGACTACATATGCTAAGACAAAAGGGAGTCCTGGGCTCGTCCTTATATACTCGTACTCACGTCTCTGAAGATAGAAGGGGAGGCTGGGGTAATCGAACGGATCATCTCCAAGGCTTCCCGGTCAACCTGTGATGTGGGGGCTTCACGCTGTCCCGTCTCCTGTGATTGGTTATAAGAAATAACCGTTAGTCACAGAGCTAAGCAGAAAACACATCCCCCTCCCCGGATCCGTATCCAGGGGGCGGCTAAAGACAGAATTGAAATAGCCGAAGCAAGGAAAGGGTTAGCAGCAGGTAAACATATACATACACATATATATATATATATATATATATATATATATATATATATATATATAAAGCGGGGCTCCTGCCCGAATAACCACAATCGCGCAGCATAATAAATCTATAACACTATCGCGCGTATACACACACCCCAGGTTCTCAAGACCTGTACCCACACAAAGACCCTGTGTCGACACAGTTTTAGACCGCTTTAGTTCAAGCAGGGGAGCTAACCCCGCGGGCCTCACCGATGTGGCCGTCGGTGACAGTGGCCAGTCCTGCCACTTCTGAATGTAGTCGTACCGTATCATTCAGGCCCTCCTGTACAACTTGGTGTACTAACTGGATGTGAGCGACATCCGGCGAGCCGATTTGAAGGCCGGCCAGCGGAGGTAATACTACATGCTCAGGGGTGATAACCTGCTGCGCATATCTCCCTGTCGCCATGAGTCGTCAACCCACCCGCACCGGTACGAACGGTCTGCGAGCGTGACCAACCCGCCACTTCCAATCAATCTTCACCCGCTTTATATAAAACAAACCCTTAGGCCACGTGGCATTTCTACTCCACCGGTCTCACAACCCTGGACCGGGAGACTTAGCGGTATGAGGGCTCCTTGCTTGGGGCTAACCTGGGAGGAAGGACTCAACTCCGGGTTTTCCCCAACTAAGGCCTCGCCGAAGGGAGGACAAGCACCGCATTTGTTGCCACGGCAGCTCTGCACTAGTAAGTAAATTAGGCCGAAGCAGGGGCCATAATACTAAACAGAATGTAGGCCGAAAGCAAAGGCCATAATGATAAGCAGAAAGTAGGCCGAAAGCAAAGGCCATAATGATAAGCAGAAAGTAGGCCGAAAGCAAAGGCCATAATGATAAGCAGAAAGTAGGCCGAAAGCAAAGGCCATAATGATAAGCAGAAAGTAGGCCGAAAGCAAAGGCCATAATGATAGGACCAGTACGAGACTGGATTTAAACGAAAGTACAGAAATGTAAATGCGGGGGGGACCAGTACGAGACTGGATTTAAACGCAAGTACAGCATGTAAATGCGGGGGACCAGTACGAGACTGGATTTAAACGCAAGTACAGAATGTAAATGCGGGGGACCAGTACGAGACTGGATCTAAACGAAAGTACAGCATGTAAATGCGGGCGACCAGTGCGAGACTGGATTTAACGGAAAGTACGGAAAGCAGTAAAAGCATAAGGAAATGGTTAGTAGTCCATTCACCCCATAATATGAGGCTTTGATCGACGGTTCCGTTCTTTTATTATTGTCGCGGCGGGGTTAAATTTCGGCGCCGCGCCGCGATGTCAATCCGAATTTTTGCGTTGCGTTTCCGAGCTTAGTCGATTTCCTTAGATTGATACGCATAATTTTGATAAGCATTTAAAATATGCGTCCAGGGGCGCCGATTCCTTTCGATGAATTTCGCTCTTTTCCGGGCGTCTATTTTGCTTGTAAAATTATTTACGGGGTCAAATCAAAAGGTCACACCTCCCAACTTTGATAGTATTTTCATAATACCTATACTTAGGGCCCCTAATTTTTGGGGATTTTTAGAAACTCATTTGGGTATTTTATTTCCTAAAATGAACTTTATAATGGGTTTTAAAAATATCAACACTCCTCCCAAAAATCTCAAAAAATTACAGGAGGTGCCCCTAAGGGTGGGGCACAATTTTTATTAAGGAAATTTCTTTTGAAGAGGCCCCATTTTTTTTTAAAAAAATGGGGAAGGGAATAGAGGGGTGGGGTGCGGTTAGAGGCAGGGAAGAGGCGCAGGGGTTTTGCATCCTGCGCCCTCCCGCGACCCCCACAGCGGATCTGAGGCGGATCCGCTGCGGGGGGCGCACAAATGGAGGCGGGAGGCGGGAAACGAGGAAGCGGGGGCCGCTCGATCTCCTGGGGGAGATCGTGCGGCCCCCGCTCGCGCACGGCTGGCAGCCGCTGCCGCCGCCGGGCAGCGGCCGGCTGGGGCTGGCGCCGCCCCCGGTCGGTGCGTCGGGGGCCGGCGACCACTCCAGAGGTGGTCCGGCGGGCTGGCGCCGCCGGCCACCGCCGGGGTTCGTGCTGAGAGCGGCGCGGGGCGGTGGCGGCCTGCATGCATTGTGCACGCTAGCCGCCGCCGCCTCTGCCAGGGGAGGGGGCGGGGAGTGCCCCCGGTCGATGCGCCGGGGCCGGCGACTCCTCCGGGGGTGGTCCGGCGGCCTGGCGCCGCCGGCCACCGCCGGGGGAAGGAGATGAAGAGGGCGGGAGGCGGGGGAGGGGCGTGGCCTGCATGGGCCATGCAGGCCCACTGCGCCGCCGCCCTCCCGCAGAGGGCCACTGGTGCCGCCCCCGGTCGGAGCGCCGGGGGTCGGCGCCTACTCCGGCGGTGGCCCGGCAGCCTGGAGCCGTCGGCCGCCGCCGGGGGGAGTGCGTTTTCCTCTTACAGGAAACGCGGGGAGGAGGGGGGGGAGGCCACGGGCGCCGCCGGCCGTGCCTGCCGCCGGCCTGACCGCCTCCCCTGTGCCGGCGCCGAGGTCCCCGAGAGGGGACCTACCTCCCCCAGCGCCACCACCGGCGCTGGGGGGAGAAGGCTTCCACGGCCAGCTTCCTCCCCGAGCTTTGCAAAGCTCGGGGCGGCGGCCGGCGGCGCTCCGGCGACGGGGAGAGAGGTGGCCTCCTCCGGGAGGTAGGAAGGGGGAGGGAGGGGTGTTCTACCTGGGCAGGAGGTGGTGCTCGGGAGGAGGAAGCGAGGTGGCCGGCCATGGGGAAGGAGGAGGTGGCGGCTTGGGGTGGCTTGCTCCGGCAAGGGGGAGGAGGAGGAGGTGGCTGGCTGGGGGCTGCCGTCAGGGGAGGACTGAGAGAGAGGGAGAGGTGGTGTGTGTGGGGGGGAAAATGGAGAGGGTTGCCCCTCCTTTTATAGGGAGGGGGAAGCTCTCCTCCCCCCTTCCTTTTCCTCCACGTGGGGATAAGGGAGGGGGAGATATTTCTCCCCCTCCCCTCCCTCCTCTCTCTCCTGCCCCCCTCTTGCCCAAATAGGGGGGGGGGGGGGGGGGGGGGGGGGGGCTGCCCATGAATGGGCAGCCCTTCCTTTTGGGGGAGGGGCTTCTCTCTCTCCCCCCCCCCCCCCTTTTCTTTTCGTCTCTCTCCCAAGTAATTTCAGACCGGGGGGGGGGGGGGGGGGGGGGTTGACCAAGTCAACTTAGGGCGGGGTCCTCCTCGGCTCCCGGGACATGATAAGAGTCGCCGGGGCCGATGCCGGGTTCGTGTGCTTTATATTTCGTGCGTTGCACTGAGGCGATCTGCATAGGACTAAAATGGCATACTCTCCATACGACCTCGTATCGAGACGCAACGAGTTCCGTTGCGCTCGTATTGTTCATACGAGTCTATCGGAACTGACGGAAGTCAATTCGGGGTTCGTTCGGCCACTATTCGTAATAATGAGGTAGTGGCGCGCTACGATACCCGAAATGGTCGTTTTCTCCAAACGACCTCGGATCGAAGTGCAACGAATTCCGTTGCGCTCCTATTGCCCATACGAGTCCAACGGAACTGACGGAAGTCAATTCGGGGTTCGTACGGCCACTATTCACAATAATGAGGTAGTGGTGCGCTACGATACCCGAAATGGTCGTTTTCTCCAAACGACCTCGGATTGAAGTGCAACGAATTTCGTTGCGCTCGTATTGTCCATACGAGTCCAACGGAACTGACGGAAGTCAATTCGGGGTTCGTTCGGCCACTATTCGTAATAATGAGGTAGTGGCGCGCTACGATACCCGAAATGGTCGTTTTCTCCAAACGACCTCGGATCGAAGTGCAACGAATTCCGTTGCGCTCGTATTGTCCATACGAGTCCAACGGAACTGACGGAAGTCAATTCGGGGTTCGTTCGGCCACTATTCATAATAATGAGGTAGTGGCGTGCTACGATACCCGAAATGGTCGTTTTCTCCTGTTCGGGCCTACTTTTATTGGGCTCACTAGGATCTAGTGGCCCAATAAAAGTCGGGATGTTACAATCCAATAAAAATAAAGAGATTTTCGTCCCCGAAAATTGGCTAAAGTAGGGGTTTAAATGATGTACCTGGGGGAAGAGCGTCGGGTATTTCTCTCGTACGAGCGTTTCTGGTTCCCAAGTGAACTCTTCGCGTCCACCGTTCGACCATAAGATATTGACCATTGTGACCGTTTTGTTCCGCAGTTCTTTGATCTTGGAGTCCACTATCTTCACAGGTTCGAGTCGGACAGATCGGTCGGATTGTACTGATGTTGGGGGTGTGGGGAGGTGCTGCTCTGGTTGGCGCAGAACACGTCTTAGCGAGGAGACATGAAATACGTCGTGAAGGCTCCCCAGCTCGGCTGGCAAAGCTAACCTGTAAGCCACCGGGCCAATTCTTTCGATGACTGGATACGGGCCTAGATAGCGGGGGTCCAGCTTTTTCTGCCTCTTGATTCGTGATATCCCATGCATTGGCTTAATCTTTAAGAAAACCATATCTCCCACTTGGAATTCCACTTGCCGATGACGTGCGTCGTAATACTTGGCCTGTCGGCTCTGCGCTTCCAGCATGCGTTCCCGGATTAGTCTTATTGCGGCGGTGGTATCGTCGATGTAGGTGATTCCCAAGGCTTCGGGGTCCTCATCCTGTGCCCAAGATAGCGGGGTCCGACAGCGTCTTCCGTAGAGGGCTTCGTACGGTGCCATCTTGATGCTTGCCTGGAAGCTGTTGTTATATGAGAACTCTACCAAAGGTAGTAACTGCTCCCATGGCTCGTTGTGCTCCACTATGCATAATCGGAGAAGGTCTTCCATCGTCCGATTCGTTCTTTCCGTCTGCCCATCGGTCTGGGGGTGGAAGGCGGTGCTAAAAGCTAATCTGGTTCCCAGATAAGCTTGCACTCTTCTCCATTCCTTCGATGTAAAGCGCCCATCGCGGTCCGAGACGATTGATTTGGGTATTCCATGAAATCGGACTACCTGCTCGATAAATAGTCGGGCTAGAATGTCGACACCATCGCCTTGCCGGTTCGGGATGAATCGGGCTACCTTGGTGAGGCGGTCCACTACTACCCATATGGAGTCGTTACCTGCACGGGATCGGGGTAAGCCATGGACAAAATCCATGGAAATATCCTCGAACTTCCATTCTGGAATTGGCAGGGGTTGTAGTAGACCTCCTGGGCTACGACATTCGGCCTTGACCATTTGGCAGGTTTGGCAGTGCGCTACATAATCGGTGACATCCTTCTTCATGCCTGGCCAGTATAGGGTCATGCGCAGGTCCGTATACATTTTTACTACTCCCGGGTGTATCGAGTACCTTGTCTGGTGAGCTTCACGGAGTATCTCCTCACGGATCCCTTCTGCAGCGGGAATGAATATGCGGTGTCTGTATTGCAGGATGCCATCGTACAGGTTGTAGTCTTCTTGTACACCGTGTTGCAAGGCCTGAATGATCGGTGCTGCTTCAACGTCGGTCTTCTGGGCTTCTCGTATTCTATTCCTGATGTCACACTGTATCTCCATCCAATAGAGGTGGGCTTGGTATTCCATCGGATTTCTGCGGGTGATGAGGATAATATCCATTTCTGCCAATGATTTGACTAACTCCTCTGGCACCATTTCTAACCAACTCCCGGTCCTCGGAGGCTGCCGACTCAGGGCGTCTGCAACTTTATTAGCCTTGCCGGGATGGTACTGGAGGGCGAAGTCATAATCACAGAGAAATTCTAACCACCGGCGTTGCCGGAGGTTTAGCTCTTTCTGGGTGAAGACGTATTTGAGGCTTTTATGATCGGAGAAGATTTCGCATCGTACCCCGTAGAGGTAGTGTCTCCAGACTTTTAATGCAAAAACTACCGCCCCCCAGCTCCAGATCGTGGGTGGCGTAGTTTAGTTCATGCGGCTTGAGCTGACGTGAGGCATAGGCAATTACCTTGCCATGTTGCATAAGCACGGCCCCTAATCCCTTCAGAGAGGCATCAGCATAGATTTGGAAACCCTCGGTACCGGAGGGGAGGGTTAGGATTGGGGCCGATATCAGCCGGTTCTTCAGTTCGATGAATGTCGCCTCGCATTCAGGAGACCATTGGAATGTCACATCCTTCTTGGTGAGAGTGGTGAGTGGTAATGCGATCTTGGAGAAGCCTTCGACGAACTTACGGTAGTAGCCGGCGAGGCCAAGGAAACTTCGGATGTCTGCCGCTGTCTTAAGTGGCGGCCAATCTCGTACTGCTTGCACCTTGGCTTGATCTACTGATACTCCGTTCTTGTTGACGGTGTGTCCCAGAAAGCCGACTTCTTCCATCCAGAACTCGCATTTGCTAAACTTGGCGAAGAGTGAGTGTTCTCTTAGCTTAAGTAGTACCATTTGGAGGTGCCGGGGAGTGATCGGTTTTGTTCTTTGAATAGATGAGAATATCATCTATGAAGACTATTACGAAATGATCTAGGAAGGGTTTGAATACCGTATTCATTAAAGCCATGAAGGCGGACGGGGCATTGGTTAACCCAAATGGCATTACCATGAACTCGTATAGTCCGTAGCGAGAGCTGAAGGCGGTCTTGGGAATGTCCTCTTCTTGTACCCTAAGTTGATAGTAGCCAGACCTTAAGTCCATTTTGGAAAAGACGGACGCGCCTTGTAGTTGATCGAACAGCTCATCTATCCGGGGTAGGGGATAGGTATTCCGGATGGTGAGTTTATTCAAGCCTCTGTAGTCGATGCAGAGGCGCAGCGATCCATCCTTCTTTTTAACGAACAGTACTGGGGCTCCCCAGGGGGAGGTACTAGGACGTACGAATCCTGCGTCGACTAACTCTTGTAGCTGAACCTTGAGCTCGGCCAGTTCCCTTGGGGCCATCCGGTACAGTGCTCAGGACACTGGTCGGGCTCCTTGAGTAAGTTCGATTTGAAAGTCTACTTCCCGTTGCGGGGGCAACCCGGGGAGTGACTCCGGGAAGATATCTGGGAAATCCCTGATCACAGGTACCTTAGCGAGTACTTGCGTCGTGTTCTCCATCTCAAAGTAGATTAGGTACATCTCGTCCTTCCGTCGAACTGCCTTGACGGTTTGTGCAGATGTTAAGATAATGCGGGTGACGGAGGGTATACCTGCTAGCGTGATAAATTGCCCATTCGGATTCTGGAGGCGGATTTCTCGAGTCGAACAATTGATTTGGGCGATGTGCTCGGCCAACCAATCCATCCCCAGAATGATGTCGAACCCGGTTATTGCTAAGATGGTGGCGTTGACTTCGAACTCTATGCCTCCTAGCATTGCCTGGAAGGAACACTTCTCGGTGGAAGTCATATCTGATCCATCCGGGAGTCGTATTCGGATTGACATCCCGGATGATCGCACCGTGCTTTTCTTGTTGGCGATGAAGTTTTGTGCAACGAAAGAGTGTGTGGCGCCGGTATCGAACAGTGTTTTAGCGGGATGACCTTCTACCAAAAGTAAACCTGATATCATATATATATATATATCACGATCATAAGCTTTTTGCAAATATACAGGAGTGGGGACGAGATATACAAAATTCCCAATATATAAGCTATAACATCTCCTAGGATATCGTACTATCGGAAGTAGATACCTATCACTACGTCAGGAGCAGGACCGTGCTGAAGATCCAACGCGTATGCCTCGAGCGGTGCTGCTCTGCCCTGCCTAGCCGGCTCCCTCCTGCCTGCGGGACGTCCTCTGCGTCCACCTCGTCCTCTCTCCACCGCTCTCTGTACTGCTCCTAAACCGGGTCTCCCGGTAGCCTGTGGGCAGAAGGCTCGTATATGCCCAGGCTGCTGGCATAGGTAGCAGTTCCCTGCGAAGGGAACATCTCGTCGTGCGGCTGGGACGACCTGTGGTGCTGGGGCTGGGGGTGCTGGTCGGGGCTGGGGTGCTGGTCGGGGCTGGGGCGCCTGCCTATATGGCTGGTGACGCTGCCGCTGTCTCCCGTCTCGGCCCTGTCTGCGAGGACCCGCTCTTCTCTCTCGGTCCTGAGTCCGGGGAATACCTACGTGTCCCCTCCGCTGCTGGGCTACCATCCGCTGATCCATCTCTAGAGCGGTGGCATGTGAGGTGATCGTGTGGAAGGATGCCTGGGAAATCATGATCAGGGCCTGACGGAGGTCGTCTCGTAATCCCCGATAAAATCTGGCCGCCCTGTCCCTATCTGTACCTGCTAAGGTCCCGGCGAAGCGGGCCAGGTGGATAAACTCTCTCTGGTAGTCTGGAACCGTCCTATCTCCCTGTCTGATCTGTAGGAACCGCTCCTGGAGTGCCATCCGGTCTGCATCTGAAATGAAATGCTCTAAGAAGGCATCCGAGAACTCCCCCCAGAGAATGGTGCTAAGGGGTCGCCCTCTAAAAGTGGAGCGGCTAGCTGCCCTCCACCAGTCCCGGGCATAGCCCTCCAACATGGTCACCACTAGAGACACTGCGGCTACTGCTGGGCACATCATCCCTACAAGGAGCTCCTCTACCCTCTCCACCCACTCCTCGGCCTGGATGGCTGACTCTGTACCCCGAAAGGTGGGGGGCCTTAGCCCTCGGAAAGTCGTCAGTAGATCGGTGGATACGGTGGCCTGCTGGGGTGGCCGTAAAGTGGCTGTCTGGAAGGCGGCCAACAGGGCTACCAGGGTCTGCCCGAGCTCTGTCTCTCCGAACGGAACTGTGGTCGGAGCGGTCTGAGCTGGTGGTGGAGTGGTAGGGTGGTACTGGTCTCGAGAGGAAGACCTTCCATTACTTGACTCCGGTATCTGGAGAAGTAACAAACGGGTGTCAGAACTTGCAAAACTAAGGGCATTTTGCAGGACTGAAAGGAAAGAAAGCGAAAAGCGTGTGGGTGTACTATCGTGCAGTCTCGAGTCCTTAACCTTAAACCTAGAGGGTCCACCAGGCTTCCGCTGCATGGTTCGTCCCGAACCAAGAAACGGAACCGGGGAAAGGAGGATCGAAAGACTGCCCCATGTGGTCGGATCGTGGTAGCTCTGATCCATTTGTAAGACCCCCCCCCTCCCCAGACTAAACCGGGTCCCGAGAGGGGGGATCTCACTGCCCAAAGAAGACCACCCAGCGTATTCCGGGTGACGACGTCCCACCCTCTCGAGCGCTGAGCGGTCTCTTTGTCAGGCACGAGAATCATAACCTCACATCAGAACGCATAGCGGAAGCAATCAAAAGATGGGCAAACCAAACATACAGCTTATATTTATAACTTAACGGGGCCGAAGCCTATCGTTTACAAAATATTGTCCGTAGACTACATATGCTAAGACAAAAGGGAGTCCTGGGCTCGTCCTTATATACTCGTACTCACGTCTCTGAAGATAGAAGGGGAGGCTGGGGTAATCGAACGGATCATCTCCAAGGCTTCCCGGTCAACCTGTGATGTGGGGGCTTCACGCTGTCCCGTCTCCTGTGATTGGTTATAAGAAATAACCGTTAGTCACAGAGCTAAGCAGAAAACACATCCCCCTCCCCGGATCCGTATCCAGGGGGCGGCTAAAGACAGAATTGAAATAGCCGAAGCAAGGAAAGGGTTAGCAGCAGGTAAACATATACATACACATATATATATATATATAAAGCGGGGCTCCTGCCCGAATAACCACAATCGCGCAGCATAATAAATCTATAACACTATCGCGCGTATACACACACCCCAGGTTCTCAAGACCTGTACCCACACAAAGACCCTGTGTCGACACAGTTTTAGACCGCTTTAGTTCAAGCAGGGGAGCTAACCCCGCGGGCCTCACCGATGTGGCCGTCGGTGACAGTGGCCAGTCCTGCCACTTCTGAATGTAGTCGTACCGTATCATTCAGGCCCTCCTGTACAACTTGGTGTACTAACTGGATGTGAGCGACATCCGGCGAGCCGATTTGAAGGCCGGCCAGCGGAGGTAATACTACATGCTCAGGGGTGATAACCTGCTGCGCATATCTCCCTGTCGCCATGAGTCGTCAACCCACCCGCACCGGTACGAACGGTCTGCGAGCGTGACCAACCCGCCACTTCCAATCAATCTTCACCCGCTTTATATAAAACAAACCCTTAGGCCACGTGGCATTTCTACTCCACCGGTCTCACAACCCTGGACCGGGAGACTTAGCGGTATGAGGGCTCCTTGCTTGGGGCTAACCTGGGAGGAAGGACTCAACTCCGGGTTTTCCCCAACTAAGGCCTCGCCGAAGGGAGGACAAGCACCGCATTTGTTGCCACGGCAGCTCTGCACTAGTAAGTAAATTAGGCCGAAGCAGGGGCCATAATACTAAACAGAATGTAGGCCGAAAGCAAAGGCCATAATGATAAGCAGAAAGT
The DNA here is from genome assembly GCA_033032865.1 of Dactylorhiza incarnata. Lineage (NCBI taxonomy): Eukaryota > Viridiplantae > Streptophyta > Magnoliopsida > Asparagales > Orchidaceae > Dactylorhiza > Dactylorhiza incarnata. The sequence goes on along the minus strand of JAWHQI010000012.1, from coordinate 14,193,734 downwards.
AGGCCGAAAGCAAAGGCCATAATGATAAGCAGAAAGTAGGCCGAAAGCAAAGGCCATAATGATAAGCAGAAAGTAGGCCGAAAGCAAAGGCCATAATGATAAGCAGAAAGTAGGCCGAAAGCAAAGGCCATAATGATAAGCAGAAAGTAGGCCGAAAGCAAAGGCCATAATGATAGGACCAGTACGAGACTGGATTTAAACGAAAGTACAGAAATGTAAATGCGGGGGGGACCAGTACGAGACTGGATTTAAACGCAAGTACAGCATGTAAATGCGGGGGACCAGTACGAGACTGGATTTAAACGCAAGTACAGAATGTAAATGCGGGGGACCAGTACGAGACTGGATCTAAACGAAAGTACAGCATGTAAATGCGGGGGACCAGTGCGAGACTGGATTTAACGGAAAGTACGGAAAGCAGTAAAAGCATAAGGAAATGGTTAGTAGTCCATTCACCCCATAATATGAGGCTTTGATCGACGGTTCCGTTCTTTTATTATTGTCGCGGCGGGGTTAAATTTCGGCGCCGCGCCGCGATGTCAATCCGAATTTTTGCGTTGCGTTTCCGAGCTTAGTCGATTTCCTTAGATTGATACGCATAATTTTGATAAGCATTTAAAATATGCGTCGAGGGGCGCCGATTCCTTTCGATGAATTTCGCTCTTTTCCGGGCGTCTATTTTGCTTGTAAAATTATTTACGGGGTCAAATCAAAAGGTCACACCTCCCAACTTTGATAGTATTTTCATAATACCTATACTTAGGGCCCCTAATTTTTGGGGATTTTTAGAAACTCATTTGGGTATTTTATTTCCTAAAATGAACTTTATAATGGGTTTTAAAAATATCAACACTCCTCCCAAAAATCTCAAAAAATTACAGGAGGTGCCCCTAAGGGTGGGGCACAATTTTTATTAAGGAAATTTCTTTTGAAGAGGCCCCATTTTTTTTTAAAAAAATGGGGAAGGGAATAGAGGGGTGGGGTGCGGTTAGAGGCAGGGAAGAGGCGCAGGGGTTTTGCACCCTGCGCCCTCCCGCGGCCCCCACAGCGGATCTGAGGCGGATCCGCTGCGGGGGGCGCACAAATGGAGGCGGGAGGCGGGAAACGAGGAAGCGGGGGCCGCTCGATCTCCTGGGGGAGATCGTGCGGCCCCCGCTCGCGCACGGCTGGCAGCCGCTGCCGCCGCCGGGCAGCGGCCGGCTGGGGCTGGCGCCGCCCCCGGTCGGTGCGTCGGGGGCCGGCGACCACTCCAGAGGTGGTCCGGCGGGCTGGCGCCGCCGGCCACCGCCGGGGTTCGTGCTGAGAGCGGCGCGGGGCGGTGGCGGCCTGCATGCATTGTGCACGCTAGCCGCCGCCGCCTCTGCCAGGGGAGGGGGCGGGGAGTGCCCCCGGTCGATGCGCCGGGGCCGGCGACTCCTCCGGGGGTGGTCCGGCGGCCTGGCGCCGCCGGCCACCGCCGGGGGAAGGAGATGAAGAGGGCGGGAGGCGGGGGAGGGGCGTGGCCTGCATGGGCCATGCAGGCCCACTGCGCCGCCGCCCTCCCGCCGAGGGCCACTGGTGCCGCCCCCGGTCGGAGCGTCGGGGGTCGGCGCCTACTCCGGCGGTGGCCCGGCAGCCTGGAGCCGTCGGCCGCCGCCGGGGGGAGTGCGTTTTCCTCTTACAGGAAACGCGGGGAGGAGGGGGGGAGGCCACGGGCGCCGCCGGCCGTGCCTGCCGGCGGCCTGACCGCCTCCCCTGTGCCGGCGCCGAGGTCCCCGAGAGGGGACCTACCTCCCCCAGCGCCACCACCGGCGCTGGGGGGAGAAGGCTTCCACGGCCAGCTTCCTCCCCGAGCTTTGCAAAGCTCGGGGCGGCGGCCGGCGGCGCTCCGGCGACGGGGAGAGAGGTGGCCTCCTCCGGGAGGTAGGAAGGGGGAGGGAGGGGTGTTCTACCTGGGCAGGAGGTGGTGCTCGGGAGGAGGAAGCGAGGTGGCCGGCCATGGGGAAGGAGGAGGAGGTGGCGGCTTGGGGTGGCTTGCTCCGGCAAGGGGGAGGAGGAGGAGGTGGCTGGCTGGGGGCTGCCGTCAGGGGAGGACTGAGAGAGAGGGAGAGGTGGTGTGTGTAGGGGGGAAAATGGAGAGGGCTGCCCCTCCTTTTATAGGGAGGGGGAAGCTCTCCTCCCCCCTTCCTTTTCCTCCACGTGGGGATAAGGGAGGGGGAGATATTTCTCCCCCTCCCCTCCCTCCTCTCTCTCCTGCCCCCCTCTTGCCCAAATAGGGGGGGGGGGGGGGGGGCTGCCCATGAATGGGCAGCCCTTCCTTTTGGGAGAGGGGCTTCTCTCTCTCCCCCCTCCCTTTTCTTTTCGTCTCTCTCCCAAGTAATTTCAGACCGGGGGGGGGGGGGGGTTGACCAAGTCAACTTAGGGCGGGGTCCTCCTCGGCTCCCGGGACATGATAAGAGTCGCCGGGGCCGATGCCGGGTTCGTGTGCTTTATATTTCGTGCGTTGCACTGAGGCGATCTGCATAGGACTAAAATGGCATACTCTCCATACGACCTCGTATCGAGACGCAACGAGTTCCGTTGCGCTCGTATTGTTCATACGAGTCTATCAGAACTGGCGGAAGTCAATTCGGGGTTCGTTCGGCCACTATTCGTAATAATGAGGTAGTGGCGCGCTACGATACCTGAAATGGTCGTTTTCTCCAAACGACCTCGGATCGAAGTGCAACGAATTCCGTTGCGCTCGTATTGTCCATACGAGTCCAACGGAACTGACGGAAGTCAATTCGAGGTTCGTACGGCCACTATTCACAATAATGAGGTAGTGGTGCGCTACGATACCCGAAATGGTCGTTTTCTCCAAACGACCTCGGATTGAAGTGCAACGAATTCCGTTGCGCTCGTATTGTCCATACGAGTCCAACGGAACTGACGGAAGTCAATTCGGGGTTCGTTCGGCCACTATTCGTAATAATGAGGTAGTGGCGCGCTACGATACCCGAAATGGTCGTTTTCTCCAAACGACCTCGGATCGAAGTGCAACGAATTCCGTTGCGCTCGTATTGTCCATACGAGTCCAACGGAACTGACGGAAGTCAATTCGGGGTTCGTTCGGCCACTATTCATAATAATGAGGTAGTGGCGTGCTACGATACCCGAAATGGTCGTTTTCTCCTGTTCGGGCCTACTTTTATTGGGCTCACTAGGATCTAGTGGCCCAATAAAAGTCGGGATGTTACACCTGGGACGTGAACTGGTTCTCCGCCCCCGGATAGTTCGGGAAAGTGTTGATTTCACTCCCCCTCCAGGTGAGCTCGGCTCCCTGGTAGGTGTGGAGTTTCCTCCCCCTCCAGGTGGGCTCGGCTCCCTGGTAGGTGTGGAGTTCCCTCCCCCTCCAGGTGAGCTCGGCTCCCTGTAGGTGTGGAGTTCCCTACCCCCCCCCCCCCCCTCCAGGTGAGCTCGGCTCCCTGGTAGGTGTGGAGTTCCCTCCCCCTCCAGGTGAGCTCGGCTCCCTGGTAGGTGTGGAGTTCCCTCCCCCTCCAGGTGAGCTCGACTCCCTGGTAGGTGTGGAGTTCCCTCCCCCTCCAGGTGAGCTCGGCTCCCTGGTAGGTGTGGAGTTCCCTCCCCTCCAGGTGAGCTCGGCTCCCTGGTAGGTGTGGAGTTCCCTCCCCCTCCAGGTGGGCTCGACTCCCTGGTAGGTGTGGAGTTCCCTCCACCCTACATGTGAGCTCGGCTCCCTGGTAGGTGTGGAGTTCCCTCCCCCTCCATGTGAGCTCGGCTCCCTGGTAGGTGTGGAGTTCCCTCCCCCTCCAGGTGAGCTCGGCTCCCTGGTAGATGTGGAGTTCCCTCCCCCTCCAGGTGAGCTCGGCTCCCTGTTAGGTGTGGAGTTCCCTCCCCCTCCAAGTGAGCTCGGCTCCCTGGTAGGTGTGGAGTTCCCTCCCCCTCCAGGTGGGCTCGGCTCCCTGGTAGGTGTGGAGTTCCCTCCACCCTACAGGTGAGCTCGGCTCCCTGGTAGGTGTGGAGTTCCCTCCCCCTACAGGTGAGCTCGGCTCCCTGGTAGGTGTGGAGTTCCCTCCCCCTCCAGGTGAGCTCGGCTCCATGGTAGGTGTGGAGTTCCCTCCCCCTCCAGGTGAGCTCGGGTCCCTGGTAGGTGTGGAGTTCCCTCCCCCTCTAGGTGAGCTCGGCTCCCTGGTAGGTGTGGAGTTCCCTCCCCCTCCAGGTGAGCTCGGCTCCCTGGTAGGTGTGGAGTTCCCTCCCACTCCGGGTGAGCTCGGCTCCCTGGTAGGTGTGGAGTTCCCTCCCCCTCCAGGTGAGCTCGGCTCCCTGGTAGGTGTGGAGTTCCCTCCCCCTCCAGGTGAGCTCGGCTCCCTGGTAGGTGTGGAGTTCCCTCTCCCTCCAGGTGAGCTCGGCTCCCTGGTAGGTGTGAAGTTCGCTCCCCCTCCAGGTGAGCTCGGCTCCCTGGTAGGTGTGGAGTTCCCTCCCCCTCCAGGTGAGCTCGGCTCCCTGGTAGGTGTGGAGTTCCCTCCCCCTCAGGTGAGCTCGGCTCCCTGGTAGGTATGGAGTTCCCTCCTCCTCCAGGTGGGCTCGGCTCCCTGGTAGGTGTGGAGTTCCCTCCCCCTCCAGGTGGGCTCGGCTCCCTGGTAGGTGTGGAGTTCCCTCCACCCTACAGGTGAGCTCGGCTCCCTGATAGGTGTGGAGTTCCCTCCCCCTATAGGTGAGCTCGGCTCCTTGGTAGGTGTGGAGTTCCCTCCCCCTCCAGGTGAGCTCGGCTCCCTGGTAGGTGTGGAGTTCCCTCCCCCTACAGGTGAGCTCGGCTCCCTGGTAGGTGTGGAGTTCCCTCCCCCTCCAGGTGAGCTCGGCTCCCTGGTAGGTGTGGAGTTCCCTCCCCCTACAGGTGAGCTCGGCTCCCTGGTAGGTGTGGAGTTCCCTCCCCCTCCAGGTGAGCTCGGCTCCCTGGTAGATGTGGAGTTCCCTCCCCCTCCAGGTGAGCTCGGCTCCCTGGTAGGTGTGGAGTTCCCTCCCCCTCCAGGTGAGCTCGGCTCCCTGGTAGGTGTGGAGTTCCCCCCCCCCCCCCCCCCCCCCCCCCTCCAGGTGAGCTCGGCTCCCTGGTAGGTGTGGAGTTCCCTCCCCCTCCAGGTGAGCTCGTCTCCCTGGTAGATGTGGAGTTCCCTCCCCCTCCAGGTGAGCTCGGCTCCCTGGTAGGTTTGGAGTTCCCTCCCCCTCCAGGTGGGCTCGGCTCCCTGGTAGGTGTGGAGTTCCCTCCACCCTACAGGTGAGCTCGGCTCCCTGGTAGGTGTGGAGTTCCCTCCCCCTACAGGTGAGCTCGGCTCCCTGGTAGGTGTGGAGTTCCCTCCCCCTCCAGGTGAGCTCGGCTCCCTAGTAGGTGTGGAGTTCCCTCCCCCTCCAGGTGAGCTCGGTTCCCTGGTAGGTGTGGAGTTCCCTCCCCCTCCAGGTGAGCTCGGCTCCCTGGTAGGTGTGGAGTTCCCTCCCCCTCCAGGTGAGCTCGGCTCCCTGGTAGGTGTGGAGTTCCCTCCCCCTCCAGGTGAGCTCGGCTCCCCGGTAGGTGTGAAGTTTCCTCCCCCTCCTAGTGAGCTCGGCTCCCTAGTAGGTGTGGATTTCTCGCCTTCCACCTCAGGCCGAATTCAGCTCGACCAGAGGTGTTTAGTTTTCCTCCACCTCAGGTCAAGTCTGGCTTGACCGGAGGTGTTAAACCTTCTCCACCTCCAGTTGAGCTCGGCTCACAGGAAGGGGGAAAGGTTCGTTCCCCACCTCAGGTCGAGTTCAGCTCAATTAGAGGTGTTGAGTCTTCGTCCACCTTCGGTCGAGTTCAGCTCGGCCTAAGGTGTTGAGCTTTCTCCACCTCCAGTTGAGCTCGGCTCATAGGAGGGTTGTTAAGTGGAGAAAGGTTTGCCTTCCACCTTAGGCCGAGCTCGGCTCGACTAGAGGTGTTGAGTTCTTTTCCACCTAAGGTCAAGTTCAATTCGACATAAGGTGTTGAGCTTTCTCCACCTCCAGTTGAGCTCGGCTCATAGGAGGGTTGTTAAGTGGAGAAAGGTTTGCCTTCCACCTCAGGTCGAGCTCGGCTCGACTAGAGGTGTTGAGTTCTTTTCCACCTAAGGTCAAGTTCAATTCGACCTAAGGTGTTGAGCTTTCTCCACCTTCAGTTGAGCTCGGCTCATAGGAGGGTTGTTAAGTGGAGAAAGGTTTGCCTTCCAACTCAGGTCGAGCTCGGCTCAACTAGAGGTGTGGAGTTCTTTTCCACCTAAGGTCAAGTTCAATTCGACCTAAGGTGTTGAGCTTTCTCCACCTCCAGTTGAGCTCGGCTCATTGGAGGGTGGGTAAGTAGAGAAGGGTTCGCCTTCCTCCTCAAGTCAGGTTCAATCGATAAACTCGGCAGGAGTATCCCGTTGGCAGGGCCCATCGTGGATTCCCCCAAGGTCCCACCTACTCGTCAAATAGGTGGGTTGGACTTTCTTTCCGAGCTTGAGACAAGCTGAAAAGAGCGGGGATTGTGTACAACCCTCATATTTTCCGAGTCGATGCGACCCGACGCTGATGAGGTCGTGGTAGGGAGAGTGACCGCGACGCGCCAAACCAAACCGGAGGTTAAGGTGACCGAGATGAGCAGGTCGACCTCTCAGAAGCGACCAAGACCAAGTAAGGCTAGGGAATGACCCGAGGGAGGGAAAAAAGGCTTGGCAAGGCAAGTGGGGGTAGCCCCCCACTCGGCCGTTCCCCCTCTTTGGGGGGCGAGTGGGGGCAGCCCCCCACTCGCCCATTCCCCCTCTTTGGGGGGCGAGTGGGGGCAGCCCCCCACTCGCCCATCCCCCCTCTTTGAGGGGCGAGTGGGGGCAGCCCCCCCACTCGCCCGATCCCTTGAGGGGGCGAGTGGGGGCAGCCCCCCCACTCGACCGATCCCTTGAGGGGGCGAGTGGGGGCAGCCCCCCCCCCCCCCCCCCCCCCCCCCACTCGCCCGATCCCTTGAGGGGGCGAGTGGGGGCAGCCCCCCACTCGCCCGATCCCTTGAGGGCGCGAGTGGGGGCAGCCCCCCACTCGCCCAACCTCTCCTAAAGGAGGGCGAGTGGGGGCAGCACCCCACTCGCCCGACCTCTCTTAAGGGGGCGAGTGGGGGCAGCACCCCTCTCGCCCGACCTCTCTTGAGGGGGACGAGTGGGGGCAGCACCCCACTCGCCCGTTTCCTCCCTTTGGGGGGATTCTGGCTATTCGCAGTCCGATTTTGGCTATTCGCAGTCCATTTTTGAGAAAGTCTATAAATAGACCCCCATGGGCACCTTGGGAAGGGTTGGTTCCTACCCCCTCCCTCGCGTGGTCTTGTGAGCAAGCACCCCCCTCCCCCTGTCATCGAAGGTTGACGGTGAGGTGGTCCTTAGTGCTCTCCAGGGTGCCCAGGCTCAGCATTGGCTTTGGAGGGGAAGCGCTCTAAGATCTTCCGGGTATGTGGTGGGACCTCCACGCTGCAGCTTAAGGGTCCGTTCGTGGACTTAGGTGTTCTTTAAGGGCAAGGTTCTTTGGTTCTTAGTGACTGGTCAAGGGTCTCGCTCAGGTCAAGTAAGGGTTAGCTGCATCCCCCTTGCAAACGTCGAAACCGGGTTACTGGTTTCAACAGTCGGGGCGCGAGCGGGTCGCTCCCCCGCGATGGGGGGTGTTGCCCGTGCGCTACCGTGCGCCCCCGTGCGCGCGGTAGCGCACGTACCTGCGGCTTGCGTGCTTTGACCGGCTTGTGCGTGCTTTGACCTCTCTTCGGCGGGGCTTCCTTTATACGCAGCCCGAGGCCTTTACGGGTGTATAACATAAGCCCCCCAAACCTTCAGAGTCTGAGTTTCGGGGCGAGGAGTTCGGAGGTTTTGATTTTTCTGTGGCGGCTTTATTCACCGCCCTCTTTGCGGCGTTTTGGGCAGGAGTTGCAGTCGAAGGGTGAGCGTGGTTGACTTTGTTTCTTTATCCTGGACAGGCGTTTCTTGCCCTGCGCTGGGTCGTGATATCCCTCTGATGGTCCTGCTTTCCTGGTTGCTGTCAAAGCGTTGATCCTGGGAGGACGCTTTAAGATGGTCGGCGAAGGGCGTTGGTTCTCCGAGCTTGTCGCTTGCTTGCTGCCTAATATTAATATCCGCATCGGTTGAGTGATTTCTGCAAAATAACAGATGAACTTGCGCGGTTCTGAGCCCGCGACTTTTACATAATAGAAATTTAGCTTGCGCAAGTCTGTGCTTGCGGCTTTTTTGCACGAGTCTATGCTCGCGGCTTTGGTGCACGAGTCTGTGCTCGCGGCTTTGGTCGGTGAATAACGGATGTATTCAAACCGAGGGTGAACGTAAGGGGGGAAGGCCCCTACGACACCGGGACTCGACGGCGGAGGAGAAGGGTGAACCTTCAATCGACGGCGGTGCAAAGTCCCCGGGGCAGGGCCCCGAAGTGCCGGTGAATAGCTGGTGTATTCAAACCGGAGGCGAACGCAAGGGGGGCAGGCCCCTACGACGCTAGGACTCGACGGCGGAGTAGAAGGGCGAACCTTCAATCGACGGCGGTGCAAAGTCCCCAGGGCAGGGTCCCGTTACAAAGATTTTTCTTAAATGGATGTTGATGTCAAAATATACATACATAGTTTTATAGCAAGAAATTATTTGATGCGTAGCTTTATTGAAGATAAGATAGGTGCACGAGTCTGAGCTCACGGCTTTTATATAATACGTGATATAAGATAAGTGCACGAGTCTGAGCTCGCGGCTTTTACATAATATATAATATAAGATAAGTGCACGAGTCTGAGCTCGCGGCTTGGCACAGAAATTTTAAGATAAGTTCGCACGAGTCTGAGCTCGCGGCTTAGCATATGGTAGAAGTCCCTGGATCACTGGTAAAAGCGGCGCAGGTTTTGAGCGTTCCAGGTGCGTGGTAAAGTCTTCCCTTCTGCCGTCCTGAGCCTGTATGTTCCGGGTTTCACGACCGTCGTGACAACGTACGGGCCTTCCCAGGCCGGCGAGAGCTTATCTCCTTGGGGGCCTTTGCCGGCTGCCTCGATGCTGTGCAAGACGAGATCTCCTACGTTGATCGGTCTGGGCTTCACCCTCCTGTCGTAGATTCGGGCTACGCGCATTTGGTAGGATGCGGCACGTTGGGCAGCGTTGTCCCGAACTTCTGGGATTAGGTCGAGGTTTTCCCGAAGTAGTCCGTCATTCTTGCTGGGGTCGAAGGTTAGCACCCGAGTACTTGGAACGCCGACGTCGACGGGAATGATATCTTCGGTCCCGTAACAGAGGTTATAAGGCGTCTCCCCTGTAGGAGTCCTCTCTGTTGTGCGGTACGCCGACAACACATTTGGGAGCGCGTCTACCCATTGTCCTCCAGCTTCTTCTAGGCGTGTCTTCAATCCTTTGAGGATGGTGCGATTTGTGACCTCTACCTGTCCGTTGCTTTGCGGATGTGCCACGGATGTATGACGAAGGTTGATCTTCAAATCCTCGCACATTTTGGTGAAGGACTTCCCAGTGAACTGAGTGCCGTTGTCGGCAATGATTGTTGTCGGGATGCCGAAGCGGCAGACGATGTTCTTCCAGACGAATTGTTTGGCGTTTTCTTCCGTGATTTTAGCTAGGGGCTCTGCTTCTACCCATTTGGTGAAATAATCGATGGCTAGGATGATGAACTTTCTCTGTCTGGATGCTAGGGCAGGGGGTCGAGAAGGTCGATCCCCCATTGCGCGAATGGCCACGCACTTTGCAGCGTGGAAAGTGAGACCGGGGGTTGATGAGGTGTGTTGGCGTGCAGCTGACATCTCTTACATCTTTGGACAAAGTCGGCTGTGTCCTTCCTCATTGTCGGCCAATAGAAGCCTTGACGTAGTATTTTCTGCGCCAATGCTTTCCCGCCTAGGTGTTCTCCGCAGACTCCCCCGTGCACTTCTCTAAGGGCGTAGTCGGCCTCGTCTGCTGGTAGGCATTTTAGATATGGTCCTGAGAATGCACGTTTGTAAAGTTCCCTGTCTATAATAGTGAATGACGTCGCCCGCATCCGTAGTCTTCGCGCTTCTAAGCGGTCTTCAGGAAGGTGCCCGCATTCGAGGTAAGCTCGTAATGGTGTCATCCAGGATGACTCCTCCTGGTGAATGACTGCAATCTCCCACGGCCCTTGAATGCTTGGGACCGCGACTTCTTCGATTCGGCGCCTTCGAGACTGGTAGCTGGAGGGCAAGGTGGCGAACTTGGATAGAGCATCCGCCCTGGAGTTCTGCTCTCGGGGGATGTGTAGGATTTGATACGATGAGATCTTCTGAAGGAGTAATTTCGTGAACGCGAGGTACTTCGCCATCTGGTCACTCTTAGCCTCGTAGTCTCCTTCGACCTGTGAGATACGAGTTGGGAGTCTGTGTAAATCGTCAGGTTCTCAGCTTTGCAGTCGATAGCGAGTCGGAGGCCGGCGATTAGCGCTTCGTACTCCGCCATGTTATTCGTTGCGGGGAATTTCAGCCGAAGACCGTAATCTAGGGTGATCTCTTCGGGGCTTACGAGGAGCAATCCTGCTCCGGCTCCTTCAGCTCCGGAGGCACCGTCGACATAGAGGGTCCAACGGGGGCTAGTGGTGTCTTTGATAAGAGTTGTTTCTGGTGGGATGGTGTATTCCACAACAAAGTCGGCGAGTACTTGCGACTTGATGTCAGGCCGAGGCAGGAATTGGATGTCAAACTCGCCGAGTTCTACGGCCCACTTTACAAGTCTCCCTGAGACTTCCGGCTTCTGGAGGATTGCTCGTAATGGGAGTTGTGTCAATACTTTTACCGTACGAGCCTGGAAGTAGGGTCGAAGCTTTCTTGCTGAGAAAATAAGAGCCAAGGCTGTCTTGTCTGCTGCCAGATATCTGGTTTCGGTGTCGGTGGGGACTTTGCTGAGGTAGGAAATTGGTCGCTGCACTCCTCCTTCATCTTTTACGAGCACCGAGCTAAGAGTCGTAGGCGACACAGCCAGGTACAGGAACAGAGTTTCTCCGGGGGTGGGCTTTGACAGAAGTGTTGGCGAAGCCAAGTATTGTTTGAGAAGCTCGAAGGCCATCTGGCATTCGTCAGTCCACTGGAAGCCGGAGTGGCGCGCACCCCGGAGAATTTTGAAGATGGGGAGATACTTGTCTCCCGTCCGTGACAGAAATTGGGATAACGCAGCGATCCTCCCGTTTAGGCGTTGCACTTCCTTAATTGAGCGAGGTGGCGACATATCCTCCAACGCCTTGATCTTCTCAGGGTTGGCCTCAATTCCCCGATGGGTTACCATGAAACCTAAGAACTTTCCCTCCGTCACACCAAACGCACATTTGCTGGGATTGAGCCGCATCTGGAAGCGGCGGAGAAGCTGGAAGCGGCGGAGAAGCTGGAAGCGCTTTCCCAAGTCTTCCAAGTGGTCGCAACGGTGGACGCTTTTTACTAGCATGTCATCCACGTAAACCTCCATCGTCTCTCCGATGAGACTCTTGAAGACTTTGTTCATCAGCCTTTGATAGGTGGCTCCGACATTTTTGAGGCCGAAAGGCATCACCTTGTAGTAGTAGACTCCTCTGTCGGTGCGGAAGGCGGTATGCTCTTCGTCCGCGGGGTTCATCCTTATCTGGTTGTAACCTGAATAGGCATCCATGAAGCTAAGCAGCTCGTGGCCGGCCGTGGCGTCGACGAGCTGGTCAATCCTCGAGAGGGGGAAGCTGTCTTTTGGGCATGCTTGGTTTAGATTGTTGTAGCCGACGCACATTCGCCATTTTCCCGAGGCCTTCTTTACCATGACTACGTTGGCGAGCCATGTGGGGTATTCTGCTTCGCGTATGAATCGTGCTTCCAGGAGCTTAGCTACCTCCTCCTCGATTGCCTTCAAATGCTCGGGGGCAAAGCTCCTTTTCTTTTGAATTACAGGCCTGCAGGCGGGGTTGATGTTTAACGAGTGATAGATAACGTTATGATCTACCCCGGGCATGTCTTCTGGGCTCCAAGCGAAAATGTCTTCGTTCTCCTGTAGGAAGGTTGTGAACTTTTCTCGCTCCTCTTGTGACAAGAGTGACCCGACCTGAACAGTCCGAGTCGGGTCTCGCCGGGAAAGTGGTACTTTTACTAGCCCTTCAACGGGCGCTCCTCGCTGCAAAGTAGCTTCGTCTCGTAGGTCGAAGTTATTGATGTTGAGGGCGGTTGCCCTTACTGGTTGAGCCTGCTTCAGGTAGCAGGTTCTGGCTGCCTCTTGGTCCCCTCTTACGACCCCTATGCCTGCGGCAGTTGGGAACTTCATAGCCAGATGCAGAATGGAAGGGATTGCCCCGAAGATTGACTGGAGCGGTCTCCCAAAGATGGCGTTATAGGCGGAGGTGGACTCTACCACCATGAACTGGATGTTGTGCGTTTACTGTCTTGGAAACTCGCCCAATGTGACTGGGAGAATGATCATGCCCTGCACCGGGACAGGTCTGTTGTCGAAGCCGTAGACGGGCCCGGCCGCAGGACTAAGCTGGTCCTTTGTGAGCTTCATATTCTGCAAGGTGGAGAGGAACATGACATCGACTGAGCTTCCGTTGTCGACCAGTATTCTCTTTACCCTGAAGCAGGGATCCCCGATCCCTGCGCTGATCACGAGCGGGTCCTGGTGCGGAAGCCACAACCCTTGCAAGTGTTCATCTCTGAAAGCTATCGTAATATCCTGCTTGAGTTTTTTGTCTTCGTGGCCTCTCACGGGCTGGGCAATCGAGAGGATTTGCGATGCTAAGACGGGGGGTCCGGCGATGGTCTCGATTTCTCCCACCATCGGCCTTCCCCCACCTACGCCTCGGGGGGCGGGGGGCTGCTCCCCTGCCTCCCTGGGCTGCTGGGGCTGATTGAGAATCTAGCCTTGTAAGAATCTTCCCAGGAGTCCCTGGCGGTTGAGGCGCTCGATTTCGTCTTTGAGTCTGGTGCACTCCTCGGTGGTATGCCCGGTTCCCCGATGGAACTCGCAGTACCTGGATTGATCGCCCCTTGGATTTGGCGGGGGTATCCGAGGCATGCGGAGTTCGGGGTTGTTCTGAATGGCGTAGAGCACATTCGTTCTGGTGGTGTTCAACGGGGTGTAGGTCCTAAGCGGCTGTGGTCCTAGATCCCTTCGGGGGTCATGCCGACGCTCGTTGCCGCGACACTCCTCGCCGCGACGTTCTTCTCGTTCGCGAGGGGCTTGATCTGATCCCCTTTTCCTTCCTTGGCTTCCCTCGAACTGCCGACGGTGCGCTTCGATGGCCTCATCTGCAGCTATTTGTGCTTCAACCCGATGAACGAGGTCAGGATAACTTGGTACGGTTTCCCTCATGAGGGCCGAGTAGAAGCCACTTGGGCGGAGTCCTCCCAAGAAAACTCCTCGCAGGAGCTCGGGGTCAATCCCTGGGATCTGCCGAGCCTCGGTAGTGAAGCGTCGGAAGAAGTCTTTGAGTATCTCTTCGTCGTTCTGGCGGATCCCTGAGAGATGGGAGGGATCCCGGACAATTCGACGGTTGGCGATGAACTGATCCACGAACTGCTGCGCCATTTCTGCGAAGTTGTTGATGGCCCCATTCCGCAGAGAATGGAAGCAAGTGCGCGCTTGTCCCTTCAAGGTTGTCGGGAACACTTGGCAGAGGAGCTGATCAGGAGCGCTGTAAATCCTCATGATGGTGGTGAAGTGATTGACATGTTCCAAAGCATCGTCTGTCCCATTGAATGTCTCGATGCTGGGAAGCTTGAAGCCATTCGGAATTGGATGGGCTAGGACTTGAGGTGACAGCGGGGAGCCCTGATGCGCGGGACGGCGAGCGAGCGCGGCGCGTCGCCCTGCTTGGGCATACTCTTCCTCTATCATATCGCGTATTTCTTCTCGCGTAGTTCTTTCCGTTGCTCGCTCGGGGGCAGCTCTTCTGGGGTGATGGCGATGGTGGTCAGCTTCTGGGCCTCCAGCTGGCGGGGCAAGGTGAGCGGAACTCGCCGCGTTGGAGAATCCTTCTGAAGCCTCGTCCTCCTGAACGGCTTCTTGGTTCGGGGCATGATTCAGAACTGGGGGTGGTGGTGCGTTCAGGGCTGGCGGCTGAACCGGAACTTGAGGGGCTCCGAGATTCCTTACGAGAGCCAACATCTCGGCTTGATGCTCTTCGATCCGCTGCATGCGCACCTCCAGCCCAGCTGCTGGCGCAGGCAGTGCCTGCTCCGCGGGTGGTGCATTGATAAGCGAGTGGGAGGGAGCTGGGTCGACGAGTCCCTCCGGCATTGATCCTTCGGCAGTGCGAGCACTCCTCCTTGCCATAGTCGTTGGCCTTCAAAGAGTTCTGGGAATTTTCCCACAGACGGCGCCAAACTGTTGCGGAACGCTTAGGGCTCTTGGTAGACCGGTCCAATTGAACCACCTTAGCTCGTGAGCGAACTAAGCGCGCGAACAGTCAATTCAAGATTTACTGAGTACACTGGGACTTTTTAACGTGGAAAACCCGGAAAGGGTAAATAACCACGCGACTGGGGCTGTGCCGACCAAACTTCACTATCTTCTGGTGGTTACAACTTGATGGTTGGAACTCTAGCGCGACAGGCCGCTACTCGTTACAACAAGAGAGAGAGAGAGAGCTCCGAGGGTGACAGGCTACCTCTCGGAAAAACTAAGTCTTTTTCCCTTCTGAGAATTCTGGAGAACCAAAGTGAGAAGCTGCGTCGCCTTTCGGGAATGAAAGTGAGATGCCGAGTCGCCTTTCCGGGACGAAAGTGAGAAGCTAAGTCGCTTTTCCGGAACGAAAAGTGAGAAGCTGAGTCACCTTTCTAGAATGAAAGGTGAGAAGTTGAGTCGCCTTTCCGGAATGACAGTGAGAAGCTGAGTCGCCTTTCCGGAACGAAAGTGAGATGCTGAGTCGCCCTTCGTGACGAAGAAAATCTTCAAGTCCACGAAAGAGATCTTCAAGCGCCGAAGGAGAATTCCGCAAAAGTCTGCAAGGAGCTCTCCCGGGTCCAGAAGTCAAGGTCCTCCCAAATGAAGACTTGGGGCTCCTTTTATAGATTTGGTCGGGGGGGGGGGGGGGGGGGGGGGCAGTCCGGTAATTTCGCCGCTTGCAGTTTCCATAAATGCTCGGCGGACGAATCATATTTTCTGATTCGGGGCACACAGATCGCCATTTTTCGTAAATGACAACCTTACCCTTCGGGCAGTTCGGGTAGTTCAGGCAGTTCGGGCAGTTCTGTTGGAGGCGAAAAATGCGACAGGTTGTTCATGAAATTTGAGAAACTGGAAAGACAAAAAGTGAGAAGGTCGGAAAGACAAAAAGCGAGAAGGTCGGAAAGACAAAAAGCGAGAACGCCTCCGAGCGTGCTCAGAAGCGTTCTGAGCGCGCGCGAGTGCCGAGGTGCTCCGCACGTGCCGCAGACCACGGGGATCCCCCGGGCGGACGGCGGAACGGGGAGTCTCCCCAAAGAAGGAATTGAGATCCGACGCACCCGTCGAGAGGGCGCGAACGCGGCGGGGGCCCCCTCGAGCCCCCCTACGGAAAAAGGCGAGGGGAGGGGGCCGGACTGCATCCCACGGGCTGTGCGGCCGAGTCGCACCCCCCGGGGGGGGGGGGGGTGCGGCTTGGCCGCACCCCCCAAGGGCGGTGCGGCTTGGCCGCACCCCCTTGGGGGGTGCGGCTGGGCCGCACTGGGCCGCACCCCCTTGGGGGGTGCGGCGGGGCCGCACCCCCAAGGGGGGCGGCTTGGCCGCACCCCCTTGGGGAGTGTGGCTGGGCCGCACCCCCCAAGGGGGGTACGACCTGACCGCACCGCGGGAGGGGTGCGGTCGGGGCGCGAGCGGGTCGCTCCCCCGCGACGGGGGGTGTTGCCCGCGCGCTACTGTGCACTCCCGTGCGCGCGGTAGCGCACGTACCTGCGGCTTGCGTGCTTTGACCGGCTTGTGCGTGCTTTGACCTCTCTTCGGCGGGGCTTCCTTTAGACGCAGCCCGAGGCCTTTACGGGTGTATAACAGAGATAAATTGTAATTACATAAATGGACACAATATTTAATGAATTTCCATCATTAGTTTAAATATAGGTTAAGTCATTAGAGTTAAAGAATAAGGCTCTTGTTTTGCAATGTTGAATCTTGCACCAATGTGTTTATATATATACTAGCATCTTCGAACGGGTTTCGCTCGTTCTCGATGCGTCGCTGCGGACTTTGCCCGCTTGGCATTCAAGGTGGGCTTTGCCCGCCCCCTGGCCGGCTTCGCCCCTCATCAGTTATTTAAAATCCTAAAATTTTATAGTTTTCTAAATTTTAAATTTATTAAGAAATTTAATTTATTTATTTAATTATTTTATTAAAATAGAAAATAAAAAATAAGAATAAATAATATAATAAAAAATAGAAAATAAGAATCCAAATCCCCCCTTTCCGCTTCCGCCAAACAGGGTTGCCCCTCCTCCTCCTCTATCGTCGGCGGCAGCCTGCCCGGCGCCCACCGGAGGGTTCGCCGGCCTCCGGCGAACCCTCCGGTGGGCGCTGGGCAGGCCGCCGGCGGCAGAGGGAGGAGGGGCAGCCCTCCTGGGAGAATTTTGTGCGGAAGGGGGATCGGGATTTCGTGGAGTTGAGGGAGGGGTCTTTTTAGGTTTGGCTATTTGCATGCCCGATTCCTTGAGTCCGACTGCCAGTTTTAGAGGCTACTTGATCGGACGGGCCAGATCTGATTTTTGGTGTGCTTGAGATATGCATATTGGTTTATGACGCGAGTGTCCGACATGGAGCTCCGCCCCTACGGCCAAGCACGACAGTACACGGTCGGCGACGACGCGCTTCGACTGCCCCCGGCGCGATGCTATCGGGCGGCCTTCGACCACATCCAGATGGGCTTTGCCCGCTTCCGGACGGGCTTCGACCGTGCTCGATGCGTTTGTGGGCTGCGCACGCAACATATACATATGAATACACGAAATGATCGTAAAAAATATACATCAATATTACAATATTTATTTTATAAAAAAAATATGTATATACTTACAAGATTTTTTTCTCTCTTCCTCTCTCTCTTTCCCTATCCGCCACACTCTCTCCCCCTCTCTCCTCTCTTTCTCTCTCTCTCCCTCTCTCTCTCCTCTATTTCAAAATAATATTTTTTATTGAGAGATCCAACGGTGAAAAATGAAAGCACGGTAAGAGCAAGAAAATGCTATATTCTTTTATATAATAAAAGTATATATACACACACGCGCACGCGCACGTGATTATTTATGTCGATTTCTAAATGACGCAAAAGGAAATTGACGCATGGTGTAAAGGAGAAATCGACTTAAGTCGATTTAAAGGAGCGAGAAAAAAAATGATGAGATGTGTTTTCTAAATTGCACATTTCATCAATGATTTTTGGACGGCCAATCCTCAAAGAGCCACATGGACGGCCACACCGAGAAGTCGTGTCCGAATTTGGTTCGTCCATTGAACCATGAGGATGGTGCGTTGGACCCTTTTTCCTTCTCTAAAATTTATTCTTGAATATCCAAACCATCGATTTTTGATAAAAAAAAATTATGGGATATAAATTATAGCATTTTTACAATCTTTTATGATTACTCTGAAAAAAATTCTGTCGGAAATTTTCATTCCGACCCAAAAAATTCCAATCAAATTTTTGGACTAGACTTTTTTCCGACACTAATCAGAATGTGGACATATGAAAATACCATTATTTACATTCCATAAATTATTATTTTGTAAAAAATTATAATTGCAATCAAATAAATGCAATTTGAAGGAGAAAATATGGCCAACGCACCATGCGCATTGTCCGTAGCGTAAATTTTCTCCTTCCATGGACGGGCGGAAACCTTCTTCTCCAGTTGTTTTCGTTTCCTTAGCTGCCTTCAAACGGAGAAATTCTAGTGTCCGAGTCCTGGTTATAACTGAGAAGCATGGACACCGTTGATAATCATCGGGATTAGAGCCAGCAAAATCAAGCCCATTCACCCAAAATGCATTTTACATGCGACGGCATACGTTTGGTCGCGGACAGTCCGAAACCCAGACACAGAAATTTCTCCTTCAAAGGAGTCAATTTTCCGAAATAAGCGTACCAGAAAGGCAGAAACTACTAACATTCTAGAACCCCAAAAATATAATAAATAAAGGCAATTGTTAACCGCACCCCAGTTTTAGCTATCCGCAACCCATTTTTATGAAGTATTACGCATTTTTTTGGAAATACGCCTTGTACAAGCATTTTTAGGAAAAGTGTTTAACACGAAAGTTGTAGATATCGTCGATATCTACAACTTTTGTTTTGAACACTTTTCCTAAAAATGCACGAACAAGACGTATTGCCGCTCGAATTGAAACATGGGTGTAACTATAACGAATTTTTAGAAATACGCATTGTGCATGCATTTTTAGGAAAAATGTTCAACACGAAAGTTGTAGATCTCGACGATATCTACAACTTTCGTGTTGAACACTTTTCCTAAAAATGCTTGTACAAGGCGTATTTCCAAAAAAATGCATAATACTTCTTAAAAATGGGTTGCGGATAGCCAAAACTGGGGTGCGGTTAACAATTGCCTAAATAAATTGACAAAACAAGTAATTATAGGATATAACCGTCAATCTAGCTTTCGCGCCGCTACGCCTTTATTCGGAAAGTTGTTAGCGCCAAATGAGGAACCAGATCAAATTTTCGGTGGCCAAAAATTAGGCGAGAGGAAAGGGGAAGGAAAAAAAAATCTTCACCAAGGATTGGACAGATCTCTTACGGCGATCTTCTCTCCAAGCCTTTGTCTTCTCCCTCCCTAGCTATTTCCCGCTGAATTCGTAGAAAAAATACCTCGGATTCTTCCCCGGCCCCAGTTCGGGACGAGGAGCTCGCCGGCGTTGGAGATTCCATCGCCGGAGAGTCGCACGGTAGGTAAAATTTTCCACATTGTCCATGTTAGCATATAGTGCGATAAGTTTTTGAAAACTAGCTTACTCTTCCCCAATCTTAGGAAATGTATGTTTGACATGACAAAGGTTACTACCGCTACCAAAAAAAATAAACTAGTTTTGAGCATAAAATGCATGGAATTTTTTAGGTGAGGTCGGGCGTTCATGACCACCGCGTTCAGAAGCGCCACCGCCGCGCCAAACGAAGCCTCTCAGTTATGAGTTATGACCAATGCATGCATGGAATTTTTAGTCTAGTTATGATCATAGCAGTTCTTTTATTTTATTTTGTTTTTCTTCATTAGTTTTTTATTGAATGGAGGATCTTCTGGTTGGTTGAGACAGGAATGGGGCCGATCGATGGAGATGAAGCGGGAAATGGTGGTGCAGGCGGTGGAAAGGAGGAAAATATATATGTTTCTGTGAGGGTGAGGCCTCTCAGTTCTAAGGAGATTGAGAAGAACGACAATTCGGATTGGGAAGTCATCAATAACACCACTCTCATCTTTAAGAGCAACCTCCCAGATCGATCTATGCTCCCCAGCGCCTACATATATGGTGAGTAGTTTTTGACCTGCAGAATATCAAGCAATTTAGGCTCCGTTTGGCACGACGGTGGCGGTCGTGAACGCGGTGGTAAAATCGTCATTCGTGAACTGGTACCTAAGGAACTTCATCCACCTTTATGTTCAAGTGGATGAAGTTACTTAGATGGGCGTTCATGAATGACGGTTTTACCATCGCGTTCATGACCGCTACCAATGTACCAAACAGAGATTTAGGCTTCGTTTGGCACGGCTTATTTTCTCCGGTGAGTTAGGTCAAAAATGGCATTATCATAGAATGTATGTTTGGCAAGACAAATGTTATGACCGCTACAAATAAAATAAACTACTTTTGAGCATAAAATGCATGAATTTTTTATGTGAGGTCGGACGTTCACGAACAACGGTTCATAACCACGGCGTCCACTTAAAAGTGTTGGAATTTTAATCACTTAGTGGTGAAAAGCTCAAAAATAATCATATGAATACGCTTAATCGTATGCGATAATTTAGATCTATTACTTCAATAAATAATAATTCACATCTATTAGCAATAATTTTGCATATATAATTGTTAATATTATTATTATTATTATATAACAGTTAATGTCCTTAACAAGTTATCTTATTGTTATATAAAGATTATATAAAGATAACAAATAATAATAAAAAATAATATCTTATTATTATTATTATACACTAATAAATATATATAATTATTAATGCATATTATATAAAAGTTAAGTTAAAAGATAACGTTATATTTTACACATATATAAATATATATAAATAAATATATAATATATTTAAAACTTGAAAAAGTAATTAATAATATATATATACACACACGAGTGCCCGACACGGGACTCCGTCGGCCAAGCGCGACAGTACCTGGCTGACGACGGCGGGCTTCGCCCACCCCCGACGCGATGTTGTCGGGCGACCTTTGGCCGCATCTAGGCGGGCTTCGCCCATGCTCGATGCGTCTGTAGGCTACGCCCGCAACATATACATATGCGTACTTAAAAAGATTATTTTTTTCTCTCTCTCCCTCTCCGCCGCATTCTCTCCCCCTCTCTCCTCTCTCTCTCTTTTTTTCTCTTTCTTCGGTTTTAGTCATGGGGGGCTCGAGAATGATTTAGTCCAAATCGATATTCGCAGGCCATTTTGATGGTTTGATTTGAGATCAAACGGTGGAGATTGTCCTAATGTCCCCATTAAGTTGTTTATTTATCTTGCCATGACCAAAATTGACACTTCTTTATAATCTATTATATATATATAATGAGTATACAGAACGACATATAATAAGAACAATATAAATTAACATTATAATAACAACAACACTAAAGCCTTTATCCAACTATAGAGGGGTCGGCTATATGGATCCTTTGTCGTTATTGCGCTCTATTTTTAATCACAGCCTCACTAATGCCTAAGTACATTATATCTTTTCTTGTAGTTTCATTCCAAGTCTTTTTTGGTCTACCCCTCCCCCGTTTAACTTGTCTAGTGACTAAACTTTCACAACGCCTAACATGTGCCTCTAATGGTCTCCTATGTACATGTCCGAACCATCTTAATCGAGCTTCTCGCATCTTCTCTACAATTGGTGTCACTCCTGTCTTATCCCTGATACATTCATTCCTAATTTTATCCAGTCTCGTGTGATCACACATCCACCTAAGCATTCTCATCTCCGCAGTTCCCATTTTTTGCTCATGTACACCATTAACTGCCCAACACTCAGAACCGTAGAGCATTGTTGGCCTAATTGCAGTACCGTAAAACTCGCCTTTAAGTTTTAATGGTACTTTACGATCACATAAGATCTCAGACGCGCCTCTCCACTTCAACCAACCTGCTTGGATTCTATGTATCACATCTTTATCTACACCTCCATCTTTTTGAATTATCGATCCCAGATATTTAATGCACTTACGTACTGCGGGAAATATCTTGGTCACCCAATTTAATGACGGAGTCATCCGACCTTCTTGCACTATTAAATTTAAGCTTTATATACTCTGGCTTTGTCCTGCCCAACCTAAACCCTTCTTTTCTATAAATTAACAGTATACTATAGTATCACTTATATGAGGTAACGTTATTTTATATCATTATTATTATTATTGTTATCAATATATTATATAATTAATATATTTAAATGTTTTAATAAATTATGAGATTGATTTTTAGTCTATAAATAGTCATCTAAAATATGAGAAGACACACACAATATTCCTCTCATCTTTTTCCTTAAACTCTCATCTCTCTATATCTCTAATATCCTTGTTATTCTAAATCTGTTTCATCAAATGGAAGTTCGGATGCTCTAAATTTTTTTGTTGTCAATGCACATCGGAGTTTCGTGATTTAGCCAGGTGTTGTACCTTGGAGAAGTGAGCATCGGTTGAAAGTCATGTTGAAGGGTGGTGCGACTTCTTTAGGGCAGTGATCACACGTCTTACCCAGAATCTATTTCTTACTCTAATATTTTATAACATTTATCTCATGTCATTTTAATTATTATTTGTTTTGGTTTCAAAAATTCTATCTAAAAAAATACATATTTATTCTTTATTTCTAAAAAAATTTGAAAATAAAAATTTATTATATAAACAAATCTCTAACAAAAAGTTCTTAAATCATTCTGACATTCTAGTCATTGTCTGCTTTCTTTGTATTATAAACTATCTTAAGCTCTATTGGTCCAATGTGGCTATAGGTCCATTCAAACCACAAATTATACAATTATAAATTGGAAGTTCTTAAAATTCTTATTTTATTTGTATTGTCTCGTATCAAAATATCATAAAATGTATAATTCTCACCATTATCTCACCCGCAGGGGGTCTTCAAATGAGTTTATTCATTTTTATTGATATGGAAACCTTTGGTTGCTCTTGTTAATTATTTGGCCGATGCGAGTAAAAAGATCCCGAGAAATGTTTAGTGCTAAATTTATCACTTTTTTGTCTTGATTTTATTATCATTATCGTTCCCGTCTTATGCGCGATGAATTAGACAGAGTATTTGGTTATAATTGTGACACGAGAAAAGTTTACGAGGAGGGAGCGAAGGAGGTTGCTCTTTCTGTTGTCAGTGGAATCAACTGTAAGTAGAAGATTTTGTCAATTTCTCACTTCTGTGTGTGTGTATGTTGATTTGTTGTGGACTAATACTTGGTTCAAATTGATACATGCAGCAAGTATATTTGCTTATGGACAAACAAGCAGTGGAAAGACATACACAATGAATGGAATAACAGAGTATTTTGTGGAGGATATTTATGAATACATTGATAAGGTGATCTAATAATGAGTTGACCTGCTTTTAAAAGATTTTCCTTTGATTGTTAATCTACAATGCCCTCTTCCATCTATTTTTATGTATTTTCCCACTTTTCAGCATGAGGAGAGGAAATTCTTTTTGAAATTTTCAGCCATGGAGATATATAATGAAGCTGTTAGAGATCTTCTCAGTTCTGACAGTACTCCTCTTAGGCTTCTAGATGATCCGGAGGTGAAGAACTGCACACAATTAATTTGGTTTCTTCGACACAAAACTATTCACTTTTGTAATTAATGTACATTCTTTATTTATATTTTATTTATATTTGATAGAGAGGAACTGTTGTTGACAAACTTACGGAAGAAGTGCTAAGGGATAGGAGCCATCTTAAGGAGCTCCTCGCTATTTGTGAAGGTATAAAGCATGTTTTAGCTGTGCAGATGTATTCTGGTGGTAGCTTCATTATTTTTTTCTTATTTTGATTTTGCCTCAATAGTTTTCAGCTCGAAGAATTAAAAAAAATGTAGTTGTTACGAAATGAAATTGAAAAATTAAGAACTATGGAGAGTGAAGCATTCCTTTCTTAGGATATTGATTGTGTTTGGATTACATTTTTTAGTTTCTTCTATAATATATACACGCTTGCACACACACATTTGATCCTTGAGCCTTACAAATTTGATATTTTTCTATTTTATTCAACCATATTTACGTTTCTATAACAGAAGAGGAGGGGAACTTAGAGAAATTTCTCCACCATCTATACCCCGGATTTCCCTTCACTCTTTCATGTAATGCCTTAGGCAAGAGTGACAGTTAGGTCCATATCGAGAATTTAGAAGGCAGACTGTCACATTAGGCATCTCATTGGAGGTGTCTACCCTCATTAAGTACACATCAATGTGATACTTCAACATTAATAATGAACTTCATCTCTCCAAGTAGAGTAATTGGTCAGGCAAGTATCATTACCATTACCATTAAATGGAAAAGAATAACTCTAACTCAGGAGGTTTCAAGTCCAACTTAAAAAGGGGTGAAGGTCCTTATGTATTCAAGCCATCCTCAAAGCGTTATAATCACAAACAAATCATAGGTTGCACTCAAATGAATTGGGAACATCATTTGGACCTACTCCTGGAAAACTCAAAAAAAAATGAAAGAAATTAGAAGAGAGTTGCTATTGTTCAAGTAATGTCTGACAAGCCAAATTATTGATTATGATTATACTGTTATCTAAAACAATATGTATCATTTATTATAATATATGTCATAATTCATCTTTATTTACATGTATAAATTATTATGTAGCATACTAGATGATCGAAGTCAATATTTCTTATAAAACCAAAGTTGCAAATGTCGGATGTCAGGTTCATATCGGGTTGGGTTTGAAATTTCGTATGTCGGATTGCGGGGGATATATCGATGATATTTTACAATGTCGGATTTTAATATTTAAATAAAATTAATCGCATATAAACACATTTTTGTTTGTAAATAAGTAAAAATATACACAAAATGTATGTTTATAAACTATAGTACAGTAAATATGTAATAATATAATTATAAAGAACTAATGAAGTATTGAACACAATAAACACAATTTTGTATGAAAGTCAATTGATATGCTTTGATACCAATTGAAAGTGGAGGTTAGATCTTAAATTAACTCGAGAGGGGGAGGAGGGGGGGTGAATAGAGTTTTAAAACTTTTTATTAGTTTTATTGCGGAATTAAAAATACTGATATATATATGTGTGTATATTGAGCGAGTAATAAAAACAAACACAAAGAAGGCACACAGCACAATCACATAAAAGTAAAGCAATCACAGAAGACACAAGGAGCTATAGTAGTTCCCCAATAAACCTGGGTACGTCTACTCTTCTACCACCCAAGGTAAGAATCCACTAGGATTTTTGATCAGGTGCCCTCACACCAAGGGGTTTTTGTTCAGGTGTCTACACACCACAGAGCTTTTGATCAGTGCTCAAAACCAACTAGATTTTTTGATCAGGTGTCTTGCCACCAATGGGTAAACTTTTGAAGGGAGTTTTAACCCTGTACAAGATGGGATAGTGAGGGGTTTAGATGTTCTTCTCTGTCAAGATGCTGAGAGAAGACTCTAGTGGATGTATGTTGAAAAATGCTCCCTCTGTCTGATATGAAGTTGTTTGACAGTATGAGGATGGAAGCTTCTTCTTGAATGAGTGATCTTCCTGTAGTTGATTAAACTGAGAGAACAAGTTCTCCAATTTGTTGTTGCTCTTTTGAAGATCTAAACTTGCAGCAAATGACTGAGAGAAGTGTTAATGATGTTCTCAGTATGTAAGTGCTGCTAGAGGAAGGAGATGAAGATCTGTGTAGCTTTTGTTCTTCTGTTCTTCCTGTCTCCTTTTTCTTTCTTTCTTTTCTCTGTACAGTTATTCTTGATATGTTCTGTATTGATGCTTGTCGAGAAGACTGAGAGTGATAATCTTTTGTATCTTCTTCCTTATTCTCTTTTGAAAATCTCTGACAGATATTAAATGCAAATCCCTTATATTAAGGAATATGATATTCTGAAGAGATATTTTGAAAACACAAATCTGCTGCGCCGTTTATCTTTTTCCTTTTCCATGGATATGTCCTTTTCCGAGGAATGTCAACGGCTATAATCTTGAAATAATAAAAGGAAATATATTATCCTTACTTATCTAATAGAAAGAGCCGTTGCTGTAGTCGATCTGAGTTCAGAGAATGAAATAAATATAATCCTTCTGAAATTTCTGAACTTAAATAAGAATTCTTCGATCTGAGTAGAATTCGTCGATCTCAATAAATTTTGCCGAACACAAAATTTAGTTCGTCGACCTCAAATGAATCTTGCTGGAAGAATTAATTTTGTTGAGCTGTGGAGAACTTTCGTCGATCTGAAGGTATTCATTAAACGCAGACTGGAGTTCGTCGAACGGAAGAATTCGTCGACCGCTGAGCCTGGATAAATTCGTCGACCGCTGAGCTTGAGCAAAATCGTCGACCGCTGAGCTGAGCAAATTTCGTCGACCGCTGAGACGGGATCGTCGACCGCTGAGACGAGATCGTCGACTGCTGAGACGAGCTTGAAGCAAGCCGTTCGTCGAACGCAGAATGTAATTAGTCGAGCGCTGCACTTAGACAAATTCTTCAACCGCTGAGACGGGTTCGTCGACCGCTGAGATTTGAGCTGTTCGTCAACCGCTGAACCGGTGAGATGGGATCGTCGAGCGCAGAATGAACATCTTTCGTCGACCGCAGAGCGCCGTTCGTCGAACGCAGATAGCCGTTCGTCGAACGCAGAGAGCATGCCGTTCGTCGAACGCAGAATGCAAGCCGTTCGTCGAACGCAGAGAGCATGTCGTTCGTTGAACGCAGAGAGCATGTCGTTCATCGAACGCAGAGAGCAGTTCGTCGAACGCAGTATGGAGTTCGTCGAACGCAGAATCTGAATGAATTCTTGAGTTCTAACAGCCTAAACTCTTGACCCATAAACTATACATTGGGGTCAACTTGATCCTAGTCAGGAGATAGTGATCCTAGCCCAAATCAGTAATAGGGTTGTTCCAACAATCTCCCCCTATTTGGGTTAGGACACTATTTGACAAAATATTGAAAACAGACAAAAACAACAGAGCATATATATATCTGATATGTTTTAAATATTTCATCAGATATAAAATAAATAGTACTCTGAGTTTTGAAACATTTCAATGAAAATAAAACTGATAGAAATACACAATCAGAACCTTTGATTTTCTCTGAATTCTTTCTTTCTGAATTCTGAAATCTGATCTTTTCTGAACTGAGTTCTTGCTTTCTGACTTGATTGTCTAAACTGTATCTTTATATTCTGAATTTGATATTTGTTCTAACTTAATCTGTTTTAACATATTCCTAAATCTGTCATAATCTGAATCTGATTTTGTATTGAATCTGTTGCTTCTTCATGCATCATTTGACTCTTTCATAAGATATATTAGCCTAAGAAAATATCTCCCCCTGAGACTGGAGGTTCTTCAGCTTTCTCTCCTTGCCTAGTTCATAAAACAACTCCCCCTGAGCAAGACACTGCATCATATGGAGCTTCTTCATAGAACCTCTCCCCCTGCCTAGTTTCAGGAAGGCCTGAAGCTAGGCCCCTTGAAGAAGGGACATTTGATGGGAGGAAGGGAAGTATGCAATCTTTATATTGCTATTGTTCCTGCAAAATAAAATAGAGATCAAGTGCAAAGGGAACTGGAAAGAGAAGCAATTCTGTAGGCATTTAGCTATAATGAAAAAGATTTTGATTATGAGAACATGGTCAGAAATAAAAAGCTTCATCAACTGGGTTCGACGAAAAATGAGTTTTCGTCGATCTCAGTTCGACGAACTTGATGACTTCGTCGATCTCCATTCGACGAAAAACTTGATTTCGTCGATCTCAGTTAGATGAAGAGATGAGATAAGTAGAAAACTTATTTTTTATCAGATTGAGTCTCCATCTATCATTCCTAGCTGATTTATAAAGAAAATATGTTTCTTTTCATCCAAGGGTTTGGTGAAAATATCAGCACTTTGCAAATCAGTAGAGATGAATTGTAGGCAAATCTTATTTTTATCCACATTATCCCTAAGGAAGTGGTGCCTAATTTCTATGTGTTTAGTCCTACTATTGAGAACTGGATTTTGTGCTATAGATATTGCACTAGTATTGTCACAAAATATAATTGAATTATTTAAGTTGACACCATAGTCTAGGAGCTGATTTTGTATCCACAATATCTGTAAGCAGCAACTGCCTGCAGCTATGTATTCAGCTTCAGCTGTTGATGTAGACACAGATGTTTGTTTCTTACAAAACCAAGACGCAAGCCTATCACCAAGAAACTGGAAAGTTCCTGATGTGCTTTTCATGTCTACTCTGCATCCAGCATAATCTGAATATGAGAATCCAGTTAATTCAAATTCAGATGTTGTTGGATACCAAAGTCCTAGATTTGGACAACCCTTTATATATCTCAAAATTCATTTTAATAAAATTAGGTGAGATTCTTTGGGGTTAACTTGAAACCTAGCACAAATACAAATAACAAACATTATATCAGGCCTACTTGCTGTTAAATAAAGTAATGAGCCAACAATTGCTCTATATACTTTCTGATCAACAGGTTTTCCTGATTCATCATTATCAACAACAACATTTGAGGGCATGGGTGTTTTCGTGGTGGAAGAATCAGACATACCAAATCTTTTCACTAATTCCTTAACATACTTAGATTGGGATATGAAGATTCCATTTGGAGTTTGCTTCACTTGAAGACCAAGGAAGTATGATAACTCACCCATACTACTCTTTTCAAATTTAGATTGCATTATATTAGAAAATCTTTTGTATAAATTTGAATCAGTATAGCCAAAAATAATATCATCTACATATATTTGAACTAGTAGAGTTTGATTTTTATGTATCCTGAAAAATATGGTTTTATCTACTATGCCTTTACAGAATTTATTCTCTAAAAGAAACTAGCTAAGGTCTCATACCATGCTCTGGGAGCTTGTTTAAGACCATAGAGAGCTTTATTAAGTTTAAATACAAAAGAGGAGTGAGTTGGAGAGATGAAACCTGGTGGTTGTTCCACATAGACTTCTTCTTTGATTTCTCTATTCAAGAATGCACTCTTTACATCCATTTGATAAATCTTGAATTTCTTGTATGCAGCAAATGTAAGGAAGATCCTGATTGCTTCTAACCTTGCAACTGGTGCAAAAGTCTGATCATAATCTATTCCTTCTTTCTGTGAGTATCCTTGAGCTACTAGTCTAGCTTTGTTTCTCACAATATTGTCATCTGCGTCTAGCTTGTTCTTGTAGACCCATTTAGTTCCAATGACTGGATGATTCTTTGGTCTCGGAACCAATTCCCAAACTTTGTTTGTCTCAAACTGATTGAGCTCATCTTGCATAGCAATGATCCAGTTGGGATCTTGTTCTGCATCTTGTAGGGATTGAGGTTCAATCTGAGAGAGAAAACAAGTGTGCATCAGATTCTGATTAGCTTGATGCCTTGTTTGGACACCAGTTGATATGTCTCCAATTATTTGAGATCTGGGGTGATCTTTAATATTGACATAATCAACAGGCATAGTGGGATCAGCATTATTTGTAATTAATTCCTCTTGTGGAATGTTACTTAATGCTTCCTTTTCAGTCACAGTTTCATTGATTTCTTCATCACTTTGTTCACTATCCTGCTGCAAAGGATTTAAAGATCCTTCCTTCTGTAGAGCTAATTGATCTAGCTGCTCACAGAGTGTAGGTACCTGCAAATTTTATATGGTAGAAGAATTCTTCTCCTTGTAAAATATGGTTCGTCGACCGCTGAGATTTGAGCTGTTCGTCGACCGCTGAACCGGTGAGATGGGATCGTCGAGCGCAGAATGAACATCTTTCGTCGACCGCAGAGCGCCGTTCGTCGAACGCAGAGAGCGTGCCGTTCGTCGAACGCAGAATGCAAGCCGTTCGTCGAACGCAGAATGCAAGCCGTTCGTCGAACGCAGAGAGCATGTCGTTCGTTGAACGAAGAGAGCATGTCGTTCGTCGAACGCAGAGAGCAGTTCGTCGAACGCAGTATGGAGTTCGTCGAACGCAGAATCTGAATGAATTCTTGAGTTCTAACAGCCTAAACTCTTGACCCATAAACTATACATTGGGGTCAACTTGATCCTAGTCAGCAGATAGTGATCCTAGCCCAAATCAGTAATAGGGTTGTTCCAACAATCTCCCCCTATTTGGGTTAGGACACTATTTGACAAAATATTGAAAACAGACAAAAACAATAGAGCATATATATATCTGATATGTTTTAAATATTTCATCAGATATAAAATAAATAGTACTCTGAGTTTTGAAACATTTCAATGAAAATAAAACTGATAGAAATACACAATCAGAACCTTTGATTTTCTCTGAATTCTTTCTTTCTGAATTCTGAAATCTGATTTTTCTGAACTGAGTTCTTGTTTTCTGACTTGATTGTCTGAACTGTATCTTTATATTCTGAATTTGATATTTGTTCTAACTTAATCTGTTTTAACATATTCCTAAATCTGTCATAATCTGAATCTGATCTTGTATTGAATCTGTTGCTTCTTCATGCATCATTTGACTCTTTCATAATATATATTAGCCTAAGAAAATATCTCCCCCTGAGAATATCTCCCCCTGAGACTGGAGGTTCTTCAGCTTTCTCTCCTTGCCTAGTTCATAAAACAACTCCCCCTGAGCAAGACACTGCATCATATGGAGCTTCTGCATAGAAACTCTCCCCCTGCCTAGTTTCAGGAAGGCCTGAAGCTAGGCCCCTTGAAGAAGGGACATTTGATGGGAGGAAGGGAAGGATGCAATCTTTATATTGTTATTGTTCCTACAAAATAAAATAGTGATCAAGTGCAAAGGGAACTGGAAAGAGAAGCAATTCTGTAGGCATTTAGCTATAATGAAAAAGATTTTGATTATGAGAACATGGTCAGAAATAAAAAGCTTCATCATAACTGGGTTCGACGAAAAATGAGTTTTCGTCGATCTCAGTTCGACGAACTTGATGACTTCGTCGATCTCCATTCGACGAAAAACTTGATTTCGTCGATCTCAGTTAGATGAAGAGATGTGATAAGTAGAAAACTTATTTTTTATCAGATTGAGTCTCCATCTATCATTCCTAGCTGATTTATAAAGAAAATATGTTTCTTTTCATCCAAGGGTTTGGTGAAAATATCAGCTCTTTGCAAATCAGTAGAGATGAATTGTAGGCAAATCTTATTTTTATGCACATTATCCCTAAGGAAGTGGTGCCTAATTTCTATGTGTTTAGTCCTACTATGGAGAACTGAATTTTGTGCTATAGATATTGCACTAGTATTGTCACAAAATATAATTGAATTATTTAAGTTGACACCATAGTCTAGGAGCTGATTTTGTATCCACAATATCTGTAAGCAGCAACTGCCTGCAGCTATGTATTCAGCTTCAGCTGTTGATGTAGACACAGATGTTTGTTTCTTACAAAACCAAGACGCAAGCCTATCACCAAGAAACTGGCAAGTTCCTGATGTGCTTTTCCTGTCTACTCTGCATCCAGCATAATCTGAATCTGAGAATCCAGTTAATTCAAATTCAGATGCAGTTGGATACCAAAGTCCTAGATTTGGACAACCCTTTATATATCTCAAAATTCATTTTAATAAAATTAGGTGAGATTCTTTGGGGTTAACTTGAAACTTAGCACAAATACAAATAGCAAACATTATATCAGGCCTACTTGCTGTTAAATAAAGTAATGAGCCAACAATTGCTCTATATACTTTCTGATCAACAGGTTTTCCTGATTCATCATTATCAACAACAGCATTTGAGGGCATGAGTGTTTTCATGGTGGAAGAATCAGACATACCAAATCTTTTAACTAATTCCTTAGCATACTTAGATAGGGATATGAAGATTCCATTTGGAGTTTGCTTCACTTGAAGACCAAGGAAGTATGATAACTCACCCATACTACTCATTTCAAATTTAGATTGCATTAGATTGAAAATCTTTTGTATAAATTTGAATCAGTATAGCCAAAAATAATATCATCTACATATATTTGAACTAGTAGAGTTTGATTTTTATGTATCCTGAAAAATATGGTTTTATCTACTATGCCTCTACAGAATTTATTCTCTAAAAGAAAACTAGCTAAGGTCTCATACCATGCTCTGGGAGCTTGTTTAAGACCATAGAGAGCTTTATTAAGCTTAAATACAAAAGAGGAGTGAGTTGGAGAGATGAAACCTGGTGGTTGTTCCACATAGACTTCTTCTTTGATTTCTCTATTCAAGAATGCACTCTTTACATCCATTTGATAAACCTTGAATTTCTTGTATGCAGCAAATGTAAGGAAGATCCTGATTGTTTCTAACCTTGCAACTGGTGCAAAAGTCTGATCATAATCTATTCCTTCTTCCTGTGAGTATCCTTGAGCTACTAGTCTAGCTTTGTTTCTCACAATATTGCCATCTGCATCTAGCTTGTTCTTATAGACCCATTTAGTTCCAATGACTGGATGATTCTTTGGTCTCGGAACCAAATCCCAAACTTTGTTTGTCTCGAACTGATTGAGCTCCTCTTGCATAGCAATGATCCAGTTGGGATCTTGTTC
This sequence comes from Dactylorhiza incarnata, assembly GCA_033032865.1. Taxonomy (NCBI): domain Eukaryota; kingdom Viridiplantae; phylum Streptophyta; class Magnoliopsida; order Asparagales; family Orchidaceae; genus Dactylorhiza; species Dactylorhiza incarnata. The sequence goes on along the minus strand of JAWHQI010000012.1, from coordinate 14,161,815 downwards.
TGCATCTTGTAGGGATTTTGGTTCAATCTGAGAGAGAAAACAAGTGTGCATCAGATTCTGATTAGCTTGATGCCTTGTTTGGACACCAGTTGATATGTCTCCAATTATTTGAGATCTGGGGTGATCTTTAATATTGACATAATCAACAGGCATAGTGGGATCAGCATTATTTGTAATTAATTCCTCTTGTGGAATGTTACTTAATGCTTCCTTTTCAGTCACAGTTTCATTGATTTCTTCATCACTTTCTTCACTATCCTGCTGCAAAGGATTTAAAGATCCTTCCTTCTGTAGAGCTAATTGATCTAGCTGCTCACAGAGTGTAGGTACCTGCAAATTTTATATGGTAGAAGAATTCTTCTCCTTGTAAAACATGTTAATTTCATCAAAAAAAACATGCATAGATTCTTCAATTTTAAGAGAGAATTTGTTAAATATCCTATATGCTTTGCTGATTAAAGAATAGCCTAAGAAAATTCCTTCTTTAGATTTTGGTTCAAATTTCCTAAGGTATTTTTTGTCATTATTGTGAACAAAACATTTACAACCAAATGTTCTAAAATAGTTAACTTTAGGTTTCTTCCCTTTAAGTAACTCATAGGGAGTCTTACCCTTAAGTTTATGTATCAAACTCCTATTCAACACATAATTTGTTGTGCTAACAGCCTCTGCCCAAAAAGATAGGGGCAAATTAGCATCTGCAAGTAATGTTGTTGCTGATTCAAATAGATCGAGTTCTATTTTTCCTTTCAACTACCTCATTTTGTTGAGTAGTTCTAGGAGCTGAGAAGCAATGTCTTATACCTTCCTTCTCACATAGTTCTTGCATGAGAAGAGACTCAAACTCAGTGCCATGATCACTTCTGATTAATGCAACTATAGTAGAGTACTCAATCTGAATGCTCTTAAGAAAGTCTGTTAGAACTTTAAAGTTATCTGACTTTTCTCTCAAAAAGAACACCCAAGTGAATCTAGAGAAGTCATCTACAATAACTAGAGTGTATGACTTCCCCCCTAAACTCTTTGTTGCTATAGGTCCAAAAAGGTCCATATGTAGCAAATATAAGATTCTAGGTGAATCACTTTTAGATAATGATTTAAAACTACTTTTAGTTTGCTTGCTTAGTTGACATGTCCTAGAAAGACCTTCTTTCTTGTATGAACCAGTTGGTAATCCTCTAACAAGATTGTCCTTAGATAATTTAGCAATGGTCCTAAGGTTTACATGTCCTAATCTCTTATGCCAAAGTTCACTAGGTTTGTTTAATTCATTAAATAAACAGATTTCTGATTTAGATGAATTGAAATTTACTAAATAAATATTACCTTGCCTAATACCTGATAAAACAATAATATTATCAGAAGATTTAATAAGGCATTTTAATTTATTAAAAGTTACCTGATACCCTTCATCACATAATTGACTTATGCTGATGAGGTTGTGCTTCAGTCCCTTGACATAAGCTACCTCTTTGAAGGTGACTTCTCCAACCTTGACTTTTCCATAGCCTTTTGTTTGTCCACAGTTGGAGTCTCCAAATATTACTTTTGGTCCAAGCTTTGCCTTGCAGTTGTTCAGGTTGGCCTTGTTTCCTGTCATATGCTTTGAACAACCACTATCCAAATACCATTTTTCATTTATTCTTGGACAGCTGTGTACCTGTAAAAACAGAAAAACAATCTATTTGTTCTTGACCCAGACTACCTTGGGTCTTTTTGTATTTCCACAAAAATCTGAAATAAAAGACATTTCAGGTTGGTCCTTGTAACCTTGTGGATGATATCTCCTTGGAGGTATTATCCATTCAGTGAAAGGATTCTTATTATGTGAAGAATAAGAATTGTTCAAATTCTCTGTATAGTTTCTGTTCGACGAACTGGGCTGAGTTCGTCGAGCGCCGTTCGACGAATGACTGAGATTTCGTCGAGCTCCGTTCATATAATGACTATATTGAAAATCTGTCTTCAGAGTTCGTCGAGCTCCGTTCGACGAAGTGGATACATTTCGTCGAGCTCCGTTCGACGAATTCTGCTGAATTCTGCTGAATTCTGCTATTCTCGACAGTCTTACTTGAAATGTTTTTATTTTCATCTACAACCTCTTTGCTTTTAGCAGAGATGAATTTTATAGGTGTAGAGAGTATGTTCTTCTTAATTAGATGTGGCTCACTTGATGAAGCACCCAAGCCCAGTTTGCTATTAAGTCTAGCATTTACTGTGCTTGTAATATCCATCAGTTTGATGCTTCTCCCATTTAGGGATTCTTCAAATTTCTTGGCCTCGGAAAGTTTATTCTCAATGAGAATAATTTGTTTTCTAGAGGCAACCAAATCTTTCTTAAGATTAGCATTCTCTTCGCTTAAATTATTCATTTCAGCTAGCTTATTTCTGAGTGAGATTATTTCTTTCTCAGATTTTATTAAGTCTAAGCAAAGAACCTTGAACTCATCTTTGAATCCAACTGAATTGAAATCAAAGTTAGATATTACCTGATCAGCATCATCTTCTGCTTCTGATTCTGATTCTTCTTCATCGGAATTGTTGGCTAAGGCATTGATTGCCATCATGCAGAAGTTCTTCTCTTCTTCATTATCTTCATCATCACTGGATGATGATGCATTTCCTAACTCACTGCCTGAGTCATAAATGACCATCAAACATTAGTCATTTTCTTTTGATTCTTCTTCATCATCTGAAGAACTGGATGACTGTTCTGATTCTGTTTCACTCTAGGTTTCTGCTACAAATCATCTTCCCTTCTTTTTGTGCTTGTGGGAGGAAGACTTGCTGGAGTGTCTTCTTTCCTCTTTTTCAATTCTCTTCTCCTTATTCTGATTTTCTGGACAATCTGGCAGAATATGTTCAGGTTTCCTACAGCCATAACAAATAATATCTTCAGAATTTGACTTGTCATACCTTGGCTTTTCCCTTGATCTGGAGTCCTTCTTTCTGAAATCCTTCTTGGCCATCTTGTAGAACCTTTTGGCTAGAAGGTTCATGAACTCCTCATCTCTTGGAGCTTTTTCTTTTTCTTCAGCTGCTTTGAAAGCTATGTTCTTTTCTCTCTTTATTGTTGAAGATGAAGTTGATTGTTCAGCTTCCCTGGATTTGATGAGCTGCTCATAGGATTTGAGCTTGCCCAACAATGTTTCAGTAGTAATCTCATTGAGGCTTCTGGCTTCCTTGATTGGCCAGATCCTAGAGTCTCATGTGCTGGGGAAGCACATTAGGATCTGGTCATTGATCTCAGTGATAGAGATCACTTTGTCCAAAGATTTCAGCTCATTAATTATGAGACTGAGCCTATTATACATATCAGCAGCACTTTCAGATTCTCCCTTTTTGAAATTCTCATATTGAGAAATGAGATGGGATCTTCTGTCCATTCTTTCATCAGCAGATCCTTCAACCATATTGTTGAGAGAAATCCATATTTCTCTTGCTGAGGTGCATTCCACCACTCTTTGAAAAATGTCATCAGACATTGTTTGAGCCAGAATGTTCATGGCTTTTGCATCAACACTCCTTTGCTTTTTCTGAGCTTCAGTCCATTCAGGAGGTGGAATAGCATTGTTGGTAGTGGTGGTTTCAGCACTAGTTGTTGCTGTGGGTGTTGGAGGCCCTGTCAAAATAACATTGAATATTTCTTCATCAATTGAGTTCATATATAACCTAATCCTTGCTTTCCATAGTGCAAACTTATTGAGATTGCACATAGGAGGTCTTGTGCTTGAATACTCTTTGTTTTGTGCCATGAGTTTTTTAAACAAAAATAAATTAAATAAAAACTCTAAAAGAATTTAAGATCTAATTGATCTTTGTGATTCAGGTGTTAGCCTGTAAAGAATCAACCTCCCTCTGATACCAATTGAAAGTCAATTTATATGCTTTGATACCAATTGAAAGTGGAGGTTAGATCTTAAATTAACTCTAGAGGGGGGTGAATAGAGTTTTAAAATTTTTTATTAGTTTTATTGCGGAATTAAAAATACTGATATATATATATATATGTGTGTATATTGAGTGAGTAATAAAAACAAACACAAAGAAGACACACAGCACAATCACAGAAAAGTAAAGCAATCACAAAAGACACAATGAGCTATAGTAGTTCCCCAATAAACCTGGGTACGTCTACTCTTCTACCACCCAAGGTAGGAATCCACTAGGATTTTTGATCAGGTGCCCTCACACCAAGGGGTTTTTGTTCAGGTGTCCACACACCACAGAGCTTTTGATCAGGTGCTCAAAACCAACTAGATTTTTTGATCAGGTGTCTTGCCACAAATGGGTAAACTTTTGAAGTGAGTTTTAACCCTGTACAAGATGGGATAGAGAGGGGTTTAGATGTCCTTCTCTGTCAAGATGCTGAGAGAAGGCTCTAGTGGATGTATGTTGAAAAATGCTCCCTATGTCTGATATGAAATTGTTTGACAGTATGAGGATGGAAGCTTCTTCTTAAATGAGTGATCTTCCTGTAGCTGATTAAACTGAGAGAACAAGTTCTCCAATTTGTTGTTGCTCTTTTGAAGATCTAAACTTGCAGCAAATGACTGGGAGAAGTGTTGATGATGTTCTCAGTATGTAAGTGCTGCTAGAGGAAGGAGATGAAGATCTGTGTAGCTTTTATTCTTCTGTTCTTCCTGTCTCCTTTTTCTTTCTTTCTTTTCTCTGTACATTTATTCTTGATATGTTCTGTATTGATGCTTGTCGAGAAGACTGAGAGTGATAATCTTTTGTATCTTCTTCCTTATTCTCTTTTGAAAATCTCTGACAGATATTAAATGCAAATCCCTTATATTAAGGAATATGATGTTCTGAAGAGATATTTTGGAAACACAAATCTGCTGCGCCGTTTATCTTTTTCCTTTTCCATGGATATGTCCTTTTCCGAGGAATGTCAACGGCTATAATCTTGAAATAATAAAAGGAAATATATTATCCTTACTTATCTAATAGAAAGAGCCGTTGCTGTAGTCGATCTGAGTTCAGAGAATGAAATAAATATAATCCTTCTGAAATTTCTGAACTTAAATAAGAATTCTTCGATCTGAGTAGAATTCGTCGATCTCAATAAATTTTGCCGAACACAAAATTTAGTTCGTCGACCTCAAATGAATCTTGCTGGAAGAATTAATTTTGTTGAGCTGTGGAGAACTTTCGTCGATCTGAAGGTATTCGTCGAACGCAAACTGGAGTTCGTCGAACGGAAGGATTCGTCGACCGTTGTGCCTGGATAAATTCGTCGACCGCTGAGCTTGAGCAAAATCGTCGACCGCTGAGCTGAGCAAATTTCGTCGACCGCTGAGACGGGATCGTCGACCGCTGAGACGAGATCGTCGACCGCTGAGACGAGCTTGAAGCAAGTCGTTCGTCGAACGCAGAATGTAATTAGTCAAGCGCTGCACTTAGACAAATTCTTCGACCGCTGAGACGGGTTCGTCGACCGCTGAGATTTGAGCTGTTCGTCGACCGCTGAACCGGTGAGATGGGATCGTCAAGCGCAGAATGAACATCTTTCGTCGACCGCAGAGCGTCGTTCGTCGAACGCAGATAGCCGTTCGTCGAATGCAGAGAGCATGTCGTTCGTCGAACGCAGAATGCAAGCCGTTCGTCGAACGCAGAGAGCATGTCGTTCGTCGAACGCAGAGAGCATGTCGTTCGTCGAACGCAGAGAGCAGTTCGTCGAACGCAGTATGGAGTTCGTCGAACGCAGAATCTGAATGAATTCTTGAGTCCTAACAGCCTAAACTCTTGACCCGTAAACTATACATTGAGGTCAACTTGATCCTAGTCAGCAGATAGTGATCCTAGCCCAAATCAGTAATAGGGTTGTTCCAACATTGTATATTAATAAATGGTAAATATTGAAGAAAGCAACTTGTATGTATTTATATGATTGTTTCAGGATCAATTATCATCATCCAATAGTTCCATGACCTGAAAGCTTTTAATAGGCACCCTAGTCTTCTCAACTTCTCCTTATCATAAAAAATAAATATAAAAGAAGACAAATTGATGTTAAGTTGTTAATAAGAAGTTAATAAACGAAATAAAAAATTTGATATGTTTGGTTACATAGTCTACCTTTGTATGATTCCAACGTCTAAAAATTACTTTGTTAACTTATGATATTATTTACATCAATATATATAACTTTGTCCAAACAGAAAAAGTCAATATGAAATAAAAAACTATATGCATCATAAGTTCATAAGTCAAAACTGAAAGTCAATATAACTTAATCAAAACTGCAATAATGTTTGTGGGCTCATTAAAAAATTGAATTGTATCACAATTAGTATAATCTGTGTAGGCACAATCATTTCAACCACCCAACTCCCAAGTCCCAAAGCATAACTTCCACCTGCATGTCTGCATCAAGAGAAACATCATCATCCATATAAGATTAAATATTAAGAACAAAGTCATTTTCTTTTTATTGATTTATAATTTTTTTCCTCTAATCTTTACTTACAATTCATTACTTCATAACTCCTGATTTGTTGCATAGTCTTCAAAATCTGTCTAACTGTGGAGCTTGTATATCCTCCTCTGAAAACCCCATCATCGTCATCTTTTTTAATGTCTACGTTACAATCTGCTTTCGCTTAAACATTCATTATATGATGGTTGGTTACATGGTCTTGTGCTCCTTCTTAGACCCAAATCAATATCCATAATGTCTCTAAGTTGTTGCCAAGTCAGTACTTCTCCAAGAAGTACCTCCTCTTCATTATCACTATCACCTTCAGTTGGACCCACGAGCCAGTTTACAATCTTGCCTTCATCTATACTTTTAGCAGCTAGTGGATCCCGAGAGGTATCAACATACTTAGACTTGAGCATAATATTAAACTTCACAAAGACAAGATCATTTAATTATTTTCTCTCACGTCTATTCTGCTTTTTTGAATGAATCTACATATTTGCAAATTGAAACATTTATAGTAATTAGTATTTCTTAATACTTAAAATAAAGTTAAAATACGTGCTACTACCATTTCGAATGTGCTTCAATTTCATTCGCATCTAAATAAACTTGTGGTCAAGCTTAATATCCTCATGGCCATCACCCTCAACTTGGGAGTTTCAATTCCATGTAACTTCCACCAGTGAACTAATAAGAAAGAAATTGTAGTTAATAGTTATACAAGTCTTTTAATTCTAAGCTAGAATTTGAACTTATATACTTACTTACCTGAATTTGAACATCAACAATATTTTGTTTGTTTGACTTTTAATTTGTGTTGCCTCGTAAAGTTATCAACCATCACCCAAAGGATCTATTGTTGTAGGAGAGCATTGTGGTTAGCCAGATTTCTTATGATTCTCTTGATAGTGTTGACATAATAGTCTTCTTCTTGAACAAGTCATCAAGGAATCTGAAGGAATAACTGATTTCAATGAAACCATTTTCTTCAATACCGAAAAATATGAGTCATAATGATGATGAACCAGAAAATAATCAGCCGCTTGATCAGTTAGCTCACGAGCATTACTTAGTTCGAACTTTTCGGGAATTCCTCCTGGATGCTTAGTTCCACATTGCAGGTCTATCCTTTTCAATTATCCGGCTCATTGAGGGAATTCCACTCAGACTATTTTTCTGGGCGCATTGGTAAAACTCCATTGGGTATTCTAAATATAGTCTGGACAGTTTGCCAAAACTACTTACCAACTCTACTTCTTCCTTTGTCATCCCGACATAGATCTCCTAATCATGTATGCCTATACCAGCGCCAATCTAATAGAGTGAATTGTCGTCAACCAAATTAGCTCATAAGAGCTTCTAACTATTCAGCTAAATAATTGACCAAATTTCAGACAATTGTTTTAGTACTATATTCTTCCTAATCAAAGTTTTTCCCTTCTTGCAGCTCAAAGACAGATAGGGGAGACTTCCTTAAATGAAGCGAGCTCTAGATCTCATCAGATACTAAGACTGGTTTGCTTTTTTTATCCGAATTAATAAAGAGCTTTAATTCCTTTTTTTCACCATATTGAGAAATGCTCAAATCATCTATTTTCCATTTTTCTTATATCGCAGACAATTGAAAGCTCGGCTAGACAGTTTAGGGCAAGTTCTCTTACAGCTAGTGTGGTATAATTATCTCTTAATCCATTCTTAAGAATTATTGTTTTACAATTATTTAGTGATATTATACGGGACTGAAATTTCGGGTTTTGGATCGCAGAACTTCGTTGATTTGGCGGGTAGCGAGCGGGCATCTCAGACATTGTCTGCTGGGACAAGGTTGAAAGAAGGCAGTCACATTAATCGGAGTTTGCTTACTCTGGGAACTGTTATTCGCAAACTCAGGTCGGTACTATTTTTCAAGCCTTTGTGTAGACATCTATTTTCAATCTAGGCTTAGTGTCTTCTTGTTGATTCAGCCCTTAGCCCGACATACTTTGTTAATTCCATTTTGGGTTTTCATGATTTACATATCCAAAGATTTGGTTTGCTGAGAGCTAGTTTGGATCCTTATAAAAACAGTATTACTTCTTTAATCAGCAATTGCTGCCAAAATATCCACTTCAACATAAATGATGACCTTGGTTTTATAAATTTTCTTATATTTGAGGTGGTTATGCAAATTGGTAATATGAAATTAATAATAAGGAGTTAATGAAAACATAAAAAGGCGTCTCGTCCCTCGAACTCCTGTTAATCAGGATGTGCGAAGGGTTTAACTTATGCAAATATGCCCCCATTTTGTGTAGGAAAATTTTTGTGCTCGAATCTGGAATATGGGACCTCCAAAATACACTAGAGGCAACTCGACCATTGTTTTAGAACTTCCTTTCACATCGAGGTGCATATACGAAAAATTAGGACCATGAGAGTGTTTTTTGCCCATTTTTAGTGATTTGAAATAGATGCATGACACCTAATATTAAAATCAAGCATCCAACCTAAAATCAATCGGCCCATATTAAGTGCACAAGGCTATTCTCGGCACACCCCTCACGTATAGGGTCTTTGACCCCCTAATATGTGGATTACTTTTGGCCTCTAACATAGCTTTGTTCACATAATATTGTTAGGCCTAGCTTGTTCTTATACCATGTTAGAATTCAAACATCCAAACTAAAATCAATTGATTGGAGGTGAAGAGGCATGATATCTATATTATGTGCACAGGATTATGCTAGTTTCTCGATGTGAGACTATTCTTAACACTAAATGCATAGAGATCTTTAATCATTTTAAAAGTATATGTTACTTCTATAAATAAATAAATAAAATATGGGTATTAGATTAAGTTCCTACTCTAGCTTGACATGTATATTGGACGAACAAAATGGTAAACACTGAAAAAAGACTTAGGCTCCGTTTGGCACGACGGTGGCGGTCGTGAACATGAGGATAAACTGTCATTCGTTAACGCCCACCTAAGGAGCTTCATCCACTTTTATGTTCAAACGGATGAAGTTTCTTAGGTGGTCGTTAAAGAATGACGGTTTAACCCATGCGTTTACGACCGCCACCGATGTGCCAAACGAAGCCTTAGGCTCTGTTTGGCCGGCGGTGGCGGTAGTGAATGCGGTGGTTATGAATCGTCGTTCGTGAACGCGGTGGTTATGAACCGTCGTTCGTGAATGCCCGACCTCACCTAAGGAACTTCATCCACTTTTATGTTCAAAACTAGTTTTCTTTTCTTGGTGGTAGTCATAACCGTTGTCATGTCAAACATACATTCAATGATAGTGACGTTTTTGTCCAAACTCAACTGAGCAAAAATGCCGCACCAAACGGAGCCTTAATGATAGAATATCCTTTCAACATCAACCCTCCAATGAGAGCTGCAAATACCTTTTGGTATATTATCAAAATTTATCATTAGCTGTTAATCAAGTAGTTTGACTGTCTGTGTGATTCTCAAAGTTGAATTTTATTGCCCTTGATAGAACTATAATTTGGTGGAGCATTGTGACATGTGTTAATGCTTTTGTATAATCAGAAATCCTGTAAGTAAAATAAATTAAGAGACAGATACATAATATCAACATTTTCAAACTTTAATAAATGTATGCTGCAATCTTAAAAATGATTTTAATTTTGTAGCCGTGAGTAATAAGAACTATGTGAATTACTCACAACTCATAATAATTAATTTATGTTCTTCTTGGGCCTTCATGAAAACTATTCCACATGAGTAAATAGCAAAGCTTACTCTAATGATGGTTCTCATTTTTCCTGTTTACGGAATGCTAATTAACTTCTGTCCTTCTCATCTACATCCCTGTCTGAATGCAGCAAGGGGACAAATGGGCATGTTCCCTACCGAGATTCAAAGCTGACGCGTATATTACAGAATTCCTTGGGAGGTAACGCAAGAACTGCCATTATTTGCACAATGAGCCCTGCGAGGAGCCACATAGAGCAGTCAAGAAACACCCTTTTGTTCGCAAGCTGCGCAAAGGAAGTTGCTACCAGCGCACGGGTCAATGTTGTCATGTCTGACAAGTCATTAGTCAAACATCTACGAAGAGAACTTGCTCGGTTAGAGGACGAACTGAGGTATGTAGGCTTGATACACAAAACAACTCATGTTGATGAACTGAAGGAGAAAGACACACAAATTATAGAGGTATTGATTAATATGACCCGTCCAAATTGAGTTCTTAGACATTCAATACCTTTGGAAGTGCTAACTGTCAAAATCAAATTTGAATTAACTTGTACAGATGGAAAAAGAGATAAGGGAGCTAAGTCAACAAAGAGATCTTGCTTATTCTCGACTCCGGAATTTGCTTAGCTCTATCGGGGATGATCAGGCTTCGAGAGTATCGGTATTCCTTTATTTGAACTCAAACGCGAACACATTATGATATGTGTATGTAATTTTTTCTTTTCATCATTTTATTTTTGTAGGATGAATCCGGAGTTTTTCCTGTGCATCATGCTCATAATCCTTCCGAGGACGGCCATTCTTCAAGATATTGGGTATTCTTTTTTCTTTTAAGCCCGAGGTCATTTTTTGGGACCTCCCCTTCAACTTTACATGATTATAGAAACCTCCCCTCTAAATTTACATTGTTAACATATAAACATGAACTTACTTCTAGTTTCCTCTCATGCCTTTCAGGAGGAATCTAGCCAACTGTCTGTTAATCATGCTGGTACTTCTGAAGATGAATCATCGGTATCCGAGGCCTCGGGAATTTGCTACCATAGTCCTGAATTCTCCATTTCAAAGTGCAAGATATCGAATGTGAACAATATCCTTGATGCTAATCAACAGCCATCTTTAGTTGCAAGAGTGCCTGAAAATTCAACAGGAAGTGCAAGGAACATTCCTCAGAATACTTATAAATCTCTGGAGACTGCCTCTGAAACATCTGAAGTCAGCTGCAAGGTGGTACAATGTGTTGAAATAAATGGTTTGAGCCAAAACAAGGATGAGTTCAGTCCCTTGCTGGATGAGGACTGTGACAATCTTCTACCCAAAAGATTGGATCATACTATCACTGGCTTTGGTTTAGCCTTAGAACATCATGTGAGAGTGAGGCAAGCTAGTGTGGATCTTGCAAAACCAGGTACTGATGAGTCATCTCCACTGCCTTTATGGAAGGATTTTCCTAGCATAGGAGCCTCTTCGTTTTCTGCTAGTTGTGAGGAAAATCTGGTTTCTAGTTCAAATTCTTTTGGCCTTCAGAATCAAGAAAAAGGCTCTCCGAGAAGGACTGAAAACCTCCCACCTGGAAATTCTTCTATAGAAGGCGACACAAAATCTCAAGAGCCTTCGGGAGTTTTACCGAAGTTGGAAAATTCATCAGACAAACCGCTCAAAGTTAGATCTGTCGAGACTCCTGATAAGTTGGGCATGGTGCGGGGTACAAGAGGTTGGGAAGAGAAGCATAGAGGGAGGCATTTTAAGACTGCTTCTGAAGCGGCCATTCCAAGTATTTCTGATTTAGTTGAAGAACTGAAGGAAATGGATCAAGTTCAACATCAAAATCAACTTACCAAGAATCAGGTAGTTAATGATGTTTCTCATTCCGAATGATATATATCATCCATGATTTAGATTGATGTTTTTTTTTCCAATTTTCATATCACAGGTTATTACTTCTAAACTAAAGAATCCATATTCGTCAATCTTTAATGAAATATTTGTAGGTGCGCCCCTCGCATCAAGAAATGTGTGCGCTAAGTTCACCTAAAATCTATATTAATAGGTATTTAAAATTTGTTTATAGTAATATATGAATTAAATCTCACATCAGAATTGAAGAAAAAGTTATTGGACTTAAGGCCACCCTAAATATCTGAGCAAGTAGTGCTCTATTAGGAACTTCACGAAAAAGCGTACTCTTGTTGAAATAATTTTGGATAAGTGACCTCTTGCAAAGTACTTGTATGTCACCTATGCAAAATGATAAAATTGTGCGATCCGGCTTACTATGGGTTGTGGTAAACCAAGTTAAATAACACCATAGATATTATGGGTTTGGTCGTTACAAGATGCAGCTAAAATTTATATTTTAAGTATCTTAAATTTTTGTAGAAAAGGGTTGAAAATGCAATTACATTCTGAGTTTGATAAAAACTTTTTTAAGTTGGACTCATTTATGTTCATTTTTTTACTTAAACATAAAAACTGATATGATCGTCATGAAATTTGTAAGAGTTCATATTGATTTTTTTGGGCTTTAAATTCAGGACACAGATGTAAGGTCTCTTTGGCATTTTATTGTCAATTATTTTGACTTTCTAACCATTAATTAGAGCTTCTTACTAACAAGCTGAGATTCTGAACTTATTTGATCTTATTATTGCAGGAGCTGTTTCATACCTCTAATGAAAACTATAAGGTTGAGAGAAATGTAAAAGATGGCAGGAGAGACCCATTATCTAGTTCCTCAGAATTTCCTTATGAATGGCCTTTGGCATTTGAAAAACTACAGAGGGAGCTGATTGAGCTCTGGGATGCATGCAATGTCTCGCTGAGCCATAGGGCTCGTCTCTTCCTCCGCTTTAATGGAGAACCTATTGATTACTACTCCCACATGGAGGTGGAGCGTAGGTATCTCAAAATGATGTTATCTCAGGAAAGTGACAACGAAACTCTTTCATCAAGGTGAGCACTTTTATATAGGTTATAGCGAAATATCATACTTAGCTTCTAATTCACGTAAAATTGAGGATGAATTTTGATATCATAAGTTGATATATTAAATTCGTATATCAAGTGTTGATGCACCGAAAACACATTTTGGCCCCAAGTTTGGCAGCCCACATGCATGGATTATAAGCATTTTGGTTAAATATGAGCTCGACCGGTGGCCTATCTCTTTCAATTTCGGGTTTCCCTTGATTTATGCTCCCTAACAAGTGAGATCGTAGCTTTTGTGATGTTGAAAATCTTACATTTCAGGCGGGGGAACGATGGTCTAACATGAAGTTGGGGGGATTGTGTAAAGGCACTTGCAAGACAATAAATATTGGTGTAGAAATATCATGTGGTTGGCCATCACCCATGTGCCTAAGCTTTTGGGTACAATATGGGTTTGACCACTAGGCTATCTCATCTAAGTTCAGTTCCTATGGTTTTCACTCCCTAACAAGAAGTTGTGAAGGTACTTAAAAGAGTACTATGAGAAAAATAGAAGCTTACAAAGCGGAATACAATAAATATTAGAAGGTTGAGTTTTAGAGAGATAGGAACATGAAAAGTTCAACTAATGAGATGAAAAACTAGGTAAACATATAGTTTTCTATAAAACTAGACTGAACATTTGAGCATGAAAAGATAGTTTTTTTGGGCATAAAACACTGAATTAACTCTCTCTTTATGTATGCAGAAAATATAAACTTAGACGCGAGAGGGAGAAGCTCGATAAGTGTATGCTGAAGAAGCTCTCCTCAACCGAAAGGGATGATCTTTATAGAAAATGGGGCATCAAATTGGACTCTAAGAGGCGCAAAATGCAGCTGGCTCAGCTGCTATGGACCGATACAAAAAACATTGAACATGTAAGAGATAGCGCATTGCTTGTGGCCCAGCTCAAAGGTTTCCTTGAACCGGAGCATGCCATCGAGGATATGCTTGGGCTCAGCTTCACCCCGCAAAAATACCACCGGAGATCTTCCATCTGGAAGCGCATATCTTCTTTTGGATGAGCACATAAGGTAACCAGTCCCCCTGGTATGGGCGTTTGCTTATAACTAACAAGCAATCGCGCACGAAGTCCGCCCAGAGCAGTTCTCCCTTTCGGTTTGGGCGTCCAAAGTGATTTGGAGGAACCAGGTGGCCCATCTTTGACCTTCTTTATATATTGTATGTAGAGATTATGTGTTTGTTCCTTTTTTGTTCTTGTCATTCTTTGATTCTGATTGATTTGTATAAAGATCAACAAAGATACCTGAAACTACATGAGTAATAAATTGTGTTTGTACTGAAACATCAAACTAGTAAACGGCTTTTTTACTGATTGAGATGATGTAGCCTACTGTTTGTTCTTGAAGTACTTGTGATGTTGTTTACTTTAGAATGATTTCCATTGACTGTACCTCTGCGACGGAGAGAGGGAGGGGAGAAAACATAAGAGAAGGGTGGAAGGAGGAAATATGATAACTATCGACTCTAGCCCAGCCAAAGACTGATACAAATACTAGGTATAGTCCCTCCATCCCAATGCCAAAGAGCTCATATGACACATGTGATATCAGATATGGAGCCCGAATTAAATTTGCCAGTGACTAATAAAATAAATAAAGGCTAAAACAAATATAAGAAATGAGAGACTTTGATTTAAGAAATAGGCTAATGATAGATTGCTGTATGAGCACAAATAATTATGTGCAATGTGAAGAAGCCCCGCAAATCAACATGAAATCAAAGAACAAACATGTATACCATCGCATCCATAATAATATTGTCCAGATTACAATGACAAGAAAAACAACTACTCAAAATAACAAGTTACACATGTATGTAGAGGCGTGGTTTTGTGATGATGACATCTTAGAGGTATTACAACACAGGGAGGATGATGGCAGGGGGGTTTGGGAGGGTGGAAGGACTGTTAGAGTCTCAGCAACCCCTAACGACGAGGGATGTAACAGCCTGCTAGACCACCACAATTTAAATACTTTTCATTTATTATTAGTGACAGTTTTTCTTTTGCATTGCAAGACATCGCTTGGAAACATGCAAAGAAAAAAGTATGTTGAATATCAAAAGTCTTTGGATATGTAGAGAAACATGTATATATATATACTAGTATCTTTGCCTGAGCTTGATCAATGCTCCCCTACGGACTGCACCGGCATGCATATTCGGCGGGCGGCAACATTCGGGGGGCGACAACATTCGGGGGCACAAACTTTTGGCGGACAACATCATTCGGTGGGCGACATCATTCAGCGGGCGAAATCATTCAGCTGAGAACACTCTGAAGCAACAGGCAGAAGAAGATGAACAATGACTGAAAAATGAAAAATTTAATGAGAAGTGTTTTCCCTTGCCCACTCTCTCACGGTCTTACAATTCCTCTCTTACCTGTAAAATTTTACCAAAAAAATATGTTAGAAATCATTAAAAAACTACAAAAATGAATCAAATTAAACCGTGATGGTAGCATCAGGTTTACAGAGCAGGTTCTTGAGGTTGCGGTTATCGTCAAGGATGAAGACCGTGGTGGCTCTTCTTTGTCGAGGAAGGAGTGCGTGAGCGAGTAAGGAGTGCATGGACGATGACGGGTGGAAGCGATGACCTAGGAATGGGGGGGGGGGGGGGGGGGGGAGCGTGAAATCAGGATGTCTTGAGTCGGAGGTTTTACTGTTGGGGGCGAGGCAGAGGAGGGCCCTAGTAGTTGTGCGTGATTTAGCTACGACGAAAATCAACGATTTAGATATTTTTGAGTACACATCCTCGATTTAAAAGTTAGACCGTCTTTATGACCGTTTATGCAGTTTTTTTTTGGGTGGTTATATTTGCAGACCTTATATGGATATTTGCAGCCCAATTTTTACGAATTATTACGCGTCTTTTGAAAATACTTTTTGTTAGGTGCATTTTTAGGAAAAGTGTTCAACATGAAAGTTGTAGATCTCGTCGAAATCTACAACTTTGATGTTAAACACTTTTCGTAAAAATGCACCTAACATTGCGTATTTTCAAAAGGCGCGAAAAATTTCACAATAGTCTCGCGCCTTTTGAAAATACGCAATGTTAGGTGCATTTTTAGGAAAAGTGTTCAACATCAAAGTTGTAGATTTCGATGAGATCTACAACTTTCATGTTGAACACTTTTCCTAAAAATGCACCTAACAAAGAGTATTTTCAAAAGGCGCGTAATAACTCGTAAAAATTGGGCTGCAAATATCCATATAGGGCCTGCAAATATAATTACCTTTTTTTTTGGATGTTTTTGCTCCCATGCTTATTATGGGTCATTTATTTTTGATATGTTAAGAAATTATATTAACATAAATATATTTTTTTATTATAAAACAATAATTTTATTATTATTTTGGTAATAAATATTAAATTATTCCATTAACCTCAATTTAATTTATGGATTTAGCATTAATTACAATAATAAAATTGTAAGGATCTAAATATGTAACCCAATTAATTCTTTAATCCTACTAAATTTTGTCATTTCGGGCATAATTTGACGATTAATCGATGTAAATTTTGTAATCTCTAATTATAAAATAACAATATGATTATTATTTAGTAATTGATATATTACGTTGAATCTAATTTTGTAATTAAATTAATTTTAATATTCGGTTAAAATAATATTTTATTAGAATATTTAAAATATTATTTTTATTAAAATTAACGAGGCTCTAATTTGTAGGAAATTACAATAGCGCACATTTCACCCTTGTGGTGGGACCCTTCCCCGGACCCTCACTGCGCGGGGATGCCTTTCTGCACCGGGCAGCCCTTTTTACAATCACGTACATTTATGCTCATGCTTACTATGGAATTGTTAAATTTAAAATTTTAATCATCAGGTCAATTTTGTAAACATGTACCCGCTGTGCCGATTAATTAAATTTGAACTTTAAAATTATATTTATTAAAAGGTGATTCGGTGATTATTAAATATCTAATTTTACCGAATAAATTAATTAAAACGACGTCCCGCCAAAGTGGTCTCTCTCGCGTAGATTGATTTAATTTAGCATTATTAAGATTACAGTGGGTGCGTAATTCATGCGAATATTCGGCCCAAAGGAAGATTAATAGTTTGTTGAATTGCGTACACATGTGGTAATAAATATGTGATAATTATTCTATTCTCTATGTGAGCAGTATGTCGGTCCAAAGAAATGTCTATTGCTTTACAGGACTTATCGTCAGTATTTGATTACTACACCAATATGATCACTTGGAATCGGCATTTCGGTCCAAAGACTAAATGTCAGTATTCCGCTAGGTCTCTTGTGATGGACCCCCCTATTATTTAATGAATTTTATATGTGCATTGTGATGTGTAATTTATTTAAGTTTGTGAGTATGAAAATTAATTTTCTACAATTTTATTTTTTTTCAGCTCATAATTTCGTCACAACGATTTCTGTCAACATTAATTCAATTCCGATGCTTAATGGAATTAATTTTAAAGACTGGAAAGAAAGCATCATGATCATGCTCGGTTGTATGAACTTAGATCTTGCGCTTAGGACATAATCTCCTATATTTCCTTCAGATGATGGTTCCGCTGAGGTGAAACAAAATTATGAAAGATATGAGCATTCAGATCGCATGTGTCTAATGATCATGAAGCAGAGCATTCTAGAAGCCTTCAGGGGCACGAATGATGTTATCTCTGTCTTAGAATTCCTTGACACCCATGAAAAATGTTTTGCACATAACGATATAGCGGAGACAAGCATGCTTCTTGCGAAGCTTGTTTCCATGAAGTATAAGGGTAAAGGGAATATTCGTGAGTACATTATGGAATTATCCATACTTGCTTCAAAACTAAAAGCACTAAAGTTAGAGCTGTCGGAAGACTTGCTCGTGCATTTAGTTTTGATTTGTCTTCCTGCACAATTCAGTCAATTTAAGGTCAGTTATAACTACTAAAAGAAGAAATGATCTCTTAATGAGCTCATTTCGTATTGTGTGCTAGAAGAAGATAAATTGAAGCAAGAAAGGACTGAGAGTGCTCATATGACAGTGGGTCCCTCTGACAAAGGCAAGAAAAGGAAGAAAAGAAAGCAAGCTGGAAGTAGACCTGCATAAAGAAAGCCATAAAAGGAACAGGATAAAGGTTCCACCTGTTTCTTTTGTCGGGGTGGTGGACATGTGAAGAAAGACTGTGCCAAATATCACGCATGTCGTGCCAAGAAGGGTACAATTCTCACTTTAGTTTGTTCTGAAATTAATTTAACTTATGTACCTAAACACACTTGGTGGATAGATCCAGGTGCTATTACTCACATAAGTGTGTTTATGCAGGGTTTGCCTGAGCTGCCGAAAGCTACGTGATGGTGAAGGATACATCTGTTGGATCTGTAGGTGCCCTTAGATGGGGTGAATAAGAGTTTTAAAAACTTTTATAGCTTAAGTGAAATTACAGATATATGTTGAATATATTTTACGAATTATTTCACTTAAGACAATGTTTTATGATTTTATAAGACAGTAGTGCTTAAAGCAAGAGAGATGGAGACTCTGTTGCTACCGCCAACGGTAGAAGTTAGCGCTCGACGTTAGTAACAGAGAACTCCCTTTTTATTTAGATTTCAAGGATCAAAGAGAACGAATCAATACTAGAGAAAATGATAATATTATTGCTTTAATAATGATTACAAAACTTGATCACAATGACGCTTGGAATTGAGGCATAGGTAAAAAAACATTTTGGTTTTCTATACCAACCCTTAACCCAAGGATCGGTTGGCTGTAACACCCCATTTTTCCCAAAATAAGGGCTAAAGAGAAGTACTGTCAGGATTCGTCGAAATGTCTCGAGTGGTCTCGACGAATGTTACTGAGTACTATCTATGAATCGTCAAATGATCTCGACGAATCGTCGAATGGTTTCAGCTAATATCGACGAACTCTGGTTCTGGTTTAGTTTCAACAAATCGTCGAAATGTCTCGACGAATAGTCGAAGTGTCTCGACGAATTCGTCGAAACATCTCGACGAAAGCTATTGTCTCGACGAATTTTCGGAAGGACTCGACGAATCTAGACAGAGCGATGACTTTACTTGTTTCGACTTTGACGGAAACGTAAGTGTCGATCCTTCATCGCAGCAGTCCAAATCCACTTAAAATGTCGATCTGGCGGCTGTCATGATTTAGAAATCCTTTATAGAGGGTTGGGAGATAACTTTAGGTCTATTTCTACCTTTATGTTCTCTCTCCAAACGTGAGAAAACTGGGAGCTCAAGGAAGAAGAAGAAGGCATCTTCTGTCATTGATGGAGCTCCGAAGCTCCGAATCACGAGACGTTTCCAGATCCAAGGAGAGCAGCCCGATGCGGTTCTTTCCATCCGATTGAAATCTCAGATTCATGGCGCCGAAGAGAGCGGGAAGGGTAACGATCCTTCCTCCCAGTCTTAGGACGTGTTTGGTTCTTTCATTCTTTTTCTATGCATATTGAAGTTGTCTCTTTCACTAATTAGTGAAGTGTAGGACTTCCTACAGTTCTTCGGAACTCCGGGTAGATTGTGTCCATCCTCGATATTATTTGCATGTAGAAATCCGATAGACGAGCTGATTTAGGCATTTTATGTGAAGCCTACCCGTGGTAGTTAGCCCGGATCGGTGATGTTTGATTGTGACGTGCATTTAGGTTAAACCTAGAGTGCGTGTCGGAGAATGGCACCGTGAGAAATGACATCGTATTGTGGGACTTGAGGTCTTTCGAAGAGCCTAATGAAAGCTTCATGCTTGGAATGTGGTTAAATGCAAGCCTTCGCCACGAGATTTGAAGTGGAGCGGTCTTGTACCCACTTCATTGGATATGGTGTGTGAAGCCTAAGTTCTCTTGGTAGGATTAGGTGCATAACCATCGTTTTGTGTAGCACTCGAATGTGTTAAACCCTTACGGGCCGAGACGAAGTTGTACCCGCATCGTACAGTATGATCACGACGAATAGAGCACGGGCAAAGCTGAACCGAACTCATTTCCATGCAGATCGGTGAGAGGTGCCAACCTCTTGTACGCCTTGTGATCATGGGAGAGGTCGTGGAAGGTGCTTACCTAGACCGACCGAAAGCTCTTTTTCCCACCTAAGTTTGTGTTGCTTAGGGTGGAGTTGATTGTGGATTGATGTTGTGTTAGTCTCATGTGGTTGCTTAGGCGGTTGTGGGAATCCTCTGAGTGAACCCAATCAACATCATGTGCATACCTAGGTTCCCCTTATTTTGATGCTCAACCTAGAAGATTGTTTGTGCTTGAAACCGCACTATGTGTAGTACTGTAGTTGTACTTTCTTTATTTGATTACATGTTGCATGCACGACTTGCTTGCAGGATTAGCGGTGACACTCCCCTGAGCTGGCTAGATGGCTGGGGTGTGGGATCGTTACGCGGTTTGTGCTCAGCTCATAACTGACCCTCGTTTACCTCTTATTGGATGTTGGTGCAGGTGCTGGTGAGCCAAGTGGAAAGTAGCATGCTGAAGCCATATGCCGTGTTGGCCCTTGAAGGCCAACCTCTCTTTTATTGTTTTCCTTATATTACCGGTCTGCGTGCCGATGTTTGTTTTGAGTTAAAGACATTGTATGAATGTAAGGTCTTAAGGCCGTAACTCTTTATTGTTTCATTCCTGGGATAGTGGACCATTTTGAAAGTAATGTATTTAATGCTTCCGCTTATGCTTGTGATGCTCTCGTGTAGTTATTTTCTGTTATCATCATATTAACGTCTAGCTAGTGTGTTCGATATGGCGTAGGGTATCGACCGGACCTACTGTTATATTATTTGTACTGAAAGGATGTTACAATTTGGTATCGGACTTTAGGAGTCGATCCGTAGTTTAGAGAATTCGAGGCCGAATTCTTTTTAAGGGGTGGTGTGCACGTGATGTGCGTTCACCCAAAATGATATAAACTAATAAGAATGTCCACTTAGGAATGAAAACATGCTTGTTTGCAGAACCTGAGCGTTCCTTGCTTGTTTGTTGCTTTGTTTTCGGTCACTAAATTGTGTATTGCACGATTATAGATGACTAGGAGTGGTGTGGGGCAGTCTCGACCCTGTAACACTGCCGAAAGTAGTGCGTCCACTGAGGTACCAACGAACACTCCTTCTGCTGAGATGATTAGATTAGTCGTTGAAGCGGTCTTCGTGATGATCAATAATCAGCCAGGACGTGGTACACAACCTACTACCCCTACTCCTGATGTGGCCCCGG
This sequence comes from Dactylorhiza incarnata, assembly GCA_033032865.1. NCBI lineage: Eukaryota > Viridiplantae > Streptophyta > Magnoliopsida > Asparagales > Orchidaceae > Dactylorhiza > Dactylorhiza incarnata. The sequence goes on along the minus strand of JAWHQI010000012.1, from coordinate 14,140,467 downwards.
CGCATATTGCTGCTGTGGAACCGAGAGCGGAACCCGCAATAGAGCCCAGGGTGGAATATAGAGATGGACATGTAGATGTGGGACGAGCGCGTGACCAGCAACTGAAGCACTTTCTAAGCTTCAATCCTCCAACCTTTTCGGGGACGGAATCCCCAATAGAGGCAGAGGACTGGCTGTCAAGAGTAAAGAGAACTCTAAGGGCGAAAACAACTAAGGAAGCGATGATGGTCACCTTAGCCACTTTCCTTCTTAATGAAGAGACGACGCTTTGGTGGGAAGAACTAGAAGTGCACAAGTTGGCCGGTAGAGATATTACTGACGTCTCGATGGCGGAGTTTTCTGAACTATTCTTCCAGAGGTTTATCCCCTCTGCCCAGCACATTGCGTTGCAAAATCAGTTCTTGCGGTTAACTCAAGGTGATCGTTCTGTAGACGACTACATGCACGAGTTTACCAGACTGAGTCGTTATGCGGGAGCTTTGGTGGAAGACGAGGAGACGGAGACGAATAAGTTCTACGAAGGACTTCGAGATGAGTTAAGGCTGCTTCTAGCAGGCCCAATTATTTTTGGCTTTCATGTTCTGGTGCAAACGACCAGATCATTGGAATTGGATATGCAGAGGGTGCAACACGCAAAATGCCTCAAAGCAAAGAATCCAGAGTTTCACGCACAGACCTCTCAATCAAAGCCCGAGTTTATAAGAAACAAGAGGAAGTCTAGGTTCGCGGAACCAGCTCCCTCTAACGTATCAGGACCAACTACTCCACGGGGTCCCATTACGTGTATAACTTGTGGAAAGGTGGGACACAAAGCCCATGTCGAAGTGGTCCCCCTAGGGCAGAAAATCGAGCAGTGGACTATACTCGTGTGGTGGGTCCATCTTATGCGGAGAAAGGCAAAGTCGCGGAGTCTTCGGCTTCCCAGGAACCTCCGACCCAGCCGAGAGTCTACTCGCTTGACCAACAAGAAGCCATCAGGCAGAATGATGTCGTCACATGTATGAATTATAATTTAGCTTGTGCAACTTGATGTGATTTATACTTCGTGTGTGATTATACGTTGTTGTTATGCAATTAGCTAGGCTTCGTCCTAATTTTCAACTATCCGGCGTTAGCTCTTTTCGATACTGGATCATCACACTCCTTCTTGTCTAAGGACTTCGTGGTGCGAATCGGAGTACCATCTACCCTGGTGAAGGATAGATTGGAGGTTGTGTTGCCCAATGGATCTCATATGAGCGCAGATAGGTTGAGTTGTGTAAAGGTGCGGATAGGGAATCAAGATTTCGACCTGGAAGCATCATTACTACCACCGACCTGGAAGCATCATTACTACCACTAGCTGAGTTTGATGTAATCTTTGACATGGACTGGCTCTCGAAGCAGCGAGCATGCATAGATTGCAATCAGAAGGAGATTACTCTTGGAAAGAACATCGGTGATGAGACCACATTTGTTGGAATGCGAGGAGCGAGCAAGACGCTGATGTCTGCTCTACAGGTGGTTAGGGCGGTGAGAAAAGGCGCGGAGTTATTCTTCATGTTGTTGGAGGCTTCGAAGCCTAAGCCCAGTGTAAGTGATGTCCTGCTAGTGGCGGAGTACGTTGACATGTTTCTTAATGAACTCCCTGGGGCTCCCCCTCAGCGAGAGATTGATTTATGTATTGAGTTGGTGCCAGGTGTCAAACCCGTGTCATGCTCACTGTGCCGAATAGTGCCAAAGGAATTGGCAGAGTTAAAAGTTCAGTTACAAGAACTGCCACAACAAGGCTATGTACGTCCAAGTTCATCCATTTGAAGTGCACCAATCCTCTTTGTGAAAAAGAAGGATGGGAGCTTGCGTTTATGCATCGATTATAGAGAACTGAATAAGCTGACAGAGAAAAACAGTTATCTGATTCTGAGAATCGATGACTTGTTCGACCAGCTGGTTGGGTCGAGGGTGTATTCAAAGCTATACTTGAGGTCCGGCTACTATCAGCTTAGAATAAGAGAATGTGATATTCCAAAGACAGCGTTCAGTACCCGCTTTGGGCACTATGAGTTCACGTTCATGTCGTTCGGTCTTTCCAATGCACCGCCGGTATTTATGGACTTGATGAATAGAACGTTTCAAGAGTATTTGGACCTATTTGTGATCGTCTTCATCGACAACATTTTGGTATACTCTCAGTCTGAAGAGGAGCATACAAAGCATTTGCACGCAGTTTTGAGCACTTTAAGGAGGAGTCAGCTATATGCCAAGTTCTCAAAATGCGAGTTTTGGCTATCATCAGTAGCATTCCTTGGTCATTTCGTTAGTGGTGCAGGAATCACGTTCGATCCATCGAAGATAGTGGCTATCCGAGAGTGGCCTGTGTTGAAAAATGTGGCAGAAGTCCGAAGTTTCTTAGGACTTACCGGCTACTATAGGCGCTTCGTGGAGAACTTCTCGAGGATTGCACTCCCTCTCACTAAATTGACTAGGAAAGATAAGAAGTTTGTTTGGTCGCCCGAGTGCGCACGAGCTTTTGAGGAGCTAAAGAGCCATTTGACCACAACGCCCATTCTATGCTTGCCATATGGAACGGAAGGTTATGAAATATATAGCGACGCCTCAAGGAGTGACTTGGGTTGTGTTTTAGTGCAATTCGGTAAGGTAATTGCCTATGGCTCCCGACAATTGAAGGTACATGAGAGAAATTACCCGGTCCATGACTTGGAGTTAGCGGTCATGGTATTCGCTCTTAAGCTTTGGAGGCATTACTTATACGGTGTGAAGATTGACATCTTTACGGACCACAAGAGCCTCAAGTACCTGTTGGATCAAAAGGAGTTGAATATGCGACAAATGAGGTGGATGGAGTTCCTTGGGGACTACACCTTTGACATATGTTATACTCCTGGGAAAGGAAATGTAGTTGCATATCCATTGAGTCATCGGGCTCCCGCACATGCAAATTGGATTTTGATGCATGATGAGCATCTAATCCGTGATCTAGAATCCATGGGGATCACTTGTGTCGATAAGAGAGCGTCTACTTCAGCATGCTTGAACTGGATGGAGGTTCAATACGACCTTGTCGACCGAGTTAGACAAGCTTTGGAGCTAGATGAAAGTATGAAGCATTACAAGGCGGAGATTGTGGATGAATCTAATGCTGAATTCTCTTTCGACGATGGCCTTTTATAGAAGGGTGTTAGGTTGTGCGTCCCAAAAGTTGCCAATTTACGGGAAGAATTGATGCACAAGTCACACTTTACCAAGTACTCGATTCACCCTGGGAGCATAAAGAGGTATATGGATATGAAGAAACTCTTCTAGTGGCCAGGAATGAAGAAAGACATTGCTCTTTACGTGAAAAACTTTTCCTAAATTTAAATTAGATCTATATCATAAAGAAAATTTAAACACCCATTTCATATTATTCTCTTTAAATACTCATGTCCAATCTTGATGATGATAAGATCGTTGGCAGTGAAATATTTAATATCAATTTAATGAGAATTTAATCATTTCAATTTAAGAGAATTTAGTTATTTAAATTAAATGAGAATTTCAATTAAATCATTTATAATTAAAATGAGTGAGACATGATTTTATTGCATTTAAGACAATTTACAAAATTTGATCTTCGTGACGATAAAGATCAAGGCGATGAATAGATAATCTCTTTTGGTTTTCTATACCGACTCACACATCGAACAGATTAGCCTTAGCCTATTTCTCCTTAGATTGACCTCAGGTCATCCCCCTAGACCTAAATCTCGGTCTAGTCGCCTAACACAAGAGGCAAATTTCCCGCTAAGCCTCACACAGACCTAGTCGCCAACACACGAGCGAATTTTTCCATAAGCATCACACTGACCTAGTCGCCAACACAAGAGTGAATTCCTCTACGCTCAACGATAATGAAATAAAAGACAAAAATAAAATACAATGATAGAGAAAGTAAAATAATTCTGTAATAAAGACTCCCTAAAGAATTTTTTAAGGCAGGCACGAAGGAATGGTTGAGATTATTGCTGTAGATGCCTTCACTCTTCGTCTGGAATATGAGTTGATGTTCTCCGCCTTCGAAGCCTCTTCCATTTGGTGTAGGGGTGTCTTGGTTCTCCTCTGGAGCTCTGGGACAAAGCCTCTCTTCAGAATAATCGTGTTGAAGACCTCTTGAGAGATGAAGCGAAGGGCTCTTTAATTAGGAGTCTGACTGCTATCGCCTGCGGTAGTGGTTACCGCGCGGCGGTACCCTTTAGGAAACAATTTCCCGCTCTAGCCAGTCTGAAATGGAATCCACATTTCGTTCATTAGGCAATAGTTACCGCTCCGCGGCAGCGCATATCGGTAGCGCATATATTTTGTCCCGCTAGATTTGATATTAAGCTCCATTTAGCTCCTTGATTAGCTTGATGATTGCTGGCTTTGCTTAATATATACTGTCGCGCGATAGTCTTACCGCAACGTGATTGGTGATTCCTAAATGAGCTTTCAGCTTCCGCCAAGTCCCATTTGAAATATCCCTTGCCAGCTGTCCTTTTGGAGTGATCGTTACCGCTAGCCGTAGCAGCTATCGTGGCGCGATAGTCCCTATTTTAGAGCACGCTTCAATTTTTTGTCCCGATCGATTCCTCTTGTACTTTATGTTATTTTACCTATATAACTTGTGTTGGAACATGGTCTTCCGCATCTCCTAGGTTTGAGAATAACAAATCATATGTGTATTTAATCGTGTGTGTTTAAGTGTGCAGGAAACAAGTCCATATGACTCAAGGATAACATAAGAAGGTTGCCCCCAGATTTGATCCCAAAAATCCAACATGCCCACTAGCGCCGGCGGTAGCACCTAGCGCAGGCGCTAGTGATTATTAGCGCAATTCAGGGAGCATTTTTAGAAGGCGCTAGCGCCAGACGGTAGCGGATAGCGCAGGCGGTAGCGAGGAGCACAAGAGGCAAGGCGGCAGAGTTTCCCTGAAATAAAAGATACGCACAAGCAGAATAATTCTATACTGGCATAGCGCCAGCGCTAGCGCTCACTCCTATAAAAGGAGGTCTCTTCTCTCGTATTCTACACACAAGTTTGAGAGAGGATTAGTGCCATAATTCAAGAGCCTTATTCGGCCGAAAGTTGACCTCCCACCAAAAGCTTAGAGAGTTTCTGAAGGAGGACTTCATCACGATATACCCGAAGGGCGATCGCTTCAACCTCGCTTATTCTACATCGATCCTTCGTCTCCGACTTCAGAAGCTTTTTAGAGGGAGTTTTTATAAATGTCATTTCATACCTTTTGTAAATCCTTAGAGAATTCGTCTCGTGTTGGCGACTAGGTCTGTGTTGGAACAACCCTATTACTGATTTGGGCTAGGATCACTATATGTTGACCTAGGATCAAGTTGACCCCATTGTATAGTTTAAGGTTCAAGTCTTTATCTTTAGGCTGATAGATCAGCTAGAACTTAAGGAAAAATCTAAGTTCCCATCGTTCGACAAATGGCTATCGGCGCTCGACAGATGGCTGCCAGCGCTCGACGAATTCCTGCCAGCGCTCGATAGTTCTCCAGCCAGCGCTCGACAGTTCTCCAGCCAGCGCTCGACAGATTTCCAGCCAGCGTTCGACATTCTCTGAGTAGCGTTCGACGAATTCCAGGCAGCGCTCGACAAATTCTTTATTAAGGCTCAGATCGACAAATACTGATTCCAGATCAATTAATACCTTAAATATCAGTTCTCTGAACACAGATCGACGACTTTAACGGATCTATTCAAATATCTTTGGACATATTCAAGTCAGATAAGTAAGAATATTATATTCAGTTATTATATTCTTTCTTTCCTTTTTCCAAGACAGAAATAACCGTTGATAATTAATGCAAAGAAATATTACACGGCTAAGGAATTAAAAGACCTGCCAAAGTCGTTTGGTTTTTGTTGTTATTCCAAGAAAGGATTAAAGGCTGATTATATTATTTCCAAAAAGAGAAGATATCAAGACAGACTTTATTGTCTCAGCTCTCGACAGAATTAAAATATATTCTTACAGAATACAGAGAGAGAATATATATATATGTATAGAGAAAGAAAAGAAAAGGATACTCTGTAGAAAACATTCTCAGTCTTCTTCTTCCTCAAGCAGCAATCATCATCTCTCTGAGAACATCCTCTTCAAGATCCATCTCTCAGATATCTGCTGCAAGTTCAAGTCTTCTAAAAGAGCAACAAGGAATCTAAAGAACCTTTTCTTCCAGATCAATCTGCTACAGAAGATTTGTGTCTTCAAGAGAAAGCTTCTCCATCATCTGTCAAATACTTCAATCAGACAGGGGGAGCTTTACAACAAGTCCACTAGAGTCTTCTCTCAGCATCTTGACAGAGAAGAACATTATAAACTCTTACTCACCTCTCCTGTATAGGGTTAATACTCCCTTCAAAAGTGTAACCCCCTGGTGGCAAGACACCTGATCAAAAAATCTAGTTGGTTTTGAGCACCTGAACAAAAGCTCTGTGGTGTGTGGACACCTGATCAAAATCACCTTGGTGTTAGGGCACCTAATCAACTCTCCTAGTGGACTCCTACCAAGGGTGGTAGAAGAGTGGACTACCCAGATTTATTGGCGAACCACTATAAATTCCTTGTGTCTTCTGTGTGTGTTTATTTCTCTGTGCTGTGCTGTGTGCTTTTATTTATTCAGTTTTTCTGCTTATATAATTATCTCACACTGCTTACACACATATATAACACTATTTTAATTCTGCTATAAAAACTAAGGAAAAGTTTTTAATACTTTATTCACCCCCCCCCCCCCCCCCCCCCCCCCCTCTAGAGTAACTTAAGATCTAACCTCCACTTTCAATTGGTATCAGAGGAAGTTGATTCTTTACAGGCTAACACCTGAATCACAAAGATCAATTAGATCTTAATTTCCCTTAGAGTTCTTTTTCATTTTATCTTTTGTTTAAAACTCATGGCACAAAATAAGGAGTATTCAAGCACAAGACCTCCTATGTGCAATCTTAGTAAGTTTGCACTGTGGAAAGCAAGGATTAGTCTTAATATGAACTCTATTGATGAAGAGATTTTCAATGTTATTCTGACAGGGCCTCCAGCACCTACAACATCAACAAGCACTGAAGCAACAATAGACAACACTGCTGTCCCACCTTCTGAATGGACAGAAACTCAAAAGAAGCAAAGAAGTGCAGATGCTAAAGCCATGAACATTCTGGCTCAAACTATGTCTGATGACATATTTCAAAAAGTGGTTGAATGTACTTCAGCTAGAGAGATTTGGATCTCTCTCAACAACATGGTTGAGGGATCTGCTGATGAAAGGAAAGACAGGAGATCACATCTCATTTCTCAGTATGAGAATTTTAAGAAAGGAGAAAATGAAACAGTAGCTGATATGTACAATATGCTCAGCCTCATAATAAATGAGTTGAAGACCTTAGATAAAGTGATGTCTATCACTAAGGTCAATGACAAGATCTTAATGTGCTTCCCCAGCACATGGGATTCTAGAATCTGGCCAATCAAGGAAGCCAGAAGCCTCAATGAGATTACCACTGAAGCATTGTTGGGCAAGCTCAAATCCTATGAGCAGCTCATTAAATCCAGGGAAGCTGAAGCATCCACTTCATCTCCAGCAACAAAGAAAGAAAAGAGCATACATTTCAAAGCAGCTGATGCAGAAGAAGAAAAGACTCCAAAAGATGAGGAGTTTATGAGTCTCATAGCCAAGAGATTTTACAAAATGGATAAGAAGGACCTCAGAAAGAAAGAATCCAGATCAAGAGAAAAGCAAAGGTATGACAAATCAACTCCTAAAGAGGTTATTTGTTATGGCTGCAGGAAACCTGGACACTACCTGACAGAATGTCTAGAAAATCAAAAGAAAGAAAAGAAAAAGGATAAAGAAGAGAAAAGAACCTCCAGCAAGTCTTCCTCCCATAAGCACAAAAAGAAGGGAAGAGGATTTATAGCAGAATCTTGGAGTGACACTGAATCTGAATCATCATCCAGCTCATCTGGTGATGATGAAGAAAATTCAAAGGAAAGTGACCAATGTCTGATGGCAATATATGACTCAGCCAGTGAGTCAGAATATACCTTCTCATCCAGCTCCAATGGTGATGAAGAAGAAAGAACTTTCTGCATGATGGCTATCAATGCATCAGGACATAACTCTGAAGAAAAATCAGAATCTGAAGCAGAAGATGATGCAGATCAGGTATTATCTAACTTTGATTTTACTTCAGTTGAATTCAAAGCTGAATTCAAAGTTCTTTGTTTAGACTTACTGAAATCTGAGAAAGAAATAATCTCACTCAGAAGTAAGCTACCTGAAATGAATAATATAAGTGAAGAAAATAAAAATCTTAAGAAAGATTTGGCTGCCTCCAGGGAACATATTGTTCTCATTGAGAGCAAGTTGTCTGAAGCCAAAAAGTTTGAAGAATCCCTAAATGGGAGAAGCATCAAACTGATGGACATAACAAGCAAAGTAAATGCTAGACTTAATAGCAAACTGGGCTTGGGTGTCTCATCAAGTGAGCCACATCTGATTAAAAAGAATATATTATCTACACCCATAGAATTCATATATGCTAAAAGCAAAGAGGCTGTAGAAGCAAATAAAGATGTTTCAAGCAAGTCTGTTAAGAATAAAAGAATTCAGAAGAATTCGTCGAACAAAGCTCGACGAAAAGATTTCAATCTATCGAACGGAGATCGACAAAAACTGAAAACAGATTTTCAGTATAGTTATTACATGGACGGCGATCGACGAAATCATGCACATTCGTCGAACGGCGATCGACGAATTTACCCAAATTTGTCGAACAGACGCTATACACAGAATTTCAGGAATTCTAATTCTAAACACACTAAAAATCCTCTTACTGAATGGACAATACCTCCAAGGAGATATCATCCACAAGGCTATATGGATCAGCCTGAAATATCCTTTATTTCTGAGTATTGTGGTAAGACAAAAGGACCCAAGGTAGTCTGGATCAAAAACAACTAGTTTATTTTTCTGTCTTTGCAGGTACACAGCTGTCCAAGAACAAGTGAAAAATGGTATTTGGACAGTGGCTGTTCAAAACATATGACAGGGAACAAGGCAAATCTGAACAATTACAAGGCAAAGCTTGGACCAAAATTCATATTTGGGGACTCCAACTGTGGACAGACCAAAGACTATGAAAAAGTCAAGGTTGGAGAAGTCACCTTCAAAGAGGTAGCTTATGTAAAGGGACTGAAGCATAACCTTATCAGCATAAGTCAATTATGTGATGAAGGGTATCAGGTAACATTTAATAAATTGAATTGCCTTATTAAATCTACTGATAATATCACTGTTTTATCAGGTATTAGGCAAGGTAATATATATTTAGTGAATTTCAATTCATCTACTTCAGAAGTTTTTTTATTTAGTGATTTAAGCAAATATAGTGAACTTTGGCATAAGAGATTAGGACATGTAAACCTTAGGACCATTGCTAAATTATCTAAGGACAATCTTGTTAGAGGTTTACCCTTAGGTTCATACAAGAAAGAAGGTCTTTGTAGGGCATGTCAACTAGGCAAGCAAACTAAAAATAGCTTTAAATCATTATCTAAAAGTGATTCACCTAGAATCTTATATTTGCTACATATGGACCTTTTTGGACCTATAGCAACAAAGAGTTTATGGGGGAAGTCTTACACTCTAGTTATTGTAGATGACTTCTCTAGATTCACTTGGGTGTTCTTTTTGAGAGAAAAGTCAGATAACTTTAAAGTTCTTACCGACTTTCTTAAGAGCATACAGATTGAGTACTCTACTGTAGTTGCATTGATCAGAAGTGATCATGGTACTGAGTTTGAGTCTCTTCTTATGCAAGAATTCTGTGAGATGGAAGGTATCAGGCATTGCTTCTCAGCTCCTAGAACTCCTCAACAAAATGAGGTAGTTGAAAGGAAAAATAGAACTCTAATTGAATCAGCAAGTACATTGCTTGCAAATGCCAATTTGCCCCTATCCTTTTGGGCAGAGGTTGTTAGCACAGCAAATTATGTTCTGAATAGAAGTCTGATACACAAACTTAAGGGAAAGACTCCTTATGAATTACTTAAAGGGAAGAAACCTAAAGTTAACTATTTTAGAGCATTTTGGCTGTAGATGTTTCATTCACAATAATGATAAGAAATACCTTAGGAAATTTGAACCAAAATCAGATGAAGGAATTTTCTTAGGTTATTCACTAATCAGTAAAGCATATAGGATTTATAATAAATCTACTCTTAAAATAGAAGAATCTATGCATGTCTCTTTTGATGAAACTAACATGTTTTACAAGGAGAAGATTCCTTCTACCATAGAAAATCTGCAGGTACCTATATTATGTGAGCAGCTAGATCAATTAGCTCTACATAAAGAAGGAATTCTGAATCCTGAACAGCAAAATGATGAAGAAAGTGAAGAAGAAAATCTCCCAGATTTTGCTGAAAGCTCAGAACAGATAACAGCAGATCATTCTTCACAGAATATAGCAGCTGAACAAATTCCCCAAGTGGAAATTATTGTTGAACCAGCTCCAACTGTTGACCACATCACAGTTAGAGATCATCCAATATCACAAGTGATTGGTGATATTTCAGCAGGTGTGCAAACAAGGAATCAAGTAAATCAGAATATGATGCACACATGCTTTCTCTCTCAGATTGAACCTCAATCTCTACAAGATGCAGATCAAGATCCCAACTATATCATTGCTATGCAAGAGGAATTCAATCAGTTTGAGACAAACCAAGTATGGGATTTGGTTCCAAGACCAAAAGACCATCCAGTGATTGGCACCAAATGGGTCTTCGGGAACAAGCTAGATGAACAAGGCAACATTGTAAGAAATAAAGCAAGACTGGTAGCCCAAGGATATTCACAGGAAGAAGGGATTGATTATGATCAGACCTTTGCTCCTGTTGCAAGACTTGAAGCAATCAGAATCTTTTTTGCATTTGCTGCATATAAAAAGTTCAAGGTATATCAAATGGATGTAAAGAGTGCTTTCTTAAATGGAGAAATCAAAGAAGAAGTATATGTGGAACAACCACCAGGTTTCATCTCTCCAACTCAACCCTCTTTTGTATTTAAGCTTAAGAAAGCTCTTTATGGTCTCAAACAAGCTCCTAGAGCATGGTATGAGACTTTAACTAGTTTTCTTTTGAAAAACAATTTTTGTAGGGGCATAGTAGATAAAACACTATTTCTTAGGATACATAAGAATAAAACTTTGCTAGTTCAAATATATGTAGATGATATTATTTTTGGTTCTACTGATTCAAATTTGTGCAAAAGATTCTCTAATCTAATGCAATCTAAATTTGAAATGAGTAGTATGGGTGAGTTATCATACTTCCTTGGTCTTCAAGTGAAGTAAACTCCAAATGGAATCTTCATATCCCAATCTAAGTATGCTAAGAAATTAGTGAAAAGATTTGGTATGTCTGATTCTTCCACCATGAAAACACCCATGCCCTCAAATGCTGTTGTTGATAATGATGAATTAGGGAAACCTGTTGATTCAAAAGTATATAGAGCAATTGTTGGCTCACTACTTTATTTAACAGCAAGTAGGCCTGACATAATGTTTGCTACCTGTATTTGTGCTAGGTTTCAAGTTAACCCCAAAGAATCTCATCTAATTTTATTAAAAAGGATTTTGAGATATATAAAGGGTTGCCCTAATCTAGGACTTTGGTATCCAACAGCATCTAAATTTGAATTAACTGGATTCTCAGATGCAGATTATGCTGGATGCAGAGTAGACAGGAAAATCACATCAGGAACTTGTTAGTTTCTTGGTGATAGGCTTGTGTCTTGGTTTTGTAAGAAACAAACATCTGTGTCAACATCAACAGCTGAAGCTGAATACATTGCTGCTAGCAGTTGCTGCTCACAGATGTTGTGGATACAAAATCAGCTCCTAGACTATGTTGTCAACTTAAATAATTCAACTATATTTTGTTACAATACTAGTGCAATATCTATAGCCCAAAATCCGGTTCTCCATAGTAGGACTAAACACATAGAAATTAGGCACCACTTCCTTAGGGATAATGTGGATAAAAATAAAATTTGCCTACAATTTATTTCTACTGATTTACAAAGAGCTGACATTTTCACCAAGCCATTGGATGAAAAGAAGCATATCTTCTTTATAAATCAAATAGGAATGATAGATGGAGACTCAATCTGTTAAAAAATTATATTTTCTATTTATCCCCTAAATTCGTCGAACGGAGAACAACGAATTTGCATCATTTGTCGAACGGTGGTCGACGAAACCTCTTAACCTCAGAGTCGATAAAGAATTTCACTTGTCGAACGGTGATTGACGGAAAAGATTTTTTTGTCGAACGCCGTCTGACAGAGACATAAAGTCTTTTCGACTTATGCTTTTATTAGGTTTTTGTCGAACGCCGCTCCACAAATGCGCCCCCTTCTCCGGTCTATATAATCTTTATTTTTATTTCTTAATAGATCGCGCCTACAGAAATCATTTCCCTCCAGTTCCCCTCTGCACTTGATCTTTTTCTCTCTATTGCTGGTTTCAATGGCGATCTCTCAAGTTGCGCTTTACTCCATGAAGTTCGACGCCGGATTTGACATCGATATGGCATCATTCGCACAGTCCGACCAAGTATTCAAAGATATTCTTCAACTTTTTGAAGAACAACAGCTGAAGAAGTTCATGAGCACCAGGATAAAGCTACATATCGCAGAAATCAAAGAATGGGCTTACACGGCTAAGCCAGAAGATGAGAGCATAACTGGAACAATCTCGAGACATCAGGTCTCTCTTTCCCCAACTATCTTATCTGAAGTTTTTGGTTTTGTGAATGGTGATGATGATATAGAGATAAGTTCTGTTGAATATGAGGAAGCTTTGATTAAAATGGGTCATTCTACTGGAAACCATAATCATCTGCTTAAGAAAAACTTGTCCTTGGAATACAAGTTTTTATCAGATATTGTTGGAAAGGTGTTGTTAGGCAAGACAACAGGTCATGACTACGTTAAAAGGCACCAATTTCTGTTGATGGTGGCCTTGATGGAAAAGAAGAGAGTAAACCGGGGATCACTACTTTTTGAGTTGATTAAGAAGAAGATATCTAAGGATAGTGTTTATTTTGGAAGAATTTTAGGCATTGTGCTGCAGGAAAGGCACCAAGACCTTCTGGTCTCTCCCAAGGTAACCATAAATGCTAGCAAGAAGCTGACCTCAACTCTCTTTGCAAAATGGGAAAGGGTGTTTCCAAAGAAGAACCAAGGAGCAGTTGCACCAAAGAAAGCTTCTGAAGACACCAGGACTGAACAAGTCACTCCCTCAACCCTTCCAGAAGCTCCTCCTCTTGTTTCTTCTCCTCCTCTCCCATCTCCACCTCAGCATTTCTCCCCTGCACAAACTCCACCTCCAAATTCTCCTACACCCATTGATGACATTCCACCTCCTTTCAACCTTCTACCTCCTCATACTTCTCCACCTCCATCTCCCATACATGATGACCAACAGTCACCCATACACCACTCTTGTCCTATTCATTCAAACATCCCTCAACAACATGCCAATGTTGCAAACATCTTTGTACCCACTTCCATTCCATCTACTTTTCAATCATCTTCATCTCATCCACCTGAAATGTTATTTCTAAATTTCCAATCTGTTGCTGATCAAATTCTTGATTACACTCTTCCTAAGCTAGATCAAATCCTGGATGCAAAACTTGCTCCAGTTCATCATATTCTTTCAAATCTTGACTCCATCTTGGATGCAAAACTTGCTCCAATTCTTTTAGCCATTTCTGAATTATCTTCTAAAATATCTTCAACTTCTTCCTCTCTTTCTGTCTCTTCTTATAGGGGCCTAGATTCAGGTCTCCCTGAAGCTAGGCAGAGGGAGATGTCTCATGAAGAAGCTCCAGAAGCTCAAGTTTCAGAAGCTTTAGTGTTTGAAGTAGATCAAGAAGACCCAGGTTCTGAAATGCCAATATTTGATTCAGTATTTGATTCAGAAATGATTGACTTATCTACAGTTTCAGCACTTCCAGCTATAGAAGAAATAAATAATATCTATATTCATCCTTCCTTAGATATTATTCATTTGCTGTCTAAGTTCAATTCTATTTACTCAGTTTTGCCAAAATATCATGAATATTCTAGAGCAATTGTTCCATACACTGCTCCCTTAGATAAAGTTCTATTGAAAAAGATCATCAAAAGTTTTAAAGTTCAGATTGTTGAACCAGTTACTAATTCAGTTCAAGTTCAAGGTCAAGCAGAAGTATCAGTTATTATTCCAGAAGAAAGTTTCAAAGGCTTTGTTGTTCCAACTTTTGTTTTTGATGAATCCCCAATTCCAGACTTTGATGAAATATGGAAAGCAGAAGATGAAGCTTATGAAGCTGAAGAGCAAAGAATTAAAGCTCTTAAATTGATCAATGACTTATATGATGATCCAATTCAGTCTTCTGATTCTAATGAGGATGATAATGAAAGTGATTCTAATGATACATTATCAAAGAAGAGAAAGAAAAGAAAAGTTAAGTCAAAGGCTGTCCCTAAGCCTCCTAATCCAGAGAATGAAATTCCCTATTATATTCTTCATAACATTCCTCTTGATAAAGATACCCACAATGGATGAAGTTCTCCAGGAATGAGAACAAAAGAAGAAAGAAGATGAGGAAGACTGGTTATTATTCTGACAAACCTGTCAAATATAATCATCCTCCTCCTCCTCCAGCAGCAGGCTCAGCAACACCATTTTCCTCCTCTCAGAAGTCCACCCCTCAGCAATCAAGGAGACCAGCTAGCACAAGTGGTCATCAGAGATCTTGGTCTTCAGGACATCCTTCAAGCTCTTCCAGAAATATTTCTACATAATACAAATATCATATATCTGATGGATCCATGCACAGGAAAAGAAATATTCCTTTTGACCAACCTTAAGTACAGGACACTGATCTTGATGAAATATCTTATTTCCCAATTGATACAGAAGCTGAAGAAATAGCACAGATGGCTAGATTCAAGGAGTCAATTGCCACAGCTCAGATAAATAAAGCTAAAGCTGAAGGAAAGGATTACTTTTAGTATTCAACTATGTCAGAATATAGAAGAAAAGAATTTGAAAAGTATAAATCAAAGAATCTTTTCAATGCTGAAGAATTCTTGATCCAGCACCCACAAGCAGTTGTTATTCAAAGCAAATCTCAAACCATTCTGGGAGCTCAGGATTTCTACTTGAGTAAGAAGAAATCTGAAGATCCTAACAAAAAAATCATTTTCAAGCCTCCCTCTGCAAATCAATGAAAAGGTTCAGACTTTATTGTGTCTTTTTAACTTTTTTTGTTGTAATATTTCTAAACTCAGAGCACTATGATTTATTCTATCTGCTGAAATGGATTTACATTCTGTCAGATATATATTTTTGCTCTGTTGTTTTTTTTCTATTGTATTTAATTGATTAATTATCAAATAGTGTCCTAACCCAAATAGGGGGAGATAGTTGGAACAACCCTATTACTGATTTGGGCTAGGATCACTATATGTTGACCTAGGATCAAGTTGACCTCATTGTATAGTTTAAGGGTCAAGTCTTTATCTTTAGGCTGATAGATTAGCTAGAACTTAAGGAAAAATCTAAGTTCCCAGCGTTCGACAAATGGCTATCGGCGCTCGACAGATGGCTGCCAGCGCTCGACGAATTCCTGCCAGCGCTCGATAGTTCTCCAGCCAGCGCTCGACAGTTCTCCAGCTAGCGCTCGACAGATTTCCAGCCAGCGTTCGACATTCTCTGAGCAGCGCTCGACGAATTCCAGCCATTGCTCGACAAATTCTTTATTAAGGCTCAGATCAACAAATACTAATTCCAGATCAATTAATACCTTAAATATCAATTCTCTGAACACAGATCGACGACTTAACGGATCTATTTAAATATCTTTGGACATATTCAAGTCAGATAAGTAAGAATATTATATTCAGTTATTATATTCTTTCTTTCCTTTTTCCAAGACAGAAATAGCATTGACAATTAATGCAAAGGAATATTACACGGCTAAGGAATTAAAGGACCTGCCAAAGTCATTTGGTTTTTATTGTTATTCCAAGAAAGGATTAAAGGCCGATTATTCTATTTCCAAAAAGAGAAGATATCAAGACATACTTTATTGTCTCAGCTCTCGACAGAATTAAAATATATTCTTACAGAATACAGAGAGAGAATATATACAAGTATAGAGAAAGAAAAGAAAAGGATACTCTGTAAAAAACATTCTCAGTCTTCGTCTTCCTCAAGCAGCAATCATCATCTCTCTGAGAACATCCTCTTCAAGATCCATCTCTCAGATATCTGCTGCAAGTTCAAGTCTTCTAAAAGAGCAACAAGGAATCTGAAGAACCTTTTCTTCCAGATCAATCTGCTACAGAAGATTTGTGTCTTCAAGAGAAAGCTTCTCCATCATCTGTCAAATACTTCAATCAGACAGGGGGAGCTTTACAACAAGTCCACTAGAGTCTTCTCTCAGCATCTTGACAGAGAAGAACACTATAAACTCTTACTCACCTCTCCTGTACAGGGTTAATACTCCCTTCAAAAGTGTAACCCCCTGGTGGCAAGACACCTGATCAAAAAATCTAGTTGGTTTTGAGCACTTGAACAAAAGCTCTGTGGTGTGTGGACACCTGATCAAAATCACCTTGGTGTTAGGGCACCTGATCAACCCTCCTAGTGGACTCCTACCAAGGGTGGTAGAAGAGTGGACTACCCAGATTTATTGGGGAACCACTATAAATTCCTTGTGTCTTCTGTGTGTGTTTATTTCTCTGTGCTGTGCTGTGTGCTTTTATTTATTCAGTTTTTCTGCTTATATATTTATCTCACACTGCTTACACATATATAACACTATATTAATTCCGCTATAAAAACTAAGGAAAAGTTTTTAATACTCTATTCACCCCCCCCCCCCCCCCCCCACCCCGTCTCTAGAGTAACTTAAGATCTAACCTCCACTTTCAGTCTGGGTAGGGCTTAGGGAAGAAATTTGCCTCGTGTTGGCGACCAGATCTAAGTTAGGTCTAGGGGGTGCTCGAGGCCATATCCGGGGAAGGATTGGCTAGAGCGGCTTGAGGTCGTATCCGGGAAGGATAGGCTATGTAACATCCCCCAAACAACTAGACCCCTAAGTTGGTTTTGTCATGACTAGGTCATGACAAAACCATAGGAAGAGCTTAAGATCATGTGAACTTAAGTAAGAAGGGGAAAACCCAAGTGGTCTGCAAATAGTAATTTTTTAGATACCAAGCCTAGGGTTGGACTTTAGGGCCTCACATTGATCATTTGACCCCACCATAACATCCCTAACCCATTAGGGGTCCCCTTAGAGCACCAGGGACCCATTGGGATCAACCAAAGAGGCCAAATTTGTACAACCCCGTGTTCGCCTGAGGGGGTAAGGCTCGAAGATGGGTGAATTAGGCTGGGTGTGGTCATCTCGCCACTAAGGAGTCGCGAGAGCCAGGCAAGGCGAGCCAGGGTGATCTCGCATGGGAGAATATGAGGCTTGGCCTGGGTGGTTGTCGTCAGAAGGAAGGCGACCAGGGCCTTCGCGGGCTGCTCGCCTAGGGAGGGCTCACGAGCAGTACTCGCGAGGGGTCTCGCGAGAAGGCTCACGAGTGGCGCTCTATAGACCACTTGTCCAGGGGCTAAGAAGGTGAAATTACCCCTCTGCCCCTGGTGGGCTGCCAATAGCCCTTCGGAACAGCGGAGTTTGGTTGTTAACATGCCAAATTGGGGTGCGTTTAGTGAAACCAAATGGCGGAAGCCCGCTATCAGCAGACCAGTTCAGAAAAACTATAAATAAGACCCTAAGGGCACCTTTGGAGGGACTTCTCTTTGGGCTTCTCTCTCCCCAGGTTTCTTCAAGTGGGTGAAGAGAGCCTCCAAAGGTGCCCCAAGCTCAACATTGGCTTGGGAGGGGAAGCACTCTAAGATCTTTCGGGTGTGTGGTGGGACCTCCTCGCTGAGCCCTTGGTTTGGTTCCTAGTTTCCTAAGTCTTCGGCCTAGTGCTCTCCCTTGAGAGAAGTAGGTGTAAGGTCACCCCGTCTCTTGGGGACCCCGAACTCTACAGAGACCAAGTCTTGTTTTCAAGTCTCGGTTTCAACATTTATGGTGCGGGGAGCGTGGAGGGTGACCAGCACAGAAAATTTCAAGCTGAGCTCTATGGCTGGAGGTGGAGAAGGCGGCCCGGAGGTCCCGCCCCAGCAGATGGGCAAGAGCACTCCCGACCAGCAATCCGGGAAGGAGGTGTCGGCGGGGGAAAGTGGGGAGGCATCCGACCCCCACTCTGCCGGCCTCCAAAGAGGGGGGGGAGTGGGGAGGCGTCCTGCCCCCACTCGCCCATCCCCAAGGAGGCGAGTGGGGAGGCAGCCTACCCCCACTTGCCCAGCCCCAAGGGAGTGAGTGGGGAGGCGGTCTGCCCCCACTCGCCCAACCCCAAGGGGCGAGAGTGGTGGCGGCCTGCCCCCACTCGCCCAGACCCAAGGGGGTGAGTGAGGAGGCGGCCAGCCCCCACTCGCCCAGCCCCAAAGGGGGGCGAGCGGGGAGGAATCCAGCCCCCACTCGCCCCGCCCCAAGAGGGGTCGAGCGGAGGCGATTTGGCGAGACCTCCCCGGGCGGCAGCTGTTCGGTAGTCCGACAAGTGCAGAGGTCAGCGAGCAGACTCCGCAAGAGCGAACCACTCGCCGAGCCGGGGAGAGAAGTCCCTTTTTGTGAATTGACCCTCTCTCGAGCAGGTGAGGGATGATTCAGTCCTACACTTATACTTTTCATATTTATTTATTACATATTTGACTCATCATGAGTTGATTTCAATGTTTCTTCTAAGCATGGGTCCTCAAGTTTTTTATGCTGGAATGCCCCAGATCGATTCCGCTATCCGGCTCTCATAGACGGTGGGTTAGGTTGATCTCTGGAGAGGCTGGCAAGGTGGAAATTTTTGGTGCTGGAGTGCCCCAGATCGATTCCGCTGTCGGGCTCTCATAGACGGTGGGTCAGGTTGATCTCTGGAGAGGCTGGCAAGGTGGAAAGTTTTGGTGCTGGAGTGCCCCAGATCGATTCCGCTGCCGAGATATCATAGACGGTGGGTCAGGTTGATCTCTGGAGAGGCTGGCAAGGTGGAAAGTTTTGGTGCTGGAGTGCCCCAGATCGATTCCGCTGCCGGGCTCTCATAGACGGTGGGTTAGGTTGATCTCTGGAGAGGCTGGCAAGGTAGAAAGTTTTGGTGCTGGAGTGCCCCAGATCGATTCCGATGTCGGGCTCTCATAGACGGTGGGTCAGGTTGATCTTTGAAGAGGCTAGCAAGGTGGAAAGTTTTGGTGCTAGAGTGCCCCAGATCGATTCCGCTGCCGGGCTCTCATAGACGGTGGGTCAGGTTGATCTCTGGAGAGGCTGACAAGGTGGAAAGTTTTGGTGCTAGAGTGCCCCAGATCGATTCCGCTGTCGGGCTCTCATAGACGGTGGGTTAGGTTGATCTCTGGAGAGGCTGGCAAGGTGGAAAGTTTTGGTGTTGGAGTGCCCCAGATCGATTCCGCTACCGGGCTCTCATAGACAGTGGGTCAGGTTGATCTCTAGAGAGGCTGACAAGGTGGAAAGTTTTTTATGCGGGAATACCCCGATGCTGGCCCGCTGACCAGGCTCCCATCAAGCTGGCAGGGCCGGGAACCGCTCGGTGGCCGGAGGTTTACAAGGTACTTAGCCCCGATGCTGGCCCGCTGACCAGGCTCCCACCAAGCTGGAAGGGCTGGGAACTGCTCGGTGGCCGGACGTTTACAAAGTACTTAGCCCCGATGCTGGCCCGCTGACCAGGCTCCCACCAAGCTTGCAGGGTCGGGAACCGCTCGGTGTCCGAGGGTTGTCAAAGTACTTAGCCCCGAGATGGCTCCGTTAGCCAGGCTCTCGTTAGCCGGCAGGGTAGGAAGGCCTTTCGGGGAGGCTAAGTTTTTTTCCCCCGAGGTGGTTCCGCTAGCCGGGCTCTCGCTAGCCGGCAGGGTAGGAAGGCCTCTCGGGGAGGCTAAGTGATGGCGATGTTGTCCCGCCATTTGCTCGTGATGCTCGAGACCATTCGATTGATGGCAATGCGGTCCCACCACTTGTTCGTGATGGCGTTGTCGATGGTGTTGAAGATTTCCGCCACATAGAATTTGAAGACTTTGACGGACGATGCCGCGACAACTTCTGCTCGTGCCCGTTCGCCGCTTCATCCAAGTTAATGAAGATATCCGCCGCTACGACCTCCGCACACGGCCACGTGCGGCCGCATGATTGCTGCGTCAACATTTACTGTTTTAAGTTTTAGTCTAAGCTTAATTATTAATTTCCTGTTAATGTTAAGTTAGAGTTAGTTTAAGTTAGTGCTAATTTTAAGTTAAATGTTAAGTTAATTTTGCTGTTAAAAAAAACTTTATAAACTGTTGGGAGCCTAATGAAATAAAATTATTGCTGTTTGAGAAAAAAAAGCCCCGTGAGAAACATTCTCCCGTCTCCCCTAGGGTTCGCCCCTTCCTGTGCGTGCTGTGCGATTCAGCCGCCTCCCTCCCGTCCGGCGTGCGACTCGCCTCCCCGTCGTCGGTGTGACTCCGGCGACCTTCCCTTGCGTGCTGTGTTACTCATCCGCCGTTCCTCCCCGACCTGGTGAGACTCCAGGAACCGTCGCCCATCTGCTGTTCAAACAGGCTACCCGACATCTCCCTGCCGCCCCGGCTTCAGAATCGTGTTTGGGACTGCAGCCCCTTGGGTCTCCGGCAACTCCGCCGAATGTTGGTTGTCCGATCGTCGTTTGGTGTTGCTACTTAGGAGTCGTAGTCGAGGGACTCCCAACATCCACATTGAGTGACTTGGGTAACGAGATCTCTACCTTCCCCTCGTGTGTTCCTCTATATAGCCTTGTATTTTCATTTGGTTTAAAAGGCCGGGTGTTGCCTTCGAATTTTCTAAATTAATTCGCTGGTATAATTGATTCCCATTTGCGTGTTCTTTTCAACTTTATTGTGAATTAAAGGGATCGAAAATTCCTATCAGTTGATTTCTTGTTTTTCTCTTTGGGAGCACGGACGACCTCTTTGATTCGCCGTTTTGGTCGGTCCACTCTTGGATTAGATCTTGTGTGTGTTGTGATTTAATTCGTATAGACGTGGCTTGCATATGTGAAAGCGTGAGATTGATCTTTACGAGTTTAGAGCACAACGCTTAGCACGCACCGCAACCACCCCGACATGTAGGCCTGCATCACTAAGTGTTTTCCCCCGAGATGGCTCCTCTAGCCGGTATCTCGCTAGCCGGCAGGGTAGGAAGGCCTCTCGGGGAGGCTAAGTGTTTTTCCCCCGAGTTGGCTCCGCTATCCGGGCTCTCGCTAGCTGGCAGGGTAGGAAGGCCTCTCGGGGTGGCTAAGTATTTTTTCCCCGAGATGGCTCCGCTAGCCGGGCTATCGCTAGCTGGCAGGGTAGGAAGGCCTCCCAGGGAGGCTAAGTGTTTTCCCCCGAGATGGCTCTGCTAGCCGGGCTCTTGCTAGCCGGCAGGGTAGGAAGGCCTCTCGGGGAGGCTAAGTGTTATTCCCTCGAGATGGCTCCGCTAGCCGGGCTCTCGCTAGTCGGCAGGGTAGGAAGGCCTCTCGCGGAGGCTAAGTATTTTCCCCCGAGATGGCTCCGCTAGCCGGGCTCTCGCTATCCGGGCTCTCGCTAGCCGGCAGGGTAGGAAGGCCTCTCAGGGAGGCTAAGTGTTTTCCCCCGAGATGGCTCCGCTAGCTGGGCTCTCGCTAGCCGGCAAGGTAGGAAGGCCTCTCGGGGAGGCTAAGTGTTTTTCCCCCTAGATGGCTCCGCTAGCCGGGCTCTCGCTAGCGGAAGGGTAGGAAGGCCTCTCGGGAAGGCTAGTGTTTTTCCCCCGAGATGGCTCTGCTAGTCGGGCTCTCGCTAGCCGGCGGGATAGGAAGGCCTCTCGGGGAGGCTAAGTGTTTTCCCCGAGATGGCTATGCTAGCCGGGATCTCGCTAGCCGGCAGGGTAGGAAGGCCTCTCGGGGAGGCTGTGTTTTTCCCCCGAGATGGCTCCGCTAGCCGGGCTCTCGCTAGCCGGCAGTGTAGGAAGGCCTCTCTGGGAGTCTAAGTCTTTTTCCCCCGAGATGGCTCTGCTAGCCGACAGGGTAGGAAGGCCTCTCGGGGAGGCTAAGTGTTTTTCCCTCGAGGTGGCTCCGCTAGCCGAGCTCTCGCTAGCCGACAGGGTAGGAAGGCCTCTCGGGGAGGCTAAGTGTTTTCCCCTGATGTGGTTCCGCTAGCCGGGCTCTCGGGAAGGCACTCGCCGAATATGCAAGGTTGGACTTTTCTTTCGAAGCGTGATTCCCGCTCAAAAAGAGCGGGGATTGTGTACAACCTTGTATTCGCCGAGTGGATCCCCGGGGCCCAAGAGCTCATTAGGCCTAATATCTTTTAAGAGGCACTGCCCCAAGTAAGAGGAGCGGGTGAGCCGTCGGACGGGCTAAAGACCGAGGGGCGCAACCCCAGATTATTCTAAAGAAGGGGGCGAGCAGGGGATGCGGGTGGCCTCCCGCTCGCCCAGCCCAAGGAGGGCAGAGGGGGGAGCTGGGGCGTGCGGCCTCCCAGGCTCGCCCCGCCCCAGCAGAGGGGGCAAGCTGGAGGCGTGCGACCTCCCGAGCTCGCCCCGCCGCAGCAGAGGTGGCGAGCCGGAGGCAGGTGGCCTCTCGGGCTCGCCCCGCCCCAGCAAGGGGTGGGCCAGAGGCGTGCGGCCTCCCGTGCTCGCCCCGCCCCAGCAGAGGGGGCGAGCCGGAGGCAGGTGGCCTCCCAGGCTCTCCCCTCCCCAGCAGGGGCGAGCCGGAGGCGTGCGGCCTCCCAGGTCGCCCCGCCCCAGCAGAGCGGGCGAGCCGGAGGCGTGCGACATCCCGAGCTCGCCCCGCCCCAGCAGAGGGGGCGAGCCGGAGGCAGGTGGCCTCCCGGGCTCGCCCCACCCTAGCAGAGGGGGGCGAGCCGGAGGCAGGTGACCTCCCGGGCTCGCCCCGCCCCAGCAGGGGGCGAGCTGGAGGCGTGTAGCCTCCCAGGCTCACCCCCCCCCCCCCCCCAGCAGAGGGGGTGAGCCAGAGGTAGGTGGCCACCCTGGCTCGCCCCGCCCCAGCAGGGGGCGAGCCGGAGGCATGCAGCCTCCCGGGCTCGCCCCCCCCCCCCCCTGCAGAGGGGGCGAGCCGGAGGCATGCGGCCTCCCGGGCTCCCCCCCCCCCCCCCCATGCAGAGGGGGCGAGCCGGAGGCAGGTGGCCTCCCGGGCCATCAGGGGGCGAGACGGAGGCGTGCGGCCTCCCGGGCTCGCCCCGCCCCAACAGAGGGGGCGAGCCGGAGGCATGCGGCCTCCCGGGCTCACCCCGCTCCAGCAGGGGATGAGCAAGGGAGGAGGCCTACCCCTTCTCGCACGGCCCCAGGAAGTGGAGACGACCTGCGTTTAGTGCCTCGGAATGGCGGGATTTGGCCATTGGCAGGCCAAACTTGGGGGTATTTTCGTAATCTCGTAGGCCGGAATATGGATATTGTCAGACCAAGTCCAGAAATCTATAAATAGGACCAAGGGTCACCATTTGGAGGGAATTATCTTTGGGCTTCTCTCTTCCCAAGTTTCTTCAAGTGGGTGAAGAGAGCCTTCAAAGGTGCCCCAAACTCAGCATGAGCTTAGGAGGGGAAGCGCTCTTAGATCTTCCGGGTGTGTGGTGGGACCTCCTCACTGAGCCCTTGGTCTGGTTCCTAGTTCCTAAATCTTCGACCTAGTGCTCTCCCTTGAGAGAAGTAGGTGTGAGGTCACCCCCTCTTTTTGGGGCCCCGAACTCTACAGAGACCAAGTCTTGTTCTCAAGTCTCGATTTCAATAAAATTGACCAAAGTCAACCCTAACCCTAAATTGGTCAAAGTAGCTTAATTAGGGCCAATTGGCCTCCACCATGCCGAATTGACCTTACCCCTACCCTTATCGGGATATTAAGGACCCAATGGACCAAAAAGCCCCATCATGGGGCCTCCAATTTGGCCAAAATTGACCATTGTCAGCACTAACCCTAAATTAGTCAAAGTAGCCCTACCTAGACCTTCCTAACTCTTAAGGGAGGCCAATGGGTTACTATCCACCCATTGGGGTCAACCCAAATGGTCAAATTGACCAAAGTCAACTCTACCTCAAATTTAGGTCAAAATGACCTATGTTGACCTAATCAAGCCCAATCCACTTGGGCTAGACTCAATTAAGGTGGTCCACCACCTAATAGGCTTGCTAATTACTAAAATTGCCATTCAATTTCAAAGGAGTCGGCCAGGAGAGAGAAAGCCCTGAATGGGAAAGGGAGAGAAAGATGGTGGATTAATGGGGAGGAAGAAGAACCCTCCAATCTCCCCCATTAATGGTACCATTCATCTCCTCTTGGGGAGAGGAGTTTCCAGCCTTCTCCCAGCCACATTGATGCCCAATTCACTTCCCCTACATGAAACCGAAATTCTTCATCAAGGGCCATTAATGGCCACCAAGTGAAACCCCCCTCTTGCCTCCAATTGAACCTTTTAACACCTTCAGACGAGTGAGAGGAGTGAAACCCCCCTTCTTCTAGAGAGAATCGTGCACCGTAGGCCTAGATCGACATGGCACCAAAAGCTCGAACTTCGACCATGGCAACCCGCCGGAATCCACGACCTCAGGCCACCACACAGGTCCAATCCTCCCTCTCTCCCTCCCCTAGTGTTAGATCCTCATCTAATTTGGAGCTTGATTCGAGCCAAATAGGGCTCGAATCAAGATCCCGAAAGGGCTCATTTCGAGTCCTTTTTCTCCCGCTAGAACTCCCCATTCCGGCCACCTCCGGCCGGCCAACCACCCCTAATCGCCGGTCACCACCTCAACGGAGGTGGTGGTGGCATTGGTCGGCCGGGGCGGCGCTCAGGTGGCTGGGAAAATGAGGTGGAAGGAGGCCCAGGCATGGGCAATCGGTACCGTCAGCTGGAGAAAGAAGACAACCCGATGTCGTCCAATCCTGCGCCAAGATCTGTGCTGATCTAATTTCATTTAAATATTCATGTATGGTATTTATGTCACACTTTTTGTAGTACCTAGATTAATTTATTAAAAATACATAGGCCCCTCTGATGAAAAAGTGGCCAACAACAAAGTTGTAGCCCTTGATGTGTACTTTAATCTAAAATTTGTTTCAGCCCAAAAGGAGCAATGTACCTCCCTGTAGTGTCATTTTGGTGGGACTGGTCCCTAGGGTAGCACAACCACTATTTCTTGAATAACTTTTGATTGGGTAATGGTATTAACTTGAAATTTGGAGCATAGTCTAATTATACATACCCCCTAATCCTATCCAAAAATGAAAATTTTTAGAGAACTTTTTTCTAAGGTTTTTGTAAAAATTTAATAATTCACATATTAATTAATTATACGGTCTAATGACATCCAATCCCCTCCAAATTTTGGTGGGTGCTCCTTATGGCTATTATATGACCCTAGTAAAACTTTCATCCCAATTGGGACTGATTTAGTTGGGTAATTATTTAACCCAAGTTTGGTCAAACTAGGTCAAATTAGGTCAAAGGTGTACTTGTTGAGGTTAGGTGGTCAAATCTCATCAAAATGATGTGAGACTTTGGCCACTAGTTTAGGATCACATAAAACACCCCTATGAGTGATTTGGGGTGATGTGGGGTGGATATGCCCTAGGACCCTAGTTCAAACCCTAGGATTGCGTGTAAATAGGGGCATATGTCCTTGAATGGTCATGGAACTTGGTAGATAAGTTCATAACGTGTAAATATGCCCTAGGAAATTTTATGAAAATTTTACGAACACTTGTCCCCTCTGATTTAGGTTATAACATTTTTAGGAAACCTTTTTATAAGAGGAATTTGCATGCTCAAATTATCTTGGATGTTGGTGAAAGTTTGGTAGTACCCCATAATCATGATATAAACCTCTGGTAATTTTTGTGTAATTGTTGAATTTGTTTAATTAGCACTTCATTCACAAGTCATCTATTTTTACTTACGAATATGTTAAATAAATGAGGGCCAAATATCCTCTGGAAAATTATAAAACTTGATGGTAGGACATTTTAGGGCATTAGAGAGCTCTGTGAATTTTTGTATAATTTTTGAAATTATTTATCAGTAGGTTACTTCATAATTTTCCCTAGTATGGGTTTACTTAGAGTATTTATTTATGTGACTAATTAATTCTGATAAATTCTAAAATTTAGTCAGTAGACTTTTTTGATCAATATAAAGGTCTGGTAATTTTCCCATAATTTTTGGACAAGTATTTTTGGTGGTTCCTTCTTTAATTTCTAATTTGGGGTAATTATTCGATATTATAATTAGAGGCTAACAACTTACTGCAAAATTGTGATATTCTGTATTTACTGTTATTTTGACATCATAGATTTTTCATAATTTTATGGGGGTCATATCATAAGGAGATCTTACACTTCATGTTCAATTTCATACTTGACCAATATTTGAGAAATCATAATAAATGCCAAATAATTAAGGAAAAATATGATCCTCTGGATTTAGTCTTATAATGTCATGATAGACTCCCAGTAAAAATATTGAGTCCATTGGATGAATATTTGGAGTACTTCCTCTTATGCAACTCATATAACTCATTTGGTATGCGTATAGTAAAACAGTAGGATTTAAGTAATATGTGGATCATTAGGTGATCGAGAATGGAAGATAGTTGGTGTACCTAGCCTGATTGAAGAGATTGAAGGTCACCAAAAAGGAATCTAGGTGATGAGAGTGTGCTTGGTGAGTTTAGGGTAAAGTTGTACTCGGGATTTACGAAAGATCGTCTTTCCCGTGGGGAGTCAGAAAACACTTAGGCGATTAATTCAAGTGAAAAGATAAGAGGGGTATTCTTATGGGTAGACACCAATAACACTAAGTGTCTTGAGAAAGAGAGCTTTGGGCTATCATCCCATTATAGCTCCTAGTACCACTGCCAGCCCCTCACAGGGTTGACCTCGGGAAGTCCAAGATTAACCATAAACAGTAGAAGTAAGATGTTGTACAAGATTAACTCAATAATACACACACCCACACCCCATGGTTATGTGAGGTTAGTTTGTTTGGTTTTACGAGCGGTAGGCTCGGTGATTGTAGCAGCGGACTAGTTAGTCCGGTGAGCTTGTGACTCAGTAATGCTTGTTAGTACAGACGGGTTGGTCCGGCGAGGCGGTGGATCGGAAGGTTATGGTGACGGGCAAGTTAGCCGGGGAGCTTAGGGCTCGGAGATAGATGGTAACATATTGTATGTGCATAAAGGTGGTGGGTCACTAGTATTGACGGTCATCACACCGACGTTGATACTTTGGCTCGATAAGTGTGGTTAACACTTTACCAAGAAAAGTCTGGTGGACTAGCCAGTAAGAGTACGCAGGAGCTCGGTTGTTGTGTTCTTAGCGTTGAGGCGTATGATAGGTCGAGGTTAGGTAGTGCAAATACCAACCTAGAGGTGGGCGAGGCCCAACCCACCGCTTCCGTTTGCCACTACAGAAGTATCCTGGGAGTTTTGCTAGCTCCAAAAAGGGGGAACTAAAGGTCTGTGCGGATAGAGTCGAAGTGTGTGAGTTGCACTTGTATGAACATAACATTAACCTACATAACCTTGCATGACATGGCATAAACATTGCATTTCAACCCATACCCCTATCGTATAAATTGGTTATAGGACTTTTTATACGATAGGCCCTGCTAAACGACCCATTGGTCTATAGGCTTGTATGAGCAATCCTATAAATCAAGGTTACACTTCTTTAATATTGTTTCCTTATTACTATTATGCTTAGTACTGCTTTACTTATTACTACTGCTTACATGTTACTGTTTTATTTCTTACTGCCTTACTCTTTGTACTATTTGCTGCATAGCGATAGACCTTCCGTAGTTAGATTCACTGTCACCTGCTTTTGATTATACCCTTTGTTGTCCTCCGCTTCATCCTTCCCGCTCGGTGCCTAGGAGTCACCGGGGGAGGGGTGGGGATTGGGTTAGTCTTTTGACTAACGGTCGTTGGACCTTATCATTTTAGGGGACCGAGTAGATGCTGCAATACCAGAGGCTGGTGCAGATGGAGGCGGGGCAGTCTAGCACGGGAGCACTGATGCCAGGATCCGTGAGTGCCTTATTAGTTTTAGTAGATTATGCTTCCGCGAGTGAAATTGTAGTGAGGAATTGATGTATAGGAGCCCTTTTATTACTATCTTTTATTCAGTTATTTCATGTGAACATCTTTTATTCTAGATATTATATTTCATGTGATGTGGACTTGACTTCTAAATGTCTTCAGTTGTACTTCTCTTTTCTGTGATCGATATGGCTGGCAGAATTGGCGTGTTGTAGTGGCGACCTTCCCGAGTGATGGTATCACCGCAAAGCGACGGTTCTGGGCATAAGACCCGGGTTTTCAAAGAAAAAATGGGGTCTTACAAACTGGTATCAGAGGGAACCTCGATTCGTAGAAAAGAAGTCCACAAACCCTGGGCCACCCCGCGTGAGTTTAGTTTGAGGACAAACTAAGCAGCGGAATCAATGGTGTGCACATATGGGGAATCACATGAAAAGTCCACTTTTAACTGAATTTTTAGGCAAACCCTCTTACGAGTGTCAATTTTTCTTTTGTAGCCCGCGACGAACCCTACCCCACAGCATAGAGTGCCTCCGACTCCAAACGTCATCCCATCACCACCAGCTCCTACCCCGTTCCAGCAGTCGGAGATGGGACAGACATTGACAGCCATACTGGAGGCATTTAGAGCACAGCAGGCACCGACTCCTCAGCCAAACCCCGGGGCCAACTGGATGACTGCCTTCCGAGATCTTTCCCCTCCATCATACCTGGGGACATAGACAGTGGTTTGGACTGAGGAGTGGGTAGACATCATATACGAGATGCTGGCAGGAATTCAGTGCCCAACGGTCATGGCAGTACCCCTGGTGATTTCGTGCCTGGAATCTCATGCAAAGAGGTGGTGGAAGTCACTACTAGACACCACCTATGTTGGATTGGAGGCGGCTGACATCTCATGGGATGAGTTCAAGACGGCGCTACTGGAGCACTACGTACTGCAGTCAGCAAGGGATGAGCTAGAAGACAGGTTCCTGCAGTTGAGGCAGGGTAGCAGGATAGTGGTGGAGTATCACCGGGAGTTCACACACCTAGCCCGGTTCGCGGACTCCAATCAGTTGGATGATGCAGGCTACGCAAAGAGATTATACAAGGGCCTCCGTGACGAGCTGAGGTAGACACTCCTCTTTGTTTCTGACGGCAGTATGGCCAAGATCTTGGAGATGGCCAAAAAGTTGGAAGCCGACCAACATATTGTTCGAGGTAGGAAGAGGCCGACAGAGGACCGGGGAAGGAGTGGCAGGAGAGACCAGCAGAATGGTTGTTACATTGGGGAGAGAAGAACGGAGGACCAACCCCGCCAGGAGGAGAGGCAGGAGCAGGTAGTGTTGGCTCCGCAGCCTCTGCATATGCGGGAGGTGCCGAGGATAGGAGGAGGTGGTCCACCTCCCCCACAGGAGTGCTACCATTGTCATCAGCCAGGCCACATCTGGAGGAACTGCCCTCAGAGGAATGCACCACCAGCACTACAGGCTGCCCCACCGGCCCAGCATTTCGGGGGCCGAGGACGTGGTCGAGGCCGTGGATTTCAGGGTGGAGACCGGAGACAGAACAGGGATCATATGTACGTCATGGACCTAGCACAGCCCCGGAATCCAGCAAGGGTCATCACAGGTACCTTTAATGTTTTTCTTGTTAATAATTACTAGTACCTAGCAACCTTAGCTTTAACTTAGCATTGGACCAAACAAACAAAAATCACCCAGGTATAGTACTCGTCTGCGGCAAGCCCGCATACACTTTATTAGATACGGGTGCCTCACACTCGTTCGTTTCGGAAGAATTCGTGGATGATATGGACCAAGTCCAGCACTTTGAGGGCATCCACAGGAGGGTGCGACTCCCAGACTGATTAGAGATAGTAATGAATGCAAAGTGTAACATGAACGTGGAGATTGGAGGTAAGCTGTTCAAAGCGCCGACGACGCTCTTGAAGATGAAAAACTTCGACTTGATCCTAGGCATGAACTGGCCGCACGGGAACCAGGCTCAGATTGACTGCCCGACGAGGAGGATTGTGCTAAAGCATGAGGACACAGAAATAGTAGTCGAAGGTATCAGACCCCCCTCCCGTCTTTTATTATCATCTATTCAGGCCGTCAAGGCCCATCTACAGGGAGATGAAGTATACCAGGTGTTGTTCGAGGCGATTGAGGCAAAGGATTCTGTGGCCAGCATCCCGGTAGTACGGGATTTTGCCGACGTATTCCCGGAGAAGTTGTCGGGGCTGCCATCGCACCGTGAGAAGGATTTTTAAATCCAATTGGTGTTCGGGGCTAAGCCGGTATCCAGAGCTCCTTATCGGATGGCCCCGAAGGAGCTAGTGGAGTTTCGGAGCTAGCTGCAAGAGCTGGTGGAAGCAGGGTTTGTTAGACCGAGTTCCTCACCTTGGGGAGCTTCGGAACTATTTGTGAAGAAGAAGGATGGGATGCTCTGATTGTGCATCGATTACAGAGCACTGAACCGGCTGACGGTTCGGAATACATATCCGCTACCAAGGATCGACGAGCTATTTGCCCAGCTGGAGGAGGCCCACTGCTTCTGGAAGCTAGATTTGTGGTCAGGATATTATCAGTTGCGGAATCAGGAGGAGGACATCCCGAAGACGGCTTTCAGCAGCCGATACGGACTATATGAGTTCACGGTGATGCCCTTCGGGCTCACTAATGCACCATTAGCATTTATGAGTTTGATGAAGCAGGTGTTCGAGCCTTATCTCGACATCTTTGTCATCGTGTTCATCGATGACATCCTCATTTATTCGAGGACGGAGGAGGAACATGCGCGTCATTTGGCACTAACGTTGGAGAAGCTTCGGGAGCACCGCCTATTTGTGAAGTTCAGCAAGTGTCAGTTTTGGCTGAAGGAGGTGGCCTTCCTAGGTCATATTATCAGTGGAGCTGGTCTAGCAGTGGATCCAACAAAGATCTAGACAGTACGGGATTGGCCACCGATGAAGACGGCCACCGACGTGCGGAGCTTCTTGGGACTTGTCGGTTATTACCGGAAGTTCGTACAGGGGTTTTCCCAGATAGCCCTCCGGTTCACATCCTTGACGAAGAAGGATACCACATTCGTTTGGACGCCGCCGTGCGAGGCGGCCTTCCAGGAGCTAAAGGTTCGGC
This sequence comes from Dactylorhiza incarnata, assembly GCA_033032865.1. Classification (NCBI taxonomy): domain Eukaryota; kingdom Viridiplantae; phylum Streptophyta; class Magnoliopsida; order Asparagales; family Orchidaceae; genus Dactylorhiza; species Dactylorhiza incarnata. The sequence continues at coordinate 14,109,107 of JAWHQI010000012.1, read as the reverse complement.
TTACGACAGCCCCCATCCTTGCCCTCCCATTGGGGAAGGAAGGATTTCAGATGTACACAAATGCGTCATACCAGGGGATGGGTGCCGTTCTGATGCAGAACGGGCACGTGATAGCATACGCTTCGCGCTAGTTAAAGAACCATGAGCGGAATTACCCGGTGCAAGACTTGGAGATGGGAGCGGTTGTATTCGCTCTGAAGATCTGGTGGCACTACCTCTACGGCGTCCACTGCGACATATTTTCAGATCACAAGAATCTGAAGTACGTAGATACGCAGAAGGAGCTGAACATTCGACAGAGACACTGGGTGGAGTTCTTATCAGACTACCAGTACACTATGCATTACCACCCAGAAAAGGAGAATGTGGTGGCCGACGCACAGAGCAGGAGAGCTACCACATCGGGAACAGAGCCCCAGTTGATGGTCATGGAGCTAGTACGGATGTTCGAGGACATCCAGATCTCCTTAGTATCCGAGGATGGCCCGAAGCTTTATGAGGAGTACCTGGCGGCGTTGAGTACCACATATGACATCCGAGTATGCATCAGGGATGGGCAGAGGCAGGATGCCAAGCTAGAGCCGATATTCAGAGCCTTGGAGGTAGGCTCAGCCGGAGACTATACGTTGAAGGACGGCCTGTTGAGTTTTAGAGGCCGAGTATATATACCGGCAGGGACCGAATTTGGGAGGACATCATGACAGAGGCTCACTGCAGTAGGTATTCGGTGCACCCGGGTATCACCAAGATGACAACGGATCTGAAGAGGACCATGTATTGGTCGGTCATGAAGAGGGACATCACTTATTTCGTGACCCACTGCGAGTCTTGCCAACTCGTGAAGGCGGAATGCAGAAACCCGACCGGATTATTGCAGCCACTCCCGGTGCCGGAGTGGAAGTTCGACGACATCGCGATGGATTTCATACATGGTCATCCCCGGTCACATGCGGGGAATGACTCGATATGGGTGATCGTCGACAGATTGACGAATGTGGCCTGATTCATTCTAGTCATAAAGGACACATCGGTCGGTGATTTGGTACGAAGGTTCGTGGAGCAGTTTGTTCGGTACCATGGCGTGCCAAGGACGATTGTGTCGGATCGGGAATGACGATTTACATCGAGGGAGTGGAGAGCAGTGCAGGCTTACTTGGGCACACGACTGACATTCAGCACTGCATTCCACCCCCAGACAGATGGGTAGACGGAGCGTACCAACCCGACCTTGGAGGATCTTCTACGTCTATGCATTCTGGACCATGGGGAACCGTGGGAGAGAATGTTGCCATTGGTCAAGTTATCGTACAACAATAGCCACCATGCTAGCATAGGCATGACACCCTACGAGGCATTATACGAACGAAGGTGCAGGACCCCATTGTCTTGGATCCAGGATGAGGATCCCAAGGCACTTGGCTCAGAGTTTGTGGAGGACACGGAGGCTCAGGTGAGACTGATTCGAGACTGGATGCTGGAGGCCCAGAGCAGGCATGCCAAGTATTATGATGCGCGACATCGTATGGTAGATTTCTAGGTGGGAGATCAGGTATTCTTGAAGATACGTCTGATGCATGGAGTCTCGCGTGTACGCAGGCGGAAGAAGCTCAGTCCGAGATATATGGGGCCCTATAGGATCCTGGAGCGGATCGGCGCATTGGCTTACAGACTGAAGCTATCGCCGGAGTTAGCGGGATTGCACGACGTCTTCCACGTCTCCTCACTCAGGAGGGCTCTACTACGGCCAGAGCAGCAGATATCTACTATAGAGGGGCCGGTAGCTACTGATCGGTCAGTTAACCTGGAGCCGGTCCGGATAGACGACACAGAGATGCGAGTCCTGCGGCGCAAGAAGGTTTTGTTGGTCAAAGTCATGTGGAGGAATCATGGATTGGAGGAGCACACCTGGGAGTCACTGGACTTGATACAACAAAAGTACTCGGAGCTCTTTACGATAGGTATAACTTAATTCTTGGGATGTTACATTTAACCACTTGTTGTAGGAACCCCACATGCATAACCTAGATTTCGGGGACGAAATTTTTTTTATGTATTTGGATTTATAACATCCCCCAAACAACTAGACCTCTAAGTTGGTTTTGTCATGACTAGGTCATGACAAAACCATAGGAAGAGCTTAAGATAATGTGAACTTAGGTAAGAAGGGGAAAACCCAAGTGGTCTACAAATAGCAATTTTCAGATAACAAGCCTAGGGTTGGAGTTTAGGGCCTCACTTTGATCCTTTGATACCACCATAACATCCCTAACCCATTAGGGGTCCCCTTAGAGCATCAGGGACCCATTGGGGTCAACCAAAGAGGCCAAATTGACCAAAGTCAACTCTTATCCTAAATTGGTCAAAGTAGCTTAATTAGGGCCAATTGGCCTCCACCATGCCAAATTGACCTTACCCCTACCCTTATAGGGATATTAAGGACCCAATGGACCAAAAAGCCCCATCATAGGGCCTCCAATTTGGCCAAAATTGATCAAAGTCAACCCTAACCCTAAATTGGTCAAAGTAGCTTAATTAGGGTCAATTGACCCTCACCTTGCCAAATTGACCCTACCTAGACCTTCCTAACCCTTAAGGGAGGCCAATGGGTGATTAGCCACCTATTGGGGTCAACTCAAATGGTCAAATTGACCAAAGTCAACTCTACCTCAAATTTAAGTCAAAATGACCCATGTTGACCTAATCAAGCTCAATCCACTTGGGCTAGACTCAATTAAGGTGGTCCACCACCTAGTGGGCTTGCTAATTACTGAAATTTTCATTCAATTTCAAAGGAGTTGGCCAGGATAGAGAAAGCCCCAAATGGGAAAGAGAGAGAAAGAGGGTGGATTAATGGGGAGGAAGAAGAAACCTCCAATCTCCCCCATTAATGGCACCATTCATCTCCTCTTAGGGAGAGGAGGAGTTTCCAACCTTCTCCCGGCCACATTGATGCCCAATTCACCTCCCCTACATGAAACCGAAATTCTTCATCAAGGGTCATTAATGGCCACCAAGTGAAACCCCCTCTTGCCTCCAATTGAATCTTTTAACACCTTCAGAGGAGTGAGAGGAGTGAAACCACCTTCTTCCAGAGAGAATCGTGCACCAGAGGCCTAGATTGATATGGCACCAAAAGTTCGAGCTCCGGCCATGGCAACCCGCCAGAATCAACGACCTCAGACCACCACACAGGTCCGATCCTCCCTCCCTCCCCTAGTGCAAGATCCTCATCTAATTTGGGGCTTGATTCGAGCCAAATCGGGCTCGAATCAATCTCCCAAAAGGGATCGTTTCGAGTCCTTTTCCCCCGCTAGAACTCCCCGTTCAGGCCACCTCCGGCCGGCCAACCACCCCTAATCGCCGGTCACCACCTCAACGGAGGTGGTGGTGGCATTGGTCGGCCAGGGCGGCATTCAGGTGGACGGGAAAATGAGGTGGAAGGAGGCCCAAGCATGGGCAATCGGGACCGTCGGCTGGAGGAAGAAGACAGCTCAATGACGTCCAATCCTGCGCCAAGATCTGTTCTGATCTAATTTCATTTAAATGTTCATGTATGGTATTTATGTCACACTTTTTACAGTACCAAGATTAATTTATTAAAAATACATAGGCCCCTCTGATGAAAAAGTGGCCAACACCAAAGTTGTAAACCTTGGTGTGTACTTTAATCTAAAATTTGTTTCATCCCATAAGGAGCACTGTAGCTCCCTGTAGGGTCATTTTGGTGGGACTGGTCCCTAGGGTGGTACAACCACTATTTCTTGAATAACTTTTGATTGGCTAATGGTATTGACTTGAAATTTGGAGCACAGTCTAATTATACCTACCTAATCCTATCCAAAATGGGAATTTTTGGAGAACATTTTTCTAAGTTTTTTGTAAAACTTTAATAATTTACATATTAATTAATTATAGGGTCTAATGACATCCAATTCCCTCCAAATTTTGGTTGGTGCTCCTTAGGGCTATTATATGACCTTGGTAAAAATTTCATCCCAATTGGGACTGATTTGGTTGGGTAATTATTTAACCCAAGTTTGGTCAAATTAGGTCAAAGGTGTACTTGTTGGGGTTAGGTGGTCAAATCTCATCAAAATGATGTGAGACTTTGGCCACTGGTTTAGGATCACATAAAACACCCATATGAGTGATTTGGGGTGGATATGCCCTAGGACCCTAGTTCAAACCCTAGGGTTGCACTTTAAACCTTGTGAATGACATATGGGCATATGTCCTTAAATGGTCATGGAACTTGGTAGATAAGTTCATAGGTGTAAATATGCCCTAGGAAATTTTATGAGAATTTTATGAACACTTGTCCCCTCTGATTTACGTTATAACCTTTTTAGGGAACCTTTTTATAAGAGGAATTTGCATGCTCAAATTATCTTGGATGTTGGTGAAAGTTTGGTAGTACACTCATAATCATGATATAGACCTCTGGTAATTTTTGTGTAATTGTTGAATTGATTTAATTAGCACTTCATTCACAAGTCATCTATTTTGACTTAGGAATATGTTAAATAAATGAGGGCCAAATATCCTCTGAAAAATTATGAAACTTGGTGGTAGGACATTTTAGGGCATTAGAGAGCTCTGTGAATTTTTGTATAATTTTTGGAATTATTTATCAGTAGGTTACTTCACAATTATCCCTAGTATGGGTTTACTTGGAGTATTTATTTATGTGACTAATTAATTCTGATAAATTTTGAAATTTAGTAAGTATACTTTTCTGATCAATATAAAAGTCTGGTAATTTTCCCATAATTTTTGGACAAGTATTTTTGGTGGTTCCTTTTTTAATTTCTAATTTGGGGTAATTATTCGATATTATAATTAGAAGTTAACATCTTACTGCAAAATTGTGATATTCTGTATTTACTGTTATTTTGACATTATAGATTTTTCATAATTTTATGGGGGCCGTATCATAAGGAGATCTTACACTTCATGTTCAATTTCATGCTTGGCCAATGTTGGAGAAATCATAATAAATGCCAAATAATTAAGGAAAAATATGATCCTCTAGATTTAGTCTTATAATATCATGATAGACTCCCAATAAAAAACTTGAGTCCGTTGGATGAATATTTGGAGTACCTCCTCTTATGCAACTCATATAACTCATTTATTATGTGTATAGTAAAACTGTAGGATTTAAGTAATATGTGGATCATTAGGTGGGAATGGAAGATAGTTGGTGTACCTAGTCTGGTTGAAGAGATTGAAGGTCACCAAAAAGGAATCTAGGTGATGAGAGTGTGCTTGGAGTTAAGGGTAAAGTTGTACTCGGGATTGACGAAAGATCTTCTTTCCCGTGGGGAGTCAGAAAACACTTAGGGGATTAATTCAAGTGAAAAGATAAGATGGGTATTCTTATGGGTAGACATCAATAACACTAAGTGTCTTGAAAAAGGGAGCTTTGGGCTATCATCTCATCATAGCTCCTAGTACCGCTGCGAGCCCCTCACAAGGTTGACCTCGGGAAGTCCAAGATTAGCCATAAACTGTAGGAGTAAGTTGTTGTACAAGATTAACTCAATAATATACACATCCACACCCCGTGGTTACGGGAGGTTAGTTAGTTTGGTTTTACGAGCGGTAGGCTCGGTGGTTGTAGCAGTGGACTAGTTAGTCCGGTGAACTTGTGACTCAATAATGCTTGTTGGTACGGACGGGTTGGTCCGGCGAGGCGGTGGCTCGGAAGGTTATGGTGACGGGCAGGTTAGCCCGGGTAGCTTAGGGCTCGGAGATAGATGGTAACATATTGTATGTGCATAAAGGTGTGTTGGATCTGTAGGCCCCCTTAGTGGGGGGTGTGAATAAGGGTTTTTAAAACTTTAAACTTTAGCAGAAAACTTTTGATATTTTGGTCGCAGTTAAATCAAAAATAAAGAGATAATGAAATTAGAAATGAAATCAATTTTATTAAACAAGAAAAGACACGATTATCATTTATAAAATTGATTACAAAATCTGATTTTAATGACGCTAGAAATCGAAGCGAATAATATGAAAACCCTTTTTGTTTTCTATACCGACTCGTATCCCCACGAACCGGTTGGCTTTAGCCGATCTCTCCCCAGATACGGCCTCAAGCCGCTCTAGCCAATCTATCACCAAAAAGTCCTCGAGCACCCCCTAGATCTACTCCCTAGACCCAGTCGTCGTGTGGCGAATTCCTCCCTAAGTCCTACCTAGACCTAGTCGTCGTGTGGAGAATTCTCCCTAGTCCCCGCAAGGCCCTAGTCGCCGTGTGGTGAATTCCACTACCGAACAAAAGATATGAAGGTTACAATTAGAAAATAAAGCAAAACTCAAACTACAGACTCCCTTAAAAGTAGAACTTGATGTCGATGTAGATGCGATCGTATTGGTCTTCAAGTTCTTTGCGTTCACGGACGTTGACAGAGTTCTTCGGGCTGCTTGGAGAAGGATCTCACGAATTCTCTGAATATGTGGCTTCAATTCCTTCTGTATCAGCAAGCAACAACGGAGGAGGCGCGCATCTTTTTATAGAATCAGCCACTACCGCCTGCGGTAGTACTACCGCCTGCGGTAGTACTACCACCTGCGGTTGTACTACCACCCCGCGGTATCCACATTATGCAATGAAGCACACGGATCGTGGTAGTTTAGGTAACATTTTGAGCGCCAAAACACTAGCGCGCCGCGGTAACGCTAACTTCCTGCGATAGGGAGATATCCTTCCTTCAGCCGCAATCTTCTTCCAAATCTGCTCCTCAATCAACTGCAGACGAGAAGTTTCCAAAAGCTACCACTGGGCGTTAGACTTAACGCGCCGCGATAGTACTTGCCAAAATAGCGTCCCGTCGACATTCCTTTTTCTCCACTGTTTCCTTTCTGTCAATTGTTTTCATTTATACTAGCGCCAGCGGTAGTGCTAACGCTCCGCAGTAGAGCACAATTCTTTTCGTCGACAGCATCTTCGTCGAGCTGGCCTCACACTTCGTTGAGCGCTGCTTTTGATTTCGTCGAACGAACACTAGCGCCAGCGGTAGTTCTAACGCGCCGCGGTAGAGCATGCATTTCGTCGAGCGTCGTGGTAGAGCATGTTGTTCGTCGAATGCAATTTCGTCGAACGCCAGTTCGTCAAACGCTGTTTCCATTTCGTCGAACGCAGGTTCCGTTCAGCGGTTTCCTTCTCAGCGGTTTCCATCTCAGCGGTTTCATTTTGTCGAACGCCAGTTCGTCGAACGCAGCTTTCAGTTCGTCGAACGCAGTGATAAGCATTTCGTCGAGCACATCATTCATTTCGTCGATCGAAATACTAACGCCAGCGGTAGCAACAACAAAACACATTTCCATGGAGATTTGAAAGCACAGAATCCTGCATACTATAAACACAAAACAAGTACGATCAAATACAATAGGATTTGTTATTGTCAAACCAAGAGATGCGGAAAGCATGTTCCAACAAACTCCCCCTTTTGATAATAACAAATCCACTTAGAAAGAAATAATTCAATTGATAGGAATTTGTGTTTATAATAGAGAACTAACATAGATAGCATGAAAATTAGGCATGTTCAAATGCTCCCCCTAAATGAATTCTCCCCCTAAGTGAATGCTCCCCCTACAACAAAACTTCCTATGAACTTGACTCCCCAAAACATGTTAATTTCTTTCAAATTTATTCTCCCCCTTTTGGTATTATCAAAAGAGGGGGAATTTGTTGGAACATGCTTTCCGCATCTCTTGGTTTGATAATAACAAATCCCCTTAGAAAGAAATAATTCAATTGATAGGAATTTGTGTTTATAATAGAGAACTAACATAGATAGCATGAAAATTAGGCATGTTCAAATGCTCCCCCTAAATGAATTCTCCCCCTAAGTGAATGCTCCCCCTACAACAAAACTTCCTATGAACTTGACTCCCCAAAACATGTTAATTTCTTTCAAATTTATTCTCCCCCTTTTGGTATTATCAAAAGAGGGTGGAGAGGTAGTCCAACAAAAAGTGTGCAATGACTGTGCAGAGAGGGAATGATCATGATAAAGAGTTAAATGCTTAGGAAAAATACAATAGATAGGAGAGAAAAAAGAAAGGGATGTGAAGAATGTTTCATAAAGAAACCACTTGTTGGGACAACGTATTCATGATCGAGCGTACAAGTAGTAAGGAGGTGGAAAGCAGGACGAAATACTTTTTGAAGTGAACATCTATATAGGAATTTTGAAGCATAGTAGATGATTTCCAAGTAACCAATCTACCCAGACAATATGTCTACACCCTAGCCCCGTACTAAGTGACGGATGGGCATGAGGAGCTGTATACATGTCGTAGGTTGGGGTGTTAGTCCCATATGCAAACACTAGACAAAAACTTAACCTAGCACTCTTTCCCCCTAGTGCCTCACAAGGCCCCACTGGAACCCTCCCCGGTTAAGGACAAGACATCACTAAAGATAAGGTTATCTAATGTCTACAACCCTACGCCCCCGCTATGGTGAGATATGAAGTCATGGATAATAATTATTGGAAACATTTAAGCGTTTTAAATCTAATGATGAGTATATAGCCTATGGATTTATATTTTTATTTGAATTTTTTAAAACAAACAACTCACATAGCTATTTTGGAATCCATTAATGAATAAGAGTTTTAGCATTACAATATTTTCATGTTGAGAGCAACCAATATAAATTTTACCAAGCAAGTCTACCATTTGTTGAAAAATGCATTTTGATATTTAAGACTTTGATATAAGCATGAAAGCGCAAGGTAAAAATATATGATGATGATGATGCGGAAGACTTATAGAAAAACAAGAAAACATGTATTTATAAACATGACGATTCATATGAAGATATATGAGTTAAATTCCAAAAATGAAGATGTTTTTGTAAATCAATTTGCATTTAAAATCTTTAAGTTAGACGACAATAAAGTAACCAAGCATGAAATAATGTTTTCAAAAAGAGATTACTACAACATTATATTAATTCACAAGTTCAAAAACATAAAAAACATTGTAGAGAGCATGCTAGGTTATCTAGTGCATTTCATAAATAAATAGTAGTATAGAATTTGCATTAGGATCCAATACTCATGAGAAGAAGTGTTATGGAAGATAATGATGTGCACAAAAGTGTATTTTGAATAGAGTAAACAAATGTTTTAATCAAAAATACAAGAAATATGTAAAGTAAAGGGCACAATAAAACACAAATAGTTTTACTTCCACACACTTCAATGCACAAAAAAATGTACAACTACCAAGGTGCTTTGCACACACAATGCTCATTAAGACTTATCAAGGTACAAAGTAGTGCTTGGGGGATCACATATTTTATTTTATTTTAATATTGAAACTAGTGATCCATTGTACTTAAGAGTAAGTGGTTTTTATTTTGAAAGAAAGATAAGGTTTGCACAAGACACTTTACTATTCTTTCCAAGGTGCTCAACATCACAACGCTTATTAAGACTTATCAGGAGGTTCAAGTAGTGCTTGGTGGAGTTATCTTTGTCACTTTATTTTATGATTTTTGTTTTGTACAAAGTTCTCCGAATACACTTGTTTTGCAAACCAATATAATTTATGAAAAATATAACCACTTTTCTTAACTTTTAAAAGTGCAAATAAAGGTAGTGTAGGTAAGATACTTGTGCAATTTTAATTCATTGTACTATTACAAAACATACACAAGCATTCTTAGATTAAGAAACATATGTAGACAATGCCAAAATAAGTGAGTGAATAAATATCATTATCAAACATAAAACATTTACTAATACTTAGAGGCATGCTACGCTTAGTTCTACACAACTTTTACAATACAATTTTATGCACAAATGAGTAGATATATCAAAGCATGATAAAAACAATGTTCAACGTAGTTTGAAGGAATGAATTGTAGCATTGTAGAAGGTCTAAAAGATGGGTTACATCATGCTTGATTTTCAATGAAGTCCATACAGTATTTTTTATTTTATTTTTAAAATAATTTTAATTTAGAGTTTGAACTCATATAATTTGATCTTGGACTTCCCGAGGTCTACCCTATGAGGGGTTCACCCGGTACTAGGTGATGTGATGGGATGATAGCCCAAATCACCCTTTCGCAAGATACATGTAAATAGAAAAGTTAAGTTCAAAAATAATAATTTTTTGATACTTGTTTTTGTTTTATATTTTTGTATTTGATTTTTGCATATAGGAATAGAATTCAAACAAATAACCAAAAAACATATTTTTTGTAATTTGGCTTTTGCAATTTTATATTTTAATTTTTCAAAAAAATTACAGGTAGAATTGCAAAAATGAGTAGTACATATAAAATAATATATTTTTAGTGATTTTTTTGAATTTTAAAATTACAGAAAATCTGATACTTGAGCTAGCGCCGGCGTTAGGTCCTAGCGCCTGCGTTAGCTCACAGAGAGTGATTATTATAACCATGTAGCCTAGATTTTCTTTGATTTTGCTTCTGATATTTCTTAATTATGTTTGTGCAATGTAAGGCCTGTCTAATGAAGTGAAGAGACGAGAAGAAATCGCAAAAAGTTGCGGAAGTTAAAATTTTAGTACATGGGTTTCACATTCATTAAAGCTAAATTCTTGAGTTTTGCACAACATATGCATGAGTGAAATGATCATAAATAAGTGAAATAATATTCATGCAATTTTTCAATTCTTGTTTGACATGATTATGATTTAACATACTAGGGGTAATCAAAGAATGACGCAAATATATTAAGTACCTAAGCAAAAACTTGCGCATTTTATAAATTTAGCCTAATATCCCTAAAAACACCTTTTGAATCCATTTTGACACTTATTTCATTTAGTCTTAATAATATCATATGACAAATTTAGTTTTTCAAATTTTATAAGACTTTTAGGAAATAGATTTAGGAGGATAGAAATAAAAAGGATAAGTAGATCACTTGAGAAATGATATGACTTTTTATTCAACTTTATTCAATTTGATTTATTTGTGAATTTTGGTTTAATATGTGAGAGTCATATCACAAGTTATATAAAGTGATCATATCATGATGGTTCAACAAAAAGGAAAATAAACAGACAAAAAAAAATTAGGCATATCATGAAGTAGAATAATGATATTTCATTTTTAGTTGATTTCTACTTCATGCAAATGATTGGATACTAATGAATGAGAGATTTAGGTATCCAAAGAGGACCGGGTGTAACGGTTCTGTTGGGTACCCAAATATAATGTGTTTGCTTTTGGGGAGATATGATTGAAAGGGCCCTTTTGATTTGAGTTTGTGTTTCATCTTTAACTTTGAGCCTCCATTCAAACCTTGGACAAACATTATTTTTAGTTTTCAAATTTCCATAATCATTTACTTGAATATTTGGATCAGAATGATTTTTGAATTTATAATTTGAAGGAAATTTGTTTGCATTTAATTTTAAGCTGGGAGAAACATGATTTTGTAAATAATGGTGATTTTGATTTACAAATCCTTTATGTTCCTTACTCTCATTATTAAACTTAGTTAAGATGTTCATATTCATATTCAACTTGTTTTTAGATATAGTTTGATATTGTGAATTTGTATTTACAATTTTCATAAGCAAGTTGATTTTTTATTTTAATTCATCATTCTTGATCTTTAAATTATGTCTAGCTTTATTATAAGCGATTGTGCTATTTTTAAGAGTGGAAACAATTGAATCAATATGATTTTGATAGTTATTTCTATATTCATCAAATGTTTCATCCATCTCTTTAATTTCAATTTTATAGTCTTTACACTTAGCACAATCATTTTTCAAAGATGAATTTTTTAAACATAATCTTTCATTTTATTCTTTTACAAAAGTAAACTCCTTTTCAAGTTTCTTGTGTTTTCTTTTAATTCATTATATTCTACACAAGGTGTAATGTTTTCAACTAAGGAGCTATGGATAGAACTAGATAAATTAGAATTTGATTCTTCATTAATTTTTGTCTTTAAATTTTTATTTTTTAAGCGCAAATGTTTATTAGCATTTTTTAATTTCTTAATTTTGCGCTTTGTAGTTTGAAGCAATTGTAATATAGAAATAGAAGTACAGAAAATGGGATTTGATTTCCTTACATTGCTTTCGGGAGAGGCTCGATTTGAACATATAGTTTCTTTGACATCTTTTTGGCACTCCTCTTCCGAAGACAATACTTCTTCTTCTCTTCCACTTGATGTGCACTCCATAGATCTATCATGAGAGGAGCATTCTTGAAAACTTGTGCAAGCTTGCATATTCTTCGGTTCTTGCGATTGTTCCATACCTGTAGAAGGAGAATCATAAGTTCTTTCAAGAAAATTCTAAATCTCATTTGCGGTAGGAAGAGTATAAGTTTGAAAATATTTTGATCTAACGCACAAAATAAACTATTCATAGATTTGCATTTAAAACAATTTCGTTTCTAGTTAGTACGCTAGATGGCTTTTCAATAGTAACATTCCAAACTTTTTCATCTAAGGCCTTAAGAAAATTTTTCATTAATTTCCACCCTTTATAATTTTTGCCCATAAATAAAAGTGGTGATAATCCTTTTTCATTTATATTAAAACTTTCCCCACTAGTAGAAGCGAGATCATGATCAAGAGACGCCATTATTCCCGGTTGTTAAGCTGATTTGGAATAACCTGCCTCTGATACCACTTGTTGGATCTGTAGGCGCCCTTAGGGGGGTGAATAAGGGTTTTAAAAACTTTAAACTTTAGCAGAAAAACTTTTGATATTTTGGTCGCAGTTAAATCAAAAATAAAGAGATAATGAAATTAGAAATGAAATCAATTTTATTAAATAAGAAAAGACATGATTATCATTTATAAAATTGATTACAAAATCTGATTTCAATGACGCTAGAAATTGAAGCGAATAATATGAAAACCTTTTTTGTTTTCTATACCGACTCGTATCCCCACGAACCGGTTGGCTTTAGCCGATCTCTCCCCAGATATGGTCTCAAGCCGCTCTAGCCAATCTATCACCAGAAAGGCCTCGAGCACCCCCTAGATCTACTCCCTAGACCCAGTCGCCGTGTGGCGAATTCCTCCCTAAGTCCTACCTAGACCTAGTCGCCGTGTGGCGAATTCCCCCTAGTCCCTGCAAGGCCTTAGTCGCCGTGTGGCGAATTCCACTACCGAACAAAAGATATAAAGGTTACAATTAGAAAATAAAACAAAACTCAAACTAAAGACTCCCTCAAAAGTAGAACTTGATGTCGATGTAGATGCGATCGTATTGGTCTTCAAGTTCCTTGCGTTCACGGATGTTGACGGAGTTCTTCGGGCTGCTTGGAGAAGGATCTCACGAATGCTCTGAATATGTGGCTTCAATTCCTTCTGTATCAGCAAGCAACAATGGAGGAGGCGCGCATCGTTTTATAGAATCAGTCACTACCGCCTGCAGTAGTACTACCGCCCCGCGATATTCACATTAGGCAATGAAGCATACGGATCGTGGTAGTTTAGGCAACATTTTGAGCACCAGAACACCAGCGCGCCGCGGTAACACTAACGTCCCGCGATAGCGAGATATCCTTCCTTCAGCCACAATCTTCTTCCAAATCTGCTCCTCAATCAACTGCAGACGAGAAGTTTCCAAAAGCTACCGCCGGGCGTTAGACTTAATGCGCCGCGATAGTACTTGCCAAAATAGCGTCCCGTCGACATTCCTTTTTCTCCATTGTTTCCTTTCTGTCAATTGTTTCCATTTATACTAGCGCAGCGGTAGTGCTAACGCTCCGCGGTAGAGCACAATTCTTTTCGTCGGACAGCATCATCGTCGAGCTGGCCTCACACTTCGTCGAGCGCTGCTTTTGATTTCGTCAAATGAACACTAGCGCCAGCGGTAGTTCTAACGCGCTGCGGTAGAGCATGCATTTCATCGAGCGCTGTGGTAGAGCATGTTGTTCATCGAATGCAATTTCGTCGAACGCCAGTTCGTCGAACACAGTTTCCATTTCGTCGAACGCAGGTTCCGTTCAGCGGTTTCCTTCTCAGCGGTTTCATTTCGTTGAACGCTAGTTCGTCGAACGCAGTTTTCAGTTCGTCGAACGCAGTGATAAGCATTTCGTCGAGCACAACATTCATTTCATCGATCGAAATACTAACGCCAGCGGTAGTTCTAACGCTACGCGATAGCAACAACAAAACACATTTCCATGGAGATTTGAAAGCACAGAATCCTGCATACTATAAACACAAAACAAGTACGATCAAATACAATAGGATTTGTTATTGTCAAACCAAGAGATGCGGAAAGCATGTTCCAACAAGGTGGTGGGTCACTAGTATTGACGGTCGTCGCACCGACGTCGATACTTTGGCTCGGTAAGTGTGGTTAACACTTTACCAAGAAAGGTCTTGTGGACTAGCCAGTAAGAATACGCAGGAGCTCTGTTGTTGTGTTCTTAGTGTTGAGACATACGATAGGTCTAGGTTAGGTAGTGCATATACCAACCTAGAGGTGGGCGAGGCCCAACCCACCGCTTCCGTTTGCCACTACGGAAGTATCCTGGGAGTTTTGCTAGAACCAAAAGGGGGGAACTAAAGGTCTGTGCGCATAGAGTCAAAGTGTGTGAGTTGCACTTGTATGAACATAGCATTAACCTGCATAACCTTGCATGACATGCCATAAACATTGCATTTCAACCCCTACCCCTATCGTATAAATTGGTTATGAGACTTTTTATACGATAGGCCCTGCTAAACGACCCCTTGGTCTATAGGTTTGTGTGGACAATCCTATAAATCAAGGTTACACTTCTCTAATATTGTTTCCTTATTACTATTATGCTTAGTACTGCTTTACTTATTACTACTGCTTACCTGTTACTGTTTTACTTCTTACTGCCTTACTCTTTGTACTATTTGCTGCATAGTGATAGACCCTTCCGTAGTTAGATTCACTGTCACCTGCTTTTGATTATACCCATTGTTGTCCTCCTCTTCATCCTTCCCGCTCGGTGCCTAGGAGTCATCGGGGGAGGGGTGGGGGATTGGCTTAGTCTTTTGACTAACGGTCAGTGGACCTTATCATGTTAGGGGACCGAGGAGATGTTGCAGCACTAGAGGCCGGTGCAGATGGAGGCGGGGCAGTCTAGCACGGGAGCACCGATGACAGGATCCGTGAGTGCCTTATTAGTTTTAGTAGATATGCTTCCACGAGTGAAATTATAGTGAGGAATTGATGTATCGGGCAGGAGCCCTTTTATTACTATCTTTTATTTAGTTATTTCATGTGGACATCTTTTATTCTGGATATTATATTTCATGTGATGTGGACTTGACTTCTAAATGTCTTCAGTTGTACTTCTCTTTTCTGTGATCGATATGGCCGGCAGAATCGGCGTGTTGTAGTGGCGACTTTCCCGAGTGATGGTGTCACCGCAAAGCGGTGGTTCTGGGCATAAGACCCGACCGACTTTTCAAAGGAAAAAAAGGGGTCTTACAGGCTAGGGCCACCGGTTCGTGGGAATACGAGTCGAGATTGAAAATGAAAAAGAGTTTTATTATTATTCGCCTCCGATTTCTAGCGTTATAAGAAAACAAGTTTTGTAAACTCTTCTTTTCATATTAATAAAATGATGTCTCAATATTATTTGCTTGATTTCTTATCTTAATCCTTTATATTTTCAAATATATCAAAACATAATATAAGTTTTTAAAAACCCTTATTCACCCCCCCCCCCCCCTCTAAGGGCGCCTACCGATCCAACAAGTGGTATCAGAGCAGGTTATTCCAAATTGGTCTAACAACCGGGAATAATGACGTCTCATGATCTCGCTTCTATTAGTGGGGTAAATTTTTATGAAGAAGAAAAATCTCTTAAACCACCTTTATTTGAAGGGAGGAATTATAAAGGGTGGAAATTTTTAATGAAAAAGTTTATTAAAAATTTAGATATCAATGCATGCGATGCAACAATAGTTAGACCAACAAATGAATCAAATAAACAGGAACGTCATCTAAATGCAAAAGCTTTAGATAGTATTTTCTGTGCTTTATCTTAAGAAATTTTCAAATTGATATATTGTTTTTCTAGTCCATACAAAGTATGGAAATTTCTTGAAGAAATGTATGATTCTACATCTACAGGTATGGAACAAATGTAAGAAGTGGAGAACATATAAGATTGCACAAATGGTCAAGAAAGCTAATCTCATGATGGATCAATGGAGTTGACATCAAGTGGAAAAGAAGAAATCTTATCTTTGGAAGAGGAATGACAAATAGATAAAGATAACAAAGAAAATCTATGCTCAAATCTCACAGCATCCAAAAGCACTGTAAGGAAATCAAATCCTCTTATTGTTTGCAATTCTATTTCTACTTTACAAGTGCTACAAATTACAAAGCGCAAAATTAAGAAATTAAAAAAATGCAAATTGTAAATTGCGCTCAGAAAATAAAGATTTAAAAGCAAAAGTTAAAGTAAAATCAAATTTTGATTTATCTAGTTTTTCCCATGAAAATATCAAACCTTGTTTTGATTGTAATAATAGTAAAGAGAAATTAAAGGTTCTTGAAAAAAGAACTATTAATTGTAAAAGAACATAATGAAAAATTATCCTTATAAAATTTATCTTTGAAAAGTGATTGTGCTATATGCAAAAGTTATAAAATTGAAATCAAATAGATGGATGAAAAATTTGAGGAATTTAAAAATAATTATCAAACTCATATCGACTCTATTATTTCCACTCTTAAAAATAGCACAAGTGCCTATAATAAAGCTATACATAATCTGATGATCAAAAATGATGAATTAAAATCAAAAATCAACTTGCTTATGAAAATTATAAATACAAATTCACAATATCAAGCTATATCTAAAAACAAGTTGAATATGAATATGAATATCTTAACTAACCTTAATAATGGGAGTAAGAAACACAAAGTATTTGTAAATCAAAATCATCATTATTTACAAAATCATGTTTCTCCCAACTTAAAATTAAATTTACACAAATTTCCTATAAACGATACTTTCAATTATAATCTTCAAACTAAAAATTATCACAATGGAATTTTGATGTATAAGGATAACACTGAACCAAGGTTTGAATGGAGGCCCAAAATTAAAAATGAAACATTAACTTCACATGAAAGGACTCATTCATCTCTATCTACCTACAAACCAACACGATATATTTGGGTACCCAGAGGAACCACCATGTTTGGTCCCCTTTGGATACTCAAATCTTTTGTTCAATAAGATATCATCAAATACATGAAGTAGAATTCTTTCGAAATGAAATATTCAAACCTCTACTTCATAATATGCTTCAATGGCCTTTATCTTATTTTTTGTTTTCTTATTTTTAAAGTTATCATGGTATGGTCATCATATAGAAGCAAGATTTTATCACTTAAAAATTAATAAATCAAATTATTAAATTTAAAGTCATACTTTATTATTTTTGATGACCAATCTATCATTCCTAAAACTCATTGCTTATATATATCATATATCATCCACATAAATTGAATTCAAAATTTAGTATGTAATATTGAAATCTCAAATCATAGGATTTCAAATTTATACCACTTCATATGATTTCAAATTTGCTTAAACATCTCCACTTCATATGATTTCAAATTTATAAATAAAAAACGTAAGACAATTTTCAAAATTACTAAAGAAGGACCAGATAAAGATAGCCAAACATCCAAAAACAACCAAATTAAACATAACAGATAGCGCTAGCGCTAGCTGGTAGCGCCGACGCTAGCAGAAAGTGTCCAAGAACATATCTTCAACTCCTGAATTATTACACAACTCAAATATAAGTTACCCTCAGGACATTCCTATTCCTCTACTCAGTCTCATCGATCTCCTCCACACTAGGACTTGGGGATTGTCATCTACGACTCCTTCGAATCGAATGACGTGGAGGATCCTGTGTTGGGCTATCCCACTCCTTACGCTCCGGTGTTGATGGATTCAGCTTTAAAGCCTTAATCATAAACTTAACCATCTTCTTAATACCGGAAACATCCTTTTCCACTCGTGTCATCCGCTCTCCCATATCTTCTCAAAAACATTCTAATGATTCATCTCGAGTTTCTCGGGATGACGCTCCTCGCCGAAGTGTTGGTCGAGTGGACGTAGATGGCTCATCCGGGTGTGATGTAGCTCGAAGGTGTGAGGTGTTGTAGAGAGGAAAGCAATCCGTCAGGTAAAAACGAAGCTCAATAGAAGGGTACATCGTTAGAATGACCCTTTGAATGATACCACCAAGGGGCAAGTTGTTATATCAATGCCGGGAAGGATGCTGCAACTTATATGAGTAACGAATCAAAGAAAGTAATAGGCCAGCCACATCAAATCTCTCCTCCTCCAGAATGAAATAGGAGATATAGCTGAGCTGTGTTGTAACCTTCGCTGTATCGCCTAATTTCAGCATAATAGTATGATGTAATACGTCCTGAACTACAAGGGCGTCTACTGTAAGTGTCGACACAGACGAGATCAGACTCTTGCATGCTCTATTATGTAGTACCAAATTCACTTGAGTCCAATCTCTATCAACCCTCAACTTCTCAACTATCTCCAACCTACTGGGATGCTCTGTCAATCCGAACACCGCCCTCGGGTTTTCATGTGTGATAGCAACCATGTGCCCCTGCACTTTGGACTGCACTCACCCATCCAGATCAGTCTGTGACGGGTCTTCCAAATGTCTGTAAAACTCTCGAATGAACTCTGAGGAAAACACATCTGAATGAAAAACATTTAATACTTCTGACGTTGCAAATAACTACATTATTTGATGGCCGGTGTCGTGGCAGGGCAAATTCCACAACATAGGGCAGACCCATCGCTGCAGCCTCCACTGCCAGTTCTGCATTTTTCTTCCCTTTTGATCCAGAAGCCATCTGCCACAATATTATAAGAAAAATTAAAATTAAACAAGAATCCCTAGCGTCAGCGCTAGCACTAGCGCCAGGCGGTAGCACTAGCGCCGGCGCTAGCCCTCTGATCTAAACACTACATCTACCTACTATGCAATGTTACCGAATGCTAACCTTCTCAAACACTTAGATCCATCATCAAAATCAAAAGTTTTCTAAAATAAATTCATAAATCTTCATCACAAACATCAAAGTTTATTTTTGTAAACAAAATCATAAAAATGATGAAGATTTGTCCTTGTTCCTCTCTTTAAAAACAAAAAGATCAAACATTTCAGATCTATCATCTAAACCACTTGATAACTTCAAAAATCTTCATCTCTAACATCAAAATCAAAGTTTAAAACAAAAACAATAAGAGATGATGAAGATTTACCTTAGATATATTCGTGGGTTGCGCTACCTGATAGGGTTTATCGGGAGAGCTTGAGTTGGAATGGCCAAAACAACAAGGAAAAGGGGGATTTAACTAAAGCAGACTAGCACCGACGCTAGCCCTGGCGCGGGCGCTATCGAATGATGTTAAATATTTGTATTTTTAAATATCATTAAATCACTAAAAAAATATTTTTATATGTACTATTTATTTTTTGCATTTCTGTTTTGATTGATTTTTGAAAAATTAAAACAAAAAATATATAAAAGCCAAATTACAAAAATATTTGTTTCACTCCATTTCTTTGTTTATGTATCTGATTTCTATTCCTATATGCAAAAATCAAATACAAAAATTTAAAACATAAAAATTATCAAAAATATCTTTTGAACTTAACTTTTCTATTTACATGTATCTTGCGAAAGGGAGATTTGGGCTATCATCCCATCACATCTCCTAGTACCGGGCGAACCTCTCACATGGTAGACCTCGGGAAGTCCAAGATCAATTATAAGAGTTCAAACTTTACAATAAAATTTTTTAAATACCACAAAAAAACTGTATGGACTTTATTGTGAAAATCAAACATGATTTAATCTATCGTTTAGACCTTCTACAATGTTAAAATTCATCTTTTCAAACTACTTTGAACCTTGTTTTTTTATCATGCTTTGATATATCTAATCACATGTGCATAATTTGTATTGTAAATGATGTGTAGAACCAAACTTAGCATGTCTCTAAGTATAAGTAAATGTTTTATGCTTGATAATGATCTTTCTTCACTCACTTATTTTGGCAAAGTCTACATGTGCTTTTAATTTAAGAATGTTTGCTTGTGTATTGTAATTGTACAATGAATTAAATTTACATAAGTATCTTACCTACATTACTTTTATTTGCACTCTTAAAATTAAGAAAAGTGGTTGTGCTTTCAAAATTTCATTGGTTTGCAAAACAAGTGTATTCAGAGAACTTTGTACAAAACAAAAAATGAATGAAATAAATTAACAAAGATAACTCCACCAAGCACTACTTGAACCTCCTGATAAGTCTTAATGAGCATTGTGAGGTTGAGCACATTGGAAAGAATAGTAAAGTGTCTTGTGCAAACCATTAAGTTTTTTGTTACACCACTTGTTCTTTTCTATGTGCGTTGAAGGGTGTGGAATTAAAAAGTATGTGTTTTATTGTGCACTTTACTCTACATTTGTCTTGTATTTTTTGATTATATCATTTGTTTACTCTCTTCAAAATATACTTATGTGCACATCATTATCTTCCATAACACTTCTTCTCATGAGTATTGGATCATAATGCCAAAATTCTATACTCTCCTTATATATAAAATGAACTATGATAACTAGCATGCTTTCTACAATGTTTGGTATGTTTTGAATTTATGAATTATAATAATATTGTAGTAGTTTCTCTTTGATATCCTTCTTTCATGCTTGGTTACTTTTTTTATCCAACTTAAAGATTTTAAGTGAAAAATGATTTACAAAAAATATCTTCCTATTTTGAACTTTAACTCATATATTTCCTTATGAATCGTCATGTTTACAAAAAGATGTTTCTTGTATTTCTATAAGTCTTCTGTATCATCACCATATAGTTTTACCTTGCGCTTTCATGCTTATATCAAAGTCTTAAATCTCAAAATTCTTTTTTCAACAAAGAGGTAGACTTGCTTGGTAAATTCTTTCATCGAATCCTTATATTATTTCTATGAAAATACCTATGCTAAAAACTCTAATTTATTTCTATGCAAATTGTTGTGATTCAAACTCCTTATAATTTCCTTTCCTCTAAGAAGCTCGACCATGCCTTATCAAAAACCCTTTTTACGTCTCTTGCTTCCTTACCCACTTTTGTTAATAACAAAAAGGGGAGAACTAACATGATAAATATTAATCGTTATCAAATGGGCAAACTAACATGACTAATGATTAAGATGATAACTTACATATTAGGGGAGCATTCACAAAGGGGGAGCATGTATTTAGGGGGAGTAATTCTAAATACTAAAATCGACAATTATCTTAAGTAATCACTCTCTCTCACACACAAGTAGGTTTCATCATGCTTATATATTAATGCTATGATTTATCATTAATGGATTTGTTATTATCAAAAGGGGGAGTTTGTTGGAACATGGTCTTCCGCATCTCCTAGGTTAGAGAATAACAAATCCTATGTGTATTTGATCTTGTGTGCTTAAGTGTGTAGGAAACAAGTCCATATGACTCAAGGATAACACAAGAAGGTTGCCCCCAGATTTGATCCCAAAAATCCAACATGCCTACTAGCGCCGGCGGTAGCACCTAGTGCAGGCGCTATCGATGATTAGTGCAATTCTGGGAGCATTTTTAGAAGGCGCTAGCGCTAGGCGGTAGCGGATAGCGCAGACGGTAGCGAGGAGCACAAGAGGCAAGGCGGCAGAGTTTCCCTGAAATGAAAGATACGCACACGCAGAATAATTCTATACTGGGATAGCGTAGGCGCTAGCGCTCACTCCTATAAAAGGAGGTCTCTTCTCTCGTTTTCTACACACAAGTTTGAGAGAGGTTTAGTGCCACAATTCCAGAGCCTTATTCGGCCGAAAGTTGATCTTCCACCAAACACTTAGAGAGTTTCTGAAGGAGGACTTCATCACGCTATACCCAAAGGGCGATCGCTTCAACCTCGCTTATTCTACAGCGATCCTTCGTCTCCAACTTTAGAAGCTTCTTAGAGGGAGTTTTTATTATTGTCATTTCATACCTTTTGTAAACTGCTAGAGAATTCATCTCGTGTTGGCGACTAGGTCTGGGTAGGACTTGGGGCAGAAATTCGCCTCGTGTTGGCGACTAGATCTAGGTTAGGTCTAGGGGTGCTCGAGGCCATATCCGGGGAAGGATTGGCTAGAACGGATTGAGACCGTATCCGGGAAGGATAGACTAGGTCCACCGGTTCGTGGGAATACGAGTCGAGATAGAAAACGAAAAAGAGTCTTATTATTATTTGCCTCCGATTTCTAGCATTATAAGAAATCAAGTTTTGTAAACTCTTCTTTTCATATTAATAAAATGATGTCTCAATTTTATTTGCTTGATTTCTTATCTTAATCTTTTATATTTTCAAATATATCAAAACATAATATTAGTGTTTAAAAACCCTCATTCACCCCCTCTAAGGGCGCCTACCGATCCAACAACTTACACATTATAGACACAAATAAGCTAGATCAAATATATATTGAGATTTGTTATTCTCAAACCAAGAGATGCAGAACCATGTTCACACAAAAACTATGCTAATAAATCCACATGAATGTAAGTGCAGGCTAATAAGTACTAAATCCTTCTTAGTTCGGATACCTATCATGGAAAGTTAACAAATTCATCTTCGTATCACATCTAGTCAAAATCCCTTTGATGAACTTCATACGAACATCATCGATCCATTAACATCATAAATATGCTTCACACACAATGCCTAAAATGGAGTCCATCATCGAAAAAATGCAACTAAGAATCTCAAGGATGCAATCCCATGCTTCTGGGTTCATACGAACCACATGGTCCAATACTCCAATATAGTGAGAGTATGTATCATCCATACAAGAAACATGAAATCCCTATGAGAAATCGGATCCTGTGACCAAGAGAAAGGATCATTTCACTCGAAGCGTGCTTTTTGACCATGGATGCTAAAGATGATTGGATGCCCTTTGTAGTGGAAGGTGAGCTCTCAGCGATGACACTGACAGATCATCAAATCTTTGGGAGCCTCCAATGGCAACTCCTCCTTCCTCTTCCTACCTTCCTCTCAAAACTATAATTCCAAGTGAAATGAGATGAAAAGAAGGCTATTAGTTTATCAATCCCGAGAAAACCCATCGAAGGATGATCCTAGCCTTTCATCCAATTTATCCTCAAATCAAGTGATGAAAGCAACTCACTAAATCTATTTAAGCTAATCACATGCCCGAGGCGCACAATGTGTGCTCGAGGCGTGCAATCCTTTACAGAAACTTGGAGAAAAAGCTAGAGCATCAAATGGCGTGTGCACCAAGAGTGCATGATGTGTACTTGGCTACTTGCATGCAATACTCTGTAAAAGCACGAGATGCTACAAAGAAGAATTACACCACATGTGCACAAAAGCACAAATTGTGTGATTCTCTGAAATCCCCCAAACAATATTCCAAAGCATGCCTTAGCTCGACACACTATTCAGCTCTATGGTCTCCGCCATGAGGGATGTCGAGAATATAGTCTAACTAGTGCAGTTCTTTATGGTGAGGACCACAATAGTAGGCTCTGGGCTACCGTCACTAGATTCAAACAAATATTGCCCGCGTAAATATATAGTGATCAATAGGTAGGTGGCAGATTAGGTTACGGGGGACCCACTTTCCACATGTCATGCCGACAAGCTTCTAAGTGACATCGACCTCATAAACCCCATGAGTGTTATCTACTTTTTTCTTAGTGAATGTAGGTATAATATTATACTCTTGATTTTATTTATTTATTTAAATTTAGTTTACGATTAATAGTTTTATTTTCTGATAATTTTTTATAAAATTATGATTTCACAATAAAGTAGTGAATCAATAACAATCAAATTAGTATATTATCAAGACAATGAATTTGTTCGTCGACCCCGAATGATCTGTCGACTTGAACCTTTTCTTCCCAGGCTTACTTATAAGTTTTTAAGCCATAGGGTCCGTTTGGAGTAACATTTTTTGCTCTGGTGAGTTTGGGAAAAAAATGCTACCAACATAAGAATGTGTTTGACATGACAATGGTTATGACCGCCACCTAGAAAAACAAACTAATTTTGAACATAAAGTGAATGAAGTCCTTATGTGAGGTCAGTCGTTTACAAATGGCGATTTGTAACCATCACATTCACAACTGCCACCACCGTACCAAACGTACCCTTAACCCAAAGATACGCCATTAGGAGAGAGCGCGAGAGCAGGGGAAAACATGAGCATTGTTAAGGGCAGATCACTTTTGGCTAGGTGCAAATCACAATTATATGCATACCTAGAAATTTTAAGTGCAAACCACAATATTATGGCATTATGTGCATATCAACAAAACAAAATTGAATCAACTAAATTGATACTATGTTTTGTGGTATCTAGGATGATCTTGGATGCCTGTACGGGCAAATTCACAGTCGCTTTCCAATTACATGAAAGAGGAGGTAATCATGGTGCTCGACGTGAAAGAGGAGCTTTCAGAAAGTGCGCCAGCAGATGGAGAGTATCAAAGCCAGTTGAATGATGGGGAAAAGAGGAAATTTGACGACTCGTCAGTTCATTACTGGCTCGCCAGTCAGAAGCCCAAATCTAAACCCTCTCTGACATGGTGCAGTATGCCTTCTGCCCTCCCCGCTTCCGAAGGTTCCACTGCGCCGTTAGATTGGAAACAGAGTAAAAGATTTTAACGATAAACTCAGTTGATAAATTTTCAAAGTTGAGCAAACATTCACTCGCCAAAATTTCTTCCATGGCTGACGAATTTGTTGTGGGAAGAGAAGTTGAATTTGATGCAAATGAGCTTGTTGAGCTTCTTTTTATGGAAAGCAACCAAGATATGCTTTGGAGGAGTCTTTTCTCGGATAGACAAGAGGAGCAGGCAAATAGCTCGCAACAAATTGGCTTACAGATAGTGGAAAGATGTGGATGTCTCTCTCTTGCAATCAAAGTCATTGCCAATTAATGCTCATTTCAGACTAGGAAAGAGTGGGAAAAGTTCTTAGAAACGATGCTTGGTCCATTAACAAACTTAAAGATGAAGCGGTGCTATGATAAGAGGATCGAAATGCGTTGTGGACGTCAACAAAATAGTGGAAGTCCTTGAGGAGGCATTTAACCAAGACAGAGCTGCAAAGAGATGGCGTAGTGGGATAAATGAAATATTGATAAAAATGAGTCTTTTGGCGATTGATATTAGCACACCCCAAAATAGCTATATGCAGCCCTTCAATATATACATCCATTAAACTGATATTCGTACACCATTTTGATATCACAGTCCATAAAAAAACTCTACGCATTTAGATTTTTAATTTTGATATAACCGTGGAAAGTAATATTTCTATGTTCATTTAGCATCTCACATTTTAAACATCTTGAATAATATAGAACAACACTTATTCCTTAACACAATACATATACACATGGCTTAACATAACACAACTCTACGAAATGGAATCATTTACACATGCTTGTACAAAGTTCCATTAAAATTCATTTAACCTGTAAGAAGAAAACAGCTTGTTAGTATGCCACATTAATATTTTGTACGTGTAACCAATTAAATTACTTATTCATACCATATAAGGAAGGAGAGAAATATTAGCGGTGTTCAACTTCATCAACATAGCAAGAGGCTATCATATACCTCCTAAAGCGCCCATAACTACCACTTTGAACACAAAAGAACCTCCCTTGGTGCAACAATTTGAGCCATGCAGTAATTTAACTTCTCATATCTTCAAGTAAAAAACAACAAATCAATGTAAGCTTGAGAAAAAAATGTTGGAATAATTTTCATATATTCCTATATTAATATAGAAAACACTCTATTTTTTTGGTTTTAAAAACTCTTACAGGGTAGCAGATAAGGGTGCGAGTGGTTCTGTTTGGGTCGGTTTCGACCCAAATCGAAACCGAATCGACATGCTTCGGTTTTCGGAAGGTCCAAACCGACCCGAGCCGAACCTGATCGGTTCAGTTTATTGTCGGTTCGGTTTTTTATCGGTTTGGTGCGGTTCAGTGTCGGTTTTTGTATGGTATGAAGAGGGAAGGACTTGGAAAATCTCACACTCTCATCATATAAAGCATTCTAATATAAAATAAGTTTTGCATAATTATATATTTATAGTTATAGTTACCAATCATTCAAAAGTATACAAACTTGAAGTAACACAGAACTACATGTCTACATTAGAACTTCATCACCAACTTTTTAAGCCATTCAAAAGTAAGGAAGCAAGCAGCCATCCATCGCTCCGACTTCGGTCTTCCACTCTTTGTCTCTTCCCTCTTAAAACTCTTAATAAATTAATATGTATAATATAATTACATAAATTATTAAATTTAATCCTCTTCGCATGTTCCCAATTTCCCATTTACCGTGCTCCACTGCTCCGACTTCTGCACCTCTGCCTGTTTGCCTTGCCCAGTTGCCAGTTGCCAGTTGGCATTTGCCCTGCTTTAAAAATTAAATTGAGTAAAGCCAAAATTTTTAAAGATGATTATTATTCATTTACTCTATTAGAGAGTCCCCTGCTGTGAATATTTTTTAATATATTTGTTAAGGCTGGCCCTTACCGTGAAAGCAATTTAGATGTTGAACATAATTTATTAGCGATTTAGATTAAATAGAAGTTGGTATATACATAATTTAAAATAATTATAATATTAGTCGGTTCGATTCGGTTTGGTCGGTTTTTATAACCAGAAAACCGACCCGAACAGATATAACTTTGG
Organism: Dactylorhiza incarnata; assembly: GCA_033032865.1. NCBI lineage: Eukaryota > Viridiplantae > Streptophyta > Magnoliopsida > Asparagales > Orchidaceae > Dactylorhiza > Dactylorhiza incarnata. The sequence continues at coordinate 14,082,318 of JAWHQI010000012.1, read as the reverse complement.
TTTTCGCAAGCGCCAAACCGAACCGACACCAAACCGGGCGCCTCGGTTTCACAATCGGTGCGGTTCGGTCGGTTTTGTCGGTTTTTGGTTTTTGCTCCTCACCCTTAGTAGCGGATATATATATACATATATAAATCAACAATATTAATAAAATTGCATGAAGGAGATGAGAAATAAACAATAGATCAATATAGTTTAGAATCGAGTCTGGGTAAGGCGTGTGATCACTACCCTAAAGAAGTTGCACCACCCACCGACAGGGCTTTCACCGATGCTCACTTCTCTAAGGTACAACACCCGACTAGATCCCGAAAGCTCTGATGTGCGCGGACACCGAAGAAGCACAGAGCACTCGAATTCCCACTTGATGAAGCAAACATAAAGAAAAGGAAGCACGACGAAGTTCGTCGAAAGAACAGAGAGCGCGAGAGCAGATTTCCGAAAGCACAAAACGTCAGTACAGAAAATGATTCAGAAAATCTCCTATTTAGGAGTCTCGAAAAATAACATGTAATTAATTCCAACTGTTATAATTGGAAGGCGATAATCGTGCACATAAACGTGGAAGATTTCCAACGTAAAGAATAATGACGAGAAAAGCGCGTAAAAGAATGGTTAGAAATTACACGTAATAATTGCGCAGAAAGAACGCAAAATGGCAGAGGTCGCGTCGAGTTCAATTCGACGCTGCGTCAAAATCATATCGACGCAACTCGACATTACTTCGAGTTCTTATCGACGCAAGTCAAAACGACGGAGTTCTATTCGAAGCAACTCGACGCTACGCCGAGTTCTTATCGACGCAGGCCAAGCCGACGGAGAACTTGTCGACGCGAGTCGACGGTACGTCGAGTTCTTATCAACGCAGGTTGGGTGCGTTGAGTTCCATTCGACGTAACTCGAATTACAAGCGAGCTAGTCGACGTGACTTCGAGTTCTACTCGACGCAGCTCCGACTTCTATTCGACGCAACTCCGAATAAAAAATACTAAAACTATTTTGTACAAAAAATACAATTCAATTCAATTATTCCCCAAATCTGAAATCTGAATCCGGTCCGGTGCAGTGCGTGCACGTGTGTGTGGTTCATAGTTTCTCCTTATGTTCTTTTGAACAAATAAGAAGGTGTGAACAAATATATATACTCACCATCAAGAATGGAAATAGACATGGTGGGACTAATGAGTTCATCATTTCCATCAAGAAAGGTTCCATCCAAATATTTGGATTCCCTCCAATTTAGTTTTGGATCTTTTCATCAAATGTGATGAGCCAAACACCAAACACCATACTAGACTCAAATAAAACATTATAAATAAATGTTTTTTTTTTACAAAATTTCTAACAATCCTCCACAAAAGCGAAAAAACAAAAGCAAACTTCATGATTTATGATATTAGTAATAATAAATAAAATCAAATATAAATTTGTTTCATCAAGTTGTATCAATTACAATGAGTATAGGTGGAATGGTTACCTTGAACCTATACTTAGTCCTTATTTCCTCTACCGAAGAATATAATGTGTCAGAGGCTTTGAATTATAAACTTTGACTGGTAAATTAGATAAGCACACAAAAGATTGGTTGTTCTTGGGTTATGGCGGTGGGCGCGTTAATGACCATGCGCATTCCTTGATTTTTCATGAGATTTATTTTGGGTTCAGCCCGGATCCCAAAGTTGCGGCTTCACAATAATCCCCACATAAGTGGTGCCTCAAGAGATATTTCGTAACTAATATCTCGCAATGATATATGTTTTAGCAACCATTAAGAACTTAAAACGTTCATCCTAAACTGTTACGTAGAGCACAACATCATAGGAATGGGGAGAAAGTTTTCTCAACCTTTTAAATTTGTGCTCCCAACTACGCTACGTCAACGGCTTTGCTTCTACCACATTGAACCCACTTCATGGGATCTCCAATCACATGGGTTGGGTATCCACCGTTGGCAGCAAATTATGTGGGCTTAAGCCCCATTCCCCTCGATGACAATAATATCTCCCTTCGGGACAATCCCTTGGTAAGATTATTAGTCAGATTCAATTCTGACTTTACATAATTTAGTGATATCACTTCTTTCCTTCTTTGCTTCACAGACTTGTACATGATTCTCATGAACTTGTTCATTTTAGCATTAGTACTATTTGAAATAGTTAAATCAATTACGGATTTGTTATCACAATGCAAAGAAATAGCAGGTAAAGGTTTTCCTACTAAAGGAATTTCAGAAAGTAAATTTTTAAGCCATTCAGCTTCGGCACAGTGTCTAAAGCTATAAACTCAGATTCCATAGTGCTTCTTGAAATCACGGTTTATTTGGTTGAAGCCCATGAAATGGCGGCTCCTCCAAGGAGGAAAACATAACCGGTTGTTGATTTAACATCTAACGAATCAGTTACTCAATTGGCATATGAATAACCTTCTAGTACTTTGGAAAAACCCGAATAAACTAAATTATAATCAATAGTTCCGCGAAGTTATTTAAATATTCTAGTTAATGCTATCTAATGGTCATCACTTAGATTACTAGTATATCTACTATGTCTGCCTACAACATATGAGATATCGGGTCTCGGCGATTAACAATATATAGCAGTGACCCTATCATTTGTGCATACCTATGTTGGTCAATAGGTTCACCTAAATTTTTACACAGTTTCATGCTAGCGTCATAAGGAGTAGAAGCAGGTGTGTAATCAAATAAATTAAATTTATGTAACATTTTCTCAATCGAGTGAGAAAGAGATAATGAAACACTATAATCTGATTTAGCTAATTTCATTCCCAGAATGACATTAGCTTATCCCAAATCTTTCATATCAAATTTAGATGATATGTTGATTTTGATATTATTAATGATTTTAATTGAACTTCCGAAAATTAAGATGTCATCTACATAGAGACATAATAAAACATATTCATTTCCTTCCTGTTTTTGCATAAATGCACTTATCATATTCAATGGATATAAATCCAAAAGATAATACTACAGAATCAAATTTTTGATGTCATTGTTTAGGTGCTTGTTTTAAACCATAAAGAGATTTAATTAGCTTACATAATTTGGTTTCTTGTCCTTTAACTACAAAACCTTCGGGTTGAATTATATAGACTTCTTCATCTAAGTCTCCATGAAGAAAGGTGGTTTTTACATCCATTTGGTGAATGATTAATTTATGGACTGAAGCTAAGGCTACTAGTACACGAAGGGATGTAATCCTAGCCACAGGAGCATAGGTATCCAAATAATCTATTCCTTGTTTTTGCGCATAGCCTTTAGCAACAAGGCGAGCCTTATATTTTTCTATGGATCCATTCAGATTTAATTTCTTTCTAAAAATCCATCTACAACCTATGGTTTTGGTACCGAAAGGAAGATCGGTTAGAATCCAAGTTTTGTTTTCTAGAATAGAATTAATTTTGGCATTTATGGCTTCTTTCCAAAATGGAGAATCAGATGACGTCATAGCTTCCTCATATGAATTTGGATCTCCTTCAACTAGGTAAGTGAAGTAGTCCTCTCCAAAGGTTCTTTTGGTTCTAACTCTTTTGCTTCTTCTAGGTTCATCAATTTCTAATGGATCTACAACAGATGAAGGTTGAACTGAGCTAGAAGAGGGTTGAGATGAATTGTCTAATTTATAAGGGAATTTATCTTCAAAATAGACATCATCTATAGCTTCTATTATAGTGTTATTTAATATTTCACTAATTAGAGAATTGATAATTAGAAACCTATTAGCACTACTATCGGAAGCATAACCTATAAAGATGGAGTCTAAAGTTTTAGGTCTTATTTTCTTTCTTTTAGGTTCAGGAATTGCTACATTTGCCAAACACCCCCACACTCGAAGGATTTGGAGATTAGGTTTCCTTAATTTAAATAATTCGAATGGAGTTTTATCATTATGTTTTGAAGGAATTCTATTTAGGATGAAAGAGGAGGTGAGCAATGCTTCACCCCAGAGATTTTCCGGGGCACAAGACTCGGCTAACATGGCATTGACCATGTTCATCAAGGCCCGATTTTTCCGTTCAGCTACACCATTAGATTGAGGAGAATATGGAGCAGTCACTTGATGAATAATCTCATGTTCTTGGCAAAACTGGGTTAGTTCATTCGAAGTGTATTCTCCACCTCAGTCGGATCTAAAAAATTTGATTGAAGATCCTAATTGATTTTTTAATTCCGCTTTGAAGATCTTAAAGTATGAAAATACTTCATCTTTGATTTTTAATCAATATATGTAGCAGTATTTAGTAAAATCATTAATAAAGGTTACAAAATATTTATTTCCACCTCTAGTAGGTTGACAGTTCGAGTCACACACATCCGAGTGAATTAACTCTAATCGTTTCGAAGTTAAATAAACCATCACAAATATATCCTTTGCCAATAAAATTATCATTAAATGTTATTACAATTTTATTTGATTCTAAGACAATTTTATAACCCTTCTTCACTAGCATAGATCCGCTCACAAGATTTTTCCTAACTCTCGGCACATAAATCACATCTTGCAAGGCTAGTGTCTTCCCGGATGTCAACCTAAGATCCACTCGCCCGAACCTAAGTATTTGTGTCGAAGAAGCATCTCCTAAGATCACGCTTCCTCCACTGATGTCCTAAAAGGTGACAAAGCAAGAACGATCAAAAAAATTATGAACATTTGCTACAGAATCAAGCCACCAATCAGATGAACAAGTGAGAAGAAGATTAGGAGAATAATCTAACCTGAAGATAGGTTGATCCGGTGCTTGGATCATGTTGGCACGAGGCTTGTCACCACGAGACTTGCCAATCACGGCTTCTGTCTTCTTGTAGAAGTAATTGGTAGATAGAGCATCAATGAAGCACCATTTCCCTTTACCTGGGTTTTGGTTTGAAGGATCATGCTTGGGATGATTGGGTTTTTGATGCCGGGAACCTGAACGGAAAGGTTTCTTATGGATTTTTCCCTTACCTTTGAAGTGATGGTGGGAGGAAGGGTTACCATGAGATTCAGTTAGGTTTACCTTAGGAGCAAGATATTTCGGGTTCTTGGAACTCTTGGACTTATGTTCCTCCTCTATGCGGATAACATTTTGGATTTGAACATAAGTGAGGTTGGATTGGTCTTGACGAAGTCTACTGCTAAAGCCAGACCAAGAATCAGGAAGAGCATCAATGAGACATGCTACTAGATAATTTTCGAAGAGAATTGAGCCATCAGTTCGGATCTTGGACAACATCTCATCAAGTTGATGGAGTTGAGGATTGATAGGCTTAGAGGCATCAATCTTGAATTTTTGGAGGTTAGATACGTTGTAACGTTCTATACCCGCATTGTCAAGGTTATAACGTGCTTCAAGAGCATACCACAAATCCTTAGTTGTACGATATTGAAGGAAAACATCGTAGAGGCTGTCGAACAAGGTACTAAGAATTCAGTTGCGGTAATGATATTCTATATCTACTAGATCTCTATAGGGAACACGTCTAACATAGGTTCTAGTGGTATTTGCACTAGAGGATGAAGACGAAGGAAGGGAGGAAGCGACTGCAGTTGCAGCGCTGGAGTTTTCGGTTTCTACCGCAGGAACATCAAAGATAACAGATAAAAGACCTAGAGTATTAGGCCAATATTATACTTGAGCTTGCCAACGACGAAAGCCATTTTCGTAAAATTTCTCGTATTTGATCCTGGCAGAATCCTCCGATCTAGATGTCATTACAGATTTCTGGAATTTAAAATACATATAATAAATAACAGTCCATGTAAACAAGAAAACAAAGATAATCATTTTTGATTATTTGATTTTATTAATCTTGTTATTCTTGACTTCCCAACGAATACCCAATGACGGGCTCTGAAGGTACTAGGCGGTTTGTGGGATGACTAGCCCAACACGGCCCTTTCGCAAGAGATTATGAGATGTGATCTACAACTTCTTTAGATTGTTGGAATAATTTTCAAATATTCCTATATTAATGTAGAAAATACTATATTTTTTTCGGTTTTAAAAACTCTTACAGGGTAGCAGATATATATATATACATATATAAATCAACAATATTAATAAAATTGCATGAAGGAGGTGAGAAATAAACAATAGGTCAATATAGTTTAAAATCGAGCCTGGGTAAGGCGTGTGATCACTGCCCTAAAGAAGTTGCACCACCCTCCGGCAGGGCTTTCACCGATGCTCACTCCTCCAAAGTACAACACCGACTAGATCCCGAAAGCTCCGATGTGCGCGGACACCGAAGAAGCACAGAGCACCCGAACTCCCACTTGATGAAACAAACGTAAAGAAAAGGAAGCACAAAGAAGTTCGTCGGAAGAACAGAGAGCACGAGAGCAGATTTTCCGAAAGCACAAAACATCAGTACAGAAAATGATTCAGAAAATATCCTATATAGGAGTCTCAGAAAATAACATGTAATTAATTCCCACTGTTACAATTGGAAGGCGATAATCGTGCATATAAATGTGGAAGATTTCCAACGTAAAGAGTAATGACGAGAAAAGCGCATAAAAGAACGGTTAGAAATTACGCGTAATAATTGCGCAGAGAGAATGCAAAATGGCAGAGGTCGCGTCGAGTTCAATTCGACGCTGCGTCGAAATCATATCGACGCAACTCGACATTACGTCGAGTTCTTATCGACGCAAGTCAAAACGACGGAGTTCTATTCGAAGCAACTTGACGCAAGCCAAGCCGACGGAGAACTTGTCGACGCGAGTCGACGGTATGTCGAGTTCTTATCGACGCAGGTTGGGTGCGTTGAGTTCCAGTCGACGCAACTCCAATTACAAGCGAGCTAGTCGACGTGACTTCGAGTTCTACTCGACGCAGCTCCGACTTCTATTCAACGCAACTCCGAATAAAAAATACTAAAACTATTTTGTACAAAAAATACAATTCAATTATTCCTCAATTCCCAAATCCGAAATCCGGATCCGGTCTGGTGTGGTGCGTGCGCATGCCAGTGTGTGTGGTTCGTAGTTTCTCCTTATGTTCTTTTGAACAAATAAGAAGACTAACTAATATATATACTCACCATCAAGAATAGAAATATGCATGATGAGACTAATGAGTTCATCCTTTCCATCAAGAAAGGTTCCCTCCAATTTGGTTTTGGAGCTTTTCATCAAATATGATGAGTCAAACACCAAATACCATATTAGGCTCTAATAAAACATTATAAATAAATGTTTTATTTACAAAATTTCTAACAAAAAAATCATTGGCTGCAATCTCATATAAATAACAAGAGTAAATTGATGATTACATGCGAACAAAAGCAACAATGGTTGATGGGTGAATCAATACCCAAACTTTGCAAATATCATTAGGCTACAAAATATTTCTCAAGTCAAAAACTCTTAGGCCATAATAGTGCAAAATTCCGCAAGATCTACAATAATGGCAAACCAATTAAACAGTCCTTTGAAATTAATCAAAATTTAAAGTACTATACAAACAAATTCGAGAGTTAGGGGGTATGGAGGGAAAACATTTGGGGGAATTATAGTACCTAGTTCCACCATTACATGGAGAGGACGAAAAATCCAAGATTTGCAAGTAGAAAAAAGTTGCGTCTCCAAATCTCCCTGGAAATATGCCATAGAATCGAGCTAGGAGAAGGTACCGAAGACACGGGGTCGCGCTAAGGAGGTCCGGCGACGATGAAGCTTCTATCTCCGACGAAGTTGATCGGCTCCGGCAGGGGGGCTACCAACAACATTGTTCGCCCGTTCTGCTGGAGGGGGAGAGAAGATTGAGGGTGCGTTTGATTGAGTTGTTGCTAATGAAAAACTGCTGATCAGAAATGGAGTTTTGAAAAAGAGCTGTTTCTGAGAAATGGAGTTTTGTGAAAAAAACTGTTTGGGTCAAATGGAGTTTTCAGTGCTTATTGAAATGGAGTTTTGAAAATTTTGTTTGGAAACAAAACAGAGTTTTTGATAAATTTTTTTCGACACACATAAAATACATAATCTTGAGTATAGTTACTACAATAGATAAAAATACCAATAATTCTTCCCACCCATCTAAGATCTAGAAGCGTACAACTGTTGCGCTATACTTTCACGCAACGCGATCTTCTCTTCTACCCCGCCTGCAGTATCAGGACAAACTACTTGATGCCCTTGTGTGCTCACTCCCTCATCACCACCTCCCTGCTCGAACTCATTGAAATCAATATCCCTTCGGGGAGGATGTCTCTCTCGACCCGAGCTTGCAGAGGTTGTGGATGTCGACGGAGGATGTTGACACCGGAGAAGGAGATGCGGGAAAGCTGCAGACGGAGGATGTCGACGCCGGAGAAGGAGATGCGGGATCGCTGGCGCGAGAAGGCGATGTGAGGGAGAGGGAACCCTAGATGCGGGATCCGTCGCGTCCGGACTGGCGAGATTTCTTGCGGCTGCCTCTCTATAAGAAACGACGGTTCTAATTAACCGCCGTTTGGGTGCAACCAGAGCGCCAAACACAGTTATTTCTCCAAATGGAGTTTCCTCCCAGCCGCACCGGAGCCTAGACGCCCAACCAAACGGGGCCTGAGTGGGGGAGGGCGGGCTGCGTTTAGGATGAGGTAGGGTTTTTTACTTTAATTTTTAACTCTTATTTTATGGGCTGCGAATAGCGATTTATAGTGTGCTAATATCAATAAATTTTTTTTTTTTGAAGTTTGTACATAGCAAATGATCGGCACTTAGCATTGCTCAAAAACCTTAGGCAGAAGACCTAGCTCTCCTTCGTCAAAACTTCATGCACCGAGATCTCTCAATCCGATCATCTCCACCCACAGCGCGTACTGCAACAAAATCCCCACGGCTGAGGGATCCAGCCCCAGCTTTCATTCGTCAAACTCCATCCCCATGGCGCCATGATCCTTCCCGATTCTGAACTGCTCCGTCCCTAATCCTTCCGTACGTTTGTGGCATGGCGGTCGAGAAGTGGCTCTTCCCCCTCATCTCTGTTTCATTTGTCTCGCTCATACTCTTCCTTTCTGCCATCTCCGGCTTCACCGCCTCGTCCGCCTTCTTTTCCCGCCAGCCGGACCCCACATATGTTCACCACGGGCCGGGTTACCCCCCAGCGTTCGCCTATTACATATCCGGCTCTCGAGGGGATGGCCAACGGATGCTTAGGCTACTGCTCGCCGTATATCACCCAAGAAACCGCTACCTTCTCCACCTCTCACATGATGCGCCGGAAGCGGAGCGTGCGGCGCTAGCATCAGCTGCAAAGCTGGCGGTTCCGGCGATTAGAGCGTTTGGGAACGTCGACGTGGTGGGAAAAGCGGGCTCGATGACGTACATGGGGTCGTCGGGGCTCGCTGCGACGCTGCACGCTGCTGCCGTTCTTCTCCGGTTGGATAAAAGTTGGGATTGGTTCGTGACACTTAGAGCTGAGGATTATCCGCTTGTCACTCCGGATGGTAAGTGATTAATTACTTCAATGAGAAATGGTTTCTTTGTCGATTCTTGGAATGGGTTAAAGCCCGTCAATTATTTACATAGAATTAATTGCCCTAAACTTTGGGCTAATAGTAGTTTTCTATTCAAATTACTAACTTTCCATATCTATCAGTATGGTTTTTTAGTATATTTAATTTGCCCTTCTTATCTTCTGTTCTTGGGCAAGAACTTTTTTTGGCCTATTTGATGCCTTTCGTAATTGTTTCTCTAGGTCTATCATCTAGTTAATAATTTCTGTCCTCCAAAGTTTGGCTCATTTTGCAGAGAAAAGTTTCTCTGAGCTGAACTCCAGAAATTTTCTTGAGTAAATTTAGTCTTTTGTCAGTGTTGAGTAATTATTTTTATTTGCAGCTTCTATTCTACCCAATACCAACTTTAGCTCAAATTTTTTTATGCTAAGCTCATAGATTTTTTTTTTCCATTTTGTTAATTCTTCCTGTAAATATTCTTGTCAGTTAATCTTATGAAAGATAAAAAGTTCATTAGCTGTAGAAAAGCTTTCACTTACGTTAAGGGCATTATGCTAGTAATTTTCTTGATTGAACCAACATCAGCTTTTTTCTTAGTTAAGTTTTTAGTTATCATTTTTAGAAGTTGTTCAAAATTTTCTACCTTTTATATTATCTATTTACACTGAACTTAGACCACTAATGTTGCCCCCGGGCACGATGGACCTAAGTACTCCAATTGAGAATTGAAGGATGAGATTAATAATTGAAAAGTAAATGCATAATTCATACATTAATAGATAATTGCTAAGTGAAAATTAACATTAAAATTATTTATCTATATTTCATTTAACATAAGTTATAAAAGTTCTTTGTTACAATATTTTATTGTATCATCACTGCAATTTATACAAAAGTTGCAAGAAAGTAGGAGTATAATGAATCCTATTAGAAGACATGTAAGATTATAATGAAGCTATGCAAGAATTAATATATTCCCTTTGCCCCCTGTAAGAAATTTTGGTATCTCTCTCTTTTTCTCTCTCCCCCCTAGGCAGCCGTGATTTCAGCGCCATAGTATCTCCCCCTCCTCAGTCATCTCCACCTCCAGCTACTCCTCGACGACTCTACCGATGTTCTATGGATTTGCCCGTAACAGAATCTTTACCGCACCAATGAATCAAGCTATAGTTTTCAAAGATGATTGGTTATACCTTCTTCATCAAGATGGCTTGAATTAAGTTGGAGGAATCTTCTTCAGATTATTGTGCATGAATTCTATATTCCATCGGGTAACCACATGATCACATACCATCTTAGTTATTGAAGGCGCAAGGCACACAAAGGTGCAAAGGGGTCTTGGAGCCTAGGCGCAAGGTGCAGACGCGCATCTGACAATGCCAAAGCGCAACCATATTCATTTTAAATAATCAACATCAAACATCGGTTATCAGATTCTTCATCTATTCTACTTATTAATTATTCATTACTACCATTTATATCTCTTAAAAAATAGAATCAATATGGTCACTTGCATCATATCTAAGTCTCAACGCTCGATTATGTTTCACAAACACTAAACCATGCAAAAATTATTGAGTTCTTACTTTATTTCTTTATTTATTGTGTAAAACGAAAAGATTATAACAAAAATCACACACATGCACGTCTTTTATGCTCCAAAGGCTAAAAAAATGCGCACGAAGGCGCCAACGTATGAGTCTGGTGAGTCTTGAGCCTTAGGAGCGCCTTTAACAACATAACATAGCATTAATGAAGTAAAAGTTATCTTTTGTGAGTGGTTATACCTACAAAAAGAAGCAGGTCTCAGGACGCTAGATTCGCTCTCCAAGATTCCATGCATGGATTTTTTCTTTGAAGTCTCTAGTGCTCCTAGTCTAATATTAGCGAACGATCCTTGAATTTAGAATTTTTGGAAGTTAAGATAACATTTTGCTAGAAAGAGTTCTAGCCTTTGTTCTAGAGCTCCTTGTCTTTATTTATTTCCTTGCAAATGTGTATCCTAGCCATTTTGCACAAGAGAGGAAAGATGTGTGTGGGAGAGAGAGTCATTGAGGTATGAAATGCGTTTTAAAAGATAAGAACTAACATCATTCATCCAAAAATCCAGTTAAAAGGTCCACTATAATCTTAATTGAAAGCTATAAACTTCTAAGCTTAAAAAATTTAAGAGAATTTAAATTCAAGCATACCTTTATTTTATGAATTAGGATATACAATTAATTTAAAATAATTTTTGGATAATTTCCATCCCATTTTAAGTGCAATCCACTGAATATAAGTTGTAGTGTACGTACACACGATATTACAAACATATGCAGGTTCGTGAACAAAAAAACCTACCGCGTATGGGGATTTAAGAGAATCACGTAGAGGGATGTATTGAGTTCCTTAATTTCTTCGAGCCTTGGTGTGTGTATGTAAGTGCAAGAAATTTTGAAGGGGTCATGGACATCCATGACTTTTAGTTTTCACCTAGATCATATTGGATTTATTTTGGTGGATACAGATTTTTATAAATTCTCATATAAAATTTTAAAAGGGGAGCCTTGGCGCACCGGTTGAGGTGTTGCCGTGTGACCTTGAGGTCACGGGTTCGAGTCCTGGAAGCAGGCTCTTGCAAAAATGCATGGTAAGGTTTGCCTACATTTCACCCTTGTGGTGGGACCCTTCCCCAGACTCTCGCTGCGCGGGGATGCCTTTGTGCACCGGGCTGCCCTTTTTTTCTCATATAAAATTTTACAAGAAATGCTCTACGGTTCTGTGTTGGGCAGTGAATGGTGTGCATGAGCAAAAAATGGGAGTTGCGGAGATGAGAATGCTTAGGTGGATGTGTGGTCACACGAGACTGGATAAAATTAGGAATGAATGTATCAGGGATAAGACAAGAGTGACACCAATTGCAGAGAAGATGCGAGAAACTCGATTAAGATGGTTCAGACATGTACATAGGAGGCCATTAGAGGCACCTGTTAGGCGTTGTGAGAGTTTAGTCACTAGACATGTTAAATGGGGGAGGGGTAGACCAAAAAAGACTTGGAATGAAACTAGGAAAGATATGATGTACTTAGGCATTAGTGAGACTATGATTAAAGATAGGGCGCAATGGCGACAAAGGATCCATATAGCCGACCCTACTATGGTGGGATAAAGACTTAGAGTGTTGTTGTTGTATAAAATTTTAGAAGAATTTTTTTGTTGGAACTTACTATTGCAAAAGTATTTTGTTATTTTATAATTACTATGATAATTCATTTATTTTAATAAATGTCCAAAGTGCTATAATTTTTTTATTTAAGTACTGAGAATAATGAGAAAATTAATACTATTAATAAGAATATTAAAATTATTTTTATTTTATTAGGTGAGTTCATTTATGTAATTACTAGCAGTCGTGCACGGGAATTCAATGTGCCGAGAGCACGGGCCGTGTTTTTTTGAATCTTGCAAATAAATTAAAAAAGAGGGTAAAATTGAAATAATGAATGTTACACCAAAGACTTCTCTTCTCTTATAGATAGTATAGTATAGTTATAATTAAAAATAACAAAAAAATAATAATGTCATGGTATTTAATGTAAAGGTTTTAAGGTGTGGTGATTTTCATTAAAAATGTGAGTATTTTAGACATTTACTCTTCATAAAAGTTGAAAAACTATATCCTGACAACCGTCACACATACGCCTTCCTGTTTACCACATACACCTTTATTTTTTGCACTACTTTATTTATAGCAACAAAAGTTTACTAGAAATAAGCAGAAAGCTTTAGTAATGTGCAACAAAGGCAGTGAACCTGAAAACTTTAAAAAATTATCCAAACACATCCTTAGAAAGGAAAAAAAGTAGACTAAAGGTAACTATGATATAATTAGTGCAAAAAAAAGTTCAGATAAAATATGCTTAATGCCTCAAGTAGCACTGAATAGGAACGCTTGAAGGATGAAAAATCGTAATGCCAACACTAACTAATTGGGATTAGAAAAATTAATTGTTGAATTGTTTATTATGCTTAAAATCTACTGAATGCAAGGCCTTTGAAAAAAAGCATCAAATCCTAAAGAGTTTATAGTGTAGTTGATATCAGTCAACAAAATAAAGGAAATTATAAAATATGGAGTAAAAGTCACTTAAAAGTTTAGGTGTACTAACTTGAAAAATACTTTGATTTTATGCTAAATTGTGCTTAATGGATGTGCGGAATTAATAGTCTGGATGTGGAATTGTTCACCTGACCTTCTAAATGATTTGGATCTTCTAGACTATCAGACTATCTGGTGAGGATCTTCTAGGAAATTTATCAATTATTTAGGCTATTTATGGATCTAATAAATAATTTGTGTGAGTGAATTTGTTAAAAATTCTCATTTTGAATGCCAATTTTTGGCTTGTTGGTTGTTTAAGCACATCTTTTCACATTTTGGTTGGCTTTTAAGTATTTAATTTTTAGGGTTTGAGGAATTAGAGTTTTATTATAAATACCAAGGCCTTTAAACCGGACAGGGCGGCCCCGTTGAGCCAATTGACCCGTGAACCAATTCACGAGATGGTCAGGTCACCCCCTGAAAAATGTTCCACCACAAACCGGTTGAAAAATGTCACCCCAATTTAACTGTCGAACCAATTTAGGTTTCCCAAAATCGAATTTGTTGTATAGCAGGTACAATTTTTTTTAAAAAACTAAGGTAATGTGGGCTTGGTATTTGAACATAGGAACTTCGGTAATCTAATATCAAATCCAACTTCTGCTATAGTTCAATTTTCTAGAAAATCTATGAGTAAACTTATATATATCAATGTTTTCTACTTGCAATTATTTCTACTTGTATATATTGTTTTGTTTGATTTTGTTGTATGCATATTTTGGATTCTTGCTTTTGTTTTAATCTTGATGATGAGGATGTTCTGTTGGTTCGGATAAAAATGTTTTAGGAACAATTTTTTTTAATGATTTTATTTTTATTAGACATCCACATATTAGGCGTCTTAGAAAAGTAGATTGTAGGATTTGTGATCGACTTAGGTTTGGAAGTTGGAATATAGGTACACTAACGGGAAAAATGATGGAAGTAGTGGATACAATGATTAGGAAAAAGATAAATATTTTATGCCTACAAGAGACTAAATGGGTGGGTGAGAAAGCTAAATTTCTAGATAATTCAGGTTTTAAATTATGGCACACAGGAAAAAAATAAAACAAACAATGGAGTAGGTATTATTGTAGATACTACTTGGAGGGATGAAGTTGGGGTAAGCAGAAAAGACGATAGAATCATAGCTCTTAAATTAATCGTAGGAAATAAAACTATTAATGTAATTAGTGCTTATGTGTCACAAGTAGGATTAAGTGAAGTTATTAAAGTACAATTTTGGGAAGACTTAGATGATTTGATAAGAGAAATCCCACAAAGCGAGAAAATTTTCGTTGGAGGAGACTTAAATGGACATGTATGGAAGAAAAATACGGATTATACAGATGTTCATTGATGATTTGGGTATGAAGAAAGAAATGAAGAAGGAAGAACCATTCTAGACTTTGCCATAGCATATGAGCTAATTGTGACAAATACATTCTACATGAAGAAGCAAAAACACTTAATTACGTTCAAAAATGGACAAAATAAATCACAAATTGACTATTTTATGACTCGCAAAATGGATAAAAAAATTTGTAAGGATTGCAAAGTCATACTTTTAACACAACATAGGCTAGTGGTGTTGGATGTCCAAATTAAATATAGTAACTTTAAGAGAAAGACAAAAGTGTTGTCAAAAATTCGGTGGTGGAACTTGAAGAAGGAAAAATAAGTTGCTTTCAAGGCAGCGGTTTTAGAACAACTAGTTGATGTTCCTTATGTTGATCCTAGTGTCACATGGGAAGTTATGTCTTCTCATTTAAGGATAAGTGGAAAGAACATACTTAGAGAGTCAAAAGGTCGTGTGCCCCCACAAAAAGAATCTTGGTGGTGAAAAAAAGAAGTGCAAGACAAAGTGAGGGCAAAGAGGGTTAGCTACAAAACATTATATGTTTGCAGAAATGATGAAAACTTGACAAAGTATAAAGTCGCCAAAAAAGAAACTAAAAATGCAGTAAGTAAAACAAGAAATCAAGTTTATGAATAATTTTATAAACGACTAGATACCAAAGATGGAGAGCGTGATATATATAAAATTGCTCAAGCTAGAGGGAGGAAGACAATAGATTTAAGTCAAGTTAAATGCATAAAAGATGAATCAGATACGGTTTTGGCGGATGATGTGGCTATTAAGGAGCGATGGAAAAGATATTTTTATCAACTATACAATGAAGGAAAAGACAATGAACTGAACTTGGAAGAGTTAAGTAAATCGGAGGAGTATAGAAACATAACTTTTTATCGTAAAATTCAAGCATCAGAGATAGATGACGCTCTGAAGAAGATGAAAAATGGAAAGACGGTTGAGCCAGACGATATATCTATTGAAGTATGGAAATGCTTAGGGAGGGAAGAAATTTTATGGCTTACAAGTTTCTTCAATAAGATACTGAAGACAAAGAGAATGTCAGACCAATGGAGAGAAAATATTTTGGTACCTTTGTATAAGAACAAAGGAGATATACAAAATTATGTCAATTACATGAGAATTAAATTAATGAGTCATACTATGAAACTATGAGAACAAGTAATAGAGAGAAGAGTTAGACGAGAGACTAGCATCTCAGAGAATCAATTTGGATTCATGCCAGGGAGGTCAACCATGGAAGCTATACATCATTGACAACTATCGGGAAAGACAAAGATTTGCATATGTTGTTTACGATCTGGAGAAGGCTTATGATAGGGTTCCAAGAGAGGTCTTGTGGAGAGTCTTAGAAAAGAAAGATGTAAATGTATCATACATTGACGTAATCAAAGATATGTATACAAATTCAGTGACCAGGGTGAGGACATCTGGAGGATTAACATAGGAATTCCCTATCGCTATTGGCTTACATCAAGGGTCAGCTTTAAGCTCTTATCTCTTTACCCTTATCTTAGATGAACTCACCAGACATATCCAACACGCAATACCTTGGTGTTTATTATTTACAGATGATATTGTTTTGGTCGATGAGACACGCGTGAGTGTAAATGCGAAACTTGAATCTTGGCGAGACACTTTAGAAAAGAAGGGTTTTAGGTTGAGCAGGACAAAGACGGAGTATATAGAGCTTAAATTTAGTACTGCAAGAAGGTCGGATGACTCCGTCATTAAATTGAGTGACCAAGATATTTTCCGCAGTGAGTGCTTTAAATATCTGGGATCGATAATTCAAAAAGATGGAGGTGTAGATAAAGATGTGATACATAGAATCCAAGCAGGTTGGTTGAAGTGGAGAGGCGCGTCTGGGATCTTATGTGATCGTAAAGTACCATTAAAACTTAAAAGGCAAGTTTTACCGTACTGCAATTAGGCCAGCAATGCTCTACAGTTCTGAGTGTTGGGCAATGAATGGTGTACTTGCGCAAAAAATGGGAGTTGCGGAGATGAGAATGCTTAGGTGGATGTGTGGTCACACGAGATTGGATAAAATTAGGAATGAATGTATCCGGGATAAGACAGGAGTGGCGTCAATTGTAGAGAAGATGCGAGAAGCTCGTTTAAGATGGTTCGGACATGTACATAGGAGACCATTAGAGTCACCCGTTAGGCGTTGTGAGAGTTTAGTCACTAGATATGTTAAACGGGGGAGGGGTAGACCAAAAAAGACTTCGAATGAAACTATAAGGAAAGATGTGATGTACTTAGGCATTAGTAAGGCTATGATTAAAGATAGGGCGCAATGACGACAAAGGATCCATATAGCCGACCCCACTATGGTGGGATAAAGGCTTGAGTGTTGTTGTTGATTTTATTTTTCATGTAAGCAATATATTTCATACAAGTGCCATAGAAGAATGGTTTTCTTATCTTGTTTATACTCTTACATAAAGAAATAGTAATGTTTTGTTATTATACTGTCATGATAGATTAATTACAAAATTGCTAGTGTTTTTATTCAAGTAGCATACTGCTTCATTCATCTTTAGTAAATTTTAGAGATTACCATTATGTTTATGCTAGCGGAAGTGGTTACCATATTACTATTATCAAATCAAATATTTAACCAAATTGTTTGTGATATACGCAATCTGGAGGAGAAAAGTTAAAGAGAGAGTGGGAGTCAAGGGCAGCAATGCAATAAAGTGCAGCAGAGCAGCCGAAGCGTCGGAACAACAAAAGGCATTTTTTTACATTTTAAACTATGTCGCTACACTTACAGAATGTGTTGGAACTCCATCCATAACGAATGTCAAAGCATGGAGGAAAGGTGACAAAAGCTCTTACTGAAGTTGTGCATGTTGTTAGGGTGCCATTGTTGGCCAATCCACACTCGTCTTGATGGTTGGATAAAGTTCATCTTAAGCATGAAAACCAATATCCATCCTTATTCAAATGAAATCATGACATGCAATAGTGTGCCTCATGGATAATAACGGTTTAGACTTAACATCCATATCAATATGATACTTATATTTATCATCTTTGATATTTGAATCAGTAGGAACTGAACTCAGAGGAATTGACACATATGCTCAACTTGGAGGGCTGAAGCCCTATCTCAGTCCATATTCTTTAGGATAAATTAGAAATAGGTAAATTGCAAGATGGATAGACAGTACTCCTTCAATTCGTCACCACAAATCGATATGTCAATCTGATTATTTGTGATGTAATCCCTCTCCGTGTCGTGATTGTCGGTATTCTTTGCATATGGAGACACATGACCATCTAGTACTATCGACCATAACATGTTCATCTCCAAAAAGATCGGCAATGTATTTTATTTCTAAAACTATCCCTATTATCCCAATTCTATATCGTTATAGGACCTAAATGATGATTAATGCTAATCTCACTTTTGTTCTTCTCCTGCATGATATGGCATTATGAACCAAGAAATACTCTAATTTCTCTAGTTTGGACCCTTCACAGGTTAAGTAGGTTGATCAGTTACTGAGGACTTTTCTACTCTCTCCCAATAGATGAATGTTCTTCCAACCAAAAGAGCACGGAGCATGATGCATTAGAGACATTATTCCTTCTTTCTTCTTCTTTTCCATGATTTTTTCTCCACCACTTGTGTTTTTTTTATCTTCCTTCATTTTACATGTTTGTGTACTGGGAAGAGACATAAAATTAGCGATACATCTTCCACACCCATTGTACCATGAATGGAGAAAACTCATGTCATCATCATTAGCAGGAGAATGTAATCTCCGAAAGCATGGCTGAAAAACTCCAACTACACACTAAAAAAGTTAGTAGAAAGTCGACTGCAATAGTAGTCCAGTGTCTTCAAAACATGCAAGATCTTCTTTTCCTTCGGCAACCTACAGTCTGGTGATGTCATGCGCATGAAGGGCCCCAAATCATAGTTTTAAATTCATTGAAGCACGGCCTTGGCATAGGAAATGCAATAGAATGATACAAATGCTGTTTATATATAACATCAGGGAGAGTACATAATCCAAAAGGAAAGAAGGTCAGGATGAAAATGCATATAATCCTAGGAGTGATAGAAGAAAAGATACATACCCCTAAGGAGAGGAAGAGAGTTAACACATGTGAAAGAGTAGGGAGGAGGGTTTCAAAGCTTTCATTATATATTTCTCAACGGCCTTTTACAATCCTAATATACCTTTATTTAGAAATGGGCCCTCAAAAATACTATCAAAATGCTCAAGCCTATCAAAGAAGATAAAATCCACCCTTATTGCATATATAAAGTTTGTTTATAATGAAACATATAAAAATTTGTTTTAAAAACTATGCAGACATATTGATGATTATAGAGGAGATCTAGCATCCATGATTGTCCTTCATAATTAATTGGGGATTGTCGTAAGATGTAAATCACATAGATAATAATTGAGAGTCTCCTCCTTTATATACATGAGAGACAAAGAGCTACAAGAAAAAAGAAACAAACATAAACCTAATTACAGGACATTCAACACTCCCTCTCAAGTTGGGCTTGTGATATCTGTCAAACCCAACTTGGACATAATGCTTTCAAAAGCTCTAAAACTCAACCCCTTGGTGAGGATGTCTGCCAACTGTTGATCTGATGGGACAACTGGAGTACTCACAACTCCACTCACTATGTTCTACTTGATGAAATGACGATCGACTTCAACATGTTTAGTGCGATCATGCTGAACTGGATTGTGCGCGATACTAATGGCCGCCTTGTTATCACAGTAGAGTCGGATGTGACCCGCGCCTTGAATCCCAAGATCAGACATAAGACACCGAATCCACATTCCTTCACATATTCCATGGGCCATAACTCTGAATTCGGCTTCGGTACTGGACCTGGCAACCACTTGTTGTTTTTTACTTCTCCAGGTTACCAAATTTCCCCCAACTAGAGTACAATATCCAAAAGTAGATCTACGATCATCAACTGACCCCGCCCAGTTGGCATCTATGAAGACTTCAATGGTTAGATCTTTGTTAGGAGTAAACAAGATGCCACGCCCAGGAGAGGTTTTAAGATACCGAAGAATCCGGTGGGCAGTATCCAAATGGTGAGATTTAGGTGAATGCATGTATTGATTAATACTCCAACAACATAAGATATATCAGGGCGAGTATGGGATAGATAGATGAGCCTCCCTACAAGGCGTTGAAACCCATTGATATCTGCAACGACTTCTCCACCATCCCTCCCCAATTTGTGGTTAACTTCAATAGGGGTGTCTGCAGGTCTACACCCACTCATTCCTGTTGTTTGCAGCAAGTCAAGGATGTACGTCCTCTGGGAGATAAAGATGCCATGCCTGGATCTAGCAACTTCAATGCCAAGGAAGTACTTGAGGTTCCCGAGATCTTTTACCTCAAATTCACTAGCCAATCTTGTCTTCAGGTTTCTGATCTCATCTGTGTCATCCCCAGTTATGACAATGTCATCCACATAAACGATCAACACAATCACTTTTCCTTGTCTGTGTTTTACGAACAGAGTATGATTGACATTACTCTGAGTATACCCAAATGTCATCATGGCTCTTTGGAACCTTCCAAACCAAACCCTCAGAGATTGTTTAAGGCCATATAAAGCCTTCTAAAATCTGCATACCATTCCTTCAGATCCCTCAGAAACAAGACCCGGAGGTAAAGACATAAACTTCCTCTTCCAAATTCACATGGAGGAAGACATTCTTCACGTCCAACTGGCTGAGGCTCCACCCTTTGCAAGCCGCACAAGAGAGCAAAATTCTGATTGAATTTATCTTTTCTACAGGAGCAAAAGTTTCTTTATAGTCTATTCTAGCTGTCTGTGTGTATCTTCTGGCAACCAATCTAGCCTTGTAACGGTCCACAAGGCTTTGAGAGTTTTGTTTTACTGAAAAAAATCCATTTACATCCAACCACGGTCTTGCCTTGAGGAAGAAAAATAAGGACCCATGTGCAATTCTTCTCAAGAGCCATCATCTCTTCCAGCATAGCTTCTTTCATCTTTGGATGCCCCAAAACTTCCTGCCACGAGGTAGGGATGGATATGGAAGACAAAGAAGTAACAAAGGCTCTATGCAAGGATGACAAATAGTCATAAATCACATAATGAGACAATGGATGACAAGTGGAGGCACGGTTACCTTGGAGACCAGTAGGCGGGTCAGGCGGTAGCTCTGGTATAATATGCGAGACCGGATTGTTTGTACCCCTTCGTCGACGAGTATACACCTGCAGAGGAGGATTAGGACGAGGGGGCAATGCCAGAGGCAAAACACAAGAAGGAAGAACAGGCGGATAGGGAGGAGAAATAGGTAGAGGAATAGAGGGAGAGATCACTTCCATGGTACCAGACTCCCCCTGAAGTGAGCTCCCATAATAAGACGTGGATTTATGGAACGTGACATCCATGGAGACAAAAGTCTTACGTGTCACAAGATGAAAACACTTCTTACCCTTTTTGAGAGTAGCAAATGAAAACACACCGAAGTGCCCGGGGATCAAGCTTGGATGTGTGGTGCACGTGGACATAACACACACACCCAACGATACGCGGAGGGATCTCAGTAGGCGTAATTTTGAGAGCTTCCAATGGGGTTTTATGGTGAAGGATACGGGTTGGCAAGCTATTAATAAGATGCGTCGCCGTAAGAACAACGTCCCCCCAATAATATTTGGGAAGGTGCATCTTAAGTAAGAGGCATCGAGCAACCTCAAGAAGGTGCCAATTTTTACGCTCAGTGACCCCATTCTGGGCAGGAGTGTAGACACAGGACGTTTGGTGGATGATACCCAAGTCAGAAAGGTATCGCTCAAAGTGAGAGTCCATGTACTCTCGTCCATTATCACTGCGCAACACTTTAACAGTGACATGGAATTGAGTAACGATCATTTGATGAAAGCGTTGAAACAGAGAAAAAACCTCAGATTTGGATTTCATGTGGTACACCCAAGTGCAACGAGAAAAACAATATATAAACGTGACAAACCATTTACAACCAGAAATAGAAGCATGTAGAGAAGGTCCCCAAACATCAGAATGAATAACCGCAAAAGGAGTATCACTTGAGGGGAGAACTGAGGAAGAGAGGCTCGTTTGTGCTTAGTTCACACACATCACAAGTAAAATCATTAAACACAGAGTTCGACATAGTTGGAAATAAAAGTTTCATAACAGAGGGAGAGGGATGTCCTAGGCGACAATGCCAGGAATCCAAATCAGGAGAGGACGCCACATGAAGAGCACGAGGAGCCGAGCTGGAGGGGTCAAACAGGTACAATCCATCACACAGGCTACTAGAGCCAATCACCTTCCCCGTCTTCAGGTCTTGAAAAATACATGAAGAGGGAAAAAAGTCACGAAACAATTCATAGAATGAGTCTGGTGACTAATAAACAGAAGGTTTTGAGTAAATTTAGGAACGTGAAGCACAGACGAGAGAGTGAGAGAGGAGCAAGGAATGGTTCCCTTCCCCGCGATTGAGGAAAAGGAACCATCAACGACACTCACTTTATCGCTACTAGACAAGGGAGAGTAAGAGATAAAACCTGAAGAAGAGTCAGTCATATGATCGGTGGCTCCACTGTCGATGATCCACTGAAGTGGGGAAATGACTGGTGGCAGAATGAGCACATGGGGGCCCCTGGTGGGCCTAAGAGGAGGACGAAGTAGAGGGCTCAGAAGGTTGGCCGTGCATCATACGTCGGAAGGCCAGAATTTCATCCGAAGAGAGAGCAAATTAGCAGTAGGAGGAATATCTTCCAAAGCTTCTGAGAGATGAGCAGAGCGTGGCAGAGGAGGACGAACATAATAGCGACCATTTCCACGACCACTACGAAAAGTAGGACCCCTCCAGGAAGGAGGAAAGCCATGGAGCTTAAAGCAGGTGTCCTTGGTATGATGGGCCTTCCCGCAATAATCACACATCAGATGATCCTTCCCACCAGAGCGAGGCTTGTAGTCACGAGAGGGATGACCACTAGGGCCAAAGTGAGCCGAAAGAGCAGAGCCCTCCGCGGCGGAGTCGGGATGTCGAGTCTGACGTCGATCAAATTCCTGCTGAACAAATCTGAAAACTTCTGGTAGAGAGGGAAAAGGAGACCTCCCAAGAATCTGGACACTAATAGGATCAAAATCACGATGCAGATCATGGAGAAACTCGAAGATCCGGTTGTGTGCTTCCCGAGCCCGAACAAGAACTTCATCTTCAGGGGATACCAGAGTGAGAGCATCAAAGCGATCATACTTTTGGTAGAGCTGAAAAAACTCCAGGTAATAGGAGGAAGGAGAACGGTCACCCTGCCGCAAGAGGAAAATCCGTCGGCGAAGCTGAAAAATCTGAGCAACATTGCCACGACACGAATAAGTAACCTCAGCGTGCTTCCAAATATTTGCTGCAGTGTCCAGAAAGAGGTAATTCCGAGCTATGCATTCCTACATGGAGTTGAGAAGCCTGAGCATGAGCCTTCGTAGTGCCGGTAACATATCCAAACATACGACGACTCTTCAGGGCAAGAGTAATTGAACTAGCTCACGGGAGATAGTTCGCACCATCAAGCTTCATGGTAGTAATTTGAGGAGATCCATGGTCATGGAGAGCACGACCGGAGCCCAAGGTCGACATTGGGGGGGACTCAACACGTCCACCGGAGGACATATTCAGATAGTCAACACTCCCTTCCATAGCAACTCGAGGATAGAAGCCACGAAAAAAAAACAACAGCTCTAGTAACTTCTCATATAATGAGAAGAGCACAGACGAACCCGACGGAGAAGCCGAGCCAGGTGCACAGGAGAGGAGATCCGCACTGTCGTGAGGGCATCACCTCAAACAAAGAAGACACCAGACGCAAGGAAGAGGGTCGTTACTGTTGCATACCTCCTGCGTCCGGAAACGATACAACGAACGGAAATGGAAACTGCGACGGAAGCTGGTGGGCGGAAGCTTCGACGGGAACCTGCGACAGGAGCTGACGGAATCTGCGGTGGGAGATGCGACGGGAAGCTAGCGGACGCGGAAGACTGGCTGAAGCTGCGACGAAAGACAGGCCGAAGCGGAGTGGCGAGAGGAAGCGACGAATGCGATTAGGGCTCTCACGCCTCTGATACCATGTCGTAAGATGTAAATCTCATAGATAATAACCGAGAGTCTCCTCCTTTATATATAGGAGAGACAAAGAGCTACAAGAAAAAGGAAACAAACATAAACCTAATTACACGACATTGAACAGGGATGATGGTGGAGGGTGAAAAATTGGATCGTATAAAGAGTGTTGGAGGCTTATATTTTTGGCAGATTCAAACCTAGCTCTTCTTCAAAAAATTTCATAAGATGGTCAAATAATTGATGTGGTGGTAGTTGCACGTGTAACAACACAAACTTAATAGGAAAGTGCGATTGATCTATAAGATGGAAGTGCTATAAGGTGGCACACACATATAATTTGTAAGCTTAGAAACAATTAGGTCAAAATCATTTAAAAATCTTAATAGGTCTCTATATCCCATTTTAAAATGGTTTAATTAATATCAAGCTTGACAAAACAATCTGTAGTAAGGTAGACATCAATATCTCAAGCTTAGTAACAATAACATCTAGATCTAGCAATTCCGATACAAGTGCACACTTTACCCGAGCTCAAGTAACTTCGCAGGGTTTGTAGGAAACTCAAGCTCTTGTAACATATTACCTTTCCTCATAGTCTAATTCATTGTCACTAATAAGTGTCATCATAAACATTATCATAAGGAACATCATCGTAGATGTAAGAAGCATAAGATGTGTACATGTTCAATTTGAGGTTTTGTGATTCATAGGACATTAGTATTTCTTGGGTCTAATGTGGTACACAGCTTCAAAAATAGAGTATGATCATCATGCTGGTGGAGCTTTAAGAATTGAATATGAACCTTATGTTGGTGGAGCTTTCAGAATAGAATATGTTCAATATATCTTAAGCTTATAGAATTCTGAGAGGGTAGTAAAGTGTGTAAAGAGGAATATTGTCAAAAAATAGTAAGCAATCTTGCATGTTAGTAGAAATTCTATGAAGATAAACACGATGGTTACTGGATTTCACAAGAATTAGGAGATAGTTGGATCAATCAATATAACATTTACAAGGATGTGAAATAAGATAATGATGTGTGAAAGTGCACAGTTAACCTCACTAGAATTCTCTAAAGGGGGGGTGAATAGAGATTTAAAAATACTTTGTGCAATTATATATATATGTGTGTAATAATCACAGATTCAAGCTTCTCACAAATCAACAAGAATAAAGCAAGTAAAGAAGAAAAATAGCAAGAAGAAAATCACAGCACAACACAAAGAAATATAGTGGTTCCCCAAACTTTGGGTAGTCCACTCTTTTACCCCCTTGGTAGGAATTCACTAACTTGCACTGAGTCTTTTGATAAGGAGACTCTTAGAACCAGACTGAGTCTTTTGATAAGGAGACTCTTAGAACCAGACTGAGTCTTTTGATAAGGAGACTCTTAGAACCACTACAACTGAATTTTTTGAAGAGAGATTCTAAAAACTCTTTTACACAATTTGAAAATGAAATAAGTATGAGAAGAAGAAGTAGAACAAGTAGAAGAACAGAAGACAATATATGTAAGAAAGAATCTTCTTCCTAGCAAGAAGATTAGAAGCACAAGTATAGTGAATATGATCTCTCTTCTATAGTGAGAAGGAGATTGTAAGCTTTTCTCTATTTTGTGAGAGCTTTCAGAATTTGCAGCAGAATGACTTCAGAAGGAGGAGAAGATGAAGACTTTTTCTTTGCTGCAGCACACTATCTCTTTTCTCAGCTTTCTCACTCTTCACTTGGGAGCTCTTCCTCTTTTTCAAATGTATATGGTGGATCACTAGTTCTTATTCTCTGTCGACTTCCTTCTTATTTATAGCTCTGTTTGAAAAGATATTGCTAAAGAAGAATAATCAATTAGCAGACAGAGAATTAGAAAAAGATAAAAGTTTCCATACTTATTTTATCTGTAGATGGAAAGAGTTTATTCTGATTTCAAATAATATCCAAATAAATATTAATCAAATTAGCCAAGAATCAATTAGAAGGAAAGACAGATTCAGAACGGCTATAAAAGAATAAAATCATTCCATAAAATTCAGATCTTTAGAAAGAAGGAAAGAGATCTGGCGTGAATTTGAATTTGACATAGGAATCGACGTGCGTCGATTACTATTCGACGTAAGCGCCGAGTTCATCCTGGCTGGACGTCGAGAGAAGAATAAGGAAGGTGCGTCGACTTTATTAAATGCGTCGACTAGAAGTCAGAGTTACGTCGACAAAGATTACGTCGAATTCTTCTTAGAGTTACTTCGACTTATTCTGAGAGAAACGTCGACTACATTTCGACGTTGCGTCGAATTCTATTCGACGCATATTCACTTAGACTAACTTTTCATTCTTAGAAATTATATTCTTCTTAATTCTAGGGGTTAAGATAAATCATTTCCCCAACAATGTGGTTGAAGAGGTGATCCCTATGCATCCTACTTACGATGAAATGTGAAATCAAAAGGATCCTCTAGATTAATTAATATGCATTAGCTCAAGAGTAATACATATATATATATATATTAAGTAGATTCATTTTGAAATTATGAAAGTAGATTAGAACTATTGGAATTATGAACAAGTTAGAAATCTAATTCATTAAAATTATGTGAATTGGGAGAGAGAACTCAATATACTGAAAGGGGGATTAGATCATTAGAAGGGATAAGTTTTATCAAATAGCTTATGTTTTGATAATCTTGGGTTGGGTTTGATTCATTTTGGCTTGATTTTGCTCGAAATCATGAATTGAGTTGGATTTGGTTAAGTGATCTCAGTTGGGAAAATAGGAGCTCATTTATTGAGTATTTGGTTGTAATAATGAAGATGTAGCAATTTTTGGTTGCTTTTGAAGTCTATGATCTATAGAAAGTTGAATGTGAAGGGATTTGTAGATATTGGAGAGTTTGAACAAATTATGACAATGCAACTGTGTGGGAATATGTAAATTTTATGGGGGAGATTCGTTTGGTGGGGATTGTAGTTGAATAAGTGAAATTTGAAAGAATTAATATATATGCACACACACACACACACACACATATATAATTTATCTTTGGAGAACTTCAGTTTATAAAGGATTTTGTATGTCTATATTAATTCGGCCAAAGTGTGGAACATATAAAAGTTGTAGAGCATCAAGAGGTGAAAATAAAAAAAATCCAAACTCTGTGACATGAATGAGATAGATATGCCAAAATATTTAGAGGGGCGTGACATGGTGAATTTGAAAACTTTAACTTCTGTGGATTTACCTTTATAAACCTTCAGTGGTCTTTTGCTCTGATACCAAATGATGCAGATAAAATGTAGTGGAATGTCCCTATAGATGTTGGTATATAACTTCAAGGATTAATTACACAATCATAGAGAAGGTGTGTGTGTGTGTGGGGGGTGTGTGTGTGTGTGTGTGGGGGGGGGGGGGGGGGGGGGTAGAGGAAAGGGCGTACACTCATATGAGAAGAGAGAAGAAAGGGTGCACGACCGAAGTCAGGGAAGTGAGAGAGAGGGAATCATCCCAAAGAGGATTGCTAAATTCGAGCATACAAATTTTATTTTGATATTCAACTATCCTAAGACACCCCTAATGTATTAAAACAACCTAATATTATTAAGGCAACATAAAATGTATCTTTGTTGCATATATAGATCATATGTAAAATGAACAGTTTTAAACAATGTTTAAGAACTACAAATACATTGTAATGATATTCATGAAGAAGATTCAATGGTTGTCGTTGTTCATGCCTCTTAGTGACCCTGTTAATAGAGCATATTTGTTAAGGTAGAGAAGATGACATAAACACACTTTTATTAAATATACGAGGTGTTGGGTTCTAAATCTCCAGCAAGGGAAAACACCTACTGCTAATTATATCCATGGATGTTAAGGCAAAATGTCTCTTAATGGTAAATCATCTAAATAATCATTTGTTCTCAAGTTATAAATTTGTGCACTCCGAGAGTTTTATAAAACACTCGGCCACAACAAGGTAATATCATGATACAATATGACAACAAGAGGCTATCATGAATCTTTTTATTAATTATAGTTTCTCTATATAATACACTTACAATTTACTAACCAACTCACAGAAAGAGACATTCATGCCTCTATCATATGATCATATTAAAAATAACCACATTAAAATTTCATTTATAGACACGGATAATCAACTAGCGGATAAATTCACTAAACCGTTACCGGATTCCCATTTTTCTATGCTTAGGCTAGAATTGGGAATCCTAGACATTTCATAAGGATTATATCACTACTTATAACCTATAAAATTAAAAACATCACAAGAGCTATACATTTTAAAAAGAAAAAAAACCAAATCTTAAACGATCAAAACATAGAACTTCACCAACATAAATCATGTCCAAATATTAAAAATTATTACAGAACTTTAATAAAAGAGTACTTAAAATGTCTCATAAAAGAA
This sequence comes from Dactylorhiza incarnata, assembly GCA_033032865.1. Taxonomy (NCBI): domain Eukaryota; kingdom Viridiplantae; phylum Streptophyta; class Magnoliopsida; order Asparagales; family Orchidaceae; genus Dactylorhiza; species Dactylorhiza incarnata. The sequence goes on along the minus strand of JAWHQI010000012.1, from coordinate 14,053,828 downwards.
GATCAAAACTAAGGAGAGATCTGGGCTAGGAAGCTATCGGATGGCGACAGTAGGATATCGGATGGCGTTAGCTCCCAGAAGTCATTTTCAATCTGAATCCTCCTCATTTCGACTGCCTGCTTCACTGCTTTCTGGAAGATCATAAACTGGTCTCCTTACCACTACCTTCTTACGTCGAGCCTGACTAACTGATTGGCGACGTGCCTCCTCCTCCGTAGGCACTTCCCATTCAGCGGTTTCAGCAGGCGTAGGTTTTAATGTTCATATGAGAATTTTTTAATCTTGCATAAATGATTCTTCATGTGTTATTTTTCGTAAAAATAGCTTAACACATGATTATGATGTTCAATCTTAAGTTATCATTGTAATGACACTTTCATATAGGAATTAAGAATTGTTTTCGCATGCCTCTAAGTATAAGAAATCTTTTATCTATGACAATGAACAATCAAAATCACTTACTTTGCAAATACATGTCAATAAAATTTTGGTATTGAGCAAATTTGAAAGGAGATAAGAAAGTATCCTAGTTTAAGGTGATGAGCAATGCTCCATCACTTTTTTTGGGGGGTATTGAGCTTCTTGGTATCAGAACTCATATAATGCTTGGTAGTGATGAAGATTTTTCATATTAGAACCTCAAGGAGATTAATGTAGGGACTCATGTAGGGACCTCATCATATAAAAAGAAGGGTGAGGGTAAGATTCCTAATATCAGAACCTTATACAATGTCTTGTTGGGACCCTATGACGGGTCCTCACCATAAATTGGGTGATTCAGGATGATTCCATTAATTAGACAAGGTGAGGTTCCTCATGTCTCTTCGTATAATACTTAGTTTGGACCTTATGGCAGGACCTCACCATCAATTTGGATGAGTCAGGGCGACTTTATTAAATGAAAGTATGAAGTTCCAAATATCGGAACATCAGTTAATACTCGGCATGGATCTTACGGCGGTGTCTCACCATTAGTTTGGATAAGTCAAGAGGACTCTAATAATCATAAGAACAAGGTTCCTAATTTTGGTACCTCATATAATATTTAATGGGATTTTGGTGGGACCTCACCATTAGTTTGGATGAGTCATGATTCCATTAACTGAAAGAGTGAGGTTTCTAAGGTCAGAACCTCATATAATACTTGATAGTGACTATATGGCGGTGACCTCAACTTTAGCAGGGAGTGAGCTGATGGCATCGTCGATTTAAAAAGATGAAGTCTCAAATGTCAGAACCTTATGTAGAGCTTAGCAAAGGACTTGTGGCAAGAGCTTACTATTAGTTTGGGTGAGTTAGAGGAGTGAAGTATGTAATGTCAGAACTTCGCTTTGAGCTTAATATGACTCTCCTGAAGGGTCCTCATTATGAGTTGGGATGAGTCAGATGGACTTCATTGATTTAATGGGTGAAGTTCCTAATGTCGGAACCTTACCTAGAGTTTGATGTGGGTTTCCTAGCGAGATCTCACTATTGGTTAGGGTGAGTCAAGATGATTTCACTGATTTTGAGGGGTGAAGTTCTTAATGTCGGAACATTACATATTTTTTGATATGGGGTCTCCTGTGGGAACTCATCACGGCTTAGGGCTAATCAGAGTGATTTCATCATAGCAGAGATAAATGAGATACGTTTTGTCGGTATCTCTGAATCTCACTTCTTAGGTTTTCTAGCAGATCAAGAAAAGGGGATATAAGGATCCTCACATTGTTTGAATTATAGAGAATGCGTGGTTTAAGGGACATAACTTGGTCGTGTGTTCTCGAATACTTCACAAAGATCCTTTAGAGGATCTTCATGAATTGTCTACATGAGGGGAGTCACTTTGTGTGTAAGAATAGAATAGTTAATTCGTATAGAGTGAACAATAAACAGGAAGAGAGAAGTTTAGGTTTTCAATGAGAAAAATCTAAACCTTTTAATATAAAAAATCATTTATGAAAATGAACGGGTTGAAGAAGGGGAATCTTAACCTTGTAGAAAGAAGAATCTTCGAGTAGACTTTGTAGACCGGGAGGGAATGACAGATTCCGTAGAGGAGATTTTTTCGAAAACCTTGAGAGAGGGAGAACCCATCTTTTTTTTTTTGCTTAGTTTTCACTTCTCTCTCTTTCTCTATCAAGGATATCAAATTCTCTTCGTCTGTATTATGTACTTCTCTTTGTTTCTCTCTCGATCTCTGCATGCAGTGGGGTCTCCTTTTAGAGTTTTAAGTAATATGAGAAATTTTTATTAAGGGGTCCTGTAGGCATGTTAAGACTTTAAATAGAATCTCATTAATTAAGACAGCCTTAGAGCTGTGTATATTGCCATTGGTTATGAAGTCACAATTTTGACGTTAAGCGTCACGATCTAACATCACTAAACTGCATATACAACACTCTTACTATCTGATTAGGGTAAGACCTCCACATCAAATAATCAAGGGTACTAGGACCCACAAAGCCTTATCATTGGCATTTTTATTTGTGCATTTTCATTCTACATCAGCTTGACACCAGAGTAAGATGATCCTTAAGAGAGGTCTTATTCGGAAAGTTTAGTCTCTGTTCGGCTCAACTATAGTGCTGAGAGAATCAGTGATGCAAAATTGTGCTGAGAAAATGAGCTGTTGGGCATAGTAGTGGGAAAATCAGTGAAACTGTTTGTAAAATTTTTGTTTGCAGTTGTCTAAAATATATAAATAATTACATCTATATAGGAGAACAAATTTATGATTATTTATTTTTATTAATTAAATAATAATAATTTTTAACTTCTAACATGATTTAATTACTAAATAATTTCTATAGAATAATAAAAATAAAATGAAATAATATTTTTAATATTTTATTAATATTTAACATATTATTATAACTATTAACAAAAATTGTTAATGGGCAGCCCGGGCACAAAGCATCCCCACGCAGCGAGGGTTCGGGGAAGGGTCCCACCACAAGGGTGAAATGTAGGCGAACCTTACCCTGCATTGTTGAGAAAATTGTTGAACCTATTAATTATTAATAATTTTGTAATTATATAATTATTAGCAGCTTTTATTATTACTTAAAAATATAATTAGCAGTTATTTGTTAATAATAACTAACATTATTAACTATCAGCGGTCAATTAATGATAGTATTAACATTAGTAATTATCAGATAAGAATAGTAAAAAATTATTAATGACTAATATTAGTTATTAAGATTATTAATTATAAAGTAACTTTACTAAATTACAAATTAATTTTACTATTTATAAACTGACTTCTCAACATATTAAACAGTGTTATTATTTATTACTAAAAAGATAATTATTTTGATACAATTACAAAAAATATAAAAATAATTAATTAATTCTACATTAGTTAACACTTTATTTATTTATTAAACTTAATTTAATAAAATCAATTTTTATTATATTATTGTTAAACATAAACTTTAAAAAGTATTGAAAATAATGCCTAATGTTTATTTTTTCAATTAATGTCTTTAGTTATATAATATTCTAATTATATTTATCATGAATGACATTAATACTTCGAATTACTGCATTAATGTCCTGAACCAGTGAACCATTGTCTTTTCCCAATGCCACGGCAGTTTTCCCACTGCCCAACGTGGCTGGAGTCGACTGTGGGAGAAGAGGCTCCCACTGCTCCTTTAGGGGAATCTATATCACTGCTCCTTTATGGGAATCTATATTCCCACTGCATATTTATTTTGGTGCTTGAAGCAACATTTATAAAAATGATGGTGCGCAGCACCTAAAAAGCTGAGTAAAATAGGCCCTTAATGTGTGTTGATTTTTTTTGAATCATTTGTAGGGGTTTGGTGTGAATTTTTGTGACATATCAAACGATCTCAAATTGATATGAAGCTTTTTGTAACAATTCTACACTAACTCTCTAGTCATTCAAAAAACTTCAAAATCATTTGGAACTCCAAAATGTTTTTATATACCAAGTTTGCATTGTTCTTTAATTTTACATGTCTGCATTGTCTTTTTTTCCGGTTCCTTCGAGTTTTAAGTCCCTATATTTTGGCCTTACTCATGGTTTCAAAAATTCTACATCTATTAATCACATTTTTTTTGAATTTGTTGCAACTAATATTTTATTTAAAATACTCGGAGTGGTCTAGACTCTAGACACAAAAAATGAACCTAACCCTCTTACACCATCAGTCCGCTAAGTTGAGAAGAATATTCATGAATTTTAGTTTACTACAGTTACTTAGTAGTGTTATTTGTCAAATTCTTCAAAAACCAGTATAATTTGTTTTATTATGGGGGTTTATGTATTTATATCATTAGTAAGGTTTATTTACATGGAGTTTTGTGTATATCAAACTACATTATGTTGTTCATGTATTACTTGTCATGTAATTTGACCTTCAGTTATATGTAATATGAGTTGGTATGACTCATGAGTCATATACGTCATATTGATCTTCAGTTTACCTTAATTGTTTCCTCCTAGCTCAACTCTGCTTAAAAATTCATTCATTTTGCTAATTTTTAGCCATTGGTGACCAGGTAACATCATTTGGCCTTCTTATTATCTCCTTTGACTTGCTACATTATAATCTCGACCTAATTTGGCCTACATGGATGGACAAAATTGACCTCCCTCTCTCCTTAATTAAATTTTTGAAATTAAAACCTTGATATTTTTCGAGCTTCATTGTTTTTACCTTGGAAATGCGTTAAATCCTTGGAATCCCTTTACAACTTTTTAGTCCCTATCATTATCTCTTCCTCAATATACATTGAATTCTTCCCTTCTTGTGCTAAAATTGTTGAGCTCGCCCCTCTCCTCTTCCTTTTCCACTTTTTTGCCTAATGCTCATGCATCTCTCTCTCTCTCTCTATATATATATATTTATATATATATACAGGTGTAAGGTTGTATCTCACAATAATAAACCATTTTATTTCACTTGGTATGGGAGCTTTGGGAATAACCCTTATCGCCGCTATCTCCTCTTTCGCTTGAAAGATCTCTGGTCTCCTCCTTCCTGAAACAACTTGATTGATCGTCCCGATTACTCGATCTCGCTTAGCGCAATCTTGATCCCGTCAGATCCCCTGTTTAACTTTATCGTGCTCCAGACATAGGTATCGAATGCTCCCATCTCAGCTCCCAGATGTTCTTCTATCTACTCTCTGACGACCTCCCTCGACTTTGTCGATCCAGTTGCGTGCCTTGCTAGCGATTCCATCTCAGACTTTGTCGATCCTGTTAAAACCTCTCTCGACTTCGTCAATCCAACCACAGACCTCTGAATCCATTTTCGTTCTTCCTGGCGTGAATCTCGTCCAGAGCTCGTCGACCGATAGGGGCTCATCTTGTCTGGCAGTGCTCGTGTATCAATAGTCAATCTAGATCCTATCCAGAGCTTCGTACAAATCCTGCACATTATATTTAAGTAAAGAGATCCTGAGTTAGGGTCTCTCAGTTGTTTGTATGAATTCCATATATGAAACATCAATCGTTACTCCCCTAGCGCCCATAAACAAAAGTCGCATGCCCCTTACATTATTTGGCAATCCATCCATAACATCAAAGAAACTTACGAGCAAAAACTACATGGATTGGCAAACAGTTATTGAGATTTGATTTCTTGGTCAAAATCTATCTAATTATTTAAATAAGAAAGCAGAAGAGATAATCACAAATGAATGGGAGCAACATAGGAAGATGGATTATCAATTGGTCTCTCTTATGACAATCTATTGACCCAAAATTTTTGGTCCACTTCAGGACTTACAAGACCTATTGCAACATATGGAGGAAGGCTCAAAGTATATACTCAAATGATATTCAATATCTTTATGATCTCGATCACAATCTAGTCACACTACAGATGATACGCTATAGTCGGATCGAGATCAATAATCATGAAATTGCATTAAACAAAGAAGGATACAATCGAGAGACAAGCTCTCGCCAAGCATCCAGAGGCTGGGTCCTCCTTGACACTCCACTCTCCAAGAGAGCCAAAAGGATGCCCATCTAAAGACACTACCACTCCTATATATAGGGGAGTGGGGAAATACAAAATACAATAATGCCCCCGAGCTACATTGACTAATATCGGCATGTGGCGGCCCGCATCGTATCGACATGCGGTCCGGGACGGGTTGAATTGGTGGCAGTGGAGGAGGGGCCGGAGGACGATTAACTGCCGTGGTCGTAAGCCCTCAGAGGAGGAGAGTGAGATTCGCAAGCTGGGCTTCAATGTGATCCATGCGCTGGGAGTCCGAGATGGCAGTGGTTGAGGTGTTCTCATCGGCGTGGAGGGCCATGACACAAGTCGTGGGCATGAAACAACTGTTGGGTGTAGCGGCGAGGAGCGTCGGACGGCTGTAATAGCGTTAGGAGGGCGGCCCGACACGGCGGAAGGCGAGGAGGAGGAGCGGCAGCTGGAAAGCTGCAAGAGGGCCTCCAGAATGTGGGGAAGGAGAGGGAGAAGGCGTTAATGGAGGTGGGCGACACTGTTCTCGCCGGAATCGCCGCTGGAAGCAGGAGGCGGCGCAGAAAAAAGCGCTGGAAGGAACTGCCGCTTGAAGGAACTGCTGCTGGAAGGAGCGACGCTGGGAGGAACCGTGGCTGGAGGCCGGAGCAGCTGCTGGTAGGGTCGGCGAAGGCATCGAAGCCGGCGCTGTGGTCGGTGTGAAGGGCGATGGCGGAGATGTCGGGAAGAACGACAGTGGAACTCCGTCTAGATCGTTGAGGCAGACACGCGGCCCAGAATTTGCGGAAACCGGAGAAATGGAGTAGCGGGATCGGAAGCCGCACTCGCGGAACTTCGGAACGAGACAAGGCGGCGGATTAGGGATTGGTGGAACCCTAAACGAGGGCAGGTCAGACCAGTTGATACGCTACAGTCGTATCGAGATCAATAATTATGAAATTGCATTAAACAAACAAGGATACAATCGAGAGATAAACTCTTACCAAGCATCCAGAGGCTGGGTCCTCCTTGACACTCCACTCTCCAAGAGAGCCTAAACCTAAGACTCCAAAAGGATGCCCATCTAAAGAAACTACCACTCTTATATATAGGGGAATGGGGAAATAAAAAATACAATAATGCCCATGAGCTACATAGACTAATATCGGCGTGTGGCGGCCCACATCGTAGCCACATATGATAGATCATGGTCTCCCATTGTATCTAAACAAAGCACGGTCTACCATTGAAGAGGTAAAAATGATCCTGATTGATGAAGACATCCAAAAAACACTAAGGACGATTGATAATATGTGTATGTTTTTTCCTTCTAGATGGTCTTCATAAAGATTTCTAATATGCCAGGAATCACATCTTGACAAACTCTAGTGTTCCCATGGCTGAAGATCTCATTAAATGATTACTGAGAGCCCCGCCTTCAGAAAACCCATCAGGAGTAAGTCCACAGCCATATCTTGATTCTTCTGTGCTTTTATTTAATCATGGAAGACGAGGTCGTGGTCGAGGAAGAGGAGACTGCATCACTAGCATTCGACCGCAATGCTCTTACAGTAAACGAATGGGCCATATTCAGCATAAGTGCTAATCATTGGTTGGATTTCTTGATAAATCTGCTAACGTCATAGACTCACAATCTGCTGATCAGGGGAACACTCGTCAAAATGTCTTGAGTGACATTTTCAACGAGTATCTTTATTACAAGGCTGGACTACAAAGCACCCTTTCGACTGCCATGACGTATACTGGTAATCCTACAGTTTGTCTTTATCATACCACACCTGCCATATTTTGGATTTTGGATTCAAGTGCTTTTGATCACATGACTGGTAATTCCTCTCTTTTTTCAACCCTATCTAAACTAAAAATAACTCATCACATCACTTTAGCCAATGGTTAAGCTAAAGTCGCGGATATTGGCAAAACCGCTCCTCTTTCCTCCCTGCCTTCACGCCGGTTTATTCATACCAGGAGGCCTATTTTATCTTGTTTCTGCCAGTCAACTTACTCAAACTCTTAATTGCTCTATGCCCTTTAGTGACAAGTACTTCTATGTATAAGACCAGAGTATGGGGAAGATGATTGAATTATGAACTTAATCACATGATCTTTATTATTTTTAGCAGCCTCCTCCTGTTGCTCACTCCATGTCTGAATCACCTGATCTACTACACCACTTTCTTGTTCATCCTAACATCAATAAATTGAAGAAAATGGTCCTCATCTCTTATCTGCTATCCCTGGAGTGTGAGTTGTCTTAGCTTGGTAAACATATTTGTACTTCCTTTCCAGGAGTAGTGCAATTAGAAAAATCTCATTTTATTTAGTTCACTCAGATGAATGGGGTCACTGTCATGTCAATTCTGTTTTAGGTTGTGTACTTTTTTTTATCTTTGCTGATTATTTTTCAAGATGCTCCTGGATTTACTTGATGAAAGAACTTTCTTAAAATATTTTCAATTTTCCAGAATTTTTGCAATGAAATTCAAAACAAATTTAGACAAACCATTCACATAGTCAGAAGTGATAATGCTAAAGAATATTTCTCATCCTCCCTTACTCAATTTACGGCATCCCGTGGCATTATCTATTAATCCACCTGTCCCTATACACCCCAACAAAATGGGGTTGCAAAAAGAAAACCTTGACATATTCTTGAAATCACGTACCTTCTGATACATGCTAATGCGCCTCAAAATCTATGGGGAGATGTTGTCTTCATTGTAGTGCTCCTAATCAATCACCTGGCCTCATCAACATTAAATAACAAAGTACCACACTCTATGTTGTTTCCCAATGACATTTTATTCAAAGGCCCCCCCCCCCCCCGGGTATTTGGATTTACTTGTTTTGTTAGTGATCTCTTACTAGTATTAACAAGTTATCTGCTTGTGCAGCCAAATATGTCTTTAACTATTTCACTGTGTCTACATATATTCCCTTTTTTGAAGACACTCATATTTTTCTTACTATATCACTATGTGTCTGCTGATGTTACCTTTTTTGAAGACACCCCAATTTTTCTTCATCTTCTACCGTATCTGGATCTATCTCAGGTCATTCCTATCCCTGTTCCTTTAGACATTCACTCCGCAGTTCCACAAATATTTCAAATAATCAAGATACTTCTATTATTCGCCCTCTCATCACCTATCAATGTCAGTCCCAAAATAAGTTAATAGAGGAAAATACATGCATTTTCAACTATGCTTCCACATCTCAACCTGTTTCCTGTGACCTTTCACAAAGGTGTTTGCGTAACCCGTAATCGTCATCCCATTTTTAGCTTCTTAAGCTATCACCGAATTTCTCCTTCCCATTATAGCTTTGTCTCTGCCTTCTCTTCCATTTCCGTCCCTAAAAATGTTTAGGAAACAACTTCTCATCCAGAATGGCAACAAGCTATGGTTGAAGAAATGATAACATTAAAATCCAATTCTACCTGGACCTTAATTCCTTTTCCTTTAAGGAAAATGATTATTGGATGCAGCTAGATCTTTAAGGTCAAATTTTGTCTAGATGGACAGGTAGATCATCTGAAGGTAAGATTAATAGCTTTTTGGTATACAAAGTTATTTGGACTTGATTATGAGGACACTCTCTTACATCAGTCCATCTCTTCTTTGCCATGGTGGCAATGCGCAATTGGCCCATACATCAACTGGATATCAAACAGTGACCTTATGGAAGTACACCTAAAGTAACCTATTGATTTTATTGCTTAGGGGGAGTCAAGTAGCCTAGTTTGTAAGTTACACAAGACCTTATATGGACTCAAACAGTCTTCTCGAGTATGGTTTGGAATATTTCGCTTAGTTAATAATTTGGAATACTTCGAAGCGGAGCAGATCACTCTGTCTTTGACAAACATTTTTCAGATCGACGCAGCATTTATCTTATTGTATATATAGGTAACATAGTCATTATAGGAGATAATCATGAAGGTATTAAACATCTCAAACAACATATATTCCACCACTTCCAAACAAAGGATCTTGGACTATTGCGTTATTTCAGGCATTGAAGTGGCTCAATCGAAATCAGGGATATCTATATCTTAAAGGAAGTATACTCTTGATACCTAAAAGAAATTGGAATGATAGCTTGTCTGCCTATTGATACTACCATGGACTCGAATACTAAACTGGTGTTAAAACAGGGAGAGCCCTATTCCGATACAGGAAGATATCAAAGATTAGTTGAGAAATTGAATTATGTAGCTATGGCCAGGCCTGACATATCCTTTGCAGTAAGTGTTGTAAGTCAATTCCTCAACTCACCATATGGTAGTCATTGAGATGTCGTTGTGAGAATCTTGAGATACATCGAAGGGTCCCTAGGAAAAGGAATAATTTATGCAAATATAGGACACTCAGTCAGCCTTACATATTCCGATGCAGACTGGATTGGTAATTCAAGCGATAGGAAATCAATCTCAAGATATTACATATTAATTAGAAGAAACCTTGTTGCAGGGAAATACAAGAAAAAATGTTGTAGATAGATCAAGTGTAAAAGCAAAATATCACATAATTGCCCTTACCACTTGTGAGCTCATATGGTTGAAACAACTTATCTCAGAGTTGAAGTTTTGTAATGTTGAGTCTATGAGCCTCATGTGTGTTAATCAAGGCACCACATTGCCTCTAATCCGATTTTCATGAGCGAGTAAAGCAAATTGAGATTGCTTCTCACTTTATTCGAGAAAAGTCGTGTCTGGAGAAATAACCACATCCTTCACAAATTCAAATAATCAACTTGCAGATATCTTATCAAATCTCTAAGAGGCTTCAAAATAATATATTTATAACAAGTTGAATGCACACGACATATGCTTCAGCTTGAAGGGGATTGTTAGAAGTTATGTATTTACTGTTACAGAGCAAGAGGAGGGTGATCCCGACAACAGCGTATGGAACGTGCACATGCGCTGGGTCACGCCTAGGACGAAAGCCGCGGTCTCGAACATGGTGTTGGGAGGGAGAACTGAGCCTCTGGCAGAATTGGGCCCTCGATAGACTATCGGGCCCTCGGTACGCCGCCTACTGCTCATTTTTCCTGTTTAGCCCTAGGATTTGAGCGCGTAGGGGGTGGGGTGAGTATTTAATGTTGTGTTGTATGTGTGGACTCATGTGCTTGGAATTTCTAGCTTAGGGCTGCTTCCCTCTCCTTCCTCTTCCACTTTTCCAAAATGGTTGTCTCATTTATTGATGATTGTACTAGAACTTTTTTGATTTTCTCGATGAAAGATAAAATTGTGGTAACCTAGTTGTTTATCCAATTTCAACATATGGTTCAAACCAATTTGACAAACTTATTAACCATTTGCAACCTGACAATGAGAAGAAATATGTAAACATATTTCCAAGTTCACAAGGAACATGACATTGTTCATGAATTTACCTATGTTGATACCTCCAATAAAATGGCGCCAGAACGAAAAAACCGACATCTCCTTGTACTCACACGGACATTACTTTTTCCGAATTTTTGTTCCAAAGTTGTATTAGGGAGAAGCTCTTTTGACTGCCACATACCTAATTATTCGAGTACCGTCACGTATTCTTGGTAATGTCGGTCCTGTTCAACTTATGACATCTTTCTTTTGTTTTGTCCCTATCATGCAAAGCTTGCAATCTCAGGTATTTGGATGTGTTGCTTATGCCTATGTTCATAGTCAACATCGTAGTAAACTTGATCCTTATGCTGTCAAATATATCTTCTTAGATTATGCCTTTGATGAGAAGGGCTACAAATGCTTCCACCCTTCAAGTTGTCGTATGTTAACTTCCATGGATGTCATCTTTCATGAAAATGACCCCTCTTTTAGTCAATCTCGCTTCAAGGGGATCATGTCTTGGAACGGAGCATTTTCCGCATGAGCCCTTTCTTCATCCATCTTATGAGCCTTCTCCAAACTAGAAGGAGAATCTTCAATTTATACATCAGATAAAAGAGGGGCCAGAGCTTAAGGCTAATCAACCTATATTAGTTTATCAGAGGAGGATATAATCCAAACATATTTTCCCAGTAACTCCATTTCTCACCACCCATGATAGATATTGAGTAGACAGGTAATGCACTTGACTTAAACCCTTTTGATATTTATTTGAATCATTGTGATCCTAACACTGATGTTATGCCCATCGCCTTGAGAAAAGAAAAAATAACTTGTGTCAAGTGTCTCATATTTAAATTCGTATCCTCCAAGCATCTTTCTATGCAGCACAAGAGTTTTATTTCATCCCTTAATTCTATAGCAATTCCAACATCAACATGTAAACATTAAGAGGCAAGAACTGAGTTCAAGCTATGCTTGTAGAGATTATAGCTCTAGAAAGAAATGGAACTTGGGAACTTGTCCCATGACCAGAAGATAGAGTCCGGTGCGATATATATGGATCTATACCTTAAAATATAAGTCCGACGATACAATGGATCGATATACTTCTTTGTAATTGACATTACCTTCTCAAAATGGGTTTTTTATTTATCAGCATAAATAAGTCTTTCATTTACTCAAGGAGATAGGAAAATTAGGGTCTAATACCACTGGTGCACCCATTATAGCAAGTCATAAATTGGAAAATGATGAAGGAAGCCCAAAAGCGGTTAAAGCTCAATATAAAAGATTAGTTGGAAAGCTAATATATCTTGCTCAGAGTAGACCAGACTTGGCATGTAGACATTATTGTTAGTCAATTTATGCATGATCCAAGGGTCATACACTTACATAGTTGATAGGATTTACACTATCTCAAAAGTATCTCTCGAGGAGGATTGTTATTCAAAAAGGGTAAAGATCTATCTATGGAGGCATATACTGATACTCTTTATGGAGCCTCACTTGTCGATAGAAAATCAACATTTGTCTACTGTACTTTCTTGGGTGGCAACTTATAACATGGAGAAGCAAAAAGCAAAATTTGGTAGCTTGGTCAAATGCAAAATGTGAATTTAGAGTTATGGCGCACGAAATATATGAGTTACTAAAGATAAAGATTCTATTGGATGACTTAAAATTAAGTATTAAAGCCATACAAAGTTATTATGTGACAACAAATTATCAATTTGTATCGCTCATAATCCTATTTTGATAGAACAAAACACATTGAGATTGAATGTTACTTTATCAAAACTTGATAACAGATTAATCAACACCACCCATGTATCTTTTGAACTACAAATTGTTGATGTTTTAACCAAAGAGCTAACCACTAAGAGGTTCCATGTGCTTACTCGCAAGCTGGGAATGATAAATATGTATTCTTTATTTTTGGGGAGAGTATTGTAATGTTGTAATATTATATTATTAATGTTGTAATATTATTTTTCTTGTCTTAGGGCGAGGGTTTCGAGGCCCAAGTGTGTATAACCCATCCATCATTAATGAAAGGATTATGTTGTTATTTGCTATAAAAATGAAAGGAGTATATTGGGACATATTTTTCTCAAGAATAATGGGATTATTGTGTTATGGGCTAGCTCAGAGGATGTCGGAGGATGATCGGCGGCAGAGATGATGACAACGAGGATACAACAGAGCCGAAACCGCGTCTGCCTAAGCGGGGCTTGCTCAAGAGAGAGAACTTCCAAGATCTCATAAGGGGGACTAGAAATTAGATTTTTTTTCATTGATAACATTACATGACCCCCAAGGTCTCCTTATATAAGACTCGATAATGGCATAAGTATAAAATACCAAAAGACAAAGAAAATATTAAAATTCTAAACAACAACTAGACTCGAATAATAGAATAATTAGATAACTGGGCCCGAAGCTCGAGGCTCATAACATCTCTCCCGACCTTCAAATCGAGCTTGTCCTCAATCTGGAACGAGGCTTGTACGGCTTGATCATCTGGATCCGTAATTTCCCTCCAACCCGGTAGTGCGTTGCTGTTGCGGAGGCTGCATCGAGCGGTAGGTCATCAACATGCTCCCGGAGGGCAGAAAAGATGGCGAGGAGCGGTCGCGGCAGCGGTACAAATGAAGGGGAAGCGGCTGGACCAAGATCGAGGAGGAACGAGTGTGCACGACAGTTGCGTACAGTCAAAGGTGATAGTGGCCCTGTCAGAAAAAGAGCTGGGGAGATCAGAAGTGGCGGCGTCGACTTGGGGACGGCCGACGAAAGAAATGGATCCGGAGGGGTCGCTAGAGAAGGGGCCAACAAAAGAAGCAGCAAAGTGACGACTGCAGGGGCTGGTGGAAGCGGTGGATCTACAAGGACTGCGGAGAGCCGGGGAATGGCTTCTGTCATCGGTGGGAGCGACAACTATTTAAATGGAATCGGCGGTGGCACGGGCTGCGGCCGAAACACAGCTATCAGATCATTAAGCTTGTGGAGGAGTGAAATCATGTCGTACCGACGACGTGCCTCGAAGTCGTGCGTCCATGGACGCCATGAAGTTTTACATGACGTTCCGGAGAGCAACCAGAAGATTGGCCCAGTCCCCCATACTGCCAATTAAATAAAATGCGGCAGCTGAAATGAACCGGTCTGAACAGGCAACTTCACACTCTAGGGGCACATGGCTAAAAAATTTATATTTAAGACTGTTGTTGGCTGCTGCGGTTGGTGGTCCCGCGTAAAATTGCAACTATGGGCTGGAAACCCTAGTGTAGTGTCTGGTTCAAGGGGGTGCTACTGTGCGCGGGGGGGGGGGGGGGGGGGGGTCTGAGAAGGAAAGGCGGGCGCAGAGCTCGAAATTATGGGGATTATTATTTATTATTTCTTTTTAAATGTATAATAATTAATTAATCAATCAAGTGATTAATTAAGACCAATTCATCAATCAAGTGATTAATTAATTAAGACCAATTCATCAATAAGGCTTGTTGGGTAACATAAAAAGGGCAACCAGACGCACATGGCTCGAAATTATTGCATCCTGGCAGGCACTGTCTGCGCCTTAAAGGTGTGCGACTCTAGCTGGATGCGGGGGCGAGAGCCAATAGCTTTCGCTGAATACAGGCACGACGAAGCGACTGACGATAGAAAGGATGTTGGGCCCGCTTGCTCTGGAGGCGGAGATTCGTTTGCCGATTTTGGAGGCGGACGTGGGGGAGAGAGCCATTATCTCTCACTGGATATCGACATGACAAAGCAGGAGGCACGTGATCTGCTTGAGCTGCTTGCTTTGGGGTCGGCCCGGATTGGATGCAACGATTCCGAATTGCTTGTTGTGGTGTGTACAGTATGACAAAGCAACCAGATTGCTTGCTTTGGTGTGTACAGTATGAAGAGTTGTCGAAGGTGGAGTGGGTCGTCCAAGAAGATCTAGTGCGGGCTGACCGTGAGCGGAAAAAGAGGCAGTCAGAAGGGAAGGAAGGAGAGGCTCTGATACCAAGTTGTTATGGGCCTAGCCTGGAGGATGTCAGAGGATGACTGGAGGCGGTGATGATGATGGCGAGGATACAACGGAGCCGGAACCGCGGCTGCCTAAGCGAGGCTTGCTCAAGAAAGAGAGTTTCCAATATCTCATAAGGGGGACTAGGAATTAGATTTCTCATTTCTTACATTGATAAAATTACATGACCCGAAAGTTCTCCTTATATATGACTCGTTAATGGCATAGGCGTAAAATTCCAAAAGGCAACTAGATCGAATAATAGAATAACTAGATAACTGGGCCCGAAGCTCGAGGCCTCTAACATATAGCTTGATTGTATCTTTTTGGGTAGAGTAAAAATGATTGAGCTGCTAGTTAGCTTGGTCAATTTTGGGTTAAAGGTACACTTGATATTGAGTTTCTAAAACTTGACCAGCTTGACAACTTTTCATGTGGAGAAATAGGGCGTCACTAGACATTTGAGATGACCAAGTGGTATAGATACTTTAATGCTATAAAAAAGGGCAGCCCGGTGCACAAAGCGTCCCCGCTCAGCGAGGGTCTGGGGAAGGGTCCCACCACAAGATATTTTAATACTTTAATGCCAACAAAATTATTGTGAAAACTTTAATAATGCCAACAAAAGTATTGTGAAAACCTTACTACTATTTTTGTTTGGAGGAATTTTTCATAGTATGGATGATATCTTGGATCATAAAATACCGGTGGTCGGAGAAGGAAGTGGTACTGAAAGCCGTTGAGCTAATAGCTATTGGCCATACTTCTTGCAAGCTTGAGGGAATGGGGTATGGTATTTTTATTAGACTAGGCAGAAGTTCTTGGTGCCAGGTCTGAGAAAGGAATATTTACTACTCTCATCATGATAGTGCATGATATTGCCGCTTATGTCCTACTTAAAAGTTTAATGCAGTTGAAGTCACTCATGATGAGCTAGAAAGGAGAAGTAGAAATTCTAGAACTACTTTAGACAAAACAATTCTATAGTTTACTTTAGCAAGGTAATCACATAGCTTATCATTTAGTACCATTTTAGGCATATACAAGGGGAATGGCGTGAACTTGTTAAAGTTAACAATAACATATCCATCTGAGAAAGATATGACCCTCTTTCTGAAGGATGAAGTTATTAATATAACGATCATAATAAAAAAAGATAATTTTTAGTAGGATAAGGGCTAGAATATGTGGTGCTTTGAAATCTGTGTCAAACAGACAAAGGTTCTCAGCTTTATGAAGCTTAGCTATGTTCTAAGTTATGGCTTGTGCATCATTAATAATATGGTTGTCAGCTAAGATGGAGATCTTCGTTCTTACAATTTGTATTCTCTTTTAAGGATTGTTAAGAAAACTGTTGATGCTAGGACTCAAATTTTGTCCAAATGTACTTCATGCGAAGGGACTGTGGTTTTAATGAAGTGAAGGTGGACAATGGAGTGATGTAAAGTGCCTCAAACATTTGAGGGGTCTGAATGATTATATTGATTTTAGGTGGTGACTGGATGCTAACAGAACTTCTAGAACTTGGAGATTTGTATTATTTGAGGTACTTCTTGAGGGAGCTTTTGCCATCCTTAGTCGAGGAGCTCCTTAAGGGAGGATTGAGATCAATATTTTACATAGAGACAAAAACATAGCTATTTGAGGGAAGATTTGGGATATAGAAATGGTGTAGGAATGGAAAATTTTACCAGGAAGATCTTTTATAGTAGGTCGATGCAGAGGACTACTCTGGCTGGATTGAGTTTAGTATAAATGTTGGATAGCTTTTGACCAATGTTTCAAGCATTTGAAAAAGGTATGACAAAAACACTTTAGTATGAAATTATGAATGTTAGATAACTTTTGACCAGTGTTTCAAGTATTTGAAAACAGTATGACAAAAAACAAACACTGAGAACCTCCAACTTATGAAACACGAATACTTGAAAATGCCTTTTGTATCGATCCAAAGATGTTTCAGAGTCGGGGATTGTTCCAAATGCACAGAAATGAATTTTCCTTGTTGGAAAACAATCCAATTAATTTTAAATGCAATAAATCTTCGATACCTCGATATAGCCTGCAACAAGCATATCCCTCTTCTCTAAATATCTAGCTCACTATATTTGTGTTCCCTCCCACAACCAAATTTCTCCCCCTTCTCTTTGTGTCACTTCTCCTTCACCATCTAGGTTTTCAATTGTGTTCGCAGTTCTCCCACTGCTGTTGAGGATCCTTGCTTCTGCCATGGTTCTCTTTGCCGTCCCTATTCTTCCTCTTCCATCGAGGTTCTTCGTTATCGTCAAGGTTTCATAGTTGGAGCTAGGGCATCGATGTCGGCAACGATTCCTACTTTCTTCTTTCCTTTCCGTCATCGGCTTAGGGCATAAGGTACGTGCTTCAACATTGTTTACTACTCTTCTTGTCTTTTACCCTATGCCTTGTTTTATCTTTACTGTTTATAATAGTTATTATTCGTTTAAGGACATTTGAGTCATTGCTATAATCCCTCTTTTTTTTCGAAATTTTATGTCTTCTTAGTTCTGCTCCTACCTATGACTTACATAGTTGGCCGGTGAATTGTTACTCTCATACTCTTCCTGTGGGTGGTTAGCCCTCTACTAGTTTTATGATTGTAGGTTCGAATTTGAATCAATTACTTTGATAATATAATCAGTACACTGCTCGTTCTTTTTCTATTTATTATTGCATTAATTTTAGGCTTTTTGTTTTTATCAACACTATTTATCCTAAGATTGCATTAAGATGATAGTATTATCAAAGTCTTCAGATAATTGCTTAAGGTTGATAACACTAGCAGTAGTTCTTCAAATATTTGTAGTGGAGCCATAAATCAGTAATGGCATTCTGATCTATATGCCTTTTTCTTGAAGCTATGTTTGCATTTCTACTACTTTTTGTTATTTAAATTATGTTAATTTTTTGTAATGGGCTCAAATTAGGTGTGCTACTGGTGCAACAAATGATGATAAGCCTTTGAAAATATGTGAAGAGGAAACTGGCTTGGGGAGTCAAAGTATAAGTTGGATATACAATTTTTGCAGTAAGCTTATAGAAGTTCATGCACTCGAGTCGAAGTATAAGTTGGATATACAATTTTTGTAGTAAGCTTATAGAAGTTCATATACTCGCATGAAAGTTCACCCGTCGAAGATAAAAGTAGCGGAATTGGAGTATGCACCAAAGTTTTGGCTGCCTTATGCAGGGATATATGATAAAGCTATGCCAATAACATATACATAAAACCACAAGATAAAAACATACAATAATATAACTTGCATCATCAAATGCAACTTTCATATGATGAGCTCATTCAAACATGCTGAAAATCTCCCAGTCTGGATCATGTCAAACATCACACAACCAATCGTTATTGTCATCTCCAAAACATCATTGTACTTGCATCGTCAAGCAATCATATAGTTAGCTAAACTACATGTACTTAGCATTAATATTCCAATTTAGTGCGTTTATGTGTGTGTGTGTGTATATATATAAGTGTTGTAGATATTGGCCCATGCCCGACATGTCGGCCGATATAGAAGTTCCATGGACAAAATGACGCGTTTCATACTTTTTTTTTGTAAAATATTCCTTTGAAATATATCGGCCGATATATTAGCTATCGACCGATATATCGGCCGATATATCCCGACGGTATATTAATTTAATTTTAAATTTTTTTATTTAGTGTATATGGTTTAATAGACAAATTTAGGAAGCATGGTTATGTGCACATAAATCAAAATGGATTCTTGGGTCTGCCCTCTCTGATGTCTTTGGCTTTGATTTGTGGGCATGATTCCGCAGCAAACGCGACGGTATAGGGGGCCACTATTTCAGTGGTACTCTGTGAGTAGCCACTTTGTGCATTTATTGTCAAAGGTTAGGTTTTTCTCCTCTGAGAGAAGCCACTTTGTGCATAGTGCCAAAGGTTAGGTCTGTTTCCAATCTTCCCCCGCCCATACCCCCAATGATTGGGGACTATATGGGTTCTGTTGTTGTTGTAGTGTATATGGTTTAATAGACAACAACAACAACAACAACAGAACCCATATAGTCCACAATCTTTGGGGGTATGGGCAGGGGAAGATTGGAAACAGATCTAACCTTTGGCACTATGCACAAAGTGGCTTCTCTGAGAGGAGAAAGACTTAACCTTTGATCATAAATGCACAAAGTGGTTGCTCACAGAGTACCACTGAAATAGTGACCCCCTATACTGTCGTGTTTGCTATGGTTTAATAGACAACAAAACAAAATTATTTCGTTGTCTGAGTTGTTTTGTGACTTAGCTCTCGACCCACTTCCTGCTTCCTCTGGCCATCTTCCATACGCACGTACGTCATCTACGTCGATTTTGCTTGTCCTTTGAATTTTGAATTGGGGATTCTTTATCTTCGATTGTTGTCAACGACTTTCAGGTTTCTTGCTTCTTCTGACTTTCTTTCCTGTGTTATTCCGTTATTACTTATGTAACATAAAATGTTTATAATAATTTGGTAGATTTAGAATTCCAATAAATGTTAAATTGTTAATATATCAACGTATATACATTAAAAATGATCACACATATATATATATATATATGTATATTGAAACATTGAAACCCGTTGTAGGAAATATCACAGATATATCCTCCGACTTATTAAAACCAACATGAAAAATCCAAACCGACGTGACCCCGATATTCGACATTTGTAACCTTGATCCAGAATAACGGTTAAAGTTGAACCTTATGTATTTGCCTTCTCCAAAAGCATCGAATTCCAGTAAATCGAAAGTGCCCCAAACCAGCTTTCATCAAAAGTCTCTCATGACTGAAATTTTTTCGTTCAAGTGCTGGAAAACAAGAAACAGTAAAAAACGTTAGCTCCCACGACTCCATATATTAGGATTAACAACAAATCGATGGAAAGAATTTCTATTAGCTTACAATGAAAACATCCAGTGTGCTTCAAAGCCACGAAACTACAGCTGCTGTGCTATTCAACATGCATCTTAAAGCTTCAATAACAGAAACAATATAAAGCTAAGAACCACCAGAACTGAAATGGCGTATAACTTCTGGGAAACATAATCCTTAATAAGTGCACCAAACATAGCATAATTTGAATCATTGATACTCATCAAATCTCATTTGTATGTATGTCTATGAACTTATTTTATCATCACAAAACCTACAGAGATAGTACAGAGACTGGATTAAACTGCAAATCAGTACTAGTCTGACATAACTGACAAGACAAAGGCAATAGTTCTGATCAACCTAGTCCAAAAGGTTTATATGCTTACAATATTCCGCTCTTGATCAATTAAGATTATGCTTAGGTAGAGCCTTAGTTATTAAAGGCGCAAGGCGCACCAAAGCACAAAGAGATCTTTGAGCCTAGGCGCAAGGCGCACCAAGGAGCAGAGAGATCTTGGAGCCTAGGCGCAAAGCTCAAGGCACAGGCGCGCGCCCGACAAAGGAAAGGCGCAACCAGATCTATTTTCAATAATTAACATCAAACATCATTTCAGCTTCTCGATCAAATTCTTCATCTAGTCCACTAATTAATCATTCATTATTATCGTTTATATCTCTTAAAAAATAAAATCAATGTGGTCACTTGCATCATTTCTAAGTCTCAATGCATAATTATCTTTCACAAACACTAAATCAATAAAAAATTATTTAGTTAAATTGTTTTTTTCGTTATTTTTGAAAAAAAAATTACAACAAAAAATCTCACTCGGGCACACCTTTTATATTCCAAAGGCGCAAATATGACGCACGAAGGCGCAAACCTCTGAGCCGGGTGAGCCTTGAGCCTTAGGCGTGCCCGAGGCGCGCCTTTAACAACATAGGGTAGAGCCTAAGTAGCCAAAATATCCTTTTTAAGTTTAATAGAGCCTAAAGAATGATTGGAATGAGCATATGATGTCTTTTAAAGATAATAGTTGGATAGGAGGCCTATGATATAGTTCGGAGTGAATCCTAGCTGAGAGATTTGGTAAGGAAAGAATAATGAGCTTTTATAGCCCAACTAGGCCTTCTAGGTATGCTTGGAGCTATTTGAATCCTGATAGGCTTATGATCACTTGATATAGCTAGAATCCTTTTACGGCTTAGGCAAAGATATGGACCCTTGGATTGGCTTAGGGCTAAGATTAAGGAGAATTATTCCTACTCCCCTTATTTCCTCCATTCGGACAAAGAGAATGCACAAGAACGCGAGGCCTGAAGGGAGAATCAGGAGCAGTGAAAGGAAGAAAAAGAGGAATTAAGTGAGGATAAACTCAGATGCTTCTAAGAGGAGATCAAAAGGAAGAATGAAGGGCAAGGGTTCCTCCTCTATGATATAGTGAGTAACCTAAACTTAGGGTCTTACCATATCCAAGCTTCCATCCCTTTTTTTCTATGAAGTCATCTACTGTATGAATGAAGAGATGTTTATGATGTTGTTTTCACAAATTGTACGGTTTAGGAACAATGAAATGGTTTTAGATGGATTTGGTAGGATGTAATGAATTTCTATGGTTCTACCAGAAGATAAAGATTATGTGATGTATGGAATATTCCTCCATGATTCACTATGTGATAGGTTTAATGAGGGATTTGATGTTTAAGTGTCTACAGTGAATCGCATGATGTTTGGTAATGAGAAATCATGCCCTAATTTCAATGCAACTTAGACAACATCATTTCAGCTTAGACAACAAAATAATTTTGTTTTGTTGTATATTAAACCATATGCACTACAACAACACTCAAGCCTTTATCCCACTATAGTGGGGTCGGCTATATGGATCCTTTGTCGCCATTGTGCCCTATCTTTAGTCATAATTAAAAAAATCAATTAATATACCGTCGGGATATATCGACCAATATATCGGTCGATAGCTGTTATATCGGCCGATATATTTCAAAAGGATATTGTACAAAAAAAAATCTGAAACGCGTCGTTTTGTCCATGAAACCTTTATATCGGCCGATATCCACAACACTGTTCTAGATCCCGCTTGGGTGCACATGAGAAATATTTGAGTGGGTACATAGACCGCTAAATTTATATGTTACTATGGGTCTTGAGAGCGATGCAACTCTAGGTGAGAAAATTACAGCAATTATTGTCTTGCTAGTTAAATCTGCATTTAGCATTCTGACTTGTCAGTTTTATCTTTATCACTGTACACTCAATCTTGTGACAACTATCTGGAATATATAAATTACCTGTTTCTTCCACATGGAGTACATTTATATCAGGTTGAAGCACCGCTTTTGTTTAGCTTTTAGGGAGCTGTGCATTATCTCTGTTATCTGGCATATTTGCAAACATATTTGCACAACATTTTCTCCTAGTTCCTTTACCAAGATTCTTGTTAAGGTTGTTTTTATTATTACAAACTTGACTATGTTACATGGCTCCGTTATTTTCTCTTCTTATTTTACTATCTCTATTCATTCTATTTTTATCTGAAAATTGAGTTTCTTGTTTTATTTTCCAGATCTGATCCATGTCTTCTCCTCAATGCCAAGAGACCTTAACTTCATAGATCACACAAGTGACCTTGGCTGGAAGGAGTATGTATACAGTTTCAGTTGCTACATTATTCTTATCAATAAAATAACACCCTTTTATTTTGCGCTAGATCCATGTCATAATATAGCGAATTCTTGCAGGGCTCAGAGGGTGCAGCCAATAATAGTTGATGCAGGCATCTACTTATCAAAGAGATCTCAATACTTCCAGGCATCGGAGAAGCGAAATACCCCAGAATCATTCAAATTTTTCACAGGCAAGCTCCTCTCTCACTGTTTCCGGTGTTGATCTTGATGGTTTCTCGGTTTCATTCTAGCAAGCCTCTATCTGACAGGTTCACCGTGGGTAATTCTTAGTCGATCCTTCATAGAATACTGCATTCTAGGTTGGGATAATCTTCCTCGGACGCTTCTTTTGTATTTCACAAATGTAATCTTGTCCCAAGAGGGCTACTTCCACTCGGTTGTCTGCAACTCCCCTGAGTTCAAGAATAAGACGGTAAACAATGACCTTAGGTATATGGAATGGGATAATCCCCCGCAGATGGAGCCTTTGTTCCTGAACTATACCTTCTTCGAAAAATTGGCAGAGAGTGGATTGCCATTTTCGAGAAAGTTCCAAGAAGATGATGCGCTTCTTGATATGATCGATGAAAGCATTCTCCGTCGGAAGTACCATTGGGTGACTCCAGGCGCCTGGTGCTCGGCGAAGAAGAGTTTGTTCTCAGATCCTTGCTCGCAATGGACGAACGTCAATTTCGTAAGACCCGGACCCCAGGCGCAGAAGTTTGGGGTTTTGACCAAGAGGCTCCTCGAAGAATGGAAATCGGGTTCGAACTCATGTAGGTTATAGGAGTATAACACCCAAGGCATACTGCACAAAGCCAAGTCGCTGTTTCTTCTGCAAAAGTGCTGTTGCTAGGCCATTTTTTGGTATTTTTTCCCCTCCTGACTTGATCATGAGGGAGGTAATACTAAGCTTTTTTAATTCTTTGCCACAGACATAACTGAGGCTGCCTGAGCCCAAGATTTTCCTTGTAGATTATTCCATAGATGCTATGTGGCATTTAAAGGCTGCCCTTATACATAAATACATAAACTTTAGCATTTTAAAGTATTATGTATATTATATGTTTGAGTATATTATACTCTTATATCGATGTGGAGTTGTTTTTTTTATCTCAATGTAATATTCTAAGAATGAATTTAGCTTTAAATGAGTTTAAATTAAGTAATTTACATTTTCATTCTAGATGCTGAAGTATAATTCACATATTACATGTTTTTTGCATTCTGCAGTTTTTATATATTTGTCCGTAATTATACATGTCCATTTGGTTATGCATATAGAACTCATTTTTGTGTGTGCACAATTATCTGTAATTGTAAACACTTTATAATGTTGTACGTATCCATATATGTAGTTTCAATATTCATGCGCATTTGGATTTATACTAGTGACATTATTTTATGTACCTTATAATGTACATCTTTGCTACTTATAAGAGAAGATGATACCACACCATCAGAGCAATCATAGTCATTGGATTTACACGATTATCTAATGAAGATAAATCACCTCAAGATTTCAATTTCCACCCAATCGCCCCCCTTGTTTTCCAATTCCAAGATATTGAACCTCTACTCCCCACGACACTCTGGCCTGTCTTCCATCTTGTAGATCACTCGCCTCCCATAGTTTCGGCTCTTTTCCCGATGATCGTCCGTTGGTTCTCCTTGGCGCGGTCATCCAACTCTGGTGTCTCTGGGTATGGGTTTTTGCTCACTCTTCTATGTTCTTTTTATTTGAATTATTTTCACCAAAGCGTCTATTTGTTTCCAAAGGAACTAGATTTGATTTCCTTGTTTCACCTTTTTTTCATTGGAGTTTTACACACTGCTGGTAACCAAAACAACATGAATGTATCAAGTTTCACCTTTTTTTCATTGGAGTTTTACACACCGCTGGTAACCAAAACAACATGAATGTATCAAGTTTTGTTTGTCAAAAGTTGATTTCTACTCATGTTCAATTTCAATATACTCAATATTTTCATTTTGATTATCCAAGTGCTTCGATGATTCTTTTCCATTGTTTTTGGTGAACAATAAAAATCATAGTTTTAGTAATTGTTTGTGCAGCACACATGAGCTTCAGTTATTCTAATGTTTACATAAAGTACTTCTTTCTTATTCTAATACTTTGGAATGAAATATGATTTTCAATTATTAAGAGTTGAGCTTATTACTTTTAGTTTAACATAATAAAACCACAGCTTCCTGTTTGTGCTCCATAGAATGTAGGAGATTCCTTATTCCGAGTCAATTGTATCAACACCATTTTGGCACCTCTTTCGTTCCGGATCCCTCGCCTTCAATATCATACACAATCATATTTCTCAGTTCCTTAAGAGTCCGTTCGGATCGTAGAAATTGAAATTGCAAGAATTGGAATTAGTCTAATTTCAAAACTCAATTGGAAATTGAATTGAGCTAAATTTCAATTATGTTGTTGGACTGCATGATTTTCTAGAACATGAATTTGAATGACTAATTACGCTATTCGGCTATATATTGGAATTCATCTGACATGAATTGTTTGTTTAAATAGTATTAGTAGAAAACTGTAACTGCATTTCAATACATAACAATGATAAACCTTAATTTCAAGCATTATTAAATAATCATAATTGTAAAAAGGAAAAGACAACTATAATCAATTTAAACACTACAAAATGTACCAAATTGTAATACTTTAAACATAAAACACAAAAGCTAATAACAATTGAAAGCTAATAAAGTGCAAGTTAATGAAGATTAAATTGTTTGGAAGAACAAAAAAAGAAACAACAAGAGTGTACTCGCGGGATCATGAAAAGGGGTTGTATGCACGATCGAGAAAGGGGGGGAGAAGAAGGGGAAGAAGATGTATATATGTTGATCGGTATGACTTGGCGCACAAAAAAAAACCCCGTCCTAACCAGTTCGGTTGGGACCGGATCAGTTAGGACCGGCTAGGGACCGGTTCTGGTTAGGACCGTTCCGGTCCCGGACCGATCCGAGGGGTCCCTATGGATCCCCCTTTTCCCCTCAAAGACTGGTCTCGACCGATAAAAGACAGGTCTTTGACCGGTCCTGGAATAGGACCGGAACCGAAGACCGGTCCCGTTAACAACTCTTTTTAGAGCTGTTGGTAATAGCTCTTTAAAGAGCTGTTACCTGGCCGGCAACAACTATTGCTGCCGGCCTGCTGCAGTGCTGCTGCAGCCAGCCTAGGGCCTAGGCTGCACAGCCTAGGGCCTAGGCTAATTTTAATTTTTTTAATAAATAATAAAAACTCCCCCTCCGTCTTTCACTCAATCACTCTCTCTCAATCACCTATCAGTCCCCTCCCTTTCTCACTTAAATTTTTTTTTTTGTAAAACCCCCTTCTCCTATCAGCACTCCCTCCCCCTCTCTCTCTCTCTCTCAATCACCCTCTCTCACTCACTCTCTTACACACACACTCTCTCTCACACACTCTCCAAATGGCTTCCTCCTCATCCACGCAGGCGTCCTCCTCCGCGCCTGTCGCTCATGAGATAATAGAGCACCACCACAAAGCGGCAGTATGAGAGAACTTTGATAAAGTGTGGATCGATGGCGAAATAAAGGCGAAGTGCAAACTTTGCGGGAAGCTAATGACCGTTGACAACAACACAACACTGGTCCGACATGTGAAATCTTGTATTTCTAAACAAGCCCCGGAGTCTACAAGCTCAAATTTCGGCGACCGAGCACATTTGGACGTGCGACCAAGCTTGACAACGAGAGCGACAAATGGAGAACGTCATCAAAAAAGAACTCACATTCAACGACGATTAAGAAATGACGTCTTACATTCACGACATACTCCAACCCAAATATCACCAGGTAAGTCGTAGCGGCTTACTTGCAATCTAAATAATATTAAAATTTTTTTTTGAAACATTTGACGGTCACGTTAGCTTAACGAGCGATGTTTGTACTAGCGGTATAATTGATGAACTTTCTTATATTTCCATTACTTGTCACTTAGTCGATTTAGATAGTTGAGAACTAAATAAACGTATAATTTGTTTTGAAGGATTTGAATATCCGCACACCGTTATAAATATTTATCACGTTATTATTAAAACTATTACGGAATTTAAAATAAAAGAAAAAATTATGAGTATTTATTTTGATAACGCTTCAAATAGTGAGATTACCGTCAAATATTTGTTATCAGATTTGCAACTAATATTAGATGGAATATTTTTTCATGCGTGTTGTGTATGTCACGTTTTAAATTTAATTGTGCAAAATAGTTTACAATTTATGAACGACTACGTTAGTAAAATATGCATTATGTTGAGAGTTATTTATAGTTCCAAAAGAATAAAACAAGATTTCAAAAAAATTGTTATTTCCCAAGGTAAAAAGTTTTTAGGACCATCTTATGATATGCCTATACGATGAAACTCGACTTATAAAATGTTAAAGCGAGTTTTGTCACAAAAACATTACTAATAGAATTTTATAATAGCGTCGAAGCACATGATTTATGCACGTCGGACTGGGCCATGCTCGAATATTATGTAAATTTATTAGAAAGTTATTATCGAGCAACAACTATTTTATCTGGAGTTTACTATCGTACTAGCTTATTAGTTATTGAAAATATTTTATTAATTTCTGAAACGTTTAAAAATTACAAAACAACGAAATGTGGCGTCCGTTAATATTAATAATGGAGAATTTTTTTTTAAAATATTACATAGATATGCCTCCTATGTTTTGTTGCGTCGCTTTGAACCCTTTAATGGGCGTAGACGATGTAGAAAATTTTATAGAAGAAATTAATCGGAATAACGGAATTTAAATTTAGACGAATTCTCTAGTGTTTTTGTTAATGTTAGTGTTTCAAAATTTATTTCTGATTTTACTCGTCTTTATAATTATTATGATCAAAAGTACGGATCGCGGCCTTGCGTATAATTCACCCAACCTAAAATAAAAGATATTTTAAAAAATAAATTTTTAGAATTAGCTTTTAGGAAAAAACAAAAACATAAGTAATTTAAACGAATTAGGTTTATATAGCAAATCACAATTTCAAGATTATATGACCGCAAACGAAATTGAAAATTTTGATAATCTAAACTGGTGGAAATCTAAAATTAATGTGTATCCTATTTTGGCCTTAATGACCCGTGATTTACTAACAATCCAAGCTAGTACGGTAGTTCAGAGTCTGCGTTTTCTTTGAGTGACAGGATTCTGAACGTGCGAAGAAGTCGTTTGACTGAAAAATCTTTGGAGATTTGCATTTGCTACAAAGATCATTTCGATGCTCTGAGGAAGAGGCAATATGTTTCATCAATTGAAGATAGCGAGTCTGATGTTAAAGACGAGCTGAATTACTTAAATCTGGGCAGCGCAGAATAAACTAGCATTTTTTTTTTGTCAATTGAATGTAGTTTATTTTATTTTAAAATTTAAATGTAATGTTATTTAATTTTTCTAAAATGTATTTTAAATAATTTTGTAATTTGTAATGTTATTTAATTTTTAATAAAAAAATTAAATTTTATTTTATTTTGAGTTTTATGTTTTTCATTTTAATAAAAATCAAATTTTATCACAAAAAATTTTAATTTACTTTATATTTTTTAAATAAAAAGATCGGTCCGTGATGGGTGAGGACCGGTCCGGGAGAGGTGAGGACCGGTCCGGGACCGGTGAGGACCGGTCCGGGAGCGGGACTGGCTTGAACGGGACCGGTCCGGGACCTGTCGGCCAAAAGACCGGCCTTTTAAACGACCGGTCCCGGCCCGACAGTCTTTTTGTACATGACTAATTTTGACCGCCACCAAAAAAAATTAGTTTTGAACAATAAATGGATGAAGGTCATTCGGTGACGTCGGGCGGTCATGAACGACGGTTCATAACCACCGCATTCACGACCGCCGTCATCGTGCCAAACGGAGCCAAAGTGGAGAATCCTACCGGTGTTCTTCCATTTTCCATCCTCTTTTTATTATTGAAAGTAATATATGCTCAACCTGCAATTTTCCTTATTGATTATGAGGTGTGGTGCTTGATGTATGAGCATGCTAACCTAAACAACCTTTTGGTTTTAGCTATTGCGGCCGGTGGACTGTCATGGGAAAAGGGGGTGGTAAATTATATTTTTGCACTTTAAGGTAAAATGGACTGATCTGACGGTCCGCATGGATCAGTGCACACATCTCAAAGTGCAGTGCACTGATCAACGCAGACCGTCAGATCAGTGCACTTCACCATAAAGTGCAAAAGTGCCCTATACCACCCCCTTTCCCCTGTCATGGATGAAAGTATTGCAACGTCCGGAGATACTGTCAAAATCGAAGGTAATGTCATGATCGTAAGTGGCCCTCATGTGCACTCACTCATTTGTATAATGTATGCATGTTTTTTGTACATATTGCGCGTCAACTTTTCCTTGATTCTTTTTTCTCTTCCATTTTACGTCAAAATTAAATAGTTTCTCATTCAATGAGTTCAAGACTTAAGAAAATTAGTAAGGCTCCGTTCACGACTTAAGAGAATATTGTGGAATTGCAATTTTTATATTCGTTTGGTAGATAAAAGTCAATCTATGAATTATTATTTGTATCATTTGCGATAAAGAACCAAACATTTTCTCCCACATATTATGAAAAATCTAACATCCACTCACATATATTATGAAAAATCTAACATTCTCTCACATATATTGACATTAATTATAGCATAATGCATTCAATAAGAACCTAAAAAATGAGGCGGATCCGGCCAAAAATGTGCGTTCGATCGAAAAACGTGCCCTCGGGAGAAAAGAGCGCGCCCGGTCAAAAAACTCGCTCCGGGCGAAAAAAGCGCACCCGGGCGAAAAAAGCGCACCCAGGAGAAAAATGCACGCCTGAAAGAAAAACGCATACCCGGGCAAAAAACATGCGCCTGCGCAAAAAATGCGCTCCCGGGGAAAAACACATTGTCAGGCGAAAAATTGGGCGCCCTGGAGAAAGAATGCACGTCCGGATGAAAAATGTGCACCTGGGCAAAAAAGCACGCGTCCGTGCGAAAAAGCGTGCGTCTGTGCGAAAAAGTGTGGGCTCGGGCATAAAGCGCATAAGCCCGGGCAAAATGCGCTCTCAGACGAAAAAAATTCGCGCTCGAGCGAAAAAAGGAATCTCATTACTCAGATGCAAAGAGGATTTTGAGATACCTTAAAGGCAGCCAACATTTTGGCCTTTGATACCCTAAGAACAATGATTTTGAACTAATTGGCTTTTCAGATGCTGATTTTGCAGGATGCAAAGAAGATAAGAAAAGTACTGGTGGAACTTGTCAATTCTTGGGAAGGAGGTTGATCTCTTGGAGTAGCAAGAAACAGACTAGTGTGGCAATATCCACAGTTGAGTCTGAGTACATTGCTGCAGGGAGCTGCTGTGCACAATTACTGTGGATACAACACCAGCTAGAGGACTACAACCTCAAGGTAAGTCACTCTCCACTATTTTGTGACTCATCCAGTGCAATTTCTATTGTTAAGTGTTGAAACCGGCAACCGGTCTCCTGAGTCCGGACCCACTGGGGGGTGTAGCCCACGCCTACTTATCCCTAGCTTTTACTCTTGACTGTGGACGAAGAATTATGAACTGACCCAAGGCTGTAGCGAGGAGGTCCCGCCACACACCAGGAAGATCTTAGAGAGCTTCCCCTCCCAAACCCATGCTCAGCCGGCAGCCAACCAAAACTTGCCTAGGAGGAGAGAGCTCAAAAAGATCTGGTCTCCTCCAAGGTGCCCTTAAGGGTCTATTTATAGATTCTCTAGTCTGATCTGCAAATAGCATAAATCCACCTTTTAGTTTTACTAATCACACCCCAAATTGGTCTGCTAACAGCCTAACTCCGCTGTTCTGAAGGGCTATTGACAGCCCACGAAGGGTATCTAGGTAATTTCACCCCCAAAAACCCCTGGGCGAGTGGTCCATGAGGGCACCTCTCGCCTAACCTCCCGCATGCCAGGCCTCCCGGCATCCGTGGGGCGAGTGGCCCTTGAGGGCGCCACTCGCAGGGTCCTTGGTCCTCTGGGCGAGTTGGGTCTCGCCCCTCACTCGCCCGGTTGCTGCTATATCCACATTGCTCTTGCGCGAGTGCCCTGCGAGAGAGGTCACACCCGCTCAGAACCCCTTCTGCCCTTTCTCGACTTGGGTGAATGCCCCCCCCCTCTTACTTGCCTTTTTACCTATTCCGAGCCTGAGACCCTATTCAACAAATACGGGGTTGTACACAATCCCCGCTCTTTGCGGGTGAGGCACTCGCTCGGAAAGAAAGTCCA
This sequence comes from Dactylorhiza incarnata, assembly GCA_033032865.1. Taxonomy (NCBI): domain Eukaryota; kingdom Viridiplantae; phylum Streptophyta; class Magnoliopsida; order Asparagales; family Orchidaceae; genus Dactylorhiza; species Dactylorhiza incarnata. The sequence goes on along the minus strand of JAWHQI010000012.1, from coordinate 14,022,631 downwards.
ACCCTGAGTTTGTTGAGCTCATGCTGACCTAGAGGGAATCTTTTTGTAGGACCCTCCACTTTGCTATAAATATAGCCCCGACTGCTGCCTTCAGAGCGCATGTCCTCCAATCGCTGTTCCCATTTTTCTCCTCAAAGCTTTCACTGCTCCGATGACGTTCATGAGGCCGACGCCAAGGCCGCTCTCGCAAGGGTTGATGGATCGCCTTGCCGCCGCGCACGGGGAGGATCCTTCCAAGTCCACCCGATATACCCCCTAGATCTCGTCAACGAAAGATCCTTCCAAGCCCTACCAGCTGAAGAAAGCCAGGGTGGTCCGGCGAAACCTGTCGGCGAGGGAGTCTGCGTCAGAGACTCCCCCTCCCCTCTCTAACATCCCTCCCGACAACACTACCGAGGTAATATAATCTATCTCGCCTTTCAAAGCTAACCACGGTGACGCCATGCCCTGACAACTTCAACCACTCGCAGAACCTACAGGTGACGGAAGGTGGCCCTGGGATTAACCAGGCGGACGCCGCCATTCCCCCACCTGTTCTCGGAGGCTGTTGGGAAAAACCCTTAATTTAATTTAACAAATTAATTAAAAGTGATTTTATTCACTAGGATTTAATTTACACATTGTATAATGAGGGTAATTTGGTCTCTAGATGTCTTAGGATGTCACACTCAACCTAGAGTGTCAAGACCAGTTCACGGGCTGCAAATTTGGGCAGAAGTTAATAATTACGTCGAATAGAATTCGACGCAACATCGAGTCTATATCGACGCTGCTCTGACTAGAATTCCAAGTGGTTCAAACACTCTGTCGAAGTAACTCAAGTCGACGTAACGTCAAAAAGATGTCGACGCAGAGGTCATGGACTTGTCAGAGCACTTGAAGAAGTCGACGCAGCTTCTACTTCAACTCGATGCAGAAGGAAATATCTGTCGAAGCCATCTAAAGTCGACGTAACGTCGAATTCATCTCGACGCAGAAGATGTTGTTTAGAGCCAGGCAAATCAACTCGACGTACACGTCGATAAGCTATCGACGCAACGTCGACTAGCTGAATTCAGTCAGAGCAAAGAAGAAATCGAAGCAGCTCTTAGATGAACTCAAAGCAGCGTCGATAAGAGAGGAAGTTAATTCGACGCTACGTCGAATACAGTCTGTGAAAGTTCAACCTTTGCAGCTGTCATTCTGATGCTTCTATCATGGCCCACATCTTTCAGACCGTTCTCCAACGCCTAATAATTGCCTGAAGTAGAAGGAAGCATTAAAGAAGGAGATAAATACTTTCTTGGAAGTATACTCCTTCTGGGTGGATGGGTCGAGTAGTAATAAAGGAATGAAAGAGAATGTCTATCAAAGATACCTTTTCAGGTCTTACCAGAAAGGGAAGGAAATTCAAATTGAAGACAGACTATATAAGGATAGAGAAGAAAGAGAAGAGGAAGGCATTAATCACTATCACCCGTCTCCTTCATTTTCTAGGGCTTCCTCTTCTTCTCCCTCTCTCAGAAACTCTAACAGAGATAACAAAAAGGAAAGGAAGGCTCTGCTGTTCTTTATCAAATAGAATAGAGGATCTGAAAGCTGCTCTTCATCACAATCTCATAGCAGCCAGATCATAGTCTGAAGAAGAAGAAAGGATCTAACAATACAAAGCTTCTGCAAATCATCACTATCAAAATCAGGGGCTAATCAAGAGCAGATCCTTTGGAACAACTCATAGGCTGATCTTCATACAACCATCTTCAAGAATTCTGAGAACAGAATTCCTTCAACCTTCTCTTTTTCTTTCTCATTATGTAAAAGAGTTTTATTAATCCCTCTTCAAAGGATTCAGTGGTTCAAGATCTCTTTATCAAAAGATCTGGTGGTTCAAGATCTCCTTATCAAAAGATCTCGTGGTTCATGATCTCCTTATCAAAAGATCATTGGTTCTAAGAGTCTCCTAATCAAAAGACTCAGGCATGGGTGGTGTATTCCTACCAGGTGGTAGAAGAGAGGACTACCCACATTATGAGGAACCTCTATAAAACTCGTTGTGTCTGTGTTGTGATTTTCTGTGTTGTCCAATCTCTTATTCTGCACTTTAAATTCCTACTTTCTTTACTCTGCCTGGATTATTAAGCATAATACTTTAGAATAAATTATTGAACACAGTTAGGATAGAAAAATATTTAAATCTCTATTCACCTCCCCCCCCCCCCCCTCTAGAGGAATCTTAGAGGCACACTGTGCACTTTCAATTGGTATCAGAGGGAGGTTGATCAATAAAAGGCTCACACCTTGATCAGAAAGACCTTCTACTCTTATTTCTTTTTTTTATAAACATACTTTATAAATAAAATGAGTACTAAGGATTATGCTTCAACAAGACCTCCAGTGTGTAACTTACATAAGTTCACACTCTGGAAGGCTAGAATAAAACTTTATATGAATTCTATTGATGAAGATATCTATGATGTTCTTCTCACAGGTCCTCCTGCTCCAGTTAGACAAAAGGAAGGAGAAACCTCAACAACTGAGGTTGTTCCAAGAAAGGAATGGACAGAGGCTGAGAAGAAGGTCAAGGCATATGATGTCAAGGCCATGAATATTCTGGTATCAACAATGTCTGATGACATTTTCCAGAAAGTTGCTGAATGCCAATCAGCAAAAGAGATCTGGGATTCCCTCACCACAATGGTTGAGGGAAGTGTTGATGAAAGAAAGAACAAAAAGTCCCTTTTCATATCCCAGTATGAGAATTTTTAAAAGAAGGCTGGAGAATCTGTTGCCAATATGTATGACAGATTCAGTCTTATCATTAATGAGCTCAGAGGCTTAGACAAGGAGATATCCTTGACTGAAATTAATGATAAGATCCTCATGTGCTTCCTTAGCTCATGGGATTCCAGAATCTGGGAAATCAGGGAATCCAGATGTCATAAGGAGATCTCTACTGAAGCTTTGCTTGGAAAGCTCAAGTCATATGAGATGCTCCTAAAGAACAGGGCAGAATCAGAACAACAAGAGAAGACCCCAACTCCCATCCAAAAAAGCCTTGCCCTGAAATTCTCTGAAGGGGAGCCTTCTACCCCAGAAGATGAGATGTTCAATCTCCTAGCAAGGAGATTCAAGAAGTGGGTCAAGACTGAAGAATCAAGGAGAAGATAAAGAGACTCAAGGCCCAAGTATGATAAAACTCCAAAGAGGGAGGTTACTTGCTTCTCCTGCAACAAACCAGGGCACTTTGCTTCTGAGTTCCCAGAAGAGCAAAGGGGCAGGAAAAGCAGCAATAGAGAGGAGAAGAAGAAGAAGAAGAAGAAGTCCTTCAGAGGAAAGGAAAAGAAGAAAGGCAAGGGTTTTATTGCTGAAACCTGGAGTGACTCAGAAGCAGAGGAGAGCTCGTCCTCATCTGAAAGTGAAGATGAAGCAGAAGCTGAAGCAACCTGCATGATGGCCCTGGGGATGTCATCAGATGATGAAGAGGAGCAGGTATCTTTATTTGATAATTTTGATTTCAATCCAGAAGACTTCAAAATCTATTTCAAGAATTTCTGTAATGATCACCTTAGGGTAGAAAAAGAACTAGACACTGCTAGGACTGAATTAGAAAACCTCAAGAATGATGAAATCTACCAAAGGAATCAGAATCTAACAAATGAAATCAAGAATAAAGAATTAGAACTAATTGAACTTAGGAAAGAGAACATACAATTAAGAGAAGAGCTAGCAAAGGCAAAGGCCTTTGAGGACTCACTCAATGGGAGGAGTCAGAAGCTCAAGGATATCACAGAAAACCTCTCCATAAGGTTTAATCATCTAGGATTAGGGGCAGAACCTTCCACTAGCACAGAACCATCTAGGAAGCCTGCCTGGAAAAATCCAGTGGCTTTTGTTAGACCCAGTGATCATCTACCTAGTGAAAAGAATCCTCCATCTAAGAGCAAGGATCATAATCATTCAGATAGAGTAGGTAAAACTAATAAGGTGAAACCCTTAGGTAAGAACAACATAGGAAAACAAAATAGCAAAGAACAACAAGTTAAAGTAAAACCTAGGATAATAAGACAATCTGCTGACTTGTTATATGTTGATACATTCTATAGTCATTTCAAACATCAAAATAATGGGTTTGGGAGATCCATTCCTTATCATCCCAAAGGGTATCATGAAAGACCCTTCTATTCTTTCATTGAACCCTATAATGGTAAAAGCAAAGGGCCCAAGGTAACCTGGGTCCCTTCTAATATTTGAGTTACCTGTGCAGGTGTAGGTAGGGCCCCACTCAGAAAAATTGAGTGAAAAGAATGATGTAGGTCATGAATAAGGAACAAGAGTCATTCAATGGAGTAATTTCTATCTTGAATCCTCTTTAACATTTATAACATCATATTATGATCTATTTTCAATAAATAAAATTGCTGGGAAAAACATCAAGAATCTTCTAAAAGAAATAGATATGTTTATTGAGAGTGCGTCGAATAGAAGTCGACGTACCATTGACTTCTACTCGACGCCAGCGTCGAGAAGCACACAGAGCAGACAATTCGAATAGAATTCGACGCATCGTCAAGTTATTATCGACACAAACCTCGACTTAATAATTGCTGATTAAATCCGAAGTCACGTTGATTGGAATTCGACGTAACGTTGAAAGGACTACGTCGCCTTAGGGTCTCAGAATAATCTCGAAGCTACATCGAGTACTTGTCGACGCAACGTCGACATATCAACGCGCGCAGAGTTGCTTCTAGAAGCAATCTCAACACAGATTTGCGCTCCAAATAATAAGTATTATCGATGGTACGTCGACATAAACCCTAAGTAGTGGCGATTCATCTGCTTTTAAGCAATTACTGCGTCGAAACATTTACGCTTTCGAATTCTCTCGCTCTCTTGCTCTCATCCTCTCCAGCTCTCTTGCGCTCGTGTCTCTCTTGCTCTCTTTCTCTTGTTTTCTTCTTACTTGCAGGTACATTAACTCAAATGACTCCACCAAAGGTGATCAGGATTCGATGTCGACATTGACTCCTTCAATGCGGCCGCAGAAAGTTTCAAGGCCATCCTTGGCCTATTTGATTCTGCTGGATTAACAAAGCTCATCTCCATACGATGTAAGATTCTAGACATAGAACTTACATAATTCAAGGACACCGTTTCAGTGACAGATGATGGTGCTCTCCATGGGACAATATCTGGTCAAGACATCAGTGTGTCTGAAGAAATTCTCTCCCAAACATTTGATCTACCAACAGGGAACAACTCAGATGTACTAACAACAGAAGAAGTAAAGAATGTACTAGAAATAATGCAGTTCAGGAAGGAAAAGCCAATTAACCTCAAAAAGGTTGCCCTGGCAGAGGAATACAGATTCCTAGCTGACATTGTAGGAAGAGTGCCGCTCTGCAAGGTCTCTGCTCATGATGCAATACCTAAGCAGCAGTTGCAAGTAATGGGAAATCTGGTACTTAAGAAGAAGGTGAACTGGGGAAGACTGATCCTCAAGATGATTGGGCACAAGTATGCCCATAAAGAAAATGCCTATATGAGAATAATGAGCCAAGTGCTCCTCAAACATTATCCAAACATCTGCAATTCCAAAGGAGTGCCCATTCCTCCTGATAAAAAAATAAATATAGGAATATTTTCAAAATGGACCAGGCAAATAGTGAAGCCTGGTCAAGCTCCAGCATCTCCTCCTCATCTAGAGTCAAATAGGGAGATTCCAGATCCCCCAAGGGACGATCCTTCCCCAATGGACACTGTTCCAGAGCCCCATCAAAAAGATACACCAGCCTCACTTCAACAACAACAACAACAACTTCATCAAACACTGCAACAACAACAACAACAACAAATCCCTTCCACTTATCCACCTGAACCATCTCCTTTACAAACCCATCTACTTCTATCCATACCACCTCCACCTCCAATCCATTTCTCACCTGAGGTCTACCATCCTCTCTCTCCCATTCCAGAAAACTTTCCTCCATCACCTCCTCCACCTCCAGCTCATCATCCCATTAACATTGAGCAAATCATCTCCAAAGCTGTGGCCCTTGCCTCCTCCACCTTTGCTGATCTGGTCGCCAACCAGGGAAGGAAGTTTGACAGGAAATATTCACAGATAGAGGCTGTGTTGCTGGATTCCAAGAAATTCCTACAGGGCTTAAAGGAGTTTGTCTCTTCCTCTATGGTTACAAGAGAATTCTTAACCTCACTGGCCAGTAAGGTCAAGAAGGGGGAGAATATCTTAGAGGAAGAGGGTCCTATCAAGGGGAGCTCCCAGGTATTCAAAGTCAGCCTTGGGTTGGGGGAGTACTAAAAGAGATAGCAAAGATTACACAAGAAGCTGTAAAGGAGTTTGTGCAAACTGCACAGGATCAGGGGGAGTCAGCTCTAGACATTCAAAGGAATCTGGATGTGGAAATGGAAGCTGTAAGTACAGCAGCTGCTCAAGAAGCTCCTCTCAATGACAATGTTCTAGAACAGGTAACACAAATTGCTGTGGAAGCTGCCCAAGAAGCTGAAGAGAATGCACAAACTCACGGGGAGCTTCCCAAGGAGAAAGAGATTGCTGCAGAAGAAGATGATGACAATGAACCTCTAAGAAAAATTCCAAAGGTGTTCTCAAGGAAAAGAAAGACTCCTGAGAAGGACTCTTAATTAAGAGGTATTATGTGCACAGTATTATTCTTATGAAGACAAGTATATATACTAGGAAGAACAGTATGATACAATTCATATTGCTTGACAACTGAATGGAAATATTCATAACTTTTAGTCTGCATTATCTTGTGTCTGTTCTACATTGTATGTAGTGTTGATTATAAAAATTGTAAAAAATCACTCAGAACAAAATGTAAAATTTGTTAAGATAAATAGGGGAGATTGTTGGGAAAAACCCTTGATTTAACTCAACAAATTAATTAAAAGTGATTTTATTCACTAGGATTTAATTTACCCATTGTATAGTGAGGGTAATTTGGTCTCTAGATGTCTTAGGATGTCACACTCAACCTAGAGTGTCAAGACCAGTTCAAGGGCTGCAAATTTGGGCAGAAGTTAATAATTACGTCGAATAGAATTCGACGCAACATCGAGTCTATATCGACGCTGCTCTGACTAGAAGTCCAAGTGGTTCAAACACTCTGTCGAAGTAACTCAATTCGACGTAACGTCGAAAAGATGTCGACGCAGAGGTCATGGACTTGTCAGAGCACTTGAAAAAGTTGACGCAGCTTCTACTTCAACTCGACGCAGAAGGAAATATCTGTCGAAGCCATCTAAAATCGATGCAACGTCGACTTCATCTCGACGCAGAAAATGTAGTTCAGAGCCAGGAAAATCAACTCGACGTACACGTCAATAAGCTATCGACGCAACGTCGACTAGCTGAATTCAGTCAGAGCAAAGAAGAAATCGAAGCAGCTCTTAGATGAACTCGAAGCAGCGTCGATAAGAGAGGAAGTTAATTCGACGCTATGTCAAATACAGTCTGTGAAAGTTCAACCTTTGCAGCTGTCATTCTGATGCTTCTATCATGGCCCACATCTTTCAGACCACTCTCCAACGGCCTAATAATTTCCTGAAGTAGAAGGAAGCATTAAAGAAGGAGATAAAGACTTTCTTCGAAGTATACACCTTCTGGGTGGACGGGTCGAGTAGTAATAAAGGAATGAAAGAGAATGTCTATCAAAGATACTTTTTCAGGTCTTACCAGAAAGGGAAGGAAATTCAAATTGAAGACAGACTATATAAGGATAGAGAAGAAAGAGAAGATGAAGGCATTAATCACTATCATCCATATCCATCATTTTCTAGGGCTTCCTCTTCTTCTACCTCTCTCAGAAACTCTAACAGAGATAACAAAAAGGAAAGGAAGGCTCTGCTGTTCTTTATCAAATAGAACAGAGGATCTGAAAACTGCTCTTCATCACAATCTCATAGCAGCCAGATCATAGTCCGAAGAAGAAGAAAGGATCTGACAATACAAAGCTTCTGCAAATCATCACTATCAAAAGCAGGGGCTAATCAAGAGCAGATCCTTTGGAACAACTCATAGGCTGATCTTCATACAACCATCTTCAAGAATTCTGAGAACAGAATTCCTTCAACCTTCTCATTTTCTTTCTCATTCTGTAAAAGAGTTTTATTAATCCCTCTTCAAAGGATTCAGTGGTTCAAGATCTCCTTATCAAAAGATCTGGTGGTTCAAGATCTCTTTATCAAAAGATCTGGTGGTTCATGATCTCCTTATCAAAAGATCATTGGTTCTAAGAGTCTCCTGATCAAAAGACTCAGGCACAGGTGGTGCATTCCTACCAGGTGGTAGAAGAGAGGACTACCCACATTTTGGGAAACCTCTATAAAACTCAATGTGTTTGTGCTGTGATTTTCTGTGCTGTCCAATCTTTTATTCTGCACTTTAAATTCCTACTTTCTTTACTCTGCCTGGATTGTTAAGCATAATACTTTAGAAGAAATTATTGAACACAGTTAGGATAGAAAAATATTTAAATCTCTATTCACCCCTCCTCTAGAGGAATCTCAGAGGCACACTGTGCACTTTCAGAGGCGTTCCACCGGCCCAGGAGCCCACCCTTGTAACTACTGGCAGAAGCCAGCCCGCGCCTGGTACGCACTTCATTGTCTTCTCGCACGACTTTTACCATTCGCCCTTTTTCTGATTTTGGTTTCCGCAGCTCTCACCTTTGGGACCACAGGGTTACCCCCTAACCCGCGCAACTCTTTTGCCCCTGAGACCATCATCAATTCCCCAGTCTCGGAGCGGGAATGTTCAGCAGACAAAGGCCCCGAGAACAACTCTCCTGCCACGGACTTGGCATCTACCTCTGGCGCCGCCGACCAGGTTCATCGCCCTGGGAAGGGGAAATCGCTCCACCCTCCCGACCAACCATTCGCAGGGCAGCCCAACACCTCTCGCCGGTCCCCTGTTGAAGAATATGTACCTAGTTAGTTGCCCTTCTTACCTCAAGCCCAAAATCTGTACGACTGGAAAAGGCTAACCTTCGCTCCCGCAGGCTTCCGCCAGGTCCCACCAGTGGACCCTCGGGATGAGGAGGGGATGATCTCGCCGCCTCCCTCTCCCGGCGACCTCTTAGATTTTCTCGACGACCACGAAGACACTAGGACCATGAAGGAGCGAATGACGGAGCTTTTCGGCAAGCTGATCTGGATGCAGCGAGATCTAGCCAATAAGACGGAGGAGCACTGGCCAGCCTTCGAGCGTCGAATAAGCGTCCTTGAATGAGACTATACGCACCTTATCGAGGAGCGCTAGAGGGGGCGGGTGTGAGGATACCTCTCCTGGGAGACACATCGCGCGGGCTAGGGACTAGATGCGCCTGGTTAACCAAGAGCTTACCGCGATGAGCGCACATTATTACCCGTGAGTGCCTCCAAGGACAGGGAGGCGTGGCCGGGGTTGACGGCAGTGAGTACAGTACTAAGCCTACCGGCTCTCGCTCCCTGTATTCTCCCGCACCCTTGTTATTTCTCTTTCTTTTTTGCACTGAACTAAGACGAGACCTGCTGTGTCTCGCGAACAATTTTTTGTCTATGTTATTTATTGTCTTTCATTGCTTCTGCGAATGCTTCCATGCGAGTGCTTTAATTCGTGCTGCACTTTTTAATTTGCACTCGCCTGAGGGGTCTCGCGCATCACTTCAGCCATCTGCCGACGACTAGGGTGTTGGTGGGCTGGCTCGAAATCCGAGATGCCAGGATAGCGCGGCCGCTATCCGCACCCCGCCCGTAGAGAATTCACTTTATTTTCCATTTTTCTATAAATAGTCACCCCGTCTACCGCCTTAATTACGTTTTCTTCTATTTCTTCCCTTCTTCTCGCGCCAGCACTCGCTTGCTTTCATTCGCTTATGTATTCTTACTGACTTTCCTGATGCAGGGGTTCGAAGACTTCCCCTCAACCCATCGAATGCGGTCGTGGAGGTCGTTCACGACAACGCCCTTGCCCTCGCGCAGTCCGCCGCCGTAGCTTGCCACAAGGATCCACCTCCTACGAAGTCTATCGGGCAGAAGCGGAAGCCCGACGCGGCCACCAGCTCCCCCCCAAGCGGGCGAAACCTTTTGCAACCGCTAAGGGGAAGGCGGTCGCGGATGAGACCCCTGGATTGAGTGCTCCTGCTGCGGAGGACTCAGCGGTCCAAACCACCGTTGCGCCAGCAGAGCCCTCCTCGGGGCCGGTGCCAAGAGGGCATCAAAACTTTCCTCTCGGCGAGAGGTACGCGAATGCGGTCGGCGAGCCTCTGCTTCATTGGGACCGGCGGGCCAACCGCGTCTTAATCTCCTCCCTCATTCCGTCCTGGATGGAGCAGGAGACAACCAGCGGCCAAGCCTACGACCTCTCCTACGCGCTTTAAGGCCGCGAGGATGACTCCATCTATGATACTGAGTCCACCCAAACCCTCGCCCATGAGGGCTCGCGAGCCATGATGCGCGCTCTCGCGTGGACTCCTGTGTCCTCTCGGCACAGCATGACCCTCGTGCAGAACCTAGTCGAGGTCGAGAAGACCCGCGCCGACGTCTCTGCCGAGGTCGTGCCCGTGAAGCAGCAGCTGGCAACCGCCGAGGCTCTTCTCGCCAGCCGCCCTGATCGAGAGGTGAGCGTGTCAGCTTACAAAGACTCAAGCTCTCTCATTTCGCTCCGCTCTTGCGATAATCCTTTTTTTTCTCGTAGGACATAGCCAATTATGACACCTTACTCGTGCGGGCGCGCATCCTTGAGGAGCGAGTCAAGGAGCTGGAGGCCGAGAACCAAAAGCTGAGAGATGCCGCTGCTCGGCCACCTCCCGCGGAGAGGGACACTCGGCACCTATACTCCAGCGTCGAGTTCGAAGGGATGATGCAGAGGTCCGCCCAAGGAGCAGCGAAGCATGCGCTGGAGGTGCTTCGAAGGGCCGGACTTTTAAAGGTAGAGGGCGAGAGGATCCTCACCCACCCTGTGCTTCCTGAACTCTTCGCCCGGGTTGACCCTGCGGATGAAGCCGGCGATGGGCGGGAACTCGACGACCTTCCTTCCCCGAGCGAGAGCAGCGGATACTCTGGTAAGGAAGCAGACGACCCCTGAAGACCCCCTCTCTTTCTCTTTCTTTTTGATGTAATGTGAGAATCCTTTTGTAATTCGTTTTTATACTGAAATGAAATGACATGCTTTGCTTCTTGTGATTTGTCATATATTCTTTATTTGTGCATCTCGCTATTATCAGCCTGTAGCTCGCGCCCTCGTACACTATTTTGCATGCCCTCGCATTTTTGCGTGTGTGCTCGTATATTGTTCATTCTCCCTTAGCGTCGACGACCCCTAGTCTAGGTCGTGATTGGGACACTCTCGCCGCGCCACGCGGTCGCAACCCTTTCGCACTCGCCCCAGCCTTTTTAAGACTTATATGATTTTGTTGATTTCTGTCGGGGACGAAACTGCGCCGAGAACCCACCTCGTCCTGATAAATTCTCGCAACCCTTGGGTCTGGCCAACGTTCCACCGCGCACTCGCCGGGTGAGTGTCTTTCTCGAGCGATATCATTCGCCAGCAAGTGTCCTTCATGATGGGCACCATTCGCCGACCTTATGCCGGGACTTGCCCTGTGTTAATTTTTCGCATTGGATTTTTCTTTCTTACCGCGCACTCGCCGGGTGCGACGGAAGTGTTCCGATCGGCCGTCCCCGCACCTCGACGTTGCTGCCCCTTCTCCCTATCGTCGGACCTAGCAGTTCGTGGGAGATGTAGAGGACTCTTATTCTCTGACCTAGTTCTTGTGCGACAAGAAGCTAGGGTTCTCCTTTCGCTTGTGTGGACTCCCGTAGAGGCGCCGATCCATTTCGTCACTTGGGACTCAGCGACTGTTCTCAGGATTTCAGTTGTGGAGCACCTCGGTTGAGTATTTACTCAATCCCCTTCAGGTATTGCAATGTGTTGCTTTTCATATTTCTTGATTCATGAAATCGCAAGATCTGAAACTCCTTTTGGGTTGTTCTTGTTTTGTTTCTTCCGCTGCGCATATTTGATATGTTATTATCATTTCAAAATGGTATATAGAAAACCCAACAGTGGTATCAGAGGTAGGTTGCGATCTATTGCGTGTAAATCAGAAATTTAGAAATGTTCTATATGTTTGGGTTTCTTCCTGGGTGTGGGATTCCGATGAAGTGTTCTAAATTGGAACCCCGCCAGGAACGTATGTGATTGCGTTGCGATTTCATTGTTTCAGAAATTGTTTTTTTCCTTGTAGTAACCGTCCCTCAAAATGGTTTGTGAAACCAAATGTGTTAGATTTTGAATCTGACATTGAGAGACGAGCTTGTCTACTGCATAAGTGGAATTGTTATTCATTGGTCCAATGCATGTAAATCTGGATATTTAGAAGAGTTCTGAATGTTCAGATTTAACCCTTTCATCAAAGTGTTGATGGTTTTATTTTGTGCACTGGAATGTATTTGGATTATGAATGTTGTTTTATTTCTATTTTGTGAATGTGCACTGTGATTAAATGTTAATCATGATGAAATGTTCATCGATTGAATCTTAAAACCCCTTGATCCAATATTAAGTACTCGGATGCCTTCCGATGGATGACACTCTTCCTGCCTCGATCGATGAAGTGTGGGCTTGCCAAAGCAACGTGAATTAATCTATCTTGGTAAGGGTGCGAACGGATAATTGTGATATCCCACTGTCGACATCGGGTCTGACTTAACTAGGTGACCTCAAAGGTTGAGTGCCTAGAGGCATAGGGTTGGCATGCTCCATATGATGGATGCGAATAAAGAGTTATTCACCAACCATACAAGAGTTTCATGATGATGCAATTGACAAGTGTTGTCTACCTAAATAACCGCATTATGAGAGGAACATCAAAGCGTCGTTGTGTTGGTGAAATACGGATCTTGTCCACTAAGAGAGTAGCTCGCATAAACTCTCTGAATCGAAATTAAGGGTTGTCGATTTGATTAAAATAGTGGGAGCTTTTAATAAAAGTCCTTATTAAATGAAATGTATTTTGAAATTCAGTACTAAAAGTTTTGCAAAGTTCCTTGTAGAATTTCCATGGCAAGCACACCACACTCCACCTTGTCCCTGAGATCCATTCTTAAGAAGGACAAACTCAATGGGACGAACTTCCTTGACTGGTACAGAAACCTGAGAATTGTTCTCAGGCAAGAGCGCAAGCTCTATGTCTTGGAAGGGGAAGCCCCTACAGAGCCGGCCGGGAATGCTCCGCGAGCAGACAAAGATGCTTACAAGAAGTATCAGGATGATACCTTGGATGTGGAATGCCTCATGCTTGCTACCATATCCTTTGAGCTTCAGAAGTAACACGAGAGCATGTGTGGTTATGAGATAATCGAGCACCTCAAGAAAATGTTCGAGGGGCAAGCTCGGCAAGAGAGGTTTGACATATCCAAGGCATTATTTCAGTGCAAGATGGGAGCTCGAGACTCAGAAGGGACTCACGTACTCAAACTGATTGGGTATATAGAGAACCTTGAAAGACTGGGTTTTCCCATGGGATAAGAGTTGGCCACAGATCTGATCCTGCAATCGTTGCCGGACAGTTATGAGCAGTTCGTCTTGAACTATAACATGAATGAAATAGACAAGACACTGCCCGAGCTCCTAGGCATGTTGAGAACTGTCGAAAATAATATGAAGAAGGTCAAGCCTGCTAGCCCCATACTGATGGTGCATAAAGGCAAGGGCAAGGCTAAGGGATCCAAGAAGACGAAGATAGGACCTAAGTCTCATTTTGATCTCAATTATTCTGCACTGAAAAGGAAAGGTCTGACGAAGGAAGGAAAGTGCCACCACTGCGGTAAGGCAGGGCATTGGAGGCGGAACTGTCCCCTCTATATTGAGGATCTGCAAAAGAAGAAGGGAAGTGTGACTTCCACTTCAGGTATTTACGTTATAGAGATAAACCTTTCTACTCCTTCATCTTGGGTATTGGATACCGGATGCGGTTCTCACATTTGTACAAATGTGCAGGAACTGAGAAGGAGAAGAATGCTGAGTAAAGGGGAGGTAGACCTGCGCGTCGGAAAAGGAGCAAGAGTTGTTGTCGTTGCCGTTGGTGTCTATTGTCTTTCTTTGCACACTGAGCTTATAATAGAACTAGATAATTATTATTTTGTTCCAGCCATAACTAGAAACATTATATCCATTTCATGTCTTGACATGAAAGATTTTTCGTTTATAATTAAGAATAATTGTTGTTCGATTTTTATGAATGATGTTTTTTATGGTGTAGCCCAATTGTTTAATGGTTTATATGTTTTGAACTTAGACCATCCGATCTATAATGTAGAAAATACTAAAAGACTAAAAACAAATGACTTGAATCCTATGTACCTTTGGCATTATCGTTTATGCCATAAAATGAGAAACGCATATCCAAGCTCCATAGAGATGGACTACTCGACTCATTTGATTATGAATCATTTGAGAGATGTGAGTCATATTTATTAGGAAAGATGACGAAAGCTCCTTTCATTAGTTGTAGTGAGAGGGCCATGATCTCTTGGGTATAATACATAGTGATGTATGTGGACCCATGAGTTCTATGGCTAGAGGTGGGTTCTACTACTTCGTTACATTTACTGATGATTTCAGTAGATACGTATACGTGTTTCTTATGAAGAACAAATCTGAAACCTTTGAAAAGTTTAGTGTTTAAGAATGAAGTAGAGAACCAACTAGTTTAGTGATAAAAGCACTCCGATTTGATCGAGGTGGCAAATATCTGAGTCATGAGTTTCGTGATCATCTGAAAGGGTATGGTATTGTATCACAGCTCACTCCGCCCAGAACACCACAATATAATGGTGTTTCTGAGAGGAGGAATCGTACCTTGTTAGACATGGTGCGATCGATGATGAGTCATGCAGATCTGCCCATTTCTTTTTGGGGTTTTGCTGTAGAGACTATTGCTTTCACACTAAATTGAGTTCCAACGAAAATGGTTCAAAAGACACCATATGAGATATGGACTAGGAAGCGTCCTAGTATGTCGTTCATTAAGATTTGTGGTTGTGAGGCATACGTACAACGTCAAATGCCTGACAAGCTGGAACCCAAATCAGATAAATGTTATCTAGCGGGGTATCCTAGGGAGACCAAAGGGTACTACTTCTACCTGTCATCTGAGGGAAAAGTGTTTGTCGCAAGGACTAGTGTCTTTTTGGAGAAAGAGTTCTTATTCAGAAAGACTGCAAAGGTAGAACTTGAAGAAGTTCAAGAACCACAAACAATGAACGAACCAAAATTGGAACCTGAGCAAGGACTACAAGAAGTTGTAGCTGGAGAGCCTGCTCAGGAAACACAAGTCCTACGTAGATCTGGTAGACCAAGATTTGAGCCTGAGAGATATGGATTTCTCGTGTCTCAGATAGGTAATGTGTTGCTTATGGATCATGATGATGATCCTGCAACCTACCAAGATGCTATAAATGGACCAAACTCCGAGAAATGCCTTGAGGCCATAAAATCTGAAATGGACTCCATGTATACAAACCTAGTTTGGACCTTGGTGGAACCACCTGAAGGGGTATGACCCATAGGGTGTAAGTGGGTCTTCAAGAAGAAGACCGACATGGATAGGAATGTACAGACATTCAAAGACCGGCTGGTGGCTAAAGGTTTCAGGCAAATTCATGGTATTGACTATGATGAGACCTTTTCCCCTGTAACCATGGTCAAGTCCATAAGAATTCTACTTGCTATTGCTGCGTATTATGACTACGAGGTCTGGCAAATGGATGTCAAAACAGCTTTCCTTAATGGAAACCTCCTTGAGGAAATGTATATGACACAACCCGAGGGTTTTGTATCTCCAAGTGAAGCCACTAAAATATGCAAGTTGAATTGATCCATTTATGGATTGAAACAAGCTTCGAGAAGTTGGAATCTTCGTTTGATGAGAAAATCAAAGAGTTTGGTTTCATCAAGAATGAGGACGAGCCTTGTGTTTAGAAGAGGAATAGTGGGAGCATTGTCGTTTTCCTGATGTTATATGTGGATGACATACTGCTGATCGTGAATGACATTCCAACCCTGCAAGCTGTTAAGAAAAGGCTAGGGGACTGCTTTTCTATGAAGGACTTGGGTGAAGTGACTTATATACTTGGTATTAAGATCTATAGAGATAGATCGAAGAAGTTGTTGGGTTTGACCCAGAGTACATACATTGAGAAGGTGTTGAAATGGTTCAACATGCTTGAGTCCAAGAAGGGATTCTTATCCATGTCACATGGTGTGAGTCTCTCTAAGGACCAGTGTCCTAGATCTTTGGAAGATAAGGACCGCATGAAGTTGATTCCATATGTTTCGGCAATTGGATCAATCATGTATGCAATGTTATGTACATGACCTGATGTCTCTTATGCTTTAAGCATGACGAGCAGGTATCAGTCTGATCCCGGTGATGGTCACTAGATTGCTGTCAAGAATATCCTAAAGTACTTGAAAAGGACTAAGGATATGTTCTTGGTGTATGGTGGAAAGGAAGAGCTCGTTGTAAATGGTTACACGGATGCTAGCTTCCAGACTGATAAGGATGATTCAAAGTCCCAATCAAGTTTTGTATTTTGCCTTAATGGAGGAGCTGTAAGCTGGAAGAGTTTCAAGCAAGAGATAGTTGCCGATTCTATGACTGAGGATGAGTATATCGCTGCTGCAAATGCGGCAAAGGAGGCTGTGTGGATTAGGAAATTCATCAGTGAGCATGGTGTAGTTCCTAGCATTGTTGGTCCCGTAGTTCTCTACTGTGACAACAATGGTGCAATATCCCAAGCTAAGAAACCTATATCTCATCAACGCTCCAAGCACATACTTTGGCGGTTCCATCTTATTCGATAGATTGTCTATCGAGGAGATGTGAACATTTGTAGAGTACTGACTGAAGAAAATATAGCGGATCCACTGATAAAGCCTCTTGCGCAAAAGAAGCATGATGGTCATGTTAGATCAATGGGTATTAGATACCTGAATGATCATCTTTAGTGGGAGCCTTGTGGATTGTATGTTTGTTGGTTGTTTATTCATTTGATGAATTGTGATAGGTACTGTGTTTTTCATTTTACATTTATGGCAAGTTCTTATTGTTATGTCAATAGTTTCTATTTGATAGATTAATTAGCATAATAAATGCCCTTAGAATGTCTGTTTCCATAGGAATTTAAGTGCGTGAATTGAATGTGAGGGCCTATGTATAACAAGAAGCTTCATTCTTAAATGGTCCCTAGTCGGAGTATCATCTTAGAAGTTGAAGGGCAATGATGGTACGTTAAGACTAGCATGTGCGTTGACTGATGGCCGATTCTCACAGGTCATGGTATTGTGATATCAAGTCATCACATGGGTACTTGTTAGTGAACAAGTTGTACTGGACAGACCAACCTTGAGACTACTTTGTGGATTGTTATATGAACGTGTCACAAGTAGGTCTCAACTGACAATGGTGTTTGTAGTTATTTGACCTGAAGTCACAGTATTCATCAAGTGAGGAAGAGCGTACTTTGATGCCATCTAAATTCTTCCTTGAGAAATGTTGATGATAATGGTGGTTATTGGGTATGTTACGATTCATTTGGGTGTTTGTGTGTGGACAGATATGGGATTTGTCCTCCTTTATGACAAGAGTTACATCCATGGGCCCTTGATGGAATGAGACCGAGAAATGCATGACCATGCTGGGTTGAGCCAATATGTGATATTGAGCTTACCACTCTCTTAAGGTCTATTCTAGATCAGGAAACTAGGATTGAATAATTATGAGGGTGACACGGTCCATGCCTCTAGTTCTATCCGGATGTAAGGGACAAAGGGGCCTGATAGCACTGGTACATTGGTCAAGACAGGCTTGTTGAGTTATGAACTCTTATCGCTTGGGTAGCAATGATGTATTGTTAGATGCCGCTCATTGTTTATGAGACTTTTGTTTGATACGTTCAAGATCAAGTGGGAGACTGTTGGTGTTTCCAAGGTGATCTGGAAGTGATCAAACATTTAGTCTCACTGCCAACACGTTATGAGCCTATGGGGTCACACACAAGAGTGTTTGGAGAAATTGGAGGAAGAATTGTGTTAGCCTTACTCATATTGGATATGAGTGAAGGACCAATCCTAGGACTTATTGGAGTTGGGTCGAGTCAACTGAATGCTCCACATGTATCGTGAATATTGTATGGAGCGTGTTAGCGACGAGTTGTCGAGAATGTCTCGACGTCTCTTACCTCAGTTCATCGAATGTATGAATCCATGTTGACTCGACGAATCTGTTGGAACCTTAGTTTTTGATTTGAGTCGTGATCCATCTTTATATTTATTCTGTGATCGACGAAATCCCATTAAGACAGGAGACCAGAGAAAAACTATCCAAGTTCTTGGGGTTCGACGAACGCCTTCCTGGGTTCGACGAACAGCTTGCTCTCTGCGTTCGACAAACGGCTTGCTCTCCGCGCTCGACGAACGGATTACATTTTGCGGTCGACAAACAGTCTCAGCGGCTCAGCGGTCAACGAAATTATCCCGTCTCAGCGGTCGACGATTTTATCCCATCTCAGCGGTCGACGAATTTGCTCAGTTCAGCGGTCGACGATCTTATTCAGCAGCTCAGCGGTCGACGAAAAGCTGCGTTCGACAAATCTTCAACAGAAGCTCAGGTCGACGAATTTAATGCTCAGAACGACGAACTTGAAGCTGAGCTCGACGAATTTCTATCAGCTTTATAATTTAGAGATTCTCAGCTCGACTAATATTCTCAGCAATATTCTGATTTAATTCTATTTATATATTGCTGCCCGTCTTTTCTTTATAAATTAATATTATAGCCGTTGCAGACAATAAATATTATAGTCGTTGCAGAAAAGCTAAAGACGGCAATTTATCTTCTCGAGGAATCTAGGAAATTAAAGAGACATTATCTCTTTCCTCTCTTGTCGGGCAAGAATTCAAATCAGCCCAAAAGCCTTCTCTAGATTATATATAAAAAGAGAAGAGCAGAGAAAAAGAAGGAGAGAATATATACGAGAGAAGGATTATACAGATACATGAAGAGAGAAACAGAAATAACAGAGAAGCAAAAACAAGCAGATCTACAGAGTTCTTAATAAGAACAACATATATTATTTATCTTCTTTTTGCTAACTCTTTTCTGCAGAACATCTTCATCCTGAGACACCAATCAAGATCACTTGCTAAGGATCAAAACTGCAGAAGAAGAAAAAGAGTTATTACAAACAAGTGAAGAAGCTTCCTCAACACTAATCAAATCAGGGGGGGCTCTTCAACATCATCAAGATCCATTCTCAACAACCCATCAGGATCTCTAGAGTCTTCTCAGAAAGAGAAGAACAACATATTCTTTTCCCTTTCCATCTTGTAAAGGGTTATAACTCTCTTTAAAAGTTACATTCATTGGTGGTAGGGCACCTGATCAAAAACCTGTAGTTGGGTTAGAGCACCTGATCAAAAGCTCACTTGGTGTGTGGACACCTGATCAAAACTCCCTTGGTGGCAGGGCACCTGATCAACAACCTGTAAGGATTCCTACCAAGTGTGGTAGAAGAGTAGATGTACCCAAGTTGATTGGGGAACTACTATATTTCTTTGTGTCGTCTGTGATGCTTGGCTTATATTTTATTTCTTGTTGCTGTGCTGTGATATCTGTGATTAGTATGTTAGTTCTATAACTCACTTAACTACACATATTTAGATATCACTATTTTAAATAAGCCAAAATTTTTTAACTCTCTATCCCCCCTCTAGAGTTAATTTAAGAACTAACCTCACTTTCAATTGGTATCTAAGCATATCAATTGACTTTCAATTGGTATCAGATGGTAGTTGATTTTATTTACAGGCTAACACCTGAATCATAAAGATCAATTAGTTCTTAGTTTTTTTTTAAAGGTTTTTCTAAAATCTAATGGCACAAGTAGAATTTTCAATCACAAATCCACCAATCTGTAATCTAAATAGATTCTCTTTATGGCAAGCTAGAATTAGATTATTCATGAATGCCATAGATGAAGAAATTTATAACTCTATTTTGACAGGACCTCCATCTTCACAAACATCAACATATGCTCAAGAGAAGCTGAAAAGTGCTGATGCAAAGGCTATGGACATATTAGCTCAATCAATGTCAAATGACATTCTTCAAAGAGTTGATGACTGCACTTCAGCAAGAGGCATCTGGAACTCCCTCACAAGGATGCTAACTGAACCTTTTTCCACTTTCTGTATTTATGATACATAACCATCATCTAGTCAAAGTGAAGAACAAGAAGAACAAAAGGCTAGAGATTTCTGCATGTTGGTCATATATGGCTCACACCACAACTTAGATGCAGAATCTGAATCTAATGAAAATGAGATAACTGAGATAACTTCAAATCTAAATTTCACTTCAGAACAATACAAATCAGATTTTAAATTAACATATACAGATTTAATAAAATCTGACAAAGAAATAAAGGAGTTAACAAAAATAAATAATTTAACCCTGAAAATAATAAACGTAAAGAAAATTTGAAAAACTCAGAAGAACAAATTATTTCTTTAAAAATTAAGTTAATTAAGGCTGAAAAGTTTAAACAATCTTTTAAGGAAAAAAAAATTATTTATGTTCAACAAAATCAGAAAAAGTTTTCAAATTTATATTTTAATGAAGTAAAAAGGCCAATATATCTAATTATAAGGCATTTTTTTAATCTATCTTAAAAATTTTATAATTAAATAAGCAGTTATATGATTCATTGGAATTTCCTATCTTAAAAACAAAGTCAGATAACTTCAATGTTCTTACAAACTTTCTCCAAAATCATGTTGAGCATTCTACTCAGATTGCATAAATCAGAAATGATCAGGGCACTGAGTGTGAGTCTCTTCTGATAAGGGGATTCTATAGAAGGAAGGTATCATGCAATATTTTTCTGATCTTAAAATTCCTTAGAATCCATTAACAGCTGTAGCAATTCATCATATTATTAAAATCCTATTACAACAAAATCTAGGAATAAAAAATTGCTTAAATGTTTTTAAAAAAGCAGAAGAAATTTAGAATTTTAAAAGAAGAAATTTAGAATTTTAAAGAAGAAGAAATAATATAATTTATGATTAAACATTTTCAAAAGAACAATAAATTTTTCTATCTGTTTTTATTTTTGCACATCTCCTCTAAAGCTTTATATTTCTAACTCTTATGCTTGCAGTTATTCTATTTTTTATACTTAGTATCCTAAACCAAATAGGGGGAGATTGTTAGAACCTAGTCTTGATTTGGATTAGGATCCCAGCTCAAATAGGGGGAGATTGTTGGAACCTTAGTTTTTGATTTGAGTCGTGGTCCATCTTTATATTTATTCTGTGATCGACGAAATCCCATTAAGACAGGAGATAGGAGAAAAACTATACAAGTTCTCTGGGTTCGACGAACGCCTTCCTGGGTTCGACGAACTGCTTGCTCTCTGTGTTCGATGAACGGCTTGCTCTCTGCGTTCGACGAACGGCTTACATTCTGCGGTCGACGAACAGTCTCAGCGGCTCAGCGGTCGACGAAATTATCCCGTCTCAGCGGTCGACAATTTTATCCCGTCTCAGCGGTCGACGAATTTGCTCAGTTCAGCGGTCGACGATCTTATTCAGCAGCTCAGCGGTCGACGAAAAGCTGCGTTCGACAAATCTTCAACAGAAGCTCAGGTCGACTAATTTAATGCTCAGAACGACGAACTTGAAGCTGAGCTCGACGAATTTCTATCAGCTTTATAATTTAGAGCTTCTCAGCTCGACTAATATTCTCAGCAATATTCTGATTTAATTCTATTTATATATTGTTGCCCGTCTTTTCTTTATAATATAATATTATAGCCATTGCAGACAATAAATATTATAGCCGTTGCAGAAAAGCTAAAGACGGCAATTTATCTTCTCGAGAAATCTAGGAAATTAAAGAGACATTATCTCTTTCCTCTCTTGTCGGGCAAGAATTCAAATCAGTCCAAAAGCCTTCTCCAGATTATATATATAAAAAGAGAAGAGTAGAGAAGAAGGAGAGAATATATACGAGACACTACTAGAAAATTGACTTTTAGCTAGCGCAAATTACCGTAACTAAAAGTCCAAAATCGTGGCAAAAGACTTTTAGCCACGGACTGCGGTGGCAAATGGGCGTGGGCAATACGAGCGTGGCAAAAAAGTATTTGTCATGCTTTTTCTGTGGCAAATACCATTTTTCTATGACTTTTAGCCACGATTTTAGACTTTTAGCCACGATAATTTGACTGTTTGCCATGACAAATGGCCGTGGGCAATACGAGCGTGGCAAAAAATCAATTTTCTAGTAGTGAGAGAAGGATTATACAGATACAGGAAGAGAGAAACAGAAATAACAGAGAAGCAAAAAGAAGAAGCAGATCTACAGAGTTCTTAATAAGAACAACATATATTATTTATCTTCTTTTTGCTAACTCTTTTCTGCAGAACATCTTCATCCTGAGACACCAATCAAGATCACTTGCTCAGGATCAAAACTGCAGAAGAAGAAAAAGAGTTATTACAAACAAGTGAAGAAGCTTCCTCAACACTAATCAATTCAGGGGGAGCTCTTCAACATCATCAAGATCCATTCTCAACAACCCATCAGGATCTCTAGAGTCTTCTCAAAAAGAGAAGAACAATATATTCTTTTCCCTTTCCATCTTATAAAGGGTTAAAACTCCCTTCAAAAGTTACAGCCATTGGTGGCAGGGCACCTGATCAAAAACATGTAGTTGGGTTAGAGCACCTGATCAAAAGCTCACTTGGTGTGTGGACACCTGATCAAAACTCCCTTGGTGGCAGGGCACCTGATCAACAACCTGTAGTAGATTCCTACCAAGTGTGGTAGAAGAGTAGATGTACCCAGGTTGATTGGGGAACTACTATATTTCTTTGTGTCGTCTGTGATGCTTGGCTTATATTTTATTTCTTGTTGCTGTGCTGTGATATCTGTGATTAGTATGTTAGTTCTATAACTCACTTAACTACACATATTTATATATCACTATTTTAAATAAGCCAAAAAGTTTTAACTCTCTATCCCCCCCCCCCCCCCCTCTAGAGTTAATTTAAGAACTAACCTCACTTTCAATTGGTATCTAAGCATATCAATTGACTTTCAAAATCCATGTTGACTCGACGAATTAAAAGTTAATTAGACGAATCCGACAAAATCATGTACTCGACAAATTGAGTTGTACTCGACGAGAAATGAAAGGTTCACTCGACGAATTGAGGTGTACTCGACGAGAAGTGAAAGGTTCACTCGACGAATTGAGTTATACTCGATGAATTTCTTCAGTGAAAGGTTCACTCGACGAATTATGTTTTACTCGACGAATTCAGTTTGTTACTCGGCGAATTTCTTCAGTAAAAGGTTCACTCGACGAATTATGTGTTTACTCCAATATAAGTCGTGGGTGTGCGGATAGCCTCTCTTTCGCCTGCGTATAAATAGAACGTGATTCTATACCTTAGTATGTGATCTCCTTCTGCGAATTAGAGAGGGTGACGAAAGAGTTCTGAAGTGCGACGGAAGTGCTCCGATCGGCCATCCCCGCACCCCGGCGTCGCTGCCGCCTCTCCCTGCCGTCGGACCTAGCAGTTCGTCGGAGACTTAGAGGACTCTTCTTCTCCGACCTAGTTCTTGTGCGACAAGAAGCTAGGGTTCTCCTTTCACTCGTGTGGACTCTCATAGAGGCGCTGATCCATTTCGGTGCTTGGGACTCAGCGACTGTTCTCCGAATTTCAGTTGTGGATCACCTCGGTTGAGTATTAACTCAATCCCCTTCAGGTATTGCAATGTGTTACTTTTCTTATTTCTTGATTCATGAAATCGCAAGATCCGAAACTCCTTTTGGGTTGTTCTTGTTTTTGTTTATTCCGCTGCGCATTTTCGATATGCTATTATCATTTCAAAATGGTATATAGAAAACCCAACACTTTCCAGTCAGGTGCTGGACTTCCTTAGCATTCCAAGGCGATCCCAATTCCATTATAGCTTTCACCTTGTCTGGGTTAGGCTCCACCCCTGCCGGGGTAAGGAGGTGACCCAGAAACTTCCCCTTGCCGGCCCCGAAAATACATTTTGAAGGGTTCAACCTCATCTTGAACCTGTGCAGGGTGGTAAAGGTCTTTTCCAGGTCTTGGAGGTGAGAGCTTACGTCCTTGCTCTTCACCATGAGGTCATCCATGTATACCTCCAAATTCCTTCCCCTTTGCTTCCGAAAGACTCGGTCCATCATCCTCTGGTACGTCGCCCCTGCATTTTTTAGCCCAAACGACATCATCTTATAATAGTAGCACCCCTCTCTCATTATGAAGGAGACGTTCTTGACGTCTGGCAGGTGCATCCTGATGTGATGATAACCTGAAAAAGCATCTAAAATACTCATTACAGAAAAACCAACAACTGAGTCAACCAGCACGTCAATCCGAGGCAAATGATAACAATCCTTAGGGCAGGCTTTGTTTAAAAGTGAAAAATCGATACACATTCTCCCGCGTCCATCGCCTTTCTTTACCATGACGACATTTGAGACCCAGCCAGGATACTGGATCTCCGAGACAAAACCTGCTTTGAGGAGCTTCTCCACTTCCTCTCGGATTGGCTCCTCCAGCTTGTCGGCAATGGCCCTCCTCTTCTGGAAGATGGGGCGAGTTCCTGGCTTGAGGTTGAGTCGGTGGTAGGCCACGTCCGCATCGATGCCCGGCATATCCACCGCGCAGTATGCGAAGATGTCCACGCTCTTCTAGATGCACTCCAACATCTTCTTCCTGTCCTCGGGGCCAAGGCCCCCGCTGACTCGCACTTTCTCCACTTTTCCCTCCTGGGTGATGACCTCCATCTCGACTACTTCTTCTGCCGCCTCAAGCCGGGAAGGCTCCTCCCATCTTCCCCCTGTCTTTCCCCCTTCGGTCAGGGTCTCCTTTTCCGCCGCAACCTCCACCTCCACCTCCATGGGCTCGGCATGCTCTTCTTGAGCCTTCTCCATCTCCTCTTCTCGGATGCCGCCTTCTCCTTCCTCTTCTACCTTCCTCTACTCTCCTGGCCCCTCCGGCCTCCTCATCTCCATGTCTACCTTCTCATCCTCTGCCATCCAGGAGATGGTGTTGATGGCAGTCACGTAGCACTGCCTCGCCACCTTTGCATCCCCCCCAGATTCAAAACTGGACTCCTCTGTTGTGAAACTTCAAGCACTGGTGGAAGGACGAGGGAACGCACCGGAAGGTGCTGATGATAAGGCGTCCAAAAATTGCACTATAGCTGCTCGGAGCATCGACAATGACGAACTGGAAGTTCCTTGGGACCCCTCCCAACGTCACCTGGAGGCCGACTCCTCCCTCGACCTCCTTCCTCTCCCCTGAAAATCCAAACAACGGCCCATCCGAGGCCTGCACTCTTTTTGCCTCCACCTCCAATGCGTCGAATACTTTCTTGAAGATTACCTTCACGAAGCTCCCGTTGTCGACCAAGATCCGGGAGACCGTGAAGTTCTCAATTGTCGTCTGGATCACCAAGGCGTCACAGAATGGGTCTTCATAGTTTGGCATATCCTCCGACGAGAAGGTGAGCTTTTCCGAGGGGGTGGGGTTTGGGAGGTTGACGCGACGCTCCTCCGAAACATTGCTTGGAAGCTCCTCTTGCGAATGGCTTCTATCCCAACCCCGCCATGGATCACTCTGATCCCTCCCCTGGCTCCCACGTCTTCCCTGTCTTCACATCTATCTTCCCCCTCTTCGGGTAGCACTTCTTCAATCCTTATAGGTCGCTGCTGGGACCTCTTGCCCTCACCTCCAGAAACTCCAGGCAGGTGGTCGTCACAATAGGGCAACGCCACCCTACCAACTCTTCCTCCTCTTCCTCTTCCTCCTCTTCCTCCTCTTCTTCCTCTTCATCGGCCTACTGCCATGGTTTGCTCCTGAGGGGGTGAGGGGGTTTGGGACCTTGCCTCCATCCCGGATGATTGACCCTCCCTTCCCCCCTTCTCTGGTAACCTCTTTCCTGACCTCACGCTGGTACCTCCTGGGGTCTCCAAGCCAGCTGATTATTGGGCCCCTGATGCACCCAATCCTGTTGCTGCCCCCGAAACCCCTGACCTTTGGGCTTATCTCTTCTTCTTCCCTCCTGCTGCCTCACCTATGGCTCGCTCAGCCTCGCCAACCTCTTTGCAAACTCTGGGTTGGCGGCCTCCCCTTCAATCTCTTCCGCCGCCCGCTCCATCAACTCCTCGAAGGAGAGAGGGGCCTTTCGCTTCAGGTTCATTTTGATAAACCCCTCCCGCAGCCCCACTATGAAGGACATCTGGAGGGTGAACCCTGACACCTCCTGGACAAGCAGGACCTCTTCCTGGAACCAATCTACATAATGGACAAGTGACTCCCCTGGTCCTTGCTTGATTTTGAAGAGTGCCTCCGCATTCTTCTTCCTCTTCTTTGATGTTGAAAAGCGCAACCTGAAGCTCCGACGCAGATCCTTGAAGGCGTAGATAGAGCCCATGGGGAGCTGGTGGAACCAGTCCCTCGCCTTCTCTTTCAGAGTGGTGGCAAAAGTCGGCACTGAAAGGCGTCCGTCATAGGGAGGATTGAGACCATGTCCCGAACCACTGCAGGTGCAGGACTGGGTCATCCTTGCTGGTATAGTAAGACATCTTTGACCCTCTGAACCCCTCTGGAACTGGAGCCGAGAGGATCAACTCACAAAAGGGGCTACCCTCCCATGCTCGGCGAGTGGTCCTCTCGCACGGAGTCAGCTCACAGACCTCCGCACTCGCCGGGCTACCGAACAGTTGCCGCCCTAGGAGATCTCGAGCATTTGCCTCCGCCGCCACCTCCTTATCGGGCCGCTGGCCTGGGGCGTTCTCGCCTATCTGCTGGGGCGGGACCACCGGAACTGCAGGGGTCTTGCACTCGCTCCTCGTGGCGAAAGCCAGCTGCAAGGTCTGCAAGATCTCTCGTCTGAGGCCTTCAAAAATTTCCAGTGTCACCTCTTTTGCGGGTGGCTGCGAGTGGGTGTGGCCGGGTCCTTCTCCTCCATCTCCAGCCATGGAGCTCAGCTTGAGATTATCTTGCACAGACTATGGTCCACACTCACCGCACCAAAAATGTTGAATCCAACAACCGGTCTCTTGAGTTCAGACCCACTGGGGTGTAGCACGTGCCTACTTATCCCAAGAATTTACTCTTGACTGTGGACGAAGAATTATGAACTGACCCAAGGCTGTAGCGAGGAGGTCCCGCCACACACCCGGAAGATCTTAGAGAGCTTCCCCTCCCAAACCAATGCTCAGCCGGGCACCTTGGAGGGCACTAGCAGCCAACCAAAACTTGCCTAGGAGGAGAGAGCTCAAAAAGATCTGGTCGCCTCCAAGGTGCTCTTAAGGATCTATTTATAGATTCTCTAGTCTGATCTACAAATAGCATAAATCCGCCTTTTAGTTTTACTAATCGCACCCCAAATTGGTCTGCTAGCAGCCTAACTCCGCTATTTTTAAGGGTTATTTACATCCCGTGAAGTGTATCTAGGTAATTTGACCCCCAAAACCCCTGGGTGAGTGGTCCATGAGGGCACCTCTCGCCTAACCTCCCGCGTGCCAGGCCTCCCGACATTCGCGGGGCGAGTGGCCCTTGAGGGCGCCACTCGCAGGGTCCTTGGTCCTCTGGGCGAGTTGGGTCTCGCCCCTCACTCACCCGGTTGCTGCTATATCCACATTGCTCTTGCGCAAGTGCCCCCGCGAGAGAGGTCACACCCGCTCAGAACCCCTTCTGCCCTTTCTCGACTTGGGTGAATGCCCCCCTCTTACTTGCCTTTTTACCTATTCCGAGCCTGGGACCCTACTCAACAAATATGGGGTTGTACACTAAGAATCCTATCTCTCATAGCAGGACTAAGCATATAGAAATAAGGTATCACTTTATTAGAGAACATATAGAATGTAAAGATATCGGCCTTGAACATGTCTCCACTGACAATCAAGTTGCAGATATATTTACAAAGCCATTGGATGAGGCTAAGTTTAATTTATTCAAAACTGAGCTAGGAATGTTGAATATTGAATTGGCATCAACATTTCATATTGTCTATCATGCTTGTTATCTTATATCTTAAGATTTGCTAGAAGATGGTAATACTTTAAAACACTTAGTGACATGATTAGGGAGACAAACAATCCTAATTAAAAGGGTTCACTGCTAGGCAGTGAGTTTAACTGAGAATGTACCAACTGAACTGTTGAGATAGCTAAGTCGTCTCAGTAGTTAATATTACATGGTCCCAGTGGTCAAGCTATCCGTCTCAGCGGATCCTCTGAGATGGGATAGCTTAAATAAATTAACTAATTTTTAAGTTTAATCAACATCTCTCTTTAAGGAAAACTTGTAATACACCTATAAATAGAGCTATGTTTATTAAATCACTTTCTCACCCAAAAGCCTACCCAACCATCGAGACGACCCCCCCCCCCCCCCCCCCCCCCCCCGACTCAGCGACTCGGTTTATCCAAGAATGGCGCCAAAGATTTCAAAGGATCTCCTGGAAGGTTATGAGATAATCAAAAATGATTTTCAACATGCTCAACCAGAGATAAAACAAGTGATTCAACTTGTGGAAGGACAAGGATTGGAATATCTACTGTCAGAACCCACTGTGATTCTCAGAACTGAAGTTCTGGAACTATATAACAATGTTAAGCTATAAAGACCAAGTCCTCCTTGAAGTCCAAGACTGGAAGCATGAAGATTAAGATCTCTCCTAGGAAGCTGGAGAAAGCCCTTCAATTGCCCTCATGCAGTCTTGATGAGGAAGACAATGTCTCTGAAAAGGACAAAGAGAAAGCTCTCAGATGGTGTGAATACAGTGATGCCAAGACAGGCTCACTAAAGAGGAAGCATTTCAACCAAAGAGGGAAGCTCTTATCTGACATAGTGGGTAAAGAAATACTATGCATACCTGGGTCTCATGATACAATATCAAAGTACATGTTTGAGCTGATGACAAGGGTGGTCATGAAAAAAAAGATCTCATGGGCTACTGTGGTCTACCAAAGGATTAAAGAATATTTGTAGGCTCCTAACTTGGGCAGAATTCTTTCTCTCTACCTTTTGAACTCATACCCTGATCAATTTAATAGCTCAAAAGGATCAAACCTTCACTATCTTAAGAGAATGTATATAAGAACACTGGATAGGTTCTCAAGGTGCTCCCTATGAGTCAGCCCTCTAAGGTAAATGATAAGAAAAGAAAATTAGTAAAGGACAAAAGAAGACTAGAATGGTCTGTTCTGATTCAGACTCAGATGATGCAAAGAATGTTCCAGCTGATGATGATCTAGGATCTGATAGCAGTCAAGATAAAGAAGTTCATGAAGAACATGAGAATGAGAAAAATGAGGATGATGATGCTGCTGAAGAGAAATCTGATGGAAATGAAGGAGATCATATTGAAAATCAAATTGATGCTCCTAATCCTCAAGAAGTCCAAGTTGATATCAATGCACACAATATGCCTGCTAATTCGGCAAGAAATGATGAGGAGCAATCAGATTCTCCTGGTGATTTGCAATGTAAGATTGACAAAATTATCTTTAAACTTGAAAGGAGGATAAGTCTAATTCCTGATAAGTCCCCAAATTTCTTGGATTCAACTGATCCAGAAAGGATGGATGCCCTATATATGGGGGAGGAGCAGAAGAACATATCATATTATGAAAATGACAACAATGATAATGATGATGAGGTTGATGATGATGGAATTCATGCTGATCACACTGATCAATTTGTAGTGGCTGCTGACAAGAATGATAAGGCTGAGGGGGAGCATACAATGATCCCTGCTCTGGATGAAATAGTTTCATCCACCCCAGCACTCCACCCCAGCAAGGAGCCATCCACTCTAATTGATTGTGATAATCAAGCCCCACAAGAGAAGAGTTTACCCCCTGTGGTAGCTGAACAACAACAAACAACCATTGTTATAGTGCAACCCTCCACCTCTACAACCTCCAATGAACTTATCCTAAGTTCTATCAGGACTCTAATTGATGGTCACATGGCCTCAATAAAGGAATATATAGATAAGTCAGTTTCATCAGTCAAAAATGAGATCATGTCTAAAATTCAAGACATAAAGGAAGAAACATCCTACCTCAATAGCCAGATGACCAAATGGTTTGATCTTGCTGAAAAGTCAGTGGTGGCTCAAAACACCATTCTAAGATCAATAGACAAAAGTCTGTAACTCTCAGAGAAAGACATGAGCTATGTCAAGAATTATGTCAGCAAAACTGTTGAGGTAATAGAGAAGGCCTCAAACCATATTGAAGAGTATGTGTGGTCTACATCAACCACAATGATAGGAGAGGCTGATAAGATGAAGGATGAACTCAAATCTGACTTAGAAAATGCTTTCCAAACTCTATCTGGGTCTGTAGCAGCTGCTTTCCAAAGTATAGAACATAAAATATTTGAAGAAGCCAGAAAGGGGGAGGTGACCAATGCTGAGACAAACTCTGAGCTTGCCCTCAAGGTTCTGCAAGGAACTAGGATTGCACTAAACCTCCCTCTATTGGATAATCTAAGAAAGGAAGATTTTGACTTTCAGCTCAAGCCAAAATTGCTCAAGATGCTCAGCTAGCTGCAAGAAGGAAGAGAGAAGGTGTTTTGCTTGCTGAAGAATTCATGACCAAGAACATAAGTGTGCAAACCAAAGACCCTGGGTATGAGCATTGCAGTGATGATTCCAAAAGCATAATTCTGAACGCTTGGCTGAACCATGGTCAGCTGTGCAAAAACATTGATAGGATATATCCTGCAGAAGAATGGATCAAGCATCTAGAGAGGAATTCCCTAAGGGAAAGAGTCTTCAAAGAAAATCTAGTAAGAAAAAGCAACCCAAAGAGAATGCCTTCCAAATATATCCCCAGGCCATTCTTTTACTTCAAAAGGCAAGTGAACAAGAGGAAGTCAGCTAAGATGAAAGCTACTGCTGCAAAATAGGAGGTTGTTTATGAAGATGTTGAATGCTTAAGTGTTGCAAAGAAAAGAAAACCTTGATCCTGTATTTAGATTTTCATTTGAATCAAATATGGACTGAAAGTTGTATTGACATTTTATCACTAATGAAATTGATTCTTATGTTGAAATGAAATCTTGTGTTGATAGGCCAATCAAAGTCAAGCTTAATATTTATTCTGTATTAATGCTTAATATCTACTGTGGTGCCTATATTTTGTTAATAATGATAGTGTTATGTTGTCATGACTTCTAATTCTGCTATTTCATTATATGTCATGATATGATTATTTGGTTATGTATCTTAGCATTGGTGTATGTTCTGTCTTCTTCAAATAGGGGGAGATTATTGGGAATATTGCACTCAATATTCCCTAGATTTGAAGAGGCATCACACTCAATGCTAAGTACATATTATATTTGATAGGCCCTCTTTTATATCATGTCTATGCAGGGTTAGGTCATTCCAAACATTGGAATCATTCTCTGATTGTACTGTCAAAATAGTTGAGACAACAACCTGGTCTCAGCTGAACCGCTGAGACGCAGCTAGAGCCGCTGAGAAAGAGTTTGTCTCAGCTGAGCTGCAGTTAGAGCAAAACCGTTGAGAAGACTATCTGTCTCAGCAGATCCGCTGAGACGAAGTCTGCTCTGCCACTGAGACTTGAGTCTGTCTCAGCCCATCCGCTGAGACAGATTCATATTTTGAATAAAGCCTGGCGGGGTCTGCTTTTGGCGCAAGTGGCTATAAAGCAAGGATAATATTTTCTATTTATGTCCATGCTGTGGCAGGGCACTCCTCAGAGCCATTGCGGAATGAAGGAGGTATAAACGAAGACGTTAGGTCATTACATAAATCCGCAAAAGATCTGAAATAGCTGCTACTGTTCTGTTGAAGGAAAAACTGCTTCCACAAGATATTTCAATCTGCTTCCTAAAGCTGCAAGCAGATTACTGTGTTAAGTTTGTTCTTGCTTATTCTATCCTAAAGAACAAGTGGATCTTCCTTCATCTACTGAAGAAGAAGATCGGAAGAAACAAGTCATGAAGCTACTGCTATTCAGCCCTGCTTCAAGACAGCATTTGTTGTGCTTCAACAACAGAAGATCTAAGCTGAAGGTTTAATCTATAATGTCCTCTGTTGTATAAACAAACATATAAACTCTGTAAGAACTTATTTGTTCTGAGTGTGTAGGGCCTTGTGCCTGAGTGTGTAAGGCTTTGTGCCTAAGGTTGTAGAGCTATACTCCCAGCTTGAGTAGTAAGATTTCTGAGGATATCTGAGATAGAGCTTCTTGATAGGCCTGAGGTAGGAAATCAGGAGGATTTCTGAGTTGTAGGAGTAGGAGTACTCTGAGTGGTAGGGATGTTGGCCTGAGGTAGGTTTTGGAGGAAACCTGAGAGATCCTGAAGGATCTAAGTTGCAAGCTCTTGGAACTGAGATTTGGAGGAGTTTGCCTTGTCTGACATACTGTTAGAAAGGTGTAGAGGGAAAGTGGACTACCCATAGACACGCTATCTTGGGGAACCACTATAAACATCTGTGTATTTTCTGTGATTTGCTATTACTTTAATTAATCACTAAACAACTACTAACTGCAAGTAGAAAATATCAAAGGAACATATATATTCACCCCCTCCCCCTCTAGTTGAGTTAGACTACTACCAAGTAAACTATGAACAACCCCCAGTATTTGACGATCATTGAGTGGATAACATGAGCATGCGTATCCACGCATGGGCATGCATTTTTCACGCATGGTCGTGCACTGAGGCATGTGCTCTCTGTTTCTCAAGTTTCCAAAAGTACAAGTTCTATTTGTGGGCATGCACCCAATCTCACAGTCGTTCGTCTGGGCGTATGCATCCCAAAACTGCTTGAAAACCTTTGTTTTGCTCCAGTTTCACTACAGTATGAACTTATAACCTCAAGGGTAGGTCAAAAGCAAGTAAACAAGCATTCAAGAGCTATTTTTGGGTCATTGCACAAATTGCTCAAGATACTCGACCGACACAAGTAAAAGTATATTCTATTGCACTACAAGAGGCTTGAGAATCGACACGGTCATAAATGTACTTGAATTTATAAGAATTTTTATTACTACATTATTTGATATTGTTGTCACAGATTTGTTCATATCTGAAATTGCATGCTTGTATTTATGTATCACATTGAATTATAATACATATGTATGTTTGTCATGGATGGGAGGGTAATATAAGTCTATAAGCGACTCGTCCAACCTTCTCAAGAATTTCAAATGGGCAAATGTGTCGTGATTTCAATTTTTTCAGCTTCTAAAACTTTTAATTCCAAGTCCTAGTTTTACCTTCAAGAAGACAGTATAACGATACAAAGTGCGACCACTAACCCGCTTATCTGACCAATTGGCTAGTTAAGAGAGAAATAATAAGTTAAGTATGAAACTTAAATTAATCTGGGGATTTGGGTTTTTGAGATGTGCGTGCTTACACCAACAATTAATCAAGCAGTGTTCGTGTTATTTTCAACTGTTTCACTACTCTTTTTGTATTCCGTCTTTAAATTATATTGTCAAAGGTGGGTCAATGGACTTGGTGTCTAAAAATTTTATTTTAGATATTCAATGCGAGCACTACCATGGCTAAAGGGAAGAGAAGAGGGAGAATAAAAATCTGCATACATCTTCTGATGAGCAATGTATGAGTGAAATAAAAAGTAAATTTTGAATTGAGTAAAAGATCATTTATCACACCCCGCATACCTGTCTCATTAATTACGAGCTTCCGGGCCGTCGATATAACACCTTATGTTTCCAATTATTGTTATTTGTGCTTACATAATACTTTAAATATGATAATGTATTGAATATTCTTTGAAAATGTTTTGAATATTCATTGAAAATGCATCTCATAGTCTCTTCCCTCACATGTTTCTGCAAAACTTTTTTTCATTATCACACTAATAGTCGTAGGGTGTCAATTTTGATTAATAAAATAGTGTTCATATTTGACCTTTCCCTCTCTCTCTCTCTCTCTCTCTCTCTCTCTCTCTCTCTCTCTCTCTCTCCCCTCCTTCCCTCCACCCCTCTCTCCATATATTGATAGGACTAATTACCCGCTCTACTCTCCCTTTATCTCTACGATAATTCTTTCAGTACCACGCAATCTTTGATTGTATTTTGGCAAGACAAATGTTATGACCGCTACCAAGAAAATAAACTAGATTTGAGCATAAAATGCATGAATTTTTTTAGGTGAGGTTGGGTGTTCACGAACGACGGTTCATGCCACCATGTTCACTACCTCCACCACCGCGCCAAACGAAGCCAAAATCATGTTCATATTTGACCCCCTCCATCTCTCTCTTTCTCTCCCCTCCCCCCCTCTCTCCATATATTGATAGAACTAATTACCCGCTCTACTCTCCCTTTTTCTCTACGATAATTCTTTCAGTGCCACAACGTTCTCCTCAACTCAATCGATTCCCTCACTAAAACATCTCACATCTTCACTAATATTTAACACACGCCCATGATTAAATTCAAGAATTATTTTAGCCATGGGATAGTGGAGAAGTGATGTGTTTTAGTGAGTGGTTGTGTTGAATTAGTGGAGAGGTGGACAAATTTGGAGATAGTGGAAAAGTTATAGTAGGAGAGAGGTGTCAAGTTGTGTTTTGTATAGTGAGAAAGTGGATGTTGAGTGGAGATTGTGGGGGGATTGGGGAAGAAGGATACATTTGTATATTGAGTGGAGATAGTGCTTAGAATGCTTATTGTGGTGCTTTGATATTAATTTGATTTTGATTTAAAAACACTAGAAGTTTTTGCAATCTAATTAAGCACTTTCCTTTTTAAGCCAATTTAAAATAGGATTTATATTTATTTTTATTAGCGTCGGGTGCAATTTGTATTTCCTCAGCATGAATATATAGATTTAAAGCACTCGAAGGAATATATAGATAGATTATGCATTATCCCATGACTATGGGCTTCTTTGGGAGCGGTAGTGGCGGTGGAAAATCAACGATGGCATTAGAGCTGTTCAAAAAGTTGTTTTGAAAAAATTATGGTATGTTTAAAAAATATTCTTTTAAGCGCATTTTAAAAAGGTGTTTTATATTTTTCTGGTTGTAATAACAACTTTTTAATAATAGTTTTTGACTTTTTAATAATAAATATATTTTATGCTAATCATTTATCACAAAGAGAAGTGTTTGCACAAAAAATGTACCTCCACAACTTCACGCTAGGGGATACCAGGGGAGCACTGTGAGTTGTCGGTTACTTTCGGTTAGAGGATCGCAGAAAAGTGGGGGCTGCTGAGCGACAAGACCAGACTTACCCGCTGCGGCAAATACAACTTGCGGCGACAATTTATAGAGTGAAAGGCACGATTACAAAAGAGAGAAGAAAGCTAGTCGGCTAGCAAGTGACCGAAAAGGTACTATATTCGAGATCGCTGCTACAGGAAGCGAGCTTGAGAATTCGAATCAGTGTGTCTTCTGGGTACTGCTCACCCCTATTTATAGTTGCGGGGGCCTGCCCAAACGTGCAAGCTCTAAAATTATGGGCTACCGGGGTACAGGAGAACAGGGCAGGGATGATAGGTTACATGAGGTGTAAAAAGCAAAAAAGAGAACAGAAACCTGACCGTGTGGTGGGGATGGTCTCTGTTCTTCAAGTTGATGGCTGCTGGAGAATACCAGGCGGTCTGGGCGGTCACCGAAACTGTAACAACACTGACTGGTCTTGAGATGGAAAACCACTAGTCATAGAATCTCGGGTAAACATAATCCCCACACATTTTCAAGTTTTTAGAAACTTCGGAAATGTTCCTTTTAACCGCGAAGACCGCGACATGTCTTTAATGCTGATGTTGGGGAAATGATTTATCTTAACCCCTAGAAATGAGTAGAATATGTATTCTCAGAGTGAAAAATTAGTTTAAGTAAATATGCGTCGAATAGTAATCGACGCAACGTCGAAGTGTAGTCAACGTATCTCTCATACTGAGTCGAAGTAATTTTAAACAGAATTCGACGTAACCAAAGTCGACGTAACTCTGATTTCTAGTCGACACACCCAGTAAAGTCGACGCACCTCTGTCGACGCTCTTTCCATATTTTCTTCTCGACGTCTAGCCAGGCTGAAATCGACGCTTACGTCGAATAGTAATCGACGCACGTCGATTTCTGTGACAGATTCAAAAACACGCCAGATCTCTTTCCTTCTTTCTGTAGATCTGAATTTTATGGAATTATATTATTCTTTTCTAGCCGTTCTGAATCAATCTTTCCTTCTAAATGATTCTTGGCTAATTTGATTAAGATTATTATGGACATTATTTGAAAATAGAATGATCTCTTTCCTTCTACAGAAATAATGATTATGGAAACTTTTCTTTCTTACTATTTCTCTGACTGCTAATTGATTATCCTCCTACAGCAATATTTTTGAATAAACATAGCTATAAATACAGAAGAAGGTTGGAAAAGAAAAATGACAAGTGATTCACTCCATCCATTTGAAAAGGAGGAAAAGCTCCCAAGTGAAAAGTGAGAAAGCTGAGAAAAGTGAAAGAGTGTTGCAGCAAAGAAAAAACCTTCTTCTTCTCCTCCTTCTAAAGCCATACTGCTGCCATTTCTGAAAGCTCTCACTGAAAGAGAAAAAGGCATACAATCTCCTTTTCACTATAGAAGAGAGATTTCAAATTCACTATACTTGTGCTTCTAATCTTCTTGCTAGGAAGAAGATTCTTTCTTGCTTTAATTGTTTTTCTTCTACTTCTTCTTCTTATTCTTATTTCATTTTCAAATTGTGTAAAAGAGTTTTTTGAATCTCTCTTCAAAAAATTCAGTTGTAGTGGTTCTAAGAGTCTCCTTATCAAAAGACTCAGGCTGGTTCTAAGAGTCTCCTTATCAAAAGACTCAGTGCAAGATAGTGAATTCCTACCAAGGGGGTAGCAGAGTGGACTACCCAAAGTTTGGGGAACCACTATATTTCTTTGCGTTGTGCTGTGATTTTCTTTTTACTATTTCTTTATTTATTTGCTTAATTCTTGTTGGTGTGTGGGAAGCTTAAATCTGTGAATATTACACACATATATATATATTTATTAACTTTGCACAAAATATTTTTAAATCTCTATTCACCCCCCCCCCCCCTCTAGAGAATTCTAGTGAGGCTAATTGTGCACTTTCAATTGGTATCAGAGCTAGGTTGATCAAAAAGGGATAACTCCTTGATCAAAAAGATCCTACCTCATATATATATATATATATTTCTAAAATTTTTTATTATGGCACAAATCAAAGATTATGCTTCCACCAGACCACCAATTTGCAACCTTGAAAAGTTTGCACTTTGGAAAACAAGAATTAGGATCTATATGAATTCTATTGATGAAGATTTATTTAATGTTATTTTGACAGGTCCTCCTAAGCCCTATAGAAAGGACTCAAGTGGTAAAGTGACTCAAACACTTGTCCCAAGGGCTGAGTGGACAGTTGAAGAGAAGAAGGCAGGAACAAGTGATGCAAAAGCTGTGAACATTCTTGTCTCAACCCTCTCAGATGAAATCTTTCAAAAGGTTGTGGACTGTGAATCAGCCAAAGAAATATGAGAGGCTCTTACAAAGATAGTAGAAGGAAGTGCTGATGAAAGGAAAGATAGAAAGGCTCTATTGATCTCCCAATATGAGAACTTTCAAAAGAAGCATGAAGAAAGCATATCTGAGATGTATGACAGATTCAGTCTGATCATCAATCAATTAAGGAGCTTGGATAGAGATCTCTCTCTCACAGAGATCAATGAAAAATTGTTAATGAGTCTCCCAAGTTCATGGGACTCAAGAATATGGGCAATAAGGGATACTAGAGGACAAAAGGAAATCTCAACAGATGCCCTCTTAGGAAAACTCAAATCCTATGAGCAACTACTGAAAACCAGAGAAGGGAAGGAAAGAAGGGAAAACACTCCAACCTCCTCAAAAGATAGAAACATTGCATTAAAAGCAACAGAAGAGGAAACCCTTGTTACTGAAGAAGAATTATTCAGCCTCCTGGCCAGAAGATTCAAGAAATGGGTCAGGAAAGATGGGTCTAGAAGGAGAGAGTCAAAACCAAGGTATGATAAGACTCCTACTAAAGAAATTATTTGTTACTCCTGCAGGAAAACTGAACATATTGCTCCAGAATGTCCAGAAAATGCTGAGAAAAAGAAAGATCTGAAAAAAAAAAGATCTCAAGAGGAAGGAGAAGAAGAAAGAAAGAGGCTTCATTGCAGAAGCTTGGAGTAAAACAGACTCTGAAGACAGCACCTCATCTAAAAGTGACAATGAAGAGTCTAAGCAAGAAGACCTATGCTTAATGGCTCTTGGAAGCTCAGAAAAAGATTGTGTTGCTGAACCATGGAGTGAAACAGGTTCAGAAGGAAGCATCTCTTCTGAAGATGAAAAAGAAGATAGTCTTATTCTCATAGAGGAATCTGAGGATAAGGATGAGGTAAGCATTTTTGATGAAATAGATTTTCTATGTGATGATTTCAAAAATGATTTTAAAGGACTCTGTTTAGATCAACTAAAAGCTAAACAAGAAATTAAGGATCTAAAAGAACAAATCAATATGAGAAAAATAGAGGACACATGTTCAAAAAATTATGAACTAAGGTGTGAAATCTATAAAACAGAAAAAGAAATACAAAGTGCTAAAATAGAAAATCAACTCCTTAAGAATAAGGTTTCCCAGGCAAAAGCTTTTGAAGAATCTATAAAAGTCAGAAGCCAAACACATAAAGAAATCACTAAAAAACAAACAATCAGACATAAGAATCTGGGGCTAGGGGCTGATCCTTCAACCAGTTCAATACCATCTACCAAACCTGCTTGGATGAGCCCTGTTAAATTTACTAGACCCATAGAATCAACAAACTTAGAAGAAGACTCACAGGATAAAGAAGAAGACTTCACCTTCCAGGAGATAGACTACTTTGATGAAACATCATACTATTCAGATGAAGACTCTCAAACTCCTTCTAAGAAGGCTACTAGGCCAAAAGAAACAATTCATAAAGAAATAAATCTCCAACCAGAAAAAGGGAAGAATAAAATCTGTGAAGACACAATTGCATCGACTTCATATCGACCTATGAATGATAGTACGTCGAATTCTACTCAACGCAATCTCTCAGATGCTTCAACCTCAAATCGACGCATGAATAAAAGTACGCCGACTTACAATCGAAGCAATTACTTCCATGCATCGATTCCAGATCAACGCAATCTAGAGAAAGAGCCGAATACATATCGACACAACTCTCAACATACGTCGAATAGATATCGACGCATAAAACCTCAGAACAGCTTAAATAAAGGACATATCTATCCTTCAAAAATTTTCTATCTTAAGCCCCATTCAGGACCCATTCATCCTGATCAAAATTTCTATCCTAATCAAAACTTTTATCCTAATCAACATCTCTATCCTTCTCTAAACTCGAATTCCCATAATATAAAGACAATCAGGTGTTATATCTGTAATAAAACTGGCCACATTGCCAAACAATGTTGGCACAATCAATCCAATTGTCTATAAAATTAGTCCAAGGCTGACTTAGAAAACCTTAGGGTTAGGAAAGAAATAATCTCTCAAGAAAAACTTAAAATTTTCAAGACAAAATAAAAGTCACGTCGATTTCTAAATCGACACATCGTCGATAGGAAACCCTAACATCTCAATTCAGACTGTACCGATCATTGACTTCCACTCGACGCAACGTCAACTTCATGAAAAAGAGCGGCAATACTAAAATATTTTTGATCACATCTACTGTAGTACCGAATAAGCCTCGAGTTGTGTCTCGTCTCGACGTTTCACCTGACTTAAATAAACTTTTCAGTTAGAAATCTGCACACTCTCTGCATCTCTCATCCTTCTCACTTCTCAGTCCAGCAATCGACGTGACTTTTATTAATCTTGACTCTTTCCAAGCCGCCGCCGAAAACTACACGAGCATCATAGCTCTTTTCACTGAAGCCGGTCTAAACAAACTCATTTCAACAAGATGCAAACTCCTGGAAATAGAACTCACTGAGTTGATGAATCATGTTCAGATATCTGAACAAGGAGAGATTACATGAACAATCCATGAAACACCTGTCTCAATCTCTGCAGAACATCTTAGGGATACCTTTGATCTTCCATCAGGTACACACCAACACTATCCTTGTTCAAATCAAAAGGAAAGCAAATTATTTTCTAAGAATAGCTAAATGAATGTCCATCATCATTCCCTTATCAGGTAATGAACCTGTGGAACTCACTCCTGAGGAAATCAAAAACTTATTAATCACCATGAAATTCTCCAAAGATAGACCAATCAACCGGAAGAAAATAGACTTCTCTGATGAATATAGACTCTTGACAGACATAGTAGGAAAAATACTACTATGCAAAATCTCTGCTCATGATGCAGTGCCCAAGCAGCAACTAAACATTATGGGGGCTCTTGTGCTGAAAAAGAAGATAGACTGGGGCAGCTGCTTACTGAAGATGATAGGCCACAAATATTCTCACAAATAGAATGCCTACATGAGGATCATGAGTCAGGTACTCCTTCACTCCTTCCCTGACCTATGTAGGTCAAAAGGAATTCCCATTCCTCCTGGAAAAAGGATGTCCATAGCCCTCTTCTCAAAATGGACCAGGCAAATCCCCAAGCCTGGCTCCATTCCTGAAGGACTCCCTCTCCTCCTAATTCTCCTGTACATCCATCTTCCCCTCCTCCTCAACATACAGACATCTCTTCCCTACCAACATCATCCACACCAATAGTCTCTACTACCCTCACACCTCCTACCTTAACTACATCTTCACATACACCAATTCAATCACCACCTCTTCCTCCTCCTACTATCACATCCTCTCTACCTACATCATCTCACATACCTCATATATCAGCAATCACTTCTCCACCTTTATCCCCTCCACCATTATCTCCTTCACCAACACACCCTGAACCATCTCCATCCACTGAAACTCTCATCACTCAGTGTATCCAGTCAGCAGCCCAAAGATTTCAAGAAATGCTGGATGGACACTGCCTTCAAATTCACTCCTCTATCAGGCACATGCAAACCCAGTTGGATGGGGTAAATGCCTCTGTGCAAGTACTCAAAACCTCCGTGTCTTCATCTAAGGTTACTAAATCATTCTTAACCTCCTTGGCTAAGAAGGTCAAGAAGGGGGAGAAGTTAGATGAAGAACAGCTCTCCAGCCACAAATCTCACTCACACAAATCCTCTCCAACATCAAAATCTGATAGTCTTGCTCTGCCTAAGACCATTGGGAATGAAATAGTACCTGAGCTACATACTACAGAACAGCTAACATATGTACTTTCTATAGCAAGAGAGGCTGAACAACAAGTAGCTCTCTTTCAAAGGGAGTCAAGTAGAGTAGAGAAAGAAGTTGAACAAGAAGCTGAAGCTCAGGGGGAGCCAGATGCTGTCATAGCTAAAGCTGGAGATGAGAAAGAAGCTGAAGAAGCAGAAAAAGAAAGTATAAAGGAAGTTTTATCTCAGGGGTAGCAGACTGCTTTGACTCAGGGGGAGCTGAATGAACAGGAACAACTCACCTCTATAAAAAGACCTGATCTCCCTTTAGTATTCTCTAGGAAGAGAAAAACTCCTACTCGTCCTGAATGATATGTTGAACAATTTTGAGCAGAGCTCTATTTTTAAAACTTAAGTACTGCTTGATCTGTACAAAAATTAATACTTAAGTACTGCTTGATCTGTACAAAAAGTCTGTTATATGAATTCTTTCTCCATTATCTTTTCATTACCTAATATATCTCTGTTCTATAAAAATGCTTTGATGTGTTGATTACAAGTTGATAAAATTTCTCTATGAATAGGGTTAAGACAAATAGGGGGAGATTGTTGGGGAAATGATTTATCTTAACCCCTAGAAATGAGTAGAATATGTATTCTCAGAGTGAAAAATTAGTTTAAGTAAATATGCGTCGAATAGTAATCGACGCAATGTCGAAGTGTAGTCGACGTATCTCTCATACTGAGTCGAAGTAATTTTAAACAGAATTCGACCTAACCAAAGTCGACGTTACTCTGATTTCTAGTCGACGCACCCAGTAAAGTCGACGCACTTCTGTCGACGCTCTTTCCATATTTTCTTCTCGACGTCTAGCCAGGCTGAAATCGACGCTTACGTCGAATAGTAATCGACGCACGTCGAATTCTGTGACAGATTCAAAAACTCGCCAGATCTCTTTCCTTCTTTCTGTAGATCTGAATTTTATGGAATTATATTATTCTTTTCTAGCCGTTCTGAATCAATCTTTCCTTCTAAATGATTCTTGGCTAATTTGATTAAGATTATTATGGACATTATTTGAAAATAGAATGATCTCTTTCCTTCTACAGAAATAATGATTATGGAAACTTTTCTTTCTTACTATTTCTCTGACTGTTAATTGATTATCCTCCTACAGCAATATTTTTGAATAAACATAGCTATAAATACAGTAGGAGGTCGGAAAAGAAAAATGACAAGTGATTCACTCCATCCATTTGAAAAAGAGGAAAAGCTCCCAAGTGAAAAGTGAGAAAGCTGAGAAAAGTGAAAGAGTGTTGCAGCAAAGAAAAAGCCTTCTTCTTCTCCTCCTTCTAAAGCCATACTGCTGCCATTTCAGAAAGCTCTCACTGAAAGAGAAAAAGGCCTACAATATCCTTCTCACTATAGAAGAGAGATTTCAAATTCACTATACTTGTGCTTCTAATCTTCTTGCTAGGAAGAAGATTCTTTCTTGCTTTAATTGTTTTTCTTCTACTTCTTCTTCTTATTCTTATTTCATTTTCAAATTGTGTAAAAGAGTTTTTAGAATCTCTCTTCAAAAAATTCAGTTGTAGTGGTTCTAAGAGTCTCCTTATCAAAAGACTCAGGCTGGTTCTAAGAGTCTCCTTATCAAAAGACTAAGTGCAAGATAGTGAATTCCTACCATGAGGGTAGAAGAGTGGACTACCCAAAGTTTGGGGAACCACTATATTTCATTGTGTTGTGCTGTGATTTTCTTTTTGCTATTTCTTTATCTATTTTCTTAATTCTTGTTGGTGTGTGGGAAGCTTAAATCTGTGAATATTACACATATATATATATATATTTATTAACTTTGCACAAAATATTTTTAAATCTCTATTCACCCCCCCCCCCCTCTAGAGAATTCTAGTGAGGCTAACTGTGCACTTTCAGCTGAGAATTCAATAAATATGGCTGAGATGGCTTGTAATTTTAGAACTTCTTCGAAAATGGCGAGCTTCTCTCCTCGTGCGGCTAGAACAATTCAGACCGCGGCGATCTAGACTACCATGAACATTCTGAAGAAACTCGAGGGAGTGAGCACGCGGTCTTCTCCCTTGAAAAGGACTATTGCTAGGAAGGACAACATGAACCTCCAAGAGTTGGTGAGAGTTCAAAGGTAGTTAAAACTGGGGTGGCTGCGAAGAAACTAGCAGTGGCAAGAAAACTGACAGTGATTAGAGAAAGTTCCCTCCAAGTTACCCGAGTGGCTGAACCT
Organism: Dactylorhiza incarnata; assembly: GCA_033032865.1. NCBI lineage: Eukaryota > Viridiplantae > Streptophyta > Magnoliopsida > Asparagales > Orchidaceae > Dactylorhiza > Dactylorhiza incarnata. Next base: position 13,978,996 of record JAWHQI010000012.1, on the reverse strand, counting down.
GTAAAAGAGATGGTCGCGGTCACTCCGGACCCGTAGCCTGAAGTGGATGTAATAACACCACTTCCTCATAGAAGATCGCTCTGCAGTTGGATGATATGGAGATAACTTTTGACTCGGATCAATCTCTTACTGCGCTTGCGGAGTCTCTATATCTATCCGATCTTGATGTTGTCGAGAATTTCCTAATCGAAGCAGGAAGAGATCAGCAGGTCAGCTCACATCTCCGCGATGAAGTCAACACAAATCAAGTTGTGCTAGGTTTGAAGAACGTGGCGACCGCTGCTGACATGCTTAGTCAGTAGATCGTCATAGAGCCACGACCTGTCAAGATAGACAACAAGTGGAGCTTCCAGATACCACATTACCGGAAAAGAATCAGGACCAGAAGGATAAGAAGAAGAGGAAGAAGGTGGAGGAGGAGGATAAGGAGGTGTTGACCGCACGGTCTGATGCGGTCAACCCCAATACCAACGCCATTGAATACGGGGGAGATGCTGCAATCTCCGGTTAAATCCCATCCACTTAACTGCAGAGACTGCGACGTGCCTTTAATGCTGAGAATTCTATAAATACAACTGAGAAGGCTTGGAATTTCAGAACTTTCTTCGAAAATGGCGAGCTTCTCTCCTCTTGTGGCTAGAATAATTCAGATAGCGGCGATCAAGACTACCATGAACATTCTGAAGAAGCTCGAGGGAGTGAGGACGGGACCTTCTCCCTTTAAAAATACTATTGCGAGGAAGGACAACCGCACGGTCACTGATGAACCTCCAAGAGTTGGTGAGAGTTCAAAGGTAGTTAAAACTGGGGTGACCGCGAAGAAACCCGTCGTAGTAAGAAAACTGATAGAGATTGGAGAGAGTTCCTTCCAAGTTACCCAAGTGGTTGCACCTATAAAAGAGACCATTGTGGTCACTCCGGACCCGGTGCCTGAAGTGGATATAGTCAACACCACTTCCTCAGAGAAGATCGCTCTGCAGATGGATGATATGTAGATAACTTTTGACTCGGCTCTAACTCTTATCGCGCTTGCGGAGTCTCCATATCTATCTGATCTTGATGTTTTCAAGAATTTTTTAATCGAAATATGAAGCGATCAGCAGGGTAGCTCACATGTCCGCGATGATCGAAGTCAGCATAAATCAAGTTGTGCTAGGTTTGAAGAACGCGGCGACCGTTGCTGACCGACTTACGCAGCAAATGGGAATGGAGTCACGACATGTCAAGATGGAAAACAAGAGGAAACAGTCAGATACTGCATTACCGAAAAAGAATTAGGACTAGAAGGATAAGAAGAAGAAGGAGGAGGAGAAGGAGGAGAAGGAGGAGTTGACCGCACGGTCTGATGCAGTCAACCCCAATACCAACGCCAGTGAAGAGGGGGGAGATGTTGCAATCTCCGGTTAAATCCCATCTGGTGAGTGGAGGAGAGAAAAGTTCTGATCGGCTCTCACCATCCAGGAGGAGGAGAAGGAGGAGAAGGAGGAGAAGGAGAAGGAGTTGACCGCACGATCTGATGCAGTCAGCCCCAATACCAACGCCAGTGAAGAGGGGGGAGATGCTGCAATCTCCGGTTAAATGCCATCTGGTGAGTGGAGGAGATAAGAGTTCTGATCGGCTCTCACCATCCCCGGTTAGCCCTTCTCCGGCTAAGGTAATTGATCCTGACTTAACCATATTTGTGGACGGTCTTTTTTTGAGGGAGTCGAAAGTAACTCTGTGGTTAACGTGCAGGTTCCTGATGTACCTACGATAAGAAGATGAAAATCAAGATTAAAGCGACAAGAGACACAACTATAACTGGGGCTGGAAAAGTCTGGTCTGACCGATAGTGATGTGGGCAGGCCTGCAGACAAACATGCCAAATTGGAGAAAGTCACAACAGATCTAGTGAAAGCTCTGGAAGCTATCTGGTTTGATAAGGCCCATATGTTGAAACCATAACTTTCTATTCCTCTAAAGGCCTTTAAACCTTTTCCGCCAGAGAGGCGACCCAAAATTGTTATCATCCCCTTGAATGACCTCTTCCTGATAACCAACGCCGATCTGAAGCGAGGGAGGAAGCAAGGAGAGTGGTTGCAAAAACAATGACTCAAACATCGATTCTGGGCGGTTTAGAAAACCCACTCACCTTATGTTGTTTGCACCTCCCGTGGTCACAAAGGATATCGAAGAGTCTTTGCAAGCTTGCGGTCATCCCTTAGAAATAGAGAGTATATATCTTCCATGCATGTTATTTCATTCTTAATGTATGAAAAAGTTTCTTACTACCCTACTTTTTCATCTTACCGCAGATGAGACCGCGCCTCTCCTGACCATCCCGCATGCTTTTAGGGAAACCTTGATCCCGTTAATCGATGATGTCCATTCAATGAGAGAAAGGGAAAGGGCACTTTGTCACAACCCGCATTTTCCCACGAATTTAACAAATATTATCAGAAAAATGGGAAAATACGCTTTATGATGCCACGTCCTGCAGGGGACAGCCACAGAAGCTCAGGCAGCCACTACTCACGAAAATTTATAAAAAAGACATAAATCTGTTTGAGTTAAATAGAGAATTTACATTTTTTTAGCTTAAGACCGTGTCCCTTGGTCCAGTAGATCAACTAGTCCACGAGTAGAAATCAATACATGCGCAGCAGAAAGATAGCTTCATTTTATCCTACATGAGCATGAAGATCGAACATCCCAGCAATGATATGCATATCTCTAAATTTAGTATAAGTAAAGAAGGAGTTTTCTACGATCTTCAAAGTAGGTGACATTTACATAAAATTATGTTATGCAAGAATGTCATTTGCTATACATAAAATAACTCATGCATCCTAACATAAAATTTCCCAGAGAGCAGATTATGACATTCGATCGACGAGAAGACCCGTCGATTATGACTTAAAGAACAGATAAAAACATTTTACCCAGCTAAGACCAAAGATTGACAGGATGGTCTCGCCGATCGATGGGAGGTCTCGTCGATTGACGGGATGTTTGGGAGGTCCTGTCGATCGACGAGATGTCCCGTTGATTTTGACTTAGCACACAATTTCCCTCTTTTTCATTTTCTAAACCAATCCAACATACCTCTATCAAGCCCAGCCCTGGACTACCAGCACAAACCTCAACTCCAACACTTCAAATAGGGTAAGTAACCCAATCAATACTCATTACCAAGATACCAAAAATAAGAAAAAGAGAAGTAAATTGGAGAAAACATGTCAAAGGAAGAAGAAAACAAACCACCACTTGCCTATATATCGAACCACCGAAAAATGCCCTCTCAAGCCCTCCACGCCAAGGATCGGCTCAAGCACAGCCTAAGCACGAAGAATCTATGAAGATTTGGACAAAAAGAGAGTTAGGGCCGCTAACCCTAGCGCCAAAAATCTACTAAATTAGCAAAACTTACCACGCACGCGAAGAGCACGGCGAGAGCTTTCCAAATCTATGCTCCGACGATGATTTTGTGCACCGGAGCTCCGGCGGCGGCGGTCGGAAACTCCACGAAAACCACACTCTCTCCCTCTTTCTCTCTCTCTCAAAACTTCTGGTCTGGGTCGGGAATTTAGGAAGGAAGAAGATGAAGAAGAAGAAGAAGAATAATATATAGATAGATAGATAATGGATGACAGCAATCATAATAATAATAATAATAATAATGAGAAAAGAAAGGCCAAACTAAAGGCCGCTGATTCCAATGAAATTTGCACCGAAGACGATAGCCGACGCTACGAAACCAACGGAGAAGTCGAAAACAAAATCCGACGAGCCGCTCTCGTGATATAAATTTTCGAAGTTTACGGCAAACGATAATTCTACAAATCTTTGGAAAATCATTGGGGCTCTAATATCACTCAGATCGCAATGAAACTTCGACGAGCCTCTCTAAAATTAATTAATATAATTTCCTAGCGAAAAATCTTCCAGCTCTGGCACTCTCCAAGATTTGGTCGACTTGATCGAACGGAGGCGCAGACGCGCAAACGATGGCGCATCGTTAACTCTGCACTAACGAAATGTCCTTACGTCAAAAATGACGTCAAAGAAGGATAAAATAATTCCTAAAAATTCAGGAGCGTTACAGTCACCCTACCAAAAAGAAAGTTTCATCTCGAAACTTAGAACACGAATGAATAAGAAGGGCAAAGAGGGAGATAAGCTCACACTCGCTGGATAGAAATGCTAACCGAAAAGGGCTAGGAGAACGGATGCGGATAAGATTTCTTCTTAGCACTCAAAATAGATCACCTGATCTCTGATCAAGGTTCACGATAAAGTCTCCCAAATCCAACACCTCCCAATTAACCTAAACGAGGGAATAACCTAAAAGGAAAGAACAACCCTCCCTGAATGCCCTGACCCAACATCACCGAGTCTCTAGGGGAAACTTAAAACAAATGGGAGATCCGCTAATCGATCGACAACCAAACGATGACCGTCTGCGAAACTCTCTAGCCAAAAGGTCAAGTAAAACTCGAATCGAAAAGAACGCACGCTCATCATCCTCTACCTTAACTCGCATATAACTGATATAACGAAAATCTAAATCCACAAGCGCAAGCCAACAATTAAACTAGGTCAAAACCTAACCTGAAAACGCCTCGCTACTCTGATGCAACTCCTCAATCTTTGCCTCACTGTGCGCACCTGAGGATTCATCCTCTAACCAGAGAGCAGACTCCGACGCACTACGCTCCGGAGCCATCTACAACAATTACGAACGAACACTTCATATACACTTAGCTTAAGACACAACAGCTAGAAAACTAGAATCTCCTAACACGATACAGATCAGAAAGGAATTGATACTTGCTCTTGCTATTACCTTGCTCTGGGAATTCATGAAATGATGATATGCTTTCGACTTAGGATGATAAATCATCATCCTATTGACCATTGTGCAGATAACATGAATGCATGAATGCTTAATATCATCCTTTTAAAACCATGAGTGTACATGTGTCATCATGTATATCTCTAGCTTGGCACGTGTGCTTATGCAATGTTATGCAATGCATGCAGTGTTATGCAGTCTAAGAAAGGCCTTAATGCATGCTATGAGTGGCGTACAAAGGTGATCTTATGCATCCCATACTACATATTACCGCATGTAATGAAAAAGAAAATCTAATGGACACGCATGCGACCTACATTATGCATCCCATACTACATAACAGTCGCATGTTGTAACCTATGAGGATCCATATACAGACATATATTATGCATCTCATACTACATAATATGTCTCATATACTTCTTTCATGCTTATGAGTGTAGTGTCTATGCTTCAGCCGAGATCTACCGATGACCCATCGGTGGGTGTATGTAATGAATAACGTTCTCACAGGGTGGTTAACCGGGCCAACCAGACTATCCCAGCAACCCGGCCAACCTCCCTCTGATACCAACTAGGGGTGCAAGTTGAGTCGAGCCGGCTCGTGAGCTCGATGAGCCGGCTCGAAAAAAGCTCGACTCGAGCTCGAGCCAGTTGAGCTCGAGCTCGACGAGCTCGAGCTCGATTGCTCTTGTTCATGAGCTCGCGAGCTTTTTTTTGGGTATTTTTTTTAAAATATATATATAAATATAAATAAAAATAGGCTCATGAGAAAAAAGCTCGCGAGCAGCTCGAGCTCGACTCGAGCTCGCGAGCTCGAAAGCTCGAGCTCGAGCTTAATATACTAGTCTCGAGCTCGAGCTCGAGCCAAGCAGGATGAGCTCGATGAGCTCGAGCTCGAGCTCGAGCTCGAGTTTGAGATTTTTGCCAAGCTCGACTCGAGCTCGACTCGTTTACACGCCTAATACCAACTATCACAACCCGCATTTTCCCATGAATTTAATAAATATTATCAGAGCAAGGGAAAATACGCGTTATGATGTCACGTCCTGCAGGGGACAGCTACAGACGCTCAGGCAGCCACTACTCACGAAAATTTATAAAAAAAAGACATAAATCTATTTGAGTTAAATAGAGAATTTACAGTTTTTTAGCTTAAGACTGTGTCCCTCGGTCCAGTGGATCAACTAGTCCACGAGTCGAAATCTATACATACGCAGCGAAAAGATAGCTTCATTTTCCTACATGAGCATGAAGATCGAACATCATAGCAATTATATGCACATATCTAAATTTAGTATAAGTAAAGAAGAAGTTTTCTACGATCTTCAAAGTAGGTGACATTTATATAAAATCATGCTATGCAAGAATGACATTTGATACACATAAAATGACTCATGCATCCTAACATAAAACTTTCCAGAGAGCAAGCAAGAGAAATAACTAACAAGTAACATCAGAAAAGCTAGCAAGTAATCTAACACTGGAAAACTACAACTGAAGCAAAGGAACAACTATCTCACAACAGTGAGGGGAAAACGGACAACTGCAACTAACCGCAGCTCCGAAGACACCAACTCTACCACCCAAACTGCTGCTGCTCAGAGCCTGAGACATTCAAAAGAAAAGAATGCCTCAGCAAGGAAGTGCAAGTGGCAGCAAGAAATGAAACCAAGGTTTTCAATAAACAGGGGTTAGCAACAAATCAAAATATCAGATTTGCAGGAAAATAGTTTTTAACAGTTACACAATGATTAGCTTGAAACAACCTGAGCCAGCTCAATCGAGTGCACTTGGTAAGAGAAATGTCTGGACCAAAAGTAATGGCCATGTATATATATATATATATATATATATATATATATGTTTAAGCACTTGAGACTGATCAGCTCGAGAAAAGGGCATCATTTAACATCGGGCAACACGAGCCTCGGGTGTATGATCCGCAAATAAAGGCATTGCGCGGTGGTCAATTCCACTAACACTCACAACCCTATAAACCAACATGGATACTGTGGCGGTGACTCCAGTCCACACAAACCAACGATCCCAAACAGGGGCACCGTGGTGGTGACTCTTAGCTTACACCACCAACAGACCCCCACATAACCAACAGAGCAAACACAGCTCTTATAACCAACAAGCCAAACAAAAGAGTGTCAGGCAGGAAATCAGGCTTACATCTAGATTTAACCACAATAACGAGAGAAATGGTAACACATAATTCAACAAATAATAATTAGATCAACATTCAACTTATATAAAGGTTGAAGATTTCAGCAAGCCGACACCATACAAGACTTGGTGTCAGAACACGATAATGATAAGCTTAACACGAAGGCCAAACACCAGAATAATACTCAACGGTTCATTAGAAAACACTATGTGAGTCCAAACTTGACTCCTAACGAACTTCTCGTAACAACACGACGAAAACCACGAAATAACACCATAAATGATCACTTAACATTACGGGACATCTCGATGAATAAAACATAACTTCATCTAAAGTCTCAACAAATGAACTCAATGCGCTCAACATCATAATTTAAGATACCTAAGAACACCTGGCAAAAAGGACTTAAATTATTGATGAAACAATTCTGGATATACGATGAAATTGACAGAAAGACTTATCAAAAGTCGATGGAAAGACTTAACAAAAGTCGACGGGAAGCTTTAAAGAAAATCGACTGGAAGTGGGCCCGATCGACGGGACGGGGGCCTGATCGACGGGGGGTACCGTCGATTCCCACTTAGAAAAATCAACACTTTTGACTTCCTTGCCCTCTCCCGTCGATCGACGGGACTGGAGGACGATCGACGGGACTGGAGGTCGGTTTTAACTTAGATTTCACACAACTTCTTCTAACCACCAAAAATACTACCAAAGCTCAAACTCAACTCCGAAACACATGAAAAAGCTTCAGAAGAAGAAATAATTACACATTCTTATGAAGAGCAAACTTTTCTAAACCTAGGTAAGTCTTAACAGACTACCTGCAGCATAACTAAACATGCATGCATAGAAACTATCTAAATTGATGGGAATGACAACAGGTATCAAGAAAACCAAACAAGATCCATAAGGAAAAGCAACATCCACTAACCTTGACTCAACAGGCTAAGCATACAAGAAAGAAGGAGATGACTGAAAAGAAGGACTTTCAGTCACACAGCAAAACAAGCCAAGGAGGACTACTATTACTTGAAGAACACAACTAACAAGAGAGCCTAGCATAACTAAACTTCAGGAAAAGGGGTCATCAAGGAGAAGGACTGTTATTTGCAATCCATAACCACTAAGAGAACCTTTACATCCAGCCAGATTACTAAGGACAGTGAGGAAGAAGCATTACCCCTCACTGAGAAAGTTAACACAAATTACATGGAAGACTGAATCTGGAACGGTTTAAATACTCAGAAATCAATGGCAGATTACACAGAAAACCTTGGAGTTCTGGACAGAAATTTTGGACAGAAAGTCTAATAAATTCTGGGCAGAAAGGGAGAAATTTCTGAACAAGTCTATGGTACAAACATGAATCAAAACACTCAGGAAGAAACCTGATTTCTGAGAATACGCAGAAAAATAACTTTTCTGAAAGAATCTATCAGAACAACAAGAAAACCACAGACAAAACTGCACTTGCATTAAAGGGGAAGAGAAACAGAACAAGGAAAAAGGCTCCAACAAGGGAAAAGGGCAAAATTGATGGGAGTTCTCATTGATCGGCGGGAGGTCCCGTCGATCGGCGGGTGGTCTCGTCGATCGACGGGAAGACCCGTCGATTCTGACTTAAGAACAGATAAAATCATTTTTCCCAACTAAGACCAAAGATCGATGGGATGATCTTGCCGATCGACGGGAGGTCCCGTCAATTTTGACTTAGCACACAATTTTCCTCTTTTTCATATTTAAGCCAATCCAACATACTTCTATCAAGCCCAGCCCTGGACTACCATCACAAACCTCAACTCCAACACTTCAAATAGGGTAAGTAACCCAATCAACACTCATTACCAAGATACCAAAAATAAGAAAAAGAGAAGTAAATTGGAGAAAACATGCCAAAGGAAGAAGAAAATAAACCACCACTTGCATATATCTCGAACCACCGAAAAATAACCTCTCAAGCCCTCCACGCCAAGGATCGGCTCAAACACGGCCTAAGCACGAAGATTCTACGAAGATTTGGACAAAAAGAGGGTTAGTACCGCTAACCCTAGCGCCAAAAATCTACTAAACGAGCAAAACTTACCACGCACGCGAAGAGCATGGCGAGAGCTTTCCAAATCTTTGCTCCGGCGAAGATTTCGTGCACCGGAGCTCAGGCGGCGGCAGTCGGAAGCTCCACGGAAACCACGCTCTCTCCCTCTTTCTCTCTCTCTCTCTCGAAACTTCTGGTCTGGCTCGGGAATTTAGGAAGGAAGAAGATGAATAATAATAATAATAATATATATATAGATAATGGATGACAACAATCATGATAATAATAATAATAACGAAAGAAGGGCCGAACTAAAGGTCCTCGATTCCAATGAAATTCGCACCGAAGACGAAAGCCGACGCTACGAAACCAACGGAGAAGTCGAAAACAAAATCCGACGAGCCGCTCTCGAGATATAAATTTTTGAAGTTTACAGCGAACGATAATTCTACAAATCTTTGGAAAATCACCCAGGCTCTAATATCGCTCAGATCGCAACGAAACTTCGACAAGCCTCTCTAAAATTAATTAATTTAATTTCCTAACAAAAAATCTTCCAACTCCGGCACACTCCAAGATTTGGTGGACTTGACCGAACGGACATGCAAACGCGCAAACGACGGTGTATCGTTAACTCTGCACTAACAAAACGTCCTTACGTCAAAAATGACGTCAAAGAAGGATAAATTAATTCTTGAAAATTCAGGGGTGTTACACGCTTGAAGACCAAGTGCGGTCTCAAGCTGCTGCTTTTGACAGGGAGATGCATACATGCGATCTTCCACGAACAGATACGAGAAAGGGAGTTGACCATCCAAAAATAAATGTTGGACAGGTAGTTGGATCTCAAGAATAAGACGAGGGAAAAGAGGCCCCCAAGGAGTCCCAAATCTCCTTGCCAGATTTGTAGTGAATAATATTTTGGAGGTTGGAGTCATCAATAGCACTTACTATGAAATTTTTTGTCCTTTTATCAAGGGCTCCCAAAGCAAGTTCATCCTTACTCATGTCAAAGTACTTCTTTGGTACTTGCTTGGCAGGATCTATGGTTGAGGCTGACATGAGTATTTGAGGTCCCTCTTGAGTAGCAACAAATACTCTGGGATTTGCAGCCTCCATGAACAATCTGACACTTTCTTTCTAGATGGGGAAATTTTCTTTGGAGCACACTGGAAGTTTCATGGACCTCGTCTCTTTGTGCCGATCTCCTCCAACCAGTAGGAATAGTTCCAAAAGATCTAGATTTGACTATTAAGTCACTATTTGATCAACCTAGCTTTGATACCACTTGTTATATATGGAACTATCACTAGAGGGGGAGAATAGGTGATGTGACTATTTTGAAGTTTTAAGCACAAGAGCAAATAAAGTATATCATAGCACAGATCACATGCACATAACAAAACACACAAAGACACCAGATTTATAGTGGTTCCCCAAGTCAATGTGTCTTGAGTACTCCATTGTCCCTCTACGCCTATCTAGTAGCTAGAGTCAGCAATCTCCACCAAAAACTCAGATCTCCTCCACAGATCTTACAGCTTAGGCACAACAGGCCCTACAACTCAGATCCTTCTAGGATCCTACCTTAGATTCTAGGAACTCTACAGCTCTATCACTCCAAGCCCTACAACACAGATCTATAAAAGATCCTACCTCATGTTCACACAGAACCCTACAGCTCAGACTCAAAGAGTCCTACAAAAAAGTATTTTGTTTACAAAATTGAAGAACACTTCACAGAAATATCTCAAAGAGTCTTCTTAGGCTTGATGCAGACAGCCTCTGGATCTGAAGAGAAAACCTTGAAGATCTATTCACTGATGCACAGAAGGTTCTCTTTGATCCTCTTCTTTAATCTGGAACAAGCTTATCAGTAGATGATGTTTGACTGAACATTGGAGAACTGAGAGCAATGTTCTCACGAATGTTCCTTCTTCTGAAATCTGTTACATTGTTCGATTGATTCTTTTCTCTTTCTGTATTCTATTTTCTATTTTTTTTCATTAGGGCAAATAAGTTATCCTTTTATATGACATGAATGTCTAACGGTCTATTATGAGGTTTCATTAATTTCAGAAGCCCATTCCTAAATATCATCCGCTGATTGGACCCTTAGACGACGACATTAAATGCAGACAGCATGTTTCGAAAAATCTTGGTCTGTCTCGACGATATGAACATCATCTTGATAATAGAACTTGTTGTCTCAGTGATCCAGCTTGTACAACTCTTCAAGTCTTCTAAGATATTCCCCTCGAATAAATATCTCGATGATATGAAACTTCTCAACTGCATTCTCTGCCTCCACGATATCTAACTGCCTTCATGACGACATAGCTCCTTCATGACGATATTTGACTTAGATAGCCCTTCTTGAGTCAACACAGTGATATCATCGTGTGTACTTTGTTGACAAAATGATATCGTCGTGCTATAATTGTTGTTACGACGATATCTTGACTTAGTAGTTTCTTCTTGTTCTCACAACGAAATCGTCGTGTACTTCTTATTGTCACAATGATTCATATAATTATTCTATGATAAGTCTATACTGTTTCAACGATATGTCTGGCCCTTTCTCAACGATATGTCCGATCTTTTTCAATGATTTTGCACTTAGATATATATGAGAAATATTGGACACACTGTCAATATTTTATAAGATATAACATCAAATCAGGAACATTGTTGGGCATTGTTCTCAACACCCATAGTTTGAATCCTCTTAAATTAGAACTCTAATTGGCCTAAAATATTTTACTGGAGGTCCACAGCGTTATTATTAGGCCACATTAAAAGTTGAAGATTTTGTATCACCCAAAATGTCATAATAATTTCATTAATAAACTTATGTGGCAATTATTGAATTTCACCAACAACTTACGATGAGTGTGCTCCAAAAATTCCACAAGTTTTTGGAGCTCTCCCTAAGGTTGTCACATTGTTATGCATCAATTTTCAAGTCATTTGGATGAGGACTGATTGAAATATACCATGATTACTAAAAGGCTTATGGTATATGTCAAGGGGTATTCTAGTTGATATTGCCTCAATGTCGACGACAAGTCTAGTCAAAATTGCCTTTGTGTCGACTGTAATTCTAGTTGACATTACCCATGTGTCGACGAGAGGTCTGGTCGACAAAGGACATAGATCAATTTCTCAAAAAACATTCTAGTCTCAAGCTCTTCTAGTCGACAGACAAGGCTAGTCATCTTGTCTAGAGGTCTTCTAGTCGATATCTCACTGTGTTGACTAGAGGTTTAGTGGACAAATGACTTAAATTGATTTTTCATAAAATATTCTAGTCTCAAGCTCTTCTAGTCGACAGATTAGGCTAGTCATCTTGTATAAGGGTCTTCTAGTCGATATTTCACTGTGTCGACTAGAGGTCTAGTCGACAAAGGATTTAGATTGATTTTTCATAAATTATTCTAGTCTCAAGCTCTTCTAGTCGACAGACCAGGCTAGTCATCTTGTCTAAGGGTTTTCTAGTTTATATTTAATTATGTCGACTAGAGGTCTAGTAGACAAAGGACTTAGATTAATTTTTCATAAAATATTATAGTCTCAAGCTCTTCCAATCGACAGACCAAGCTAGTCTTATTATCTAAAGTTCTTCTAGTTAATGTTTCACTGTGTCGACTAGAGGTCTAGTCGACAAAGGACTGAGATTGATTTTTCATAAAATATTTTAGTCTCAAGCTCTTCCAGTCGACAGACAGGCTAGTCTTCTTTTCTAAAAGTCTTCTGGTTGATATTTCACTGTGTCGACTAGAGATCTAGTCGACTAGAGATCTAGTCGACAGAGGACTTAGATAAATTTTTATTTCCCTAGTTTCACAATGTGACGAATCTTACAATTCTCTAATCCAAATGTCCCAATATTTTTACCACTGACCAATTATTGTCTACGAATGAAGCTATCAAATTTTGGGCATTTTCCAAGTAGATTTAACCCAATGAATTTCACAAATATCTCATGTGTATCTATCCTAAATAATCATAACAACTATACGAAATTAGTCACCAAAAATTCTCAAACTTTCAGAGGTTGTGTATATTGTTATTTAACATACATGTATGCAATTTCATATCCATCCAAGCTGCATCCAAGGATAAATACATCAAACAAGAAATTCCTAAACTTTTTGTAATTGAATTTTGTAAATGAGATCCAGGGAGCTACATGATGTTGGAACACGGTTTTCCACCTCCCTTTTGTTTGAGAATACCAAATCTTAATTGTATTTGATCTAGTTCGTCATTATATTTTAAGTATGCAGCATTGAACAAAGATGTCACTAGGATGCTATGTGTTGGTCTGGATACACCAAATAATGAATATAAATTAAATGAAGATGATAATGATGATGATGTACGTTTGGAAGATGAGAATGTTGAGAAATAGGAAGTAGAAGAAATTGACCCAACTCATGTTGAAGGATATAAGCCTCCAAGCACTCTAAACTTTTCAAAACAACATCCACGAGAACTAGTGATTGGAGAGCCTTCACATGGAGTTAGAACTCACTCAGCATTGCATGAATATTTCTCGAATTTATGTTTTATATCTGAAATAGAACCCAAGAACATTTTGGAAGCATTAAATGATGAATCTTGGTTCTTAGCCATGAATGAGGAATTAAATCAATTTGAGTGAAACAAAGTTTGGATGTTGGTAGAGCGTCCTAGTAACCATCCGGTAATAGGCTAAAGTGTATCTTTAAAAATAAACTTGATGGTGAGTCTAGGATAACAAGAAATAAGGCACGGTTGGTTGCTCAAGGTTACTCACAAATCGAAGGCGTTGACTTTGAAGAGTCCTTTGCACCGGTTGCACGTCTTGAGTCCTTTAGGATGTTTCTAGCGTTCACAAGTTATACACAAATAAAATTACATTAAATGGATGTCAAGAGTGCATTCCTAAATGTGTATATTAAAGAGGAGGTGTATGTTGAGCAACAACCCGGTTTTAAGAACGGTGATCGCCCAAATCATATCTACAAACTAGTGAAAGTCTTGCACGGTCTAAAGCAAGCACCTCGTGCTTGGTATGATAGACTTACGACTTTTCTTTTAAAACATGGTTTTAGGATGGGTAGTGTGGATACGACACTATTTGTAAAGCATAGTGATTCCGATCTAATTATATTACAAGTCTATGTTGATGATATAATCTTTGGTGCCACCAATGACACTTTATGTAATCAAATTGTTCAAGTGATGCAAACCAAATTTGAAATGAGTTTGGTAGGAGAATTAAAATATTTTTTAGGATTTTAGATTTCTCAAAAAAATGACGGAATCTTTATATGCCAATCAAAATACATAAAAGATATGCTTAAGCGATTTGGCATTGAAAATCTGAAACAAACAAAAACTCCTATGAGTGCATCACTCAATCTAGGAAAAGATGAAAGTGGCATTTCGGTGGATCAAACAATCTTTAAAGGTATGAACAGACCACTCTTATATCTAAGTGCGTCTAGACCCGATATTATGTTTGTGGTGTGCCTTTGTGCTAGATATCAAGCTAATCCTAATGAATCTCATCTGAATGTCGTTAAGCATATCTTTAGGTATCTTATAGGCACACAAAATCTTAGTCTTTGGTATCCACACACCACTGACTTCACACTCCATGGATATTCTGATTCAGACTATGCTAGATGTTCTCTTGATCGTAAGAGCGCAGTGGTACTTGTCACTTCCTAGGTCCGGCATTAGCTTCATGGTCGAGTAGGAAATAGAATGATGTGACAGATGTATCAAAGCTACATTCTCATGTATCAAGACTATAATTGAAGTGAAAACCATCTAAGTTAAATATCGTCTTGATGTTGGGCCATGATATCGTCTTGAAGTAGTAATATCGCCTTGAAGATTAAATATATATCGTGTGGACTAAAACATTAAGAAGATATCGTTTAAAAGAAGTATATCGTCTATATATCTTAATATGATGTGAAAGCAGAAGTATGTCTATGACATCATCGTGAAGAACATATATCGTCTTGAAGAAAGTTTGTTGTCTTGATAGTTGCAGAGCTGCATTTAATACACTGGTCTTTCTTGGAAATTGATATACATGGAATATACTCACCGCCTATCTTGTGTACCAATCAAGGAATAATAAATGATATATTCTCTGCATATCTAGCCGTTACATAGCAATTAAAGAAGAATATTTAATACTTATTTATTATCCAAGTTCCAAAAATGGCAAAAGCATTTATGACATATTATTCTACCATTTCAGACAATATTCTTTAATGACCTAATTAATTAATTAATTAATTATTAAGGCTTTTCTGCACAAGTGTGGAGGAATATAAATAGAGAAAATTTTGAATTCTATACACAGTTCTTATTATTCTCTTACTCTCACACTTACAATCAGAAAGGAGAAAAGTGTTGAACAAGAAGTCTTCATTGCTGTGCCGTGAAGATCAAAGAAAGAATCTTTTTTCTGTACAAGAAGTTCATTCTGATATTTTTTAGAAAAAGATTCTCAAGAAAGCTTTGGTGATTCTAAAGATCTCTGAGTCTACATCTGCAAGAAGAAGAAGAAGAAGATCATTCATGTTGATGCAAAAATTGCACCCCCATGACTTACACTAGAGAAAAAGGGGTAAAGAACTGTGGACGACCGGTTACTAAGGGTTTGGAGCTATTGAGAAGGATGTTACTAGATAGCTAGATTACGAGAGGAACCTTAGGGAGGACAAAAACTGAGACCGCCTAGATTGATACTACGATCTAGGCTCCAACCAAAAGTCCTTTTTTGGGGACCCCTACCCCTCTATTTATAGACGTGAAAGCCTACCCGAACGGGCAGGTCTCAAAATTACTGGCTGGCCAGGATATAAGATAGTTAAGACAGAGGGACTAAACTACCTGGCGTGCGAATAATAGAAACACTCAAGGATTCAGATCGCGCGGTCTGGCGATCTTGAGTTGCTTTATCCGTTGAGAACCTGAAGATCTGTGGCAAAGGATAGGGCATGCGGTCTAGCAAAATTCAGACCGCCGAGATCGGATGAACTTCCTCGTGAGCACTTGAGATCGCAAACTTCCGGGAAAACATCATCCCCGCACATTTCCAAGTTCATATGGACTTCGGAAATGTTCACTTTGACCGCGGAGATCCCGACTATTCCTGATATGACTGGCGGCTATAAGAAGGCCTGGAGAATCCCGTCATTCTGAACTTTTCTCAATTCTGAGTTTAAAATCTGACAAGCGATCTTGATCTTTTTTGATCGCCAAGGTTGATTTGAAGAAGTCTGAAGCACTTGAAGCAAAATGAGCTTTCTGAAGCATTTAGAGCAGAAGAAGGCCTTAATCTCGCCTGCGGTCTTGCAAAAATCTTCAGCGAAGAAATCCAAGATAGTAGAGGTGGGCGGCTCCAAGAAATTATCCGGGATGGGGCATTCTAAGGCGGCAATTAAGGAGACCGCTGAGACCGCTGAGAAGATGGGGATGGAGGGGTTCATCGCACCATCGCAGGTGATCTGAGAGCAGGTGGATATTATAGGATCTTCTTCAGAAGCGCTTGAGCTTGATCTTGCTGGGTTGAAGATTTCCTTTGATTCTGGAAAGTCGTAAGAGATGCTCGACCGGACTGTTGTACATTGCGGTCAGATTACCACTGAGGAAATAAAAACCGGTCTTCAGAGTAGCATATCTTCAGCTGAGAAGTTAAGTACAAGATCGGTGAGGAAGTAAAGGCTGCTGAAAATAGCAAGAAGGAGTTAAAGGTGGATTCTCCTTATGGGATCGGAAAACCCAAGAAGAAAGATGAGAAGAGGTCTCTGGCTAAGACCTTCGCGATCAAGCCGACGTCTGCTCACTTTCCTCCTAAAGCGCTTGTGGTCGCCCCCCTGCAAGTAGTCAGCGAGGCAGCACATCCTGCTCTTGCGGTCTCACAATCTTCATGCGGTCTCAGCTCCGAACTAAGGGCCTACCTTGATGATTCTTCCTTGAATGATTTTTCTTCTCCTTCTGTTATGCAGTCCATCGATCCTTTTGAGGCCGAATTGCATCGGTTTGAGGTAGAGCAGGCAAAGGAGAAAGAAGCTGAGCTGGCGAAGGCGGCGACCGACAAGGACATTAGGAAATTGAAGACGGAGAAGGATGAGGTTCAGATTGAGCTGGATCATGAGAAAATGAGGTTCTTGAGCGAGAAGGCCAAAGCCGACCTGGCTGAGGAGTGGCAGAAGGAGAAAGAGAGGGAGAGAAAGAGAAAAAGAGAAGAGGATAAAGGGAAGGAAAAAATATTGGAGGAGAAGAAGAGGAAAAAAAGTAGAGGGAGAAGGAGGGAAGAAGGTGTTGGAACCACCCTATTACTGATTTGGGCTAGGATTACTGTGTTGATTAGGATTAAGTTGACCCCCAATGTATAGTCTAAGGGTCATAATTTTAGGCTGATAAGATAGCTAGAACTTAGGTTTTCTCTAAGTTTCTGCGTTCGACGAACTCAATACTAGGTTCGACGAATTGCTCTCTGCGTTCGACGAATGGCTTCCTCTCTGCATTCGACGAACGGCTTGCTCCAGTCTCTGCGGTCAACGATCTTCAATAATCAGCGGCTCAGCGGTCGACGAATTCTTCAGTTCAACAAACTCTAACTTAAGATCAACGAACTCCATCCTGAGTTCGATGAATTGTTTATCAGATGTTCAGTTCGACGAACTCATCCTTCAGGTCGACGAAATCTTATCTCAGATCGACAAATTTTCTCTCAGTCTATTCAGATCAGTTATTCTATTTCCCAGTTCAACTATTAGATTCAGTTATATTCTTCATTTGGAGTTATTCTTCCAGATAAGACAAGTTTTATCCTTCCTTTATTTTATTCCCTTTCCAATTCCTTCTCTCGAGAAAAATAGTTGTTTAGCTTATTGGAAAAGGATATCATTTATTGTTGAAAAGGAAAGGAATTAAGATTTGTTGAATCAGTTGAAGTTCCAAGGAAAGATTTAATGCAGATTATTCTATTCTTATTCAGAGATATTTGAAATTCAAATCAGTCGTCTTCTCTCTAAGAAAATATAGTATACCTGAAAGAAAAAGAAGATAGACACAGAGATAGAATATATCAGAACATCTGTCAAGAGAGAAAATTATTCAAAAGGAAAAAGAAAGTTCATCTTCCTCAAGCAGCATCTCATTCTCTGAGAACTTCTTCAAGATCAATCTCTCAATGTTCTGCTGCAAGTTTCAAATCTTCTATAGAGCAACAATAATCTGAGGAACTTCTGTCTCTCAGATTCATCAGCTTATCAAGGAAGATATTTTCATTCAAGAGAAAGCTCCATCCTCAAGCTGTCAAGAATTTCAATCAGACAGGGGGAGCTTTAAACCATCAATCTACTAGAGTCTTCTCTTAGATTGTTGACAAGAAGAACTCCTTAACCTCTTTATTCCATCTTGTACATGGTTCTAACTCCCTTCAAAAGTTAACCTCTTAGTGACAGGGCACCTGAACAAAAACCTGTGGTTTGGTTAGAGCACCTGATCAAAAGCTCCTTGGTGTGTGGACACCTGATCAAAACTCCCTTGGTGCTAGGGCACCTGATCAAAAACCTAGTGGATCCTACCAAGTGTGGTAGAAGAGTAGACGTACCCAGATTTATTGGGGAACTACTATAAAATTCCTTGTGTCTCTGTACTTGTGATTTTCTGTGTTGTTGTGTCGTGTGCTTTCTTTATTTTATTTTTATTACTCACTCAATATACACATTTATACATCACTAATTTAATTCCGCTATAAAATTAAGGGAAAAGTTTTAATACTCTATTCACCCCCCCCCCCCCCCCCCTCTAGAGTAATATTAAGATCTAAACTCTCCTTCAATTGGTATCAAAGCATATCAATTGACTTTCAATTGGTATCAGAGGGTAGTTAATTTTATAGGCTAACACCTGAATCATAAAGATCAATTAGATATTAATTTATCTTAGAGTTTTATTTATGTCAAAAACTCATGGCACAAAACAAAGAATATTCTAGCACAAGACCTCCTATGTGCAATCTCAGTAAGTTTGCACTATGGAAGGCAAGGATTAGACTGTACATGAATTCTATTGATGAGGAAATTTTCAATGTTATTTTGACAGGACCTCCAGTTCCTACAGCAACAACAAATGCTGAAACCTCAACTAACAATAATGTTGTTCCACCACCTGAGTGGACAGAGGCCCAGAAGAAGCAAGGAAGTGTAGATGCCAAAGCAATGAACATTCTGGCACAAACAATGTCTGATGACATTTTACAGAAAGTGGTGGAATGCACTTCAGCTAGGGAAATTTGGATCTCACTCAACAACATGGTTGAAGGATCAGCAGATGAAAGAAAGGATAGAAGATCTCACCTAATCTCCCAGTATGAAAATTTCAAGAAAGGAGAATCTGAGACAGTTGCTGATATGTACAACAGGCTCAGCCTCATAATCAATGAGCTGAAGACCTTGGACAAAGTGATCTCTATCACTGAGATAAATGATAAGATCCTAATATGCTTCCCCAGCACATGGGACTCTAGGATCTGGCCAATCAAGGAAGACAGAAGCCTTAATGAGATCTCAACTGAGAGCTTGTTAGGCAAACTCAAATCCTATGAGCAGCTTATCAAAACCAGAGAAGCTGAACAATCAACTTCATCTTCAGCATCCAAGAAGGAGAAGAATATAGCTTTCCAAGCTACTGAAGAAGAAGAAAATGCTCCAAGAGATGAGGAGTTCATGAGCCTTCTAGCCAAAAGGTTCTACAAGATGGCTAAGAAGGACTTCAGAAAGAAGAACTCCAGATCCAGAGAAAAGCCAGGGTATGACAAGTCAAATTCTAAAGAAATAATTTGTTTTGGCTGCAGGAAACCTGGACATATTCTGCCAGAATGTCCAGAGAATCAGAAGAAAGAAAAGAAAAAGGACAAAGAAGACAAGAGGCACTCCAGCAAGTCTTCCTCCCACAAACAAAAACACAAGGGAAGAGGATTTGTAGCAGAAACCTGAAGTGAAACAGATTCTGAATCTTCATCCAGCTCTTTTGAAGATGAAGATAAATCAAATGAGAATGACCAATGCTTGATGGCCATTTATGACTCAAGCAGTGAGTCAGATCTTGCATCTTCACCCAGCTCTTCTGAGGATGAAGATAATAAAGAAGAAAGAAGCTTCTGCATGATGGCTATCAATGCCTCAGCAAACAACTCAGATGAAGAAGAATTAGGATCAGAAGCTGACAATGACAGTGATCAGGTAATTTCTAATTTTAATTTCAATTCAGTTGAATTCAAAGTTCTTTGTTTAGACTTAATAAAATCTGAGAAGGAGATAATCACTCTCAGAAATAAGCTAGATGAAATGAACAAATTAAGTGAAGAAAATGCTAATCTTAAGAAAGACTTGGCTGCCTCTAGAGAACATATTATTCTCATTGAGAATAAACTTTCTGAGGCTAAGAAATTTGAAGACTCCCTAAATGGGAGAAGCATCAAACTGATGGACATTACAAGCACAGTAAATGTCAGATTAAGTGGCAAACTAGGCTTGGGTGCATCATCAAGTGAGCCACCTCTGATTAAGAAAAACATACTGTCTACACCTATAAAATTCATTTCTGCTAAGAGCAAAGAGGTTGTAGATGCAAATAAAAACATTTCAAGTAAGGCTGTTAAGAATAAAGGAATTCAGCAGAATTCGTCGAACGGAGCTCGATGAAATCAGACGAATTCGTCGAACGGAGATTGACAAACTCTGAAGACAGATTTCTTGTGTAGTCATTATTTGAACGGCGCTCGACAAAAGCACACTCATTCGTCGAACGGCGATCGACGAACTCAGCCCAATTCGTCGAACAGAAAACATACAGAAAAATGAAGAATTCTTATTCTAAACATACTATCAATCCTTTCACTGAATGGATACCTCCAAGGAGATATCATCCAAAAGGTTATGAGGATCAACCTGAAATGTCTTTTATTTCAGAGTTTTGTGGTAATACAAAAGGACCCAAGGTGGTCTGGATCAAAAACAACTAGTTTATTTTTCTGTTCTACAGGTACACAGCTATCCAAACAAGAATGAACAATGGTATTTGGATAGTGGTTGTTCAAAGCACATGACAGGAAATAAGGCCAACCTGAACAACTATAAGGCAAATCTTGGACCCAAGGTGATCTTTGGAGATTCCAACTGTGGACAAACCAAAGGCTATGGATAGATTAAGGTTGGAGCAGTGACCTTCAAGGAAGTAGCCTATGTCAAGGGTCTGAAGCACAAACTCATCAGCATAAGCCAGTTATGTGATGAAGGTTATCAGGTAACTTTCAATCATTCCTTATGTCTTATTACCAATGATAAAAACATTAATGTGTTATTTGGTATTAGACATGGAAATATTTATTTAGTCAATTTTGACTCTGCCAATTCTGATATTTGCTTATTCAATTCTATAAGTAAAACAAATGAATTATGGCATAAAAGGCTTGGATATATTAACCTTAGAACTATCTCTAAGCTTTATAAGGACAATCTTGTTAGATGACTGCCTTCTGGTTCATACAAGAAGGAAGGACTCTGCAGGGCTTGTCAATTAGGTAAGCAAACTAGAAGTAGTTTTAAATCTTTATCCAAGAGTGATTCACCTAGGATTTTATATTTGCTGCATTTGGACCTTTTTGGACCTACTGCAATATAAAGCCTAGGAGGCAAGCATTACTCTCTAGTGATTGTAGATGACTTCTCAAGATTCACTTGGGTGTTCTTTCTTTGGAACAAGTCTGACACCTTCAGTGTTCTGACAGACTTTCTCAGGTCCATCAAGATTGAGTACTCTACTATAGTTGCATTGATCAGAAGTGGTCATGGCACTGAGTTTGAGTCTCTTCTGATGAGAGAATTCTGTGGAAAAGAAGGGATCAGGTAGTGTTTCTCTGCTCCTAGAACTCCTCAACAAAATGGGGTAGCTGAAAGGAAAAATAGAACTCTAATTGAATCAGCAACTACATTACTTGCTGATGCAAACTTGCCACTCTCTTTTTGGGCAGAGGCAGTGAACACAGCAAATTATGTGTTGAATAGAAGCCTGATACATAAACTTAAGGGTAAAACTCCCTATGAATTACTTAAGAATAAAAAGCCTAAGGTTAACTATTTTAAGATATTTGGCTGTAAATGCTATGTGCACAACAATGATAAGAAGTATCTCAGGAAGTTTGAAGCAAAAGCTGTTGAAGGCATATTCCTTAGATATTCTCTTTCTAGTAAGGCATACAGGTTTTAAAACAAATCTACTCTTAAGATAAAAGAGTCCATGCATGTATCTTTTGATGAGACTAACATGTTAATTGAGGAGAGGAATACCACCTCTACCAAGAATACTTTGCAGGTACCAGCTCTATGTGAAGAGCTCAATGGATTAGATCTACAGAAAGAAGAATCACCACTTCCATCAACACAAAATCTTGAAGACAGTGAAGGAGAAGATCATCCAGATCTTGCTGACAGCTCAAATCAAGTGACAGCTGAACAAATTCCCCAAGTGGATATCATTACTGAACCAACTCCAACTGTTGACCACATCACAATTAGAGATCATCCAATATCACAAGTGATTGGTGATATTTCAGCAGGTGTTCAAACCAGGCATCAACTACACCAAAATCAGATGCACACTTGTTTCCTATCACAAGTTGAACCTCAAACCATAAAAGATGCAGAACAAGATCCAAACTGGATTCTTGTAATGCAAGAGAAGCTCAACCAATTTGAAAGGAGCAAGGAATGGGATTTGGTTCCAAGACCAAAAGGCCATCCAGTCATTGGCACCAAATGGGTCTTCAGGAACAAGCTTGATGATCAAGGCAACATAGTCAGAAATAAAGCAAGATTGGTAGCTCAAGGATATTCACAGGAAGAAGGAACTGACTATGATCAGACCTTTGCTCCTGTTGCAAGACCTGAAGCCATAAGGATCTTTCTAGCCTTTGCTGCATTTAACAAATTCAAGGTATATCAAATGGATGTAAAGAGTGCATTTCTCAATGGAGACATTAAAGAAGAAGTCTATGCGGAACAACCACCAGGTTTCATCTCTCCAACTCACTCCTCCTATGTATTTAAGCTTAATAAAGCTCTCTATGGTCTCAAACAAGCTCCCAGAGCATGGTATGAGACCTTAGCTAATTTTCTTTTGGAAAATAATTTCTGTAGAGGCATAGTAGATAAAACCTTATTTTTCAGGATACATAAAAATCAAACTCTACTAGTTCAAATATATGTAGATGATATTATTTTTGGCTCTACTGATTCAAATTTATGCAAAAGGTTCTCTAACCTGATGCAATCTAAATTTGAAAGGAGTAGTATGAGTGAATTATCATACTTCCTTCGTCTACAAGTGAAGCAAACTCCCAATGGCATATTCATATCACAATCCAAGTATGCTAAGGAATTAGTGAAAAGGTTTGGTATGTCTGATGCTCCCACCATGAAAACACTCATGCCCTCAAATGCTGATGAATCAGGGAAACCTGTTGATCAGAAAGTATATAGAGCAATTATTGGCTCATTACTTTATTTAACAGCAAGTAGGCCTGACATAATGTTTGCTACATGTATTTGTACTAGGTTCCAAGTTAACCCCATAGAATCTCATCTAATTTTATTAAAAAGAATTTTGAGATATATAAAGGGCTGTCCTAATCTAGGACTTTAGTATCCAACAGCATTAGAATTTGAATTAACTGGATTCTCAGATTCTTATTATGCTGGATGCAGAGTAGACAGGAAAAGCACATCAGGAACTTGCCAGTTTCTTGGTGATAGGCTTGTGTCTTGGTTTTGTAAGAAACAAACATCTGTGTCTACATCAACAGCTGAAGCTGAATACATAGCTGCAAGCAGTTGCTGCTCATAGATATTGTGGATACAAAATCAGCTCCTAGACTATGGTGTCAATCTAAATAATTTAATTATATTTTGTAACAATACTAGTGCAATATCTATAGCACAAAATCCAGTTCTCCATAGTAGGACTAAACACATAGAAATTAGGCACCACTTTATCAGAGATAATGTGGATAAAAATAAAATTTGCCTATAATTCATCTCTACTGATTTGCAAAGAGCTGATATTTTCACCAAACCCTTAGATGAAAAGAAACATATTTTCTTTATAAATCAGCTAGGAATGATAGATGGAGATTCAATCTGATAAAAATTAAATTTTCTATTTATCCCCTCATTTCATCGAACGAAGGACGACAAAATGCTGTCGTTTTTTTCGTCGAACGCAGTCAAACGAAGCCCTAAGTCTTTTCGACTTCTGATTCTATTAGGTTTAGCCGAACCCTGTTCTACGAAAGTGTGCACCCTTCTCCGATCTCTCTATATAATCAAAGCTTTCATCTTATTTTATCTTTGCGCCTACAGAATTTGCTTTTCCCTTCAGTTCCCCTTTGCACTTGATCGTTCTCTCTTTTGAAGGTAACAATGGCGATTTCTCAAGCAGTTCTTTCCTTGATAAAGTTTGACGTCGGGTTTGACATTGACATCGAGTCGTTTACGCAATCCAATCAAATATTCCAGGACATTCTTCATCTGTTTGAAGAACAACATCTTAAGAAGATTATGACAACAAGAATCAAATTACCAGTTGCAGAAACTAAAGAATGGGCTTATACGGCAAAGGCAGAGGATAATACATTATCATGAAGCATATCAGGAAATCAGGTTCTTCTAACCCCAGTAACATTATCTGAAGTTTTTGGTTTAGTAAATGGAGATGATGATTTGGATATATCTTCTTCTGAATTCGATAATGCTTTGGTTAAAATGGGTCATTCCAGTGGAAACCCTAACCACCTCTTAAAGAAAAACTTATCTGTGGAATATAAGTTTTTAGCTGATGTAGTGGGCAAAGTCTTGCTAGGGAAAACCTCAGCCCATGACTACATAACAAGGCATCAATTTCTTGTGATGGTGGCCTTGGTAGAGAAAAAGAAAGTCAACTGGGGACTGATCATTTTTGAATCAATAAGGAAGAAAATCAGTAAGATAAATGTTGGTTATGGTAGAATTTTGGGAATCTATCTTCAGGAAAGGCATCCAGGCCTTTTGGTCTCTCCTAAAGTTTTTATCAATGCTAGTAAGAGGCTGACCTCAGCTTTGTTTGGAAGATGGGAAAGGGTTATCCCAAAGAGGACTCCAAGAGCAGAACCATCAAATATAGCTTCAGAAGGCACCAGGACTGTGCAAGTCACTCCCCTAACCCTTCAAGAAGCTTCTCCTGTTGTTTCTCCTCCTCCTCTCCCTTATCAACCTACTACTTCTTCTGAAGAAATTTCTCCTCCCAACTCTCTCATTATCCCTTCATCCTCATTGCCATCTTCTCCTATTCCTCAGACTCACCCATCTGAAGAGCATTCATCTTTCAATGACATTCATTCTCCCATCAACATTGATTCTCAATCACCAACCCTTCCTCAATCTCCTATCCCTCAAGATATCTCTCCACCTCAATCACCTATTCATCCACAATCACCCATTATCCCTCAATCACCTATTCATCCACAATCACCTATTCATCCTCAATCACCTATCCACCCTCATTGCCCTATTCATCCACCTATAGCTCATGCTACTAACATATCTTTCCCATACTCCATCCCATCATCTTCTTACCCTAATCAAGACTTTGTCTATATTGAATTATCATCTGCTGTTGATCAAATATATC
The DNA here is from genome assembly GCA_033032865.1 of Dactylorhiza incarnata. Taxonomy (NCBI): domain Eukaryota; kingdom Viridiplantae; phylum Streptophyta; class Magnoliopsida; order Asparagales; family Orchidaceae; genus Dactylorhiza; species Dactylorhiza incarnata. The sequence continues at coordinate 13,953,202 of JAWHQI010000012.1, read as the reverse complement.
AACACCTTGCTCCAAAACGAAATGATCTACTGGATGCAAAACTTGCTCCAGTTCTTCAAGCTCTAGCTGATCTCTCTGCAAAACTAGTTTCCTTCCCTTCACCCTCCTACTCTGTCCCTTCTTCTAGGGTCCTAGCTTCAGAATTTCCTGAAACTAGGTAGGGGGAGATGTTTAATGAAGAAGCTCCAGTTCTTACAACTTTTAGTGCATATGCAGTTATGTTTGAAGAAATTTCAGTTCAGGCAGATTCAGAGATGACAGATTCAGTTCTTCCAGTTATACAAGAAATAAATAATATTTCTATTCATCCATCTGTAGATATTATTTATTTGCTTTCTAAGTTCAATACAGTTTTCAGAGATTTGCCAGAATATCAAGTTTATTCCAAAGCAATTATTCCTTATACTGCTCCTATAAATAAAGCCATATTGAAAGAAGTTCTCAAGAGTTTTGAAATACCAGTTCAAGTTCCAGTTATTGAAGAAAGTCCAGCTCCTCCAGTTCAAGTTCAGAATGACAATGTTGAAAATGTTAATGCTGAGAAAGATATTTCTAAAGCCCTGAAGCTTATTGATGACCTCTATGATAATCCCCAGTCATCTGATGATAGTGATAATGATGATAGTGATGATGATGATTCTGATGATAAATAGTCAAGGAAAAGAAAAGCTAAGCATATGTCAAAGGCTGCTCCTAAGCCTCCAAATCCCAACAATGATATTCCCTACTACATATTGCATAATATCACTCTCACCAGGGACTCTCCTGCTTGGATGAAGATTTCAAGAAATGAAGCAAATAGAAGAAAGAAGATGAAGAAGACTGGTTATTATTCTGACAAGCCTGTCAAGCATAACCATCCTCCTCCTCCTCCTCCAGCAGTAGGTGCAGCTGGCTCAGCAAAGTTCTCTTCTTCCTCTCAAAGATACTCTTCCCAGCAATCCAAGAGACCAGCTAGTTCTGGTGGTTCTCAGAGTTCTAGGTCTTCAAGGCCTCCTTCAGGCTCCTCAAGATTAATATCTTCAGAGTATAAGTATCACGTCTCTAATGGCTCATCTCACAGAAACAAAAACCCTCAAGATCTTTCTCCTGTTCAAGACAATATTTCTGAGTATAGCCCTTCTTCTCCCAATCCATAAGAAGAAAGGATAGCTCAAATGGCAAGATTCAGAGAATCCATTGTAGTAGCTAAGATAAATAAAGCAAAAGCTGAAGGTAAAGATTACTCCAAATTTTCAACTATGTCAGAATTCAGAAAAAAAGAATTTGAAAAGTACAAATCCAAAAATGTGTTCAATGCTGAAGAGTACCTAGAGAAGCACCCAGAAGCTGTGGTTCCTCAAGCCAAATCTCAAACCATTCTGGGAGCTCAGGATCTTTATATGAGCAAGAAAGAATCAAAAAATCCAAACAAACATATTATTTTCAAGCCTCCCTCAGCAAAGAAGTAAAAGGTTTAGACTATTTGGTTTTGTTGATATTTCTGTTTTATTGTAATATTGTTAAACTCAGAGCACTACTTATTTTATCTGCTGAAATGGTTTTACATTCTGTTAGATATATTTATGCTATGCTATTTTTCTATTGTTTATTATTTGAAATTTGTCAAATAGTATCCTAACCCAAATAGGGGGAGATTGTTGGAACAACCCTATTACTGATTTGGGCTAGGATTACTATGTGTTGACTAGGATTAAGTTGACCCCCAATGTATAGTCTAAGGGTCATTGTTTTAGGCTGATAAGATAGCTAGAACTTAGGTTTTCTCTAAGTTTCTGCGTTCGACGAACTCAATACTGGGTTCGACGAATTGCTCTCTGCGTTCGACGAACTGTTTCCTCTCTGCATTCGACGAACGGCTTGCTCCAGTCTCTGCGGTCGACGATCTTCAATACTCAGCGGCTCAGCGGTCGACGAATTCTTCAGTTCGACGAACTCTAACTTGAGATCGACGAACTCCAGCCTGAGTTCGACGAATTCTTTATCAGATGTTCAGTTCGACGAACTCATCCTTCAGGTCAACGAAATCTTATCTCAGATCGACGAATTTTCTCTCAGTCTATTCAGATCAGTTATTCTATTTCTCAGTTCAACTATCAGATTCAGCTCTATTCTTCATTTGGAGTTATTCTTCCAGATAAGACAAGTTTTATCCTTCCTTTATTTTATTCCCTTTCCAATTCCTTCTCTCGAGAAAAATAGCAGTTTGGCTTATTGGAAAAGGATTTCATTTATTGTTGAAAAGGAAAGGAATTAAGATTTGCTGAATCAGTTGAAGTTCCAAGGAAAGATTTAATGCAGATTATTCTATTCCTATTCAGAGATATTTGAAATTCAAATCAGTCGTCTTCTCTCTAACAAAATATAGTATACCAGAAAGAAAAAGAAGATAGACACAGAGATAGAATATATCAGAGCATTTGTCAAGAGAGAAAATTATTCAGAAGGAAAAAAGAAAGTTCATCTTCCTCAAGCAGCATCTCATTCTCTGAGAACTTCTTCAAGATCAATCTCTCAGTGTTCTGCTGCAAGTTTCAAATCTTCTATAGAGCAACAATAATCTGAGGAACTTCTGTCTCTCAGATTCATCAGCTTATCAAGGAAGATATTTTCATTCAAGAGAAAGCTCCATCCTCAAGCTGTCAAGAATTTCAATCAGACAGGGGGAGCTTTACACCATCAATCTACTAGAGTCTTCTCTCAGATTGTTAACAGAGAAGAACTCCTTAACCTCATTATTCCATCTTGTACATGGTTCTAACTCCCTTCAAAAGTTAACCTCTTGGTGACAGAGCACCTGAACAAAAACATGTGGTTTGGTTAGAGCACCTGATCAAAAGCTCCTTGGTGTGTGGACACCTTATCAAAACTCCCTTGGTGCTAGGGAACCTGATCAAAAACCTAGTGGATCCTACCAAGTGTGGTAGAAGAGTAGACATACCCAGATTTATTGGGGAACTACTATAAAATTCCTTGTGTCTCTGTGCTTGTGATTTTCTGTGTTGTTGTGATGTGTGCTTTCTTTATTTTGTTTTTATTACTCACTCAATATACATATATATATCACTAATTTAATTCCGCTATAAAATTAAGGGAAAAGTTTTAATACTCTATTCACCCCCCCCCCCTCTAGAGTGATATTAAGATCTAAACTCTCCTTCAATTGGTATCAAAGCATATCAATTGACTTTCAGAAGGTTAACAAGGAGGAGGAGAAGAAGAAGGAGGTAGAGGAAGAAAATAAGAAAAAAGAGATAGATGGAGAGAAGGGAGAAGAAGAAAAAGAAGAAGAGATCGCGCGAGCTCGCCTGGAGGCACAATTGCTCAAGGAAAAAGAGTCTCTGTCCGGCGGGAAGAAGAAGACTGCAACTGAGGATGTCGAGCTCACAAAGGCGGCTATGGATCGTGTGGCCGCGATTTCGGCTATCTGATTCGGTAAGGTTAAACTGACCGTTGAGCCTAATTTTTCTCTTCCTTTGTACATTAGACCTCAATCACCAGAGCGGCGTCGTGAGATCGTCATTATTCCCATTGATGACATCCTTTTGTGCCATGATGAGTTAAAAAGAGAAGAAAGTAAGGAAAGAGATCGTGAAAAAGACAATGGAGAGAGATGGACCTTGAGCGCTGGAGACGATCTGATCGTCTTTCACTGACCACGTTTCCCACGGTCACTGAGACCGCTAAGGACTTTTCTTGTAACCGTCGTCTTTCATTTTCTTCCAGTATGAGATTTTCTTGTATGATTTTTTCTCTCTTCAATCATCTGATTTCATCGCTTCCTTTGACCGCAAATGACCCTATAGAGACCGAAGAAATACTAGAGAAGTGTTGGGTTTTCCTTAGAGGTATACACATCAAATGTGCACAGCGAAATATATCAAGAACAACCCAAAGAGACATATGGATCTTGCTAAAAACCATGAATCAAGAAATTGAGGCAACAATAAAATTACCTTCACGGAATTGAGTCAACACTCAATCAAAAGGCTCTAAGAAAAGTCTTCTAGGATTCGGAATGCTATTCCAAGTCCTTGCTCTGCACTTCTTATCTGCTCCGTCAACAGTGGACTGCTCGTCAGAGAAATACGTGTAGAATCGTGTCCACACCTCTATAAAGGTCCACACAAGAGAAGGAGAACCCTAGCTTCTTATCGCACAAGAACTAGGTCGGAGAAGAGGAGTCCTCAACGTCTTCCACGGACTGCTAGGTCCGATTACAGGAAGAGGCGGCGACTGGCGGAAGAGGAGAAAAGCTCTAGCAGAACGATTTCGACGCTGCTCTCTCAAAACACGAAAAAGGGTTCGGCTGCAATTTCTGTAACCGTGTTGTAACCCTAAGATCGTGAACTGTTATATATCAGAATATTGTGTTCGACGAACTCAAAGAGATCTGCGTTTGATGAAATCAAAGCATCCTGCGTTCGACGAACTCAAGAGGCCTGCGTTCGACGAACTCAAGAGGCCTGCATTCGACAAACTCGAAGCAGCCTGCGTTCGATGAACTCAAGAGGCCTGCGTTCGATGAACTCGAAGTAGCCTGCGTTCGACGAACTCAACAGTCCTGCGTTCGATGAACTCGAAGCAGCCTGCGTTCGACGAACTCGAAGCAGCCTGCGTTCGACGAATGCGCTACACTAGCCCTTTTGCCGTCTCAGCGGTCGACGAATGAAATCATCCAGTTCGACTATACACTATAGTCGAATTCGCCTATACCTTATAAATGAATCGACTATAGTAATTTGGCTATATATATATTCGTTTAAACCATTTAGCCAAATTTGACTTAGCCGAAATCGTCTAAACACTTTAGCCGAATTCGTCCAAACCTATTAGCCGAATTTGACACAGTTCGGTTAAACACTTTAGCCGAATTTGTCTAGTATAATTCCAATCGTTTAAACGCTTTAAACGATTTCCCGTTGAGACATTCTCAACTTAATTCCAAACAGTCATAAGATTTATCCTCTACTCATATCCAATATGAGAAAGACCAACTCAATTCTTTCTCCAATTTCTCCAAGCACTTTTATGTGCGACCCTATAGGCTCATATCACGTTGGCAGTGAGACTAGATATTTGACCACTTCCAGATCACCATGGAAACACCAACAAGAAGATTGAGCTTTCTCAATAGGAGGACGCTCCTCCTCTGCTTTCAGAGATTCTGACACCTCTCTTTGAGATGCTTCAGACTTCACGAGCCAGGGAGATGGCGCTGGAGAAACAGCTGCAGGAAAATGATGAAAAACTCAAAGAAAAAGAAATTGAGTTTAGTAAGCAACTTCATGCGGTCTCTACTCAAAATGAGCTGAAGATCGCTGAGATGAAGAGGCAGATTGACCAGAGAGAAAAGGAAATCAGGAAGAGGCTTGAGGATGATGTGGTCGACCTCCACAGGAAGCTTCGAAAAGCTAAAGAAGATGCCACCTACTTCAGGGGGAAATCAGATGCCCTGTCCGCTGAGATCGAACGGCTGCAAGTGGGCTCTGCCGGTCTACTTGTGGGATCTCCTAGCAGCCAGCTGGCAAACCGCCCAGCTTCTGAGACCACGATTCCCTTTAACCAGCTCGAAAAAGAGCTAGGTGGCATTCACAAGTCGGCCCTGAGTGCCATCCACGGCCTGGCGATCACCCTATCTGCGGTCTACGAGATACAGGACAAAACTGCTCACGTATGCAGGAAACGCGATCACAAGAAATGATGGCTTGCTCTTTATGATGTTTTCTTTAGTTCGCCCGTTGTATAATTTTAACCTCTTGAGACAATCATGTTTTATAGTAGTAATCTTCTTTCTCAGCTTATGCGATCTCTTCAACATTATATTGTGGTTCCAGATCTTCTTTTCTTTTGAATGTTTGTCTGAGATTGTGTGACCCCATAACCTGTGATCGATTCATACTTTCCTTGTCAAACTTTCCTTTTTTTTCAACGTAAACAGATCGTGCTGTCTCTGCTTGTGATCTTGTCAACTTCGTCTTTTGTCATGATTATGTCATCATTGCCTGAGAAGTTATAAACACCGCATTTGATGGCTCAATAAATGCAAATTAAACTTGAAGATTTCAACCACCGACCGGTCTTTGCGATCTCTAAAAATGGTGACCCCGCGATGTGCCGCAGCTGAAATTTTCATGAGTGCTGAGCACAAGCCAAGCCGTCTTTCTCAGAGTGAATTTTGAGATTTTTTTAGAGAAGTATCAGCTTAGCTCGCAGCTTCTGATTCGCCTGTCGGCCGAGGGTGAGGGATTGAACACATGTTCGCCAATGAAGATCGTTGTCCCAATCGATCACTTTGAATGCGGTTTTACTCTTCCTATTCCTTGGGAGTTGATGGAAGTTTTTAATTATTATGGTGTTGTGCACGCTCGGGTACCGTCAAACTCAATAGCTTTGATGTTCACTTAAATCTGCTATTTGAGATCATCCAGGGTAACCTTCACTCTCGACCTATTTCGCATGATCTTTACTGTGAAGCCATTGAAAGAGGGGAAGAAGAAAGAAGAGTTTAAAGGGTTGATGTACTTCTCCTGCCGGGGGTGAAGGTCATCAATCTCCAAGACAAGATCCCGAACTGGACAGAACGGTTCCTGATCTTTGAGGGAGACTTTGGCGGTCTTGAGACTCGACCCACTCCTCATCCGGAGGCGGTCTTCAAGAATCCGGAAACTCTGTTGGAGGTGGAGGTCGCCATTAAACAGATGCTTTCCGTGCAAAGGATCGATCTCGTCTACTATATCAATCATTGGGATGATGTAGCTAAGCTCGCCCCTGAGGAGAGTAAGTGATCACCTGCGATCTCAAAACACTTTGATTGTGTGTTTAGTATTTTAATAAAAAATTCTGACGCAGCGAACCTGATGGTTCCAGTGGTCTTACCAATCCCTCCTAAAGAGGAGGTTCTTACCCAGCACGAGCTGAGGTTGAAAAGAGAAAGGGAGCGGTTACAGAATCAGCCCGATGAGCCATCTTCTCCTGCTCATAGGAGATTTCCTTTGGCCGACTATAGGAGGAAACTGTAGGATATCGAGGGGAAACCGCTACATAGATGGGATGAGAAGGGAAAAAGTGTTAAGGTTTCTACGACCCTTCCTCTTTGGAGTGGCGGTCTCACTCGCCATGCAGATGCGGTCACATTTGTTCTATATGGTGAGAAAAATCAAAAAGAGTTATATAACTTGGATGAAGACATTGTACCTGGCATGTGCGCGCAGGCGACGGTCAGAAGCACAGCCTTAAGCCATCACATGGGGCGGCTTCTGCGCCGGACTCTCCACGATAATAAAGATCTTATGGACGAACTCGAGGTAAGAATTTCAACAACCCTTTGCGCGTTCTTATAAATTTTGTACCGCTTAACCTGGTTCGCTCCCTTGCAGAAAATGAGAAATGAGATGTATGACAATGACAATCCAGTTTATCAGAAGATTATGATAGGAGAAGTTAAAGGAGTTGTCGAGCATGCGATCACTCGAATGCGAGATCGCGGCGTTATCATTCTGGAAGACGTCAGCTTTTCCATCTTATTCCCTGATGTTGCCTCCCTTGTGGAGGAAAAAGAAGTAGAAGAAGAAGAAGTAGAAGAAGAAAGAGAAGAAGAAGAAGAAGGAGGAGGAGAAGAAGTTGCAATCTCTTAGATCGGTAAAACTGAGAATGAAGAAACTGACAGCGAGACCAGCCCAGCTAGTGGAAGCCAATATCAACTGGGTGCCGACGTGAGTTCGGCGGCGAAATCAAGTGTTGATTCCCAGTAGCCAAATGAGAGACCGGAAGAGACCTCGGCTGACACTAGGTCTTCAGGAGAGCCTTCTTCCAAGAGATCACGGCAATCCAAATAGATTTTTTATTTTTGCGAACTTGTATTTTGATCTTTTCAAAAGTCACGGTCAAAATTTTTTGTAGACCGCACGATCTATAATCATGGTTTTGGTATGAATTGAAATAAGTCAGATTCTTTTTATACATCTGTTGTTCAAGGTTGATCTGATTTCTTTGTTTACTTTTTACTACTTTTTTTATCTGATCGATCTTCTGATCTCTGGTCTCATAATGATGACTTTAGAACAGATAAAATGATCACCTGATCGAACGATCTTTGATTTTGAGTTCGATATTTTTTCTTTTATGAAGAATAATTCTCTGGAAATAATGAATACCAAGAATGAGATAGTTGCGGTTGTAAAAACTTCCAGTCCGCTCATCAACAATGCAAAAGTATTTTGAAGAACAAACAATCTTCCATAGATCTTGGATACCCAGAGTGAGGTATATGTGCTCTAAATATATCTAGACCATTCATATTCGATACTTATTACATAATTTTAGAGCATGCCGCCATCGTTCATATAAACCCAGAATATCATTGAGATAATAATGATCTGAGAAATAGTGAATACCAAGGATGAGATAGTTGCGGTCGCAAAAAACTTCCAGACCACTTATCCTTATTATAATACAACGAGTGAATAGTTTCTCCAAGATCACTGCGGGCGACGGTCTAAGAAAACTAAGATCATCACTATCTCTGATATATAAAAGAATCATTTAAGAAAGAATTCTCCAGGTGGCGATCTTATAATCTCAAGATACACAAGAACGATACTGCGCGGTTTCGGAAAGGGAGAAAGAGAGTGCACACGGTTAGATGACCAATTGGGCAGGTGTGTACTAAAGAGCAACCACATTGCTTTCCTCAGAGAGGTCATCTAAGTTGTGACACTGCTGGTGAAACAACCTTATCGGTCGTGAGAGGGAGAGAAAGAGAAGAAATGACCTCATCAGTCATATTGGGAAAAATAGAATAAGTGACCTCGGCAGTCAAGAGGTTAGAAAGAGAAGAAGTGACCTTTTCGATCATGGGGAGGAGTGACGACCTTGGCGGTCTGGCACTTTTATGGCAACGATCACAGATATTTCTATTCACCCCTTACTATCCACAGTCGGCGGTATCAGATACTCAAGACTGCCCCCTTAGAGAACTCTTAATCAAGAGAACTAAGCCAAAGAGTATTCGAGTGTAATAGGCTATGATCACCAGTTGGGCAGGTGTGTACTAAAAAGCGACCACATTGCTTTCCTCAGAAGGGTCATCAATGTTGTTGTACACTATCCATAGGCACGATAGAGGTGACATTCACCTAGACCTCCCTTGATGCATAGGTGTGTTCACGTGTCATCTTGGATACGAAATCCTAAAGACCCACCGCACGAGATTGGCGAGCTACTGCTACATGGAAGCAAAATCTCCCCGCAATCTGTGTTCAATGTAGATGTTACAACTCTAGTTTCAATTCGTGGGGGTTCAAGTAGGATTCTGCGATATCTCGCTTGGTATGCCTTAGGCCCGCATCTAATTCCATCTTATGACATTCCTCACAAAACACACAGGAAGTAGTGTTAGTGTTTGTATTGTCAGTAAAGAATGAGATAAAAAGACACAAGACATTAAGAGATGGAAAGAGGGTATTAGGAGTAGAATCGCTTTAAATCATTTCCACTTCAGGTGTTGGAGATCTCTCTTTCATCATATGTTTTGATGCGGTAAGCTCCACTCTTCAATACTTCCTTTACAATATAAGGTCCTATCCTGTTTGGATTCATCTTCCCCACTGAGCTGGATCTGGCTGCTGCATCCACCTTTTTCATCACCATGTCTCCAACATCAAACTCCTTAACTCTGACATTTTTGTCGAAGTGCTTCGTCATTATCCTTTTCGCCTCTTCCTATCTTATCATAGCATCATCTCTCAACTCCTCAATGAGGTCGAGGCTTCATTTTAGGTTCTCACTATTCTCCTCTATCCAACTGCCTTCATTCTGCTTAGCAAATATAACTCTTGGAGTTTTGACCTCGAACTCCACTAGAGTGAGGGCCTCCGAACCATGAGAAAGCTTGAAAGGACTCTCTCCAATAGCTCCTATAGGGGTGGTTCTCAGGGCCCAGTGTACTGATGGAAGTTATTCTGCCCAATTTCCTTTGATATTCTCGACCTTCTTCTTGAGGAGATTCAAGATAGATTTGTTAGCTGCTTCTACTTGACTATTACTTCTGGGGTGAGGTAATGAAGCAAAACGCAGATCAATTCCTATCTCATCACAAAAGTAAATCAGCTCTGAGTTGTTGAATTGAGGTCCATTGTCAGTGATGATGGCCATTGGAATCCCGTGTCTGCAAATGATCTCACCCCAAATAAAGTTTCTTACCCTCTGGGTGGTAGATCTAGCTAAAGATTTTGCCTCGATCCATTTGCTTAAATAGTCAATCATAACCAAAATGAAACGACGTTGCCCGCTTGCCATAGGAAAAGGTCCGAGAAGATCCATTCCCCAAACTGCAAATTGCCAAGGAGTCATTATCAATCTCAACCTCTGGGCAGGCTGATGCTGAAGAGGAGCAAACTTTTGACATTGGACACATTTCTTATCATAGTCGTCAGCATCCCTCCTTATACTAGGCCAAAACTGCCCTTGTCTTAGAATTCTTTTTTCTAAAGTTCTAGCACCTGAATGACTTCCACATTCACCAGAATGAACCTCTCTAAGAACTATTGGGATTTCTTCTTCTGAGATACATCTAGCTAGAGGAGCTAAGAGAGACTTTCGATATAGAATTCTTGCACTCAGATAATAATGCGCTACTTTCAACCTGAATCTTTTCTTATCTTTGACACTGATATGAAACTCCCTTGTTGAAAGATAAAGAACAAAAGGGTCCATCCAAGATGGCCTCTGATCAATTGTCATGACTATTTCTTCTTCTATTGCTGGATGAAATAGATCTGAGGTAGCCCCTCCAGATAGCAATCCAAATTTTCTAAGTTGATCAGCCTCAGAATTATATGCTTTGGGAATGCGTTGAATTGTAAAACTTTTAAACCATCCAATTTTGTTTTTCACCGGCTCTTGATACTTCTTTAAAATAGGTTCTCGAGTTTCATATGTACTGTTCACTGAGAAGCCATGACTAGAGAGTCCGCTTTCATCTCAACATGCTCAATACCTAGTTCCCTGGCAAAGCGTAGACCTGCCAAAAGAGCCTCATACTCGGCTTGATTGTTAGTAACTGGAAAATGAAACTTAAAGCTTGATTTAGCCTTACACCATTCGGATTGATCAATACTGCTCCTGCTCCTGAAGAGTTTTTACCTGAAGCTCCATCGACGAAGATGGTCCAAGGGAGAGGTCTCCCAACCTCAATCCCAGAGCCAATATCTACTGTATCAACCATGAAGTCTGCCAACACCTGGGCTTTGATCGCCATCCGAGTCATATAAGAAATACTAAATTCACTTAGTTCTATTACCCACTTGGCCAATCTACCTGAATGCTCTGGCTTTTCTAACACATTTTTCAGAGGTAAGTCAGTGACTACTTGAATAGAATGAGCTTGGAAATATGGTCTAACCTCCTTGTCGAGATGATAAGAGCTAACGCCAATTTCCCTAGGATTGGATACCTAATTTCTGCATTCTTCAGGATCCTACTAACATAATAGACTGGGAACTGCTTTTTCATTTCTTCTCTTACTACAACCGAGCGAACAGCATCAGCTCCAACACCCATATACAAGAAGAGGTATTCACCCTCTCGGGGGCTCTGAAGAAGAGGATTTGAGGTTAGCTGCTTATTGTACTGATCAAAAGCTACATCACACTCTTTGGTCCACTCAATTATAGAGGCCTTCCGAAGGGTTTTGAAAAAAGGGGCACTTTTTGTTGGTGTTTCCAAGGTGATCTGGAAGTGATCAAGCATTTCACTACCAACGCAATATGAGCATATGAGGTCACACACAAGAGTGTTTGGGGAAGTTGGAGGAAGAGTGGTGTTAATCTTACTCATATAGGATATGAGTGAAGGACCAATCCTACGACTTACTGGAGTTTGGTCGAGTTGACTGAGTGCTCCACAGGTATTGTGAATATTGTATGGAGTATGTTGGCAAGTTTTCGAGAATGTCTCGACGAAACTTATCTCAATTCGTCGAAAGGGTTCATCAAATGGTCTCGACGACATTAGATCTACTTGACTAAATAGTTCTTCAAAATGACTCGACGAAATATGTCAATTTGTCAAAATGTCTCGACGAATTGGATATTTTCGTAAGTCAATTCGTCGAATGGTCTCGACGAAACAGATCGTCTCGACGAAATCTATTCAGTGAATTATCTCGACGAATTCGTCGAATGGTATCGACGAATTAGCTTCACTCGGCGAATTCTGTTTACTCCATTTCTATTCGTGGGTGTGCGGATAGCTTTTCTCTCCGACATGGGTATAAATAGATCCCAATTTTATGCCCTAAGAGCGATCCTTTTATTTTTGCGATTTTGAGAGAGACAGAAGGGTTCCGCGAAGTTCCGATGGAAGAATTCCGACCGATCGATCCCGCTGCCGTCGCCGGCTCTCCCTGTCGTCGAACCTAGCAGTCTGTGGGAGACGTAGAAGGTCTTCTTCTACAACCTAGTTCTTGTGCGACAAGAAGCTAGGGTTCTTCAACGCTCGTGTGGACTCCCGTAGAGGCGCCGATTGATTTCTGCACTTGGGATTCAACGATTGTTCTTCGGGATTTCTTTGTGAAGCACCTTGGTTGTGTGTTGACTCAATCTCCTTCAGGTATTGCAATGTGTTGCTTCTTCTATTTCTTGATTCATGAAATCGCAAGTTCCTTGAACTGTCTAGGGTTGTTCTTGTTCGTTTTTCCACTACGTGCATTTGATGCATTGTTCTAAGAAAAACCCAACAGTGGTATCTAAGCCAGGTTGTGATCCCGTGCGTGTAAATCTAGAAATTTAGAAGTGTTCTAAATACCTAGATTTCTTCCTGGAATATCAGATTTGATGTATTTTGTGTGGTTTTCGGTGGTACTACCCCTTGGACCCTGTTAAGGGCTCTACCCCTAACACCCCGCCAGGGATGCGGCCCCTTGGAACCCCGCCAGGAACGCATATGATTGCGTTGCGATTTCATTGTTTCAGAAATTGTTTCTCTTTTGCAGTAGCTGTCCCTCAAAGTGATCTGTGAAATCAAATGTCTTAGATTTTGAATCTGACATTGAGAGATGAGCTTGTCTACTGCATAAGTGGAGTTGTTATTCATAGGTTCAATGCATGTAAATCTGGAGGTTTAGAAGGGTTCTAAATGTTCAGATTTAGCCTCTTTATCAAAGTGTTGATAATTTCATTCTGTGCACATCTGAGATGTATTTGGATTGTGAATGTCGTTTTAGTTTTTGTGAAAGTGCACAGTGATTAAATGTTAACCACGATGAAATGTTCATCGATTGAATCTTAAAATCCCTTAATCCAATATTAAGCATTCGGATGACTTCCGGTGGATGACACTCTTCCTGCCTTGATCGATGAAGTATGGGCTTACCAAAGCAAGGTGCATTAATCTATCTTGGTAAGGATGCGAGCAGATAATTGTGATATCTCACTGTCGACATCGGGTCTATCTTAACTAGGTGACCTCAAAGGTTGAGTTCCTAGAGGCATAGGCTTGGCATGCTCCATATGATGGATGCGAATAAAGAGTTATTCATTAACCATACAAGAGTTGCATAATGATGGAATTGGCAAGTGTTGTCTACCTAAATAACCGCATTATGTGAGGAACGCCAAAGCGAACTCATTGTGTTGGTGAAATACGAATCTTGTCCACTGAGAGAGTAGCTCGCATAAACTCTCTGAATCGATATTAAGGGTTATCGATTTGATTAAAATAGTGGGAGCTTTTTTAATAAAAGTCCTTATTAAAATAAAATATATTTTAAAATATAGTACTAAAAGTATACTTTGCAAAATTCCTTGTAGAATATCCATGGCAAGTGGTTCTCACTCCACCTTATCCCTGAAAGCGATCCTTGAGAAGGACAAGCTAAATGGGACAAATTTCTTAGACTGGTTCAGAAACCTGAGAATTGTTCTTAGGCAAGAGCGTAAGCTCTATGTCCTGGAAGAAGATCCCCCAAGAGCTATCCGTTACTGCACCACGTGCAGATAAAGATGCTTACAAGAAGTATGGAGATGACTCCTTGGATGTTGAATGCCTTATGCTCGTGACCATGAACTCTGAGCTTCAAAAGCAACACGAGAACATGAGTTGTTACAAGATGGTCGAGCACCTGAAGAAAATGTTTCAAGGGCAAGCTCGCCAAGAGAGGTTTGACATATTCAGGGCGTTATTTTAGTGTAAGATGGGAGCTCGAGATCTAGTAGGGACTCACGTACTCAAGATGATTGGGTATATAGAGAACCCTGAAAGACTGGGGTTTCCTTTGAGCCAAGAGTTGGCCACTGATCTGATCCTGCAATCGTTGTCGGACAGTTACGAGTAGTTTGTCTTGAATTACAATATGAATGAAATTGACAAGACACTGCCCGAGCTCCTAGGCATGTGGAGAACTGCTGAAATCAATATGAAGAATGTCAAGCTTGCTAACCCCGTATTGATGGTGCATAAAGGCAAGGGCAAGACCAAGGGATCAAAGAAGACTAAGGTGGGACCTAAGTCATATCTTGATCCCAAGTCTTCAGCACTGAAGAATAAAGGCTTAGTGAAGGAAGGGAAGTGCCACCATTGTGTTAAGGCAGGGCATTGGAGGAGGAACTGTCCCCTCTATCTTGAAGATCTGCAAAAGAAGAAAGGAAGTGTGACTTCAACTTCAGGTATATTTGTTATAGAAATAAACCTTTCTGCTCCCTCATCTTGGGTATTGGATACCGGATGCGGTTCTCACATTTGTACAAATGTGCAGGAACTGGGAAGGAGAAGACTGGTGGTTAAAGGAGAGGTAGACCTGCGCATTGGAAATGGAGCAAGAGTTGATGTCGTTGCCATGGGAGTTTATCGCCTTTCTTTGCCCACAGGGCTTGTAATAGAATTAGATAATTGTTCTTTTGTTCCAGCCATAACTCGAAATATTATATCTGTGTCATGTTTAGACATGAGAGGATTTACTTTCATTATTAAGAATAATAGTTGTTCTATATTTATGAATGATGTTTGTTATGGTGTAGCCCAACTGTTTAATGGCTTATATATTTTGAACTTAGATCAGCCAATCTATAACATAGAAAATACTAAAAGACCAAAAACTAATGACACGAATCCTTTGTATCTTCGGCATTGTCGTTTAGGCCATATAAATGAGAAATGCATATCCAAGCTCCATAAAGATGGAATGTTGGACTCATTCGATTATGAATCATTTGAGAGATGCGAGTCATGTTTATTAGGCAAGATGACAAAAGCCCCTTTCACTAGTTCAAATGAGAGGGCTAATGATCTCTTGGGTGTGATACATAGTGATGTAAGCTGACCTATGAGTTCTATGGCTAGAGGTGGGTTCTACTACTTCGTTACATTCACTAATGATTTCAGTAGATACGGATACTGTAACGACCTAGGCCCGACTCGTCAACACGAGATCCAGCGGGACCCAGCCAGGCCGCTACCGGGCTGCAGCCCAAGCACCCCAAAGCCTCTCTGCACCACTATTTCTCAGCAACGGCGCATTGTTGAGGCCGGGTCTTGAACCCGCAACCTCCTTGATAAGGAGTTTTCAAACCACTCCTCATCACCAATTGACCTGTAACGACCCAGGCCCGACTCGTCAACACGAGATCCAGCGGGACCCAGCCAGGCCGCTACCGGGCTGCAGCCCAAGCACCCCAAAGCCTCTCTGCGCCACTATTTCTCAGCAACGGCGCATTGTTGAGGCCGGGTCTTGAACCCGCAACCTCCTTGATAAGGAGTTTTCAAACCAAGCTCAATTGGTGATGAGGAGTGGTTTGAAAACTCCTTATCAAGGAGGTTGCGAGTTCAAGACCCGGCCTCAACAATGCGCCGTTGCTGAGAAATAGTGGCGCAGAGAGGCTTTGGGGTGCTTGGGTTGCAGCCCGATAGCGGTCTGGCTGGGTCCCGCTGGATCTCGTGTTGACGAGTCGGGCCTGGGTCGTTACAGATACATGTTTCTTATGAAGAACAAATCTGAAACCTTTGAAATTTCAAAGAGTTTAAGTATGAAGTAGAGAACCAACTGGGAAAAAGGATAAAAGCACTCTGATCCGATTGAGGTGGCGAATATCTGAGTCACGAGTTTCATGATCATCTGAGAGAGTGTGGTATTGTATCATAGCTCACTCTGCCTGGAACACCATAGCATAATGGTGTGCTGAGAGGAGGAATCGTACTTTGTTGGACATGGTACGGTCAATGATGAGTCATGCAGATTTGCCCGTTTCCTTTTGGGGATTTGCTCTAGAGACTATTGCTTTCACTTTAAATCGCGCTCCAATGAAAACAGTTCAAAAGACACCATATGAGATATGGACTGGGAAGCGTCCTAGTATGTCTTTCATTAAGATTTGGGGCTATGAGGCATACATGCGATGTCAAATGACTGACAAGTTGGAACCCAAATCGGATAAATGTTATCTAGTAGGGTATCCTAGGGAGACCAAAGGGTACTACTTCTACCTGCCGTCTGAGGGCAAAGTGTTTGTTGCAAGGACAGGAATCTTTTTGGAGAAAGAGTTCTTATCCAGAAAGACTGCAAAGGTAGAACTTGAAGAAGTTTAAGAACCACAAACTGAAAATGAACCTAGATTGGAACCTGAGCAAGGACTACAAATTATTGTAGCTAGAGAGCCTGCTCAAGAAACACAAGTCCTACGTAGATCTGGTAGACCATGGTTTGAGCCTAAGAGATATGGATTTCTCGTGTCTCAAATAGGTAATGTGTTGCTTTTGGATCATAATGATGAGCCTGCAACCTCCCAAGAGGCTATGAATGGACCAGACTCCGGGAAGTGGCTTGAGGCCATGAGATCTGAAATGGATTCCATATATACAAACCAAGTTTGGACCTTGGTGGAACCACCTGAAGGGGTAAGACCCATAGGGGGGCAAGTGGGTCTTCAAGAAGAAGACCTACATGGATGGGAATGTACAGACATTCAAAGGCCAACTAGTGGCTAAAGGTTTCAGGAAAATTCATGGTGTTGACTATGATGAAACCTTTTCCCATATTGCCATGGTCAAGTCCATCAGAATTCTACTTTCTATCGCTGCATATTATGACTACGAGATCTGGCAAATGGATGTCAAAATGGATTTCCTTAATGGAAACCTCCTTGAGGAAGTGTATATGACACAACCCGAGGGTTTTGTATCTCCAAGTGAAGCCACTAAAATATGCAAGTTGAATCGATCCATTTATGGATTGAAACCAACTTCTCAAAGTTGAATCTGCGTTTTGATGAGAAAATCAAAGAGTTTGGTTTCATCAAGAACGAGGATTAGCCTTGTGTTTACAAGAGAATTAGTGGGAGCATTGTCGTTTTCCTGATATTGTATGTGGATGACATATTGTTGATCGGGAATGACATTCTGACCCTGCAAGCTGTTAAGAACAGGCTAGGGGACTGCTTTTCTATGAAGGACTTGGGTGAAGCGACTTATATATTTGGTATTAAGATCTATAGAGATAAATCGAAGAAGTTGTTGGGTTTGACCTAGAGTATATACATTGAGAAGGTGTTGAAACGGTTCAACATGCTTGAGTCCAAGAAGGGATTCTTACCCATGTCACATGGTATGAGTCCCTCTAAGGACCAATTTCCTAAATCTTTGGAAGATAAAGACCGCATGAAGTTGATTTCATATGCTTCGGCAATTGGATCAATCATGTATGCAATGTTATATACTAGACCCAATGTCTCATATGCTTTGAGCATGACGAGCAGGTATCAGTATGATCCTGGTGATGGTCATTGGATAGCTGTCAAGAATATCCTAAAGTACTTGAGAAGGACAAAGGACGTATTCTTGTTGTTTGGTGGAGAGGAAGAACTCGTTGTAAAGGGTTACACGGATGCTAGCTTCCAAATTGATAGGGATGATTTAAAGTCCCAATCAGGTTTTGTATTTTTCCTAAATGGAGGAGCTGTAAGCTGGAAGAGTTCCAAGCAAGAGATAGTTGATGATTCTATGACTGAGGCTGAGTATATTGTTGCTGCAAATGCGACAAAGGAGGCTGTGTGGATTAGGAAATTCATCAGCGAGCATGGTGTAGTTCCTAGCATTGTTGATCCCGTAGTTCTCTACTATGACAACAACGGTGCTATTGCACAAGCTAAGGAACCTAAATCTCATCAGCGCTCCAAGCACATACTTCGGCGATTCCATCTTATACGAGAGATTGTCGATCGAGGAGATGTGAGCTTATGCAGAGTACCGACTGAAGATAATATTGTGGATCCACTGACGAAGCCTCTTTTACAGAGAAAACATGATGGTCATACTAGATCAATGGGTATTAGATACCTGAGTGATCATCTCTAGTGGGTGACTTGTGGATTATTTTATATATTTGTCGGTTGTTGGTTATTCATGCGATGAATAAAGTACTTTATATTTTATTTTACATTTATGGCAAGTTCTTATTATTATGTCATTTATTTCTATATGATATATTAATTAGCATAATAAATGCCCTTAGAATGTTTGCTTCCATAGGAATTCAAGTGCATGACTTGAATGTAAGGGTCTGTGTTTAATTAGAAGCTTCATTCTTAAAAGGTCCCTAGTCGGAGTATCATCTTAGAAGTTGAAGGGCGATGATGGTACATTAAGACTAGCATGTGCATTGACTGATGACCGGTTCTCACAGGTCATGATATTGTGATATCAAGTCATCACATGGGTACTTGTTAGTGAACAAGTTGTACTGGACATACCCACTTTGAGACTACTTTGTGGATTGTTATATGAACGTGTCACAAGTAGGTCTCAACTGACAATGGTGTTTGTAGTTCTTTGACCTGAAGTCACAACATTCATCAAGTGAGGAAGAGCATACTTTGATGTCATCTAAAGTCTTCCTTGAGAAAGGTTGATGATGAGGGTGGTTATTGGGTATGTTGTGAATCATTTGGGTGTTTGTGTGTGGACAGAAATGGAATTTGTCCTCTTATATGACAGGAGTTACATCTGTGGGCCCCTTGATGGAATGAGACTGAGAAATGCATGGTCATGCTTGGTTGAGTCGATATATGATATTGAGCTCACCAATTTTAGACAGTCTATTCTAGATCAGGAAACTAGGATTGAACAATTATGAGGGTGACACGGTCCATGCCTCTAATTCTATCCAGATGTAAGGGACAAAGGGGCATGACAACACTGATACATTGGTCAAGACAGGCTTGTTGAGTTATGAACTCTTATTGCTTGGGTAGCAATGATGTATTGCTAGATGCCGCTCATTGTTTGTGAGACTTTTGTTTGATACGTTCAAGATCAAGTGGGAGACTGTTGGTGTTTCTAAGGTGATCTGGAAGTGATCAAACATTTAGTCTCACTGCCAACGTGATATAAGCCTATGGGGTCACACACAAGAGTGTTTGGGGAAGTTGGAGGAAGAATGGTGTTGGTCTTACTCATATAGGATATGAGTGAACGACCAATCCTATGACTTACTGGAGTTGGGTCGAGTTGACTGAGTGCTCCACAGGTATTGTGAATACTGTATGGAGTATGTTGGCAAGTTTTCGAGAATGTTTTGACGAAACTTATCTCAATTCATCGAAAGGGTTCATCGAATGGTCTCGACGACATTAGATCTACTTGACGAAATAGTTCTTCGAAATGACTCGACTAAATATGTCAATTCGTCGAAATGTCTCGACGAATTGGATATTTTCGTAAGTCAATTCGTTGAATGGTCTCGACGAAACAGATCGTCTCGACGAAATCTATTCAGTGAATTATCTCGACGAATTCGTCGAATGGTATCGGTGAATTAGCTTCACTCGATGAATTCTGTTCACTCCATTTCTGGTCGTAGGTGTGCGGATAGCTTTTCTCTCCAACAGGGGTATAAATAGATCCTGATTTTATGCCCTAAGTGCGATCCTTTTCTTTTGCGATTCTAAGAGAGACGGAAGGGTTCCGTGAAGTTTTGACGGAAGAGTTCCGACCGGTCAATCCCACCGTCGCCTCTGGCTCTCCCTGTCGTCGAACCTAGCAGTCTGTGGGAGACGTAGAGGGCTCTTCTTCTCCGACCTAGTTCTTGTGTGACAAGAAGCTAGGGTTCTTCAACGCTCGTGTGGACTCCCGTAGAGGCGCTGATTGATTTCTGCACTTGGGAATCAACGTTTATTCTTCGGGATTTCTTTGTGGAGCACCTTGGTTGAGTGTTGACTCAATCCCCTTCAGGTATTGCAATGTGTTGCCTCTCCTATTTTTTGATTCATGAAATCGCAAGTTCCTTGAACTGTTTAGGGTTGTTCTTGTTCGTTTTTCTGCTGCGTGCATTTGATGCATTTTTCAAAGAAAAACCCAACACTTTTGTCTCCTGAACGAGATAGGAACCTACTCAGCCCTGCCATTCTACCTCCAAGCTGTTGTACTTCCTTTGAAGATCTCGGAGGTGCCATTTTGAGAATCGCTTTCACTTTATCAGGATTAGGTTCAAGTCCCTCCGGGGTCAAAATATGACCTAAGAATTTGTCTTTGCTTGCTCCAAAAATACACTTCAAAGGATTCAGCCTCATATTGAAGGTTCGGAGAGTTGAGAACGCCTCTTCGAGGTCCTTCAAATGAGCTGGAAATGCCTTACTTTTGATGAGGAGGTCATCAACGTAAACCTCAAGGTTTCTACCCTTTTGTCTTTGAGACACCGAATCCATCATCCTTTGATAGGTTGCACCAGCGTTTTTAAGCCCGAAAGGCATTACGCGATAACAAAAACATCCATCGTTCGTAATGAATGATGTATGAGGTATGTCGGGCTTATGCATTCTAATTTGATGATATTCCGAGAAATGCATCTACAAAACTCATAAAAGAATACCCAACCGCGGAGTCAACTAAAGAATCTATTCGAGGTAAGGGCTAGTATTCTTTTTGGCAAGCTTTATTAAGACGGGTGAAGTCCACACACATACGTCATTTGCCACCTGGCTTTTTCACCATTACAATATTTGAAATCCAATCAGGGTACTGAACCTCCTGGACAAATCCAACTTGAAGAAGCTTCAGCACATCCTCCCTGATTGGTTCAGCAAGCGTCTCAGCAACAACACGCTTTTTCTGCTTCACAGGCCTGCAGGCTGGATCTATATTCAGGTGATGGCAAGCTACGCCAGGATCAACCCATGGCATGTCATTCGATGACCAAGCGAATACATACAAGTTCCTCATAAGGCAGGAAATCAACTCCCTCTTTTCATCTTCAGCGAGCTCTCCATTAATGGAGAGTTCCTTCTTTTCATCTTCAGCCTCAACAGGCACTTTCTGGACTGCCTGGGCAGGTTCTAGGTGAGCCCCTTCAGATTTCTCTCCTGCTGTCAACTCCCCTGGCAGGTTTTGGACTGGATCTTCCAGAGCTTCTTCAATATGGACCTCACAGTCCACCTCTTTGGCTTTAGGAACCTCTTCCACCATTGTTGTTTCAGGGGGAGAGGTCTCCACGGCATTAACCATTTTGACATAACATTCTCGGGCGAGTTTTGGATCACTCCGGACCCTAAACTTTTTCCCTTTGGCATTAAATTTCAAAGCTAGATGGAAAGTTGACACGATGGCCATATATTCATTGAGTATAGGTCTCCCGAAGATGCAAAAGTAGTTGTTAGGTGCATTTACTACTACAAACTCTGCTTGCTTGATCACACCTCCCATTACCACAGTTAGGGTCACCTTCCCCTCCACTTCTTTCTTTTCCCCCGAGAATCCGTAGAGAGGTCCCTCAGTGGCAAGAAGAGGCTTCCCAGACCCTCAAAGGCTGGTTTGAACAAGAGATTCACTGAACTTCCAGTATCAATCAGAATTCAATTTACGGTAAAATTTTCTATTACTGCTTTGATCACCACCGCATCATTAAAAGGATTGCCATTAGGGGGCAGATCCTCCTTCCCAAACACAACCACTTCCGTTTCGGGAGCTAAGGTTGAGTCTACTGCTACCTCCGATCTGAAGACCCTCGAAACACTAGACTTCTTCGAGGACTCCAACCCTGCCCCCCCTGGATGCAGAAAAGACGACTGAACTTTCCGTCGTCGTCATCATCCACGCATATATTTTCAAAGTGAAGACTACCGAAGAGGCAAGCATCATCTACTTCTTCACACTCCCAACTCACCCCAGCCAAAGTTTTCGCCTTCTTTGTCTGCTCCTCAACTCTTTTTGCTATCAAATCCTAGAGTTTTTCCTCCTTTAGAAGCTTCTCAATCAGGAACCTGAGAGCTCTGCAGTTCTCAGTTTGATGACCCCTTTCTCTATGATACTCACAATATAAAGTTGGGTTTCTGGATTGGGCGTCAGATTTGATTGGTGCTGGTTTCCTAAAGAAGGGTTGCTTTTGAATAATCTCTAGCACTTCACTGATCGGGAGAGCACGATTTGTGAAGGCATCTCGAGTCATCAAATTGCTGTCTAGGATGAGCAGTTGGCGGTAGAGGAAGAAGAGCTAGAAGCTGGGCTGGAGCAGGTTGATGTCATTGGTTAAACTGCTGGTGATTGATGTATGGACGGTGGTGATGAAAATTCCTTCCTCGGGGGGGTTGGAGGATGATATTCCTGACAAGCTATTTTCTGGAAACGTTGAGGACCTGAAGAAGAACTACTCGCTCCTTGATAAGCCAAGTTGGAGAGATTGGAGACTTATTATGGATTGCAGATCTCCCCTTCAATGAACTTGTTGGCAATGGCTAGCAACTCCTGATAGGAATTTGGCTCTTTGGTGGTTACCTCAAATTTCAGTGGACCCTCTCGGAGGGCATTAATGAAAGCCACTTGATGTAGAACTTAACCTACATCTCTGATACTCATAATCTCTTCCTGGAAACGTGTCACACAAGCGGGCTAGAATCTCATTTTCACCCCGTCTGATCTTGAAGATGGTCGCGGGGCTACTCTTTCTCTTCTTCGAAGTAGCAAACCTTAGTAGAAGTTCTTTCTGCAGGTCTGCAAAATAGGAGATAGACTGGGAGGGGAGGTTGAAAAATTATTCCCTAGCCTCACCTCTCAAAGAAGTTATAAATAACTTGCAATGGAGGCCTTCTGACAGGGTTCTCATCGATACTGCAGCTTCGAAAGCTTGCAGGTGAGAGACTGGATCATCTCTACCAGTGAAGATTGGGAGTCAGGGTTCTCGGAACCCCATGGGGATTGGCTCCCACATCACTTGGTCAACAAAAGGGGATGGCTCTTCCCAACGATCAGCTAGGGGATGAGCAACATCCTCTTGAAAGTTTAAAGCTCGGGCTAGACTTCCTTGAACAGCTGCTTGAAAGAAATCATGCCGAGCGATGAACTCCTCCCCTTGAGACCGTAGAGAAGTTGCAGGCTGAGGGGCTGAGCGGTCTCGCACATGACTGCCGATAGGTATACCGACAGTGGGTGTGGTGACCTCAGCGGTCCAAGGGGTGAGACGTTGGGAGATCGCCACCAAGGCCTGACTCATCGTTTCTATCTACTGAGCGGTCTCTAATTGGACTTTAGCTAATTCTTGTCGGGTTCGCTCTAAAGCCCGCTCAAAATGAAACTCAAGGTCTTCCAGGGTCGCACGACTTGGACCCGTGGGACCGCTAAAAGGCTGATTTTGCAACTCTCAGTCTGACTTCCTAAGACCGTTGAGTTCGCTGGTACGTCCAAATTTGAAGGTCGCATGTTCGTCTGTTGGTACAAAAATTACACCCCCCCCCCCCATGAATTACACTGGAAAAAGGGGTAAGAACTGTGGACGGCCGGTTACTAAGGGTCTGGAGCTATTGAGAAGGATGTTACTAGACAACTAGATCATAAGAGGAACCTTAGGGAGGACAAAAACTGAGACTGCCTAGGTTGATACTACGATCTAGGCTCCAACCAAAAGTCCTTTTTTGGGGACCCCTACCCCTCTATTTATAGACGCAGAAACCTCCCGAACGGGCAGGTCTCAAAATTACGGGATGCCCAGGATATAAGATAGTTAAGACAGAGGGAAGAAACTACCTGGCGTGCTAATAATAGAAAAACTCAAGGGTTCAGACCGCGCAGTCTGGCGATCTTGAGTTGCTTCATCCGTTGAGAACCTGAAGATCTGTGGCAAAGGATAGGGCGCGTGGTCTAGCAAAATTCAGACCGCCGAGATCGGATGAACTTCCTCGTGAGCACTTGAGATCGCGAACTTCCGGGCAAACAATTCAGTAAAAGTTTTACTCTTGAAGCCTTCTATACTGCAACAGCAAAACAACCTTCTCTTCTGGTAGTATCTTGGTGAAGATCTGAGTTTGGTATGATCTTGGTGAAGATCTGAGTTTGGTAGGATCTTGGTGAAGATCTGAGTTTGGTAGGACTTGTAAAGTCTGAGTTCTTGGTAGGGTTTGTGTAACCTGAGTGTAAGATTTTCTGTGTGAGGGCTGAGGTAGGACCCTTTGTGGTCTGAGTTGTAAGATCTACTGTATTGTAAAAGAGATCTGAGTTTTTGGAGAAGTTGACTGGTCTAGTACATTACTAGATAGGTGGGAGGGACAGTGGACTACCTCTTGACACATTATCTTAAAGGGAACCACTATAAATCTTTGTGTGTTTCTGGTTTGCTTATGTATTATGCTAAATAATTTTAAAGGATTAAATAATACTGAAAACACCTAATCACCCCCCCCCCCCCCTTCTAAGTGTATTTTAGCCAAACCCAACTCTTTCAATTGTCAGAGGTAGGTTCAGTTCAAAGGCCTAACAGCTTAGAACAGGATCCCTAGAATATATTGGGTTATTAGCAAACTATGGTTGGTGAGCATCACAAGGAAATGAGTTCAATGAAGCTGTCCATCTGCACCAAAGAAAATTTTCCCATCTGGAAGCAAAGGATCAAATTGTACATGGAAGCCTCAGATCCTATAGTCCACTTGGCAGTAGAAGAGGGACCCTATATCCCCATGACTATTCCTGTGGACCCAACAGATGTCCCTGTTCCTAAGACCTTGTCTTAGTTTACCAAGGATGAAGTAGCCTTGGTCACCATGGACAAGAAAGACAAAAATATCATTGTGAATGCAATTGATGACTCCACATTTCAGAATATGATCCATTGCAAAACATCAAAAGAAATATGGGATTCATTAGTTATCTACATGGAAGCAACTAAAGAAGTTAGAGATGACAGAAAATCCCTTCAAAATCAGGAATATGAATCCTTCAGGCAAGACAGGAAGGACAACATAGCTACCTGCTATAAAAAGTTCTTCAGAATTGTTAATGGGCTCAGAACTTATGAAAGACAGTTCACCAATTATGAGCTCAATGATAAGTTCCTGAGATCCCTGAACAAGGAATGGGATATGAAGCTTTGTGCCATCAGAGAAGTTGGCAATCTGGGAAACATAGAGCCTCAGCAACTGTTTGACAAACTCCTATCTTATGAGCTACAGTTGAATACCAGAAAATCAGAAGAGGAGAACTCTAAGGCTCACAGCAGAAAAAAGGCAGTGGCATTCAAAGCTGCACTTCAAGAAAGCACAAGGCTGTGGAGGCTGCTTGCATCTCAGAAGATGAGATCATCATCAATTCAAGTTCTGATCTCACAGATGGAGAACTCTCCTTGTTCACTAAGCAGTTCAAGAAACTGCTGAAAAGCAGAAGAAGAGGGAATATAAGGCAGGAAGCTTCTCCCTCTAGTTCAAGAAGAGATGACAAATCTGGGAGCAGACACAAATCAGTCAGGTATGGTTCTAAATCGAACAAACAAAATTCTTCTAATATTATCTGTTACAGCTGCCAAAAGCCTGGACACAAATAGCTGAGATCTCTCCTTCAATGAATCGATTGGCCATCACAATCAATTCTTGTTTAGAACTTGGCTCTTTGGTTGTTACTTCAAACTTGAAGGGTCCTTCCCGAAGGCAGCTGATGAGAGGAACTTGGTAGAGAGAGGAATCCACATCTTAGATCTCTAAGATTTCTTCTTGAAACCTATCCACGAAGTGAGCTAGAGTCTCACTTTCACCTTGCTTAATTTGAAGAGGGTTGTAGGTCCACTTTCGCTTCTTAGAGGTAGGAAACCTCAAGAAAAGCTCTTTCCTTAGGTCTCCAAAGCAGGAGACAGATCGAGAAGACAGCTTGTACAACCACTCGCTAGCTTTATCCCCGAATGATGTTACTAGGAGTTTGCAGTGAATGCTGTCAGACAAAGTCCTCATGGAGACTGCTGACTCGAAAACCTGGAGATGGGAAACTGGATCATCCCTCCCAGTGAAGACTGGGAGACAGGGCTCTCTGAATCCATTGGGAATTGGCTCCCAACGAACATGATGATTAAAAGGAGACGGCTTCTTCCAATTGTCCGTTGGAGGACTACTACTACTTTCCTAGCAGATCAGCACTTTGGCTGGACCTTCTTGGGCAGTTGCCCGGAAGAAATCATGGTGAACAGCTGCGAACTCATCAACTAGAAGCTGCAGGGGAACGACAGGCTGAACAGCTGGTCGGTTAGGAACTTGACCGGCTTGGGTTGGCGGGCTGGCTGGATGTAGTGCGGTCGGGCGGTCTGAGGAGTTAACCGCTGGGCTATCGCGACTAGGGCCTGATTGACCGCCTCTAACTGCTGGGCGATCTCGCGACGAGTTTGCTCAAGGTGGAGCTCCATGCGGAGCTCAAAAAGCTTCTAGAGCGAGTACACTGCTTGAATTGGCTTGTGCACATGCGGGCGAACGTTGTTGGATATCGCGGTCTGCCATGCTTACCCGCACGATTCACCGAACAACTCAAATATGAAAGTCGCGTGTTCGTTCTATTGGCACAAAAAAATGTACCTCAACAACTTTACGCTAGGGGATACCGGGGATGACTGTCAGTTGTCATTTACTTCCGGTTAGAGGATCGCAGAAAAGAGGGGTCCGCTGAGCGGCAAGACCAGACTTGCCTGTCGCGGCAACTACCACTTGCGACGAACAATTTATTGATTGAAAGGCACAATTACAAAAGGGAGAAGAAAACTAGTCGGCTAGCAAGTGACCGAAAAGACACTAGATTCGAGACCACTCCTACAGGAAGCGAGCTTGAGAAATCGAATCAGCGTGTCTTCTGGGCATTGCTCACCCCTATTTATAGTTGTGAGGGCCTGCCCAAATGGGCAGACTCTAAAATTACGGGCTGCACATGGTACAGGAGAACGGGGTAGGGATGAGAGGTTACATGAGGGGCAAATAGCAAAATAGAGAACAAAAACCTGACCGCGCGGTCTGGTGATCATCCTGGGGCATGGTCTCTGTTCTTCATGTTGATGGATGCTGGAGAATACAGGGCGGTCTGGGGGGTCACCAAAATTGTAACCGCACTGACCGGTATTGAGATGGAAAACCACTGGTAGCGGAATCTCGGGTAAACAATAAACAACTATTATATAAATTCTAAATAAGCAGATTATAAAAAGTAATTTTATTTCAATATCATTTGCAACTTGTAAAATAATAATAATGTAAAATTTCAAATAACAATAAACATAATATGACAGATAATTTCGAGTATCTTTTTGTCTTTGATTCCTTGTAGAATTCTAGGCTCATTGCACATTGTCACTATAACGCGGGGAAATGATTATTATGTTACATATTAATTATATTTATTTATTTCGATGACATTTGTTAAATATTTTTAGAATTAGTCGTCCTTTCTTTATAAATATTTGCATTTTCATTATTAAACTTTTGAATGAGTTTCAGCTCAAAGGTTTTAAAATAAAATTCAAATAAAGAACATCTGTTTTTTTGTACAATTTTTTTAATTTTTTTTACTTAAAATCTCTGTAAATTAGAAACATATTAAATATATATATATATATACTAATATACAAAGATATAACTTTATGAGGTAACATTCGACAAACGAATACGAGCTGCCAGATCAAGATCCAAATGATCCTATCCATTCGCATGTGGTCTGTGAATAGCCTTTCAGTTTTGCGTTGGTTGGCTATTCGCAGACCATCGTAGTCTACGAATAGCCAAACAATTTTGTGTTGGTTGGTTATTCGCAGACCACCTACGTGGAGTTTTTTTTCGAAAAAATTATAAAAAATACCATATAAATAATTTAAAAAAATAAAAATAAAAAATTTAAAAAATTGCAAAAAACTGAAATAATTTTAAAAAATAAAATTATTTAAAAAATAAATTAAACCCAAAAATTAAAATGAGCCCGCCGATCGGGGGTGGGCGTAGCACGCCGCCGTGGGGCAGGTACTATCGCGCGGGACACGGGGAGCCCCCGTGCATTGTCACTCGTATGTGTGTGTATATATATATAATAAATTATTAATTATTATAGCTCCCATAAATAGCATATGGATAGTATTTGTATTTTCACGACACAAAATGATAAATTCAATTTTTCAATTCCAAAATCTCCACATTGTATTATGGTCCGTTTGGCAGCCTGAAATTGGAATTTAGGAATTGGAATTCAGCCAATTCCAAAACCAGTAAGAATTAGAATTGACTGAATTCCAATTCTGATGTTCGGTTGCTGTGCAGAATTCAGCATCAGGAATTGGACAATTCTGTTGTTCGGCTGCATAATGGAATTCAAATCTGGAATTGAAATTAACATGTAGAAAAATTAATTCCTACAAAATATATGAAATTTCTAAAGACAATAAAATACACACATAACATATTAAAGTCCAAACACATAATTATAGTCATCACACATATTAAAGTCCTCGCACATATTAAAGTCCTCGCACATATTAAAGTCCATACACATAATTATAGTGATCACACATGTTAAAGTCAACACATTAAAAAGATGCACGCATAATAAATAAGTCCACAACAAACAGTCCACATAAAATACTACTAAGTAAACTGCATTCGGAGTCACTCCAACCTAAGTTCATCTGACAAAGTCATGAATACCTCAAATTTAGCGATATCGCGAGTGAGTAAATCCATGACCTTGAGTAATTCATGTTTTTGCAGTTGCGGTATATTACTAAGGGCAACCTATATTGTTGAACATGTGTCATCGACGTATCTGCATCAATAGTGTGTCTTCCAAGAAATGACTTGTCCATGCTAGAGGCAACACTGGATATGGCTTCTGCCAATGCATCAATCCCACCAGATCTCTTCTTTTTCTTTTTTGTGCTTCCCTCCCCTACAAATACAAGACGATCTCCTGGATGGTTACTTTCTTCCACAATGGACTCCATGTCTATCTCGATAACATTCTCATTCGTTGTCACAGCATGACTATCAGTGGTCTTATCATTACCACATAACACTCCCAAATCACACCAATTAATTATAACTTTCCCTTTATAATGTTTCACCGTCGGATGAGCCTGCAAATTTGCACAAAATAATCAGTAACAAAACTAAAATATAAGGACATGTAAGGACATTTAACAAAACTAGACTGTTGATTACCTTTATGTAGTTTGCCCACACTTCTTCATTATCAACCTTGACCATATGACGTTCCCAATCTCATCCAAAACCACTAGTATTTAGCATAGCACTTACATCATGATAGTATTTTTTCCAAGTTTTTAGTTATGTTGTGATCTTTCCTTTGTTAGCATCCACATTACAAATCTCTTTCGACGCTGATATAGGTTGTTGTAAAGGCCGTAGACTTCCATCCATTTGGTTTCTTGTGACCCATGATATGTTGCTCGAGCAAGACATTTGATAGAGTTGTATCCATTTGCACAGTCCAATGTATGTAAGACCGTTAATTCTTGGTCATTGAAATTTCATTAGACTTGTCCATACTACAATTATCAAACATATAACATTAAACAATAAACATTATAGCAGTGATAAAGATGAGCAGGGTGAGGAAGAAGAGGAGGCGCGCGATCAGATTCATACCTCTAGTGAAGACGAATAATGAACAGCGTCGCGCAAGGGATGGGTAGGTTCCGCTCCCCCAAAACCAACAAATATCGGGGTTTACCCCAAAGAATTGGACCACACGTTATTTCAACATTGTGGAATTAACCCCAATCCCAAATCTTCGCGAATTCCAAACCGTCGAACACCTGAATTGAATTCCGCCTCACCCAATTCCAAAATTGAAATCCAATTCTGGTCGGCTGAACGGGGCCTTAGAGATTCTCTACTCCTCGTCATAAGTGACAGTTGTGATGTCGCAGCCATCCACCGCTCCCTCCGCCCATAAGGCCATGAGGCCAATCCTTCCTAATGTCTTATCCTAGGTCCAGGCAAATGCCTCATCTGTCAAGGTCAAGGTATAATTAAGGTTGACTCCCTCGCTGATACATTGTCCCAGTCATTGCATAAAGTTCTTCCTCTAAACCTAGGGCTTATGTTGTTTCCAACATCAAGGTTCTTCTAGGAATCTAGGGTCGGGGTCTTGAAATTAGCACACTACTTCCGTCAGTTATAATAATATTTTCTACCCACTTATCATTTCACCCCAAATTCGTATTATCTCCCCCACCTTGATAGATTTTTCTTATCGGAATGTTTGCCTCCGTATGTATAAAAGCATCAAAACCACATATCCAGCTCTCGACGCCTTCAAAAATCTTGTGTTAGCGCTCTTTTCCATGATCGAGACCCGGGCAGGGTAGATATTGTCATGATGGTTACAATTTTAGAGCTTCTTTGTGACTTCCCTCTTGTTGTTATTACCATTTCCTTGAAATCTTCCACCAACACATTCTTCCAGTGCTATTGTCTCCTTCTCCACTCGAGACTCACAAGGAGCTTCAGATTGTTACTCTCTCGCTTATTGACTGATACAATTATCGTAAGTGGGCTAACTCTTAAAAATAGCTTCCAGAGGCTCACATTTGAATCCATGGCACCTACTGCATGGAGATGGCCTACATATATCACTTTGATATATGGGATGTGAGGGAGATAATACATTCTTTCACGAACTTGCATCACGGTTCAAAGTTGACCCACATACATGTTGTGTGGGTCTGATCTAGATCGATTCAATTGAACCAGTCTAAGGCTCCTTCCATAAACCCTCGAGCGAGTGCTTTAGGAGGTGCACAAAGTCATTTCAGTTGAGACAGAGAGGAGTTTTTGGCGAGTCAAAATGGTGAGGCTCGCATCCTTCCATATATATAGAAGGTGAGGCATACTTACTTCCAGAGACAGAGAAGAAAAGGTTTGGGCGAGTCACAAGAGGTGTGTAGTTCGACCTCCTTCAAACGAAAGAGAGGAGGTAGGGATAATCTATTTCCGAGGAAAAGGAAGAAATGACGATGTCCTAGGCTCAATTCTCAGTCCGTGGAATGAAGAATGAGAAGGTAATTGACCTAGTTTTGACCCATCTACTTTTAGAAGGAGGAGAGTTCCCTCCACTTACAGTTTCGGCTCATCTCTGACTACGATCTGTAACCAAGGTTTTGATCCCACAATAATCTCTAAGATGAATGTGTGCATGTGTGCTTTGTAGTATTGGCTGGTAGAAGGTCAAGCAGAGCATATAGTCCTCTCTTTATTTGCACTATATAATTATGGTGGCAAGTATTTATTGGAGTTTATTCCCCATGAGGATTTTCTAAATCTATTAATACAAAGGATATTTATGAATTTGTGTTTGCTTCTTTGGTTCGTATTTACTGTATTTACCTGAGATCCTAACAAAGTGGCATTAGGGTGAGGTTAAAATGAGTGATTAACTAGTTCATGTTTGTGATCTAGTACAGTTGGTGATGAACATTAATCCCACTATCTTATGTGGTCATGATCTTTGAAATAATCAGCTCCAAGATCAGTGATAGGATTCGCGAGTACTCAATTTGAGTGGGAGCAAACATGGATAAAGGGAAAGTGAAAATTGACATGTTCAATGGGAAGAACTTTGATTTTTGAAAATGGAGACGATTTGTAACATCCCTACCCTAGGTTACCTTGAACTTAGGAAAATTACTATGAGCACCCCAAAAGTGCACAAGTCAACCTAGACCAATTTACTTCAAATTGGACTCAACAACTCAAATTGAGCTTACCAATAGGTCCCTAACCGTAAGAGAGACCCAGTTGACCCAAAAGCCTCATCATAGGGTCATTAATTTTGGCAAATTTCACCAAATCAACTCTAGGTCAAAATAGGTTAACATAGACCAATTCAACTCAAATTGGGTCAATTAGACATCATATGATTAAATTGACCCCACCGTTGTATTACAACCCCTAATTTGGGTGCAATGAACCCAAAAACCCATCATAGGGTCACCAATTGACCCAAATTGACCAAAGTACCCTTTAGGCCAACATAGGTCAATCCTTCACCAATAGGTCCAATTGACCCCCCCCCCCCCCCCCCCCCCCAAACATGTAATTGACCTCACCCCTAGTCTTATAGCATCATAGTGTGTAACATCCCCCAAACATCTAGACCCCTAAGTTGGTTTTGTCATGACTAGGTCATGACAAAACCATAGGAAGAGCTCAAGACCTTGTGAACATAGGTGAGAATTAGAAAACCCAAGTGGTCTGCAAATAGCAATTTTCAGATACCAAGCCTAGGGTTAGACTTTAGGACCCCACCTTGAACCTTGACCCCACAATATCATCCCTAACACATTAGAGGTCTCCTTGAAGCACCAGTGACCCATTGGGGTCAACCTAAGAGGCCAATTTGACTAAAGTCAACATTAACCCTAAATTGGTCAAACTAACTCAACTAAGGTCAATTGGCCCCCACCATGCCAAATTGACCCTGCCCCTACCCTTGTGTGGGTACTGGGATCCTAATGGACCAAAAAGCCCCATCATGGGGCCTCCAATTTGACCAATTTGCCCTAAAACCTAAATTGGTCAAAGTACCCTAATAAGGGGCAATTCACCCTCACCTTGTCAAATTAACCATACCTAGACCTTCCTAACCTTTAAGGGAAGTCAATGGAGCCCAAGCCACTCTTTGGGGTCAACCCAATTGGTCAATTAGACCAAAGTCAAACTCAAGCTTAATTTAGGTCAAGATGATCTAATTTGCCCAAATTGGACCCAATCCACTTGGGCTAGACCCAATTAAGGTGGTCCACCACCTAATGGGGATTGAATGCTGCTGAGGTGGCCATTCAATTTGGAGAGAGTCGGCTAGGAGAGAGAAATTGGGAGTTTCCCCCAATTTGAAGAGAGAGAAAGTGGCCATTCAAGGAGGATTAATGGCATTCAAGGCAAATTGATCCCTCACTCATCTCCCCTCACCCTCCATTCATCTCCTCGGGCTGTTACGAGAAGCTTAAGGGGTTTTCCAGCCCTCAAGATGGCTGAATTCAATGGATTTCACCATGGCCGAAAATTAGGTTTGATGGCCATTAGTGGTTTTCAAGGTTGTAACCTCCCCCTCTCCTAATTGATCCCTTTAAAAGCTTCAGAAGACTGAGAGGAGTGGTTTTTCCCCTTTACTTGGAGAAATCAAGCACTAGGAGCAGGAATCGGCATGGCACCAAAAGCTCCAGGTCAGCCATGGCCAACAAGAAATCGGCAAGGAGCCAAGCACCCACACAGGTCCGATCCTCTTCTCCTCCCTTAGTGCTAGATCTCTTCATATTTCGGGGCTTAATCCGTGCACAATAGGGCTCGAATTGTGTTTCCGAAGGAGTACGTTTCGTACTCTTTTTCCCTCCTCTAAAAACTAGATCCGACCACCTCCGGCCGGCCAACCACCCATATCGCCGGCCACCACCTCAACGGAGGTGGTGGTGGCATTGGCCGGCCGGAAAGAGGCGTAGGTGGCCGGGAAATCACCCCGCAAAGAGGCCCAGGACGGGCTGTCGCGAGCCGTCCAACGATCGGGGACGATGACGGAGAGCCGTCGAATCTTTATTTTAATGTTTACGTTTATATCATTTGTTTCGTCGAACGCTGCAAGATAATTCGTCGAACGAAATATTTCGTCGAACGGGAGGTGTTCAGCTTTAGTCGGCCACAGTTATAATGGAATTTAGTCGAGCGTTGTTATGCTTTGATTTCGTCGAATGCATATTTCGTCGAACGGGAGGTGTTCAACTTTAGTCGGCCGCTGTTATAATGGATATTAGTCGAGCGCTGTTAATAGAGAAATTAGTCGAGCGCAGCTGCGTTCGGCTTTCGTCGAACGCGGATTTGGTCTGCTTTCGTCGAACGCAGAGTTGGTCTGCTTTCGTCGAGCGATATTTAATATTTTCGTCGAACGCTGAAACAGTTATTAAAATAAATGTTTATGCAATTTCTGTCACTTATTTTGCTGTACCTAGATCTAATTATTAAAAATACATAGACCCCTCTACAGAAAAAGTGGTCAACACCAAAGTTGTAGCCCTTAGGGTCTACTTTATTTTAAAATTTATTTCACCCCAAGAGGAGTTATGTAGCTTCCTGTAGGTCCATTTTGGTGGGGCTGGTCCCTAGTGTAGGACAGCCACATTTTCTTGAATAACTTTTGATTGGGAAATGATATGGACTTGAGATTTGAAACATAGTCTACTTATACCCACACACACATCATATCCAAAGATGGGATTTTTAGGAGAACCTTTTCCTAAGGTTTTTGAAATAATTTCATAAATCATCTAATAATTAATTAGTTGGTCAAAAGACCTCCAATGCCCTCCAAATTTTGGTGGGTGCTCCTTAGGGTTACTGTATGACCTAGGTAAAAATCTCAGCCCAATTGGGACTGTTTTGGTTGGGTAATTTGTAAACCCAAGTTAGGTCAAATTGGGTCATAGTTAGGGCATGGTGTTTATCTTGAAATTTTGTGGTCAAATTTTCTCACCATGAGATGGAACCTTGTCCACTAGTTTAGGATCACCTAAAGTATCCCCATGAGTGGTTTGGGGTGGTGTAGAGGTGATTAAGCCCTAGAACACTAATTTTATTCCTAGATGTGCATTTAGAACCTTGTGAAGGCCATGTGGTGAAAATTCCTTTGATGGTTATGAAACTTGGTGGATAAGTTCATAGGGTGTAAATAGGCACTGGGTAATTTTTTAAGAATTTTAGGAGCAATTATTCCCTTTTAATTAGGTCATAATCCCTTTAGAGAAATTTCTTATAAGAGATGATTACATGATCAAAAAGTCTTGGTTGATGATGAAACTTTGGTAGTGCCCTTATAATCATATTTTAGACCTCTGGTAATTTTTGTGAATTTTATTAAATGATTTAATCAGTACTTCTTTCACAAGACACTTGTTTTGATTTAGACTTAAGAAAAATATTTGAGGGTCAAAACTCATTGTTAAATTGTGTAAATTGGTGATAGGACCTTTCCGAGCATTAGAAAGCTCTGTGAATTTTTATAGAATTTTTGAAGACTTAGATCAGTAGGCTACTTCACAATTCATTTAATTTGAGGTTTTCTTATAGTATTTATTTTAGTGAGAAAATGATTTCCTTAAATGCTGAAACTTAGTCATTAGCCTTTTTTGGTGAATACAAGAGTTTGGTAATTTTCCCATAATTTTAATTGATCTTTTTGGTGGTTCCTTCATAAAACTACAATTTTGAATAGATGATAAATAATTAGATTAGAGGATAATTTTTTACTGTAAAAATATGATATACTGTTTCTGATGTTATTTAGTCACCATAGATTTATCATAATATTTGGAGAGCCATATCATAAGATTTACTTACACTTCATGTTCATTTTCATACTTGGGAGATGTTTGGAGAAATTAAAATAAATATAAATAAATTAGGGAAAAATATGATTCTATGGAAGTAGTCTTATAACATCATGATAGACCTCCAGTAAATAGCTTGGGTCAGTTGGATGAATATTTGGAGTACCTCTAGTTGTGAGCTTCATATAATTAGTTTGGTCTGCGTTTAGTAAAACTGTGAAATTTGAGAATCAAGTGGATCCTTAGGAGGGAATGGGAGGTAAGTGGTTTACCTGGTTTAGTTGAGAAGGTATGATGGTCAACAAGAAGGATTATAGATGGTAAAGGTGTGCTTGGTGAGTTAGAGGTAAGTTGCACTCGGGGTCGACGAAAGATCGTCTTGGAAGTCATAAGTCACTTAGGGTTAATTCAAGAGTAATGACGAGGAGGGTATCCTTACGGGTAGATACCAACAACACTAAGTGTCTTGAGAAAGGAAACTTTGGGGTGTCATCCCATTACAGTTCCTAGTACCGTAGTGAGCCCCTTACAGGGTAATCCTCGGGAAGTCCAAGATTAACCATAAGTCGTATTAGTAAGAAGTTGTTATACAAGATTAACATAATAATACTCTCACGCACACCCCGTAGTTATGGGAGGTTAGTCGGTTTGGTTGTACGAGCGGTAAGCTCGGTGGTTGTAGCAGCAGACTAGTTTGTCTAGTGAGCTTGTGACTCAGTAATGTCGTTGGTGCGGACGGATTGGTCCGGCGAGCCGGTGGCTCGGAAGGTTATGGTAACGGGCGGGTTAGCCCGGGGAGCCTATGACTCGGAGATAGGTAGTAGAACATGTTGCATGTGCATGAAGGTGGTGGGTCTCTGGTATTGGACGGTCGTTCACACCAACGTCAATACGTTGACTCGGCGAGTGTGGAATTTGCACTTAGCCTTGAAAGTCTGGTGGTCCAGCCAGTAAGAGTATGCAGATGCTCCGCGGTTTTGCGTTGAGGCGTACGATAGGTCTAGGTAGGGTAGTGTGAATACCAACCTAGAGGTGGGTGAGGCCCAACCCACCGCTTCCGTTTGCCACTACGGGAGTATCCTGGG
The DNA here is from genome assembly GCA_033032865.1 of Dactylorhiza incarnata. NCBI lineage: Eukaryota > Viridiplantae > Streptophyta > Magnoliopsida > Asparagales > Orchidaceae > Dactylorhiza > Dactylorhiza incarnata. Next base: position 13,916,524 of record JAWHQI010000012.1, on the reverse strand, counting down.
AGTCTAGCTAGCTCCAAAACGGGGGAACTAAAGGTCTATGCGCATAGAGTCGAAGTGGGTGAGTTGCACTTGTATGAACATAGCATAAACCGCATACCTTGCATGTCATGGCATAAACATTGCATTTCAACCCCTACCCCTATCGTATAAGTCGGTTATGGGACTTCTTATACGATAGGCCTAGCTAAACGACCCCTTGGTCTATAGGTCTGTGTGGGCATTCCTATAAATCAATGGTTACTTTCGTTTTATGTACCTGCTTTGCTTACTGTACTTTACTTATTTTTTACCTGCTTTTACTATGCTCTTTTACTGCTTCCATTATGTATATATACATGTGTAGTGTAGACATTCCCTGCACCCATGTCATCTGCTTTTTGATTATACCCCTTGTTGTCCTCCGCTTCATCCTTCCCGCTCGGTGCCTAGGAGTCACCGGGGGAGGGGTGGGGGATTGGCTTAGTCTTTTTGACTAACGGTCGGTGGACCTTATCATTTTAGGAGACCGCGGCGACGAAGCAGCACCAGAGGCCGGTGCAGGCGGAGGCAGGCCAGTGTAGTGCAAGAGCACAGGATTCAGGATCAGTGAGTGATTAGGAGTTAGCTTCCGCGAGTGATCTTGTAGTGAGGATATGATGTACAGGGCATGAGCCCTTTATTATTGTAACCCTTGTTATCTCTTTCTTTATTTCAGTTATATTTATGTGGACATCTCTTCGTGGATGTATTACTTTTCTATGTGATGTGGACTTGGCTTTCTTTTAGCTTATTTTTCTCTGCTTCTTCGTGATCGATTTGGCCGGCAGTATCGACGTTTTGTAGTGGCGACCTTCCCGAGCGAGGGTGTCACCACAAAGCGGCGGTTCTGGGCCTAAGACCCGAATGTTTTTAAAAAAAAAAGGGGTCTTACATAGTGGACCCAATGGACCCAAAAGCCCCATCAAGTGGTCATCAATTGGTCCAATTTGACCAAAGTCAACTTCCCCCAATTTTGGTCAAAATCACATCTATTGACTAAATTGGACCAATTAGGGCATCACCAAGACCCAATAAACATTGGGTGGTATCAAGGGACTCAAGACCACCACGTTAGATCAGTCAACCTATCAAATTGACCAAGTCAACCCCTAAGTCAATTATGGTCAAAGTTGAGCCCTAATGAAGAAATTAAAAGCCTAAACCAATTTAAATGGGCTAAGGCCTCATTTGATGGCTCATTCTGCAGCCCAAGTGTCCATTTACCAAGGATCACCCCTGAAATTCAAATGAAATGCCATGCATGAGGGCATTTTGGAGAAATTCCCAATTTGAAGAGAGAGAAACCATGAATTTGTGGAATGGCTTCCACACGGCCTCCAATTCCTCTTCCATGTGGCTTCTCTCAGCTGCCATAGTAGTTTCCAGCCAAGATGAGATGGAAAGTAGGCCAGCTGGAGTGGGGGAGGGTTGTTCATTGGATGGCTGAGAGGTGCCTTAATGGCCCATAATAACACTCCCCCACAATAAATCAAGCTCTCCATTAGCTTTAGAGAGCTTCAAGGAGTCCGGCTGAGTTTTTACTTTGGAGTATTACACTGGAAATCAAGGAATCGACAAGGTGCTTGAAGGAGGTGGTCGGAAATGGCATCCCAGAGAAATAGTCGTCAATAAGCCCATTAGAGGTCTAGTTTCTCCTCACCTCCCCTTGTGCTAGATCTTTAGTCATTTAGGTGGAGAAATCGGGCTCAATTGAGCCCGATCCAGTGAGCCAAAAACAAGCATTTTACATGATTTTGGATCGTTGGGTTCGTCGGAAAACACCACCTCCGGCGGCCAAACCATCGTCAGCCGATAGCCACCACCTCAACGGAGGTGGTGGTGGCAGTGGCCGACCAGGGAGGTGGCTCAGTCGTCGGGAAACGGAGCTGGAAGAAGCTCCAGGCGGGAGCTATCTGGATCGTCAGCTGGAGGAAGAAGACGCAATCCTAGCCGTCCATCCTGGGGATTTATCAGTTATCTGCAGATTCATGAAAAGTGTAAAACATGAAAAAGTTAGCCCTTGGGGTATACTTTAATTAGTAATTAAAATCAACCAATTTGTTGCCCTGTAGCTCTCTCTAAGGTAGTTTTAGTGGGACTGGTCCCTAGGAGGGACAACCCATGTTATTTGAATAACTTTTAAATGGTTGATGTTATGAGGTTGAAATCTTAGACATGCAGGCATGTACCCTAGACCCACCTCCTGTCCAAAAATGAGAATTTTTAGACAACGTTTTTCTATAGTTTTAGAAAATATTTGATAATCCATACATGTGTTGATTTTTTAGTTTTATAAACTCAAAATCCATCAAATCTTCTTTGGAAGGTCAATTAGGACAACAAAAGTCCCTGTCCAAAATATTGGACCATTTGTAATTACGCATGTCAGTGTTTTGATCATGCAAATATAACTTAGTATGGGATATAGTATTTTTATAACTCAGAGAGTATTTTGTGAATATCTCTCAGGGTTGAAATTTTAACCATAGGCGTATCATGCATATTTACACACTTTGTCCAAAAATTGTAATTTTTGAAAAACATTTTCCAATAGTATTTACAATAATTTGATAAATCATGTATTGGTAATATATATGGCTAAAACAACTCAAAATAACCCCAATTTTGGGCACAAAGATAAGTGGGTTATGCCTAGTCTCTGACCAAAATCTATGGTCATTTGGACCCCAGTATGCTGGTGTATTCCACATGCATGTAAAGGGGAATTTGGTGTGCATATAGCACTATAATGTAGTACTAGCTTTACATGGTTAAAACAACTCAAAATAACCCCAATTTTGGGCACAAGGATAATTGGGTTATGCTTAGTCTCTGACCAAAATCTAAGGTCATTTGGACCCTGTCATGTTGGTATATTCCACATGCATGTAAAGGGGAATTTGGTGTGCATATAGCACTATAATGTAGTACTAGCTTTACATTGTTAAATCAACTCAAAATAACCCCAATTTTGGGCACAAAGATAAGTTGATTATGCTTAGTCTCTAACCAAAATTTAAGGTCATTTGGGCCCATGCATGATGGTGTATTACACATGCAAGTGTACATATAGTGTAAGTGACTTGGTGTGCACTTAACCAAGTTTGATGTTTTGTGAATTGATAGATATTACCTTGGTCAATTCTTATGAAATTTAAAACATGCACTTGATATCATGAGATATCATATCTCAGGGAAAATCATAAACATTGGGGTTGATTTCCCTAGGAAATTAGGGTTTATGTGATTTTGTCACATTGAGCTTAAATGAGTATTTTAGAGTCAAAACTTTCTGAATTGTTATAAAACTCTGGCATTCACTTAGAAGAGTGAGATTACACTATATAGATTTTTGCTGGAATTTTTAGAAATATTATAATTCATTATTTAAATTACCCCCAATTGACTTTATCCCTTCTTTTGGTAAGTTAATGTAGTTATGGTTGTATGGAATTGGGTAATTAGACTTATGAGACCATTTGTATTCTCTGGAAATTTTAAACAAATTATTGTTGAGTATTTATGATACCTCTTTCACAAAGTGGAATTTTAATATTTTCATTGATTAATTGCAAATGTTGATTTAATGAAACTGGAAAATTATGGAATTGAATAATTAGACTTGTAGGATCATTAGAGACCTCTGAAAATTTTATTAGATTTAATTGCTGAGTAAATACAATACTTCCTTCACAAAGTGAAATTTTGCTGTTTGCATTGATTAATTGATAGTGTTGAACTTTGGAACTAGAAAATTACAGAACTTGGTGAGTGAGCATATGTGATCAAGGTAATGATCTGAGAATTTTGTTATATTTATTTTCTGAAGAATTACAGTAGTTCTTTCATATTGAGGAACTAGGTGACAATTATGGTTTATTCATTATTGATGAATTATTGTTACTAGAAAAATGTCAAACTTTGCTGGAATCCATTTTTGGCTGATTTGAACACATAGAAATCTATTTACAACACTATGATGAATACATTTAGTAGATTCTTCACAAATTATAATTAACACCCTGGACATTTAATTGATTTTCTGGAATTATATTGGGGAAAAAATATGAAATTCTGCTGAACTTCATCTTGGACCATAGTTAGTTTCTGGAATTTTTCTTAGATTTATTGGTCTATGATAAATGGTGCATCATGTTCAAATTAGCAATTCCCAGATTTATAAGAAATAATTTAATAGGCCCATATATGATTTTATTATATGAAAATTTGGAAATCTGAATTTTGACATCTTTACAACTTCTGAAACTAGTTGGTCAAATATTAGCTAGAGGATCATGTAGTCTCCCTTTTAAGTCATGTTATCACACTTGAGGACAATTTGGTTTGTGAATAGTAAAACTGAATTATTTGATTTAGACCTTATCTGATCATCACACATCAGATTATTAACTCCTCGATCATTGTGTAGGTACAATTTGATTAAAGGATTAACCATTAGTGGCATATACTAGAAGTAAGGGTTGGGGTGCGTTTAGTAAAACTATCAATTCGGGATTTGACATCAGTATGATAGGAGATGTGAGAGATGACCCACTAGCAGGTATAAGTTATGATTGATATCTGAATTTGGAACCATTAGATAGGAATTGAGTGATGACGTGAAGGTGTTGTTAGTCAGTGAGGAAGGGCAAGGATTAATGTTCAATAGAACATTGTCGCTTCCATATCCCGGTAATTGTAAACCACATTAGGTTTTTAGAGTAGCTAGAGAGTAAGAGTCTGTTCGGGAGAGCTGTTGCGGATTGAAAAGATGTTGATTGAACAGAGCTCTTTAGACAGAGCTCTTTGAGAAGCTGTTTTGAAAAGCTGCAGGCTGTTTGGAGAGTCTGTGTATAAGCGTTGATGGAACAAAGCCTTTTCAAATAAGACTGTTTGGTAGAACAACTTTTTGAGAGCTGTTTTTTTCTAAACGAAAATATTAATATATATTGTTCTTCAACCATCCTTGCTAAAGTGGGTGGTAGGCCGATTTTCCAACCCTATCTCTATAATGCAAAGATCGCAGAAGATCAAAACATCAAATGACTCCCATGTTGCTGAGCTTCCTCCGACCTTTGGGTTTCCCATAAAACTATATACCCAAAACACAAACAAGCATTCAAACATACACAAACAATCCTTCAAATGATCAAAACACAAAAAAAAACACATTATACTCAAAAACTCGTTCATCCATACACAATAAAAAATATACAATCATTCAAACACTCTATCCAAACAATCATTCAAACACACAAAAACTCATCTAAATAATCATTCAAACACAAACCCTCATCCACACACAAACATACACACTCATTCATGTTAAATAAAACTGAAGGTATGTGTGCGTCGCTACGTAAATGTATTATCGAAAAATTAAGGATAAACGATTTGCTGAATGCAGCGAGAACACAGTACACAAGGATCGTTCTTATCCAAATATTATTTGTCTCAAGTGGAATTTTAAACGCAAGCTATACTATCTAATTGAGAGCGCTAATTGAGAAACACACAAATATTACAAAACTGAAATAGAGCGATAGTTAAACTGTAATGCGGAATTAAATCATATCGCTCTTTGACTCAAGCTCGTGCTTCATCGTGACGGTCAAGCACCACGACTTGTGTTTCCTTGCAAGATTCACTGAATAAAAGGGCTGAGTTTCTACAATAAACGAGTGTTAGCCCAATACATGTATGTGTATATATGTAAACCAAACAGGTAATCAGAGATTGAGTCAACTATGATAATCTTTAATCAGTAGAATACTCCAATGATATATGTTTACTCATCACATAATCTGAAATCAATCGATCGATATATAGAGTAGACAAATTTGATTCCAGTAAGTGAATCTCATGAGGTTTAATTAAATGAAAACTATGGATGTGCAGAGATAATATACGATGAATGCCTAAGGAGATACCTTGTATTAATCTCTTGCAAATGAAAACCAAGTTCCTGAAAGGCAACCCAATTTTATCTCCTTAGAACAGAAAATACTGCAACTAGTAATTACCTTTGTAGTCAGTTGCTTTTCCCAGGCCCAAAACAGAACCAATCTTGGTTTGCAAAACTGCAGGAGATCCGTGTATTTCAGTTTCCTTCCTCCAAAGGGCAGATCTTGTGCCTCAGATTTCTCCAGGTAGAAAGATTGTAGGACCAGCTAGATTTGTATCTCCCAAAATCTGAAGGTGCAACAAGAAAAGAAGGGATCGACAATTTCTTTTCTCAGTTTCTCAAGATCTAGAGCGACGCAGAACGCGAGAAGGAGGAAGCCAACGGATTCCTAGAGGCGGCAGTTCCACTCGCGATTGCCGGCGTCGGGGCGGAGGAGATCAAGCGCCGGCGGTTTCACCTGCTATCGTCGGCGTCGGGGCGGAGGAGACCTAGGGCCGGCGGTTTCAGAAAAAAGGTGAGGAGCGGCAGTTTCGTGCGTTCTCTCTGTCACACCTCTTCACGATTTTTTGGTTATGAATAAATGGCATAGAAAGCTTTAGAGCAACTCCAATGGGGAGCTCTATATTTAGAGCTCCCCATTGTACCATGTTCTCTAAATATAGAGAACATGGTTAGAGCAACTCCAACCATGTTCTCTATATTTAGAGAACATGATATAAATATAAGTATTATAGGTATTTTATATGTATATTATATTTATATGTGTGAGAATTTGAAAATAACGGAATTTTTATTTCCAAAAATTAACTATTACAAGAGTATTGCCTCCTTTATAAAGACTAGGAGGGAAACAGTAAAATACAAATACACGATGTGGGACTAAATACAAATACAAATACACAAGAGAGCTGGGCGGTCTGGGCGATCATGAATATTGAGACCGCAGCGACCTCTGCGATCTGGAGTGAGATCGGGCGGTCACACTACAGGAGGAAGGTCGTGTGACAGAGGAGACCGTCTGGTGGTTAGACCGTTGTGGCGAACACTTCCCCATAAGGGAGAGATCGGGAGGATCAGATCGCTTCTCTCCACAAGAAGCGATCCGGTATATCCGAGATGAACCGTCAGTCTTGTACTTGGAGCCCGCTGAGACCGCTGGCTCTAGACCGCTTGGAGAGGTAGAATGATGTTGATCTTCACAAGGCGCGACCTCGTATACTTGAGGAGAAGTCGCGGTCTGAATCTGGGAGACCGCGCAGACCGCTGTCTTGTAACCGTGCAACTTCAATTTCTCTTTATCTGGCGCGATCTGGTACATCAGAGGGAAAGCCGCGGTCTGATTACTGGAGACCGCACAGACTGCTGGCTTCAGATCACGGGAGTTCAAACCTTCGAGACCGCTTGGCTCTAACACTCCCCCGCAAGCTGGAGCATATATATCAATCATGCCTAGCTTGTTACACACACCGGAGAAGGACGAAGATATAGGTTTGGTGAAGATATCAGCCAGCTCTTTATCTGAAGTAACGAAGGGAGTGCATATTTGTTTCTTCAAGATTTCTTCCCTGATGAAGTGGCAGTCCACTTCAATGTGTTTGGTTCTCTCATGAAAGACTGGGTTCTGAGATATATAGATTGCAGCTTTGTTGTCACAGAACATCGGTAAAGGATGGTTGTAAACTTCTCCTAAGTCTAGAAGGAGAGTCCGTAACCACTTCAACTCGCATGTAGTTTGGGCCATGCTCCTGTATTCGGCCTCAGCACTTGATCTGGACACCACTGCTTGTTTCTTGCTCTTCCAGCTTACCAAATTTCCTCCCACGAAGGTACAGAACCCAGATGTGGATTTCCTATCCCCTTTATCATCAGCATAGCTAGCATCAGAATAGGCTTCTATCTTGAGGTGGTTGTTCCTTTGGAACAGAAGTCCTTTCCCCGGAGATCCTTTAACATATTCTAATATTTTTAAAGCAGCTTGAAGATGACATTCCTTCGGAGCTTGCATGAACTGGCTGACCTTCCCAACAGCATAGCAGATATCAGGTCTTGTAACAGTTAGGTAGATGAGCTTGCCTACAAGGCGACGATATCTAGTGCTATCAAGAAGAGGAGGAGAGTCATCATTCCAGAGTTTGTCGTCTCCAACTGCCATTGGATATTTAGCAGGTTTAGCACCAAGAAGGCCTGTTTCTTTTAGAAGGTCAATGGCATACTTCCGTTGTGAGAGAACAATGGAGCTATGCTTCCTTGAGATTTCAATGCCCAGAAAGTACTTGGGAGTCCCCATATCTTTTGTCACAAAGTGTTGGAGGAGATGTTTCTTTGTAAGGGAGACACCTTCAACATCATTGCCTGTGAGAAGGATTTCATCAACGTATACAGCTAGAACAACCATTCCATGAGATGTCTTGCGAATGAAGAGAGAGTGATCCGCAGAGCTACGGACAAATCCAATGATCTTGATAACTTCATTAAATTTTTCAAACCAGGCGCGAGGACTTTGCTTAAGACCATAGATTGCCTTCTTTAGCTTACATACACAAGTCTCCCCCGGAGCAACATACCCTGGAGGTTGCTCCATGAAAACAACCTCTTGAAGATCTCCATAGAGAAAGGCATTCTTGACATCCAACTGAGAGAGCTCCCAACCTTTGTTGACGGCCACAGAGAAGAGGACCCTGATTGTTGTAAGTCGAGCGACAGGAGAGAAAGTGTCAAAGAAGTCTACTCCATATGTCTGAGTAAAACCTTTGGCCACTAAGCGCGCTTTGTAGCGGTCCACAGAACCATCAGCGCGATATTTGATCACAAAGACCCATCTACACCCGACAACGTCCATCCCAAGAGGTGGAGGAACAAGAGTCCAAGTGCCACGGTCCTGAAGGGTGGAGATTTCCTCATCCATGGCAGCCTTCCACTGTGGGATGGCAAGAGCCTCCTGATAACTGGTTGGGGTGGCAGTATCTGTAATCGCAATAGCAAACGCTCGAGCAGAGGGAGTAAGTTGAGCAAAAGTGACCACATCGTGAATAGAATGTTGAGTACAAGAGCGAACTCCCTTTCGAAGAGCAATAGGGATGTCTTCAGTGGTAACTGTTTCTGCAGGAGAGTCATCATCGGAAGAAGATAGTGCTGTCCCAGGAGTTGGGAGAGAAGGCCCCGGAGTCGGAGGACAGGTTGAAGGAGATGTTGGAGGTGGTGGAGGTAGAGGAAGAGGTGGCGGAATTGGGAAAATAGGTGGTGGTGGTGGAGAGTGAATGAGGGGTGTGGTTGGAGGAGGCGCAGAAGGCAGAGAGGTGGAAGAGGTAGAAAAGTAGGGAACGGTTTCAAAGAAGGTGACATCCGCAGAAACATATTGTTTGCGAAGAAGAGGATCAAAGCAGCGATATCCTTTCTGAGTTGGAGAATAACCCACAAAAATACATTTAACAGCCCGATGAGAGAGTTTGTCCCGACCGGGGGAAGGAATGTGGACAAACGCAGTACAACCGAACACCTTGAGAGGTAGGGAGAAGGGTTGGGAGGTGGGATATAGTAGAGAAAAGGGAGTGGAGCCTTGAAGAAGGGTGGAGGGAATGCGGTTGATGAGATAGCAGGAGATGAGAATGGCATGACCCCAATAAGGTTTGGGCATATTCATCTGGAAGAGTAAGGTGCGAGCCATATCAAGGAGGTGACGATTCTTACGTTCCGCGATGCCATTTTGTTGAGAAGTGTAAGGACAACTTGTCTGATGTAGAAGACCATGATTCATGCAAAATTCAGAAAATTGATTGGAAACATACTCTTTAGCATTATCAGTGCGAATAGCCTTGATAGATACTCCAAACTGAGTAGAAATTTCATTATAAAAGGTTTTGAAAACAGAAAAAAGTTCTGAGCGTTCTTTTAACAGATACACCCAAGTACATCGAGAGAAGTCATCAATAAAAGTAACAAAATATAAACTACCCCCACCCACAGTCTTGGTAGGAGAAGGACCCCAGATGTCCGAGTGGAGGAGATCAAAAGGACGAGTCGAGCTACGTCCATGCCTGGCAGGGTAGGAAGCCCGATGGTGTTTCCCTAGTTGACAAGCCTCGCAGTGGAGAGGAGAGACATCTTTGGTGAGGTGAGGTAGAAGTTGATACAGCAGCCGAGGTGGAGGATGACCAAGACGGAGGTGCCATTGATGAAGAGAATCAGAGTCGGTAGAAGCAGAGTGGGCAGTAAGAACGTCAAGGAAGTAGAGGCCTCCACTCTCAGTCCCAGTAGCAACTGTCTCCTTCGTATGAAGATCCTGAAAATAACAGTTAGTAGGAGTAAACATAATAGAGCATTGTAATTGTTGAGAGAGAGCCTTGACGGATAGTAAGTTGCACGGAAAAGTAGGCACATAAAGGGTGTCCTGAAGAGAGATAGTCGGAGTGACTGGAACAATTCCAGTCCCACACACATGTGAGGGAGAACCATCCGCTGTTAGAACCGGGGGTAAATTCCTGTGCTCCAGCAACTGGGAGAAAAGATGAGGGTTCCCTGTCATATGGTTCGTAGCTCCAGAATCAATGAGCCATTTACCTTTAGTAACCACGTGCGCGCTACCTGAGGAGGTAGCAACTGAAGCAGACGGAGATGAAGTACCCGGTTGTGAAGTAGCAGCAAGAGGGCGAAGGTGAGGATGCTTGAGATAACAACGATCAATTGGGTGGCCCCTCCGACCACAATGAGAACAGACGGGCCGCGGAGGTCCACGACCACCAAGAGATCCACCACGGCCACTAGGGTGACCTCGGTCAGCCCGGTGAGCAAAGCTCTCTGGAGTAGGTGGGGAAGACAACAGGGGTCGTTGGAGAAGAGAGGTAACAGCAGAGACCCGAGCAGCGGTGGCATCAAGAGTTGGAGATTCAGCTTCTCCAAGGATTTGTTGCCGTATCATGTCATAGGACTCTGGAAGACGGAGAAGGTAACACACAACCAGGAGTTCCTGGAAGTGTTTATGCTGTTCAGCAAGATCAGCAGAAAATGGGCGATGCTGAAGGAGTTCAGCCCCAAGGGCCTGAACAGTTTGATATGCTGTGGTTGGATCCATGGTGGGGCGGGCAAAGAGATCGGCATATAAGGTGTAGATGCGGGAGGTTTTGGCCCCTTTGGAGTAAAGGGCCGCAAGATGATTCCAGGCTGCCTTGACAGTCTCGTCATGACGAATGATAGGGAGACACTCATCAGAGAGACTGTTAGCAAGCCAGGTGCGGACAAGAGCATCACTAGCATCCCAATCTTCAAGGGTAGCAGAGCCATGGGGAGGAGGATCATCGGTGAGATGGTGGCGCTTGCGTTGGGAGCGTAAGAGGAAGGTGAAGGAGACACTCCAATCAGGATAATTAGAGCTAGTGAGCTTGGAAGAGGTGCCAAGATTCCCAGAGGGGGTAGAGATAGCCACAGGAGGTGGCAGGGGTTGGGGGGGTGGGGTTGGATTCACAGATGGGGAACCCATGAGAAAGAAGACCGCGCGGCCTGGAGACGAAAGGCCGATCGAAGAGAGATCGCACAGACTGTGCGGGCAGAGAAAGAAAGATCGGCGGAAGATCGCACGGACCGTGCGGTCAAAAGAAACAGAGACCGGTCGAAGAGATCGAGTCCTCTGATACCATGTGAGAATTTGAAAATAACGGAATTTTTATTTCCAAAAATTAACTATTACAAGAGTATTGCCTCCTTTATAAAGACTAGGAGGGAAACAGTAAAATACAAATACACGATGTGGGACTAAATACAAATACAAATACACAAGAGAGCTGGGCGGTCTGGGCGATCATGAATATTGAGACCGCAGCGACCTCTGCGATCTGGAGTGAGATCGGGCGGTCACACTACAGGAGGAAGGTCGTGTGACAGAGGAGACCGTCTGGTGGTTAGACCGTTGTGGCGAACACTTCCCCATAAGGGAGAGATCGGGAGGATCAGATCGCTTCTCTCTACAAGAAGCGATCCGGTATATCCGAGATGAACCGTCAGTCTTGTACTTGGAGCCCGCTGAGACCGCTGGCTCTAGACCGCTTGGAGAGGTAGAATGATGTTGATCTTCACAAGGCGCGACCTCGTATACTTGAGGAGAAGTCGCGGTCTGAATCTGGGAGACCGCGCAGACCGCTGTCTTGTAACCGTGCAACTTCAATTTCTCTTTATCTGGCGCGATCTGGTACATCAGAGGGAAAGCCGCGGTCTGATTACTGGAGACCGCACAGACTGCTGGCTTCAGATCGCGGGAGTTCAAACCTTCGAGACCGCTTGGCTCTAACAATATGATAGGTATATATTTATACATAAATTATATTTATGTATTTATATGTATATATATAATTTTTATAATTATAATTTATTATTATTATTGTATTATATACTATTTATTTTTTAAGTTTTTTTTATTTTAAATTTGATTGCATAACAAAAACATACTAACATTAGATAATTCGAATGAAAATATTACATTTAGAATTAAAATTAAAATGCTGGGAGGTCATCACTGGGTTCGCTACGACTTCCGCGCGCGCTTTCCATGTGTTGTTCTCCTCCATACCCTGGTATGCCATAGCCGCTTCCTCCATATTGACTTCCTCCGTGCTCGATGTCGTACTGGCTTTCTCGGTACTGACTTCCTCTAAATTGAGGTCCATCAAATTGAGGTCCATCAAATTGAGTTCCTCCAAATTGAGGTCCTCCAAATTGAGGTCCTCCAAATTGAGGTCCTCCAAATTGAGGTCCTCCAAATTGAGGTCCGCCAAATTGAGGTCCGCCGTGTGGGACTCCTTCATACTGACTTCCTTCATAACCACTACCTCCATATATGTCTCCTCCATATTCAGTTCCTTCGAGTGATGAAGATCCTCCAAATAGTGGTTTTACAATATTTTTCTTCATAATGGCATTTTGTTTTTGCCAAAAATACTCCCTCTTTGGAGTTCCTTTGATGTTATCCAAATCTATCATCATGATATCATGATCTTGTTTAGCGCTCTGAAGATCTAGTCTTCTCCTTTGATTTTCTGCTTTTAACTTCATGAGCGCTTGGATAGAAGAGAGCTCGCTTGCTCGTTGTTCTTGCCCTTTCTTTAAAGCCTCCAAGATTTCTTTATTTTTTTTAGTGTGGGCCTCAATATCATAACTCTTATCACTCAATTTTCTCCTCCTCTCTTTTTCTTGCTTTCTTCCAGTAGGTCGATTAGTGGAAGTTGAGATCGGAGATTCTTCATCACCAGTACCACTAGTATTCAAGTCATTGTTATCTGTATTTAAGTCTATACTTCTCCGTTGACTGGGAGATTCTTCATCTCCAGTACCACTAGTGTTCATACCTTTTGTAGACCCAGGCGTATCTATCCACTTCTGTGTATTTTGTAAGATGGACCAAACATGATCAAACAAGAAGCCTTTCTTCTCTTTTGGATCGTCGGCATATAAATTTTTTGCTTGATTTAGCTAAGAAAAATAAATTGTTTTAATAACATATTAATTAATCGATTCAATAATTAAAATCTAAAAAAAAACTTACAATATCAATTTCAGATGCACCGCTGGGGTTTCGTTGCTCAATCTGTCGAACACATCCTCGGAATTTGCTAGCCTTACTTGTCAAAAAGGACCAACGATATGAGAGAGATTTTGGGGTTCTCTGTCCTATGCAAGTTTGAGGCCTTGTGTTGTGAAAATTTTTTGAAACTCTTTCCCATAGCCTGTGCTCTTTTTGATTACTCCCAGTAACTGGGTCTTCTGAGACCTCAAGCCAAGCATAACATAATGCTTGATCTTCTTTGGGAGAGAATGCTAGCCTATGGTTGGCAGACATGATGTTCAAAATAAAGGAAGTAGAGAGTGCTTGATTTTGGAGATAGCGTGATGGGTACTTATAGAAGTCTTGAAATCCAATGCTGGGGAGAAGGAATCCAATGCTGGGGAGAAGGAATCCAATGCTGGGAAAAAACAAGGCTCCGGAATTGATGTTGATAGGATTGATGGGACAAAAGAGAGGTGTGAGTGGAGAAGGAATCCAATGCTGGGGAGAAGGAATCCAATGCTGGGAAAAAACAAGGCTCCGGAATTGATGTTGATAGGATTGATGGGACAAAAGAGAGGTGTGAGTGGAGAAGGAATCCAATGCTGGGGAAAAGGAATCCAATGCTGGGAAAAAACAAGGCTCCGGAATTGATGTTGATAGGATTGATGGGACAAAAGAGAGGTGTGAGTGGAGAAGGAATCCAATGCTGGGGAAAAGGAATCCAATGCTGGGAATCTATATAAACGCCACTTTCGGATAGCGAAATATACTTTCAAAACTATATTTCCCTTGTTACAAAAAAATGAACTATGAAGCAGGGTCATCCCATTTGCGATCTTCATCATCTTCAGATGATGAATTTGATCAAACTCTTCTCAGGTGGGAAGAAAACCTTAATGAATGGGAGAAAGAAGATGAAATTTTCGCACGTATGTATGCCTCCAACAATGCCATAATAGCAGCTCAACTTCAAGAGGAAGAAAGGCCCCGACGTAGAGGTTCAGTACCTGGCCATGTGGTAATCAATCGGGGGAGGATTGAAGGTAACACGAGACTTTGGAATGATTACTTCTCTGAGCACCCCACTTATGGGGAAACATTTTTTCGACGAAGATTTCGCATGCGAAAGAATCTTTTCCTTTGCATTGTCGCTGCAGTGCAGGAGCACGACAATTTCTTCGTTCAAAAGAAGGATGGTGTTGGTAAGCTTGGGCTATCAACAATACAAAAAATTACAACAGCATTTCGTATGTTAGCATACGGAACATCAGCTGATAATTGCGATGAATACATTCGAATTGGTGAGTCAACTGTGATTCAATGCTTAAAAAGATTTTGCAGGGCAATTGTACAATTGTACAAAGATGAATATTTGAGATATCCCAATGCAAATGATGTAACAAGATTACTACAGAAAGGTGAAGAACGAGGGTTTCCGGGGATGCTGGGAAGCCTAGATTGTATGCATTGGCAATGGAAGAATTGCCCAACGGCATGGGCAGGCCAATATTCAGGACATCACGGTGGACCAACAATCATTCTCGAGGCAGTAGCATCATATGGCCTATGGATATGGCATGCATATTTTGGCATACCGGGCTCTAACAATGATATCAATGTTCTGCAGTCATCTAATTTATTTGCAAACTTAGCTCAAGGTATTACGCCTCCTACCAATTATACAATCTTGGGAAAAAATTATGATGTTGGTTATTACTTAGCCGACGGTATCTATCCGAAATAGTCAACACTAGTTCAAACTATTTCTCATACACAAGATTAAAAAAACAACATTTCGCAATGATGCAAGAAGCATGCCGAAAAGATGTAGAACGAGCATTTGGCGTTCTTCAATCACGCTTTGCAATTATTAAGGGGCCATGTCGTTTTTGGGATAAACATGTGTTGCACGATATCATGACTGCTTGCATTATAATGCACAATATGATTATCGAAGACGAGCGAGATGAAAATGAAGATATCGATATTTCTCCGCCGCCGCCAACTCAGAATGTTGAAGCGATGGACACAAGTGAAGCCGAAAGATTTCGTCAATTCCTAAATCGGCATAAAAAAATCAGAGACAAAGATGCACATTTCGCACTTCGAGATGCCCTGATTGAACATTTATGGGCACGACATGGTAATGAAACAATGTAATTTGAAAAATTGTATGCATTTTAATTTGAATGTATTTTGATTTATGTGCAAGTTTATTTAGTAAAACGTATTCTCTTGCTTTTTGTATGAACAATAATAATTATAAAATATTCAATATTAGTCTCGTTTTGTAGGTCTCGAAAAAACGAATTTATTGATATATTATATGTCATATTTGAAAAAATATATTGATAATTACACAAGATATATTGAAATAGATAGGTTTTGTAGATACCAGAATTAAACAAATAAAAAAATAAAAAAATACATTAAATTTATTTGCAGCGGACTCTATTTCCTCTCCGGCGACTCCAAATTTAGAGGGGGGGAGATGAGATCGCCATTTTTACAGGGCCCTTTGGCGATCGATTGGAGAGGGTTTTTCCGCCAAAAAATAGCGATTCTGGTAAAATAGCGATCGATTGGAGATGCTCTTAGGCTTTTAATAGGAGAAGCCTTATGGGGGGTTACAAATTGGATTAATAAACCCAATTATAACTCCATAAATGAAATATAAAATCCATGGATTAATTGGATTTTACAGACATGCCAAAATATGTGCGAGGAGCGAGACCAAGATCGCGACATGAAGTTACGAGACGGTCGGGCCCACCTATCACAGGCTTCGACCGTTCGCGCGACTGAATTAACGTGCGCTCGGAGGAGTCTGAATAGACTCAAAAATCGCGTACGACTTTAACGAGTCGTCTCGATGGAATATGTCCACTGAACTGAAAATTTTCTAACAATTCAAACATTCATTCAAACATTCATTCAAACACACACATTCAAACACACACTCACACATACACACACTCATTCAAAAATTTATTCAAACATACACACACTCATTCAAACATACACACATACACATCCACACACACATACACACATATACAAACTAATATACAAACTTACACACTCAAACACACATACAAACTAATAGACACACATACACATCCACACAAACACTCATAATAAACACACACACACAAATCCACACAAACATCCACACACATACACATCCACACACACATACAGATTCACAAACACATAAAGGCATTTTCACATAGTCCATTGATGATCATGGTCACCTGTACAAACAAACAATCAGAAATTCGGAGACGAGAAGAACACAACTGATAAAACTCATAACACATAACAAACAAACATACAATGAATTTTCCCATAATACAAACACTCATAACACAACTAATTTTGCAACAAGAATTTTCCCAAAATAAACACAATAAGAAATTCAATTAAAAGAGGGGGAAGAACATGGTCACCTGTACGACGAGAAGAGAACGGGAATCGTACCAGCCGATGGAGAAGAAAGGTAGATCTGGAGGAAGAGAGATCTGGAGTAGTTCGTCGCCTCTATCGCCGAAGAAATGGAAGAGGGAGTGATGTCACCGGAGAAGTCGCCACAAAATGGGGAGATCGTGCTTCTGGGAGGGATCGGGCTCGCCGGAGGGAGGAGAGTCGATGTCAAGACCGGCCACGACGGGAGCGACCTCGCCGGGGGAGGAAGGAGCACCGGACGGGCGGGATCAAGGCTTGTCGCGCGGAATCGGGACGGGAACGGGAGGAGACGGGCGGGATCGGGAAGGAAGTTGTTCTGCGGGGAGAGATTCCTGAACCGCAGAAGTAGCACCGAACCGGATTCTCAATTCAGCCCTAAAAATGGGTATTTAAAATAAGTGCTTCCCAAAGATCATTTTAAGGGTCTGTTTGGTTGAGCTGAAAAGTTGCTGATGAATAGCTGCTGATAGTAAAAGTGCTGTGTCTGGAAAACAGAGTTTTGTTAAAAAACTGTTTGTGTGAAATGGAGTTTGCAAAGCTTTTGATAAGCTGTTTTGTAAAAACTGTTTAGCAAAAATAAAATTTTAAATTAATTTTTTCTAATTAATTTAACTTATTTGTTCAAATTGTTTTATTGTAATATCTCCTTCATGCCTCTAAGGCTCTAATGTACATAGATAAGAATAAACATGAATGTGAGTGAGTACTTAGGGCCCTCGCTCTTCGAAACACCTAAATAACCACTTATATGTAGAACCAAAACCGCGCTTTTTGGACTCTTCGGAACCGCGCCCTCGCTCTTCCTCGCTGCATCTTCCCCGACGACACTTCCCCCGGCGCCTCTCCCCCGGCGCCTCTCCTCCCGGCGTATCTCCTCCCGGCGATCCCTCTGCCGCCTCACAGCAGCGATCCCTCTGCCGCCTCACAGCAGCGATCCCTCTGCCGACGCACAGCAGCGATCCCCCGGCGCCTCTCCTCCCGGCGATCCCTCTGCCGACGCACAGCAGCGATCCTCCGGCTAAGCTTCCTCCGGACACTGAAGCTTCCTCCGGCCACCAAGATTCCTCCGGTGAATCAGCTTCTCACGCCCCACTTCATTTCTCTCCGCCTCTTTGGTATATTCAGATGTCGATGATATCTGTTAATTTTGCATTTATCTCCACCATTTTAATGATTTGTAGTTCCATACCTTCGTGAGTTCTCAAGTATAACAACTACTCGGAACATGTCACCTGCATACGCGGAATGCTAATTACGTGCTTAAAAATCAAAACTAGTTGCTTGATTTCACTATTTCTAGCATGAGGATGTGGTTTTACGCATTTCCGTTGAAAAAAGTCTCTCATGAGGATGTGCTTGTTTTATGCTGTAGAATGAATGTGTATAAACTGATAGATTGTTGATTGTAATCCTGATTATTGAACAAATTTATAGAAAAAAGTCTTCATTATTTACCGAGTTTTTACTAACATTGGAATTTGGAAATTTTAACCATGGAAGTTTTCTGAAGTTTGAGTACTGAACATCTTCTCTTCCATGTAATTTACATTTATACAAATATGATGCAATTATAAGCAGCCGTTGGCTCTACATAAAATTGTTTGAGTTTTCCGCTGCTCATATAATATTACTGTGTGCATGTGGTAGTTGTTTGAAACTACTATGCTTGTTGATTTTCTATTTTGGGGGAACTACCCTAAGTGTCTTTTTTCTATGTGAAAAGAACCATATATTAGTTCATATAAGAACTTTTTGCACAAAACTCTAATTTTGCAGTGTCTCTGGTGTTACCTCAATATTGATATTGTAGTCTTCCCCCCAGTGGCAGTGGGTATATACTTACAAAAGAGTCCATTTGATTTGATCATAGTATCACAAAAATTATAAAAAAAAAGTTATCTTAAAAAAATTATTGTACAAAAACTTAATACGGGTATTTGAGAACCATCCTACAAACGAACGACAATATTTATAGATTCTAAAACTATACCTGAAAACCATTCTGCAAATGAACGACAGTTTTCGTTTTAGCCCAAAACGAAAACACATGAAGTTTTCATTTTAGACCAAAACGAAAACGGTAAATGCAAACGAATGGACCCTTTGTGATTTTCTACTCAATTGATTTCCTAGTGAAATGACATTATACTTTTGTATACTTACATTATTTGTTAGAAAATTTTAGGATAAAAATCTGCAATCAAGGCCCTTGAATTGTGAGTTACAAGATTTTTGTTTGACTTTTGTGAAGATTAAAAGGTTTGAAATATTAGTATCCATTTTATTAAATTAGAACACCTACAAGTCTTCACAAAATAAGGTTAATGGGTATACATTGTTTTAGTTAGAACACAAAAAGATATTTTCACCATCTTTGAAAAGTTCAGCATACGAGGTAATTTGGTCATTTAGATATAAACAATTACCGCACAATTGTTCTTTCAAACAAATAAACCTACAACTTAATGCTGAACAACGCTGAAAATAGAGATATATTTTCACCATCTTTGAAAAATTCAGCATATGAGACAATTTGGTCATTTAGATGTAAACAATCATCATACAATTGTTCTTTCAAACAAATAAAACTTAATGCTGAACAACACTGAAAATAGAGTTTCTCCAAACAGTCTGTAGCTTTTTCTACCAAAGTTTCCCATAGCTCCATTTCCACCATTAGTTTCTCACCACTGTTAAATGCCACAGTCATCCTAGAGTGTTGAAGTTTGAGCATAGTTTTAAGCTTGCTGCTTTTGTTCTCCTAGCTCTTGCCAGTTGCCACCAACTTTTATTTTCTTCGTTATTTCACTAAGAATGCTTCGTTGCTCTGCATTTTAGCCGTGTTCCAATTGTAGAAAAAGTGAAGATTTCTTAGTTCCTTTATGAATCTATAGAATTTGATTTCTGAATTCTGATCTTTTACTTTTCTTCTTCCTTGATTTCCCTTTATCTCAACCTAAACTTGGAATTTGTTTTGGTCAATGGCAATGCAAATTTTTTATCTGTAATTTAATGTTGTGATGTTTCGGTGCAAATATCACTATTGTCATTTTACTTTATTAACATTGTAGAGAATTCTTCAGTTAGGAAAAAACTTTCTCTTCAATTTAGATTTTCATATAAAGGCTTTGTTTTACTACTAAAGTATTAAAAAAGTCCTTCTTCTTTGTAGTGTTTAATAAATTTGAACTGTCGGTGATAGCATGAGATCTCTGATGAACTCTTTTGCTTATCATATAGGTACACTTTTTTGTGGCTTGCTAATTTTATACTATCGAAGCTTTAGCTTTTCTATTCATATTGAAGTGACATTTGAGGATGATGAGAGGAGCTGCTCAAGCTCTCCGCCATGCTCGCTATTTTTCTCGGATTCGAGGAGATCATCTTATTCTGTCGGATGGAAATCGAAAGATTTCCAATTTGAGAGGAGCAGCTGCTTGTGCTCTTTATAGACCATTTATTCATAAAAAGATCAATAGGTATATTATTCAGACTGCGCGGGCTCTGTCTATCTCTGTAGCAAGTGATTCTACTGGAGGTTTGCACTTGTAAACTATAATTTGTTTTGTTAATTCACCGAGATCAAAATGTCTATGAACTCCAACTGCATACATATTTTACATGCAAAACTCTTTTTATGCCCAAGTGTTCCTCTTCAAGAATGCAAAGAATACTATTCTTTTCAAGGTTATAATGTTACTAATGTTAGTGGCAGCTTCAGCAGATTTGGGTAGATCTGGTCCTTTTGCTGAATATGAAAGGAGAATAGCCTCAGGGGAACTCGTTGATGGAGATGCCTTTCAAGTTGGTGCTAAGATAATCTTTATGAAATTCTGATTATTTCCTGTTTTTTTCCTTTTAGATGCCTTCTGATAATAAATGTCTTTCTTGTAAATATTCTCCTAAAACTTTTTGTAGGTTGACACGATTATGCTACTTCAAAGGCTTTATCAACAACTTGTTGAGAATGAAGACAGTTGCCAGTTGGATAGATATAACACATCTCATAAAGCTGGAAGGTAATATATATCTATGATATGGTAATCTTCAAAGAAAATATTTAGTTGAAGATGAGAATAATTTCACAATGAGACAGCCATTAAGCTATGATTGTAGGTCATTTCCTATGAAGCATGAATACTTTCCTGAGGGCCGCGTACCCGTACCGGGTATATTTCCGGTACCGGTATGTACCCGATACTCGACGGATACACCTACTACTCTAGTTTGAGGATAAGCTTGGATTTGATAGATCGTTCTGCATTTTCTGATATGACTATGTTTTTCTAAAGTAAACAAAAAACTTCTTCATTTATTTTAGAAGAAAAGAATGACTTATAAATGCAACTAGCGGTGTTTGTTTACTATAGTAACAAAATATGATCCTGACTTAAGTTTCTTTTTATCGTTAGAACTACGAAGAATTTGATTTAAATTTGATTATTTTGTTAATTTACTATGTATTTGAGGATTAGATGTTTTTCTACTTGCTCAATATGAATTTTTCTATGTTTTATATTCTCCTTTTAAAAAAGGTGGCATATATATACATGTACATTTATATATATATACGAGTGACAGTGCACGGGGGCCCCCCGTGCCCCGCGTGACAGTACTCGTCCCGTGGCGGCGTGCTTCGCCCGCCCCCAATCGGGGGGCTTATTTTAATTTTTTGATTTAATTTAATTTTTTAAATAATTTTATTTTTTTAAATTATATCATTTTTTGTTTTTTTTTTAATAATTTTTTTTTCAATTTTTAAATTATTTGTACGGTATTTTATTATAATTTTGGAAGAAAAAAATCTACACAGGCGGTCTGCAAATAGCTAACCTGCGCAAAACTGTTTGGCTATTCACAGACTATAGTGGTCTGCGAATATCCAACCAGCGCAAAACTGAAAGACTATTCGCAGACCACCTGCGAATGGATATGATCATTTGAATCTTGATCCAACGGCTTATATTTGTTGGTGGACCGGGTTACACCATAACTTAATATCTTTATATATTAGTATAGATATGTATGTATATTTATAAATCTATTTTATTAACATCATGCCACGAACGTACCCGTATCCTTATTTTCTTGATCTCCACGTACGCCATCGTACCAGATACATATCATACCCGGAACTCGTACCCGTACTGGTGCTTCATAGGTCATTTCCTTTTTCATAGAATTTTTGATCAATTATTTCAAGCCTTATTTTGCAGAAGTCGTTGGCTTTGGTCACGTTTTGTGCCACAATCTCGTTATTCACCAGTCAAAGGACTATACCTTTATGGAGGAGTAGGAACAGGAAAAACAATGCTAATGGATTTGTTTTATGATCAATTGTAAGTTTCAAGATCTACATGTCTTATGTACATAATACTCTTTTCGTGCATGTTTTTTTTTTAATTTGTTTCAAAGTTCTTCTGGATCTCTTAAATGAGAGACTGATAGACTACATTTATATATTTGTACTTTTTATATAAAGTAACATGTATAGTTGTTAGGCTCCGTTTGGCGCGACATTTTTGCTCCGGTGAGTTTGGACAAATACGCCATTTTCATAGAATATATGTTTGACATGCCAACGGTTATGACCACCAACAAGAAAATAAAACTAGTTTTGAACATAAGAGTGGATATAGTTTGTTAGGTGAGGTCGGGCATTCACGAACGACGGTTCATAACCACCACGTTCATGACCGCCACCATTGTGCCAAACGGAGCATAAGTGAATTATGAAGAATAAGTTTCAATACCTCAGAAAACCCACAGTATGAATGAATAAAAATGAGGGGTTCATTTGCTCATCTATTTGAATTGGAACTCAGAAAAATCTGAAGACGGACGATTTTTTTGCTTTCTTACCTTGTAGTGCTTTCTAATTTCTTATCCTATTTAAATGGATAAATGTGGTCAGTGTTTTTTGTTCTGTAAGATGCCTTGTTTTCACTTCATGGGCATGCTATTTTGTTATTGTTTAATGCGGATTAAAGCAAGTACTCTGTGTTAGTATATTTTTTATGAAACATTATTTATACAAAAGAAATTTCCAGAGTACAAAATATAAATTTATTATGTATCGTTTTTCCATTACTTACTTTATCCTTGCACTATACCTTTTGAATCCATGCTATCCCTCTCCAGGCCATCTAATTGGAGGAGGCGGAGAAGGCACTTTCATGATTTTATGTTGGATGTCCACAGACGTCTCCAGGTATGATTATCTCCCTAAGGGTTTGTAAATGTTGTAGACCTTCTTTGTATAAACTAGCTTTATACATTTTATTGTTCTTTTAGGCTCTGTTTGGCGCGGCGGTGGAGGTCACGAACACGGTGGTTATGAACCGTCGTTACTCGTTCGTGAATGCCCGACCTCGCCTAAGGAACTTCATCCACTTTTATGTTCAAAACTTTCTTTTGTGACGACGGTCATAACTGTTGTTATGCCAAACATACATTCTATGGCTGTGGCTTTTTTGTCCAAATTCACCGGAGCAAAAAATCCGCGCCAAACGGAGCGTTAATCTTGAAGTATGACATTTCTGCATAGTGCGCTTCTTTGCGATATTATTTAAAATATTATTAACATATGTTCCTCATTTTAAATATTTGAAGATGCATAAAGGGGTAGCAGATCCGCTTGAAGTTGTCGCAGGAGAAATATCAGATGAGTCCATTTTGTTGTGTCTAGATGAATTCATGGTATGTTGAAAACGTGGTATGTTCTGTGTTCCATAAAACTATTTTAACCACTCTTGTCTTTGCTCTTATTAATAATTTTTGGATTATAAAGTGATGCTTGACTCACAGGTCACTGATGTTGCTGATGCGTTAATATTAAATCGACTTTTTAAGCACCTTTTCTGCAAAGGCATTGTATGCATTTTGTGTGATTTCCCTCTTTACATTGAGTGGTTTAATATCACTTGAGATTATCTTCTATCTTAATTAAATTTTGATTTTCTTCTCTCTTATTTGAAATTTATTGGATGAAAAGGTTCTTCTTGCCACATCAAACCGTGCTCCTGATAGTCTATATGAAGGTGGTTTACAGAGGGATCTTTTCTTACCTTTCATTGATAGTCTGAAGGTAATGCTAGTTTGTTTTTTCAAATTCTTTTTCATAATTTTACCTCTATCCATATATCATTGCAGTAAAAAACTAGCTGACCAATTTATTGGAACTTTCCATGCAGGAAAGATGTGTAGTGCATGAAATCGGTTCCTCAACTGACTATCGAAGATTAACATCAGTAATTATACTCATTTTTTGTAGGAGATTCATTCGGAGTATAATTCTGTATGTTGTAAGTTTCATGGAGTCATCTTTTATTGTTTTGTGGTGTAGGCTGAGCAAGGTTTCTACTTTATTGGGGTTAGCACTGTAGGCTTTAAGCAAAGATTTTTGAATTTGATTGGAAAGGAGACTCCGCACCCACAAGTTGTGGAAGTTGTTATGGGACGAAAATTGCAGGTTTGATGTACCGCTTCTTCCAATTGTTAATGATGCAATGTTCTTTTTTTGCGATGTGCTTTAAGATGAGTGCAAACTAATTCTTCTTTTCTTTTACAGGTCCCATTCGGAGCAAATGGATGTGCTTATTTTCCTTTTGTTGATCTATGTGACAGTCCCTTGGGAGCAGCTGACTACCTGGGACTCTTTGGTAGGATTTAATTTTTTGGGCCCTACCATTCTCCTATTCCTATGATTTTGTAATAAACTGTACTCCTTGTAATCATTTTGACCAGCTAAGTTTCATACATTGGCTTTGGATGGTGTGCCAAGATTCGGGATCCATAACCGATCAGCAGCTTATCGGTTTGTAACATTGGTTGATGTACACCACTATCTTCCTGATTACGTTGATTATTTCAATTTAATTTTACGTTATTTATTCTATGTACATGCCTTATAGAGTTCAATTTTGTCACGGGTGAAAAAGTCACATGAAAGTCAATATCATCAATTAAGTAAATCCTTTAGCCATTAGTCTTAATTTGTATCGTTAAAGAGCGTCATTTTGAAGGTATTTGGCAGAGTAAGCCCAACAACATTCAATTTGGCGGCGATTGGATGCAAATGGAACAACCTTCCAAGTTTGTTGTCTTATAAGAGCTGCTATTTCAATGTACATAGTAGTCCTCCTTTGGGAGGATGCATTAGCCTTTGCAAAGTTGTTAGAGACAATAATAGTAGCAGTACAGGACATATAAGCTCAAAAGTGGGTAGATAATGAGTGATGTTAGAACGGCCCATATGAGAGACCCAGTTATTTTGGCCCAATAATGTATTCCTCCTTCTTTAGTCCCACATTATGTATAGGATTTTCTCTCCTCTCTCTCTCTCCTATAAATATGTATTCTCTCCTTGTATTTTATACATGAAATATACACAAGCTTGAGCTTTTTCCACATGGTATCAGAGGCAGGTTCTGCGAACCTGCGGTCTCATTTTTTTTTAAACCGCACCCCTTTTGCGGTCTGTCTTCCCTAAAGCTGCGGCCTCTCTAACCGCACCTCTGCGGCCTCTCTAACCGCACCTCTGCGGCCTCGCGTGTCTGAGACTGCATCTTCTCGTCGAAGTCTCCCTCGGCTCTACCGCTTCCCCTCGCTCCTCTTTATAGCCTTCCCCCCGCCTGGACCCCTCTCCTCTTGATCCATCCTTACTCACGCGGTCTCTACCTCCTTACTCGCGCGGTCTGCGCCTTCCAGCGAGCTCTCTCCTTGCTCGCACAATCTGCATTCTTTCGCCAGCAAGCGGCCTCTGCGGTCTCGGCAAGGACCCGTGCGGCTTCCCGCGCCGGTCTCCTCTACCCGCCCTCTGGTCGGTCTGCTCCAGCCCGCGCGACATCTCTCTGCCAAGCGAGCTCTCCCTGCGGCGGCCTGCTCCAGCGATCTCTCCTCCGCCAGCGGCCTATCTCCTGCGGCCTTCCCTACGGTCTGTCTCCTGCTCGCAGTGGTCTGCTCCTGCCTCCTGCGGTCTGCTCAGCGATCAACCCAGTTCGTGCGGTCTGCTCAGCGGTCAGCCCCTGCCGACCTCCTCTGCTAAGCCGCACCCCTTCAGCGATCTGCTTCCAGCCGCTGTTCGTGCGGCCTCCTGTTGGTGCGGCCTCCTTCAGTCGGCCAAGCAGTCTCCTGTTCGTACGACCTCCTGACGTCTGCCTCCAGTTCGTGCGGCCTCCAGTTCGTGCCAGATGCCTTCCTCGGTTGACTCAACTGAGCTGCCTGCCCCTTCTCCCGCAGCCCGTCCGAACTCCTCGTCCGATCTCCGCGACGAGCTGCGGATCACCACTATCTCCCTCTCCGGGAAGAAGAATTTCATTCAGTGGGTGCACTCGGTCCGACGGGTTCTTCAGTCCAAGGGCCTTCTGCTACATCTCACTCAGACACCTCCCTCACCTCCTACGGACGACTGGCTCAGGAATGACGGCCGCGTTCAAACTTGGCTTCTCAACTCTCTGGATGGCGAGCCATACCAAATGACCATGTATCACGAGACCGCCAAAGCTATGTGGGATGAGCTCCACTCACTGTACTCAGGCAAGGATAGCCTCCAACACCTCTACGACATCATTACAGATCTCCAGGCTTTAGACGCGGCCGGGGCTGCCGACATGACCTCCTTTGTAGCTCGAGCCAAGATTCTGGGTGAAGTCTGGATCCAGCATCAGTCTTCTACCAATGATCACGCTGCTCAACGGGCTCAGAAGGAAGCAGTCTGCATCGCCATGATCATAGCTCGTGTTCCCCCACACCTGCAAAGCATTCGGGCTCAAGTTCTTGCCTCCGCCGCTACTCCTTCTCTCTCAGAGGTGTGCTCCATGCTCCTCCGAGTCTCCGCACCTCCGGATGCTCCTCCACCACCCTCCCCAGCCCTTCTCCAGAAGACAAATGCCCCTTACTTTCCCTACCTCCATCTGCTAGTGGTGGACGCTCGGGCTCTCAGGGAAGGGGGCGCGGTGGTCGGTCTCGACCAAAATGTATCTTCTGCGGGCGAGACGGACATTTTGAGGCAACCTGCTACCAGAAAAATGGTCGTCCTCCTCGTCCGACTACAGCTGTTGCAGAAGACAGCTCCTCTGCCTCCCGCACTGATCTTGAGACGCTTCGCCTACAGCTCCAGCTGCTTCAAGAGCAGATGTCCTCCTCTGCCTCAGTCGCCTCCGTCTCCAATTCAGGTATCGCCTGTCTCTCCACCAGTCCAAGTTGGATAGTGGACTCTGGTGCCACTCATCACATCACCTCGCTACGCCCACCCAAGTACTCGGCCACTCCTCATCCGAAGTGTATCACCATGGCTAATGGGGCGACTGTTCCGGTCTCCGGCTCGGCTGACTTATCTCTTAACTCCTCCCTCTCTCTCCGCTCGACTCTTCATGTCCCGGGCTCCTCATTCAACTTGCTTTCTGTTAGCCGTCTTACTACGGATCTCGATTGCTCTGTCATATTTACATCCTCTTCTTTTCTGATACAGGATCGGCGGACGCGTACTACCATTGGTAAAGGGCAACTGCGGAATGGGCTCTACCTTCTTGACGACTATCCCACTGTTCTCTCTTCTGTCTCCTCTGTTGATTGGCATCGACGTCTTGGACATGCCCCGCTTCCAGTCCTCCAGAAGGCACTTCCCGATGTATCTCTTCCCGCTTTTCAGTGTGATTCATGTATTTTTGGCAAACAGCCGCGTTCTTCTTTTCCAGCACATTGTACTCGGAGCTCCGCTCCTTTTGATTTAAACTGCATTCTGATGTGTGAGGTCCATATAAAGTTACTAGTATCTCTGGTTATCGATACTTTATTACGTTTATTGATGATTACTCTCGAACAACATGGCTATACTTACTACGCGATCGCTCCGAACTCCCTCTTGTTTTTCGGGCTTTTATCCTTGAAACCCGCACACAATTCTCAACTACTATCAAAACGCTACACACAGATAATGCTCGCGAATACACCAACCATGACTTTGCCAATTTGTGCTCTGAATTCGGAATTATTCACCAGACTTCATGTCCCTACACCCCACAGCAAAATGGTGTTGCCGAACGGAAGAACCGCCACTTGCTTGATGTCGCCCGCTCTCTCATGCTTCACATGAACGCTCCCAAAGTCTACTGGAACTTTGCGGTCTCCACAGCGTACTTTCTCATTAACCGCCTTCCATCCTCTGTCCTCCACCATGCCACTCCAGTCAGTCTTATCTTTCCCTCTGCTCCGACTTTCTATCTTACACCTCGAATCTTCGGATGTACCTGCTATGTCCACATCATGGGACCATCCATGGATAAGCTGGATCCAAGGGCGGCCAAACATATATTTGTTGGATATTCACGTACTCAAAAAGGCTACGTCTGCTATAAACCAACCACCCGAAAAATCTCGGTTTCGGCTGACGTTACCTTCCGTGAGTCTCAGCCGTTCTACTCTGGTCCTCTACCCATCTCTCCTCCACCACCTCTTACACAATCCATCCTGAGACCGGCCATACCTGTTAACACACCTCCGCCACCAGCTCTTCCAACACCAACTCCTGCTCCTGGTCCCTCTAGACCGCCCCTTCTCCGTGTCTACTCTCGTCGCGCTCCTCCGTCCGTTGCTCCTACGCAGTCGGCCTCTACCTCGGGTACTCCGCGCACAGCTGATCCAGTAACAGATTCCACCGCTCATCCTATGGCGAACTATGTCTCCCTACATCGTCTCTCTACTCCTCTTAAAACCCTTGCTACTTCATTATCCTCCATTTCTATTCCTAATTCTGTGCAGGAGGCTCTACAACATCCTGGCTGGCGTGCTGCTATGGAGGAGGAAATGACCGCTCTCTGGGCCAACCAGACGTGGACTCTGGTACCCCGACCTCCGGGTCAGAAATCGGTTGGGTGTAAATGGGTCTATGTCATCAAACATGCTCCCGATGGAACGATTGACAGGCTAAAAGCTCGATTGGTCGCTCGTGGCTACACCCAACAACAAGGCATTGATTATGAAGAGTCTTTTAATCCCGTGGCAAAACTAAACACGGTTCGTGCGCTTATCTCTGTAGCTGTACACCGTCAATGGCCCTTACTACAACTGGATGTGAAAAACGCCTTTCTGAACGGCGATCTCAACGAAACTGTTTACATGGGGCAACCACCCGGGTTTGAGACCACGAGGGAGTCTATGGTCTGTCATCTTGTAAAATCATTATATGGTCTCAAACAGTCCCCTCGGAATTGGTTTGACAAGTTCAGCAAGGCTCTTCAAGAAATTGGCTTTACTCGGAGCTCGACAGACTTCTCGCTGTTCACTCGCCATCGGTCCACGGGAACGGTTCTTCTGCTGGTTTACGTGGATGACATCATAATCACTGGAGATGACTCAAAAGGAATACAGACGGTCAAACAACATCTTAGCTCTGTATTTCAAACAAAAGATCTGGGGCACCTTCACTACTTCCTAGGTCTGGAGATTGCCAGACGACCAGATGGACTTGTCCTTTCTCAGCGCAAATACTGCCTCGATCTTCTTCAGGATGCGGGCTACTCCGGCTGCAAACCAATTAACACTCCAATGGATGTAAATCACAAAATCTGTGCTCAGTCCTCTGACTCCGATCTCCTGTTACAAAATCCGGAATACTATCGCCGCCTGGTTAGAAAATTAATCTACCTAACGGTAACAAGACCAGACATCTCCTTCGCTGTTGGTATTGTCAGTCGGTATATGCATACCCCTTGGGGCTCTCATCTTCAGGCTGTTGAACGAATCCTCCGATACCTCAAAACAGCCCCCAGTCAAGGACTAGTTTACAAAACCTCATCACCAACTCCAACACTAGTGGCATACTCTGATGCTGATTATGCTGGGTCCATAGACGATCGTCGATCAACCAGTGGTTTTTGCACGTACTTCGGAGGACACTTGATCACCTGGCGAAGCAAGAAACAAGCGGTAGTTGCGCGTTCCTCAGCTGAAGCAGAATACCGGGCAATGGCATCTGTGGTTTCAGAACTCACTTGGCTGGAAAGCCTCCTTACGGATCTTGGTATAAGGCTTCCCTCACCTGCTCTCCTCTTCTGTGATAGTCAAGCTGCTATACATATTGCTAAAAACCCGATTTTCCATGAAAGAACAAAGCATATTGAGGTAGTCATTTCATCTGGGAGAAAGTTCAAATGAAGAAGCTCGATCTGAAGCATGTTCCTGGTACTGAACAGGTTGCGGATGTCCTCACAAAGGCCTTGTCCAGTACTCTCTTCCATCAGTGTCTGTCCAAGCTCGGCGCCTACGATTTGTACGCTCCAGCTTGCGGGGGAGTTTTAGAAAGGCCCATATGAGAGACCCAGTTATTTTGGCCCAATAATGTATTCCTCCTTCTTTAGTCCCACATTGTGTATATGATTTTCTCTCCTTTCTCTCTCTCCTATAAATATGTATTCTCTCCTTGTATTTTATACATGAAATATACACAAGCTTGAGCTTTTTCCACAAGTGATACCCTACAATGTGTTCAATTTGGTGTCGACTGTCTTGTCGAGTACGACCCAAGGGACTATTGTATCTAGAGGCTTCCTAAGAGCGGGGGTGAATAAAAAATATTAAAAATCATTAACTTTTTTCTTTTCACTAAATGATATCGTGAATGATAAAGAGAGTTTAACACGGCGAAGATAGATATTTAAATCAGTGAAAATAATATATTATCATTTAAAAATAGTTTTTAATACATATAGGTTTCTCTTTTACAAAATAATTAAATTGTCATACAACATAAATAATTTATTTTTAGAGTATTAACTTAAGACCAAGTGTAAAAGAAAAAAAAACATTTCAAAATATATTAATCAGGAGGAATGATTACAATGGTTTAGATCTTTTAATGTAAAGACCAAAGATGATGATTCTTACACTTTGGTTTTCTATACCAACTTTTTCCCTAAGAACCAGTTGACCCTAGCCAATCCACCCCTGAATTGCCTCACGCTTAGACCTAGCTAATCTACCCTGGATTAACCTCAAGACCTCCCTAGATCTAACCACGACCTCGTCACCAAACTCAAGGCGAATTGCTGCCCTAAACCTACTCCTAGATCTAGTCTCCACACACGAGGCGAATTCCCACACATGATACAAGATAATCAAAATCGCTCAAATCAAAAGAAGAATACAGACTAGATAGCTTTTAACTTCTGTAGAAATACTCCCCAATAGTGATGTCGAAGGATGTCGGAGAAGAGTCGCTCGAAATGATCGTCGTAGAATGCGAGCCCTTTGCTTGAATAATCTTGATTTAATCTCGATCTTCCTTCGAAATGTTGTCGTTGAGCGTTGGGAATTCTGGAGGCTCTGGAGGCGGCTGGGGTGACCCGCTCTTGATAATATTTCTTGATGGAATGAGAGCAACCCAAAATCTTGAGAGAAAATGTGGTTTATACTCCTCTGGGAGCTGCCTCCGACAGTAGTGGCTATCGTCGGGTGGTAGCGTCGAAATATGAGTCCCCACATCAGTTTCCCTCTTCAGAACAGTGGAGTTTTCATTCTTTAGGTTTGCGCTAACGCTGCGCGATAGCAAACTATCGCTGGGCGGTAGTAAAATTGAATTTGGCACTCCAATCATCATTCAATCTACATGACGGTGCGATGTTGCTATAATCAGACTCATCGGGCGGTAGGTCTTATCACCGAGCGGTATCAAACTTGTATTTCCCACTCGTCTTCCCTCCATGCCTTGTTGAGACACGTTTTGCCATAATAGGAGATCTAAGCTATAGTTGTAATAATGTATACAAGTCGGACCCTTTTCAGTCTTTTTCGTATTTTCCTCGTCCTTATATATGTATGTGTTATCAAGTAATGAATAACCAATTCCTATTCTATTCAACTTGGTATCAAAGCAAATTTGCCCTAGCCGCTCTCCTCTCGCCCGTCTGCGTCTCCTCTCCTCTCGCCCGTCTGCGATCACTCCTTCCCTTCTCTCTTGCGCCTTCTGACATAGGTTTGAGAGTCCCCCGCTACTTCCCCGCCTCCGCTCATGCGGATCCTAGGCGCCGCCGCTAAAGCTGGACGCTAGGACCGCCGATCTCCCGATGCCTCCGATCTCCCGATGTCGTTCCTGCTGTGCCGCTGCTGCTGTGCCGCTGACCCTGTGCCGCTGCTGCTGTGCCGATCTCCCCGCTACCCTGCTGCTGCTGTGCCGCTGATCTCCTGATGCCGTGATCTGCTGCTGCTGATCTCCTGATGCCGTGATCTGCTCCCGCTGATCTCTTGATGTCATGATCTGCCGATCTCCTATGCTAGTGATCTGCTGCCGTGTCCTGCAGCTGCTGTGCCGATTGTTCCACGGTCGTGATTTCTTCTGTTGCTGATCCTGCAGCCCCGTTCGATGTCGTGCTAGTGGTGCTATCTTCTCTCATTATCCGTACACGATTTCCTTTTTTTCTGCTAGGGAGTATCATGGGGGATTCTACGGGTTCTTCGCCGAGTGAAGTTATGTCACAGATGAGTGACCCTCAGCGGACTCATGGTCACTCCGGTTCGTTGAAGATTACCACCGTGCCCTTGGATGAAACAAATTACCTAGAATGGTTGCGTGCTGCTCAACATATGATACGTAGCCATCAGTTGTTCGGTTACATAGATGGGACTGTTAAGGCTCCATCCAAGGATGATCCCACTTGGAAATGTTGGGACTCCGAGAACTCCCTTGTCGTGTCATGGCTTCTTCACTCTATGTCTCCCAAAGTGTATCGTAGTTATATGTTGCTGGACTCAGCTCACGATATCTGGACCCGGGCTTGGAACACCTACTCCCAGATTGGTAGTTCCACTCAGATATATGAGCTCACTCGTCGCATCTTGGAGCTCCGACAGGGATCTATGACGGTTTCCACCTACTTCTCTGAGTTCGAACGTCTTTATCAAAAGTTGGATTTCTTTGAGCAATTCACAGCCTCCTGTATGGCAGACGCCGTGAAGCTGCAGCAGAAGGAGAGCCGCTACCGCCTGCATGTCTTCTTGATGGGGCTGAACATGGAGTCAGATACTGTCCCGACTCATATTTTACATCGCTCGCCTCTCCCTTCCCTTCGGGAAGCCTTCAGCATGGTCCTTGGCGATGATGATCGTCGGAAGTCCCTCGGAATGGCTGCTCCTCCGGATCGCTCTGCCTTGACTAGTGTTGGTCAAGGTAATACCACCACTAGTGTTCCCACTTATGTTTACTGTGGTCGACGGGGTCACACTAGGGATACATGTTTTAAGCTCCATCCTCATCTGGCTCCTGCTGGCCGTGGTCGTGGCCGTGGTCGGGCTCCTGACCGTGGAGCTTAGTTATTAAAGGCGCAAGGCGCACCAAGGCGCAAAGGAGTCTTGGAGCCTAGGCGCAAGGCTCAAGGCGCAGGCGCGCGCCTGACGAAGGCAAGGCGCAACCACATCCATTTTAAATAATCAGCCTCAAACATCATTTCCTCTTCTCGATTAGATTATTCATCTATTCTACTAATTAATCATTCATTAATATCGTTTATATCTCTTAAAAAATAAAATCAATGTGGTCACTTGCATCATATCTAAGTCCCAATGCACAATCATCTTTCATAAACACTAAATCAATCAAAAAGCATTGAGTTCTTATATTATTTCATTCTTTATTTTTGGAAAAAAAAATTTACAACAAAAATCTCACTCAGGCGTGCCTTTTATGTTCCAAAGGCGCAAATAAGGCGCATGAAGGCGCAAACCTCTGAGCCTGGTGAGCCTTGAGCCTTAGGCGCGCCTGAGGCGTGCCTTTAACAACTTTACCGTGGAGGAGGCCGGATAGGCAACCCTCGATTCTCAGATGCTGCTTATGCTTCAGAGATATATGAGGAACATCCAGCCCCTAGCTCCTTCTCAACCCAGGAAATGGACGCTCTGCGCCGTTCACTTCTCTCCCAGTCTGACTCCACTCCGGGTGCCTCCTCATGCTACTGCGACTCAAGCCCATGCTCATGCTGCCACTGCCTCCTCATCTGACTAGATCATTGACTCGGGAGCTACTGATCATATGACAAGCTCCTCCTCAGGTTTTGTTTCCTACACACCTTTGTCAGGTCGGGATAAGGTCATCTCTGCTAATGACACTTTATCCCCAATTGCGGGCAAATGACACATTTCCTGCTCCCCTACTTTCTCTCTCACCTTTGTTCTTCATGTTCCATCTTTTTCCCGCAATTTACTCTCTATTAGTCATATTACTCGCTCGCTCAACTGCTCTGTAATCTTCTTCCCTGACTCTTGTGTTTTTCAGGAACTGGGTACGAGGTGGAGAATTGGCAGTGGTAGGAATCATGGTGGTCTGTACTACCTGGACAACCAACATCCTCCTCAAGCTCTCACATCTGCTACCGTCACCGA
Organism: Dactylorhiza incarnata; assembly: GCA_033032865.1. Lineage (NCBI taxonomy): Eukaryota > Viridiplantae > Streptophyta > Magnoliopsida > Asparagales > Orchidaceae > Dactylorhiza > Dactylorhiza incarnata. The sequence goes on along the minus strand of JAWHQI010000012.1, from coordinate 13,882,235 downwards.
TGAGGATGTTCACCGATGACATCTTCTCCTCGGACATCCCTCTCCTGTTTATCTTCAAAAATTGTTTCCTGCTTTTATTCCTTTTATGAAATCCTTTGTGTGATGTTTGTGCTACGTCAAAACATGTTCGTCATACTTCTGTGCATTTATCTTCTTCTAGCACTATTCCTTTTTCTGTGATTCATTCTGATGTATGGGGTCCTTCCCCAGTGTTATCTTTATCTGGTTTTAAGTGGTTTGTTACGTTTATTAATTATTTTTCGCGGACCACTTGAGTTTATTTGTTAAAGAAAAAAGTGAGGTTTTCACTTGTTTCCAACTCTTTCACAAAATGGTTCAGACACAATTTAATGGTAAAAATTGTGTTCTCCGTAACGATAACGGGGGGAATATGATGATCGGGGTGTTTTTGGTTCCTATCTTACGAGTCATGGTATGTTACACCAAACCACTTGTGTTCACTCCTCTACTCAAAACGTGGTGGCTGAACGGAAAAATAAGCATCTTCTTGAGGTGGCTCGTTGTCTTCTCCATACTATGCATCTTCCCAAATCTTATTGGGGTGATGCGGTTCTCACCGCTTCTCACCTTATCAATCGCCTCCTGTCGAGAGTCCTGGCGTATGCTATCCCCATTGGCCGTCTCTCGTCCATGTCTGTTGTTCATACCTCTCACTTGCCCCCCCCCCCCCCCCCCCCCCCCCGGTTTTTGGATGTGTGTGCTTTATGCATGTTCACTTACCCCATGGGGATAAACTTGACCCTCGAGCTCTCCGTTGTGTCTTTATTGTCTACTCCTCTACCACAAAAGGTTACTGTTATTACCATCCTCCTCCTCGTCGTATCTACTGTGCTATGGATGTTACCTTTCAAGAGAAGGACTCCTATTATCTGAACACGACTCACTTTCTTCGTCAGGGGGAGATTAGTGAGGAGGGTGAGACTGTGTTATATACTCCTATCCCTTACCCTTTGATTCGGGTTCCTCCTGTTCCTGCCCAGGCTCCTGCTCCACCTATTCTGGTGCCTTCTATTCAGGTGTCTCCTCTTCCAGACCTGCCTTCATCTTTGGTGTCTCCCTTCCCTCACATATACCACCGCCGTAAGACAGGGCAACAAACCGCTACTGCTCCTCCGCTACCAATGCCCGCTTCGGATTCAGGTTCTGGAGATGAGGATTTACATGCTCCTCTTCCTTTGCCGGAAGGTACAGTTCCTTGTACCCATCACCCCATCTCTAATCATGTCTCTTATCATCATCTTACCCCAGCACATCAGTCCTTTGTGGCTTCATTATCCATGGTTACTATTCCTAAGACATGGCATGAAGCATTGAGCATACCTATATGGTCTCGGGCAATGGAGGAGGAGATGTCTGCATTGGACAAAAATCATACTTGGGATGTTGCATCTCTTCCCACTGGAAAGAGAGCTATTGGGTCAATATGGGTTTTTTCCGTCAAGTAGAATCAGGAGAGTAAGATTGAACGATCCAAGGCGAGGCTGGTTGCTCAAGGCTACACTAAGACTCAGGGAGTTGACTACCAGGAAACTTTTGCCCCTGTGGCAAAGATGGACTCCATACTGACTCTTCTATCTTGTGCCGCTTACCTAGGTTGGGATCTTCACCAACTGGACGTGAAGAATGCGTTCCTTTACGGTGAGCTCGATGAAGAGGTATCCATGAAGTTTCCTCCTGGTTTTGTTCGAAGAGGGGCCGAAGGACTTGTTTGTCGGTTGCGGAAGTCGCTATATGGATTAAAGCAGTCTCCAAGAGCCTAGTTTGGCCGGTTCCTTAAAGCCATGTTGAAGTTTGGATATATTCAGGTCCGTAACCTCAAAACTCTCTTGTCAGCCGAATTTGAAATTAAGGACTTGGGAAAGTTGCGATATTTCCTGGGTATTGAAGTTGCTCGGTCAACCCAAGGTATCTTTATATCTCAGCGCAAGTATGTGTTGGATCTCCTGAAAGAAACCGGAATGCTTGGGTGTGTCCCTGCTAATACTCCCATGGAGCAAAACCACAGGATCAATGAAGATGGTGACGACGATTGTGCTGACACTTCAAGTTACAAGAGGTTGGTTGGAAGACTCATATACCTATCCCACACCCGACCGTATATTACCTATGCTGTAGGTATCTTGAGTAGGTACATGCATGCTCCGAGGATTTAACATCAAGAAGCAACATTCCAGGTATTGCGATACCTGAAGAAGACCCCCAGTCGGGGGCTCTTATTCTCTCGGCATAGCCACCTGAAGATTGAAGTCTTCACTGATGCAGATTGGGCTGAATGTCATGATGAAAGAAAGTCCACCACCGGACACTGTACGTTTGTTGGAGGAAATTTGGTAGCATGGAAGAGTAAGAAGCAAAATGTTATAGCAAGATCCAGTGCGGAGGCTGAGTATCGTGCGATGTCTCTGGGTCTCTGTGAAGGCCTTTGGGTATATACCATGCTTCATGATCTGGGGCTCCAGGATAATGGCCCCATCTTGTTGTACTGTGATAATTAAGCTGCGATTAGTATAGCTCATAATCCTGTCCAGCATGACAGGACTAAGCATGTGGAAGTGGATCGACACTTCATCAAAGATCATCTGGATAAAGGAAATGTGGTTACTCCCTTCGTGCAATCTAAGGACCAGCTCGCTGATGTGCTCACCAAGAGCCTTAGTTGTGATATATTCGTTGATAATATTCAGAAGCTTGGGATGATCGACATTTACCGTCCGACTTGAGGGAGAGAGTTGTATTCGTGTATACAAGTCGGACCCTTTTCGATCTTTTCTGTATTTTCCTCGTCCCTATATATGTATGCGTTATCAAGTAATGAATAATCAGTTCCTATTCTATTCAACTGCTATTGTCGGGCGGTAATGTCTATCGTCGGGCGGTAGTATCTATGGCGCCGGTATCATCATTCTTGAGTTATTTATGTCAACATCCAAATTTAGCAAGGCTCTGACTGGAAGTCAACGTACTTCGAGTGCCATCACTAAACGGTAGTGCCTATCGCAGACGATAGGTTTCAAAGTTAGCCTTCGACTCGTCGTTTAAGCTCGATACTTGTTGTAGCTTCAAGTCTTGTATCATTTGAGAGTCCTGAACCAACACACTACGAAAACACTTGCAAATATTGATCGAATACATACAAGGATTTGTAATTCTCAAACCAAGGGTGTGTCGAACAGAATGTATCGACAGGAACATGTAAAGGGGATATGGTGACAAGGAAAGCAGATTGATCCGGTAGCAAAATGGACTCCATACGAGTTCTCTCATCCCATGCCGCTTGTCTAAGTTAGGATCTTCATCAACTTGGCGTGAAAAATGTCTTTCTCCACTGTGAGTTGGATGAAAAGGTATACATGAAATTTCTTCTTGGGTTTATGAGAAGGGGATAAGAAGAGCCATTCTGCCACTTGAAGAAGTCCCTAAATGACCTGAAATAGTCGCCCATGGCATTGTTTGGTAGGTTTCATAAGGCCATACAAGTTTGGCTATAAGCAGGGACAATCTGATCACATAATGTTCATTAAAAGACGTTATTAGAAGATCATGGTTATCATTGTGTATGTGGACGACATGGTCATCAAAAGAGATTATTTTTAGATCGCCAACCTTAATAGATAATTATCCATAGAGTTCGAGGTGAAGGATTTAGGAAGACTACGATACTTCCTTGGCATTGAGTTACTAGATTGAATCAAGGAATCTTTATATCTCATCGTAAGTATGCCTTGGATATGTTAAAGGAAGTAGGAATGCTCGGTTGTGCCCAACAAACACTCCTATGGAAGAGAATCATAAGATTGATGAAGACAGTGACGATGATCAGACAGATATGTCGAGATATTAGAGATTCGCTGGAAGACTCATATACCTATTGATGGGGAGCGGGCCCTGCCCGTTGACCGGATCGCCGATCCGCCACCGCGGTTGCGTCCGGCTCGTCGTTCTGATGAATTTTCATATATAGTATGTTGTATTTCGAACATTATTTAGTATTGTTTTGGGCGCCGAGATCGACGGCCAATCATAGCCGTCCATCTTGGTTGCCCTAATGTTATTTTATTATAAATAGAGGTGTTAGGGCTGCAGGAAACTATTGCAGAATTTTGGAAGAAGAGATTTTCGGAATTCCTGCGATCCCTCCCGGTGCCGATGTCGTGGAACCCTAGGTGGTGATTCCTAGGTGCTATCCTCCCTCCCCAAGGTACATACCAACCATAGCCACTTTCCCCCACCTCCACAACCCCTTTATTCCCACCCGTCAGCCCCCGTCAACAATTCCCGCCGCTGCTACAGTGCTGCTACAGGATTTCTGCTACAATGTTCCGCAGCTACAGTGCTCGCTGCTACAGTACTCCGCAGCTACAGTGTTCACTGCTATAGTAATCCGCAACCTCTTTGCATCCGCTACCCTCCATCCGGCCTCCTTTCACCGGCCGGCCTCCACCACGCCTTCCCACCACCAAATCTATCACTCCTTTCATTTCCTTCCCTCCAACAACAACCCCACCTCCATATTTTCATGGATCCACTTCCAAACCTTCCCAAACTTTATAGATCTATTCAGATCTGGAGTTTTCCGTTTCCGATCCGTCTTTTCCTCCACCATACACCTCCACGTTACCCGGATCCGCTCTCCAACACCGGATCTACTACTCCCGCACCCGGATCTTTCCAAATTTGGACAGATCTGTCCTGGTCCAGTCCCGGACATCGAACCAGCCCTAAAACGTCTCAATTCCGCAACCAATCACTCCTCTTCCGTGGATCCACCTTCCCCTTACCCGATCTAGTCTTACACCACCCGAAACACCCAATATTATCTCCATACTTTCAGTTTTTGCTTGGTTTATTGCAGCCCTAATTTTATTCCAGATTTTATTGTGCTTGTTGTGTGTGGATTTAGTTTCAAAATCTGCATCTTAGTTGTTTGATGAAATGCCTCAAAGGAAACAACACTCATGCATTTTGTATTTTCTCTCAATTTGAATATTTCCTATTGTCATTTTATTTTGGGGCTATTTTTGTCACTCCTTTGGTGGGGCTTAGAGCGCCCTAACCCGAGCGCGCTTTACCGTCCTACATCACCTATCTCACACATGTCCTGACATTACGTATGTGGTTGGTATTTTGAGTAAATATATGCATGTTCCTGAAATCAAACATTAAGAGGCTGCACATCGAGTTCTGAGATACCTGAAGAAGACACCTAGTCGAGGACTCCTGTTCTCTAAAAATCACTTAAGTATTGAAGTATTCACAGACGCGGATTGGGCTTAAAGTTGTGATAATTGGAAGTCCACTACAGGGTATTGAATATTTTTGGGGGAAATTTGGTAACCTGTCGAAGCAGTAGCCAGATCTGGTGCGAAGGTTGAGTGCAGGGCGATGTCCTAAGGTCTCTGTGAAGGATTATGGTTGCAATCTATTTTATTCAATCTGGGATTCCTGAATCATGCCCCTCTCACCTTATGTTGTGATAATAAGGCCACCATTAGTATAGATCACAACCTAGTACAACATGAAGGGATAAAACATACAATCGATCGACACTTCATCAAAGACCACTCGATCAATGAGAATATGGTCACTCCATTTGTTCATTCCATAGAGCAACTGGCTGATGTCTTCGTCGAAGGTCTGGGTTGCGATATGTTCACTGATGATTTACACAAGTTACATATGATTGTGATCTTTCTTCTGACCTGAGGGGGAGAGTTGGCGTTATGATATTATTAAGTTGTGTTTTTTATGTCGTATAAGTGTAACACACCGTAAGGGTAATTTTGTCAAATGGGATCTTTTCCTTCACTCATGTATATGTATGAGTAGGAGCCTCTGTAATCAACAAGCTAATAATATTTCATCCTTTTTTTCTTCTTTTTATTGGTGTACATGCACTCTTCCAAATTAAGATTACATGAAGCAACCATGTGTTACTAAAATATCTAAAGAAATCTCGTGGGCGAGAAATTCTGTTTTCCAAAATAAACACGTGAATGTTGAAGTATTCACGGATGCAGATTGAGCATGATGCCAAGATGTCGATGACAGGAAAACCGTGATTGTGTATTGTGCCTTCGTGTGTGTGCTAGTAGCATGGAGTTATGAATAAAATGTGGTGGCAAAATCAAGTGTAGAAGCCAATGCTACAAGGGATATACGAGGGGTTATGACTGCAGTCTATGATATATGATCTGGGTTTACAAAATGGAAAACATATACTTCTCTATTGTGACACATTTATAGATAATATCTCTAAGTTGGGAATGATCAATATTTAATACTATCTTGAAGGGGAAAGTTAAATTATATATATATATATAGTTAACTGCCCAATCGTAAAGGCCCATATGAGAGCCCGTTGTAACTTTATTTTCTTCCTCCTCTTTTTGGTCTCAGCTCTTGTGGAGTTTTAGGTGTCACTCTATTTTGTGTATATATAGAGATAGGATGTAATATTTAAATTAGATTTGAATATACAAGTTTACGGGGATCACGTCACACATGAGCCTATATGATGATCAAAGCCGTTCATTTTGAGCAGATTGACTATTCATGATTTTAGTTTTTTTTTTTAATTTTATTGTGTATTTTGGAGGCCGTCATAAATGAAGAATCATGATTGTCCATGACGTCTCCTTTGTCTATAAATAGGGATATAAGACTCATTTAGAATGCATTGAAAGTTAGAGAAGAAATTCCTCCTTTTGATCAATGGTGCCGAAGCCGGAGTCCGAGTGCAACGCTTGGGCAATATCTCCCTTCCCCTCTCTTCTTGGCAGACACCCTCATACTCCCCCTCCACCCTAGTTGCCCTCCGCAACCCCTCTCCATCCCATTTCAGTTTTCCGGCGACCACCACCTCCTCCAACCATCGCCACCACCTCCTCCGATCATCGCCACCACCTCCTCCGACCATCTCCACCACCTCCTCCTACCATTGCCACCACTTCCTCCGACCATTGCAACCACCTCCCGTGACCACCACCAGACACCCTTGGCTGGCCACCCCTCCACAACTCCCATTCTCCTCAATTTTAGTTTTTGGCGATCTCCACTACCTCCGACCACCTCCACCACCTCCTGCGACTACCGACTTCTCCAGCGTCCACCGGCCATCCCTCCTCGCCATCACTCCATAACTCTCAAGACACTCCCCACTATCCCACCTCCCCAGTCCCCACTCATAACCATCTCCTAAAATTTAGCCTCAACTCCTAAAATCACTCCCACCTCTCATTCCCCACTCCTTAATTTACTCTCAGTCTCAGCCTCCAAGTCCCCCCCCCTCCTTCTAACCCTCATCCAGTCCACTATTCCCCTTTTTCCTTTATTGCCCCTAATGTATTTCCCTCCTATATATAGAAGATAGCCTCCTTTCAATCATTTTAATTTCACATTTCTATTCTCCAACATGGTATCAGAGTCAGCCGTAACCTAACTTTTTTCGCTCGCCCATCTTCCGTGACTTCCCTATCGTCTACAGCTCCCGTCGATTAGTCGCCCTCGTCCCCTCCTTCGCTCGCCCGCCGCGTCGCCCGCGTCCCCTCCTTCACCAAGCCCTAGTGCAAGCCTCTCCATGCGTGATTGCGCTCCTCCGTTGCTTCTCCTCTTTCTATGAGTGAGACTCTTCTCCTTTAGCAGCTCGGTGTTTTCTTTTCCTTGCTTGCTATGCCGGAAAGTGGTGAAACTCCGGATGTCTTCTCCGGTGGGAGTGTCCCTCAAGATTCTCTGCCTTTTACTGGATCTCTTCTTGCCACCCATGATCACGGGACTTCTCAGATCACTACCATTAAGTTGGATGGAACCAATTATCTCTCGTGGGCTCGTTCCGTTACTCTAGCCCTCAAGAGCCGCCGTCTGTTTGGTTACATCAGTGGTACTACCATGGCATCTACTACTACATCTCCGGATTATGCCCAATGGGAATCCGAGAACTCCTTGGTGATGTCATGGCTGACCAACTCTATGCAGGAGTCTATTGCACGCAACTACCAATTTCTGGACACCGAGGTCGACATTTGGAAGCGTGCCGAGATTACCTATTCTTGTCATGGGAATGCCGCTCAGGTTTTTCAATTGCGGCGACGGATCTTTCTCTTGCGCGAAGGGGATTGTCCCCCCCCTGCTGACTATTACCTGGAGTTTACCCAGCTTTACCAAGAGTATGACCATTTCGTTTCGCTTACTCTTGTCTCCCCTGAGGATGAGGTGCTGGTCCGTGCCCGGGAGGAACGCAACCAGATCTTCGAGTTTCTTCATGGTCTCCACCGTGACCTCGATCCCATCAGTGTTCAGATTCTTGGCCGCTCTCCTCTACCTTCCTTACCTGAGGTGTATAGTTTGGTTAAGCAAGAATATGATCGCCGACAGACTCGTCTACCAGACACTGTTGCTAAGGGCTTTGCCCTTGCTACCCGGTTCAGTCCCGGTGGCCGCTCTGCCCGTGACACTAAGTCCAAGTCTATGGACAAGGACCATTTGATGTGTTATTATTGTGGGAAATCCAGCCTTACTCGGGACACTTGCTTTAAGCTTCATGGCTTTCCTCCTCGCGGGGGTCCTGCTCCTCGTGGCGGCCGTGGCTTTGGTCGCACTCTGGGTCGACCTTCTCCCTCTCGCTCGGCTCATCTTTTCGTTGTCGTTGATGGTCCTGCTCCTTATGGAGGACCTGATGCCCCTGAGGGTCCTTCTGCCCTTTCTGCTGAGGAGATTCAAGCCTTCCGCCACTTCATGCTTGACCACTCATTTGAGTCTGCCAGCTCTTCATATGCCCACCAGGGGATTCCAGGTGCTCACTCAGCTACTGCTTGCTCTCCCACCCAGTGGATCATTGATTCCGGCACCATAGACCACATGACTGGTTATGCTACAGGTTTTGCGTCCTATATCCCTCTGTCTGGTAGGCACAAAGTGAGCATTGCTGATGGATCACTGTCTCTCATTGCCGGGAAACGATCCATTTCTTGTTCCTCCCTCACCCTTTCTTCGGTGCTTCATGTTCCTAAGTTTACCCGCAACCTGTTTTCTATTAGTCACCTTACTAATTCTATAAATTGCTCAGTAACCTTTTTTCCCTCCTCGTGTGTCTTTCAGGACCTGAAGACGGGGACGGTGATTGACTCTGGTAGAATGTGTGATGGCCTCTACCTGTTTGACCCCTCCAACTCTGCCTCTTCTCCACAGGCTCTTTCTGCTACTCAGACCTCTGTGGACTCCTGGCACTGCCGCCTGGGCCATCCTTCTCTATCTACTATGGATCTTTTATTTTCGAATATGTCGAATGTGTCTTTGAATGATTTTAATGTGATGTGTGATTTTAGTAAACATCATCGTGCTTCTCTTAATCATGTGTCTACTCCTAGTGCTTTTCCTTTTGCTGTGGTTCATACTGATGTTTGGAGTCCTTGCCCTATTGCCTCTATTTCTGGTTTCCATTTGATTTGTTACGTTTATCGATTGTTTTTCTCGTTGCACGTGGGTCTACTTAATGAAAAACAAGAATGATGTTTTTCTCTTATTTCAATGTTTTCATAAGATGGTGGCTACTCAGTTTAATGTTGTCATTAAAGTTTTGCGCATTGATAATGGTCGTGATACGTTGACTCTTCTTTTGAGCATTATCTTAATGATCAGGGAATTATACATCAGACATGTTGTGTCTACACCCCAGCTCAGAATGGGGTCGCCGAGCGCAAAAATCGCCATCTTCTAGAGGTAGCTCGCTTCCTCCTCCTGAAGATGCACCTCCCTAAGTATTTTGGGGGTGATGCAGTTCTTACTGCAACGTACCTTATTAATTATTTGCCGACTCGTGTTCTTGGCCACAAATCCCCTCTTGAGGCTCTTTCTGTCTTTCCCACACACCTCCTTCCTCGGATTTTTGGGTGTGTGTTTTGTCCATGTGCGCCCCACGTCCAAACTTAATTCTCGTGCTCTCAAGTGTATCTTTATTGGGTACCCTCCTACCCAGAAAGGATATAAATGCTTCCATCCAGCTTCAAAAAAAGACCTTCGTTACTATGGAGTCACGTTTCGGGAGTCTGAGCCCCTACTACGAGCCCTCACTTCAGGGGGAGTCTTACCCAATTGAAGTGAGCTCTCTTCCCCTACCCATTCCTTCATATCTTCCTCTACCCATTCCTCCTTCTGTGCTTATGTATGCTATGTCTACATCCTTGCCTACTCCTACTCATGTGATCGCTCCTCCTTTACAGGTGTATACTCGGCGGTAAAGGGGTCCAGGTACATCGGCTTCTCTCATGCTACCCTCTCCAACATCGGATCCATCATTGGGGACTCAAGGTAACTGTATCTCTACCCAACATTCGATGTCCCACTTTGTGTCCTATAACTCATTATCCCCCTCACATAAACTCTTTATTACCTCTCTCTCCTCCATTTCTATCCCCTCAACTTGGCAAGATGTTATTACTCACCAAAAGTGGCAAGATGCTATGCGTGAGGAGATGTTGGCCTTGGAAAAGAATTGCACATGGGACTTGATCTCTTTGCCACCTGGCAAAACCTTGGTAGGGTGTAAGTGGGTGCTCCGTCAAGCAGATCTCTCAAGGTGTTTTTGAGCGATACAAGGGTCGATTGGTGGCTAGGGGCTATACTCAGACCATGGAGATTGACTATCGAGAAACCTTTGTCCTTGTGGCGAAGATGAATTCTATAAGAGTTTTGTTCCCGTGTTCTGCCTGCAAAGGGTGGACTTTGACTTAGTTAGATGTGAAGAATGCATTTCTTCATGGGGACTTGGAAGAAAAAGTCTACATGTCGTTACCACCTGGTCTTACCCTGGCACGATCTGGGGGAAAGGTATGCACGTTGAAGAAAGCCTTATATGACTTAAAACAGTCTCCTCGGGCCTGATTTGGGAGATTTCATAGAGCTATGGTCACATTTGGATACTCCCAGAGCAATGCAGATCATACTTTATTTGTAAGGCACAAACATGGGAGACTCACTGCTCTTATTGTCTATGTGGATGATATCATTATCACGGACGATGATACAGAAGAAATCCAAATTCTGAAACAAAGACTGACAAATGAGTTTGAAGTAAAAGACCTGGGAAATCTCAGATACTTCCTGGGAATTGAGGTCGCTCAATCAAATCATGGTGTATATTCATATCTCAGAGGAAGTACATCCTTGACTTGCTCCAGTCATGTGGGATGAGTGGATGTAGATCTGCTGACACCCCAATTGAAGTCAACCACAGATTGGGTAGAGATGATGGGGAAGTGGTGGCTGATATCACTGGATTTCAATGACTAGTTGGTCGCCTTATCTATCTCATACTCGTCCGGATATTTCGTATGTCGTCGGTGTCATCAGTCAGTTCATGCACTCACCAAAAACCCATCACTTAGAAGCTGCCCACCGAATCTATCGGTATCTCAAGTCCTCTCCTGGAAAGGGTATTCTGTTCTCCCCGGGCAAAGAACTTGCTGTTGAAGTCTATACTGATGCTGATTAAGCTGGTTCAGTTGATGACAGGAGGTCCACCTCTGGTTATTGCTCACTAGTTGGTGGTAATTTGGTAACGTAGAGAAGTAAAAAACAACATGTGGTTGTCAGGTCGAGTGCAGAGGCAGAATTCAGAGCTATGGCGCATGAGATTTGCGAAGGACTGGATTAAATCTCTTTTGAACGATCTTGGCATGGAAAACAAGGACCTCGTGGGACTTTACTGTGATAGCAAAGCCTCCATTAGCATTGCTCACAATCCTGTCCAACATGACCGCACAAAGCATGTGGAGATTGACCGTCACTTCATCAAAGAGAATATAGAAAGAGGAGTTGTGAGCACACCATTTGTCCCTTCAGATCAACAGTTAACGGATGCTCTCACCAATGGGTTAAGTCAGAATGTGTTTGAAAAATTTATGTGCAAGTTGGGCATGCAGGATATAACACGCTCAACTTGAGGGGGAGTGTTGGAATTATGTTATTTTATTGTATTTTTTTCCTTTATTGCCCCTGATGTATCTCCCTCCTATATATAGGAGAGAGCCTCTTATCAATCATTTTAATTCCACATTTCTATTCTCCAACAGTTTCCTTAACAGAAGCTCTACTTGACCGTGATTGTCGTCATATTACTGTCTAATTAATGTAGTCATTCATAGAGTCAACATAAATTCTGCTTCACAAGTGATATTGCAAATTCTCAACTGTTAAAAGATTTTCTTTTTCAAGTTCAATCAGGGCTTCGAATGGAGGAATCCGGGTGCTATGTAGCACGGGGACGGAAACGGGATACGGGATACGATACGAAACGGATACGAGAAACGTGATTTTTAAAAAAATACGGATACGAGAAACATTTTTTAATTTTTTTAATTATGTAATATAAGTATTACTTAATATAAAAAAAAATAATTAACAAACTAAGGTACCATCCCAGTCACTACATTCAATAAAGAATAATTGACGCACAATCATGTTGTTTAGGCACAATGGAAAAGATTAGGCTAGAAGAAGATATTTGATATCACAGGAAGAGAAAATCTGAAGAATAACTCATGCAATCTATTCCTTGAGGTATCCAAAAACACAAACATTATTTATAGTGCCTACAAGCACACACATTTTAGTTTGATTTATTTATTATCAATACAATTACTCAAGAGTCAAGATTGAGCCTACAAGTACACATTGAGAACTAATATCATAATATGTAATGATGATCATCAAACTCTTTACATAAACAAGATCTTCTTTGACATTAAATTAATAAAATGATTTTGTAAGGAGAAGAAATTATTTCTAAGAGTTAGCCACAATTTAATATGAGGCGTGACTGCGCGCCTGACGCCGTGAATAAAATTGCGGGAAACGCGTATCCCGCAAGGGGATGCGCGTTTCCCAATTTTTTTTATTTAATTTAAATATTGTGTTCCTACGTTTCGGAAACGCGTTTCCGCGTGTTTTCTGTATCCGATACGCGTTCGAGCCGATACGCGAAGCATTTTTAAGTATCCGTGCTTCGTAGTCCGGGTGGGCATTTTACTGCATTTTAACCTCTTCGCAACTAATCAAAATCATCTTCTCTCTCATCTCCCCTCCGACGACCCGAATTATTTCCTAGTGCTGATTCCACTCTTGTTCTTGCTTAAACAAGGGCTAGTCAGACTTCCAGTTTTTAACAAGTTATTGTCACGGACCAATCTCTAATCATATGAAAACTCAGATTTTTTATGTCTCAGAACAGAACTGGATTCTTGCTTTTATTGGTATCTTATTTCCTGCTCTTTCTCGTAAAGAAAGGTGACCCCACCCAAGCCATTTCCAGCCTACCAAAGTATTCCCTGTATTCGAGAAATTCTTCCGCCCATTCTTTGGGCGCAATTTGGCGCAATTTTGAAATGATCTTTTTTTCCGATAACAGATCAGGAAATATAAATGACCATAAACAAACAATCAGAACAACTGCAATAAATAACAGACATTTGTTATCTTTTTTATTATTCTTTGTGGGCTCCATATTTTTGCACTCATTGGTTTGCGGGCAAGAATTAACATCTAATGCTTGGACGAAATTATTTTCCCTTTATCCCATATTGTAGGCAATACCCTGGTGTTTATTGTTTGCGGATGATATCATTTTGGTCGATGAGACGCGCGAGGGTGAAACCCGAAACTTGAATCTTTGCGAGGCGCTTTAGAAAAGAAGGGTTGTAGGTTAAGCAGGGCAAAAATGGAGTATATGGAGCTTAAATTTAGTAGTGCAAGAAGGACGATTGACTTCGTTATTAAGTTGGGTGATCAAAATATTTCCCGCAGTGAGTGCTTTAAATATCTTGGTTCGATAGTTCAAAAAGATGGAGGTTTTGATAAAGATGTGATACATAGAATCCAAGCTGGTTGGTTGAAGTGGAGAGGCGCTTCAGGAATCTTATGTGATCGTAAAGTACCATTAAAGCTTAAAGGTAAGTTTTACCGTACTGCAATTAGACCAGCGATGCTCTATGGTTCTGAGTGTTGGGCAGTGAATTGTGTAAAAAATGGGAGTTGCGGAGATGAGAATGCATCCATATAGCGGACCCCAATATAGTGGGATAAATGCTTGAGTGTTGTTGTATCCCATATCGTACGCAAATGATGTTAGAAATCTGTTAGAACATGCCATCATTAGGATTCTAATGTGATTTCCATTTCTCTTCACAAATTGGTTTTGTTTCACAAGGAAGTTGAGGTCATCTTACACAGTTTGTTCTGGCTCTCGGTTAATCATTCTTTTGTGAGATTTTTGAAGCAGGAGATGTATTTCTTTAATGGAAACATGTTCTTTGTAGTCCCAAGCTCTAAACCCAAGTCTAAACCATTCTTCTAAGACAAATTATGTATATTCTCGTTTAATTTATGTCTTTGTTCATGTCATTTTTGTGGTCCTATTGCATTATGGACTAATTTGTGTTTACAGACAGCATTTGCTGTCAGTAGTTGTTCCAAACTTAAAAGAATCAGCCCTTGCAGGTGATGTATGAGAACAGGGCGAGGTTTTTATGTAATGCCGAGGCATCTCCATCCGTGCTGCTCGAAAAAATTGTTACCGTTGCCGAAGCTCGAAGAATATCTCCCCGAAGCTCTTCCCGGTCCCAGAAGGGCGATGTTCTCGACCTTTGTGTCGACAATGAGCTCGGATTCGCCAAGGATAGAACTATCAGTCGGTACGGATCCGCAATGGTTCCGTCTTTCTTCTCCTGAAACAAGTTCCAATTAAATTTTTGTCGCGACTGATTTCTTACACTTTATTCGTCTTTTCATTTCTGTAGGTTGATCGAAATGAGCAGCAGAGAGTACCTCGAGCAGCACGAGCGGAACATCGCCTCCCAAATGCCACCCTCGGCATCACTCGACAAGAAGCAGGAGGCCGAGGAAAACGCCGATGTCCATTCTCCAGGCGTTATGATTTAGGAGAAAAATTATATCTCCTGCCTATTTTTAGTCAATATTGTTTGCCACCTTCAGATTGATGCTGTATTCCCTGTATGAGCTAGAGTCTGTGTTAAGGGAGGCTGGGATTTTAAATTATTAAATTGTTTTTTTTAAATAATTGAAGTAATGATTCTGATGTAGGACGCGTTGGAATAAGCGTCAACTACACTTGTGTGACTCTGTATTTGATGGCCTGATTTATGTATTTAAAATGATGAGGATTTTTGCTATCATTTTTGTCATGTTATATTGTTGTGTGGTGAATCAAAGATGCTGTGGGTTTGTGATTTGAGTCATAGAGTGTATCTATAAGAACTTGATATAGAGTTGAGAGCTATGAGAAAATGATGTGCAACAAGCATTTATAGCGATTTTTACGTACGGGCAGCGTATGGGAGAATCGTGTTGGTGAAATTTTGTCCGGCCGATCTGCTGTCGGACCGCCAGCAGAATCTAGAAAAAGAAAAACAAAGTGCAATATTCGGTCGGATTTTAACAAAGCGCGATGTACGGCCGAATATTGTTTTTAAAATAATTATTTGATTGGTAAATAGATCTTAAAATGTTCGAAAAAAGTCCCTAATTAATATTCTGTAAAAAGTTTTATAAAAACAATGCATTTTGTAATAGAGACTCTTAAGTTGTCATGATAATGTATGGGTTTTTTGTCAATGAAATCAAAGTTTTTGTTGCTTTCTATTGCTTGCCGACTTCTAGGGAAGGAAGAAACACACCGAAGAAAGATTGTATGAGGAAATCGACTTCGTAAATTGATTTAGCATATTGAAAGACGGTAAAGGAAAGCTTCAAGTTTTGCAATTAGTTGTAATCTTGGTTAGACTTAGTGATCGGGATCACACTTCTAGTGTGGGGCATCACCCAATGGAGTCCGCACATGTTTGTTCTCGTAGGAGGTATTGATTGGATCATCCGTCGTTTGGACAATCCGAATCTGCGGTTGCATTTGGAGCGTTGTTTCGATATTTCTATATATTTTATTTATATATTTATTTATTTATGTGTTATTTAATGAGATCAGATATTTATGGTGTACGACCAAAAATAGTTTTCCATGACTCTAATAAAAGTATTTGGTTTGAATTGTAGAGTTTGGAGAGTTTTCTTCCCAGAATCCATTGAATCTCGCAGTGCCGACTCCACGAAACCTTAAGGTGTCGACTCTTTTGCATATCCCTATATTTTTTCCTACTAAAACCTTAGCTCAAAACCTACTATTGTTGTCCCTTCCATCCCTCCCTCAAAACCCTAGCCAGTAGCCCCCTATCAGTCGCCCCATTCATCCACCATCCACCATCCACGACCCAACAACCACCCAAAACCTTAGCCGCAACCCCAACATTAGTCGCCTCCCCCTTCTCCATCCACTCCCAAGCTAATCCCTTCCCCCTCTCCCTAACGGTTTACCAAAGCCTCCACCGCCAGCATAGTGGCCTCTCCGACATAGCACCCGTTAGTTGTTGTTATAATAGTTGCATACCCTCCATCCTTTCACTCTATAGTCACTCATCTGAAAGATTGTGGAATAGATAGATCTGAATATTATTATTACAAGATGTGAGATTAACAAAGATAATAAATATATGTGTAGATATCTAAATTAATCTACATAACACATTCACATAAGAAAGAGAAAGAAAATTGATCATCCATACGACACTGGGAGTTTTATAGAGGATCCCCAATAACGTGGGTATATTCTCTCTTCCACAATACATGGACCAACACTGTCTCTCGAACGAGACGACTAGCCTTTTCCACATGGATACTTCAACTCAATGTCGCCTTTTTCCTCTGGATATTGACTCGAGTGATCCAACCACTACAACATGATGGATCTTGATTTGAAGGGAGAGATCAGAGACCCTTTTCAATAATGAGTGCTCTAGATCAAACAGATTTATCACAAAGAGAATGATGATTTTTGTATCCCATAAGAAGAAGGGAATCAATTAAAATAGAGAGGGGGAACTTTATAGAGAGAAGTCTTCTACTTTTTTCTTAGTTATCTTTTGAGAATATATATCTCTAGAGCATTTCTTCCTCTGTCATTATTCCCCTTCTAAATAAGTTCCAAAAGAGAATTGCTTCCTTGAAACTTGCTATTTTTGAATTCGCAACAACTCTATTCTTCAACAGCCATCAACATTCACCGAGCGTTGAGCCTTGGTTCAACCTTCGGTCGTTGATCACTGTGTCCCTGATCGCTAAGTGCATGTATTCCGTTCAACGAACCCCATTCAACGATCGATGATCACTGATAGCTTAATCACCTTTCATCTTGTCTCTACTTCATTGACTCTGCCTTCTCTGTCTTCTAGTCTTCTCAGGGGTTAATTTCTCCTTTAATTGATTGTCTTTACCCGTGTTTTCTTTCATCAAATCAGACGAAATTTCTAATAATCTCCTCCTATTTGATGAGAAGGAAGCACTCAAGAAATGGATAAAAACATCCATATTCCCTTGTTGTGTTGGAGGTCCTTCTTCTTCAAGAGTTCGAGCATTATATTCGTCCACCTCCATTTTTAGGATTTCTCCGTCAGTTCAGGAGAGAGGAACATGTCAGGGTCTTCTTCATTTTGCTCCCCATGATATATAGCGCACTGGTCTATGATATGCAAATTAGTACCTCCATAGAGGTTTGATTCTCTCATACTCAGAGAGGTTAAGGAAGCATATTTGAATTCGACAGTTTCCACTCTTCAGCAGCCATGCTCCTCCTGAGTCATGATGCCCCCCAGCTTGTCCTTCTAATCGACAACGAGTAGAAGGACCAACCAACATCCAAGAACATTCTGCTTTGTTGTTCTTAGAGAAGAGATGGTCCCAGGGAAGATATGGGACCATAATGAAAGAGAGGGTAAAGTGTTGAGAATTACTCTAGGGGGGTGAATAGTGTTTTAAAGATTTTCAGGCACAATCATTCACTGTTCAAGCCACAGTTAATTTATTGAGCAACAAAATTAATAAATACAGAAAAATAGTAAACAAAATTATAGAGATCTATGCAACTAGAAGACACAATATTTATTGATATTCCCCTAAAAACTTGGGTACATCTTCTCTTCTACCCCTTAGTAGAAATTCACTAAACAGTGCTGATTATTTTGATAGGGAGACTTTTAGAACAAATATCCTGAATCTTTTAATAAGGAGATTCTCAGAATCAATAAAAGGGACCTTTTAATAAGGTGACCAACTAAACCAACTGAATCCTTTGATAAAGGGATTCTCAGGACCAACTGAATCCTTTGATAAGAGGATTCTCAGGATCAACTGTGTCTTTTGTTAAGTAGACTCTTAGAACCAACTGAATCTTTTCAAGAGAGATTTTAAAAACTCTTTTCTGAAATAGTGAATGTATAAGCAGAATTTTCCATAATGTGATCCTTCTTTAATAAAACTCTAAAGAATCTAGTTCTTTGAAGCACTGCATGGATTCTTGTTTTAATAGCAACAACAGTTGACAAATCCTTTTAAGCAAGGGAGACTAAATTCAATAGGAAGAAGATGAATCCTGTCTTGAGAGGAATCTTGAGGAAGAAGATGAAACCCCTTAGAGGAGAATAACCTGAAGGATGGAGTGTTTTTGAAAGTGTTCTTTTATATATATGTATATATATATTTATATATTCATATATTTCGTTCATGATTACAAATGTTTTCAAACATTTGATCCATTGAAGATTCGTATGCCGTCTTTTGGAAGGTTTGAGAAGATGCTCTTGGTCTTGAACCATAGAACTCCTTAGAGTCACATACGAGTCCTAGACAGGCTCACAATCGTGGTTATCAAAGAGGGATATTGATAACCGAGATAAGATTGTCGTGTTGATTAAAGTACATTATGGTTCTGTTAATGTTGATAAGTAGTTATCGTTTAACAACACGAGCATATAAATACAAGTTTTATATGTTGAGCATGACCGATAGAGATGGAGCATTATACGGATTGTGTTTAGTGTCATTAATGACTCCATCATGTCTGTGAATCTTAGGATATGAGATGTGTGAGTTTTGCATCGGTTGTGTGCCATGTGATCGCTGTTTAAGACCATAGTACTTATGGGGATAAGATGGTGATTCGTCGCATATGACTGATGTTTTGGGAAACTTGCACATCAACATTATCGTTGTCCCTCAGTTTTTCTGAGTTATGATATTACTGGGCCCCTTGGTAAAGTGAGATCATACAGCATGCAAGTGTAACTTATGAAGTTATATGTATGATTTACTTAAGAGACCAAGAAATACAAATACTGCACAAGAATGACACGGTCCTATCTTGCGTAGTATTTTCAATATCATGTGACAAGGATGGACATAGGTCAAATTGACCCGTTACGTTTAGTCTATGTCGTTTGGGTGATTGTAATGTAATGATAGAACCTCTTATAGTCTGTGATATAAATTGTGTTATATCAACCCCAAGATGACATAGATCCTCTGTAAAGGTCACACCCGATGAAAAAGGAACAACGAATTTTAACACCTCATTGACGTGCCTGATTTCGTGGTGTACGTAGTCCGAGCACGTGATTGAGTGTTATCTAATGTCATGAGTTGACATTTTGGACCTCGGATTAAAGTGTTAATCATATGTTATAATTCGAGATAGAGAATTTGGCCATACTCCTGCGTATTTTATATAATGGGTTATATGTATGACTTGTATATAAACAATTTGTATATATAACTTGTATTAATGTATGAGCTATATGTGTTACAAATTGATTTTATATAATTTACATATATATAATTATATATATGTTGTAGCATGGGATGTCTGGAGATATAAATAGGAGGCTTTCACGGCTAGGGTTAGGGGATCGTAAAAACCCGATTCAGCCGCATCTGCTCCTCCTCGCGTTTTCGCACAGGTCTTCCTCGAGCGGCCGAACTTTCTCCCCTCGCCTCCACATCGAGCTCTCCTCTCGCCTCCTAGTCGATCGCCGGCCCTTCATTGGTTCCTGTGGAGTTTCCGAGCTCGCCGGAGGAGTTGTTCGAGGGGGTCTTGTTCTCGCAACTGAGGTCTCGCCGGGGATTTGCCCCTTTCCTTCAGATCTCAGTGCCGCCTTGGGGTTGTGGTGCGGCTACTACTCGCTGCTCCATTGCAGCTGTTTGGGTCCAATCCGAGTTGATTCCTCTTCTATCCGGAGGAGAACTCGAAGGTTGTTGTTCGAGTTCTAGGTGCACCCAGAGGACGCTGTTCGTGCTCCTTCCTCACTGTTTTCAGAGGCTTCCGCAAGCGTCGTTAGGATCTCCTCTCGATCTCAGAGGAGGCCGATTGGTTCATCACTCGATTATAGAGATTCTTCAATCTCTATAGGTATAATTCCTAAACTATGTGAATGCGATGAGTTTTATCCCGGTTGGGTTTTTAATTTGTCATGCATTCTTCATGGGGTTTTGATTAATGTGTTTTATCCCGGTTGGGTCCTTTTTTTAATCAAAAGTGCTCCTTAATAATGAATGATATCTTGCAATGTCACAATGGTGCGATCCTTCGTGGTTGAGTGTCGGGCGTGAAAATTTCAATTTTCACCCTAGCGACACGCACGTAAATTCTTTCAGTGGTATCAGAGCTAGGTTCGCCACTCTTGTGACATTTTGTTTTTCTCATGTGTTAGGTCAACCATGTCTCATTGGTTTGACCTATATGAGACCGTTGTGTGCGGATTGATTTCATTATTTTGCCTCTTGTGCCTTGTGTTTAAGGCATTGCTTTTCATTCTATGCTATCTGGAATGTATTGGGTGTGGATGGAATGATGTAATAAAGCTATCATTTTTTTAGCTTGCTTTTATTTTCATTTGCACTTGTTATGAAAAAAAAAAATTAAGCGTGTCCTTCCTTATCATCTTATCCGCTTAAGCTAGTAATCTCAGATTTTGCATGAGTGTAATTTCAATTGCTATATATAGTGGAACTTACGTGAACTGGTTATTAGGCCATACTTGAGTAAGATTGTGTGAGGCACATTTTGCTCATCATGTGGGAATAATCTATTCATATTAAGTTGCCCAATAAGATGAGTTTTCTTGATCAAGTCTCCGAGATCTAGGCTTGGGATTTGGGAAGAGGAGTTTTATCAAGAAATTGGAATTTATCTTTCTTGATGAAAACGACAAGAGTCATAAGGTTTGAGACATTCTCAAAAGGTTATGATTGGTGCCTGGTACCTACCTGAACAAATAATTTGGATGAGTCTGATTATTTGGAAAGGATCTTGAGTGACTACACTTTAACAAAAATTATTTTTCATGTAGTTCACATCTTTGAACTTTTATGCTCTCTCTCACGTGTTTTTTTCTTTTTCTATTTTACTGTACTATAGCCATGTCTACTCTCCCGAATTTTCTGCGTTCGTTAATTGATAAGAGTCCACTTGCTAATGACGGATCAAACTACTCCGACTGGATCCTAAAGCTCAATATCGTGTTACGTTTGGAAAATCTCCTTCATATTCTGGATGGTTCTGTCCCAGAAGAGAAGGAGAAAGGAAAACCGACCGATATTGAGAAGGAGGAGCAAAAGAAGTGGAATGAACAGCAACGGATTGTACAGACTCTGATCTTGGCCAGTATTGGCGATCAGTTGCAGAGGAAGTTCCTTGACACTCCTGCCAAGGAATTAGTTGCGGAGTTAGAAAAGATGTTCACCGATAGTGCCCGCAAGGAGCGCTATAAGACCACCATCGCACTCACAAGGTGCAAGATGGCGGAGGGTGAGTCGGTCTCCGTGCACTTCCTGAATGTGCAAAGTTACTTGGAGAAATTGGCCAAATTGAAATCTCCAATGCCAGAGGATATAGCTGAGGATATCATTTTAGGGTCTCTACCTTACTCGTATAAGGACTTCATCATGCATTATCATATGCGTGAAAGGAAAATGACCTTGAATGAACTTCACAATGCCCTCAAAACTGCTGAAGTGGACATGGGCAAGACAAAGGTTAAACCTGTCTTGGCAGTCACGTCGAGTAGCAAGAAGATTATCAAAAACAAGAATAAAATTGGCAAAGTCAACACCCCACTCAAGGGCAAATGTGGAGGGGCTCATGCAAGCACCTCCAAGGGAGGCAAAGTGAAGAATTCTCCAAATTCTGACACTGAATGCTTCCATTGCCATGAGAGAGGACACTTCAAGATGAATTGCCCCAAGTACAAGAAAGACTTGGATGATGGCAAGATTGAAAGGAAGCGTCCCAAAGGTATACTAGTTATTGAATTGAATTTAAATTTAGCTACTACTATCCTGGATTGGGTAATAGATACCGGATCATGTGCTCACTTAGTTTCTAATGTGCAGTCACTAAGGGATAGGAGGCAGCTCTCAAAAGGAGAGGTAGTGCTAAAGGTTGGGAACGGTGCAAGCATATCAGCAGTCACTGTGGGCACACTCGACCTGCACCTACCAAGTGGTTTATGTTTAATTTTGAGAAATGTTTATCATGTCCCTTCCATATTGCGGAACATTATTTCTGTATCATGTTTAGATGCAGAAGGATTTTGTTTTTCCATATGCAATGCCCGTTTAACTATTGAGAAGGATGGTTTGTTTTATGCTAATGCTTTCATTTTTAATGGATTGTATTTGCTTAACATAATTGAGGATAAACATGTTTTAAATATCAATAACAAGAAACTCAAAACATCTCACCCTAACGAGACACTCTTGTGGCATTATCGCCTCGGTCATATAAACGAGAAGCGCATAACAAAATTGCAACAAGCTAATCTTTTAGATCCGCTTGATATGAAAGCAATTGGTACATGCGAGTCTTGTTTAATGGGTAAAATGACCAAGTCACCATTCAAAAAGAAAGGTGTAAGGGCAAATAATTTGTTGGAATTGATACACTCCGATGTATGTGGTCCAATGAGCACTAGTGCAAGAGATGGTTACAAGTACTTCATCACCTTCATAGATGATTATAGTCGTTATGGCTATGTCTATCTTATGAAGAATAAAAGTGAATCCTTTGAAAAATTCAAAGAGTTCAAAAATGAAGTATAGAACCAACTAGACAAGAAAATCAAAGCCCTGCGAACGGATCGTGGAGGCGAGTACTTGAGTAATGAGTTTGGCACATACATGAAGGAATGTGGTATAGTACCACAACTTACTCCACCCGGGACACCACAATGGAATGGTGTGTCCGAGAGGAGAAATAGAACCTTGCTCGACATGGTTCGGTCCATGATGTGTCAAGCTGAAGTACCTTTGTATTTTTGGGGCCACGCACTTCTCACCGCAGCTTACACACTAAATATTGTTCCATCAAAATCCGTTGAGAAAACACCATATGAGTTGTGGTTGGGCAAACCACCCATTATATCCTTTCTCAAGGTTTGGGGTTGTGAGGCGTATGTCAAGCGTATGACATCCACAAAACTCGAACCCAAAGCGGATAAATGCTTTTTCATTGGATACCCGAGAGAAACTAAGGGGTATTGCTTTTGGCACAAGTTAACGAATACTATACTCGTTAAGAAGGGTGCAACATTCTTAGAGAAAGAGTTTCTTGAAAGAATCAAAAGCAATGACATTAGGGTGACACTTGAGGAAACTCAAGAAGACACTCAAGTGAAAGATCATGAAGTGAATGACAACATTCAAAATGATCGCGAAATGTCATTTGAAGTTCCCTTCATCAGTGGGAGTATGAGCGATCTTACTTCACAAAGTCTTGTTGAAGGGGCTCAAACCTCACCACAAATCGTTCGCTTAGCTCAAGTTGAGTCTGAATCTATTCCACAAGCAGTTGTGGACGAGGTTCGAGAGACTGAAGTAGAGACACACGAACATAGGGAACTTAGAAGGTCAATAAGGGAGAAAAGAAGACCAGAGTTCTACATGGGTCTTCATGAAATTTTGGTAGTTGATACCGAAGATCCCTTGACCTACGAAGAAGCTATGAAACGAAATGACTCCAAAGCATGGCAAGAGGCCATGGAATCCGAGATTCAATCCATGCATGATAACCAAGTATGGGACTTGGTTGATCTTCCTGAAGGCAAGAAGTCCATTCAAAACAAATGGATCTTCAAGAGGAAGATGGACATGAATGGTAACATGACAACCTACAAGGCAAGACTTGTAGCAAAAGGTTTTAGTCAAGTCCAAGGGATTGACTATGATGAAACCTTTTCACCGGTTGCTATGTTTAAATCTATTCGAATCATGTTAGCTATTGCCGCATTTCATGATTATGAAATATGGCAATTGGATGTCAAAACAGCATTCCTAAATGGGAAGCTGGAGGAGGATGTGTACATGGTACAACCTCAAGGTTTTGTAAATCCGGATTGCGGTCGAAAGGTATGCAAACTTCAAAGAGCCATTTATGGGTTGAAGCAAGCATCACGGAGTTGGAACAAGCGCTTTGATGAAGAGGTTAAAATCCTCGGATTCGATCAAAGCAAAGAAGAACCTTGTGTATACAAGAAGGTTAGTGGGAGCCATGTCTTATTTTTGATTTTATATGTCGATGACATATTGCTGATGGGGAATGAATTATCATTAATGGAAAAAACAAAGAGCTCATTGAAAATAATTTTTTCAATGAAGGATTTGGGCGAAGCTCAATATATCTTAGGGATAAAGATATATAGGGACAGGTCACACAAACTCATTGGTTTAAGTCAACATATTTACATTGACAAGATCTTAGAAAGGTTCCATATGGAAAACTCTAAGAAAGGCAACGTACCAATGAAGATGTCTGTACGACTTGGTAAGTCTCATTGTGCCACTTCACGTAAAGACATTGAGTACATGAAGGATGTACCCTATGCTTCCGCCATAGGTTCCATCATGTATGCTATGATCTGTACGAGACCTGATGTTGCTTATGCTCTTAGCATGACAAGTCGACATCAAGCTTCGCCTGGCCCTGAACATTGGACCGCCGTCAAGAATATTCTTCGGTACTTGAAACGAACCAGGAATAAGTTTCTTGTTTATGGTGGACAAAAGGAGCTCATGGCAGAAGGCTTTACTGATGCTAGCTTTATGACGGATCCGGATGATAGGAGATCCCAATCTGGTTATGTCTTTCTTCTTAATGGTGGGGCTGTGAGTTGGCAGAGTTGGAAACAATCGACTACTGCCGACTCAACCACCGCAGCGGAAGTCATGGCAGCCGCAGAAGCAAGTAAAGAGGGTGTTTGGATAAAGAAGTTCCTCGAGGAACTTGGAGTAGTTGTGTCGAGTGAGGGACCTTTGGAGTTGTTTTGTGATAATAGTGCATCTATCTCACAAATCAAAGAGCCAAAGTCTCATCACAAGACAAAGTACATGGACAGGAAATACTTTGTGACACGTGACTTTATTGAAGAAGGCAAAATAGCACTTTTATGGGTTGACACAAACAGCAACACAGCTGATCCCTTCACTAAGCCATTATCACAAGCCAAAAGTGAAGTTCACTTTGAGTCCATGGGTCTTCAAGACCATGGTGAGTGGCTTGACGAATGATAAGGCTTCTTCTCCCCTTTTAAGTAATGTTAGAAACTTTAAAAACAAGTGGGAGATTGAAGGATGGAGTGTTTTTGAAAGTGTTCTTATATATATATGTATATATATATATTTATATATTCATATATTTCGTTCATGATTACAAATGTTTTCAAACATTTGATCCCTTGAAGATTCGTATGCCGTCTTTTGGAAGGTTTGAGAAGATGCTCTTGGTCTTGAACCATAGAACTCCTTAGAGTCACATACGAGTCCTAGACAGGCTCACAATCGTGGTTATCAAAGAGGGATATTGATAACCGAGATAAGATTGTCGTGTTGATTAAAGTACATTATGGTTCTGTTAATGTTGATAAGTAGTTATCGTTTAACAACACGAGCATATAAATACAAGTTTTATATGTTGAGCATGACCGATAGAGATGGAGCATTATACGGATTGTGTTTAGTGTCATTAATGACTCCATCATGTCTGTGAATCTTAGGATATGAGATGTGTGAGTTTTGCATCGGTTGTGTGCCATGTGATCGCTGTTTAAGACCATAGTACTTATGGGGATAAGATGGTGATTCGTCGCATATGACTGATGTTTTGGGAAACTTGCACATCAACATTATCGTTGTCCCTCAGTTTTTCTGAGTTATGATATTACTGGGCCCCTTGGTAAAGTGAGATCATACAGCATGCAAGTGTAACTTATGAAGTTATATGTATGATTTACTTAAGAGACCAAGAAATACAAATACTGCACAAGAATGACACGGTCCTATCTTGCGTAGTATTTTCAATATCATGTGACAAGGATGGACATAGGTCAAATTGACCCGTTACGTTTAGTCTATGTCGTTTGGGTGATTGTAATGTAATGATAGAACCTCTTATAGTCTGTGATATAAATTGTGTTATATCAACCCCAAGATGACATAGATCCTCTGTAAAGGTCACACCCGATGAAAAAGGAACAACGAATTTTAACACCTCATTGACGTGCCTGATTTCGTGGTGTACGTAGTCCGAGCACGTGATTGAGTGTTATCTAATGTCATGAGTTGACATTTTGGACCTCGGATTAAAGTGTTAATCATATGTTATAATTCGAGATAGAGAATTTGGCCATACTCCTGCGTATTTGAAAGTATCTAGTTGCGGCCTAAATCACCTAGAGGGGGGTGAATAGGTGGATTCTATGTCTTAAAGCGGAATTAAAAAATTAACACAGAAAAGCAAACAAACAACCACAGCACAGACACAAGGATTTTATAGAGGTTCCCCGATGTGGGTAGTCCTCTTTCCCGCCTCGCCTATCTAGCACTTCGAGGCTAGACTCGGCTACTTCACCAAACTCAGATTATAACTAATCTTACACCTCGGAGTTAAAAACTCCTACAACTCGGAGTATAACAACTCCTACAACTCGGAGTAAAACAACTCCTACAACTCGGAGTATAACAACTCCTACAAAAGAAAATATAGGGAAACAAAATATTTCTTCTTAACCTCTAAAGAGATTAACTTCAGATCTTGAAAACAGAGTCTTCTTCTCAACCTTGAAAGAAAGCTTGGCACTAGAAAGATGAGAAGAGAGAAGACTTGGCTAACCAGATCTGACCAGGCCCTTTGACTTGCTTGAAAGAATCTTCAATAAAGTGAGCAGCACTAAGATCAAAGGCCTTCTTCTGAGAAATCTCTAATCACAAAAGTTAGATCTCAGAATTCTTGTTCAGCAAAAGAGGAAGAGAAGAAGGACTTTTTGCTTTTTCTTTTCTGAACTGACGGCTGAAGAAGGTTTTTAGGTCGATTCTTTTTGATGGATCATTTTGCCCTAAAATAATGACATATTTATAGGGAGGACTTCAACGGCTCTTGCGACAAAGAAGGGAGAGGCGACACGTGTACTGATCATGTCGGCTAACCCTAATTTTCAAAAACGAAACGAGGATAAGAAATCCGTCTGTCCGTCATTCGTCGGGATTCGTCGGGAGAACACGAGAGCATCCGACGAATTGACTTAGCTGCAGAGTTTTCCTCAGAACCTAGACAAGATTGACCTCTGTCAGCATTCGTCGGGATTCGTCGGAATGACCCGAGTCATCTCGACGAATGGACTTGGCTTCAGAAAATTCTTCACAACCCAGCAAAAATGTCCTCTGTCAACATTCGTCGGAATTCGTTGGAATGACCCGAGTCATCTCGACGAATGGACTTGGCTTCAGGAATTTCTTTAACACCCAGCCAAACTGTCCTCTGTCAACATTCGTCGGGATTCGTCGGAATGACCCGAGTCATCTCGACGAATGGACTTGGCTTCAGGAATTTCTTTAACACCCAGCCAAACCGTCCTCTGTCAACATTCGTCGGGATTCGTCGGAATGACCCGAGTCATCTCGACGAATGGACTCAGCAAACATTTTCTTTTCTTCTGAAACCCTGCTCCACTCCACAACTTTGAACACCTTCAGTTATGAATATGAAGTGCACCCCAAAAGAGAGATTACACATGGACCAACACTTTGTTCTATACAATGAGGGATTACATTGTTTAGAACTGTGTTTGGTGATCCATTGCAACCTGACTTTGGTATGCACTTAGCATTACGACCTGTCATAACACATCTAAACAAAAGTCATCAAATACAAATACAATTCACTTTAGTTTACTAGGGGACATCTTCAAATCAAGGTGATTGTAGACACAATACCCAACAATCTCCCCCTATTTGAAGATGTCATAACCCTAGGCACTAACTTGAATTGCACAGAAAGAATACTAAATAAGAATGCAGAACCCAGGCAGTAATATATATAATGAAAAGCAGAGTAGGACTAAATGTTTTAGCTTAAACACAAAAGAATTGAGTATATATATATATATATATATATATATATATATATATATATATAAGCAAAGAAAACATCAAGATTCCAGATAAGCACAGCTTATTCATGACCTTTGCCTTTCATCTTTGCAACCATTCTGTCCACTGCCTCAGTTTTCTTCTTCAGTTCTGAATCCATTCTCTCAAAAAATGCCTTTGGCTTAGGCCAGTATTTGTCAGGAGCAGACTCTTTAGATCCACCATTCTTGAAGTGAATTCTTCTTTCATTTGTCCTTTTCTCAAACTTGCTCCATTCTTCTGAACTATAGTGGTCACTGACCTTTTCATTCTGATTGCTGACTTTATCAAAAGCAGAGAGAATAATACTTTTGGAGATAGGGCTCCAGCTTTCTTGGAAGTTTCTAGGAGGAGGCCTATCATAAAACTCTCTGATCTTCTTAAATGGATTAGACTTCTTAGCAGGTGGCTTATCATCAAAAAGCTTCCTTTTTAAAGACTTCTCAGCTGGTTCAGCAAAATAGGAGCTGTCAGGATCTTAAACAAGGGATGGATCATCCCAAAATTCCTGATAAGATGAAGCAGGGATGACTTCATCAGCAAACACAGAGTCCTCAGCAGGATTTGGAGAGAAACTAGGAGCCCTGGGACCTGGAGCACTTGAGGAGGGAACAACAGGCCCTTTTTCCACAACAGCAAACCCAAGCATTTCAGCCACTTGCTTGAACAGCCAGCTTTGAGCTTCATGAGTATACCAATTTACATCCTTAACATTTTGTAAGATGTTTTCCTTGAGATCTTGCATTTGAGAAGCTACACTTTCATTTAAAACATCCAATTTGCTTGCATTTTCTTCTAACTTGGAGACCACACTCTCCTCCCCCTTTATGACATCTTCATGTAGGAGGGTATACAATCTTTTCAGCTGATTTTCAACTTGATCATCCAAGTAAGATATTCCTTGATCATGAGCAGAGCTGAGAGTAGAGATAGCAGAAGTCAGGTGCAACACATCTTCACTTACCTGATGCAGATTCTGGAGAGCATGCCCAACAGCTTTATTTGTATGATCCAAAGCTTTCCCTGCAGATAGCATCCAGGCTTCTTGATCAGTCTTGAATCTGCCCATATCATGCTTGATCTCAGCCATGTCTTGCCTCAGAGAACTATCAACTGAGTCAATCTTCTTATATACTTGCTTTATAGAGTGATCAAAGTGATCAGTCTGACCCTGTAGCATCCCTGCTATGGACTTCAGCAAAGAAGAGTGAGAGCTATCACTAGTCTCACCCTCTTCAGGAGAAAGTTTTTCAGCTACAAAACTTGAGGACTGTGCTAAGTTGTCAAGCACAGTTGCTCTTGGAGAGGTGCTCCTAGCCACAAAAACTTCTGGAGGAGGCAAGAGCAGCAGAGGAGGAAGGACCTCAGAAGGAACAGATTCAGCCATGAAGAGATCTTCCTGGACTTTCTCCCCCTCAGGTAGAGACATCTCCTTAGCCAACCTCAGCATGGCACCAAGGCTGCCCTGCTCCCCAGAATCAGATTGCTCAAGAGGAGTGTCTGGCAAGATTTCATGATCTTCAGAAAGAGAATCAACCATGGCAGGTGATC
Source organism: Dactylorhiza incarnata (assembly GCA_033032865.1). Taxonomy (NCBI): domain Eukaryota; kingdom Viridiplantae; phylum Streptophyta; class Magnoliopsida; order Asparagales; family Orchidaceae; genus Dactylorhiza; species Dactylorhiza incarnata. The sequence goes on along the minus strand of JAWHQI010000012.1, from coordinate 13,852,319 downwards.
TCCTTGAATCTTCCAGCTGAGGAGCCTCAACAAACACAGCAGCAACCTCTGGACCTTCCAAGCCAAGATCAGCAACACTAGGAGGAGCATCATCTGCAGCACCACTGCTTGCACCAATGTCTCTTGGGGTTGGAAACTCCCCCTCAACATGTGCATCTCTATCCTGTGCAGGAGCTGGATCAAGTCCACTCCCCCTGGAGGATTGCCCTGCTTCAGTGGACCTATGTTCATCAGGGAGAGGGGCCTCATCATCACTCAAAGGAGCCCTCACTCCAGCATTCCCTAATCCCTTGGGAATTACCCTTTCCCATTTGGTGAAAATGGAGGAATTGATTTTCTTAGTGTGGTGGATGGGGGTACCTCTTCCAAGATTGAAAAATTCTGGATTGCCACTATGCAGAAGCAGACTGAGAATCCTTCCAAAATTTGGAGCAAGAAAGCTCTCTTTAATCTTCTCAAAGATGACTTCACCAAAATTGAAATTTTTCCGACAAATTATAGCGGTGTGAATTTTAAAAGCCTCTTCAGATATGAAGTCGTGAGAACCTACCTTGCATAATAAAACTTTGCCTATAATATCAGACAGAAGCTTACCTCCTTCATTCATGAATTTTCTTCGGATTTTGGCGCTTTGATCAAGAATTCCACAAAATCTTCTGGCTCTGAAAATATCTTCAACAGACAACTCTTCAGATTCAACCATTGGCATCCTCAACGATCGGTTGATACCACTAGCCTTCAAAGTTATTTTGCAGGAATGAATAGAGCTTTTGATCTTCTTACCTTGACCTGTGATTTTGGCATTTCGATAAAACTCCAGAATATCCTGTTCTAGAACTTTGGCCGGCTCTTCCAAGATGAAACTTAGCCCGACGACATCAAGCATCATGATCACATTGCGAAACTCATCAGAAGCTGAGCGGAAGGCGCCTCTCACCAACTCTCCCCCTGAGTTGAAGCCACCGGAGGCTTTGGGCGCCATTGATGTCGTCGACGTCGAGGAAGAAAAACAGGGAAATCGCGACGGAGAAGACGAACGGATGGGTAGGGTTTCACGGAAGAGGAATTTGAGAAGACGAATCCTTCCGTGAAATCGTGATGTTTTCTTTTAATTTATATATATATATATATAAAAATTTAAGTAGAGCGCGCACCTGTAGAGAAATGATTCCACGGAAGAGGAATTAGAGAGGAATAAATATCCAGAAAAAAAATTGTCCCGTGAACACCCGTGAAACGTCATGAAATTTTCTGAGTTAATACGTGAAGTCTCGAGCAATTTCGTGAAATTTCAACAGTCCCGACTTCAAGATTCCTTGTTAAGCATTCCAAGTTCCATTTTGAAGAAATTGAATTTGGTTTCGTCCAGAGGCTTCGTAAAAATATCTGCAATTTGTTTGTCAGTATTAACATATAACAAATTTATGTCCTTACTCTCGACATGTTCTCGGATGAAGTGATAGCGAAGCTCAATATGCTTCGTTCTGCTGTGAGAGACGGGATTATTCGCTATGGCAATAGCACTTGAGGAGTCACAGAACATGGGGATTTCTGAGAGCTTTACATTATAGTCCTCAAGCTGATTTTTCATCCACAAAAGTTGTGCGCAGCAACTGCCTGCAGAGATATATTCCGATTCAGCAGTTGATATTGCAACGCAATTTTGCTTCTTGCTACTCCAGGAAATGAGCCTTTTTCCCAAGAACTGGCAAGTTCCCGAAGTGCTCTTCCTATCATCTTTGCTACCTGCAAAATCAGCGTCTGAAAAGCCAATTAGTTCAAAATCATTGCTTCTTAGGTACCATAAGCCGAGATTTGGTGTAGCCTTAAGGTATCTCAATATCCTCTTTGCAGCGGCATAATGAGATTCCTTACAGTTCACTTGATACCTGGCACATACACATGTTGAGAACATTATATCCGGTCTAGTAGCAGTGAGATAGAGCAAGGACCCAATTATGCTTCTGTACTTGGTTTCATCAAAAGGTTTCCCTTTCTCATCCTTGTCCAGAGACATACTTGAGCCCATTGGAGTCCTCATTGAGGTTGCACTCTCCATTCCAAATTTCTTAAGAAGCTCTTTAGTGAACTTCGTCTGAGAGATGAAGATTCCATCTTCAGATTGGTGCACCTGGAGTCCTAAGAAATATTTCAGCTCTCCCATACTGCTCATTTCAAACTTACCTTGCATCAAGCTAGAAAACTTTTTGCAAAGTTTGTCATCAGTAGAGCCAAAGATAATATCGTCGACATAGATTTGCACCAGCAAAATCTCGCCTTTAACTTCCCTAAGAAACAATGTCTTGTCTATTGTTCCTCTTGTAAATTTGTTCTCAAGAAGAAACTTAGACAATGTCTCATACCAGGCTCGGGGTGCCTGTTTGAGACCATACAAGGCTTTATGTAAATAAAATACATGATCAGGAAAGTTAGGATCGACAAAACCTGGAGGCTGAGCTACATACACTTCCTCTTTAAGGTCTCCATTCAGAAATGCGGACTTTACGTCCATCTGGAAAACCTTAAATCCCTTATATGCAGCATAAGCCAGAAATAATCTGATGGCTTCAAGTCTTGCTACGGGTGCGAAGGTCTGATCAAAGTCAATCCCTTCTTCTTGCCTGTATCCTTGAGCAACCAGTCTTGCTTTGTTCTTGGTGATGATGCCCTTTTCATCAAGCTTGTTTCGGAAGATCCACTTGGTTCCAATCACATTATGCCCTTTGGGTCTAGGTACCAACTCCCAAACTTTACATCTTTTGAATTGGTTGAGCTCCTCTTGCATGCAAGGATCCAAGAGGGATCGGTGTTTGCTTCTTCAAACTTCTTCGGTTCAATCTGTGAAAGAAAACTTAAATGTAAAATTTCGTTAGTTGTACCTCTTCTAGTTAGAACTCTGCTTGAAGGATCTCCGATGATTTGATCTGCTGGATGATCTCTCAAATGTCTGATCACTCCAACATTTAGATGATTATGAGGTTCCTGTATTTCAGGTACATCTTCATCTTCCTGAGGATCATCATCCTCACATGCTGAAGGGGCAATTACTTCAATAGATTGTGGAACGTCTTCCTTTACCACTTCTTCTAAGTGTAGATCTTTGAATCTTGCATCTGCATCTTCAACAAAGACACTAGAAGAGCTGCTATGAAGCATACTCGTCTCATCAAATATAACATTAAGAGTTTCTTCTACAACCAGGGTTTTCTTTTTGAAAATCCTATATGCCTTACTATGGCTACTATAACCTACAAAAATACCTTCAAAACATTTTTTCACTAAACTTAGTTTTATAATACTTTCCATTGTTAAGCACGAAGCATTTACTGCCAAAGATTCTAAAATAAGACAGAGTTGGTTTCTTGCCTTTCAGAAGTTCATAGGGAGTCTTATGATGATTTTTGTTGATTAGTGCTCTGTTTTGCACGTGGCAAGCAGTGTTGATACCTTCAGCCCAGAAGTACTCCGGTAGTGAAGAATCACTCAACATTGTCCTGCAAGCCTCTATGAGTGTTCTATTCTTTCTCTCGGCAACACCATTTTGCTGTGGAGTGCGGGGAGAGGAAAACTCATGAAAGATACCTTGACTTTCACAAAATTCAGTCATGGCCCCAGACTTGAATTCTGTGCCATGGTCACTTCTGATTTTGACCACAGAGCATTCTAATTCATTCTGAATTTGCCTGACGAATGAGGTGAAAGAATCATAGGTGTCTGACTTGTGTTTTAGAAAGAATACCCAAGCAAAACGTGAGTAATCATCGACAATGACCAACGTATAAGACTTACCCCCTAAACTCCGAATTGGCATGGGACCAAATAAGTCCATATGAAGTAGATATAAACATCTGGTAGAGTCTTTGCCAATAATGCTCTTAAAGCTAGCCCTCGTCTACTTGCCCATTTGGCATGCGTGACAAGGTCTCTCTTTAATGCACTTAACATCAGGAGCATCACGAACTAAGTTGTGAGAAAATAACATATTTATAGTTTTGAAATTTATATGTGCTAGTCTCTTGTGCCAATGGTCACAGAGAGATGCACTATCTTTTGCCAAAAAGCACACTGGTGTAGAAGTATCTAAACATAGAAAATTTAAACAAAAAATATTTCTACTCCGAGTGCCTGTTAAAATAGTTTCTGATTTATCAGACAGCTTTATCAGGCACTTGTCCTTGTAGAATTCTACCATATAGCCTTTGTCACAAAGTTGACTTATGCTAATGAGATTATGTTGTAATCCTTTAACATAAGCCACGTCTGTGAAAGAGACTGTACCATTTGTGATCATACCGTAGCCTTTTGTGATTCCCCGATCAGATCCGCCAAAAATAACTTTTGGACCATCTTTCACGGGGGTAAACTCTTGTAGTAGGCTTCTTGTTCCGGTCATGTGCCGTGAACAACCACTGTCCAAGTACCAGATTGGATTTGTATTGGCCTTTGGACATACCTGCAATCAACAATCAATTGCCCTTAGGAACCCAAACTGATTTGGGTCCTTGGCTTCGTGTTAGATGACCACCACTTGGAAAGTTAACATTGCGAGGGGTCATTCTTGCATTGTTAATCCGTGGAGTCGAGACATTTCTCGGATTAAACCAACAGTCTATGGCAAAGTGACCAATCTTGCCACAACACCAACAATCGAATCGATTGTACCTTCTCTTTGTCTCCTGTTTTGCCTTTTGAACGGGAGGTGCAACAGGAGTGACTTTCTTAGAGGAAGTCTTCTTAGAAGTGGGGGCCTCATGGTGACAGCACACATATGGCTCCAACTTCTTCTCAACAGGTTTGGGTGCAATCGTTCTAATTTTCGGTGCTTTCTTGTGAGCTGATCCGTGAACAAATGGACCATGATCTTTGAGGATTATTTCTTCATGAGGGGCTTTGAAGGGAGAGTTGTCAAAGTTTCGGGGAAAGCTCCATCCTTGATATCTATTACTAGGTTCAACATGTGTTGGCCTAGCAAAATGACCGTAGGATGAATCAAAGTCAAACAGATTTGATGGAAAAATGACCTTCCTAAATGAAGGTTGACTTTGATTAGCAGCTCCCTTTCCCTTCACGACTCTCTTTTCAGCAGCCTTACTACTTTCAGCCTTATGACCAATTCCACTACCCTTCGCAGGAGCAGAAAACGTATCAATGAATGGAAGAATAGTCTTAGGCTTGGAGAAGCTTTCTACGAGCTTCCTTTCCGCCTTCAACTTATTTTCTAGTTCACTTATAGTTTTCTCCTTTAAGTTTAACAACTCAGTGGAGCTTTTCAGTTCGTCTTTCAAGAGTTGGATTTCATCTTTGAGGGGAGTTAATTGTTCAATTTCCTCCCTCAAAGCTAATTCCACTGTCTTGAGAGATTCAATTTCTTTTGACTTGGATTTGACGACCTTGCGGCACTTGTCAAATCCTTTCACAAGGGCTTCATACTGAGTTATTAACTTAAAGTCCTCCTCTGAGGAGTAGCCCTCATTTGCTACGGATGCAGTCTCATCTTCAGAAGCAGACAGAGGGGTATGAGAGTTTACCTTCCCCTTATGAGAGGAGTCGCCTGTTTCTTCGTCTAGATGAGCCATTAGCCCAAAGTAGGCTTCTTCATCTGAGCTTGACGCATCAGAGTCATTGTCGCTCAGAGTCTTGGCCTTCTTGGCGAGAAGACTCTTTTCTTTCTTCCTTCCTTTAAAAGATCTCTTTTCTTCCTTCTTTGATCCTTCTTTCTTCTTGTATGGACACTCGGCAATTACGTGTCCTGGCTTATTGCAACAATAATAAATAATGTCAGTAGAATCAAATTTGTTCGGTTTAGATTTATACCTGTCATTATTGTAGTCCTTTTTGTGATGATCCCCATCACGTCTTGATCTTCTGTGATCAAATGCAGTGGATTGCCCTCTCTTCTGCTTTCTTTTATTCAGAAGTCTTTTGAATTGTTTGGAGAGAAGAGAAAATTCTCCATCAGACATCTCTGAACCTGATGGGCTAGCATCAGACTCATCCTCATCAGAAGATGGTCTCCTTACAAGTGGCAGAGCCTTGCACTTCCTTGAGCTTTCAGCTTTTAGGGCAGAGGACTTCTCCCTTCCAGAGGCTCTGACCCCCTCTTCTTCAGCTTTGCGGGAATTTAGCTTCAACTCATGGGACAGGAGCTTACCAAACAACATTTGTGGCTCCGTGGTTCCGAGCTTTCCGAATTCTCTGATGGCTATAACCTTGGTATCCCATTCTTTCGTCAGGGATCTCAAAATTTGTCATTTAGTTCGCCAGTTGTGAATTCTCTATCATAGTTCCTAAGGCCATTTACGATCTTGAAGAACTTCTCGTAGGTGTCAGAAATGGAGTCTCTTGGATCTTGCTTGAATGCTTCATATTCTTGGTTCAGCAATGATCTTCGGTCATCCCTCACTTCTTCGGTCCCTTCCATCAGAACGACTAGTGAGTCCCACATCTCTTTAGCAGATTTGCAGTGAAGCAGATTTTGCAACATTGAATCATCAACTGCACCTGCTATGATATTTTTTGCTTTCTTGTCTAGGGCCACTAGAGCGATCTCATCTTTGTTCAGTTCCAACATCTTCTTTGGGATCATGATGGTGGAGTTTATTGAAGATGGTTTCATCGGAATATGGGGACCTTCTTCCACGATCTGAAAGATTCTTGGGTCAGCAGCTTCCATGTAGAATCTTACTCTTTCCTTCCACATAGGAAAGTTCTCTTTGGTGCAAACTGGCAACTTGACGGAGTCCTTGGTCTTATCCATTCCAGACATGTTTGCTTTAACAACTAGATGAGGAGATCTTGTTCAAGGTGTTAGCCTTATAGCGAACAACCTCCCTCTGATACCAATTGAAAGTATCTAGTTGCGGCCTAAATCACCTAGAGGGGGGTGAATAGGTGGATTCTATGTCTTAAAGCGGAATTAAAAAATTAACACAGAAAAGCAAACAAACAACCACAGCACAGACACAAGGATTTTATAGAGGTTCCCCGATGTGGGTAGTCCTCTTTCCCGCCTCGCCTATCTAGCACTTCGAGGCTAGACTCGGCTACTTCACCAAACTCAGATTATAACTAATCTTACACCTCGGAGTTAAAAACTCCTACAACTCGGAGTATAACAACTCCTACAACTCGGAGTAAAACAACTCCTACAACTCGGAGTATAACAACTCCTACAAAAGAAAATATAGGGAAACAAAATATTTCTTCTTAACCTCTAAAGAGATTAACTTCAGATCTTGAAAACAGAGTCTTCTTCTCAACCTTGAAAGAAAGCTTGGCACTAGAAAGATGAGAAGAGAGAAGACTTGGCTAACCAGATCTGACCATGCCCTTTGACTTGCTTGAAAGAATCTTCAATAAAGTGAGCAGCACTAAGATCAAATGCCTTCTTCTGAGAAATCTCTAATCACAAAAGTTAGATCTCAGAATTCTTGTTCAGCAAAAGAGGAAGAGAAGAAGGACTTTTTGCTTTTTCTTTTCTGAACTGACGGCTGAAGAAGGTTTTTAGGTCGATTCTTTTTGATGGATCATTTTGCCCTAAAATAATGACATATTTATAGGGAGGACTTCAACGGCTCTTGCGACAAAGAAGGGAGAGGCGACACGTGTACTGATCATGTCGGCTAACCCTAATTTTCAAAAACGAAACGAGGATAAGAAATCCGTCTGTCCGTCATTCGTCGGGATTCGTCGGGAGAACACGAGAGCATCCGACGAATTGACTTAGCTGCAGAGTTTTCCTCAGAACCTAGACAAGATTGACCTCTGTCAGCATTCGTCGGGATTCGTCGGAATGACCCGAGTCATCTCGACGAATGGACTTGGCTTCAGAAAATTCTTCACAACCCAGCAAAAATGTCCTCTGTCAACATTCGTCGGAATTCGTCGGAATGACCCGAGTCATCTCGACGAATGGACTTGGCTTCAGGAATTTCTTTAACACCCAGCCAAACTGTCCTCTGTCAACATTCGTCGGGATTCGTCGGAATGACCCGAGTCATCTCGACGAATGGACTTGGCTTCAGGAATTTCTTTAACACCCAGCCAAACTGTCCTCTGTCAACATTCGTCGGGATTCGTCGGAATGACCCGAGTCATCTCGACGAATGGACTCAGCAAACATTTTCTTTTCTTCTGAAACCCTGCTCCACTCCACAACTTTGAACACCTTCAGTTATGAATATGAAGTGCACCCCAAAAGAGAGATTACACATGGACCAACACTTTGTTCTATACAATGAGGGATTACATTGTTTATAACTGTGTTTGGTGATCCATTGCAACCTGACTTTGGTATGCACTTAGCATTACGACCTGTCATAACACATCTAAACAAAAGTCATCAAATACAAATACAATTCACTTTAGTTTACTAGGGGACATCTTCAAATCAAGGTGATTGTAGACACAATACCCAACAGTATTTTATATAATGGGTTATATGTATGACTTGTATATAAACAATTTGTATATATAACTTGTATTAATGTATGAGCTATATGTGTTACAAATTGATTTTATATAATTTACATATATATAATTATATATATGTTGTAGCATGGGATGTATGGAGATATAAATAGGAGGCTTTCACTGCTAGGGTTAGGGGATCGTAAAAACCCGATTCAGCCGCATCTGCTCCTCCTCGCATTTTCGCACAGGTCTTCCTCGAGCGGCCGAACTTTCTCCCCTCGCCTCCACATCGAGCTCTCCTCTCGCCTCCTAGTCGATCGCCGGCCCTTCATTGGTTCCTGTGGAGTTTCCGAGCTCGCCGGAAGAGTTGTTCGAGGGGGTCTTGTTCTCGCAACTGAGGTCTCGCCGGGGATTTGCCCCTTTCCTTCAGATCTCAGTGCCGCCTTGGGGTTGTGGTGCGGCTACTACTCGCTGCTCCATTGCAGCTGTTTGGGTCCAATCCGAGTTGATTCCTCTTCTATCCGGAGGAGAACTCGAAGGTTGTTGTTCGAGTTCTAGGTGCACCCAGAGGACGCTGTTCGTGCTCCTTCCTCACTGTTTTCAGAGGCTTCCGCAAGCGCCGTTAGGATATCCTCTCGATCTCAGAGGAGGCCGATTGGTTCATCACTCGATTATAGAGATTCTTCAATCTCTATAGGTATAATTCCTAAACTATGTGAATGCGATGAGTTTTATCCCGGTTGGGTTTTTAATTTGTCATGCATTCTTCATGGGGTTTTGATTAATGTGTTTTATCCCGGTTGGGTCCTTTTTTTAATCAAAAGTGCTCCTTAATAATGAATGATATCTTGCAATGTCACAATGGTGCGATCCTTCGTGGTTGAGTGTCGGGCGTGAAAATTTCAATTTTCACCCTAGCGACACGCACGTAAATTCTTTCATAACCTTAGATCTGAGAGAAGAGATCTTGTCTGCTAAGGTTCTTGGAGAGATCATCTTCTAGAGGGAAGGAGAATTCTAAATCTTGGAGAGAAGGGAAAAGCTGATTCAGAATGAGTGCACAACTCGCCAATCTTCTATTTTAATTCTTCACATATTTAAGTTTGCTACAATTTGAAGTCCTTAGTTTTTATCAATCAACACAATCACCTTCTTGAAATGGATCAATAACGACTATAATTATATATGAATCATTGCCAAAAAATACTCTAGAATTAATGACAGAAGTCTGGCGAGAAATCGACATTCTGTTACTTATGTATCAAATACTTGTCAACGTACATCAAATTGTTTAGTAAAGAGAATTCGACATAGGTTGAATACTTGTGCTATGATCAAACTTTCCTTTTATGAAGATCTCAACGTAAGGAAGGGACTATCATCAACGTGCATTGATTACTTCTTGATGCATGAAATCAACTTCTCGACATACGTCAAATACTTCTCAATGTATAGACTTAGTCTTTGTCGAGATGTGTTGAATACTTCTCGATGCACATAAATTTTGCTTAGTTGATTTTCCTTCTTGAGTGCATTCTGAATCTTTGGCAGCCTGTATCTGATTACAGCACAAACTAATACAACATATTTTCTTTCTATACATATATAGGAAAATCCTAAATTACTTAAATAATATGGTATATCAAATCACAAGGATTTTTTCCAACACATAAATAGCAAAGGTCACAGTTTTCTTTATTCTCCAGGGATTTATAGAACCATTGGAATGAATGCTTGCATGACATGGGTTAAACCAGCAGTTAATGGCAATATGCCCTACCTTCCCACAACAATAACTGATAAATTTATTATTTTGTCTTTTCAAGATATTGGAAAACGACGACTGAAGGAATGCGAACGTTCAGATAGGATGCACTTTATTCGAATTATCATGTCATAACACTATGGAGCCCCAATAGTTATGGTAAATCGTTTAGGCCCAATGACTTATCTTTTTGGCTTTTCATGGAGGGGGAGGCACTGAATTGTCACAGGGATTCTCATAGGATGTGTATATTTTGACCGAATAATTTGTCTTTGATCAGCGTTTGTTCATTGGTAACGATTATAGATCGTTGAGCGAGAGCATATCCGGCTTCGGGCAAGCACATCCTCTTTCCTCATACTGAAACATTGATCAGCAGGTTGGAGATCGACAAATAACTGGATCACCACTCCCTTTGGGTTGATGCATTGCCTTCTGCAGATTCGTTTGTTTAGACTCCATCTTCTAAGTTTGACTTTGGTAGAGTCTTCAGTAGAGTTTAAGGGCTCTTCCATGCACATAGTCTGAAGATCAGACTTTTTTGCTCCATGCTTTGATGGACCTACTCTTGTCCAAGTCCCAAGTGTGTAGCTTGGAGGACTAAAACTACCTGTTACCTAAATTCAAAAGGGATAGGGTCCCAAAATAGATTTGGGACCAATAGTAGCATAGTTCACACAAACCTTTGATCTCCTTGGACAGGAATTACACTGAGAGTAGGTGTTTGTGTGGTTAAACCAACAGTCAGCCGTGAAATGACCAACCTTACCACATCAAAAACAATTAAACCTATTATATATATTATTTATTTTGGGAGTTAAGGAGAAGATAAAGTTGTAGGAAATATCACAGGTTGAGTGGCCTGTGATCTGTAGATCCGTCGGCGATCAACGCTCGTCGACTGTTGGAAAGAGAGGTGGCCATCGATCGTTGAGCGATGCATCGAACGATTGTCAGTGATAGGGGGTATGTAACGCCCCTGAATTTTCGGGAATTATTTAATCCTCTTGGTGACGTCATAATAACGTAAAGGGCATTACGTTAGTGCGGAGTTAGCGGTGCGCCGTCGTTTGCGCGTTTTCACGTCCATTCGGTCTATTCGACCAAATTTTGAAGCATACCAGAATTGGAAAGCTTTACGTTAGAAAATTAAATTAATTAATTTTAGAAAGGCCCGTCGAAGATTCGTTGCGATCCGAGCGATATTAGAGCCTCAGTGATTTTTCTAAGATATGTAGGTTTTTCGTTCGCCGTAAACTCTGAAAATTTATATCTCGAGATCGGCTCGTCGGATTTTGATTCCGACTTCTCCGTTGGATTCATAGCGCCGGCCTTCGCCTTTGGTGCGAATTTTGTTTGAATCGGTGTGTGTTTAGCCCTTTGTAATAATATAACAATATCTATATTATTATTATATCATTACTGTTACTATTACTATTAATATTAACATGATTATAAAATCTTTCTATAATTATATATTTATTTCATATCCTATTCCATTAAGAAATTGTCCAGCATGCACTCATAATTTTTATAAGATAATATATATTCTTCTTGAAAATCTAAACCACCTTAAAAGATTTATAATGGTCAAGACTTCGTCTTCTTCCCAAGTCTTTTCTTCCTTTTCTTTTTCCGAGAAGCTCAAGCCAGAGAGAGTTGAGAGAGGAGAGCTTTCTTTCGTGAAGCCTTCCGGCCGCCGTCTCGAGAGCTCCGGTGTTCTTCTTCTTCGTCGGAACCTAGCTTCGGAAAACTCTCTGCGAGCTCTTCGCATTCGTGTCCTTGTCACGCTTCCGTTGGAGTATAGGCGAATTTGAGGCAAGTAGCGGTTTGCTTTCTCTCCCCTTTATTTCCTTGTTTCCCTTGTTTTTCTTAGGCTTAGAAACATGTGTCTTCTTGTTTTAAGTCTTTAGACTTAGCCGATTTTTTTTTGTCTTCCTCGAGTAGATCAGAATTCGTCGAGTCATCTCGGAAGGTTAAGTCGAATTCGTCGAAAGGATTCGACGAATTTGCCTAGGATCGACGAGAAGCTTGTAATCGAAGGAAATTCGTCGAGTGATCTCGACGATCCGTCGAGTGATCTCGACGATCTTTCGAGTGTTTTGGATAACTTGTCGAGTTGTCGAGTTGTTGGTCTAATTTCGTCGAGTGGTCTCGTCGATTCGTCGAGTGGTATCGCCGATTTGTCGAGTGGTTTCGCCGATTCGTCGAGTGGTCTCATCGATTCGTTGAGTGGTCTTGTCGATTCGTCGAGTGATCTCGTGTGTGTGCTTCTCTTCTTGCCAAGGAGTGCTTTTCGACTATTTCTTCTTTGTTCGCCTTGAGTTAGTTACCTGGTTGAAGTATAAACAAAACCTTCTTCATTGATAAGCAAGTTGTTATACCTTTTATTGTTTATCTTCCTGTAATGCAAGTAGCATGATTTATTCTTTATTTGTCTTGAGTTGATTTTCTGGTTAGGGTAGGAGCAACCCATTTGTCTTTCTTATTGTTCTTTGAAGTGGGATCTTTGTTCAGGTAATTATTCTCAGTGAGGAGTATTTCTTCTTCCTCTCTATTTTTAGTAATCTGGTTGGATGTAAAAGTTTTCCTTGTGGTTATGGGCTGCAGGCTGCAGTTATCTTTTTCTATTTGGTTTTCTTGTTGGCATTGTGCTGCTAGCAGTAGCTTTTCTCCTAGATATTTTTTACTGAAATTAATGGCCCAAGTATACTTTTTGGCCGAGCTCTAGTTATGCTAGGTTATATAGAGTAACCTTTATATCTTTTTGTCCTTTAACCTAATGTATTTTCTCTTCTCTCATAAAAGTCCTGCTACTGGAGTAGTCAAGTAGTAGTTGTCTTTCCTTGTTCGTATTGTTGGGTTCTTGTAACAACCCGGCCCGACCACCACACCAGAGGCCTACGGCCATGCCCATCCCTGGTGGGCCGGCTGCCGCGGTTGACGGGCCGACGCCATCTCCCACACCTCGCTCGATGTGGGCCGCACTTCCGGTCCGCTTTTTTACAAGGGCTGCAGCCCATGCAACCCCAACCCATCACTGTGCCTGTTTCTCGGCACAGTAGGTTGTTGATGGCGGGTCTCGATCCCCCGCCACCCTTGATGAGAAACCTTCAACAGTTCTCATCACCAACTGACACCTACTGTGCCGAGAAATAGGCACAGTGATGGGTTGGGGTGCACCGGACTGCAGTCCTTGTCCAATCGCTGCAGCCAGCCAGTCAGGGGTGGGCCCAAGGTACTGTAACATCCCGACTTTAAAAAGTGGTCTAGCCGGTTCAGTTGAACCCTTGGAGGAATCTAGGCCGGGTCATCAGGCAATCACGACCCGACCTTCACCACATAGAGGTGGTCATTTAGAGAAATGACTGTTTTGGGCAGCATCGTGCTTCGCCACAACGTCAAAGTTGTTCATTGAGCATACATGCTCCGAATCGACTTCTGTCAGTTGCGTTAGACTCGTATGGTCGATACAAGTGCAACGGAATTCGTTTCTTTCCAATCAGAGGTCATTTGGTGAAAGTGACCATTTTTATGTATCGTAGCGCGTCACGACGACGCGGTGTTAGAATATTGAGCATACGTGCTCCGAATCGACTTCTGTCAGTTGCGTTAGACTCGTATGGTCGATACGAGTGCAACAGAATTCGTTTCGTTCCAATCCGAGGTCGTGTGGAGAAAACAACTATTTTGAGTAATATCGAGCGTCGCAACAACGCCATTTTCAAATGTTAAGCAAACGAACTCCGATTTGAATTCCGTCAGTTGCGTTAGACTCGTATGGCCGATACGAGTGCAACAGAATTCGTTTCGTTCCAATCCGAGGTCGTTTGGAGAAAACGACTATTTTGAGTAATATCGAGCATCGCAACAACGCCATTTTCAAACGTTAAGTAAATGAACTCCGCATTGAATTCCGTCAGTTGCGTTAGACTCGTATGGCCGATACGAGTGCAACAGAATTCGTTTCGTTCCAATCCGAGGTCGGTTGGAGAAAACGACTATTTTGAGTAATATCGAGCGTCGCAACAACGCCATTTTAGAATATTGAGCAAACGAACTCCGAATTGAATTCTGTCAGCTGCATTAGACTTGTATAGCCGGTACGAGTACAACAAAATTCGTTTCGCTCGATTCCGACGTCGTTTAGTCAAGTAAATAAAAATAAACGTTCGTAAAATTATAAGATTTTCGAGATACGTAAACGCTGGATTTCAACCCTGCCACGTCCATGGTGACCCGACACTCGATGACTCAGACCCATATTAACTTTGACCCACCATGGGGGATCCACGCGAGAGTTGACTTTAGTCAAACCTCCCTAAAATGAGATTTCCTTAGGAGAATTTGTTTCCAATTAGTGCCCCCACTTGAAGCCCACATACCAAGGTCCTCATGGGCTTTGATTCCCATTTAGGGAGCCAAAAAATTGGGCTTGGACCTAAAGCAAGAAGCCCACCCACTTCTCCCTTCTCTTTCTCTCTCTTTCTTCCTCTCTTTCTCCCCACATGACTAAATAGCCTAGCTAGCCTAGGCCTCATAGGGGGTACAATCCTCCACTTGGAAGCTGCCACATGCCTTTAAATGGCTGGGAGGGGCTCAACTCTCTCCTCCATGGAGAATAATCCCACATCGGGGAGAAGAGGAGGGGGGGGGGGGCACCTCAAACTCCTATATAAGGACCCCTCTCCCCTCTAGCTAGACACACACCTCTCCCCCAAGCTCAGTCGAGTCAGCCCCACCCCCTGCCGGAGCCCCACCTCGCCGGAGAACGAGAAGCCGAGCTCCACCGCCTCGCCACCCTCCCATGGCAAGTTCGCCGGAGGGCTCCCGGAGGACCCCAACTACTATGCGACCTTCTCCTCTCCTCCCTACCTCTCATTCGGACGTCTCGCATGTCAAATCCGGCAGCCAGAGCGCCGCCGCCGCCTCTCCCCTCTCCTCCGTCCGAAACAGGAAAACAAGCATCTCCGGCGGTGGCCGGTGGCGGCAGGCCACCGGACCACCGCCGGAGGGAGCGCCCGCCCCCTAGGAGTCGGCCGGGGGCTGATCCATGGCCGGCCGGCGGCGGAGGAGACCCGTAAGGGGGCGGCATGGTACAGGTGGCGGGAGTTTTTTAACAAAAATTATAAAGTTTTATAATTTTTATATTTATATAAACCAAATTTTGGTATTTTATTTCCTGGAGGGAGAAATATGACTCTAATGGAAAAGTGATGAACATAAAAGTTGTTCATAACAACTAGGAGTATCACTACAAGAAAAACATTAATTAGCAAGGAGCAAAATTCCTTCCTAATAAGCTAAGGGTGATGTTAAAGGCACACCTATAATGGCTATATGCACACCAATTCAAAAATTAAAACACCTCAATAAACCCCTCATATCCAATGTTAAAGGCAGGCCCTCGATAAAACCCTAAAATCATTTCCGCCGCGCGCTCATTTCCGCGATTTCTGTGTGTCGCTCTCGCCTCTCTCGTTTCCGCCTCCAAGCTCACCGCCAGATCTCTCGTTTCCGCCTCCAAGCTCACCGCCAGATCGCATCTCCATTTCGCATCTCCATTTCGCATCGTCGGAGGGCTGTCGCCGGAGCTCACAAGGGTGAAGCCTTTTCCCCCCATCGCAACTCTGAGTAAGAAATTGGACCGGAGCTCACAAGCTTTCCCCCACCGCAGGTTTCATCAACATTTCATCGCAGGTTTCATCAACATTTCCCCCATCGCCGGAGCTCACAAGCTTGGACCGGCTAATACCCCCCATCGCAGGTTTCATCCAGGTAGCAATTCCGATTTCAAGTTTCATCCACGTCGCTCTTCCGATTTCAATTTTTTTTTTCATTTTTCATAACAGTGGCTGTTTTCCTGCACTCCAGAAGCCACAATCCATTGCCATTTCGCTGCCGGAAGCCCGATTTCGCCGCCATTTTGCTGCCGGAAGCTCAATTTCTGTATCTGGTAATCTATTGCCCGAAGCTCCTTTGTTGTTCTGTAGTTTTGGTTGTATGCAGCAACTATATATGTTTGTTTAATGCAGGAAATTATTTGTTCTGTTTTTATGGATATACCACAAAAATGTTTGTTGGATAATGAAGAATCATTGGAATCAATTGAAATAGATGTTGGAAAACATTTTAGAACGGACGTAATTTTCCCAAGTAAGGATGAGTTAGTACAATGGACTCGTAATATTGCGAAGGGTATTGGATTTGTTATTACTATTTAAAGGGCCGATAAGCTAACCGCTAGATCTCGGCCTAGGATTATGCTTGGTTGTGATAGAGCGGGATTTTCTCGTGAAAGTCAATACAGTAAGGTTTTTGTGAAAAGGAACCTGAGAAAGAGTAGCTCGAAGCGGTGCGGTTGCCCTTTCTCTTTGCATGGACAAAAAGATGCAACTCTAAAAGATTGGAAAGTTATTGTCAAATGTGGGTTTCATAATCACAAGTTTGCACACATAGAAGCACACTCTTTTGCCGGTAGATTGGATGTTAACGAACAAAAGATAGTTCAGGATATGTATGCTGCAGGTGTTAAGCCAAGAAAGATTCTATCTACATTGAAGAAAAGGAAACCTAGTAACACTACAGTATTACGAACAATATACAATGAAAAGGTTAAGATGTATCTAAAGGAATTGGGTGGTTCAACTCCTATTCAATTTCTTTATAAATGTATCTCTGAAGCCGGTTATGTCAGCCACAATCATGTCAACTTCATCTCCAACAAATTGGAAAGCTTATTTTTTGTCCATCCAACCGCTATTCAGCTTAGCAATATGTTTTCCGACGTTTTTATCATGGATTGCACGTACAAGACTAATCGGTATCGGTTGCCGGTTTTGCATTCATTTCAAATGAAACTGAATCTAGCTACAAGTGGGCCTTGGAATGCTTTAAGGGTACATTAGATCAAAGTTCTTTACCCGGTGTTTTTGTAATTGACAGGGAGATTGCATTGTGGAATGCTATAAAACTTGTTTTTCCTCATTCTAGAATAATTCTATGTCAAGTGCACATTAACCGAAATATCTTGGCTCATTGCAAGAAATATTTCAAAGAAGGCAAAAAATGCGATACGTTTTTGGGTGTATGGCAAAACTTGGTCAATTCATCAACTGTGAACGAGTTTAATTCAAGATTCAATTTTATGTTGACCACATATGCGGAGAAGTACCCAAAGGTAATTAGCTATGTTGTCACAACTAATTTTTCATATTGTTTGAAACTAATTTAGATACTATCTATTTTAATGCAGGTTTTTTTTGAAAGAGTAATGGAAGTTTTTTGTAGTCCCTCCATTTTAATGCAGAATGGAAACAACCACAATGGATGATATAGCTACAACTAATTTTTTGTCGCTTTATGTGCTTATCGACACCATTTGAAATTCTCTTTTACATATCTGTAAAAATTCTATTTTTTTTTGCTACTTCTTGTGGATGTAGCTCAATTAGGTGTGAATCACGTTGAATATGTGCATTTCTTGTACTTGTTTTTATCGTTTTTGTTCGACAATGCGTAAATTACTTGTTTTCATCATTTTAATGCAGAATGAAAACAGCCACAATGGATGATATAACTACTACTAGTTTTTTGAAAGAGTGCAGCTTGTAATTTAACATGGGACTTTATTTTTTTAATTACAAAAGAATTTTGATTTTTCATGTTGGTGTGCATTTAACAAGGTGGCCTGCAATTAACATTTTAGTGGTGTGCATCTATCACTGGTGTGCATATAGCCATTATAGGTGTGCCTTTAACACCACCCTAAGCTAAATTCCTTGCTAATTTTAATTAGCAAGGAATTTAGAATAAAAAAAAAATGTAGTTTTGATGATAATATTTTTATATTTCATGTAATTATTCTCTTAAATTAAATAATATTTATATATAAACAAAAAAAAAAACTTTAATGTGGCTTGCCCAGATTCGAACTGCTGACCTCTTAAACAGAACATACCATGCTTAACCAATACACCTAACTCACTCATTTGTTTTCAATGGGCGGTAATATATATATATACACAAACGCACGTGCACTTGTATAAAATCATAAAATTTATATAGCTTATAAAATTATATAAATATGTATAAACGTGTGTGTATATATATATATTGCTAATTAAATAATTCATATATAGTGTGTATATATATAGTTATTTATATAAATATGTATACACGTGTGTATATATATAGTTATTTATATACACATATATATTTCCTTATATATATATATATATTTCTTTATATAATTTATATAAGTACATAATTATTTTATTATATACATATGTATATATATAATTTATCAAACTATACAAAATATATATATATATATATATAATTATTTCATTGGAGGCTAATAATTTATGCTAATTTATAAATATATTTAAATATTTTATAAAATTATATACACAAATTTAATATACTAATTATAATTATTTTGTCGGATATAAATAATTTTTGCTAATTTATAAAAATATATATAGACAAAAATTATATTTTATAAGAGAGGGGTAAGAAAATTAAATATTCTATTTTGTAAGAAAGAGAGATGAAATTTTTTGAAGAAAATAAATATTTGAGTCATAAATATTTTGCAACAAAAAAATTCGTTGCTATTTTGCAATAAAAAATTTGCTACAAAAAAATTTGTTGCTAATTTAGCAACAAAAATTTGTTGCTAATTTAGCAACAAAAATTTAGCAACAAAAAAATTAGTTGCTATTTTTGCAACAAAAAAATCTCTTGCTATTTTTGTAGGTAAATTAAAAAAGTATTTACCTAGCTAAATTTGATGCTAATTAGGAAGGAATTATCTAGCCTTGCTAATTTTCCTTGCTAAATGAGAGTTTTCTTATCCCCAGTAAAAAATTCAGATTTTTATGTCATGATTTAGTATTTTTAATAATTAAAATACTGTGATATTTTGGGTTTTTGAATTTTCAGAGGGCCTTAACAGTGATGAAAAATTCTAAACAAATTTGGGAAGCTTCCTACTACCGACCTACAGCCACTGTAATTATTTTGGAATATTTGAAATAGGTTTACTATTTTTAGATGTTTAAAACCTATGTTATGAATTAATAATAAATCACGCTCTCCTCCAGCACGTCTCCAAAAATTATGGGAAGCTTGGGCGGCTGGATCGTACCCTCTAAAAAGTTTGGATATTTTTAAAAGTAAAAATGTCGACGCATAATTAAGGTCACAATCGCGAGGTGACGCCGTCAATTCAATAACCTCAAGATAATTAAAGATGTGAAATCAAGGCACACGAAAATAAGGAACCTCATAAAATATAAGTAAACTCCTATGAACGGAGAAAGAACAGAATTTCCTCCTATGAACGGAGATGGAACAGAATTTCCTCCTATGAACGGAGATGGAACAGAACTTTCCTCCTAAAAACGGAGTCGACTTTGAAGCCTCCTGTTATGGAGTGATTGGACTACTAACCTGTTTATTTATTTATTTCCAGTAATCCAGTCTTGCACTGGTCCTTTATTTACTGCTTTCGGTACTTTCAATTCTCCAGTCTCGCACTGGTCCTGATATTATGGCCTCTGCTTTCGGCCTATTATATTGCTTGATATTATGGCCTCTGCTTTCGGCCTATTTTACTGCTTGATATTATGGCCTCTGCTTTTGGCCTATTTTACTGCTTGATATTATGGCCCCCTGCTTCCGGCCTTTATTACTGCTTATGTTACACCTTCATTATATTTTAGTGCCGACCTAGCCGCCGCTTGTAGAGCAGAGCGGACAGATCGATGTTTTGGCTTTTCCTTCTGTATTGCCTATAAATTTAAAGTTGACGTGAAGACGTGACATACTTTCAGAGTCAACTCTAAATAGTGCCGAACTGGCCGCCGCTTGTAGAGCCGAGCAGACAGATCGATGTTTTGGCCTTTTCTTCTTTATTGCTTATAATTTAGAGTTGACGTGAAGATGGGGCATTCCTTCAGAGTCAACTCTAAATAGTGCCGAACTGGCCGCCGCTTGTAGAGCAGAGCGGACAGATCGATGTTTTGGCTTTTCCTTCTGTATTGCCTATGAATTTAGAGTTGACGTGAAGACGTGACATACCTTCAGAGTCAACTCTAAATAGTGCCGAACTGGCCGCCGCTTGTAGATCAGAGCGGACAGATCGATGTTTTGGCTTTTCCTTCTGTATTGCCTATAAATTTAGAGTTGACGTGAAGACGTGACATACTTTCAGAGCCAACTCTAAATAAGTGCCAAACTGGCCGCCGCTTGTACAGCAGCACGGTCGAATCGATGATTTGAAGTTTATTCTTGTATTGACGGTAATAAATATTCCTACGGGAAGAATATATTGAGCTTTTGAGAAAATATTCCTACGGGAATATATTGTGCCTTCGGGGAATATTCCTACGGGAATATATTGAGCCTATGAGAAAATATTCCTACGAGAATATATTGTGCCTTCAGGAAGTATTCCTACGGGAATATATTGAACTACTATGCATTGTTGACATAAGAGAGTTAGAAATTCCGAGCTTAAATGGTCTCAGTGGTTGGGCTTAAATGGTCTCAGCGGTTGGAATAATGGTCTCAACGGTTGAGATAATGATCGAACACAAGAATGCAATTGTGCCTTATGTGGGCAGCTGGGGTTTGATTACCAGCTGGGTTAAAATAGTAGTTCATCTTCTCTCTTTCTACTAATCTACAGGTGGATATATTGCTAAGCTTTAAGAGAATTCTATTTTCTCCTCTTATGATGAAATATACTTCGAAAAGTAATTCCTACGGGAATGAAATGTTGCCTTCGAGAAGTAATTCCTACGAGAATGAAATGTTGCCTTCGAGAAGAAATTCCTACGGGGATGAAATGTTGCCTTCGAGAAGTAATTCCTACGGGAATGAAATGTTGCCTTCGAGAAGTAATTCCTACGGAAATGAAATGTTGCCTTCGAGAAGAAATCCCTACGGGGATGAAATGTTGCCTTCGAGAAGTAATTCCTACGGGAATGAAATGTTGCCTTCGAGAAATATTCCTACGGGAATATATTGTGCCTTCGAGAATTATTCCTCCGGGAATATAAAATATGCCTTGGGAGAATGTCGGATGGCCTATGAGTTTTACTCTAAGGCAACCCGCACGACGGACGGTCTGGGAGGGAAACCCGTGCAAAACTAATAGAACTACGTGGGTCTGAGACTGTATGCAGGATGATACGGAGTACGTAGGCGGTGGTCATGGGAAGACTGCCTCGGCCCAATAAGAGTCCAGATGTCCCCTCCCTTATAAATGCTATATTATGTCTGTTTGTTAGTAGGGTTGGATTCTGTTCGTGGTTCTAATAACTTGTCTTTGGCACAGGTGACAGGTGCGGATGAGTGACAACATCTGTGTGTGGATGAAGCCACGGAGCAGGCTACGTCAGGTATAAGTTTGTTAAGCCGCATCTCCTTTTGTGGTGGCCTATCCCAGGGTGTATATATATAATGGCAATAAATCCTTAATGGTTAGGATTTTATGCGGCGGAGGTATGGATGCTATTCATACAGGTCTTGAGTTTAAGGTTTCTGTGATGATTAATCTTCCGCTATATTACTACGTCTTTCGCTAAGTGCTGTAAAGTGCACTCTTTAATGAAGTCTTCCGCTAGAATGTCGCTTTCTTACTCTATTGATGTGTAGTGACTTTCGCTTAACACCACCACAATGCATGACCTTGGAGTGTTCAAGGAAGGGGGTTGAAGAAGCTAGTACCTTCACCCTTCGTGATCGCTCCGGCGTCGTGCAAAAAGGGTGGTGTGCGATAAGATCCCCCGGTCGGACCGTCGATTCTGGAGGGGGGGGGGGGTCTTACAGGTACGTCCTGGGCCTTGGTCGGGGCCAGCCAGTAAGGTGGAGCGGGCCTCTGGTGTGGTGTTTGGGTCGGGTTGTTACAGTTCTTCATGTTAAGTTCTTTCCTGCTATTTCTGTTAGGTTCAAATATTTTATTTGCAATCCCTATTATCCTGTTGTTGGAAAGGTTAGGTAGTTTCGTGTCATTCTCCGAGCGTTAGAAATTCGCCTAGTGTCTTAGGAAAATTCATCAATTTATTGCGACGAATTTATCGAGTGTTCCTTGATTTCATCGAGATATTGCGACGAATTCGTCGAGTGTTCCTTGGATTCGTCGAGTTTATGCGACGAATTCGTCGAGTATCTTTTCAATTCGTCGAGTCTTTGTCATTTCGTCGAGTATTTGTCTATTCGTAGAGAGACAAGGGAATTGTTGTGTCTTCCCGTCGATTTTGTCGTGTATGTTGGGTTATTTCATTAAATATTCCAAGTTAGAATTTGATAAGTGTTCTTGAATATTTTTATTCTATGTTGTCAAATGATCTGAGTATCCTTGTTGAGATTTTGAGGCTGTCAGTATCTGGGTTCCTTTTTCTGCAACTTTGTTCCTTCATGGATGTTGTGGTGCACTTTGCCAATGCTAAAGCTGGTATGATATGATAAGTTGATGATTTTTGGACTGTTGGTGGGTTGGAACACGGGTCCACAACCACAGTGGTTTTTGTTGGATTTTTTTTGGACTGATGGGTGGGTTCTCCACCATAGTTCTCTTTAATAGTGTGTGGTTTGGATTGATAAGTCCACCACCACGACGCCTCTTTATAGCTTTGGACTGATAAGTCCCTTTAGTGGGTGGATTAGTGACTAGTAAGTCCGCCACTGCACTCTTTTTTAACTTATCATAAAACAAGTTTTTATGGCTATTTATTGCACTTGGTGCTAGTTTTCTTTTACTGAGTTGATTCTACTGAATCCATTTACTTCATTGTCCTTTCTTAATACTGTATAGTTGTTCATATTTTTATGCTAACTTAAATTCTTCATGATTACTATGCCGCTTTCTTGCACCCTTATGGGCTGAGACATTCATTTCATTGAATGCCTCGGGTTCATGTTAGTTGCTATTGCAGGTGGATGAGCTGAGTCATCCAGGCTTTGTCTTCCTTCCCTCTTTGGTGAGGAGTTGTCCGTTGGTTGTTTTCTTTTCTTGTTTGCCTATGGGTTCGTGTTAGTTGTTGACGCCCATATCATTTTTCTTGTTGTAAAATGCTTACTTGATATTACGCTATTACATCTTTCAGTTGATGAACTATTGCTCTCTGGGAAGATTTGTGTTAGGATGCATGAGTTATTTTATGTATAGAGACATTCTTGTTTAGCATGATTTTAAGTAAATGTCACCTAATTTGAAGATCGTAGAAAACCCTTTCTTACTTATACTAAATTTAGATATGCGCATTTCATTGTTGAAATGTGTGATCTTCATGCTCAAGTAGGATAAAATGAACCTAGTTTTCCGCTGTGTGTATTATTTGCTACTTGTGGACTAGTTGATCCACTGGACCGAGGAACACGGTCTTAAGCTAAAAAAATATAAATTCTATTTTTAACTCAAACATATTTATGTCTTTTATAAATATTCAATAAGGAGTGGTTGCCTGAGCGGCTGTAGTTCTCCTCTGCATGATGTGGCATCATAACGCGTATTTTCCCCTTACTCTGATATTATTTATTGGGAAAGTGCGGGTTGTGATAGTTGGTATCAGAGGTAGGTGTTGGGTATTGTATCCACAATAGCCTTGATTTGTAGAAAGTCAACTTTGAACCAAGATTGAATTGTTTGTGTATTTGATATGCTTTTCAAGTAATGCTCTTGCAGGTTCACTCTGCTAAGTGTAGACCAATGTCAGGTCACAATGGGTCAATAAGCACAGTCTCATGCAATGTAATTCTTCATTGTGTGAGGTATGGGGTTGGCTCATGTGTGGTTTCTCAATTGGGATACACTTTATGATCAAGACTTTTAAAGGTTCAAAGCTAAGGTGTGCAGCATTGGTCTGAAGACAAAGGAGAAAGTTCTTTAAGTAAACTTTTCGAGAAGTAAGAATATTTTCCGAGAAGTCTTTCAGTGATTTCGAAAAGTCCTTATGGATATTCGAGAAGAGTTGTTTCAGATATCTCTCGAGAAATTGTTGAAATTTTTCGAGTAGTTTCTTGTATTTCTCGAGAAGTTCTTTGTTCTCTCGAAAAGTCTTCTTTGTTTCCGAGAAGTCTGTCTCAGCTCAGTTTGCGAGAAGTTCTTTGTTCTCTCGAAAAGTCTTCTTTGTTTTCGAGAAGTCTGTCTCAGCTCAGTTTGAGAGAAGTTTCCTCAGTTTTCGAGAAGTCCTTTTTCTCTCGAGAAGTCCTGTCATATATCTTTGATCTTTTCTTTCTAAAGCTGTTTTTCGAGAACTAGTCGTTTCTCTCGAGAAGTCTTGAAATTCTCGAGAAGTCTAGTCCTATCATTTCTCGAAAACTTTATTTTCCTGTTTTGACGTCAAGTCTTTTCCGTCAAATTGACGTGACGTCTTTCCTCGTCTTAAGATTGAATCGTTAGGATGTCTTCTATATAATGATTGCTCCTTATGATTGATAAGGTTTTTCAGTTGTTTTGAGAATCACAAGATCAGAGTTCATTTTCTCCTAACCCTAATCTGATCCAAGATCGCCGTCAGTGCCGCGCATCGCCATCATTGGAGTTCGATCGTGAGTTATCTGAATTCGTCTCCAAGTGGAAGAGAAAGGTCAATCGATCATTGCCTTACACGTTCTGATTCTATCGGATTGATCAAGACCTTAGAAGATCTGATTTGTGCCGATTCAATTCTTCGTCTTCTACATCAAGCCTGAGTCATTTCTGTCGCAAGAAGAAGGAAGATCTTCATCAAATTTTTTAGATCTATCTGTGATTTGTTAAGTATAATTTCTATATCAATTTTATATTTGATTGTAGGAGAGATTGTTCTCCGAGTTGTAGGAGAGGTGTTCTCCGAGTTGTAGGAGAGGTGTTCTCTCTGAGTTGGTAGGAGATTGGTCTCCGAGTTGTAAGAGTTTTGACTCTGAGAATTGTAGGATCGTTCTTGATCCGAGTTTTAGTGAAGTAGTCAAGTCTAGCTGTGGAGCTAGATTGGCGAGGCTGGCAAGTGGAGTACCCAAGATCGGGGAACCACTATAAATTTCTTGTGTCGTCTGTGGTTGTGGTTTGCATTTTGTGCGTTCTTTATTTTCAAGAATTTCAATTCCGCAAAAGTTGCAGTTATCACCTATTCACCCCCATCTAGGTGATTTTGGTTGGCAACTAGATATTTCAATTGGTATCAGAGGGTCGTTGTTCTTAAAAGGTTAACACCTTGAACAAGATCTTTTCACTCTATTTGCCTTCAAATCATGGAAAAGTGCAAGGAATCGTCTTCGTTGAAATTGCCAATATGCACAAAGGCTAACTTTCCTATGTGGAAAGAAAGAGTCAGATTTTATATGGAAGCCGCAGACCCAAGAATCTTCCAAGTTGTGGAAGAAGGACCTCATGTGCCAATGACTGCCTCAACAATCAATCCTACGGTTCAAGTACCAAAGAAAATGATGGACTTAACAAAGGATGAGATCGCTCTCGTTGCCTTGGACAAAAAGGCAAAGAACATCATTGCCAGTGCAGTGGATGATTCTATGTTGCAAAATCTAATTCACTGTAATTCTGCAAAAGAAATGTGGACGTCCTTAATAGTTCTTATGGAAGGTACTGAAGAAGTAAGAGATGATAGAAGATCTCTTTTGAATCAAGAGTATGAGGCATTCAAGCAGAATAAAAAGGAGTGCATTGCTGATGCTTATGAAAGATTCTTCAAAATCGTAAACGGCCTAAGAAACTATGGTCGGGAATTCTCAAATGGTGAACTGAATGATAAATTCCTGCGTTCCCTAACGAAAGATTGGGATAGCAAGATTGTTGCAATCAGAGAATTTGGGAAGTTACCAAATCTAGACCCTCAGAATCTGTTTGGGAAACTGTTGTCCCACGAGCTACAAATGAACATTCGGAAAACAGAAGAAGATGGGAATAGAGGTTCAAGCAAGGAAAGAACCTTGGCTATGAAGGCTGAGAGTTTTAGAAAATGCAGAACCTTGTCTCCAATCAGAATACAAGAATCTACTGATGAAGAAGAATCTAAGGCCGGCTCCTCCAGCTCAGAAATGTCTGATGGGGAATTCTCTCTTATCTCCCGTCAGTTTAAAAAACTGCTAAACAAAAGAAGACACATGAAGAACAAGTTTTCCTCTGAAAATAGACAGTCTCGACGTGATGGTGATCATCACAAAAAGAGTTCTATCAATCATGACAGGTATAAATCTAAAACTGGTAAACATATTTCTTCTGACATAGTTTGTTATTGTTGCAATAAGCCAGGGCACATGATTGCTGAATGCCCTTATAAAAAGAAGGAGGGTGGAAGAAAAGAAGAAAAGAAATCCACTCACAGAAAAAGGAAGACTGAAAAGAGTCTAGTCGCTAAAAAGAACAAAACTTTAAGTGACAGTGACTCGGAAAAATCAAGTAGTGAAGAAGAAGCCTACTTCGGGTTGATGGCTATGACTGATGATGAAGAAGAACCTCCATATACCGGGAAGGTAAATTCAAACACTATTTTATCTGATTCTGAATTTGATTTAGATGAACAAGAGGATTATCTTTCAGATGATGATTCAAACCTCATGACCCAATACACTGAAATGCTTAAAAGTTTTGACAAATGCCGAAAGGTAGTCAAAATTCAGGCCAAGGAGATCATGTCTCTCAAAGAAGTGGAATCTAATTTGAGAAAGGAAGTTGAACAACTTTCCTCCTTCAAAGAGGAAAACCAAATCTTGAAAGACAAAATCAAAAGCTCAGATGAGCTCCTTGATCGGAAAGAGAACTCTATCAAAGTCCTGGAGGAACAGCTAGCCGCTGAGAAGAAGCTAGTTGAAAAGTTTTCACAACCAAAAACCATTCTTCCAATCATTGATACTTTCTCTGCTAAAGCAAGTAGCAGTGGTTTAGGTCATGTGGCTGGGCCAAGTAATTCTTCTAAAGGCACCCGTGCCAAGAAGAAAAATAAGAATGCTAAGAAAGCTACTATCGAAGAAAAAGGAAAAGCCCATCTAGAACAAGTGGAATTTAAGAAAGTTCTACTTCCCACAAATGCTTATGACATGGAAAGCTCTTATGGTCACTTGACACGACCAATTAATTTTACACCTGTCAATGACTATAAGGGGTGGGCTCGTCCTCAATACCTAAGTCAAAGTGCTTTCAAAGCACCTTATGAAGAAATAAATTTGAAAGATTATGGTCCTTATGTTCATGGTCCAAGTGCTGTTAAAGCACCAATAGTAAAGACTATTGTACCTAAGCCAGAGGAGAAAGCATTACCCTGTGTATGCTGTACTCATGAAACATACTCATCCAGAAGGATTGCTCCTGCCAAAATCAACGTTCAAAGAATTGAGCAGGAAAATATTAAGAGAAGGTACAACAGGTTTAACTGTTGGTGTTGCGGCAAAATAGGTCACTTTGCCGTAGACTGTTGGTTCAATTTCACATATTCCAAGAGACCACAAATTGACAATGCAAGAAAGACCACTCGCAATGTTAATGCTCCTCGTGGCACTCAACTAACAAGGGACCAAGGACCCAAATTTGTTTGGGCTCCTAAGGCAAGATAATCTGTTATTGCAGGTATGTCCAAAGGCCAACAAAAATCCTATCTGGTATTTGGACAGTGGTTGTTCTCGGCACATGACCGGGACTAGAAGTCTACTGCAAAATTATACTCCAGTTGAGAATGGACCAAAAGTTATGTTTGGGGGATCAGACCGTGGAGTTACAAAAGGCTTTGGTATGATTTCTAATGGCAATGTATCTTTCTTAGATGTGGCTTATGTGGAAGGATTAGAACATAATCTGATAAGTATAAGCCAACTCTGTGATAAAGGATACATAGTTGATTTTCGTAAAGACAAGTGTTTGATAAAGTCGGCAGAAAATTCTGAAACAATTCTATCAGGCACTCGTCATAGGAATATTTTCTGTTTAAATTTTATTTGTTTATCATCTTCTACACCAGTATGTCTTTTAGCAAAAGATAGTGCATCTCTAGCTGATCAATGGCATAAGAGATTAGCACACATAAACTTCAAAACTATAAATAAGTTGTTTTCACAAAACTTAGTACGTGATGCGCCAAATGTTAAGTGCATTAAAGATAGACCTTGTCATGCTTGTGTAAAAGGCAAGCAAACAAGAGCTACTTTTAAAAGCATTATAGGCAAAGATTCAACTAGGTGTTTACATCTACTTCATATGGACTTGTTTGGTCCTTTGCAAATTAGGAGTTTAGGAGGTAAGTCTTTTACATTAGTTATTGTAGATGATTTCTCACGTTTCACATGGGTATTCTTTCTTAAACACAAGTCAGATACATTTGCCATTTTCACTAAGTTTGTCAAGCAAATCCAGAACGAATTTGTATGCACCGTGGTCAAAATCAGAAGTGACCATGGAACAGAATTTGAATCTGGGGCTATGACAGATTTTTGTGAAAGTCTAGGTATCTTTCATGAGTTTTCCTCACCTCGAACTCCACAACAAAATGGGGTAGCTGAGAGAAGGAATAGAACACTCATTGAAGCTTGCAGAATAATGTTGAGTGACACTTCTCTACCTGAATATCTTTGGGCTGAAGCCGTCAACACTGCATGCCATGTGCAAAACAGAGCACTCATAAACAAAAACCATAAAAAGACTCCTTATGAACTACTAAAAGGCAAGAGACCAACCATCTCTTATTTTAGAATCTTTGGCTGCAAATGCTTTGTACTTAATAATGGAAAGCATTACAAAACCAAGTTTAGCGAAAAGAGTTTTGAGGGTATTTTTGTAGGCTATAGTAGCCATAGTAAAGCTTATAGAATATTTAATAAGAAAACTCTGGTGGTAGAGGAATCAATAAATGTTGTATTTGATGAAACGAGCGTGCTACATAGCATCTCTTCTAGTGCTCCTATTGAAGTTGCAGGTTCAAAGACACAAGATATTAGCTTAGATGAGCCAGTCAAAGTTGATGCTCAAACCTTCGTCAAGATCTCTTCCCCAATCACAAATGAAGAAGAAGATCATATTGATGAAGAACCAGTACAAGTGGAAGAAGACATTCAAGTAGCTGATAATACTCCAAATGTTCAAACTGATGCAAGGAACCTTGAGTTCAGACATATGAGAGACCACCCTATTAATCAAATCATAGGAGATCCTCAAGTCGGCATTAGAACAAGAAGAGGTACTACTAACGAAAATATGCATTTAAGTTTTCTTTCACAGGTAGAACCAAAGAAGTTTCAAGAAGCAAATGAAGACCCCCACTGGATAATTGCAATGGAAGAAGAGTTAAATCAATTCAAACGTTGCAAAGTGTGGACACTAGTTCCAAGACCCAAGGATAAAAATATTATTGGAACAAAATGGGTTTACAGGAACAAGTTGGATGAAAATGGAACAATTATAAAGAACAAAGCAAGACTTGTAGCAAAAGGCTATAGACAGGAAGAAGGGATCGACTTTGATCAAACTTATGCTCCAGTAGCAAGACTTGAAGCGATCAGAATGTTCTTAGCCTATGCTGCATACAAAGGTTTCACCGTATACCAAATGGACGTTAAATCAGCTTTTCTAAATGGCAACATAAAAGAAGAAGTTTACGTAGAACAACCTGCAGGTTTTGTAGATTCTGAACACCCTAATTACGTTTACTTATTACAAAAAGCTTTATATGGGTTAAAACAAGCTCCTCGAGCTTGGTATGAGACGCTGTCTAATTTTCTTCTTGAGAACAAGTTCACAAGAGGAAAGATAGATAAAACATTATTTCTTAGGGAAGTAAAATGCAAGATTTTGCTAGTGCAAATCTATGTTGATGACATTATTTTTGGCTCTACGGACGACAATCTTTGCAAAAAGTTTTCAGAACTTATGCAGGGAAAGTTTGAAATGAGCAGTATGGGCGAGCTGAAATATTTCTTAGGACTTCAAGTGAAACAATCTGAAGATGGAATTTTCATCTCACAGACAAAATTCACCAAGGAGTTGATTAAGAAATTTGGAATGGAGAATGCAACCTCTATGAGGACTCCAATGAGCTCAGCTATGTCTCTGGACAAGGACGAGAAAGGGAAACCTTTTGATGAAACCAAATACAGAAGCATAATTGGCTCTTTGCTCTACCTTACTGCTAGTAGACCTAACATAATGTTTTCCACATGTGTATGTGCTAGATATCAGGTGAACTCTAAGGAATCTCACTATACTGCTGCAAAGCGAATTTTGAGATATCTTAAGGGCACACCAAATCTTGGCTTATGGTACCCAAGAAGTAATGATAGCGAACTAATAGGCTATTCAGATGCAGATTTTGCAGGTAGCAGAGATGACAGGAAAAGCACTTCCGGAACATGCCAATTTATCGGAAGAAGGCTTATATCCTGGAGTAGCAAGAAGCAGAATTGTGTTGCAATCTCAACAGCCGAGTCAGAATATATTTCTGCAGGCAGTTGTTGCGCACAACTTCTATGGATCAGGAACCAGCTTCAAGATTATAATTTGAAGATAAAGAATATTCCAATGTTTTGCGACTCCTCTAGCGCAATTGCTATAGCAAATAATCCGGTCTCACACAGTCGGACAAAGCATATCGAATTAAGATATCATTTCATCCGAGAGCATGTGGAGAATGGGGATATCAACTTAAGTTATGTCTTTACAGATGAGCAAATAGCAGATATATTCACGAAGCCGCTGGATGAGACCAAGTTCTCCTTCTTCAAGACAGAACTTGGAATGCTCAACATGGAATAATGATCAAACAAAGGATAAGAGAAGAAGATAAGTAAATTTTCTTAAATTTTATCTTATTTTTTTTATGTTCTAAAATGAAGCACAGGCATATCCTTTGGAGTGAAGAAAAATCAAAGAAGAAAATTTCAAGTCATCATTAAACTTCTCGAGAAATGAAGTGAACATCTCGAGAAATGACTTGCTGTTGTTTGAAGATAAAATATTTCGAAAAATTTGACATCATCTCTCGAAAAATGAACTCACACTTCTCGAGAAATGGGTAATCCCTCGAGAACCTTAATTATCTTTCGGAAAGAAATCGGCAGAGTTCTGAGACCTCTCGAGAACCTTAATTATCTTTCGGAAGGAAATCAGCAGAGTTCTGAGACCTCTCGAGAACCTTCTCAACCTCTCGAGAAATGTCTTATACTTCTCGGAAACTTTATTCTCAAATTTTCGAGAATATGAAGTGCCAGGTACGCTTAAATTTTTTTTTAATTAATTGTCACATCAGAACCACACTATAAATAGAGTCTCGAAATGAATTAAGAGGTCACGCGAGGTACTTCCATTTCCTCTCGAAAAGCGCCGTCGGTTCATCTTCTTTTACGCAAAATCGACGTTCCAGTTCAGACGGATCATCACTCTTTCCAGTCCTCATCTCAAGTTCTCCTCACGATTAATGGCTCCTTCCGGAAAACCTAAGATCGGCGTGGGCAGTGAACTTGTGCGAGAAGGTCTCCAGTCTATGTCAGATGAGTTTCAAAACCTTTTTTATCTTATAGATGCAGCAGGACTCTCGTTCTTACTAGAACATCAATGTCGTATTCTATTTCATGAGCTAGAGGATCTGTTTATTAATATAAAAGTTCACAAAAACGGAAATAGAATGAAATCTAGTATTGGAGATTACAAAATCAAGATTAGTCCAAAATCCCTTTCCAAGTATTTGAAAATTCCTTTGGTAGAACATGAGGACTCTTTAAATAATGAGGATTGGGCTCATGCCCTAATGTTTTGTGGATTGGATAAAGGAACAACAACTATTCGTAGACAAAAGATGAGTGATGTGGGAAAATTGATAGTTGATATAATTTCAAAAGTTTTACTTTGTCATACTGGGAGCCTGGGTCATGTCTCTTCAGATGTATTCAGCTTAGTAGCAATGGTTATTTGTGGAAAAAGGTTCAGCTGGGCAGATTTCTTATTCAATAAGATCAAAGAAAGCATATTGAGCCCCAATTTTGCAAGAATCCTGACACTCTACCTGAATCAGCTAAATCCAGTTGTGTTTGACATGACCAAGGGAGCTATTATTCATCACTTGAAAAAGGTAGATGTTGTCACAATGCAAAGGTGGAACATCAGGATTAATAAGCCAGCCGCAGGTGCAGGTCCCCAGGGGGAGCCTATTACTTCAGCTCAATCAGTTCCTGAATTTGAAGCTCCTGCTCCTCCTCCTCCAGAAACATCAGCAACTCCAGCTCCACCTCCAGCTCAACTCAGTTCATTTCCAGATCCAGATTAATCTCTAGCTTCACAACACACCATTCTATCAGAAGAATCAAATCTTACTCCAACAGACACAGTTCTTTCTCCATCAGCTCAAGTTCCTTCAGAACAAGTTCCTTCCAAAACTTCATCAATCCCAGATGATCAACTTTTATCAGATACTCCTATGGAAGATACCTTTCCTTCACAAGATCAAGGAGATCATTTCTCACCTCCTCCAGCTATAAATGAAGACAGAGTAGATTCCACCATAGCAGATGTGGTGAGTGAAATTCTAAAAGGTGCTGATGATGTGCTTAGCACTAGTGACCACATGGGTGGGTCAGGAGCAGATTATGATTTTACTCTGGAAGGAGATGATGTTTCAGTGCATGATTCATCTCCTCCCCCAGTACATATTGAGGGGGAGCAAGATCCTTGCTTAGAAACAAACAAGGATGCTCAGGAAAAGCTTGTTGTTTTATCTCCTTTGAAGCTACAGAGTTCAGTTGTTCTTGAAGATATTCCAGAAGAAGTTCTTCCATCTCCTATTCCTCCATCTCTTTATGATGAAAGTTCAATTCTTGGTAAAGTTGAACTTATGCTTCAAAGACAAAGTGCCAAAATAGATTACTCCTTCAAAGAAGTTCATGCAAGAATATCTGATGTCAAAGAAGTTGAAAGAATTCAAAACTAGTTCAGATCAACTAAAAGAGGTTGTTATTCAGGGAGGAAAGGCTATTGATCACACCATAGAGGGTGTAGCCACAGTTCTAGCAGAAGTTATTCAAGTAAGAAAAACTCAAGAAAACATGGCTTCAAGGGCTGAGGATAATACTTTCAAAGTTATTGATGAAGTTGGCCAGTTTAAGGAGTCTATTCTCCAAACCCTCTCTGTAGAAGTCAGAAAGGGGGAGGACAGTTTAATTGAGAAGATGACTGGGTTGATAGATCAAACTCTTTTTGATTTTCATAAGCATTTGATTAATAAGTTTGAGCAGTTGTCCCAAGGTGTCCAAAAGCAGGTAAATGAGTTAAAAGATTTCACCTCTAATACTGCTGTTTGGTTACACCATGAAATCTTTCCTGAGTTGGGTATTGACCCTGCTCAACCTCCTCCTCAGTTTGATCAAGTTCAATCTGAAGCTCCTTTATTTCCTCAATTTTCTCCAAGCCTAGCAGGGCAGTCTGATGATGTTCCTTCAGTAGAAACTCATTCCTCTATGCACTATTCTAGAAAAAGGAAATATGGTGATGGACCTTCTGCAAGCAGATCTATTCCTGGCTCCACCTCAGCAGGTTCTGGCAAAGCAGCGATAGATGACACAAAGGTTTATCCAGAAGTTTGGAGTCCAGTTTCAAAGATCATCATTCTAGACTCTCTCAAGCTTGTAGAAGAAGGAAATGTACAAGCTACTGAAATTTACAGCTCTTCTGAATGGAAAAAGTATGAGACAAGTAGAATCAAGAGAAGAATACATTTCAAAAATTATGGGTATAACAATCCGGCAGCTCCAGAAGCTCCTCCAAAGTATCATCCCAAACCTTATGCTTACTTTTCAAGACAGGAGGAGAAAAGAAAGGGGAATGCTAATCTCTGAAGACAAGACTTTAAAGACCTTTAAAACTTTATGTCTACATGCTTGTGTGAACTTTAATTCATTAGGCAATCTTAAATCTAAATATAGTTTTTGATTCTGATGTGACAATCATATTCTTATATTTAGATATTGCTCTTAATGTTCTTTCTAGTATATTCTTTTTATATTTAATATGGCTACAATTCATCTAGGTAAGAAGGGTTCTGACTTCTACAAATAGGGGGAGATTGTTGGGTATTGTATCCACAATAGCCTTGATTTGTAGAAAGTCAACTTTGAACCAAGATTGAATTGTTTGTGTATTTGATATGCTTTTCAAGTAATGCTCTTGCAGGTTCACTCTGCTAAGTGTAGACCAATGTCAGGTCACAATGGGTCAATAAGCACAGTCTCATGCAATGTAATTCTTCATTGTGTGAGGTATGGGGTTGGCTCATGTGTGGTTTCTCAATTGGGATACACTTTATGATCAAGACTTTTAAAGGTTCAAAGCTAAGGTGTGCAGCATTGGTCTGAAGACAAAGGAGAAAGTTCTTTAAGTAAACTTTTCGAGAAGTAAGGATATTTTCCGAGAAGTCTTTCAGTGATTTCGAAAAGTCCTTATGGATATTCGAGAAGAGTTGTTTCAGATATCTCTCGAGAAATTGTTGAAATTTTTCGAGTAGTTTCTTGTATTTCTCGAGAAGTTCTTTGTTCTCTCGAAAAGTCTTCTTTGTTTTCGAGAAGTCTGTCTCAGCTCAGTTTGCGAGAAGTTCTTTGTTCTCGAAAAGTCTTCTTTGTTTTCGAGAAGTCTGTCTCAGCTCAGTTTGCGAGAAGTTTCCTCAGTTTTCGAGAAGTCCTTTTTCTCTCGAGAAGTCCTGTCATATATCTTTGATCTTTTCTTTCTAAAGCTGTTTTTTGAGAACTAGTCGTTTCTCTCGAGAAGTCTTGAAATTCTCGAGAAGTCTAGTCCTATCATTTCTCGAAAACTTTGTTTTCCTGTTTTGACGTCAAGTCTTTTCCGTCAAATTGACGTGACGTCTTTCCTCGTCTTAAGATTGAATCGTTAGGATGTCTTCTATATAATGATTGCTCCTTATGATTGATAAGGTTTTTCAGTTGTTTTGAGAATCACAAGATCAGAGTTCATTTTCTCCTAACCCTAATCTGATCCAAGATCGTCGTCAGTGCCGCGCATCGCCATCAAGTGGAAGAGAAAGGTCAATCGATCATTGCCTTACACGTTCTGATTCTATCGGATTGATCAAGACCTTAGAAGATCTGATTTGTGCCGATTCAATTCTTCGTCTTCTACATCAAGCCTGAGTCATTTCTGTCGCAAGAAGAAGGAAGATCTTCATCAAATTTTTCAGATCTATCTGTGATTTGTTAAGTATAATTTCTATATCAATTTTATATTTGATTGTAGGAGAGATTGTTCTCCGAGTTGTAGGAGAGGTGTTCTCCGAGTTGTAGGAGAGGTGTTCTCTCTGAGTTGGTAGGAGATTGGTCTCCGAGTTGTAAGAGTTTTGACTCTGAGAATTGTAGGATCGTTCTTGATCCGAGTTTTAGTGAAGTAGTCAAGTCTAGCTGTGGAGCTAGATTGGCGAGGCCGGCAAGTGGAGTACCCAAGATCGGGGAACCACTATAAATTTCTTGTGTCGTCTGTGGTTGTGGTTTGCATTTTGTGCGTTCTTTATTTTCAAGAATTTCAATTCCGCAAAAGTTGCAGTTATCACCTATTCACCCCCCTCTAGGTGATTTTGGTTGGCAACTAGATATTTCAGTAGGTTTTGTAAGAGGGTTGGTTGGTTTGGCAAGTAAGTCGAACGACCACTTCCCTTAAGCAAAATTCTAATCGTGTCATTTCATTGCATACACACACTGATATGTCATCAGTATGTATTGATGGAAGCGTGGAAACTACACTCATATGCATAATAAGAAGTATACGAGACATATTATATAGTTTGTGATGCATAATATGTGGTTGTATATGGATCCTCATAGGAAGCACCATGTGACTGTTATGTAGTATGAGATGCATAACAATCATCACATGAATACCCATTAGATTTTATTTTTGTTACATGCGATATTATGTAGTATGAGATGCATAATATTGCATTTGTGCGCCGCTCATAACATGCATTAAGGATTTTATTAGAATGCATAGCACAACATATACATCATAACATAGCATTAGCACACGTGCCAAGTGAAATATCTGCATGATGACATATGTACACACATGATTTAAAAGGATGATGTTAAGCATTCATGCATTCATGTTATATGCACAAGAGTCAACAATGATGGATCTCATCTGTTAAGCATAACATCATTCAAAAAAAAAAAAACCCCGATCAAGGTAGTTGCAAGAGCAAGTATTTGTGTTTCTCTTTCTTTCTTTAGGGTCTGAGTCAAGTCTTGATAGACTGTTTGTTAGTATTCTTTAGTGATGGCTCCTAAGCGCCAATCATTGAAATTTGCTTCCAAGTCTGAGGGTGAGTCTTCTGGTGCGCATAGTGAGGCGTTGATTGAGGAGGAGCGTCAGAGCAATGAGGCCCAGTCGAGGCAGTTAGTTACGATGCAAGAGTAGTTGTAGGTGTTGTTGGCTGCCACCTTACGGCAGCAGCCTGCTGTGTGGGATCCTGCGGTGGTTCAGGCTGTTCATGTCTGCCTGCTTCTTTAGTGCCCCCTGTTGTGTTGATGCCTGTGATGGATTTCATCTCATTTTTTTAGCATTTAGTTCCCCCGACCTTTGATGGGAGAGCGAATTTCGAGGTGTTAGAGGATTGGCTTGTAGCGATGGAGGAGATGTTTTCCTACTGAGGGATTTCAGCGGACCAAAAGGTAATGGTCGCTGCTTTTCAGCTGAAGGGCCTTGCTAAGGGCTGGAGGATCAAAGAGAAGGAGAGTCTTGTGGATGGGTGCTCGTGGGAGCAATTCAAGGAGATATTGCTGAGGAAGTTTCTGTCGTCAGTTGAGCGGGATGGGTTGTTGAACGACCTTCTGCATTTGAGGCAAAGACAACTCATAGTTGGTGAGTATGAAGTTGAGTTCAGCAAGTTGAGTTGGTTTGCTCTAGAGTGGATGGCCACAGAGGAAGGCCGAGTTAAGCATTTTTTGGGAGGTCTTCGCAATGACTTCAAGCGGCTAGCTTTTGCTTACTGATCCGAGAGGTATTCAAAAGTGGTGGAAGCTGCCCTGAGGATTGAAGCGATTGATAATGCCAAGAAGCACGAAAAGGAGTTGGGGAAGGAAAAGAGGAAAGCTGAAGATAATGAAAGCCATGCTCTCGAGAAAAGAGGTAGGGGGTGTGTAGCTTTTGTGGTCGTGCGGGCCACTCTTTCGGAAAGTATTTTAAGAGATTTGGTCCTCAGAACAAGATTCAAGTGCGTGGGATTCAGGATGCCTCTAAGGGAGACATTGTTTACACCCACTGCGAGAGGAAGGGGCACGTACCTGTTGCTTCAGAAAGGCTAGAGCTTGCTTCCAGTGCGGCCAGTCAGGGCATAGGAAGGCTAATTGCTCACAGTCCCAGACCGCACTGCTGGCGGTTCCCTTGCAGACTCTACTGCTGCAGCCGCAGCAGCTGGGCAAGGAAGAGGAAGAGCTAGATGTGTTGACCAAGGAAGAATCTCAATTTTCTGCTTAGGTGATTTCATGTTAGGTTTTGACCTAGTTTTCTTTTGGCTTGTGGTTGTGGATTTAGATTTTCATTATATCGATTATATACGTGATTTTACAGGTGAGTATAAGGTAGAGGATAATGAGCGTGCATTCTTTTCGATTCAAGTTCTACCCGATCTAATAGGGCTAGAGAGTTTCGTA
Source organism: Dactylorhiza incarnata (assembly GCA_033032865.1). NCBI lineage: Eukaryota > Viridiplantae > Streptophyta > Magnoliopsida > Asparagales > Orchidaceae > Dactylorhiza > Dactylorhiza incarnata. The sequence goes on along the minus strand of JAWHQI010000012.1, from coordinate 13,814,512 downwards.
GATGGTCATCGTTAGGTTGTCGATCGATTAGCGGATCTCCTTAGTGTTAAGTTTCCCTAGAGATTCAGTGATGTTGTGCCAGGGCATTCAGGAATGTCCATTTATTTTAGGTGATTCCCTCACGTATGTTAATTGGGAGGCGTTGTCGAACTCCCTTGTTTCGGCTGAGGTTGGTGAGAGACCGTTGTTAGGTCTGGAAGCTTTGGAAGAAATGAGTGTTGTCGTGGTGCATATCCGCGAAAAGCTTCACGTAGCTCAGGAGCGTTATGAGAAGTATGCTAATCAGAGAAGGAGTGATCGGAGTTCGTAGTTGGGGTCATGGTTTGGTGAAAGTTTCTTCAATGCCAGGTGTTAAGAGATTTTGGAAGAACCATAAGTTGGATCCCCGTTATGTGGGACCTTTCCGGATTGTTGAGCGCATCAGAGTGTCAGCTTATAGGCTGGAATTGCCTGCTACTTTCCCTGATGTTCATGATGTGCTTCATGTGAGCCAGTTGAGAAAGTGCGTGCTTAGTGACCGTCATATTCTCGGCTCGGTGCCCCAGTCGCAACCCAATCATTCTTAGTTCGAAGAGCCTGTTCGTATTTTGGAGACGCAGGACAGAGTGTTGCGGAAGAAGATAATTCTTATGGTTAATGTTCTTTGTCAAAATCAGGACGTCAGGAGTGCGACCTGGGAGCTAGAATCTGCAATGAAGGAATCTCATCCTCATCTTTTCTCTTAGTTTCTTCGGTAAGTTTTTCTATCCGATAAGATCTTAGTTTTGTTCGCATGTCTCTTAGGTTCGGTTTGCGTTTCAAGTTTCAGGATGAAACATTCTTTTTGGTGGGGTGATTGTAACACCCCTGAATTTTTGGGAATTATTTAATCCTCTTGGTGACGTCATAATGATGTAAGGGCGTTACGTTAGTGCGGAGTTAGCGGTGCGCCGTCGTTTGCGCGTTTTCGCGTCCGTTCAGTCTATTCGATCAAATTTTGAAGCGTACAGGAATTGGAAAGCTTTACGTTAGAAAATTAAATTAATTAATTTTAGAAAGGCTCGTCGAAGATTCGTTGCGATCCGAGCGATATTAGAGCCTCGGTGATTTTTCTAAGATTTGTAGATTTTTCGTTCGCCGTAAACTCTGGAAATTTATATCTCGAGATCGGCTAATCGGATTTTGATTCCGACTTCTCCGTTGGATTCATAGCGCCGGCCTTCGCCTTTGGTGCGAATTTCATTCGAATCGGTGTGCGTTTAACCCTTTGTAATAATATAACAATATTTATATTATTATAATATCATTACAGTTACTATTATTATTAATATTAACATGATTATAAAATCTTTCTATAATAATATATTTATTTCATATCCTATTTTATTAAGAAATTGTCCAGCACTCATAATTTTTATAAGATAATATATATTCTTCTTGAAAATCTAAACCACCTTAAAAGATTTATAATGGCCAAGACTTCATCTTCTTCCCAATTCTTTTTTCTTTTTCTTTTTCCGAGAAGCTCAAGCCATAGAGAGTCGAGAGAGGAGAGCTTTCTTCCGTGAAGCCTTCCGGCCGCCGTCTCGAGAGCTCCAGTGTTCTACTTCTTCGTCGGAGCCTAGCTTCGAAAAGCTCTCGGCGAGCTCTTCGTGTTCGTGTCCTTCTAGTCAAGCCTCCATTGGAGTATAGGCGAATTTGAGGCAAGTAGTGATTTGCTTTCTCTCCCCTTTATTTCTTTGTTTCCCTTGTTTTTCTTAGGCTTAGAAATATGTGTCTTCTTGTTTTAAGGCTTTAGACTTAACAGATTTTTTTTTGTCTTTCTCGAGTAGATCAGAATTCATCGAGTCATCTCGAGAGGTTAAGTCGAATTCGTCGAAAGGATTCGACGAATTTGTCTAGGATCTTCGAGAAGCTTGTAATCAAAGGAATTTCGTCGAGTGATCTCGACGATTCGTCGAGTGATCTCGACGATTGGTCGAGTGATCTCGACGATTCGTCGAGTGTTTTGGATAACTTGTCGAGTTCGCCGAGTTGTTGGTCTAATTTCGTCGAGTGGTCTCGTCGAGTGGTCTTACCGATTCATCGAGTGGTCTCGTCAATTCGTTGAGTGATCTCGTGTGTTTGCTTTTCTTCTTGCCGATGAGTGCTTTTCGACTATTTCTTCTTTGTTCGCCTTGAGTTAGTTTCCTGGTTGAAGTATAAGCAAAACCTTCTTCATTGATATGCAAATTGCTATATTCATTTTCTTGTTTATCTTCCTGTAATGCAAGTAGCATGATTTATTCTTTGTTTGCCTTGGGTTGATTTTCTGGTTAGGGTAAGAGCAACCCATTTGTCTTTCTCTTTGTTCTTTGAAGTGGGATCGTTGTTCAGGTAATTATTCTCAGTGAGGAATATTGCTTCTTCCTCTTTGTTTTTAGTAATCTGGTTGGATGTAAAAGTTTTCCTTGTGGTTATGGGCTGCAGGTTGCAGTTAGTTTTTTCTATTTGGTTTTCTTGTTGGCATTGTGCTGCAAGTAGCAGTTTTTCTCCTTGATTAGTTTATACTGAAATTAATGGCCCAATTATACCTTTTGGCTGAACTCTAGTTATGCTATGTTATATGGAGTAATCTTTATATCCGTTGGTCCTTTAACCTAATGTATTTTCTCTTCTCTCATAAAAGTCTTGTTGTTGGAGTAGTCAAGTAGCAGTTGCCTTTCCTTGTTCGTATTGTTGGGTTCTTCATGATAAGTTCTTTCCTGCTATTTCTGTTAGGTTCAAATATTTTATTTACATTTCCTATTATCCTCTTGTTGGAAAGGTTAGGTAGTTTAGTGTCATTCGCCGTGTGTTAGAAATTCGCCGAGTGGCTTAGGAAAATTCGTCGATTTATTGCGACGAATTCGTCGAGTGTTCCTTGAATTCGTCGAGATATTGCGACGAATTCATCGAGTGTTCCTTGGATTCATCGAGTTTATGCGACGAATTCATCGAGTATCTTGTCAATTCGACGAGTCTTTGTCATTTCGTCGAGTATTTGTCTATTCGTCGAGAGACAAGGGAATTGTCGTGTCTTCCCGTCGATTTTGTCGTGTATGTTGGGTTATTTCGTTAAATATTCCAAGTAAGATTTTTATAAGTGTTCTTGAATATTTTTATTCTATGTTGTCAAATGCTCTGAGTACCCTTATTGAGTGTTGGGTATTGTAGCCACAATAACCTTAATTTGAATAAGTATCCCTTAAACTAAGATGAATTGATATTGTATTTGATGTGGCATTTTAGTTATGTTTTTGCAGGGTATTAATTGCTAAGTACAAACCAATGTCAGGTTTCAATGAGTCATAAAACAAAGACATATGCATTGTAATTCCTCACTGCTTACACCAAAGTGTTGACTCATGTGAAGTCTCTCTATTGGGGTGTACTTCACTATCAAACACTAAGGAGAAGCTAAGGAGAGGTTGTTGCTGTTTTAAGGAATGGAAGAAAATTATTCTAAGTATTTTCGTCGAATAATCTAAGTGCATTCGTCGGGTAACAAAGTACTTTCGTCGAGTAATTATTTACTTCACGAGAAATTTATACTGTAGTTTCTTCCCATCTCAGCCTAGAGATAAGCCTTTGCCGTCGATTCTCAAAGTGACTTCATCGAGTGAGAATTCGTCGAGTGAGTATTCTTACTCGACAAATGATGTTAGCTCATTCTTGTACGCAGTCAAAGTGAATTCATCGAGTGATGAAATGAATTCGTTGGGTAATTCTTCTCATTCGACGAATGAAGACATCGCGTCTTTTTTTCAAATTCGCAGACGGCTTTCCTTTAGGGATTCCTCAATGTACAGTACACGTGGTGCTCTTTCCGTAAATTTCGTTTATAGCCGTTTGAGAAGGATCGATATAAATATTGAAGGTTTATTTCTTTCAACACTAATCGTGCCTAATCTTAAGAAATCGCAAATCGCCATTTTCGTCTGTCGGCCATTCTCGTTTTCGAAAAGGATTTTTCTACTGTCGACAAAGCTCTCACGCGATTCTTCTAAGAAATTTGGTTGCAATAAGATCTCAGATCTAAATCTCTCTAAAGTTCAGTTTAGATCTTGTTGTCTTCTTCAAGTTTTCAGATCAAGCTCTTTCAAGTAAAAGGATTTCTTCTTTTCCATTCAAGTCCAAGATTTCATCCTTTCAAGGAAGAAGAAGATTCATCTTTTCAGATCTGAAGAAGTAGAATCACCTTGAGATTCTTAGAGATTGGATTTTTAATCCAAAGTACTTGTAATACTTTTTACATATTCTTGTAGGAAGATTTTCTTCCGAGTTTTTGTAGATCTTAGTTTAGAGGATCGAGTTTGTAGGAGAGTTTGCTCTCCGAGTTCGTAGGAGAGGTTGTTCTCCAAGTTTGTAGGAGTTGTACTCCGAGTTGTAAGATTTTCATAATCTGAGATTAGTGAAGTAGCCTAGTCTAGCCGAGCATGCTAGACAGGTGAGGCCGGAAAGTGGAGTACCCACATCGGGGAACCACTATAAAATTCCTTGTGTTTGTGTGTGTGCTTTGTTTTATGTGCGCTTTTCTTTCTAGATTTTAATTCCGCTTAAAAAGGCCATAGAACTCACATATTCACCCCCTCTAGGTGATTTAGGTAGCAGCTAGATACTTTCAATTGGTATCAGAGGTAGATTGTTCGTTAAGAGGTTAACACCTTGAACAAACTCCTCCATCTAGTTGTTCAAATACACCATGTCCGGAATGGATAAGAACAAGAATTCTTCCTTGAAGATGCCTGTTTGCACTAAGGAGAACTTCCCCATGTGGAAGGAAAGAGTCAAGTTTTACATGGAAGTCGCTGACCCAAGAATCTTTCAGATAGTTGAGGAAGGTCCTCATGTTCCAATGAAGGAATCTACAATCAACCCTACTGTACAAGTTCCCAAGAAGATGCTTGATTTGACGAAGGACGAGATTGCTCTTGTCGTCTTAAACAAGAAGGCTAAGAATATAATTGCCAGTGCGGTGGATGATTCTATGCTGCAGAATCTCTTCTAAAAGTGCACAGTTAACCTCACTAGAATTCTCTAGAGGGGGGGGGGGGGGGGGGGGGAGGGTGAATAGAGATTTAAAGTATTTTTGTGCAAAGTTAATAATTATATATATATATATATATATATGTGTGTGTGTGTGTGTAATGATCACAGATTAGTGCTTCCCACACACCAACAAGAACTAAACAAATAAAGAAAATAAATGCAAGAAGAAAAGTCACATCACAACACAAAGAAATATAGTGGTTCCCTAAACTTTGGGTAGTCAACTCTTCTACCCCCTTGGTAGGAATTCACTATCTGCACTGAGTCTTTTGATAAGGAGACTCTTATAACCACCCTGAGTCTTTTGATAAGGAGACTCTTAGAACCAACTGAGTCTTTTGAAAAGGAGACTCTTAGAACCAGTACAACTGAATTTTTTGAAGAGAGATTCTAAAAACTCTTTTATAATATGTGAAAGTGAAATAAGAAAAAGGAGAAGAAGTATTTAAGATAAGAAAGAATCTTCTTCCTAGCAAGAAGATTGGAAGAACAAGAAGTAGTGAATGAAATCTCTTCTATAGTGAGAAGGAGATTTGTAGTTTTTCTCTCTTTTAATGAGAGCTATCAGAGCTTGCAGCAGAATGGATTCAGAAGCAGGAGAAAATGGAAGCTTGATGGTTGCTGCAGGACTATTTCTCAATTCTCTCTTTTTCACTTGGGAGCTTTTCCTCTTTTTCAAATGTAAAAATGGTGGATCACTTGTTTTTGTTCTCTGTCGACCTTCTCCTTATTTATAGCTCTGTGTATTAAGATAACACTATAGGAGAGAAATCAATTAGTAGACAGAGTATTAGAAAGAGAGAAATATTTCCATAACAATTATGTCTATAGAAGGAAAGAATTCATTCTGATTTCAAATAATGTCCATAATGGATTTAATCAAATTAGCCAAGAATCTATTAGAGGAAAAGAATGATTCAGAATGGCTATAAAGAATAAATTGATTCCATATAAATCAGATCTATAAAAGAAGGAAAGAGATCTGGCGATATTTGAATTAAACATAGAAATCGACGTGCGTCGATTACTATTCGACGTAAGCGTCGAATTCGTCCTGGCTGGACGTCGAGAGGAGAATAAGGAAGGTGCGTCGACTAAGGTGCGTCGACTTCTCAAGATGCATCGACTAGAAGTCAGAGCTACATCGACATAGGATACGTCGAATTCTTCTTAAAGTTACTTCGACTCATTCTGAAAGGAACGTCGAACCACTTCGACGTTGCGTCGAATACTATTCGACGCATATTTATTTAACCTTGATTTTTCTTTCTTAGAAAACATATTCAACTCATTTTCAGGGGTTAAGAGAAATCATTTTCCCAACAATCTCCCCCTATTTGTCTTAACCCTATTTAGAGAGAGATTGTATCAGCATATTGATCAATCACAGCAAAGCATTTAAGCAAGTAGAAGAAAAATTAGAAATCTTATAAACAAACTTCATGTTCAGATCAATCAGTATTCAACCATAAATATATCAGTCATTGTTTTTAAGGCATTTCAGGAGGGGTAGGAGGAGTCTTCCTTTTTCTAGTGAATACAACTATTTTAAGAGAGGGGAGTTGCTCCTTCTCAGCACCAGGTAGTTCACTCAGCTCCCCCTGGGATGGAACTTCCTTGGTTGCTTCTACTTCTGCCTCTTCAATTTCTTTTTCAGTTTCAGCTTCAGTCATAGCAGTACCTGGCCCCTGAGCTCCTTTATCACCTATCACAGTATCTAGCTCCCCCTGAGTTTCAGCTTCTTTATTTTTCTCACCATCTGCCACATCTTCCTTTTCAACTTCATTTTCTGCTCTGCTTACCTCCCCTTGTAACAGTACCACTTGATTTGCAGCCTCTCTTGCTATATTGAGTACCTCTATTGTTTGTTCTTCAATATGTAGCTCAGGTACTCTCTCATTTCCAATTGACTTATGGGAGAGAGATTTAGGAGTGGAGGGCTGCTCTTCATCTAGCTTCTCCCCCTTCTTGACCTTCTTGGCCAAGGAGGTTAAGAAAGACCTGGTTACTCTAGAGGAAGAGAGAGAGGTCTTCAGACTTTGCACAAAGGCACTGACCCCATCTATTTGGGTGTGCATGTGTAGGATGGAGGAATGAATCTGGGAGCAGTGCTCATCCAGCATTGCTTGGAATGTTTAAGCTGCTGATGCAATGCACTGAGTGAGGAGAGCTTCAGTGGATGCAGATGGTTCATGTTGTGGTTGGTGATGAGGAGAGAGTGGTGGAGGTGGTGATGAAGCTGGAGAGAGGTTAGTTGATACATGAGGTATGGGTGATAAAGGAGGTGGAGAGGATGAGAAAGTATAAGGAGGAAGAGCTGGAGAAACTGCTGTTTGAGCAGGTGTTTGAGAAGAGGTAGGTAGAGTAGGAGTTGTGAGAGTGGTAGAAACTAGTGGAGTAGATGATGGAGGTAGAGAAGGATTGTCTCTTTGAGGAGAAGGAGGAGGAGATGGATGAACATGAGAGTTAGGAGGAGATGGAGTCTTTTCAGGAATGGAACCAGGCTTAGGGATTTGCCTGGTCCATTTGGAGAATAGAGCTATTGACATCCTTTTCCTTGGAGGAATAGGGATTCCTTTTGAAATTTTTGTCTGATTGGTTGCGTCGATATGGATTAGACGTAGGTTTATGGTTGCGTTGATATGAAGTCGGCGCTTTCTCCATTCTGCGTTTATTTTCAGTCGAAGCATGAGAGAGGTTGCGTCGGGTAGGAGTCGACGCACTTTGGCGTATGCGTCGATTACAAGTTGACGTACGTTGATAAGAATTCGACGCATGTTTAAATTTTTTCTGAGGATATTTTCCTAGGATTCCTTCATATGTAGTGGGATTAGTTTTATTAAAGACAGTGGTTGTTTCTGGATTTTCCTGTGATCTTTCTCCTGTCAAATGACCTTCCCTAGTGAAGTGAATGGGATGTCTCCAAACAGATTTTCTAGGTGATTGAGTTTTTGGTTCTAAGTCAGTATTATCTTCTAGTTGTCTAAGTCTATCAGTAAGATTTCTAGAGATGTTCTTGAGCTTCTGACTTCTCCCATTTAGAGAGTCTTCAAAGGCCTTTGCCTTTACTAGCTCATTTCTCACTGTTAGATTTTCTGTATAGATTTTGTCTAATTCCTTTTCTGAGAGTCCTAGACTGAGCTCATAGTTATTATACTGTGTATTCACTTGTTTGAGATTTTTTTAATTCATTTCTTAGTTCTTTTATTTCTTTTTCAGATTTGATTAGATTTAAACAGAATTCTTTGAAATTGTTTTTGAAATCAGTGGAAGAGAAATCTATATCATCAAGTATATTTACCATAGATGTATCATCAGGCTTCTCAGTGGCCATCAAACAGGTTTCCTCCAGCTTGTCCTCTTCTTGATCATTGTCAGATGAGGTGCTTTCTTCAGATTTTGAATCACTCCATGATTGAGCAATGAGACCTTTCTCTTTCTTCTTTTTCTTCTGTAGATCTGTTCTTTTCAGATCTTTCTTTTTGCTGATCTCCTTAGGACATTCAGGTGCAATATGTCCAGGTTTCCTGCAAGAGTAACATATAATCTCTTTAGTAGGTGTTTTATTATACCTGGTTTTTGAGTCTCTTCCTCTGGATCCTTCTGTTTTGATCCACTTCTTGAACCTTCTGGCTAGTAGACTGATCAGCTCCTCATCACTTGTAGAGGGTTCACCTTCAACAGCCTTCAATGCAATACTCTTTTCTTTTGAGAGTGAAGGAGCTTTTTCTTTCTCTTCTTTCTCAGCTCTTGTTTTCAACAGTTGTTCATAAGATTTTAATTTACCCAACAGGACATCTGTTGAGATTTCTCTTTGACTTCTGGAGTCTCTAATTGGCCAGATTCTTGAATCCCAAGAGCTAGGGAAGCAAGTTAGCAGTTTGTCATTTATCTCAATGAGAGATATGTCCTTTTCAAGTGTTCTCAACTCATTCACTATGAGGCTGAATCTGGCATACATGTCAGCAACACTTTCACCTTCTTTCTTCTGGAAGTTTTCATATTGAGAGATGAGTAGTGCCTTTCTATCCTTTTTCTCATCAGCACTTCCCTCTACCATTTTGGTGAGAGCTTCCCATACTTCCTTAGCTGACTCACATTCAGCAATCTTTTGGAAGATTTCATCTGAGAGGGTTGAGACTAGGATATTCATAGCATTGGCATCATATCCTTGGGCTTTCTTTTCTTCATCTGTCCACTCAGCTTTTGGAGCAAGTGTTTCAGTTACTTTTCCACTTGAGTCCTTTCTGAGTGGCTTGGGGGGACCTGTCAAGACAACATTAAACAATTCATCATCAATAGAGTTTAAATAAATTCTAATTCTTGTTTTCCAAAGTGCAAACTTTTCAAGGTTGCAAATTGGTGGTCTGGTGGAAGCATAATCTTTGATTTGTGCCATGTGAAAAATAATTTTTAGAAATGTATATATATAAAAATAAGAGGTAGGATCTTTTTGATCAAGGAGTTAACCTTTTTAGATCAACCTAGCTCTGATACCAATTGAAAGTGCACAGTTAACCTCACTAGAATTCTCTAGAGGGGGGGGGGGGGTGAATAGAGATTTAAAATATTTTTGTGCAAAGTTAATAATTATATATATATATATGTGTGTGTAATGATCACAGATTAGTGCTTCCCACACACCAACACGAACTAAACAAATAAAGAAAATAAATGCAAGAAGAAAAATCACAGCACAACACAAAGAAATATAGTGGTTCCCCAAACTTTGGGTAGTCCACTCTTCTACCCCCTTGGTAGGAATTCACTATCTTGCACTGAGTCTTTTGATAAGGAGACTCTTAGAACCACCCTGAGTCTTTTGATAAGGAGACTCTTAGAACCAACTGAGTCTTTTGAAAAGGAGACTCTTAGAACCAGTACAACTGAATTTTTTGAAGAGAGATTCTAAAAACTCTTTTACAATATGTGAAAGTGAAATAAGAAAAAGGAGAAGAAGTATTTAAGACAAGAAAGAATCTTCTTCCTAGCAAGAAGATTGGAAGCACAAGAAGTAGTGAATGAAATCTCTTCTATAGTGAGAAGGAGATTTGTAGCATTTCTCTCTTTTAGTGAGAGCTATCAGAGCTTGCAGCAGAATGGATTCAGAAGCAGGAGAAGATGGAAGCTTGATGGTTGCTGCAGGACTATTTCTCAATTCTCTCTTTTTCACTTGGGAGCTTTTCCTCTTTTTCAAATGTAAAAATGGTGGATCACTTGTTTTTGTTCTCTGTCGACCTTCTCCTTATTTATAGCTCTGTGTATTAAGATAACACTATATGAGAGAAATCAATTAGTAGACAGAGTATTAGAAAGAGAGAAATATTTCCATAACTATTATGTCTATAGAAGGAAAGAATTCATTCTGATTTCAAATAATGTCCATAATGGATTTAATAAAATTAGCCAAGAATCTATTAGAGGAAAAGAATGATTCAGAACGGCTATAAAGAATAAATTGATTCCATATAAATCAGATCTATAAAAGAAGGAAAGAGATCTGGCGATATTTGAATTAAACATAGAAATCGACGTGCGTCGTGTTGACCCAGAAATCGGCGATCCTCCCCTGGGAGGCCTCTTTTGCTACATTTTTGCAGATTACGTGCCCGGGAAGGATTAGACCTCACGCAAAGGCTCTTTTTACACCCAAAGTGGCAAGAAGGGGCGACCTCCTCCTTCAAATCGCCCAGGTGAGGCGGCCTCCTTCTTCAAACAGCCCGGGTAGGCGGCCTCTCCCTTCAAGTCGCCCAGGTGGGGCGGCTTCTCTCCTTCAGGTCACCCAGCAGGGGTGGTCTCCTTCTTCAGGTCGCCCAGCAGGGGCGGTCTCCTTCTTCAGGTCGCCCAGCAGGGGCGGTCTCCTTCTTCAGGTCGCCCAGCAGGGGCGGTCTCCTTCTTCAGGTCGCCCAGCATGGGCGGCCTAATCCTTCAGACCACGCGGGTAGGCGGTGTCCTCCTTCAGACCGCGCGGGTAGGCGGCGTCCTCCTTCAGACCGCGCAGGTAGGCGGCGTCCTCCTTCAGACCGCGCGGGTAGGCGACCTCCTCCTTCAGACCGCGCAGGTAGGCGGCCTCCTCCTTCAGACCGCGTGGGTAGGCGGCCTCCTCCTTCAGACCGCGCGGGTAGGCAGCTCCTCCTTCAGACCGCGCGGGTAGGCGGCCTCCTCCTTCAGACCACGCGGGTAGACGACCTGTCCGGACGGCCTCGGCGACCTGTCCGGGCGGCCTCGACGAACAGGCCGGGCGGCCTCTGCGAACAGGCCGGGCGGCCTCTGCGAACAGGCCGGGCAGCCTCTGCGAACAGGCCGGGCGGCCTCTGCGACCAGCCCGAGCGACCTCTGCAACCAGGCCGAGCAACCTCTGTGAACAGGCCGAGCGACCTCTGCAACCAGGCCGAGCAACCTCTGTGAACAGGCCGAGCGACCTCGGCAAACAACCCACGCGGCTTACTCTTTTCTTACCCGCAACTCTCTTGTACTCATTATATTTCCATGTACTAAACACGGCAAGCTGTAATGCAGATTATTAAATAAAGGGAAATCCCGCCGCAGGAGTGGCATTTGCCGCGGCGGGCGAAGTCTGGCCTCGCCGCAAGCTAGCCGCCCTCTCTTCTTCTCTCTCACTCAGCTCTTCATTTGCGACTCAAGTAACCAGCTGCTCGACCACTGCCCCCTCTATTTCCTCTAGGATAGAGCGTCGAGGGCGTGGGGACAATTTTGGATTCAACAGAAACACGCGACCTTCAGATAGCGAGTGGTTGATGAAGAATAGTTGCGATGAAGACGTGAGATTTGGCCTAAAATACATTCGATTTTAAAACGGCCATAACTTTTGATCCGGGTGTCGGAATTAAGAAATTAAAAGCCCAACGCGACCGGTTCAGCCACTTTTTAGCCCTCAGATTTCAAAAATTCGGCTCCGTTTGAAAGTTATTTTAGTTTTTCTCTTTCAACATTTCCTCTTTTCAGGGATCATCCGTCAGAAGGCCTCGGGCATCCCTCCGATCATCCAGAAATGCGTGTGCAAAACAACGACATCCATCACCTATTAGCGGAGAACATTCCACTCAAAGGACAAGTGGATTCTCTACCTCATACTGCAACAACTACTAATGACAAGCTTTTCAGCAATCATATAGAACATTTGGCGCAACTTGAAGCAGAAGCGCCCTCTACTCCTCACCCTCTACTCCTCACCATGAGTTCTATAAGGTGTGTATGAGTAATTCACCATATCATGTTGATGGCCTAACTTTTCTTGCAGGATAATACCAAGATCCTTCCCATTATTAAACTTTCGAGTTGAACCGAGGCTACCAGTCTATTCTGGGATAAGTGATCCAGTTTTTCATCTACAAGCGTTTGAGGCGGCTACTTCACTAAGAACCTCAGTTCAAGATGAAGCAACTATCAGACTAGTGCGGTGGTCTTCAAAACGGTTCTATCCTTAATGATAATGCTCTCATTTGTTTGCATTTTGATATCGAATGAAGTGGATACAATACTGACACTCTTCCTTGTGACTTGTCTGTTCCTTATTATCAAACTCACTGGACCATGGAGACATCGCCAAGTTCTGCTCGAACCCCCTCGGATTGTAGTCATTAGCGTAAAACCACGAAGATCATGTGTAGCGGGGAGTTTTCGCACACGTGTAGTGGTAGCTTGCCAATTCCCGTGCGGTGGTCTTCGGAACCTTGGAAACCACAGGGCTATTACAGGAAGCCACAAGGCAGTATTTCCGACTCGAAATAATCGCGTCAAGGCTTTCACTCTAATAGTCGGGAAATGGACTTATTAATCCTCTGGACTGCATTCTAACTGCACGACTCATTGCTTACAATCAGAGCTTATGAAGATATAATCTCTGGCAGTTTCAGCCCGCGATTCATCTTCACTGAGCCAATCAGGATCTACTTTAGAACTAAAATTATAAACCGTCAGGGCAACGTTTCATGATAACTCGACAATTATTCTTTTGGAGATATCTTTTCCCTGGAGGTTTTTCAGAAAGGATTTGAAGTTTTATAAGGAATGACGCTAAAAACAGAAGATCACATATTAATATCCACAAGTAAGAAAAATAGCAAAGACTAACAGTTATGAATTCATCTATACCTGCTTTAAGTTCTGTTTTTGCAGAGATTAGCAGGTATTCGCGAGTTCTCTTCAGGTACTCGCATTATAGATTGTTTTATACTTGCTTTATGTTCTCTTTTTGCAGAGATTAACAGGTATTCGCGAGTTCTCTTCAGGTACTCGCGTTATAGATTGTTTTATACCTGCTTTATGTTCTGTTATTGCAGAGATTGGTAGGTATTCGCGGGTTCTCTTCAGGTACTCGCGCTACAGATTATTTTATACCTGCTTTAAGTTCTGTTTTCGCAGGGATTAGCAGGTGTTCGCGAGGTCTCTTCAGGTACTCGCGTTTTGTTTTATACCTGCTCTTGAGTTCTCTTTTGCAGAGATTAGCAGGTGTTCGCGAGTTCTTTTCAGGTACTCGCGTTATGTTTCATACCTACTTTGAATTCTCTTTTGCAGAGATTTGCAGGTGTTCGCGAGTTCTCTTCAGGTACACGCGTTATATTATATTTCATACCTGCTTTGAGTTCTCTTTTGCAGAGATTAGCAGGTGCTCGCGAGGTCTCTTCAGGTACTCGCGTTAAATTTTATACCTGCTTTGGAATTCTCTTTTGCAGAGATTAGCAGGTGTTCGCGAGGTCTTTTCAGGTACTCGCGTTATAGATTCTTTTACCTGTTTTTAAGCTCTATTTTGCAGAGATTTGCAGGTGTTCGCGAGTTCTCTTCAGGTACTCGCGCTATATTATATTTCATACCTGCTTTGAGTTATCTTTTGCAGAGATTAGCAGGTATTCGCGAGGTCTCTTCAGGTACTCGCGTTATGTTTTATGCCTGCTTTGAGTTCTCTTTTGCAGAGATTAGCAGGTATTCACGAGTTCTCTTCAGGTACTCGCATTATAGATTGTTTTATACCTGCTTTATGTTCTCTTTTTGCAGAGATTAGCAGGTATTCGCGAGTTCTCTTAGGTACTCGCGTTATAGATTGTTTTATACCTGCTTTATGTTCTCTTTTTGCAGAGATTAGCAGGTATTCGCGAGTTCTCTTCAGGTACTCGCGTTATAGATTGTTTTATACCTGCTGTATGTTCTGTTTTTGCAGAGATTGGCAGGTATTCGCGGGTTCTCTTCAGGTACTCGCGCTACAGATTATTTTATACCTGCTTTAAGTTCTCTTTTCGCAGAGATTAGCAGGTGTTCGCGAGGTCTCTTCAGGTACTCGAGTTTTGTTTTATACCTGCTCTTGAGTTCTCTTTTGCAGAGATTAGCAGGTGTTCGCGAGTTCTTTTCAGGTACTCGCATTATGTTTCATACCTACTTTGAATTCTCTTTTGCAGAGATTTGCAGGTGTTCGCGAGTTCTCTTCAGGTACACGCGTTATATTATATTTCATACCTGCTTTGAGTTCTCTTTTGCAGAGATTAGCAGGTGCTCGTGAGGTCTCTTCAGGTACTCGCGTTAAATTTTATACCTGCTTTGGAATTCTCTTTTGCAGAGATTAGCAGGTGTTCGCGAGGTCTCTTCAGGTACTCGCGTTATAGATTCTTTTACCTGTTTTTAAGTTCTCTTTTGCAGAGATTTGCAGGTGTTCGCGAGTTCTCTTCAGGTACCCGCGCTATATTATATTTCATACCTGCTTTGAGTTATCTTTTGCAGAGATTAGCAGGTATTCGCGAGGTCTCTTCAGGTACTCGCGTTATGTTTAATTCCTGCTTTGAGTTCTCTTTTGCAGAGATTAGCAGGTATTCACGAGTTCTATTCAGGTACTCGCATTATAGATTGTTTTATACCTGCTTTATGTTCTCTTTTTGCAGAGATTAGCAGGTATTCGCGAGTTCTCTTCAAGTACTCGCGTTATAGATTGTTTTATACCTGCTTTAAGTTCTGTTTTTTCAGAGATTGGCAGGTATTCGCGGGTTCTCTTGAGGTACTCGCGCTACAGAGTATTTTATACCTACTTTAAGTTCTGTTTTAGCAGGGATTAGCAGGTGTTCGCGAGGTCTCTTCATGTACTCGCGTTTTGTTTTATACCTGCTTTATGTTCTGTTTTTGCAGAGATTGGCAGGTATTCGCGGGTTCTCTTCAGGTACTCGCGCTACAGATTATTTTATACCTGCTTTAAGTTCTGTTTTCGCAGGGATTAGCAGGTGTTCGCGAGGTCTCTTCAGGTACTCGCGTTTTGTTTTATACCTGCTCTTGAGTTCTCTTTTGCAGAGATTAGCAGGTGTTCGCGAGTTCTTTTCAGGTACTCGCGTTATGTTTCATACCTGCTTTGAATTCTCTTTTGTAGAGATTTGCAGGTGTTCGCGAGTTCTCTTCAGGTACTCGCGTTATATTATATTTCATAACTGCTTTGAGTTCTCTTTTGCAAAGATTAGCAGGTGCTCGCGAGGTCTCTTCAGGTACTCGCGTTAAATTTTATACCTGCTTTGGAATTCTCTTTTGCAGAGATTAGCAGGTGTTCGCGAGGTCTCTCCAGGTACTCGCGTTATAGATTCTTTTACCTGCTTTTAAGTTTTCTTTTGCAGAGATTTGCAGGTGTTCGCGAGTTCTCTTCAGGTACTCGCGCTATATTATATTTCATACCTGCTTTGAGTTATCTTTTGCAGAGATTAGCAGGTATTCGCGAGGTTTCTTCAGGTACTCACGTTATGATTTATGCCTGCTTTGAGTTCTCTTTTGCAGAGATTAGCAGGTGTTTGCGAGGTCTCTTCAGGTACTCGCGTTATGTTTTATACCTGCTGTGAGTTCTCTTTTGCAGAGATTAGCAGGTGTTCGCGAGTTCTTTTCAGGTACTCGCGTTATGATTCATACCTGCTTTGAATTCTCTTTTGCAGAGATTTGCAGGTGTTCGCGAGTTCTCTTCAGGTACTCGCGTTATGTTTTTTACCTGCTTTGAATTCTCTTTTGCAGAGATTTGCAGGTGTTCGCGAGTTCTCTTCAGGTACTCGCGTTATGTTTTTTACCTGCTTTGAATTCTCTTTTGCAGAGATTTGCAGGTGTTCGCGAGTTCTCTTCAGGTACTCGCGTTATATTATATTTCATACCTGCTTTGAGTTATCTTTTGCAGAGATTAGCAGGTATTCGCGAGGTCTCTTCAGGTACTCGCGTTATGTTTTATGTCTGCTTTGAGTTCTCTTTTGCAGAGATTAGCAGGTGTTCGCGAGGTCTCTTCAGGTACTCGCGTTTTGTTTTATACCTACTCTTGAGTTCTCTTTTGCAGAGATTAGCAGGTGTTCGCGAGTTCTTTTCAGGTACTCGCGTTATGTTTCATACCTGCTTTGAATTCTCTTTTGCAGAGATTTGCAGGTGTTCGCGAGTTCTCTTCAGGTACCCGCGTTATGTTTTTTACCTGCTTTGAATTCTCTTTTGCAGAGATTTGCAGGTGTTCGCGAGTTCTCTTCAGGTACTCGCATTATATTATATTTCATACCTGCTTTGAGTTCTCTTTTGCAGAGATTAGCAGGTGCTCGCGAGGTCTCTTCAGGTACTCGCGTTTAATTTTATACCTGCTTTGGAATTCTCTTTTGCAGAGATTAGCAGGTGTTCGCGAGGTCTCTTCAGGTACTCGCGTTATAAATTCTTTTACCTGCTTTTAAGTTCTCTTTTGCAGAGATTTGCAGGTGTTCGCGAGTTCTCTTCAGGTACTCGCGCTATATTATATTTCATACCTGCTTTGAGTTATCTTTTGCAGAGATTAACAGGTATTCGCGAGGTCTCTTCAGGTACTCGCGTTATGTTTTATGCATGCTTTGAGTTCTCTTTTGCAGAGATTAGCAGGTCTTCGCGAGGTCTCTTCAGGTACTCACGTTATGTTTTATGCCTGCTTTGAGTTCTCTTTTGCAGAGATTAGCAGGTGTTCGCGAGGTCACTTCAGGTACTCGCGTTATTTTTTATACCTGCTGTGAGTTCTCTTTTGCAGAGATTAGCAGGTGTTCGCGAGTTCTTTTCAGGTACTCGCGTTATGTTTCATACCTGCTGTGAGTTCTCTTTTGCAGAGATTAGCAGGTGTTCGCGAGTTCTTTTCAGGTACTCGCGTTATGTTTCATACCTGCTTTGAATTCTCTTTTGCAGAGATTTGCAGGTGTTCGCGAGTTCTCTTCAGGTACTCACGTTATGTTTTTTACCTGCTTTGAATTCTCTTTTGCAGAGATTTGCAGGTGTTCGCGAGTTCTCTTCAGATACTCGCGTTATATTATATTTCATACCTGCTTTGAGTTCTGTTTTGCAGAGATTAGCAGGTATTCACGATTTCTCTTCAGGTACTCGCGTTATAGATTCTTTTACCTGCTTTGAGTTCTCTTCTGCATAGATTAGCAGGTGTTCGCGAGTTCTTTTCAGGTACTCGCGTTATAGATTGTCTATACCTGCTTTAAGTTCTGTTTTTGCAGAGATTTGCAGGTATTCGCGAGTTCTCTTCAGGTACTCGCGTTATAGATTGTTTTATACCTGCTCTTGAGTTCTCTTTTGCAGAGATTAGCAGGTGTTCGCGAGTTCTTTTCAGGTACTCGCGTTATGTTTCATACCTGCTTTGAATTCTCTTTTGCAGAGATTTGCAGGTGTTCGCGAGTTCTCTTCAGGTACTCGCATTATGTTTCATACCTGCTTTGGAATTCTCTTTTGAAGAGATTAGCAGGTATTCGCGAGTTCTCTTCAGGTACTCGCATTATAGATTGTTTTATACCTGCTTTATGTTCTCTTTTTGCAGAGATTAGCAGGTATTCGGGAGTTCTCTTCAGGTACTCGCGTTATAGATTGTTTTATACCTGCTTTATGTTCTGTTTTTGCAGAGATTGGCAGGTATTCGCGGGTTCTCTTCAGGTACTCACGCTACAGATTATTTTATACCTGCTTTAAGTTCTGTTTTCGCAGGGATTAGCAGGTGTTCGCGAGGTCTCTTCAGGTACTCGCATTTTGTTTTATACCTGCTCTTGAGTTCTCTTTTGCAGAGATTAACAGGTGTTCGTGAGTTCTTTTCAGGTACTCGCGTTATGTTTCATACCTGCTTTGAATTCTCTTTTGCAGAGATTTGCAGGTGTTCGCGAGTTCTCTTCAGGTACTCGCGTTATGTTTTTTACCTGCTTTGAATTCTCTTTTGCAGAGATTTGCAGGTGTTCGCGAGTTCTCTTCAGGTACTCGTGTTATATTATATTTCATACCTGCTTTGAGTTCTCTTTTGCAGAGATTAGCAGGTGCTCGCGAGGTCTCTTCAGGTACTCGCATTAAATTTTATACATGCTTTGGAATTCTCTTTTGCAGAGATTAGCAGGTGTTCGCGAGGTCTCTTCAGGTACTCGCGTTATAGATTCTTTTACCTGCTTTGAGTTCTCTTCTGCAGAGATTAGCAGGTGTTCGCGAGTTCTTTTCATGTACTCGCGTTATAGATTGTTTTATTCCTGCTTTAAGTTCTGTTTTTGCAGAGATTAGCAGGTATTCGCGAGTTCTCTTCAGGTACTCGCGTTATAGATTATTTTATACCTGCTCTTGAGTTCTCTTTTGCAGAGATTAGCAGGTGTTCGCGAGTTCTTTTCAGGTACTCGCGTTATGTTTCATACCTGCTTTGACTTTTCTTTTGCAGAGATTTGCAGGTGTTCGCGAGTTCTCTTCAGGTACTCGCGTTATGTTTTTTACCTGCTTTGAATTCTCTTTTGCAGAGATTTGCAGGTGTTCGCGAGTTCTCTTTAGGTACTCGCGTTATATTATATTTCATACCTGCTCTGAGTTCTCTTTTGCAGAGATTAGCAGGTGCTCGCGAGGTCTCTTCAGGTACTCGCATTAAATTTTATACCTGCTTTGGAATTCTCTTTTGCAGAGATTATCAGGTGTTCGCGAGGTCTCTTCAGGTACTCGCGTTATAGATTCTTTTATCTGCTTTTAAGTTCTCTTTTGCAGAGATTTGCAGGTGTTCGCGAGTTCTCTTCAGGTACTCACGCTATATTATATTTCATACCTGCTTTGAGTTATCTTTTGCAGAGATTAGCAGGTATTCGCGAGGTCTCTTCAGGTACTCGCGTTATGTTTTATGCCTGCTTTGAGTTCTCTTTTGCAGAGATTAGCAGGTGTTCACGAGGTCTCTTCAGGTACTCGCGTTATGTTTTATGCCTGCTTTGAGTTCTCTTTTGCAGAGATTAGCAGGTGTTCGCGAGGTCTCTTCAGGTACTCGCGTTATGTTTTATACCTGCTGTGAGTTCTCTTTTGCAGAGATTAGCAGGTGTTCGCTAGTTCTTTTCAGGTACTCGCGTTATGTTTCATACCTGCTTTGAATTCTCTTTTGCAGAGATTTGCAGGTGTTCGCGAGTTCTCTTCAGGTACTCGCGTTATGTTTTTTACCTGCTTTGAATTCTCTTTTGCAGAGATTTGCAGGTGTTCGTGAGTTCTCTTCAGGTACTCGCGTTATGTTTTTTACCTGCTTTGAATTCTCTTTTGCAGAGATTTGCAGTTGTTCGCGAGTTCTCTTCAGGTACTCGCGTTATATTATATTTCATACCTGCTTTGAGTTATCTTTTGCAGAGATTTGCAGGTGTTCGCGAGTTCTCTTCAGGTACTCGCGTTATATTATATTTTATACTTGCTTTGAGTTCTCCTTTGCAGAGATTAGCAGGTATTCGCGAGTTCTCTTCAGGTACTCGCGTTATGTTTTATACTTGCTTTGAGTTCTCTTTTGCAGAGGTTACCAGGTTTTCGCGAGTTCTCTTCAGGTACTCGCGCCACGTTCTTTCTTTACTTATCGAGTTCTCCTCAGAGACTAGTAGATGATTACTAGTCAACCTCAGAGGACAAAGTGAGCCGATGTTCGCAAGTTCCCTTCAGGTACTTGTGAATTGTGTTTTATATTTGCTATGACTTTCCTCCCTCACAGGAGAAAGAATAGGCGTTCACTAGTTCCTTTGTGGAGAGGCATCAGGTACTCGTTCCCTCTGTCTTTCCCACTCTTTGGATAGTTTACCAGTAGCGGATCACGATATTTGGGGGTCAATACCTACTTTTTCGACGTTTCTTGGAAATTTGAAAAAGTGCGGGGATTATGTTGACCCAGAAATCGGCGATCCTCCCCTGGGAGGCCTCTTTTGCTACATTTTTGCAGATTACGCGCCCGGGAAGGATTAGACCTCACGCAAAGGCTCGTTTTACACCCAAAGTGGTAAGAAGGGGCGACCTCCTCCGTCAAACCGCCCAGGTGAGGCGGCCTCCTTCTTCAAATAGCCCGGGTAGGCGGCCTCTCCCTTCAAGTCGCCCAGGTGGGGCGGATTCTCCCTTCAAGTCGCCCAGGTGGGGCGGCTTCTCTCCTTCAGGTTGCCCAGCAGGGGCGGTCTCCTTCTTCAGGTCGCCTAGCAGGGGCGGTCTCCTTCTTCAGGTTGCCCAGCAGGGGCGGCCTCATCCTTCAGACCGCGCGGGTAGGCGGCTTCCTCCTTCAGACCGCGCGGGTAGGCGGCTTCCTCCTTCAGACCGCGTGGGTAGGCGGCCTCCTCCTTCAGACCGCGCGGGTAGGCGGCCTCCTCCTTCAGATCGCGCAGGTAGGCGGCCTCCTCCTTCAGACCGCGCGGGTAGGTGGCCTCCTCCTTCAGACCGCGCGGGTAGGCGGCCTCCTCCTTCAGACAGCACGGGTAGGCGGCCTCCTCCTTCAGACCGCGCGGGTAGACGGCCTCCTCCTTCAGACCGCGTGGGTAGGCGGCCTCCTCCTTCAGATAGCACGGGTAGGCGACCTCCTCCTTCAGACCGCGCGGGTAGGCGGCCTCCTCCTTCAGACCGTGCAGGTAGAACTCCAGTCACCGGCTCACCGGAGGTGATGACATCGACCCAGAGCCTATAAATAGGACCCTCGACCATGAAGAAAGGACAGGCAGGTGGGGGGACAAAACCGGCGGCTAGAAACAGTCAAACCGCACCAAGTTGCGACTTGTCCGAGCGACCTGTCCGGGCGACCTGTCCGGACGGCCTCGGCGACCTGTCCCGGCGGCCTCGGCGAACAGGCCAGGCGGCCTCTGCGACCAGGCCGAGCGACCTCTGTGAACAGGCCGAGCGACCTCGGCAAACAGCCCGCGCGTCTTACTCTTTTCTTACCCGCAACTCTCTTGTACCCATTCTATTTCCATGTACTAAACACGGCAAGCTGTAATGCAGATTATTAAATAAAGGGAAAGCCCGCCGCAGGAGTGGCATTTGCCGCGGCGGGCGAAGTCTGGCCTCGCCGCAAGCTAGCGGCCCTCTCTTCTTCTCTCTCACTCAGCTCTTCATTTGCGACTCAAGTAACCAGCTGCTCGACCACTGCCCCCTCTATTTCCTCTGGGATAGAGCATCGAGGGCGTGGGGACAATTTTGGATTCAACACGTCGATTACTATTCGACGTAAGCGTCGAATTCGTCCTGGCTGGACGTCGAGAGGAGAATAAGGAAGGTGCGTCGACTAAGGTGCGTCGACTTCTCAAGATGCGTCGACTAGAAGTTAGAGCTACGTCGACATAGGATACGTCGAATTTTTCTTAAAGTTACTTCGACTCATTCTGAAAGGAACGTCGACACCACTTCGACGTTGCGTCGAATACTATTCGACGCATATTTATTTAACCTTGATTTTTCTTTCTTAGAAAACATATTCAACTCATTTTCAGGGGTTAAGAGAAATCATTTTCCCAACATCTTCCATTGCAAATCTGCTAAATAGATGTGGTATTCTCTTTTCGTCTTGATGGAAGGTACGGAAGAAGTAAGGGATGATCGAAGATCTCTGCTCAATCAAGAATATTAAGCATTTAAGCAGGATCTAAGGGACTCTATTTCTGACACGTATGAGAAGTTCTTCAAGATCGTCAACGGTCTTAGGAACTATGATCGGGAATTCACCGTGGGTGAACTAAATGACAAGTTTTTGAGATCCCTGACAAAAGAATGGGATACTAAGGCCATTGCCATCAGGGAATTCATAAAGTTGGGTACTATGGAGCCACAAACACTATTGGGGAAGCTTCTTTCCCATGAGTTGAAGCTCAGCATCAGGAAAGCTGAGGAAGAAGGCAACAGAACTTCTAGAAAGGAGAAGTTCGTAGCTCTGAAGCCCGAAGGGTCAAAGAAAAGCAAGGTCATGGTACCGGTAAGGACACAGTCATCAGAGAAAGATGACGAGTCTGTGGTTTGCTCCTCAAGCTCAGATATGTCCGATGGAGAGTTCTCCCTACTCTCTAAGCAATTCAAGAGATTGCTGAACAAGAGAAGGCAGAGAAGAGGTCAATCCTCCTCATCAGATCACAGAAGATCGCGACGTGATGGCGAACATCACAAGAAGAGTTACAACAATGACATGTATAAATCTAAATTGAACAAACACTCTTCGATTGATATCATTTGCTATTGCTGTAATAAGCCAGGACATGTGATTGTTGAGTGCCCGTACAAAAAGAAGGATGGATCAAGAAAAGAAGATAAGAAATCCTTCAAAAAGAAGAAGGAGGAAAAGAGCTATTTGATTAAAAAGTCAAAAACTCTGAGCGACAGCGACTCTGATGTGTCAAGCTCGGACGAAGAAGCCTACTTCGGTCTAATGGCTCAGACCGATGAGGAAAACTACGACACCCCATATGAGGGGAAGGTAAATTCTCATACTCCTCTTTCTAAATCCGAGACAGATTCTATTGCGGATGAAGGCTACTCCTCGGAGGAAGACTCTGCTATATTAGTCCAATATAAGGCTTTATTCAAAGGATTTGACAAGTGCCGAAAGGTAGTCAAATCTCAGACAAAGGAGATTGAGTCGCTCAAGACTGTGGAATCGGATTTGAGAGAAGAAATTGAAAAATTACATCCTCTCAGAGATGAAGTCCAACTCTTGAAGGACGAACTTCTAAGCACTACTGAACTACAAAAGCAAAAGGAGAAATCCATAACTGAGCTAGAGGAAAAGCTCGTGGTAGAGAGAAAGCTAGTGGAAAGCTTCTCTAAGCCAAAGACCATCCTCCCTCTCATTGATGGTTTTTCTGCTCCTGCGAAGGGTAGTGGTGTAACACCCTCCCTGTTACATAGCATAGAGCAGTAGGTCCGGCCGGGACCCCACGCCATATGAAACGAACAGAAGAGCGCGTTACTTAATTAGCATTAAACAGTTAATAACATAACCATCTCAACACACAGAGTCACACAACGGAAGCATTTAATTTCAATTAAAACCATTTTATACAATGTCCACAACAGCCACTAGGAATGAAATACAATACAAGTTCTTTACAAGGTTTGTTTACATAATAAAGGTGGCTTCCAAACATCGGCGCGCAGGCTGGCCACACATGAAAACAGTAAACAAAAGTTTTGGCCTTCGAGGGCCAGTACAGTACAGCAACAGGGGCTTCAACCCGCTATTTCCCGCTAGTCTCGTCAGGGCCTATATAAACAAATCCACCAAGCGGTGGGAAAACAAGTAACCGGTCAGCTTTAGCTGACCCAGATTTATAACGACCCCACCCCATGCTTGGGGCGGCGGTGCTCCTTCCTTGCAGGCAAGCAATAACAGTATATATTTCACAGGTGCGTCTAAGCACCGCATAGAAATATTCATCACATAGTGACATCAAGTCACACCACGCTTTGTGCACTCTCGGAATGCCATCGACAAGTCCTTTTTCAACTTGGATCTACATGAGCTTTTCTCGTCAAGATTGGCCGACCTTGACGAGTTCTAGTCCCAAACGGCACATCGTGACCCGAGGTTGCAATCCTCTTCACAAGATGGCTAAGGGTGGGGTTTTGGTTCCGCCAGATGCCCGCGATCATAATATTTGTGATTACATTAACCTAAAACGGGTACGACTTTCCTTAACCCGCTCTTGACCCGCAAGGTCAACGAAGCAAGGTACGCGACCCTCCAGCTTCTGCTGCTCAACCAAGTTCATTGACATATGCTTCACATTCTCCACACAACTCACTGGGAGCTACCGCCGACATTAGCTCTAACGCCTGACGTTAGTGACAGAACTCAGTTCTGCTACCCTTTTCCGGGTATTTTCTGGGAAACACCTCCAGACCTCTTTGCAGTACGAATCAGCACACAGAACCCGGAAAACACAGCATAGATCGCGGAGTCTTCTCCGGAGTGCAATAACATATCAACATCACCAATCCAGACCAACCTGTCCAGATTGGCTTCACACAGCATTCCTATGCCCGTACTTCAATTCCGGACTCTATATGCAATTTCTACGGGGATAACATCGACCCGTCGGCAGAAATCTATCCACTCACCAGTTGAAATCTGCCTACTATTATGCAAATCAAAGGATGAACGTGTCCAGAGATGAGGGAGGAGAATCGTTACCCTCGGCGCTCGTTTTGGTGCCATAGATCTGAGAGGAACTCGGCTGGACACTTTTGAAACAGTTTCCTCTCCACTGGATCGACGATGGCAAACACACAAGCAATCTCCTCCACGGATTTGCCTTCGGCACAACAAAAGGCTCACCTCCAACTGATTTCTTTCACATCTCTCAGCCCACAACTTTCAGAAATGCAGAGGGTCTCAGAGAAAATGAGAAGAAAAGTCGGATTTTGCTGCCTTATACTTTCTTAGCTAACGCCGGCGTTAGCACCTAACGCTGGGCGTTAGCCCTTAAAGCGGTGGTTGAGTTTATCCACAGCCGCTTAAGGACTTCAACGGCTCGACTGCGTTCGACGAACGACGAACTCTTTGAAGCTGCATTCAACGAACTCTCCACAGCCTGCGTTCGACGAACTCTCCACAACCTGCGTTCGACGAACGGCTGGCTGCGTTCGACGAATAGCCTGAAGGCTGCGTTCCACGAACTTCCTGGCGTTCGACGAACAGCTTGGCGTTCGACGAACAACCTGGCATTTGTCGATCGACATTCTTATCTTGACGTCTCGACGTCTCGACGGCTCGATGGCTCGATGGCACGTTCATCGAATGGCGTTCGACGAACAGCCTGGCGTTCGTCGAACAGCCTTGCGTTCGACGAATGGCCTTGAGTTCGTCGAACGGACGTTCGACGAACAGCCGCGAAATGGCATTCTTTTTCCCGAGAGCTGGCATTTCCTGCCCTTTCTTTTTCTCGAGAAAAATATTCTCTGCCTTTTCATTTCTCGAGAAATGGGGTGTTACAAATCTCCCCTCCTTTAAGAAATTTCGTCCTGAAATTTTAACAGTGCAAAGAAACAAAAAGATACAAAACATAACTTGTACCTCAACAGAACAATTCGGGGAACTCATCACGCATGGTTTGCTCACGCTCCCATGACATCTCCTCATGACCGCAATTGTTCCAGCGGACTTTGACCATTCAGATCATTTTATTCCACAACTGCCTGACATCAGTGTCTTCGATGCAAATAGGCGAGACCAACGTCTTCAGCTCATCATCGACCGACACCTAATTCTTTACCAGGACCTGGCTAGGCTCTGGCACAGCTTTCCGCAGCACAGATATGTGAAACACATCATGCAGTCCGTTCAACTCTGTCAAAAGAGTGAGCCGATAGGCAGCTTCACCAACACGCTCCAGAATCTCAAACGGTCCAAGGTACCTCGGACTCAGCTTTTTCAAGTGCCGAATCCTGGACACACCCTTGAAAGGTTTGATCTTTAGGTAAGCCCAGTCGCCCACGGCGAACTCAACATTTCTATGCTTGGCATTGTAGTATTTCGCCTGCCTATCTTGTGCAATCAATAATCTCTCCCGGATTGTATGAATAGCCGAATTTGCATCTTCGACTTCCTTCCGCTTAAATAGCTTCGTCTCACCTGTCTCCGCCCAAGCTAAGGGAGTGCGGCAAGCTCTACCATAGAGGGCCTCGAAGGGCGCCATCTTTATACTTGCCTGATAGCTGTTATTATAAGCGAACTCAATCATAAAAAGATGATATTCCCACTTCTTGCCGAAATCCAGGACGCACATACGGAGCATGTCCTCCAAAGTTCTATTCGTACGTTCAGTCTGTCCATCCGTTTAAGGGTGGAAGACAGTACTAAACTTCAACTTTGTACCCAACAACTGGTGGATTAGCCTCCAATCTTTCGACGTAAAATGCCCATCTCGGTCACTGATGATGCTACGAGGCACACCGTGCAATCGTACAATGCTATCAACATAAAGCTTTGCTAACTTTTCTACTGAATCGTCCCGCCGGTTCGGAATAAAGTGGGCTACCTTCGTCAAGCGATCCACAATCACCCAAATAACATCATTTCCGCTCTGCGATCTCGGCAAACCGTGCACGAAATCCATAGAAATATCGTCAAATTTCCATTCCGGTACTGGCAACGACTTCAGGAACCCTCCAGGTTTCTGACATTCGGCCTTTACAAGTGCGCGAGTCTTACACTTTGCCACATAAAGAGCGATGTCCTTCTTCAATCCTGGCCACCAAAACAGCCTCTTCATGTCCTGGTACATTTTTGTGCTCCCTGGGTGAATTGAGTATTTTGTAAAATGGGCTTCGTACATCAATTCCTCCCACAATTTACCCACATTTGGGACGCACAACCGACCATCTTTCCACATCAGACCGTTGTCCAACACAAATTCTGCAGCAGTCCCAACCTCAGACTCTGCCAAGTAGCGCTGCATGCTCGAATCAAGCTCTAGGGCCTGTCGTATTCTGTCCGCGAGGTCGTATTGCACCTCCGTCCAGTTCAAGCACGCACTTGCACTAGAAGTCCTCTCCACACCGGAGATCTCTAAAGCTTCTAAGTCACTGATCAGACGCGAGTCATGCATCTGAACCCAGTTGGCCTGCGCAGAAGCGCTCCGGCTCAAAGCATCTGCGACGACATTTCCCTTCCCGGGAGTATAGTGTATTTCGAAAGTGTAGTCCCCCAGGAACTCCATCCATCTTCGATGTCACATATTGAGCTCTTTCTGATTTAGCAGATATTTTAGGCTCTTATGGTCCGTAAAGATATCAACCTTCACGCCATACAAGTAGTGTCGCCATAATTTCAGAGCGAAGATCACGGCCGCCAACTCCAAGTAGTGGACTGGGTAATTCCGCTCATGCAATATCAACTGGCGAGAGCCATAAGCTATCACTTGACTATGCTGAAGAAGTACGCAGCCTAAGCCGCACCCTGACGCATCGCTGTAAATTTCATAGCCTTCTGCACCACATGGCAAACACAAGATCGGTGCCGTGGTCAGATGACTCTTTAATTCTTCAAAAGCTCGTGCACACGCTGGTGACCAAATAAACTTCTGATCCTTCCTTGTCAAGGTTATGAGAGGAAGAGCAATCCGCGAAAAGTTTTCCACGAAGCGCCGATAGTAGCCGGCAAGTCCAAGGAAACTCCTGACTTCCGCAACTGTCGTCAAAACAGGCCACTCCTGGATAGCAACTATCTTTGCTGGATCTACTGCGATACCCTCACCTCTAACCACATGACCAAGGAACGCTACTGAAGCTAGCCAGAACTCGCACTTGGAGAACTTGACATACATTTGACTCCGTTGCAGGGTCTCCAAAACTACGCATAAATGAATCGCGTGTTCTTCTTCAGATTGAGAGTATACCAGAATATCGTCAATAAAGACGATTACAAACTGGTCAAGGTACTCTCTAAAGGTCCTATTCATCAGATCCATGAACACTGACGGTGCATTCATCAGTCCAAACGACATAACAGTAAATTCATAGTGCCCGTAGCGGGTACTAAATGCCGTTTTGGGGATGTCGTATTCCCGAATCCACAACTGATAGTAGCCAGACTTAAGATCCAGCTTTGAATACACCGACGAACCCACTAGCTGGTCAAATAAGTCATCGATTTCAAGGAATCAGATACTTATTCTTCTCGGTCAGCTTGTTCAATTCACGGTAGTCGATATAGAGATGTAGGCTTCCGTCCTTCTTCTTCACAAAGAGGACCAGAGCACCCCAAGGTGATGTACTTGGGCGTATATAGCCTTGCTCTAGCAACTCCTGTAATTGAACCTTTAATTCTGCCATCTCCTTTGGCACAATACGGTACGGAGAGCGTGACACAGGCTTGGCACCTGGCACCAACTCTATAGTGAAGTCAATCTCTCGCTAAGGTGGCGCCCCAGGAAGATCTTTAGGGAACACATCAGGATCTCTGAAATAACAGGAACATCAGTCAGACTGGGCCAAGGCTTTGCAGCCCCCACTAGCACAACACACAATTCTGCGCCTTGCCGAACTGCCTTCACTACTTGGACAGCAGACATCAACGTCTTGCTCGATCCACGCAAACCGACAAACGTAGTCGCACGTTCGGTATTCCGTCCCAGTGTGACCTCCTTAGAAGTGCAATCAATGTAGGCCTGCTGCGCCGACAGCCAATCCATACCAAAGATCACATCGAATTCCGAAAGTGGCAGTATCAGTGCTTCCAAATCGAAATCTTGACTTCCTATTCCTACCTTTACAACACAGCCTCAATCCGCACTTATCGAGCAACCATTGGGCAGCATCACATCTAAACGTTCCTTTCTAAATGATGAAGGCACCCCAAGCTGTCGTATGAAGGCCTCCGATAGAAAAGAATGTGAAGCTCCGGTATCAAACAACGCTCTTGCCGGAGAGTTAAATATTAGGACAAAGCCTAATACACAAACGGTTACAAGCAATGATGAAGGTATGAAGTATAAAATGCAAAAAAAGCTGTATACTAGCGCATACCTGTCACCACATCGCTTTGTTTTATGGCCTCCTGCTGGCCAAGATTGTACACTCTAGGTTGGGCTGGAGCAGCATGGGATGCGGTTGACTCTGCCGCCTTCCCTTTCTCTGCCGCGTAAGCCGCAGCCTCCTTCTTGCCTCCACGATAGCCTCGGGCCATATGACCCGGTTTACCACAGTTAAAACAGATGAGTGGGCCCCGCCCAGTCGTCACACCCAAAGCCGCAGATTGAGTTGACCAAGAAGGTCGCGCTCTGTTCCTCCATCTGCCTCGCCCAGACTTCGCAGAGCTCGGTGCTTTGAACTCTGGCTTTATCACTGCTAACTCCTTTCTGCTCTGGGACCGCATCATATCCTTTTCTAAGGAACGAGCCGTATTGACAAGGGGCATAAACCCCTGTGTCATTGCCCCCGACAAAAGGAACCGCAACTCTTCTCGCAGACCTTCATAGAACCGATTGGTCTTGCGAGCTTCATCGGCAAAGGTCGCTCCTGCGTATCGCCCCAACCGAGTAAACTCATGCAGGTAATCATCAATCATACGATCACCTTGAGTTAGATGGTTGAACTGATTCTCCATCTCGATTTGTTGAGCAGGTGGGAGATACCGCGCCAAGAACAATCTCGAAAACTCGTCAAACGAGATGTCCGCCAGCTGCCTTCCTGCTAGGTGATGCAACTCTATCTCATCCCACCATAGCTGCGCCTCCCCATCAAGTAGGAAGGTTGCCAAAGTAACCTTCCGCCCTTCCTCAGTATCAGTGGCCTTCAAGGTCTTGCGCACCCTTGATAGCCAATCCTCAGCTTGCGTCGGTGTTCCTGCCACCGTGACCTTAGGAGGATGGAAACTCAGAAAGTACTGCAGCTGTGGTCCGGAGCTCTTCGTTCCCTCACCGACACTGACCTTTCAACCACGGGTTCAGCTGCCACAACCGGCACTGGGGCCACTCCAAGAGTAGGAGGCTGTCCAGAGACATGCCCTCCAGGTTGTGCAGTTAACATAGCAAACACTGCTTCAGCTATCATCCTCAATGTTTCAGCAGAAGGAGGAGTAGGCACCTCAGCTTGTACACTGCTCGCAGACGAACGCGGGGGTCGTGATGGCCCCGCTCCACTCCCAGCTGCCTAAATATATGCACAAAACACAATTAGCGACTAAGAGATAGCATGGATCAATAAAGGAACACAGAAGTTCCATCCCAATACTACACACATACATGTAATTCATTCCTAAAGTGGACAGGTACTGGTTATTTACATGACTTAACGACGACGCACACACGCGCTCACCACCCCTTAAAATAATTCGACCACAAATTCAGACGGAAAGGGATCGAGACCCATAGCTGATACCAATTTGTAACACCCTCCCTGTTACATAGCATAGAGCAGTAGGTCCGGCCGGGACCCCACGCCATATGAAACGAACAGAAGAGCGCGTTACTTAATTAGCATTAAACAGTTAATAACATAACCATCTCAGCACACAGAGTCACACAACGGAAGCATTTAATTTCAATTAAAACCAGTTTATACAATGTCCACAACAGCCACTAGGAATGAAATACAATTCAAGTTCTTTACAAGGTTTGTTTACATAATAAAGGTGGCTTCCAAACATCGGCGCGCATGCCGGCCACACATGAAAATAGTAAACAAAAGCTTTGTCCTTCGAGGGCCAATACAGCACAGCAGCAGGGGCTTCAACCCGCTATTTCCCGCTAGTCTCGCAAGGGCCTGTATAAACAAATCCACCAAGCGATGGGAAAACAAGTAACCAGTCAGCTTTAGCTGACCCAGATTTATAACGACCCCACCCCATGCTTGGGGCGGCGGTGCTCCTTCCCTGCAGGCAAGAAATAGCAGTATATATTTCACAGGTGCGTCTAAGCACTGTATAGAAACATTCATCACATAGTGACATCAAGTCACACCACGCTTTGTGCACTCTCGACACGCCATCGACAAGTCCTTTTTCAACTTGGATCGACATGAGCTTTTCTCGTCAAGATTGGCCGACCTTGATGAGTTCTAGTCCCAAACGGCACATCGTGACCCGAGGTTGCAATCCTCTTCACAAGATGGCTAAGCGTGGGGTTTTGGTTCTGCTAGATGCCCGCGCTCATAATATTAGGGATTACATTAACCTAAAACGGGTACGACTTTCCCTAACCCGCTCTTGACCAGCAAGGTCAACGAAGCAAGGTACACGGCCCTCCAGTTTTTGCTGCTCAACCCAGTTCATGGACATAAACTTCACAGGCTCCACACAGCTCACTGGGAGCTACTGTCGGCGTTAGCTCTAACGCCCGACATTAGTGACAGAACTCAGTTCTGCTACCCTTTTCCGGGTATTTTCTGGGAAACACCTCTAGACCTCTTTGCAGTACGAATCAGTACACAGAACCCAGAAAACACAGCATAGATCGCGGAGTCTTCTCCGGAGTGCAATAACATATCAACATCACCAATCCAGACCAACCTGTCCAGATGGGCTTCACACAGCATGCCTATGCCCGTAGTTCAATTCCGGACTCTATATGCAATTTCTACGGGGATAACATCGACCCGTCGGCAGAAATCTATCCACTCACCAGTGGAAATCTGCCTACTACTATGCAAATCAAAGGACGAACGTGTCCAGAGACGAGGGAGTAGAATCGTTAACCTCGGCGCTTGTTTCGGTGCCATAGATCTGAGAGGAACTCGGTTGGACACTTTTGAAACAGCTTCATCTCCACTGGATCGACGATGGCAAACACGCAAGCAACCTCCTCCACGGATTTGCCTTCGTCACAACAAAAGGCTCACCTCCAACTGATCTCCTTCCCAGCTCTCAGCCCACAGCTTTCATAAATGCAGAGGGTCTCAGATAAAATGAGAAGAAAAGTCAGATTTTGCTGCCTTATACTTTCTTAGCTAACGTCGGCGTTAGCACCTAACGCCGGACGTTAGCCCTTAAAGCGGTGGCTGAGTTTATCCATAGCCGCTTAAGGACTTCAACGGCTCGACTACGTTCGACGAACGATGAACACTTTGAAGCTGCATTCGACGAACTCTCTACAACCTGCGTTCGACGAAATCTCCACAGCCTACGTTCGACGAACGGCTGGCTGCGTTCGACGAATAACCTGAAGGCTGCGTTCGAGGAACTGCCTGGCATTCGACGAACAGCCTGGCGTTCGATGAACAGCCTGGCATTCGTCGATCGACATTCTTATCTCGATGTCTCAACGTCTCGACGGCTCGACGGCTCGATGGCACGTTCGTCGAACGACATTCGACGAACGGTCTGGCGTTCGTCAAACGGCCTTGCGTTCAACGAATGGCCTTGAGTTCATCGAACGGACGTTCGACGAACAACCGAGAAATGGCATTCTTTTTCCCAAGAGCTGGCATTTCCTGCCCTTTCTTTTTCTCGAGAAAAGTATTCTCTGCCTTTTCATTTCTCGAGAAATAGGGTGTTGCAAGTGGTATCGGTCATCAGACCGAGAAAAGTAAGGCGGCCAAGAAAAGAGCCATTAAGGGTAAGGATAAGGCTGATCAGAGTCAACCTTCCTTCAAGAAGGTAGTGTTCTCTACGAACACATATGACTTTGAAACATCGTATGGTCACTTTACAAGACCAACTCACGTTGAGTCAAGTAAGGGGAACCAAGGATGGAGCCATCCCCGGAACCTCGGAATGACTGCTTTCAAAGCACCTTACGAAGAGATAGTCCTCAAGGACTATGGTTCATTTGTGCATAGACCGTCTGCAAAGAAAGCACCAAAGGTTAAAACTATTGCGACGAAACCACTTGAGAAGGAGTCCTGTGTTTGCTGCAATCACGAAGCTCCCACCTCCAAGTCGGTAGCCCCTGCTAGATCTCCCGTTCAAAAAGTCAAGCAGGAGGGCAAGAGAAGGTACAACAGGTTTGACTGTTGTATTGCTGGTTTAATCCAAAGAATGCTAGAATTCCACTATTTAACAATGCAAGGCAGACCACTCGCAATGTTAATAACCTAAGTGGAAATCGTCTAACCAAATGCCAAGGACCCAAATCCTTTTAGTATCCTAAGGGCAATTGATTACTGATTGCAGGTATGTTCAAAGGCCAACAACACACCTATATAGTATTTGGACAGTGGATGTTCACGGCACATGACCGGAATAAGAAGCCTATTATAAAACTTCACCTCAGTCAAGGATGGTCCAAAAGTTATCTTTCGTGGATCTGATCGGGGGATCACAAAAGGCTACAGTATGATTACAAACGGTATAGTCTTCTTCACAGATGTAGCTTATGTTAAGGGATTACAACATAATCTAATCAACATAAGTCAACTATGTGATAAAGGCTATATGGTTGAGTTCTATAAGGATAAGTGCTTGATAAAGTCGTCTGATACGTCAGAAACTATTTTAACAGACACTAGGAGTAGAAATATCCTTTGCTTAAACTTTCTTTGTTTAGATTCTGTTGGGGAAATGATTTATCTTAACCCCTAGAATTGAGTAGAATATAAATTCTAAGAATGAAAAATTAGGCTAAGTAAATATGCGTCGAATAATATTCGACGCAACGTCGAAATATAATCGACGTTTCTCTCAGAATGAGTCGAAGTAACTATAAGAAGAATTCAACGCAATCTTTGTCGACGTACCTCTGACTTCTAGTCGACGCATTTAATAAAGTCGACGCACCTTAGTCGACGCACCTTCCTTATTCTCCTCTCGACTTTCAGCCAGGATGAAATCGACGTTCACGTCGATTAGTAATCGACGCACGTCGATTTCTATAAGAAATTCAAAAACACGCCAGATCTCTTTCCTTCTTTCTGTAGATCTGATTTTTATGGAATAATATTATTCTTTTATAGCCGTTCTGAATCTGTCTTTTCTTCTATTTGATTCTTGGATAATTTGATTAAGATTATTATGGATATTATTTGAAATCAGAATGAATTCTTTCCTTCTACAGATTTAATTATTATGGAAACTTTTTCTCTCTAATTGCTGATTGATTATTCCCCTTTAGCAACATCTTTTGAAACAGAGCTATAAATAAAGAGGAGGTCGGCAGAGAATAGTAACTAATGATCCACCATATACATTTGAAAAAGAGGAAGTGCTTCCAAGTGAAGAGTGAGAAAGCTGAGAAAAGAGATAGTGTGCTACAGCAAAGAAAAAGCCTTCATCTTCTCCTCCTTCTGAAGCCATTCTGCTGCAAATTCTGAAAGCTCTCACAAAAGAGAGAAAAGCTTACAATCTCCTTCTCACTATAGAAGAGAGATTACATTCACTATTCTTGTGCTTCTAATCTTCTTGCTAGGAAGAAGATTCTTTCTTATTTTAATTGTTTCTTCTAATTCTTCTTCTCATTCTTATTTCAACTTCAATTGTGTAAAAGAGTTTTTAGAATCTCTCTTCAAAAAATTCAGTTGTACTGGTTCTAAGAGTCTCCTTATCAAAAGACTCAGGCTGGTTCTAAGAGTCTCCTTATCAAAAGACTCAGTGCAAAATAGTGAATTCCTACCAAGGGGGTAGAAGAGTGGACTACCCAAAGTTTGGGGAACCACTATATTTCTTTGTGTTGTGCTGTGATTTTCTTCTTGCTATTTTCCTTCTTTACTTGCTTAATTCTTGTTGGTGTGTGGGAAGCTTAATTCTGTGATTATTACACACACATATATATATATAATTGCACAAAGTATTTTTAAATCTCTATTCACCCCCTCTAGAGAATTCTAGTGAGGTTAACTGTGCACTTTCAATTGGTATCAGAGGGAGGTTGATCTAAAAAGGTTAACTCCTTGATCAAAAAGATCCTACCTCTTATATATATATATATATTTCTAAAAATTATTTTTCACATGGCACAAATCAAAGATTATGCTTCCACCAGACCACCAATGTGCAATCTTGAAAAGTTTGCAATTTGGAAAACAAGAATTAGGATCTATATGAATTCTATTGATGAAGAATTATTTAATATTATTTTGACAGGTCCTCCCAAGCCTTATAGAAGAGACTCAAGTGGTGAAGTGACTCAAACACTTGTCCCAATGGCTGAGTGGACAGTTGAAGAGAAGAAGGCAGGAACACGTGATGCAAAAGCTGTGAACATTCTTATCTCAACCCTCTCAGATGAAATCTTTCAAAAGGTTGTTGACTGTGAATCAGCCAAAGAAATCTGGGAGGCTCTTACCAAGATGGTAGAAGGAAGTGCTGATGAGAGAAAGGACAGAAAGGCATTACTCATCTCTCAATATGAAAACTTCCAGAAGAAAGAAAGTGAAAGTATTGCAGACATGTATGCCAGATTCAGCCTCATAGTAAATGAGTTAAGAACACTTGAGAAGGACATATCTCTCACTGAGATAAATGACAATTTGCTAACTTGCTTCCCTAGCTCTTGGGACTCAAGAATCTGGCCAATTAAAGACTCCAGAAGTCAAAAAGAAATCTCAACAGATGTCCTGTTGGGTAAATTAAGATCTTATGAACAGTTGTTGAAAACAAGAGCTGAGAAAGAAGAGAAAGAAAAGGCTCCTCCACTCTCAAAAGAAAAGAGCATTGCTTTGAAGGCTACTGAAGGTGAACCCTCTACAAATGATGAAGAGCTGATCAGTCTAATGGCCAGAAGGTTCAAGAAGTGGATCAAAACAGAAGGATCCAGAAGGAGAGACTCAAAAACCAGGTATGACAAAACTCCTAATAAAGAGATTATATGTTACTCTTGCAGGAAACCTGGACACATTGCACCTGAATGTCCTAAAGAGATCAGCAATAAGAAAGATCTGAAAAGAACAGATATAAAGAAGAAGAAGAAGAAAGAGAAAGGGTTCATTGCTCAATCATGGAGTGATTCAGAATCTGAAGGAAGTACCTCATCTGAAGATGATCAGGAAAAGGCTAAGCAAGAGGAAACCTGTTTGATGGCTACTGAAAAGCCTGAAGATACATCTCTGGTAAATATATTTGATGATATAGATTTCTCTTCCACTGATTTCAAAAATAGTTTCAAAGAATTCTGTTTAGATCTAGTCAAATCTGAGAAAGAAGTAAAGGAACTAAGAAATGAACTAAACAATCTCAAACAAATAAATACACAGCATAAAAACTATGAGCTCAGTCTAGGACTCTCAGAGGAGCAACTAGATAAAATCAATACTGAAAATCAAGCACTAAGAAATGAGCTAGCAAAGGCAAAAGACTTTGAAGACTCTCTAAATGGCAGAAGTCAGAAGCTCAAGAATATCTCTAACAATCTCACTGATAGATTTAGACAACTAGAATATAACATTGACTTAGAACCCAAACCTTAATCACCCAGCAAATCTATCTGGAGACATCCTATTCACTTCACTAGGGAGAATCATTTGACAGGAGAAAGATCACAAGAAAATCCAGAAACAACCACTGTTTTTAACAAAAATAATCTCACTATGCATGAAGGAATCCTAGGTAAATATCCAAACAAACTTGCGTCGAATCATTATCGACGTGCGTCGAACTCTACTCAACGCAACTCAAATAATGCATCGATCTCTAATCAACACAGACACCAAAATACGTCGACTCCCAATCGACGCAATCTCTCCTATGCTTCGACTAAAAGTAACCACAGAATGAAGGAAGCGTCGACTTCCACTCGACGTAACTTTAAACATGCGTCGAATTCATATTGACGTAACCAATCTAACAGAAATGTCTCCTTTTCCAAAAAGTCTTCTCAATCCATTTCCTTTTATTATGAACACTATTTCTGCAACATTACCAAAGAAAATTGGTATGATAAGCCAATACCCCTAAAGGAGGAAGGATATTCTGAAAAACCCACTTATTCTTTCATTAAACCTTTCACTGTTGGGAGGAAGGGACCCCAGCTTAGGAGGGTCCAAACTAATGTTTAAAATTTTATGTGCAGATGTATCACATCTCCAGGCTGGTGTGGTACTTGGACAGTGGATGCTCCATGCACATGACATGGTACAAAAACCTATTAATCAATTTTGAGGATAGACTTGGACCACCAGTGACTTTTGGAGACTCTAGCTGTGGCCAAACCAGGGGCTTTGGAGAATTCAAAGAAGGGAAAGTTACCTTCAAGAATGTGTCAGTAGTCAAAGGACTGAAGCACAATCTGATAAGTATAAGTCAGATATGTGACAGTGGTAAGTATGAGGTAAAATTCACCACACTATTTTGCCATATTATTGATATCAAGACTGGTGCCATAGTACTCAATGGAATTAAAAAAGGGAAGGTATATATAGTAGACTTTAGCTCCTCACCCACAGAAGTTTGTTTGTTCAACAATATTATTAATAAAAGTGAATTATGGCATAGAAGACTGGGTCATCTAAACTACAAAACCATTAGTAAACTATCAAAGAATAACCTAGTCAGAGGCCTACCAAAGGGTAGATTCTCTAAGGACTCTCCATGTAGACCTTGCCAACTAGGAAAACAGACCAAGTCATCCTTCAAACCAATTGGTAAGGATGACTCCCTTAGGATCCTCTACTTACTGCACATGGATCTCTTTGGTCCCATATCCACTCAGAGCTTAGGTGGAAAGTCTTATACCTTAGTCATTGTAGATGACTATTCTAGGTTTAGCTGGGTATTCTTTCTAAGGGCTAAGTCTGAAACCCATAAGATTTTCTCAAGATTCATAAAATAGTTTCAATCTGAGTTCAATACTCATGTTTCAATTATCAGGAGTGATCATGAGACTGAATTTGAAAATCAGTCAATTTGTAGTTTCTGTGAGAATATAGGTATTAAACAAAGTTTTTCAGCCCCTAGAACTCCTCAACAAAATGGAGTTGCTGAAAGAAAGAATAGAACTTTAATTGAATCAGGAAGGACCTTACTTGCAGAATCAGGATTACCAAAATCCTTCTGGGCTGAAGCAGTCAACACTGCAAACTATGTTCTAAATAGAAGCCTCATTCACAAAACTAAGGCAAAAACTCCATATGAGCTTCTGAAGGGAAAAACACCCATTGTTAAATATAAAATTTTTGGATGTGCTTGCTTTATTCTAAATAATGGGAAAGATCATCTTGCCAAGTTTGACAAGAAGTCTGATGATGAAATATTTCTGGGGTACTCATCATATAGTAAAGCTTATAGATGCTATAACAGGAGAACTCTCAGAATTGAAGAATCTATGCACATTATATTTGATGAAACTAACATGCTGTTTAAGGGGGAGGAAACTTCCACCAATCCTTTTCCACAGGAAAATAGCAGCATAGAGACTCAGCTTGAACAACTGACTCTAGAGAACAGAGACACTGGGAAAGAAAACCAGCTACAGGAACCAAGTGAGGAGTCTGAACAAGAGCATGAAGAAGGTCCAGAAAAGAGCAATCAAAACCAACTCCCACAAGAGAACATGGTTCAGGAAGAACAGTTGGACAATGATCCCATTGTTAATGAGGAAGAAGAGCATCTGACAAATCCAAGCAGAACAGGAATCAATATGAAAAATCATCCACAATCCCAAGTAATTGGAGACCACAATACTGGAGTAAGAACAAGACACCAAGTCTCCAATGGGATGATGCTCCAATGCTTCTTATCTCAAGTTGAACCAAAGAAGTTTGAGGAAGCAAATTGTGATCCTCACTGGATTATAGCCATGCAAGAAGAACTAAGCCAATTTGAGAGAAACAAAGTGTGGAACCTAGTTGAGAGACCAAGAAACTACCCAGTTATTGGTACAAAGTGGGTATACAGAAACAAACTAGATTCCACTGGAGTAATTTCCAGGAACAAGGCAAAACTTGTAGCACAAGGATACAGACAAGAAGAAGGGATAGACTACAATCAAACCTTTGCTCCAGTAGCCAGATTGGAAGCAATCAGACTCTTTCTTGCCTATGCAGCCTTCATGAGGATGAAAGTCTACTAGATGGATGTCAAGAGTGCTTTTCTGAATGGTGACCTTCAAGAAGAGGTGTATGTAGAGCAACCACCAGGTTTTGTCAATCCCTCCTCACCTAACTTTGTTTATAGACTTAACAAAGCACTTTATGGTTATAAGCAAGCACCTAGAGCCTGGTATGAAACTCTCTCCAACTTCCTTCTAGAAAATTCTTTTGAAAGAGGAAAAGTAGATAAAACACTTTTTACTAGAACCCATAAAAATCAACTCCTTCTTGTTCAAATCTATGTAGATGACATCATCCTTAGCTCAACTCATCCCAAACTTTGTAAATTATTTGCTAATTTAATGCAATCAAAATTTGAAATGAGTAGTATGTGAGAACTCTCTTATTTCTTAGGGCTACAAGTAAAACAAAGCAGTGAGGGAATCTTTATCTCACAATCTAAATACACTAAAGAATTAATCAAAAAGTTTGGTATGGAATCAGCCTCTACCATGAAAACACCTATGGCAACTAATGCCATTATAAAAAAGGATGATAAGGGAAAATCAGTAGATCAAAAGACATATAGGGAAATCATAGGATCCCTTCTCTATCTAACAGCTAGCAGACCTGACATTATGTTTGCAACCTGCATCTGTGCTAGATTTCAGATTGATCCAAAAGAATCCCATCTCATCTCTGTAAAAAGGATTCTTAGATACCTAAAGGGAACACCTAAACTAGGTCTGTGGTACTCAGCAGAAACAAATTTTGAATTAATAGGATTCTCAGATGCAGACTATGCTAGATGTAGGGTTGATAGAAAAAGCACATCTGGTACTTGCCAATTCATAGGTGACAGATTAATATCATGGTTCAGTAAGAAACAAACTTCATTCTCAACCTCAACAGCTGAAGCTTAATATATAGCTGCTGGGAGCTGTTGTTCACAAATCCTCTGGATGCAAAATTAGCTTCTTGACTATAAATTGGAAGTCAATAACTCTAAAATTTATTGTGATAGCTCTAGTGCTATATCCATAGCATCCAACCCAGTCCTTCATAGTAGAACCAAACATATAGAGATCAGGCATCACTTTCTTAGAGACAATGTAGAAAAAGGTAAGATAACCTTAGAATATATTCCTACAGATAGTCAAAGAGCAGACATTTTTACCAAACCCTTAGATGAAACTAAGCATACTTACTTTATCAACACTTTGGGAATGCTTGATGGAAGCTTGTAAACACCATTGTTGGGGAAATCTAAAAGAGATCAGAAAAACTAAGCAAGTACTTAAGGACACATCGATTACCTATCGACGCACCGTCGAGAGGAACTCGACGCTAGCATTGATTTCTTAAAAACAAAGATGCGTCGATCCCTTATCGACGCACCGTCGATCTAATCTTGACGCAAGTCTGCGACCACGCCGGTAGGACATTAGGCTGACAATGTTTCGACGGAGCGTTGACTTCATATTGACGCATACGTCGACATCAATGACCAATGTCATAGATGCTCCGACACATCGACCATGCGTCGACTCCAATTCGACGTAACGTCGACTTCACAATAAAACTGGAAACAAATCTTCCCTTCTTCTTTTGACGATTGGTTACCTAATATACCTTGATTTCTGTTTCCTTTTCGACGTTTCACCTCCTCTAAATAACACCTCTTATTTCATAACTCATACTCTCCCAAACCGCCAAAATCTTCGTCTTCTACCTCTCTCTCTCTCTGCATCAATGGCGCCAACCCCTGCTCAATCTGCTCTTATCAAAACAATAAACGATGCTCTGGAACAACTTCTGAATGACTTCCAGACACGTCTGACCAACTTCTCAAATGAGTGTGCCGACATGCTCACCACCTGTGAAGCCAAATTGGCCAACCTCTCTGCTTCTCTTCCTGAGCTTCATGTTCTTCTTCAAGAACAACCTCTGTCGCCAAAAGGGTTTACATCCTTTCTGAAGGATATAAACCAGGGGGAGAGTTGCTCCAGAAATCCCCCTATCCAGGTTTTATATTTTCTTAAAGCTCAGGGCTAACTCTTCTCCAATCTCTAAATACTATCTTTAAGTATTAAACCAACTTCATTTTTTCTTTTACCATAGGCTCAAATCTTCTCCAATCACTCTGATTACACCTTCAACAAACACCTTGGTGAATCCTCCTCCTACCATACAGAAGGAGACCATGCTGTGGATTCAGCATTCAGAGTAGATGC
Organism: Dactylorhiza incarnata; assembly: GCA_033032865.1. Taxonomy (NCBI): domain Eukaryota; kingdom Viridiplantae; phylum Streptophyta; class Magnoliopsida; order Asparagales; family Orchidaceae; genus Dactylorhiza; species Dactylorhiza incarnata. Next base: position 13,773,650 of record JAWHQI010000012.1, on the reverse strand, counting down.
CCCATATGTTCAGGGGGAGATTGTTGCAGTACAAAATATAGAAGTCCAGGGGGAGGAAGAAACAACTTTTTCTGATGACCTAAAAGGGCAAGTCTGGATTGAGGCACCCTTGTGTGTGGAAGAATATCAGCATCACTCTCCTGGCTTCTCTGCTAGCTATATCAAACTCAAGACACCCTTACTTGAGGATATTCCTCCAGAGGACATTTTCCCTCCTGTTACAGAACAAATTCCCTCTCCTTCAAAAGTCCCTTCTCCACCTTCTCCTTCTAAAAAGAAAAATACATCTCCACCTCTGCCTCTTCCACCACTTCAACCTCCATCTCTACCTCCTCTGCTACCTTTACCTCCACAAATGCTATCTAGGTAAAAACCAAGAGGACAAATGGAAAGAAGAAGAGAAGCCATCCCTCATTGGCAAAAATTCTCCAAAGAAGAAATAAAAGACTATGCAAAGGAAAAGAAATATAGAAAGGCTGTTGAGGAGATAAAAAGGTTTGAAAGAATGCCTAATATCACTCCTAACAGTCCTGTAAAGGAGTACCATGATCCTGACATGGAAAAGAGGCATGAAAAAATAAGAGAAAGAGAGCTGTATGAATATGAAGCAGCTATGAAAGAAGTAGAAGATAAAAGGAATATCTGGTTGGAAAAGATCAAGAAAGGGATGACTAAAGAACAGATTCTTGCTGAATCTTCCATCAAACTTCCAAAGAAATTGTTTGATGTTGAAGCTTATCAAAAGAAAAATCCTCAGGCAGGGCTCATCCTAGAAAAAGGACAAAAGCACAAGAGGGGTATAGGGTGTGCAGAAGATATCTACATTCCCTATAAGAAGCCTAAAAGACCTACAAGATTAGACAAATGGCATGACTCACCCTGGAAAGGGAAAGGAAAAATGTCTAAGATCCCTGAGAAACAGGAATTAGAGAAGAGAATATATAGGCCAAAGGTTGACAACAAAGGACCACCTGAGCCCAAGCCTACACAAAAGAAACCTCAAAACATTACAATTGAGATTATTGATGAAAAGGCAGCAATTATCATCAGCAAGGGCTATTCTATAAATGACACTCTCCCTGATGCTGACAAAATCCAGGAGAAACTGCACACAATCATCAGAAATGTCCAGGAGCATCCTGATAGAGCTAGGGGCTATATTTTTGAAGCTATTGAAAATTTATCTAGGAAACTTTATTCTGCCTTTGTCAACTTCATGTATAACAAGAAGTTCCTAGTTTAAATCTTGTGAAAGACAATTACTTGTTATATGATTTCTTCTGATTACTTAGCATATTTCTTCTCTATATAAATGCTTTGCTGTGTTGATTAAAAGCTGATATAATTTCTCTCTAAATAGGGTTAAGACAAATAGGGGGAGATTGTTGGGGAAATGATTTATCTTAACCCCTAGAATTGAGTAGAATATAAATTCTAAGAATGAAAAATTAGGCTAAGTAAATATGCGTCGAATAATATTCGACGCAACGTCGAAATGTAGTCGATATTTCTCTCAGAATGAGTCGAAGTAACTCTAAGAAGAATTCGACGCAATATTTGTCGACGTACCTCTGACTTCTAGTCGACGCATTTAATAAAGTCGACGCACCTTAGTCGACGCACCTTCCTTATTCTCCTCTCGACGTTCAGCGAGGATGAAATCGACGTTTATGTCGATTAGTAATCGACGCACGTCGATTTCTATAAGAAATTCAAAAAAACACGCCAGATCTCTTTCCTTCTTTCTGTATATCTGATTTTTATGGAATAATATTATTCTTTTATAGCCGTTCTGAATTAGTCTTTCCTTCTATTTGATTCTTGGCTAATTTGATTAAGATTATTATGGGTATTATTTGAAATCAGAATGAATTCTTCCTTCTACAGATTTAATTATTATGGAAACTTTTTCTCTCTAATTGCTGATTGATTATTCCCCTTTAGCAACATCTTTTGAAATAGAGCTATAAATAAAGAGGAGGTCGGCAGAGAATAGTAACTAGTGATCCACCATATACATTTAAAAAAGAGGAATAGCTCCCAAGTGAAGAGTGAGAAAGCTGAGAAAAGAGATAGTGTGCTGCAGCAAAGAAAAAGCCTTCATCTTCTCCTCCTTCTGAAGCCATTCTGCTGCAAATTCTGAAAGCTCTCACAAAAGAGAGAAAAGCTTACAATCTCCTTCTCACTATAGAAGAGAGATTACATTCACTATTCTTGTGCTTCTAATCTTCTTGCTAGGAAGAAGATTCTTTCTTGTTTTAATTGTTTCTTCTAATTCTTCTTCTCATTCTTATTTCAACTTCAATTGTGTAAAAGAGTTTTTAGAATCTCTCTTCAAAAAATTCAGTTGTACTGGTTCTGAGAGTCTCCTTATCAAAAGACTCAGGCTGGTTCTAAGAGTCTCCTTATCAAAAGACTCAGTGCAAGATAGTGAATTCCTACCAAGGGGGTAGAAGAGTGGACTACCTAAAGTTGGGGAACCACTATATTTCTTTGTGTTGTGCTGTGATTTTCTTCTTGCTATTTTCCTTCTTTACTTGCTTAATTCTTGTTGGTGTGTGGGAAGCTTAATTCTGTGATTATTACACACATATATATATAATTGCACAAAGTATTTTTAAATCTCTATTCACCCCCCCCCCCCCCTCTAGAGAATTCTAGTGAGGTTAACTGTGCACTTTCAGATTCTTCTACACCAGTATGCTTTTTGGCAAAAGATAGTGCATCTCTTTGTGACCAGTGGCACAAGAGATTAGCACATATTAATTTCAAAACTATAAATATGTTATTTTCTCACAGCTTAGTGCGTGATGCACCTAATGTTAAGTGCATTAAAGAAAGACCCTGTCATGCATGCCAAATGGGCAAGCAGACTCAGGTTAACTTTAAGACCATTATTGGCAAAGATTCTAATAGATGCTTATATCTGCTCCATATGGATCTATTTGGTCCCATGTCAGTTAGGAGTTTAGGAGGTAAAGCTTATACACTGGTTATTGTTGATGATTACTCACGTTTTGCTTAGGTATTCTTTCTGAAACACAAGTCAGATACTTTTGATTCTTTCACTAATTTTGTTAGGCAAATTCAGAATGAACTAAAATGCTCCGTAGTCAAAATCAGAAGTGACCACGGAACGAAATTCAAGTCTGGGGCTATGACAGAATTCTGTGAAAGCTTATGTATCTTTCATGAGTTTTCATCTCCTCGTACTCCACAAAAAAATGGAGTCACCGAGAGAAAGAATATAACACTCATAGAGGCAAGTAGGACAATGTTGAACGATTCTTCTCTTCCAGAATACTTTTGGGCAGAATCCGTCAACACTGCTTGTCACGTGCAAAACCAAGCATTAATCAACAAGAACCATCATAAGACACCTTACGAACTTCTAAACGGCAACAAACCAACTATATCTAATTTTAAAATATTTAGCAGTAAATGCTTCGTGCTTAACAACAGAAAGTATTACACAACTAAGTTTAGTGAAAAATGTTTTGAAGGTATTTTCGTAGGCTATAGTAGCCATAGTAATATCGGATTTTTAACAAGAAAACACTGGTTGTAGAAGAGTCAATAAATGTTGTATTTGATGAGATGAGTATGCTTCATAGCAACTCTTCTAGTGTTTTTGTTGAAAATGCAGGTGCAAGTTTGAAACTGAAAGAGATAAGTTTGGAAGAAGCAGAAAAAGAAGATGCTCCAAGGACAGTTTCAGTAAACATTCCAACTACACCTGATGAAGAAGAACCTCAAGTGATAGAAGACACACCAGAAAAAAATGAACCTGGTATTATAGAAGATGCAAGGAATCTGGTGACCAGACACCAAATAGATCACCCAGTTCATCAAATCATCGGAGATACCAGTGTCGGAGTAAGAACAAGAAGAGGTAAAATTAACGAAGCTTTGCATTTAAGTTTTCTGTCGCAGATTGAGCCAAAGAAATTTGATGAGGCAAAAGAGGATGCTTCATGGATTATTGCAATGCAAGAGGAGCTCAATCAGTTCAAAAGATGCAAAGTATGAAGGCTAGTACCAAGGCCCAAAAGTCAGAACTTTATCAGGATGAAATGGGTGTACAGAAATAAACTGGATGAAAATGGTGTAATCATCAAGAACAAGGCCAGACTTGTTGCTCAAGGTTACCGGCAAGAAGAAGGGATCGACTTCGATCAAACCTATGCTCCAGTGGCAAGACTCGAAGCGATCAGGTTGTTTCTAGCGTATGATGCTCACAAAGGATTCAAGGTATATCAAATGGATATGAAGTCATCCTTCCTCAATGGTAATTTGAAGGAAGAAGTATACGTAGAACAACCCCCAGGTTTTGTTGATTCCTCCCTCCCTGACTATGTTTACTTTTTTACGTAAAGTATTGTACGATCTAAAATAAGCACCCCGACCTTGGTATGAGACTCTCTCTAGTTTTCTTCTTGAGAACAAATTCACAAGAGGAAAAATAAATAAGACATTATTTCTTAGGGAAGTAAAAGGCAAGAATTTGCTAGTGCAAATCTATGTCGACGATATTATTTTTGGTTCTACGGATGATAACCTTTGCAAAAAGTTCTCGAACTTAATGCAAGGAAAATTTGAAATGAGTAGTATGGGTGAGCTGAAGTATTTCTTAGGACTTCAGGTGAAACAATCTGAAGATAGAATTTTCATCTCTCAGACGAAGTTCACCAAAGAGTTAATTAAGAAATTCGGAATGGAGAATGCAACCTCGATGAGGACTCTGTTGGAACATGGTCTTCCATATCTCCTAGGTTTCAGAATAACAAATCCGATGTGTATTTGATCTTGTGTGTTTAAGTGTGCAGGAAACAAAATCCATATGACTCAAGGATGACATAAGAAGGTTGCCCTCAAATTTGAGCCATCAAATCCAACATGCCCACTAGCGCCGGCGGTAGCACCTAGCGCCTGATGCTAGCGATGATTAGCGCAATTTTGATCACATATAGGAGTTAGCGCCTGGAGGTAGCGGATAGCGCATGCAGTAGAGCGGAGCACAGAAGGCAAGAGAGAAATGTTTCCTCGGATTGAAGATTCCCCCGCGCAGAATAATGCCTAATCCGGGATGGCGCCGGCGGTAGCACTAGTGCAGCCGCTAGCGCTGAGGCTATAAAAAGGACCCCTTGGATCCGTATTCTTCATCCTTTTCAGATCCTAAATTCCAGAGCTTCGTGCCACAGCATAGAGAGGAAGGTTTAGAGAGATACTCCCACAAATCCATGAAGGCTTAAGGAGATCTGTGGAGAAGATTCCAACACGCGTCATCATCGTGATCTGCGGGTCTTCGTCTACTTCTCCAAGAGATCCATATATGGAGTTTTTATATTGTTGTCATTTTATTTCACATCTTTTCTGTAGTGGTTTAGTGAACTCGCCTCGTGTTGGCGACTAGGTCTGGGTAGGACTTAGGGCAGAAACTCGCCTCGTGTTGGCGACTAGATCTAGGTTAGGTATATGGGGTGCTCGAGGCCATATCCGTAGAAGGATTGGCTATAGCAGCTTGAGGCCGTATCCGGGGAAGGACCGGCTAAAGCCAACCGGTTCGTGGGGATACGAGTCGGTATAGAAGACAAAAAGGGTCTTTCATATTTCGCCTTGATTTCTAGCATCATTGAAATCTAATTTTGTAATCAATTTTATTAATAATAATCATGTCTCTTTCTGTGTAATAAAAAATTGATTTGTTCTTCATTTCTCTAAATTGTTTATTATCCTCTCTTTCATTATAAAACAATTTAGATCTTTATTCAAAATCACTATTTTGATCACTTATCATAAGCAAGTATTTCAAAATATAATATAAGTTTTAAACCCTTATTCACCCCCCTCTAAGGGCGCCTACCGATCCAACAAGTGGTATCAGAGGCAGTTTTATTCCAATTGGCTTAACAACGGGGAATAATGACATCTCATGATCTCGCTTCTATTAGTGGGGCAAATTTTTATGAAGAAGAAAAATCACGAGCACCACCTTTATTTAAAGGGACAAATTATAAAGGGTGGAAAATTATAATGGAAAGGTTTATTAAAATTTTAGATATCGAAGCATGGAATTTAGCAATAGTAAGACCAGCGGATGAATCAAATAAAAAGGAACATCATCTAAATGCAAAAGCCAAACACTATTTA